>OV702292.1:360123071-362623071 GCA_916181665.1 Avena sativa | reverse complement strand
AAACCACATATGGATCAACCAATGGCATTACATCTGTGTTCTTTTCACAAATCACATATGGATCCACCAGTGTTCACATCATGTGTGTTCTTTCCACAAACCACTTACGGATCCACCAGTGTTCATTGCATGTGTGTTCTTTTCCACAAATCAGATATGGATCCACTAGAGTCATTACATGTGTGTTCTTTTCACATACCACATATGGAACCACTAGAGTCATTGCATGTGTGTTCCTATACTAAAACCAGCACTAGAGTCATTGCATGTGTTTTATTTTTTCACAAACCACATATGGATCCACCAGTGTCATTGCATGTGTGTTCTTTCCACAAACCACATATGGATCAACAAGTGGTCATTGCATGTGCGTTCTTTCCACAAACCATATATGGATCCACTAGAGTCATTGCATGTGTGTTCTTTCCACAAACCACACATGGATCAACAAGTGTCATTGCATGTGTGTTCTTTCCACAAACCACATATGGATCAATCAGTGGTCATTGCATGTCTGTTCTTTTCCACAAACCACATATGGATCCACTAGAGTCATTGCATGTGTGTTCTTTCCACGAACCACACATGGACTAGCCAATGGCATTGCATGTGTGTTCTTTCCACAAACCACACATGGATCAACCAATGACATTGCATGTGTATTCTTTTCCGAAACCACACATGGATCAACCAATGGCATTGCATGTGTGTTCGTTCAACAAACCACACATGGATCCACTTGAGTCATTGCATGTGTGTTCTTTCCACAAACCACACATGGATCAACCAGTGTCATTGCTTGTGTGTTCTTGCCACAAACCACATATGGATTAACCAGTGTCATTGCTTGTGTGTTCTTTCCACAAACCACATATGGATCCACTAGAGTCATTGCATGTTTGTTCTTTTCAAAAACCACATATGGACCCACTAGAGTCATTGCATGTGTGTTCCTGTCAAGAACCACATATGGATCCACCAGTGTTCATTGCATGTGTGTTCCTGTCATGAACCACACATGGATCAGCTAGTGGTTATTGCATGTGTGTTCTTTTCGACAACCCACTTATGGTTCCACTAGAGTCATTGCATGTGTGTTCTTTTCACAAACCACATATGGACCCACTAGAGTCATTGCATGTGTGTTCTTTCCACAAACCACACATGGATTAACCAATGGCATTGCATGTGTGTTATTGTCACAAACCACATATGGATCAACCAATGTCATTGCATGTGTGTTCCTTACATGAACCACATATGGACCCACTAGAGTCATTGCATGTGTGTTCTTTCCACAAACCACACATGGATTAACCAATGGCATTGCATGTGTGTTCTTTCCACAAACCACACATGGATCAACCAATGGCATTGCATGTGTATTCTTTTCCCAACCCACACATGGATCAACCAATGGCATTGCATGTGTGTTCTTTCCACAAACCACACATGGATCCACTTGAATCATTGCATGTGTGTTCTTTCCACAAACCACACATGGATCAACCAGTGTCATTGCATGTGTGTTCTTTCCACAAACCACATATCGATCAACCAGTGTCATTGCATGTGTGTTCTTTCCACAAACCACATATGGATCCACTAGAGTCATTGCATGTGTGTTCTTTTCACAAACCACATATGTACCCACTAGGGTCATTGCATGTGTGTTCCTGTCAAGAACCACATGTGGATCCACCAGTGTTCATTGCATGTGTGTTCCTGTCATGAATGACACATGGATCAGCCAGTGGTTATTGCATGTGTGTTCTTTTCCACAACCCACTTATGGTTCCACTAGAGTCATTGCATATGTGTTCTTTTCACAAACCACATATGGACCCACTAAAGTCATTGCATGTGTGTTCTTTCCACAAACCACACATGGATTAAGCAATGGCATTGCATGTGTGTTATTGTCACAAACCACATATGGATCAACCAATGTCATTGCGTGTGTGTCCCTGACATGAACCACATATGGACCCACTAGATTCATTGCATGTGTGTTCTTTCCACAAACCACATATGGATCCACTAGAGTCATTGCATGTGTGTTCTTTTCACAAACCACATATGGACCCACTAGAGTCATTGCATGTGTGTTCTTATACAAAAACCAGCACTAGAGTCATTGCATGTGTGTTCTTTCCACGAACCACATATTGATCCACCAGTGTTCACTGCATGTGTGTTCTTTCCACAAACCACATATGTATACAGCACTGGTCATTGCATGTTTGTTCTTTTCCACAAACCACATATGGATCAACCTGTGGTCATTGCATGTGTGTTCTTATACTAAAACCAGCACTAGAGTCATTGCATGTGTGTTCTTTTCACAAACCACATATGGATCCACCAGTGTCATTGCATGTGTGTTCTTTCCACAAACCACTTATGGATCCACCAGTGTTCATTGCATGTGTGTTCTTTCCACAAACCACACATGGATCCCCCTAATTCATTGCATGTGTGTTCTTTTCACAAACCACATATGGACCCACTTGAGTCATTGCATGTGTGTTGTTTCCACAAACCACATATGGACCCACTAGAGTCATTGCATGTGTGTTCTTTTCACAAACCACATATGGATCAACCAATGGCATTACATCTGTGTTCTTTTCACAAATCACATATGGATCCACCAGTGTTCACATCATGTGTGTTCTTTCCACAAACCACTTACGGATCCACCAGTGTTCATTGCATGTGTGTTCTTTTCCACAAATCAGATATGGATCCACTAGAGTCATTACATGTGTGTTCTTTTCACATACCACATATGGAACCACTAGAGTCATTGCATGTGTGTTCTTATACTAAAACCAGCACTAGAGTCATTGCATGTGTGTTATTTTTTCACAAACCACATAGGGATCCACCAGTGTCATTGCATGTGTGTTCTTTCCACAAACCATATATGGATCAACAAGTGGTCATTGCATGTGTGTTCTTTCCACAAACCATATATGGATCCACTAGAGTCATTGCATGTGTGTTCTTTCCACAAACCACACATGGATCAACAAGTGTCATTGCATGTGTGTTCTTTGCACAAACCACATATGGATCAATCAGTGGTCATTGCATGTCTGTTCTTTTCCACAAACCACATATGGATCCACTAGAGTCATTGCATGTGTGTTCTTTCCACGAACCACACATGGACTAGCCAATGGCATTGCATGTGTGTTCTTTCCACAAACCACACATGGATCAACCAATGACATTGCATGTGTATTCTTTTCCGAAACCACACATGGATCAACCAATGGCATTGCATGTGTGTTCTTTCAACAAACCACACATGGATCCACTTGAGTCATTGAAGGTGTGTTCTTTCCACAAACCACACATGGATCAACCAGTGTCATTGCTTGTGTGTTCTTGCCACAAACCACATATGGATTAACCAGTGTCATTGCTTGTGTGTTCTTTCCACAAACCACATATGGATCCACTAGAGTCATTGCATGTTTGTTCTTTTCACAAACCACATATGCACCACTAGAGTCATTGCATGTGTGTTCCTGTCAAGAACCACATATGGATCCACCAGTGTTCATTGCATGTGTGTTCCTGTCATGAACCACACATGGATCAGCTAGTGGTTATTGCATGTGTGTTCTTTTCCACAACCCACTTATGGTTCCACTAGAGTCATTGCATGTGTGTTCTTTTCACAAACCACATATGGACCCACTAGAGTCATTGCATGTGTGTTCTTTCCACAAACCACACATGGATTAACCAATGGCATTGCATGTGTGTTATTGTCACAAACCACATATGGATCAACCAATGTCATTGCATGTGTGTTCCTTACATGAACCACATATGGACCCACTAGAGTCATTGCATGTGTGTTCTTTCCACAAACCACATATGGATCCACTAGAGTCATTGCATGTGTGTTCTTTTCACAAACCACATATGGACCCACTAGAGTCATTGCATGTGTGTTCTTATACAAAAACCAGCACTAGAGTCATTGCATGTGTGTTCTTTCCACGAACCACATATTGATCCACCAGTGTTCACTGCATGTGTGTTCTTTCCACAAACCACATATGTATACAGCACTGGTCATTGCATGTTTGTTCTTTTCCACAAACCACATATGGATCAACCAGTGGTCATTGCATGTGTGTTCTTATACTAAAACCAGCACTAGAGTCATTGCATGTGTGTTCTTTTCACAAACCACATATGGATCCACCAGTGTCATTGCATGTGTGTTCTTTCCACAAACCACTTATGGATCCACCAGTGTTCATTGCATGTGTGTTCTTTCCACAAACCACACATGGATTAACCAAAGTCATTGCATGTGTGTTCTTTTCACAAACCACATATGGACCCACTTGAGTCATTGCATGTGTGTTTTTCCACAAACCACATATGGACCCACTAGAGTCATTGCATGTGTGTTGTTTTCACAAACAACATATGGATCAACCAATGGCATTACATCTGTGTTCTTTTCACAAATCACATATGGATCCACCAGTGTTCACATCATGTGTGTTCTTTCCACAAACCACTTACGGATCCACCAGTGTTCATTGCATGTGTGTTCTTTTCCACAAATCAGATATGGATCCACTAGAGTCATTACATGTGTGTTCTTTTCAGATACCACATATGGACCCACTAGAGTCATTGCATGTGTGTTCTTATACTAAAACCAGCACTAGAGTCATTGCATGTGTGTTATTTTTTCACAAACCACATATGGATCCACCAGTGTCATTGCATGTGTGTTCTTTCCACAAACCACATATGGATCAACCAGTGGTCATTGCATGTGTGTTCTTTCCACAAACCATATATGGATCCACTAGAGTCATTGCATGTGTGTTCTTTCCACAAACCACACATGGATCAACAAGTGTCATTGCATGTGTGTTCTTTCCACAAACCACATATGGATCAATCAGTGGTCATTGCATGTCTGTTCTTTTCCACAAACCACATATGGATCCACTAGAGTCATTGCATGTGTGTTCTTTCCACGAACCACACGTGGATTAGCCAATGACATTGCATGTGTGTTCTTTCCACAAACCACACATGGATCAACCAATGACATTGCATGTGTATTCTTTTCCGAAACCACACATGGATCAACCAATGGCATTGCATGTGTGTTCTTTCAACAAACCACACATGGATCCACTTGAGTCATTGCATGTGTGTTCTTTCCACAAACCACACATGGATCAACCAGTGTCATTGCTTGTGTGTTCTTGCCACAAACCACATATGGATTAACCAGTGTCATTGCTTGTGTGTTCTTTCCACAAACCACATATGGATCCACTAGAGTCATTGCATGTTTGTTCTTTTCACAAACCACATATGGACCCACTAGAGTCATTGCATGTGTGTTCCTGTCAAGAACCACATATGGATCCACCAGTGTTCATTGCATGTGTGTTCCTATCATGAACCACACATGGATCAGCTAGTGGTTATTGCATGTGTGTTCTTTTCCACAACCCACTTATGGTTCCACTAGAGTCATTGCATGTGTGTTCTTTTCACAAACCACATATGGACCCACTAGAGTCATTGCATGTGTGTTCTTTCCACAAACCACACATGGATTAACCAATGGCATTGCATGTGTGTTATTGTCACAAACCACATATGGATCAACCAATGTCATTGCATGTGTGTTCCTTACATGAACCACATATGGACCCACTAGAGTCATTCCATGTGTGTTCTTTCCACAAACCACATATGGATCCACAAGAGTCATTGCATGTGTGTTCTTTTCACAAACCACATATGGACCCACTAGAGTCATTGCATGTGTGTTCTTTTACTAAAACCAGCACTAGAGTCATTGCATGTGTGTTCTTTCCACAAACCACATATGGATCCACCAGTGTTCACTGCATGTGTGTTCTTTCCACAAACCACATATGGATACACCAGTGGTCATTGCATGTGTGTTCTTTTCCACAAACAACATATGGATCAACCAGTGGTCACTGCATGTGTGTTCTTATACTAAAACCAGCACTAGAGTCATTGCATGTGTGTTCTTTTCAGAGACCACATATGGATCCACCAGTGTCATTGCATGTGTGTTCTTTCCACAAACCACTTATGGATCCACCAGTGTTCATTGCATGTGTGTTCTTTCCACAACCACACATGGATCTCCTAAGTCATTGCATGTGTGTTCTTTTCACAAACCACATATGGACCCACTTGAGTCATTGCACGTGTGTTCTTTCCACAAACCACATATGGACCCACTAGAGTCATTGCATGTGTGTTCTTTTCACAAACCACATATGGATCAACTAATGGCATTACATGTGTGTTCTTTTCACAAATCACATATGGATCCACCAGTGTTCACTTCATGTGTGTTCTTTCTAGCAACCACTTACGGATCCACCAGTGTTCATTGCACGTGTGTTCTTTTCCAGAAACCAGATATGGATCCACTAGAGTCATTACATGTGTGTTGTTTTCACATACCGCTTATGGACCCACTAGAGTCATTGCATTTGTGTTCTTATACTAAAACCAGCACTAGAGTCATTGCATGTATGTTATTTTTTCACAAACCACATATGGATCCACTAGTGTCATTGCATGTGTGTTCTTTCCACAAACCACATATGGATCTACCAGTGGTCGTTGCATGTGTGTTCTTTTCACAAACCATATATGGATCCACTAGAGTCATTGCATGTGTGTTCTTTCCACAAACCACACATGGATCAACCAGTGTCATTGCATGTGTGTTCTTTCCACAAACCACATATGGATCAACCAGTGGTCATTGCATGTCTGTTCTTTTCCACAAACCACATATGGATCCATTAGAGTCATTGCATGTGTGTTCTTTCCACAAACCACACATGGATTAACCAATGGCATTGCATGTGTGTTCTTTCCACAAACCACACATGGATCAACAATGGCATTGCATGTGTATTCTTTTCCCAAACCACACATGGATCAACCAATGGCATTGCATGTGTGTTCTTTCCAAAAACCACACATGGATCCACTTGAGTCATTGCATGTGTGTTCTTTCCACAAACCACACATGGATCAACCAGTGTCATTGCATGTGTGTTCTCTCCACAAACCACATATGGATCAACCAGTGTCATTGCATGCGTGTTCTTTCCACAAACCACATATGGATCCACTAGAGTCATTGCATGTGTGTTCTTTTCACAAACCACATATGTACCCACTAGAGTCAATGCATGTGTGTTCCTGTCAAGAACCAGATTTGGATCCACCAGTGTTCATTGCAGGTGTGTTCCTGTCATGAACCACACATGGATCAGCCAGTGGTTATTGCATGTGTGTTCTTTTCCACAACCCACTTATGGTTCCACTAGAGTCATTGCAAGTGTGTTCTTTTCACAAACCACATATGGACCCACTAGAGTCATTGCATGTGTGTTCTTTCCGCAAACCACACATGGATTAACCAATAGCATTGCATGTGTGTTATTGTCACAAACCACATATGGATCAACCAATGTCATTGCATGTGTGTTCCTGACATGAACCACATATGGACCCACTAGAGTCATTGCATGTGTGTTCTTTCCAGAAACCACATATGGATCCACTAGAGTCATTGCATGTGTGTTATTTTCACAAACCACATATGGACCCACTAGAGTCATTGCATGTGTGTTCTTATACAAAAACCAGCACTAGAGTCATTGCATGTGTGTTCTTTCCACAAACCACATATTGATCCACCAGTGTTCACTGCATGTGTGTTCTTTCCACAAACCACATATGTATACACCAGTGGTCATTGCATGTGTGTTCTTTTCCACAAACCACATATGGATCAACCAGTGGTCATTGCATGTGTGTTCTTATACTAAAACCAGCAGTAGAGTCATTGCCTGTGTGTTCTTTTCACAAACCACATATGGATCCACCAGTGTCATTGCATGTGTGCTCTTTCCACAAACCACTTACGGATCCACCAGTGTTCATTGCATGTGTGTTCTTTCCACAAACCAAACATGGATCCCCCTAAGTCATTGCATGTGTGTTCTTTTCACAAACCACATATGGACCCACTTGAGTCATTGCATGTGTGTTCTTTCCACAAACCACATATGGACCCACTAGAGTCATTGCATGTGTGTTCTTTTCACAAACCACATATGGATCAACCAATGGCATTACATGTGTGTTCTTTTCACAAATCACATATGGATCCACCAGTGTTCACTTCATGTGTGTTCTTTCCACAAACCACTTACGGATCCACCAGTGTTTATTGCTTGTGTGTTCTTTTCCACAAACTAGATATGGATCCACTAGAGTCATTACATGTGTGTTGTTTTCACATACCACATATGGACCCACTAGAGTCATTGCATGTGTGTTCTTTTCACAAACCACATATGGATCAACTAATGGCATTACATGTGTGTTCTTTTCACAAATCACATATGGATCCACCAGTGTTCACTTCATGTGTGTTCTTTCCAGCAACCACTTACGGATCCACCAGTGTTCATTGCACGTGTGTTCTTTTCCAGAAACCAGATATGGATCCACTAGAGTCATGACATGTGTGTTGTTTTCACATACCACTTATGGACCCACTAGAGTCATTGCATTTGTGTTCTTATACTAAAACCAGCACTAGAGTCATTGCATGTATGTTATTTTTTCACAAACCACATATGGATCCACCAGTGTCATTGCATGTGTGTTCTTTCCACAAACCACATATGGATCCACTAGATTCATTGCATGTGTGTTCTTTTCACAAACCACATATGTACCCACTAGAGTCAATGCATGTGTGTTCCTGTCAAGAACCAGATTTGGATCCACCAGTGTTCATTGCAGGTGTGTTCCTGTCATGAACCACACATGGATCAGCCAGTGGTTATTGCATGTGTGTTCTTTTCCACAACCCACTTATGGTTCCACTAGAGTCATTGCAAGTGTGTTCTTTTCACAAACCACATATGGACCCACTAGAGTCATTGCATGTGTGTTCTTTCCACAAACCACACATGGATTAACCAATAGCATTGCATGTGTGTTATTGTCACAAACCACATATGGATCAACCAATGTCATTGCATGTGTGTTCCTGACATGAACCACATATGGACCCACTAGAGTCATTGCATGTGTGTTCTTTCCAGAAACCACATATGGATCCACTAGAGTCATTGCATGTGTGTTATTTTCACAAACCACATATGGACCCACTAGAGTCATTGCATGTGTGTTCTTATACAAAAACCAGCACTAGAGTCATTGCATGTGTGTTCTTTCCACAAACCACATATTGATCCACCAGTGTTCACTGCATGTGTGTTCTTTCCACAAACCACATATGTATACACCAGTGGTCATTGCATGTGTGTTCTTTTCCACAAACCACATATGGATCAACCAGTGGTCATTGCATGTGTGTTCTTATACTAAAACCAGCAGTAGAGTCATTGCTTGTGTGTTCTTTTCACAAACCACATATGGATCCACCAGTGTCATTGCATGTGTGCTCTTTCCACAAACCACTTACGGATCCACCAGTGTTCATTGCATGTGTGTTCTTTCCACAAACCAAACATGGATCCCCCTAAGTCATTGCATGTGTGTTCTTTTCACAAACCACATATGGACCCACTTGAGTCATTGCATGTGTGTTCTTTCCACAAACCACATATGGACCCACTAGAGTCATTGCATGTGTGTTCTTTTCACAAACCACATATGGATCAACCTATGGCATTACATGTGTGTTCTTTTCACAAATCACATATGGATCCACCAGTGTTCACTTCATGTGTGTTCTTTCCACAAACCACTTACGGATCCACCAGTGTTTATTGCTTGTGTGTTCTTTTCCACAAACTAGATATGGATCCACTAGAGTCATTACATGTGTGTTCTTTTCACATACCACATATGGACCCACTAGAGTCATTGCATGTGTGTTCTTTTCACAAACCACATATGGATCAACTAATGGCATTACATGTGTGTTCTTTTCACAAATCACATATGGATCCACCAGTGTTCACTTCATGTGTTTTCTTTCCAGCAACCACTTACGGATCCACCAGTGTTCATTGCACGTGTGTTCTTTTCCAGAAACCAGATATGTATCCACTAGAGTCATTACATGTGTGTTGTTTTCACATACCACTTATGGACCCACTAGAGTCATTGCATTTGTGTTCTTATACTAAAACTAGCACTAGAGTCATTGCATGTATGTTATTTTTTCACAAACCACATATGGATCCACCAGTGTCATTGCATGTGTGTTCTTTCCACAAACCACATATGGATCTACCAGTGGTCGTTGCATGTGTGTTCTTTTCACAAACCATATATGGATCCACTAGAGTCATTGCATGTGTGTTCTTTCCACAAACCACACATGGAATAACTAGTGTCATTGCATGTGTGTTCTTTCCACAAACCACATATGGATCAACCAGTGGTCATTGCATGTCTGTTCTTTTCCACAAACCACATATGGATCCACTAGAGTCATTTCATGTGTGTTCTTTCCACAAACCACACATGGATTAACCAATGGCATTGCATGTGTGTTCTTTCCACAAACCACACATGGATCAACCAATGGCATTGCATGTGTATTCTTTTCCAAAACCACACATGGATCAACCAATGGCATTGCATGTGTGTTCTTTCCACAAACCACACATGGATCCACTTGAGTCATTGCATGTGTGTTCTTTCCACAAACCACACATGGATCAACCAGTGTCATTCCATGTGTGTTCTTTCCACAAACCACATATGGATCAACCAGTGTCATTGCATGTGTGTTCTTTCCACAAACCACATATGGATCCACTAGAGTCATTGCATGTGTGTTCTTTTCACAAACCACATATGTACCCACTAGAGTCAATGCATGTGTGTTCCTGTCAAGAACCAGATTTGGATCCACCAGTGTTCATTGCACGTGTGTTCCTGTCATGAACCACACATGGATCAGCCAGTGGTTATTGCATGTGTGTTCTTTTCCACAACCCACTTATGGTTCCACTAGAGTCATTGCAAGTGTGTTCTTTTCACAAACCACATATGGACCCACTAGAGTCATTGCATGTGTGTTCTTTCCACAAACCACACATGGATTAACCAATAGCATTGCATGTGTGTTATTGTCACAAACCACATATGGATCAACCAATGTCATTGCATGTGTGTTCCTGACATGAACCACATATGGACCCACTAGAGTCATTGCATGTGTGTTCTTTCCAGAAACCACATATGGATCCACTAGAGTCATTGCATGTGTGTTATTTTCACAAACCACATATGGACCCACTAGAGTCATTGCATGTGTGTTCTTATACAAAAACCAGCACTAGAGTCATTGCATGTGTGTTCTTTCCACAAACCACATATTGATCCACCAGTGTTCACTGCATGTGTGTTCTTTCCACAAACCACATATGTATACACCAGTGGTCATTGCATGTGTGTTCTTTTCCACAAACCACATATGGATCAACCAGTGGTCATTGCATGTGTGTTCTTATACTAAAACCAGCACTAGAGTCATTGCTTGTGTGTTCTTTTCACAAACCACATATGGATCCACCAGTGTCATTGCATGTGTGCTCTTTCCACAAACCACTTACGGATCCACCAGTGTTCATTGCATGTCTGTTCTTTCCACAAACCAAACATGGATCCCCCTAAGTCATTGCATGTGTGTTCTTTTCACAAACCACATATGGACCCACTTGAGTCATTGCATGTGTGTTCTTTCCACAAACCACATATGGACCCACTAGAGTCATTGCATGTGTGTTCTTTTCACAAACCACATATGGATCAACCTATGGCATTACATGTGTGTTCTTTTCACAAATCACATATGGATCCACCAGTGTTCACTTCATGTGTGTTCTTTCCACAAACCACTTACGGATCCACCAGTGTTTATTGCTTGTGTGTTCTTTTCCACAAACTAGATATGGATCCACTAGAGTCATTACATGTGTGTTCTTTTCACATACCACATATGGACCCACTAGAGTCATTGCATGTGTGTTCTTTTCACAAACCACATATGGATCAACTAATGGCATTACATGTGTGTTCTTTTCACAAATCACATGTGGATCCACCAGTGTTCACTTCATGTGTTTTCTTTCCAGCAACCACTTACGGATCCACCAGTGTTCATTGCACGTGTGTTCTTTTCCAGAAACCAGATATGTATCCACTAGAGTCATTACATGTGTGTTGTTTTCACATACCACTTATGGACCCACTAGAGTCATTGCATTTGTGTTCTTATACTAAAACTAGCACTAGAGTCATTGCATGTATGTTATTTTTTCACAAACCACATATGGATCCACCAGTGTCATTGCATGTGTGTTCTTTCCACAAACCACATATGGATCTACCAGTGGTCGTTGCATGTGTGTTCTTTTCACAAACCATATATGGATCCACTAGAGTCATTGCATGTGTGTTCTTTCCACAAACCACACATGGATCAACTAGTGTCATTGCATGTGTGTTCTTTCCACAAACCACATATGGATCAACCAGTGGTCATTGCATGTCTGTTCTTTTCCACAAACCACATATGGATCCACTAGAGTCATTGCATGTGTGTTCTTTCCACAAACCACACATGGATTAACCAATGGCATTGCATGTGTGTTCTTTCCACAAACCACACATGGATCAACCAATGGCATTGCATGTGTATTCTTTTCCCAAACCACACATGGATCAACCAATGGCATTGCATGTGTGTTCTTTCCACAAACCACACATGGATCCACTTGAGTCATTGCATGTGTGTTCTTTCCACAAACCACACATGGATCAACCAGTGTCATTGCATGTGTGTTCTTTCCACAAACCACATATGGATCAACTAGTGTCATTGCATGTGTGTTCTTTCCACAAACCACATATGGATCCACTAGAGTCATTGCATGTGTGTTCTTTTCACAAACCACATATGTACCCACTAGAGTCAATGCATGTGTGTTCCTGTCAAGAACCATATTTGGATCCACCAGTGTTCATTGCAGGTGTGTTCCTGTCATGAACCACACATGGATCAGCCAGTGGTTATTGCATGTGTGTTCTTTTCCACAACCCACTTATGGTTCCACTAGAGTCATTGCAAGTGTGTTCTTTTCACAAACCACATATGGACCCACTAGAGTCATTGCATGTGTGTTCTTTCCACAAACCACACATGGATTAACCAATAGCATTGCATGTGTGTTATTGTCACAAACCACATATGGATCAACCAATGTCATTGCATGTGTGTTCCTGACATGAACCACATATGGACCCACTAGAGTCATTGCATGTGTGTTCTTTCCAGAAACCACATATGGATCCACTAGAGTCATTGCATGTGTGTTATTTTCACAAACCACATATGGACCCACTAGAGTCATTGCATGTGTGTTCTTATACAAAAACCAGCACTAGAGTCATTGCATGTGTGTTCTTTCCACAAACCACATATTGATCCACCAGTGTTCACTGCATGTGTGTTCTTTCCACAAACCACATATGTATACACCAGTGGTCATTGCATGTGTGTTCTTTTCCACAAACCACATATGGATCAACCAGTGGTCATTGCATGTGTGTTCTTATACTAAAACCAGCAGTAGAGTCATTGCCTGTGTGTTCTTTTCACAAACCACATATGGATCCACCAGTGTCATTGCATGTGTGCTCTTTCCACAAACCACTTACGGATCCACCAGTGTTCATTGCATGTGTGTTCTTTCCACAAACCAAACATGGATCCCCCTAAGTCATTGCATGTGTGTTCTTTTCACAAACCACATATGGACCCACTTGAGTCATTGCATGTGTGTTCTTTCCACAAACCACATATGGACCCACTAGAGTCATTGCATGTGTGTTCTTTTCACAAACCACATATGGATCAACCAATGGCATTACATGTGTGTTCTTTTCACAAATCACATATGGATCCACCAGTGTTCACTTCATCTGTGTTCTTTCCACAAACCACTTACGGATCCACCAGTGTTTATTGCTTGTGTGTTCTTTTCCACAAACTAGATATGGATCCACTAGAGTCATTACATGTGTGTTCTTTTCACATACCACATATGGACCCACTAGAGTCATTGCATGTGTGTTCTTATACTAAAACTAGCACTAGAGTCATTGCATGTGTGTTATTTTTTCAAAAACCACATATGGATCCACCAGTGTCATTGCATGTGTCTTCTTTCCACAAACCACATATGGATCAACCAGTGGTCATTACATGTGTGTTCTTTCCACAAACCATGTATGGATCCACTAGAGTCATTGCATGTGTGTTCTTTCCACAAACCACACATGGATCAACCAGTGTCATTGCATGTCTATTCTTTCTGCAAACCACATATGGATAAACCAGTGGTCATTGCATGTCTGTTCTTTTCCACAAACCACATATGGATCCACTAGAGTTGTTGCATGTGTGTTCTTTCCACAAACCACACATGGATTAACCAATGGCATTGCATGTGTGTTCTTTCCACAAACCACACATGGATCAACCAATGGCATTGCATGTGTCTTCTTTTCCCAAACCACACATGGATCAACCAATGGCATTGCATGTGTGTTCTTTACACAAACAACACATGGATCCACTTGAGTCATTGCATGTGTGTTCTTTCCACAAACCACACATGGATCAACCAGTGTCATTGCATGTGTGTTCTTTCCACAAACCACATATGGATCATCCAGTGTCATTGCATGTGTGTTCTTTCCACAAACCACATATGGATCCACTAGAGTCATTGCATGTATATTCTTTTCACAAACCACATACGGACCCACTAGAGTCATTGCATGTGTGTTCCTGTCAAGAACCACATATGGATTCACCAGTGTTCATTGCATGTGTGTTCTTGTCATGAACCACACATGTTTCAGCCAGTTGTTATTGCATGTGTGTTCTTTTCCACAAACCACTTATGGATCCACTAGAGTCATTGCATGTGTGTTCTTTTCACAAACCACATATGGACCCACTAGAGTCATTGTATGTGTGTTCTTTCCACAAACGACACATGGATTAACCAATGGCATTGCATGTGTGTTATTGTCACAAACCACATATGGATCAACCAATGTCATTTCATGTGTGTTCCTGACATGAACCACATATGGACCCACTAGAGTCATTGCATGTGTGTTCTTTCCGCAAACCACATATGGATCCACTAGTTATTGCATGTGTGTTCTTTTCACAAACCACATATGGACCCGCTAGAGTCATTGCATGTGTGTTCTTATACTAAAACCATCACTAGAGTCATTGCATGTGTGGTCTTTCCAGAAACCACATATGGATACACTAGTGGTCATTGCATGTGTGTCCTTTCCACAAACCACATATGGATCAACAAGTGGTCATTGCATGTGTGTTCTTATACTAAAACCAGCACTAGAGTCATTGCATGTGTGTTCTTTTCACAAACCACATATGGATCCACCAGTGTCATTGTATGTGTGTTCCTTCCACAAACCACTTATGGATCCACCAGTGTTCATTGCATGTTTATTCTTCCCACAAACCACACATGGATCCCCCTGAGTCATTGCATGTGTGTTCTTTTCACAAACCACATATGGACCCACTTGAGTCATTCCATGTGTGTTCTTTCCACAAACCACATATGGACCCACTAGAGTCATTGTATCTGTGTTCTTTTCACAAACCACATATGGATCAACCAATGGCATTGCATGTGTGTTCTTTTCACAAATCACATATCGATCCACCAGTGTTCACTGCATGTGTGTTCTTTCCACAAACCACTTATGGATCCACCAGTGTTCATTGCATGTGTGTTCTTTTCCACAAACCACATATGGATCCACTAGAGTCATTGCAGTAGTGTTCTTTTCACAAACTACATATGGACCCACTAGAGTCATTGCATGTGTGTTCTTATAATAAAACCAACACTAGAGTCATTGCATGTATGTTCTTTTCACAAACCACATATGGATCCACCGGTGTCATTGCATGTGTGTTCTTTCCTCAAACCACATATGGATCAACCAGTGGTCATTGCATGTGTGTTGTTTCCACAAACCACATATGGATCCACTAGAGTCATTGCATGTGTGTTCTTTCCACAAACCACACATGGATCAACCAGTGTTATTGCATGTGTTTCATTTCCACAAACCACATATGGATCAACCAGTGGTCATTGTATGTGTGTTCTTTTCCACAAACCACATATAGATCAACCAGTGGTCATTGCATGTGTGTTCTTATACTAAAACCAGCACGAGAGTCATTGCATGTGTGTTCTTTTCACAAACCACATATGGATCCACGAGTGTCATTGCATGTGTGTTCTTTCCACAAACCACTTATGGATCCACTAGTGTTCATTGCATGTGTGTTCTTTCCACAAACCACACATGGATCAACCAGTGTCATTGCATGTGTGTTCTTTCCAAAAACCATATATGGATCCACTAGAGTCATTGCATGTGTGTTCTTTCCACAAACCACACATGGATCAACCAGTGTCATTGCATGTGTGTTCTTTCCACAAACCACTTACGGATCCACCAGTGTTCATTGCATGTGCGTTCTTTTCCACAAATCAAATATGGATCCACTGGAGTCATTACAAGTGTGTTCTTTTCACATACCACATATGGACCCACTAGAGTCATTGCATTTGTGTTCTTATACTAAAACCAGCACTAGAGTCATTGCATGTGTGTTATTTTTTCACAAACCACATATGGATCCACCAGTGTCATTGCATGTGTGTTCTTTCCACAAACCATATATGGATCCACTAGAGTCATTGCATGTGTGTTCTTTCCACAAACCACACATGGATCAACCAGTGTCATTGCATGTGTGTGCTTTCCACAAACCACATATGGATCAACCAGTGGTCATTGCATGTCTGTTCTTTTCCACAAACCACATATGGATCCACTAGAGTCATTCCATGTGTGTTCTTTCCATAAGCCATACATGGATTAACCAATGGCATTGCATGTGTGTTCTTTCCACAAACCACACATGGATCAACCAATGGCATTGCATGTGTATTCTTTTCCCAAACCACACAGGGATCTACCAATGGCATTGCATGTGTGTTCTTTCCACAAACCACACATCGATCCACTTGAGTCATTGCATGTGTGTTCTTTCCACAAACCACACATGGATCAACTAGTGTCATTGTGTGTGTGTTCTTTCCACAAACCACATATGGATCAACCAGTGTCATTGCATGTGTGTTCATTCCACAAACCACATATGGATCCACTAGAGTCATTGCATGTGTGTTCTTTTCACAAACCACATATGTACCCACTAGAGTCATTGCATGTGTGTTCCTGTCAAGAACCACATTTGTATCCACCAGTGTTCATTGCATGTGTGTTCCTGTCATGAACCACACATGGATCAGGCAGTGGTTATTGCATGTGTGTTCTTTTCCACAACCCACTTATGGTTCCACTAGAGTCATTGCATGTGTGTTCTTTTCACAAACCACATATGGACCCACTAGAGTCATTGCATGTGTGTTCTTTCCACAAACCACATATGGATCCACTAGAGTCATTGCGTGTGTGTTCTTTTCACAAACCACATATGGACCCACTAGAGTCATTGCATGTGTGTTTTATACAAAACCCAGCACTAGAGTCATTGCATGTGTGTTCTTTCCACAAACCACATATTATTCCACCAGTGTTCACTGCATGTGTGTTCGTTCCACAAACCACATATGTATCCACTAGTGGTCATTGCATGTGTGTTCTTTTCCACAAACCACATATGAATCAACCAGTTGTCATTGCGTGTATGTTCTTTCCACAAACCACTTATGGATCCACCAGTGTTCATTGCATGTGTATTCTTTCCACAAACCACACATGGATCCCCCTGAGTCATTGCATGTGTGTTCTTTTCACAAACCACATATGGACCCACTTGAGTCATTCCATGTGTGTTCTTTCCACAAACCACATATGGACCCACTAGAGTCATTGCATGTGTGTTGTTTTCACAAACCACATATGGATCAACCAATGGCATTGCATGTGTGTTCTTTTCACAAATCACATATCGATCCACCAGTGTTCACTGCATGTGTGTTCTTTCCACAAACCACTTATGGATCCACCAGTGTTCATTGCATGTGTGTTCTTTTCCACAAACAACATATGGATCCACTAGAGTCATTGCAGTAGTGTTCTTTTCACAAACTACATATGGACCCACTGGAGGCATTACATGTGTGTTCTTATAATTAAACCAGCACTAGAGTCATTGCATGTATGTTCTTTTCACAAACCACATATGGATCCACCAGTGTCATTGCATGTGTGTTCTTTCCTCAAACCACATATGGATCAACCAGTGGTCATTGCATGTGTGTTGTTTCCACAAACCACATATGGATCCACTAGAGTCATTGCATGTGTGTTCTTTCCACAAACCACACATGGATCAACCAGTGTTATTGCATGTGTGTTCTTTCCACAAACAACATATGGATCAACCAGTGGTCATTGCATGTGTGTTCTTTTCACAAACCACATATGGATCCACCAGTGTCATTGCATGTGTGTTCTTTCCACAAACCACTTATGGATCCACTAGTGTTCATTGCATGTGTGTTCTTTCCACAAACCACACATGGATCCACCAGTGTCATTGCATGTGTGTTCTTTCCACAAACCACTTATGGATCCACCAGTGTTCATTGCATATGTGTTCTTTCCACAAACCACACATGGGTCCACCTAAGTCATTGCATGTGTGTTCTTTCCACAAACCACATATGGATCAACCAGTGGTCATTGCATGTCTGTTCTTTTCCACAAACCACATATGCATCCACCAGTGTTTACTGCATGTGTGTTCTTTCCACAAATAACTTACGGATCCACCAGTGTTCATTGCATGTGTGTTCTTTTCCACAAATCAAATATGGATCCACTGGAGTCATTACAAGTGTGTTCTTTTCACATACCACATATGGACCCACTAGAGTAATTGCATTTGTGTTCTTATACTAAAACCAGCACTAGAGTCATTGCATGTGTGTTATTTTTTCACAAACCACATATGGATCCACCAGTGTCATTGCATTTGTGTTCTTTCCACAAACCACATATGGATCAACCAGTGGTCATTGCATGTGTGTTCTTTCCACAAACCATATATGGATCCACTAGAGTCATTGCACGTGTGTTCTTTCCACAAACCACACATGGATCAACAAGTGTCATTGCATGTGTGTTCTTTCCACAAACCACATATGGATCAACCAGTGGTCATTGCATGTCTGTTCTTTTCCACAAACCATATATGGATCCACTAGAGTCATTGCATGTGTGTTCTTTCCACAAACCATACATGGATTAGCCAATGGCATTGCATGTGTGTTCTTTCCACAAACCACACATGGATCAACCAATGGCATTGCATGTGTATTCTTTTCCCAAACCACACATGGATCAACCAATGGCATTGCATGTGTGTTCTTTCAACAAACCACACATGGATCCACTTGAGTCATTGCATGTGTGTTCTTTCCACAAACCACACATGGATCAACCAGTGTCATTGCGTGTGTGTTCTTTCCACAAACCACATATGGATCAACCAGTGTCATTGCATGTCTGTTCTTTCCACAAACCACATATGGATCCACTAGAGTCATTGCATGTGTGTTCTTTTCACAAACCACATATGGACCCACTAGAGTCATTGCATGTGTGTTCCTGTCAAGAACCACATATGGATCCACCAGTGTTCATTGCATGTGTGTTCCTGTCATGAACCACACATGGATCAGCCAGTGGTTATTGCATGTGTGTTCTTTTCCACAACCCACTTATGGTTCCACTAGAGTCATTGCATGTGTGTTCTTTTCACAAACCACATATGGACCCACTAGAGTCATTGCATGTGTGTTCTTTCCACAAACCACACATGGATTAACCAATGGCTTTGCATGTGTGTTATTGTCACAAACCACATATGGATCAACCAATGTCATTGCATGTGTGTTCCTGACATGAACCACATATGGACCCACTAGAGTCATTGCATGTGTGTTCTTTCCAGAAACCACATATGGATCCACTAGAGTCATTGCATGTGTGTTATTTTCACAAACCACATATGGACCCACTAGAGTCATTGCATGTGTGTTCTTATACTAAAACCAGCACGAGAGTCATTGCATGTGTGTTCTTTCCACAAACCACATATGGATCCACCAGTGTTCACTGCATGTGTGTTCTTTCCACAAACCACATATGGATACACCAGTGGTCATTGCATGTGTGTTCTTTTCCACAAACCACATATGGATCAACCAGTGGTCATTGCATGTGTGTTCTTATACTAAAACCAGCACTAGAGTCATTGCATGTGTGTTCTTTTCAGAAACCACATATGGATCCACCAGTGTCATTGCATGTGTGTTCTTTCCACAAACCACTTATGGATCCACCAGTGTTCATTGCATATGTGTTCTTTCCACAAACCACACATGGGTCCACCTAAGTCGTTGCATGTGTGTTCTTTTCACAAACCACATATGGATCCACTTGAGTCATTGCATGTGTGTTCTTTCCACAAACCACATATGGACCCACTAGAGTCATTGCATGTGCGTTCTTTTCACAAACCACATATGGATCAACTAATGGCATTGCATGTGTGTTCTTTTCCACAAATCACATATGGTTCCACTGGAGTCATTACATGTGTGTTCTTTTCACATACCACATATGGACCCACTAGACACATTGCATGTGTGTTCTTATACTAAAACCAGCACTAGAGTCATTGCATGTGTGTTATTTTTTCACAAACCACATATGGATCCACCAGTGTCATTGCATGTGTGTTCTTTCCACAAACCACATATGGATCAACCAGTGGTCATTGCATGTGTGTTCTTTCCACAAACCATATATGGATCCACTAGAGTCATTGCATGTGTGTTCTTCCCACAAACCACACATGGATCAACCAGTGTAATTGCATGTGTGTTCTTTCCACAAACAACATATGGATCAACCAGTGGTCATTGCATGTCTGTTCTTTTCCACAAACCATATATGGATCCACTAGAGTCATTGCATGTGTCTTCTTTCCACAAACCACACATGGATTAACCAATGGCATTGCATGTGTGTTCTTTCCACAAACCACACATGGATCAACCAATGGCATTGCATGTGTATTCTTTTCCCAAACCACACATGGATCAACCAATGGCATTGCATGTGTGTTCTTTCCACAAACCACACATGGATCCACTTGAGTCATTGCATGTGTGTTCTTTCCACAAACCACACATGGATCAACCAGTGTCATTGCATGTGTGTTCTTTCCACAAACCACATATGGATCAACCAGTGTCATTGCATGTGTGTTCTTTCCAAGAACCACATATGGATCCAGTAGAGTCATTGCATGTGTGTTCTTTTCACAAACCACATATGGACCCACTAGAGTCATTGCATGTGTGTTCTTTCCACAAACCAGACATGGATTAACCAATGGCATTGCATGTGTGTTATTGTCACAAACCACATATGGATCAACCAATGTCATTGCATGTGTGTTCCTGACATGAACCACATATGGACCCACTAGAGTCATTGCATGTGTGTACTTTCCACAAACCACATATGGATCCACTAGATTCATTGCATGTGTGTTCTTTTCAGAAACCACATATGGACCCACTAGAGTCATTGCATGTGTGTTCTTATACTAAAACCACCACTGGAGTCATTGCATCTGTGTTCTTTCCACAAACCACATATGGATCCACCAATGTTCACTGCATGTGTGTTCTTTCCACAAACCACATATGGATACACCAGTGGTCATTGCATGTGTGTTCTTTTCCACCAACCACATATGATCAACCAGTGGTCATTGCATGTGTGTTCTTATACTAAAACCAGCACTAGAGTCATTGCATGTGTGTTCTTTTCACAAACCACATATGGATCCATCAGTGTCATTGCATGTGTGTTCTTACCATAAACCACTTATGGATCCACCAGTGTTCATTGCATGTGTGTTCTTTCCACAAACCACACATGGATCCCCCTAAGTCATTGCATGTGTGTTCTTTTCACAAACCACATATGGACCCACTTGAGTCATGGCATGTGTGTTCTTTCCACAAACCACATATGGACCCACTAGAGTCATTGCATGTGTGTTCTTTTCGCAAACCACATATGGATCAACCAATGGCATTACATGTGTGTTCTTTTCACAAATCACATATGGATCCACCAGTGTTCACTTCATGTGTGTTCTTTCCACAAACCACTTACGGATCCACCAGTGTTTATTGCATGTGTGTTCTTTTCCACAAACCAGATATGGAGCCACTAGAGTAATTACATGTGTGTTCTTTTCACATACCACATATGGACCCACTAGAGTCATTGCATGTATGTTCTTATACTAAAACTAGCACTAGAGTCATTGCATGTGTTTTATTTTTTCACAAACAACATATGGATTCACCAGTGTCATTGCATGTGTGTTCTTTCCACAAACCACATATGGATCAACCAGTTGTCATTGCATCTGTGTTCTTTCCACAAACCATATATGGATCTACTAGAGTCATTGCATGTGTGTTCTTTCCACAAACCACACATGGATCAACCAGTGTCATTACATGTATGTTCTTTCCACAAACCACATATGGATCAACCAGTGGTCATTGCATGTCTGTTCTTTTCCACAAACCACATATGGATCCACTAGAGTCATTTCATGTGTGTTCTTTCCACAAACCACACATGGATTAGCCAATGGCATTGCATGTGTGTTCTTTCCACAAACCACACATGGATCAACCAATGGCATTGCATGTGTATTCTTTTCCCAAACCACACATGGATCAACCAATGGCATTGCATGTGTGTTCTTTCCACAAACAACACATGGATCCACTTGAGTCATTGCATGTGTCTTCTTTCCACAAACCACACATGGATCAACCAGTGTCATTGCATGTGTGTTCTTTCCACAAACCACATATGGATCAACCAGTGTCATTGCATGTGTGTTCTTTCCACAAACCACATATGGATCCACTAGAGTCATTGCATGTGTATTCTTTTCACAAACCACATATGGATCCACTAGAGTCATTGCATGTGTGTTCCTGTCAAGAACCACATTTGGATCCACCAGTGTTCATTGCATGTGTGTTCTTGTCATGAACCACACATGATTCAGCCAGTTGTTATTGCATGTGTGTTCTTTTCCACAAACCACTTATGGATCCACTAGACTCATTGCATGTGTGTTCTTTTCACAAACCACATATGGACCCACTAGAGTCATTGCATGTGTGTTCTTTCCACAAACAACACATGGATTAACCAATGGCATTGCATGTGTGTTATTGTCACAAACCACATATGGATCAACCAATGTCATTGCATGTGTGTTCCTGACATGAATCACATATGGATCAACCAATGTCATTGCATGTGTGTTCCTGACATGAACCACATATGGACCCACTAGAGTCATTGCATGTGTGTTCTTTCCACAAACCACATATGGATCCACTAGTTATTGCATGTGTGTTCTTTTCACAAACCACATATGGACCCGCTAGAGTCATTGCATGTGTGTTCTTATACTAAAACCAGCATTAGAGTCATTGCATGTGTGGTCTTTCCACAAACCACATATGGATACACTAGTGGTCATTGCATGTGTGTTCTTTCCACAAACCACATATGGATCAACAAGTGGTCATTGCATGTGTGTTCTTATACTAAAACCAGCACTAGAGTCATTGCATGTGTGTTCTTTTCACAAACCACATATGGATCCACCAGTGTCAATGCATGTGTGTTCTTTCCACAAACCACTTATGGATCCACCAGTGTTCATTGCATGTGTATTCTTTCCACAAACCACACATGGATCCCCCTGAGTCATTGCATGTGTGTTCTTTTCACAAACCACATATGGACCCACTTGAGTCATTCCATGTGTGTTCTTTCCACAAACCACATATGGACCCACTAGAGTCATTGCATGTGTGTTCTTTTCACAAACCACATATGGATCAACCAATGGCATTGTATGTGTGTTCTTTTCACAAATCACATATCGATCCACCAGTGTTCACTGCATGTGTGTTCTTTCCGCAAACCACTTATGGATCCACCAGTCTTCATTGCATGTGTGTTCTTTTCCACAAACCACATATGGATCCACTAGAGTCATTGTAGTAGTGTTCTTTTCACAAACTGCATATGGACCCACTAGAGTCATTGCATGTGTGTTCTTATAATAAAACCTGCACTAGAGTCATTGCATGTATGGTCTTTTCACAAACCACATATGGATCCACCAGTATCATTACATGTGTGTGCTTTCCTCAAACCACATATGGATCAACCAGTGGTCATTTCATGTGTGTTGTTTCCACAAACCACATATGGATCCACTAGAGTCATTGCATGCGTGTTCTTTCCACAAACCACACATGGATCAACTAGTGTTATTGCATGTGTGTTCTTTCCACAAACCACATATGGATCAACCAGTGGTCATTGCATGTGTGTTCTTTTCTACAAACCACATATGGATCCACTAGAGTCATTGCATGTGTGTTGTTTCCACAAACCACACATGGATTAACCAATGGCATTGCATGTGTGTTCATTCCACAAACCACACATGGATCAACCAATGGATTGCATGTGTATTCTTTTCACAAACCACACATGGATCAACAAATGGCATTGCATGTGTGCTCTTTCCATAAACCACACATGGATCCACCATAGTCATTGCATGTGTGTTCTTTCCACAAACCACATATGGATCAACCAGTGTCATTGCATGTGTGTTCTTTCCACAAACCACATATGGATCAAACAATGTCATTGCATGTGTGTTCCTATCATGAACCACACATGGATAAACCAATGTTATTGCATGTGTGTTCCTGTCAAGAACAACATATGGATCCACCAGTGTTCATTGCATGTGTGTTCCTATCATGAACCACACATGGATCAACTAGTGGTTATTGCATGTGTGTTCTTTCCGCAGACCATATATGGATCCACTAGAGTCATTGCACGTGTGTTCTTTTCACAAACGACATATGGACCCACTAGAGTCATGGCATGTGTGTTCTTATACTAAAACCAGCACTAGATTCATTGCATGTGTGTTCTTTTCACAAACCACATATGGATCCATCAGTGGCATTGCATGTGTGCTCTTTCCACAAACCACTTATGGATCCACCAGTGTTCATTGCATGTGTGTTCTTTTCCACAAGCCACATATGGATCCACTAGAGTCATTGCATGTGTGTTCTTTTCAGAAACCACATATGGACCCACTAGAGTCATTGCATGTGTGTTCTTTCCCCAAACCACACACGGATCAACCACTGTTATTGCATGTGTGTTCTTTCCACAAACCACATATGGATCAACCAGTGGTCATTGCATGTGTGTTCTTTTCCACAACCCACATATGGATCCACTAGAGTCATTGCATGTGTGTTCTTTCCACAAATCACACATGGATTAAGCAATGGCATTGCATGTGTGTTCTTTTCAGAAACCACATATGGGTCAACCAATGGCATTGCATGCGTGTTCTTTTCACAAATCACATATGGATCCACCAGTGTTCACTGCATGTGTGTTCTTTCCACAAACCACATGTGGACCCACTAGAGTCATTGCATGTGTGTTCTTTCCACAGACCACTTATGGATCCACCAGTGTTCATTGAATGTGTGTTCTTTTCCACGAACCACTTATGGATCCACCTAGTGTGATTGTATGTATGTTCTTCTCACAAACCACATAAGGATCCACCAGTGTCATTGGATGTGTGTTCTTTTCATAAACCACATATGGATCCTAACCTTAGGAGAGCCCTAACCTTAGGAGAGCCCTAACCTTAGCCCACCAATGGATCCACCGTTAGACGGAGTCTTCTAGAAGGCACGCCATAATATAGTTGTTCTGCTTGACGATTGTTACATTCCGTTCGATCGGGGCACTTGGACAATTGGGATGGTCTTCGTGAGAGCGATCCTCGAGTAGGCTGTTCTGCGGCATGATTGGCCATGCTTGCTCTGGACAAACTGGCATGTTGCGAGTGTCATGACTCACGAGTTCAGTGGGCCATATCCCAGTGTCACGTCCCCATTACTTCTCTTCCTCCCCGTACTTCTCTTCCTTCTCCTCGAAGCCACTTTCCCCACTTCACTCCCATCTGGCCGTAGCCGCAAGCCGACGACATCCACCAATTATCGGGTTGCTACCTTCATGCTAAGAAATCATTTTACAAGCTTTTGAACTTATCCTACATATTCCTGCTATTCGCCAATCTAACTGCTGATCTTTTTTTTGATTTCTCGACAAACTTCAGATGTGGCAGATGTTGCAGCCCAAGAATCTGGAGATCCTCGCGCGCAACTTCGCAGCGACGTTCCTGCTCGTGTGCTCCCACCCAGGATGCTTTCGTCGTTACTCCTACCACGAGATCCCTCTCCACGAGCTCGCGTGCCTGCATGGCGCGTGCTCCTGCACGGAGCCGGGCTGCAACTACACTAGCCTGCCGGCAGAGCTCGTCGTCCACCTTGCAGAGGAGCACTTGATCGAAGTGATTAGGATCTCATACGGGCAAGCCCAACTTCTCCAAGAGCAAGTGCCGTTCACTGACTCGGCATGCCGCCGGCTAATTTTCTAGGGGGACGGCTCTGTTTTCGTCCTGACCATCACCGCCGCTGTTCCGGGAACCAGAGCCGGGCCCACCGTCGTGTGTGCCATATGCATCAGGTCGGTCTTGTGCGCCTGGCCCATATACATGGTGCGCATGTGGGCAAATGCCCAGCCGCCGTCGTCCGATAGCATTCTTGTGCTAGCCGAGGCGCCGAGCTGCCTGACGCCACGGGAGGTGGAGTATGCGGACCTAAGGTCGATCATATGTGTGCCATCTTAGTACCTTGTCGGTGCTGGACCGAACAGGCAGATGCATTTCTAGATTTGTATCGAGAAGACCGACAGGAAAATGTAGTACTTGTGTTGTCGTTACTGTTAGACTTAAGCGATGCTTCTCAGGTAGGTAGAGCATACGTGTTGTGCGAATGTACCCTAGTTGTAGTTTTTAGTACTCCTTAATAATTTGATGAGTTATTATATTGGTCCAATCAGCTTGTTGTTGTCACGTTGCAAAGTCTGCTTGCTCTAGACAGACTAGCAATACTGTGTTCTCCCGCATGTCAGTGTCACGTGTTCCGAGGGCCCACCTGCCAGTGTCACACCCCTTCTCTTCCTTCCCCTCGAAGCCACCGTCCCAACTTCTCTTCCATCCTGCCACTCCCGTCTGATGGTTGTAATCTGATTTTCGTTGGATTGTTTACATGTAATCTACGTTGATAATGTAACATGCAAATGGCATAGACACAATTTCTAAAGTGGAAGCACTCACACGCTACTATTGCACATATTTCTCAATATAGCTCGACAAACCCATTACAATATTTGTACTCACACTAAACACAACCGAAATTGCAACCATCCTAAACAATATCTAAACCCACAACACACCGCTGTCGTCGGAGTCCACCTCGATTGGTGACACCGCCGTGCCCTTCCCAGCGACATCCACTCCCGCCTGTGGCTTGCCCTCCGCCAAGGAGGCAACAATGGCGTTCTCCACAGCTTCGTCCCCGTCATCCTCCACATCGGAATCGACAATGACAAAGGTGACGGGGTTGGCATGGACCGAGCGTCGCGCGCCTGGCGGCTCCTGCTCGAGCTCGACGCTGCATCAGTCCTTCTACAGGTAGGAGGGGCTGAGCTCGGATACGTAGCATCATCGCTCCTCTCAAGAAACCATGGCCATTTGATACTGCGACGGTAGGATCTTGGGGTGGATCTGCCGTGGCGAGCCCTACCGGAAGTGGTGGAGCGGATGGATCTGCCAGCACGAGCCGTGACAAGTTCCTAGGAGGGAGTAAGATTGTGGGCCAGGCGTGTCTAGTTCCTGAGCAAGGCCTCCCAGTGATATGTACGTGGGCAAGGTTCCAAAAACTTTCGTCCAATGCGCGTGAGAGGGCTTTTGAACCACGAAGGAGCAAGATTTGGTTGACAAGTCCACACGCTAGGTCCGCCACCTGTCAGCCGAATGTGGACGGTAGGATTCTGCCCGAGTTATTAAGTGGGGATAAATAATGCTTCACCACTACCCTGACATCCAAAGGCTCCTCTTTCCTCTGCCCTCGCTCCCCTCGCTCATGGCTCGCAGCTCGTGCAGTTCGTCTCGGGTGGAATCAGGGTCGGCTCAACGCCGTCAGGCGGGTGGCCCCATCAGGTACCGGAGGGCGCCCTACGATTACTACCCCGATATGCTGTGTTTGTGTGGTGAGAAGATGCCGAGATGGATATGCTGTGTTTGGACCGATGAAAATACTGCAGGAAAATTCAGCAACTGCAGCATCACAGCGGTAAGTTCCTACTTTAGGTACAATGTTAACCTGGATACAGAAAGCGTAATGTAATTCTTTTTTTGTTTCCTTCGATCTACTATGCAGGAAGGAAGGGGGACTGGCGGTGACAAGTTTGTGTGGATCGAAAAGCCACTGACAGGTTTTCACCGAGAGCTTGTTCGGGATCTGCGTGATGTTGTGTGGGACAAGAAAGAGGAGATTCGTGAGATGGAGTGAGAGATCCGGGAGCGTCGCCAGGTGCAGGGGAGGCAGGGGCAGGGAGGTGGTGAGACAGACGGGCTCAAGATTAGGCCAGATAGTGGAAACAATTTCCTCATTATCTGGGCATTATCTGTTGCATTTGCAGTTTATGTTTCCATGCCGTTGTCCAGCAGCTGAAATAAGTTGCTGCTTCATGGAGTGTAGCAGCTGATGGGTTCGTAGCATGGAAAACAAAAATTTTCTACCGCAAGAATGAACAAAACCTAGATCTAATCTAGATAAAAGCCAAGATCTAATCTATTAGACATGTACTAACCCTCGTAGATCCGAAAGCGTTACGAGATTAGATCTTGGGGTTGATGTAGTCAATCACTTGCCGATCTCAAGATCGTGTGGACGATCCTTTCGGCGCCGTGTTCCGACAGCGCTTCCGCAGTCGGTCACACGTGCGGAGTCGAAGCAGACCTTCCTCTCCCCGTTCCAGCGAGCAGCGGAGGTAGTAGATCTTCTCCATGGAATCCCAGCAGCACGACGATGTGGTGGTGGTGGTGGAGTAGAGATTTCTGCAGGGCTTCGCCTAAGTCGGAGCAGAGCGAAGGAGGAGGAGAGAGGCGGCGTCTAGGGTTTGTTATGGGAGAGATCTAGGGGGTGGTGCCCCCTCCCCTCTATTTAAAGGAGGGAGGCGCCATGGGAGGGGGAGTCCAAGTAGGACTCCCCTCCCTCCTTGGCAGGTAGATTGGGAGGGGGGAAGGAGTCCTCCTCCCCCACGAATCCGTGTCTTGCCCTACAAGGATTCCTTGATCCTTTCTTGGTTTTCAAGCAAACTCCAAGAAATCTTCTAGAACCTTCCGGAACATTCCGAAACCTTCTAGAATCCCCATACAAATACTCCGGAACATTTGCTAACTTATAAAATGATCCCCAATATATGAATCTTATTCTCCGGACAATTCCGGATCTCCTCGTGATGTCCCAAATCCAATCCGAGACTTCGAACAACATTAGGTCTCCAACGCATATTCCATATCTACTTAAAACAACTTCGAACCTTAAGTGTGTCACCCTACGGTTCGTGAATATGCAGACATGATGAAGACACCTCTCTGATCAATAACCAACAGCGGGATCTGGAGATCCATAATGGCTCCCACATACTCAACGATGACTTCGTGATCGATAGAACCATTAACATACGAAACCAATTCCCTTTGTCACGCAATATTCTACTTATCCGAGGTTTCATCGTCGGTATCTCCATACCTAGTTCTACCTCGTTACTGATAAGTACTCTTTACTCGTTCCATGTTATGTCATCCATTGTGACCTAGTCACATGCTTGCAAGCTAACTAGATGACATTCCACCGAGAGGGCCCAGAGCATATCTATCTGTCATATGGATGGACAAATCCCAATCTTGGTCCATGCGCTTCAACACATACTTTCAGAATACCCAATGTCACCTTTATAACCACCTAGTTACAAATCGGCGTTTGATGTCATCAAAGTACCCATCCAGTGATGGTGATTAACATAACCTCATGGTCGAAGGATTAGGTTACTATGCATTTGAAAGCTTGCAGCAAAACGAACTTAATGACTTGATCTTATGCTATGCTTACTATGGGTGTGTGTCCATCACATCATTCTCCTAATGATATGATCTTGTTATTAACGACATCCAATGTCGATGATCAGGAAACCATGATCATCCATTAATCAACAAGCTAGTTTAACAAGAGGCTTACTAGGGACTCTTTTATGTTTACAAAACACACAAGTATTAATGTTTCTGGTTAATACAATTATAGCATGGGATGTAAACATTTATCATAAACATAAAGATATAATAATAACCACTTTATTATTGCCTCTTGAGCATATCTCCAACAGTCTCCCACTTGCACTAGAGTCAATCATCTAGTTAAAAATTTGTGCATTCAACACCTATGGCTTTCTGGTGTTGTATAGACACTATTGCTGGTGGTAAACATAATCTTCGGATCTGACACTTCTAGGTCCGTGTGTATTTGCATGTCCTTGCGTCTCTATGCATTACTCATTCTCCAATGAGATGGCATTGTATAAATTTGGTCCTTTGGTGAGACCTTTAGTTCCTTGGGATTAAATCATGTTGATACAATTGTCATACAATGTATCTTCATAGTATTATCCCGATATGAACCACACCTAGTTTGATAACAAACTACTTGACACAAATGCCCACATTTGCTGCTACAATAGCAGTCATATACTTAGCCTTTTGTTGTAGTATTTGTCACAATATTTTAACTTTGGTACTCAACCAAATCCGTTATGGAACTTCCTTTCCATTACATTGTGCCACCCATAGTTTAAATTGAGATAAACTTAATTTGTGACAAAACTAGTATCAATGTAACAATTTACAATGAACTATTTGTCACCACTATATAAATAATATATTCTTAGTTCTTCCAAAGATCATAGGAATATCCCTATTATTGTCCAATGATCATCTTATGAGTCATTCTGGTATATGCTCATAACATTTAGAGCATAGGACATATCTGGATGTGTACATCTCAAAGAATGATTGATCAAAATATTCTTGTGATTTCACCAAGTGTCAAAACACTTGAATATTGTGTCAACACACTTGAATCTTGATTCAGTCCTTTCCGTGTGTCAAGAACCTTTCTTGTTGTTTCCATATTGAACTCATTCAACATCTTATCTATGTACATTTGGCAAAACCATATTAGCGCCTCAATCTATCCATATAGACATTGATGCCTAATTCTTGGGTTATGCCTAAGTCTTTCATCGAAATGAAATTCTTAACCTGTGTCAATAAAAGATACATCATTTCTAATCAACAATATGTCTTTCACATAATGTATTAGAAATATGTCTTAGCGCTCCCACTTAATTTCTTGCAAAATGCACTTCATCGTCTCTAATGAAATTAAACCTTTTAACGGTTTCATCACGGTGAAGATTCCAACTCCGCGATGCTCACTTCAACCATTGAAGTTTTGCATACTCTTTTAGCATCCTTTGAATTAACAAAACCCTTTGGATCGTGTCAAGGACACATCCTAGGTAACCATTCTATTAGAAGAACTTGTTTTGTTTGTTCAACTACCATATACCAAAATATATGTAGTGGTTGCTACATTAATCCGTCCAGACTAAATATCGCTATGAAAGATCAAATCTTATCATAGTCAATTCCTTGAACATTGTCGTAAACTATTTCCGACATGTCGACTATTTAATAGATGTGAAACATCCATGTCTATTTCTTTATAGATCCATATACGACTGTAAGGTCTTGCACCTTTCCAGAGGGTCTTTCAAATTCAAAGCTTGATTTCTCGTGTATGGAATTATCACGGATTTTATGGCTTCAAGCCACTTAACAAAGTCAGGGCCCATCATTGATTATTTGCATGTAGTCGGTTCATCATTGTCAAACAACAATGATTTAACTCTCAAATCTTGGCATTTGATTACTTACCCGACCTACTTGGTTCAATAGGAACTTAGATCTCCGTGACCACAACCTTTGAGGCACGTGAGCCATGAGCATTGTTGTGCCTCCGGGACACTTACCGACGCTGTGCAACTCAGCACATATTAGCCAAGGTTCAACAACCTCGGTAAAGTTCTATTGTCCTCCCACTTAACTTTTAACCAAAAATTCCTTCTCAAGAAACTCGACATTCTAAGTGACAAACAATTTTGTCTTCGGTGTTATGGAGGAATAACCAATGGTTAGTCGAAATAACCTACACAGACATGCTCATCCGACTTTGGTTGTAAACACTTTACTTATGCCTAGCATACCAAAAATTTAAGAAAAGACAACCTGGGTTTTATCCCAAACCATGACTTATATGGTGTCATTTCAACGGATCACGATGGAGCTCTTTTCAGTGTAAAAGCGGTAGTCACTAAAGCTTTAATCTTTAAAATATAATGGCAGTTTTATAAATGACACCTTTGATCTTATCATGTCAAACAAGGTTTCATTACATATCTTGAACACTCCATACTCCTATGGTGTTTTGGGAAATGCAAATCCATGGAACGATTCCTCAAATCTTAGGTGTTTTGCTAAACTTGTAACTCAAACATCTTTCTTTATGATCCAATCATAAACTTTTTATTTTCTTATTACAATAATTTTCCACTTCATCTTGAATGTCTTTGAACATTTTCAAATGTTTCATACTTATTCCTTATTGAGTAAGTATATACATATACTCACTCAAATCTTCGGAGAAAGCATGTGAAGTTGAAATTCATCGCCCACGACTACACATAATGGACTATATACATCAATATGTACAAATTCCAATCAGTTAGTCGTCCGTTCCTCTTTTGGCCTACGAACGGAGTTTTAATTATCTCCAGGAAAGTATCACAAGCATCATTTGATCAAAATCAAAGACTCCAAAAAATCCATCAACATGGAGTTTCTTCATGTATCCCTTTCAATATAATTTAAACGGCGATGTCACTTTGCAAGTGATCTTTCAATCATTTGTCTTGCGACATTTTAGCATTAGTTTTATGGTTATTTCTCCAACCAGACTTGTATATCATCCATCTATTATGGAATACGGTAATTATTTGAACAACCTTTTGTTGTCATAATACCTGATCAAAATAACAATTATTGAAACAAATCTTGAAGGCAAGCTTTGATGTTAACGAGCAACACAACAACCCTTTGTTTGTTTTCGATGAACATCATCACATATTCTCTTGCTAGTTACTTAGGCCATTGCAGTTCATGAATTGTGTTGTCCTGTATGACACTTCATACCAACCAATTCGGTATCCAATACCGCAGAACCACATTGTTTAACAACGAAGGAATACAGCCATAACATGTATCTTCTATATACCTAAGTTGGATATCTCCAATCTTTTCTTTTCTGCCAAATATTTTATAGATTCTCTTTCAACAATTCCTTAACAGAATCTATCAACATCAATAGTGGTGTCATTCACATGACACATAGTACAAAGTGTGTATAGTCAAATACTAATACCTTTGGACTTGCACTTTGAAGTGGATCACCTTCATCAAATGTTTGGCATTCTTTCAAAATTCCATTCTTTAGTAATCTTTTAGTGTAGTAAACATTTTACTTACATCTTCTATTCATCCTTATCATGACAACTTTCATGATCAAGCTGCTATAGCTTATAAAGGTGAATTGTGAGTATAATGTTTCTTTTCCAAAACCTTTTTGGAGGATTAGGACGACTGGCATCTCCAATCTTCACAAATTCTCATCAAATATGAGGACATATACTCTATCATGTTGTAACCAACATATTGTTTTAGATATCGCAATACCTTTCACATATGATGGTTTCTGAAACATTGCTTTCAACTCTTAGATAAACTTGATATTAAAAACAATCTTTTGAGTATCAAGAATCCTGGAGGCAAACATGATACATTAGATACTAACACTAGAATTGTTACTCTTGATTTAATACTGTTTATTAAACTTCACAGAGTATATGGAGTTTGCTGAAAGTTTGCAATATGACTTTTAAACTTTAGATTGACACTCAAAACAATACGATACCAGTTCGTAAAGCAAATATCCAGAATTTCTATATTTCCACTATCTCAACTATAACTAAGCGTAAGGTGGTGAACGGATGCCAATGATTACAACAAACTATGCAAATTCACTTTGATTGTGTTTATGATAAATTGAGTTCGACTAATCCAAATTACAAATGAACTCCCACTCAAAACAACATCCCTCGAGTTGTTTTAGTGATTACACGAACCAAATCCACTACACCAAGTCCGATCATCACGTGAGATGATGTAGCTTTAAAGGCGAACAATCAACATGTTCATCATATCATCCATATGACTCTTGCTTTACCTTTCGGTATTCCGTGTTCCGAGACCATGTTTGTACATGCTAGGCTCGTCAAGGTTAACCTTAGTATCCGCATGTGCAAATCTGGCTTGCACCCGTTGTATGCACACGTAGAATCTATCACACCCGATCATCACGAGATGCTTCGAAACGACGAGTCTTAGCAACGGTGCCTACTAAGGGCGAACACTTTATTACTTGATATTTAGTGAGAGGAATCATCTTATAATGCTATCGTCGCAATCTAAGCAATACAAGATGCATAAAGGATTAACATCACAGGCAATTCATAATTAATGTGATATGATATGGCCCTTTCTTCTTATGCCTTTGATCTCCATCTCCAGAGCACGGACATGATCTCCATCATCACCAGCATTGCGTCAAGGTCAGTGGCGCCACTTCATGGTTGTCCATCATCACTAGCAACTATTACAACTACTTGGAATAAAGCTATTACAAGATGAATAGACACGCAGGTCTTAACAGAATTAAAGACAACCATTAGGCTCCTGCCGGTTGCCATATTACAACAAGGATCATTGCATACGTCAAATATAATCACAATCACATGATGGCCATATCACATCACAAAAACCCTGCAAAAAAAAGTTAGACGCCTCTAATTTTCTTTGCATGTTTTACGTGGTTTGGGGCTTTCGAACAAGAACAGATCTTACCTACGAAACTGAACCACAACGTTGATACAAGTGCTATCAAGTGCAAAGTGTAGATTGGATCTATACTATGGTGAGAGAGACAGACACCCGCAAAGCCACTTGTGCAAAGCAAGTTACACGTCAAGCGTGGAGCAAGTCTCATGTGCGATGACATGTAAGGTTAGCCCGAGCTGTTTCATCCCACCATACCGCAAGATGCAAAGTACACAAAGCAAAAGACGGCACGAGCACCAACGCCCACAAAACCATTGTGTTCTACTCGTGCAATAGATCTACGCATAGACATGGCTCTGATACCACTGATGGATTCGTAGCATGGAAAACAAAAAATTTCTACCGCAAGAACGAACAAAACCCAGATCTAATCTAGATAAAAGCCAAGATCTAATCTATTAGACATGTGCAACGAGATAGATCTGTACTAACCCTCGTAGATCCGAAAGCGTTATGAGATTAGATCTCGGGGTTGATGCAGTCGATCACTTGTCGATCTCAAGATCGTGTGGACGATCCTTCCGGCGCCGCGTTCCGGCAGCGCTTCCGCAGTCGGTCACACGTGCTGAGTCAAAGCAGAACTTCCTCTCCCTGTTCCAGCGAGCAGCGGAGGTAGTAGATCTTCTCCACGGAATCCCAGCAGCACGATGGTGTGGTGGTGGTGGAGTAGAGATTTCTGCAGGGCTTCGCCTAAGCCGGAGCAGAGCGAAGGAGGAGGAGAGAGGCGGCGGCTAGGGTTTGTTATGGGAGAGATCTAGGGGGTGGCGCCCCCGCCCCTCTATTTAAAGGAGGGAGGCGCCATGGGAGGGGGAGTCCTAGTAGGACTCCCCTCCCTCCTTGGCCGGCGGATTGGGAGGGGGGAAGGAGTCCTCCTCCCCCACGAATCCGTGTCTTGCCCTACAAGGATTACTTGATCCTTTCTTGGTTTTCAAGCAAACTCCAAGAAATCTTCTAGAACCTTCCGGAACATTCCAAAACCTTCTAGAATCCCCATACAAATACTCCGGAACATTTCATAACTTAGAAAATGATCCCCAATATATGAATCTTATTCTCCGGACAATTGCGCATCTCCTCGTGATGTCCCGGATCCAATCCAAGACTCCGAACAACATTCGGTCTCCAACGCATATTCCATATCTACTTAAAACAACTTGGAACCTTAAGTGTGTCACCCTACGGTTCGTGAATATGCAGACATGATGAAGACACCTCTCGGATCAATAACCAACAGCGGGATCTGGAGATCCATAATGGCTCCCGCATACTCAACGATGACTTCGTGATCGATAGAACCATTAACATACGAAACCAATTCCCTTTGTCACGCGATATTCTACTTATCCGAGGTTTGATCGTCGATATCTCCATGCCTAGTTCTACCTCGTTACTGATAAGTACTCTTTACTCGTTCCATGTTATGTCATCCCTTGTGACCTAGTCACATGCTTGAAAGCTAACTAGATGACATTCCACCGAGAGGGCCCAGAGCATATCTATCCGTCATGTGGATGGACAAATCCCAATCTTGGTCCATGCGCTTCAACACATACTTTCAGAATACCCAATGTCACCTTTATAACCACCCAGTTACGAAGCGGCGTTTGATGTCATCAAAGTACCCATCCAGTGATGGTGATTAACATAACCTCATTGTCGAAGGATTAGGTTACTATGCATTTGAAAGCTTGTAGCAAAACGAACTTAATGACTTGATCTTATGCTATGCTTACTATGGGTGTGTGTCCATCACATCATTCTCCTAATGATATGATCTTGTTATTAACGACATCCAATGTCGATGATCAGTAAACCATGATCATCCATTAATCAACAAGCTAGTTTAACAAGAGGCTTACTAGGGACTCTTTTATGTTTACAAAACACACAAGTATTAATGTTTCCGGTTAATACAATTATAGCATGGGATGTAAACATTTATCATAAACATAAAGATATAATAATAACCACTTTATTATTGCCTCTTGGGCATATCTCCAACAGTCTCCCAATTGCACTATAGTCAATAATCTAATTAAAAATTGTGCATTCAACACCTATGGCTTTCTGGTGTTGTATAGACACTATTGCTAGTGGTAAACATAATCTTCGGATCTGACACTTCTAGGTCCGTGTGTATTTGCATGTCCTTGCGTCTCTACGCATTACTCATTCTCCAATGAGATGGCATTGTATAAATTTGGTCCTTTGGTGAGACCTTTAGTTCCTTGGGATTAAATCATGTTGATACAATTGTCATACAATGTATCTTCATAGTATTATCCCGATGTGAACCACACCTAGTTTGATAACAAACTACTTGACGCAAATTCCCTCATTTGCTGCTACAATAGCAGTCATATACTTAGCCTTTTGTTGTAGTATCTGTCACAATATTTTAACTTTGGTACTCAACCAAATCCGTTATGGAACTTCCTTTCCATTACATTGTACCACCCATAGTTTAAATTTAGATAAACTTAATTTGTGACAAAACTAGTATCAATGCAACCATTTACAATGAACTATTTATCACCACTATATAAATAATATATTCCTAGTTCTTCCAAAGATCATAGGAATATCCCTACTATTGTCCAATGATCATCTTATGAGTCATTCTGGTATATGCTCATAACATTTAGAGCATAGGACATATCTGGATGCTCAGGTGAATAGGTTCAAGTTCAATACATCATTAGGCTTCTACAGTGCTAGCCTTCTTTCTCTGCTTGGGTGCCAACTTTTTTCCTCTTGCCTTCATGTCCACTGGCTTCTTCATCCTGCCTTCTTCCTCTTCCTAGGTGCCAATTTTCTTACCTTCACGTACCCTGCATCTCCGGGTCGAGGGAAGTCAGGCCAATCAGCACCAGAATCTTGTCCGGCATCATCACTCCACTCGTTTTGGTTTTCTTCCCGTAGCAAAATCACTGAGTCGGCTGTCTTGCTTCTTACCTTGCGCTTCCTGTAAAAAAAAGTACATGGATTACTACCTTATATCTACAGACTATAAACAATTTTTTGTGTGAATGTACCATCTCATACCTAGGTTTGGGAGCATCAAGGGGACAGCCCGCTGCTCTATGGCCTATAAGATGACAGGTCTTGCATCTGTTTTTGCCCTTCTTTGTAGCACAGAAAGCCGAACAATTCTTCTCGAGAAAATTCTTAAACCTATTCACCTGAGTTCTTCCTCTTCCCCTTTTTGTAACTAGCCAGCAAAGCTCGAAAGACAGTTGGACTTGAGGCCACTGAGATGGGTCTGTACATGGCTCGACGGATCCAGCGTACACAGCTCTGAACTTTTCCATAGAGTAGTAGTCTGACAAATACTGATCCAAATGTGGTAGATTTCTTTTCTTCACCAAGAAGGCCAAGGCATGGTCGCAAGGTTTCCCGGTATGCTGCCACTCTAAGCAGGTGCATTCTCGCAGCTGGATGTTCACAACATCCCTTTTGCCACTCTTGGACAAATCGACCACCTCACAGCTTCTGTTGGTTGATGGGAGAACCTTAAGATGAGCAAGTCCTCGGCTTCCCTTGTGCAGTTGCTGTACAACTAGCGGTATCATATGTCCTCTAAGTCTCCTACCGATCTCTCTCCTTATATTTAACAGCTTCATGATCATACCACGTATGTTGTCCATCAAGATATGAACAAGACGCACTTTTATGTCCTTCACCCAGTTATTCAGGCATTCTACAAGGTTGTTGTTTATGTAATCAACTTTGATGTCAGGGTTGAATTGACTCCTCTTCAATAGCTGCAAATGATGGATGGCTAAGTACTCTAAAAGTTCAGGGGCTTCCGCAAAAATCTTGCTCATGAAATATTCGCTACTACTAGGTTTGTAAACTCTAGCAGCATGAAACATGTAACGAAATACGCTGCCTGCATAGTATGAGTACAAGTTGAGCATCATATGGGCATGGCATTCTCTACCTTCTGCTCGCGGTAAGAACTCATTCACTGCATTCATCAGCCCTTTGCATGCATCCGTGGATATAGCTAATGGATCCATGTGGCCTATTGATCTCTTGAGCTGCCTCATAAACCAGACCCAGTTTTCCTCCGTTTCTATTTCAAACAGCCTGAATGCCACTAGGAACATCCAGTTGTGACCATCAAGTGTTGTGGCAGATGGCAGACAACCTTTCCATTTGCCAGTTAGGATAGTGCTGTCTACACTCAGATACGGCCTACAACCATCCTTGAATCCCTGGATGCAAGGTTTAAGCGCCATGAAAAATCTTTTGAAATATATTTTACCACCTTCTGATTCGGTGTCAATCTCCACAACACTCCGTCGACACCTAGCTTGTACCTCCGCCTTGAAGTTGTACAACATCCTGAAGCTATTAGTCCAATCCCTGTGCAAGACCCCTAGAGCTTTCTCTTTACCTTTCCAAACCGTGTAATACGGAAGGACAATGTTGTATTTAGAACCGAGGGTAGTCTGAATATTCTTCGCGGTCTCCTTAGGGTTATCCTTTAGTATGGACATAGATTGCATAGCCACCCACTATGTATTAGCCATTGAGGATTTTAGTTTGCTGCCTGTCAGACACATGTGTGGAGGGCCCATTTTCTTCACCTGCAACACAGATTCATTTAAAAGATAAGCGGAGTCGACTAGTTGCCAGAAAGATATCGCACATCAATTGTAGTTATAGAGTGAAACGAGAGAGAGTTCTAATGGTTTGCTGCATTCATTGCCCCAGTACCCTAATTGCATTCGACGCGGGTAAGGCTCTTGCTGTGATCCTCCATGGACAATGTACCTCGGCCTGTCCATTCATCCATGTTAACTTGCAAACCGCCTCATACCTCTGGGCAGTGTTCTTTAGTCGATAAACGTCGAACTCCCCCCTGATACAAAAATGCCAGAACGACATCCTGAACTCATGCATTCTCCTGAACTCAGTGCCGACCGAAATTATAGGATACTCGTGGTCATGTTTCATTTCTTCTACTTCAACACCCAAATCATCGACTGGAATACCAACCTCATCGTTAAGTTCCTCGTCTATTTCATCATCACCAGATTCTTGATCCTCTATAGTGCCTTCTTCTTCATCTAATTCAGAATCCTCGCCATCGTATCTAATGCCTAGTACTGCACACATCATATTGACTCCCATGGGTGGGGCTGTACCATCGTCTCCACCCAGATGGACCGTAACATTGCCCCAATCTACCTCACCGGCAACTCTGTTTTCTCCAAGACACTCGGTTGGTTCTGCTGCAACCACATGGGGTGGCCTTACGTTTGCACGCATCCCAGGTACTTCAGTGGACAAATAGCAGTCAGAATCAATTTCATCTTGACTGTACAAAACCCTCTTGCTCTTCCTGTGTACATCCTCCTTCCTGATGTAATCTTTCCTGATGGTATCAGTAGGGGTTGACATCTGCGTTCCATTCCCCATCAAACTAGGGTTTTTGCTGCCGCTCTTGGGTGTGATATCCTTACTGCCTCCGCTCACGGGTGTTGGTCCAGGGTGCTGGCATTATTGCCTGACCTCCGCGGCGTGTTCTTCTTCGAATTAGCCCTTTTGCTGCTACTATTGGGCGTGTTCTCCTTCGTGCTGGCATTATTGCCTGACCTCAGTGGCGTGTTCCTCTCCAAATTAGCCCTTTTGCTGCTACTATTGGGCGTGTTATCCTTCGTGCTGGCATTATTCCCTGACAGCGGCGTGTTCCGCTCCAAATTAGTATTTTTTCTGCTCCCACTGGGTGTGGTAGCCTCCGTGCTGGCCATCTTCGCCTCTTTGATACCACTCCTGGGAGTGTTCACCACCATGCTATCCCTCTTACCGTTTTTGCTGCTACCGTTCGGTGTGGCATTTTGACTGGATCTTAGGGGCGTACTCTGTGGAGTGGTGCCTTTTTGCGTGCGACTCTTGTGCCTCCTCTTCTCTAGCGTGGTCTCCTTGGTGACGTTCTTCTTCGGGGTGCCCTTTCTGGGGATGCTCTTCCTGCTCCTCTTTATGATGCTCCTCTGTAAGACTCTCCTGTGTTCAAAGCTACCCTCAGTCGCACCAGCCCTAGTGATGCCATGGATCAGGTCACGCATGCCTTCTAAAAGTCCATCATCTCTATTGTCGAGTTCCAATTCCTCTCCAACCATTTGCACTATCAAGTGGAAGTACACTTCACCTCTATAATGTTTCCTTATAAACGGTACGACTAAATCCCTGGTATCTTTCAATTCGATAGAATTTTTGCTCCTGTAACCAAAATATAACAAACATTCTTCCTGGGAGGACCCCCACAGCACCTTCACACGTAACGATGCCATCAGGTCAGATAACTCTACCACTTCAGGATCATATCTGCCAAGGATTACATCAAACTCGTCATAGAATTTTTCCGTGCCATCATCTAATTTTCCAGTATAATCCACGACACCGATACGAATGATTACTTTGTCATCATCAGGTTCTTCAGGATAGAAACCTCTGAGATGTTCGAGAGGTGGAGCAGCACCATCAGACCCAGCCCTAATGCCACTGCCTCCATCACCAGCGTCATCGTTAGCTGGATCAACCTCGGTGGAAGTACCAGGACCAAGAGCAAGGCGAGGGCCCTTAGCAACGGGAGCTACATTACATGGTTGATAGGCAGGGCCCCTTCTAACGGCAGCCACAATAGGATCAGCTGCTGCCATGCCACATTGACGATCAGGAGCAGTTCCCACAACCGCAGTGTTTTGAGTGCTAGCAGAGTCCAGACCATGAGCTGGCTCCAGACCAGCAGCTCGCTAAACCTCAGCACGGGTTAAAGGAGGACACAAGGCATCAGTCTTTGCAACAACAGTGGGGTAGCCTTCGGAAGCCTTAGTTTGCTCAACAGCGGCAGGGATTGGGTCAACAGTGGCCAGATCAACAACAACACGAGGACGACCAGTACCAGCAGATTCCAGAGCACAGGTTCGCACAACTTGAGGACGGTTTCGAGGAGGAGCAGCACACAAGGCGGCGGTCTTGGCAACAACAGCGGGCAGCCTCTGGAAGCATTAGTTTGCTCAATAGCGGCATGGATTGGGTGAGCAGCAGCCGCAGCAACACGGGCACGTGGATGGGGATGACCAGTACCAGCAGATTCTAGAGCAGAGTTTTCCACAATGGCAATACGGGGACTCCTAGGAGGAGGTTGCCTGACAGAAGCATGCGCGGACGAGAAACCACATTTTGTTCAATAGCAGCAGGGGTTCGAGTTAGACCTCCCTGTCCAATAATAGCTGGGGGACTCCCAGTAGCAGGAGCTTCCTCATCCAGTATGTTACACATCAGCATAACCATGCGACGCCCAACATGCTGTTTCATCAACGCAATTAGCTGACTGTCACACGCTATAGGAACCTTGAAGCCTCGTTCATCAACGATGCTGAACCGTGCAGTCTGCTCCGGCCTCATTTCAGCAAGTTCATGCACAGCAGCAACCAAACCAGGGATAGTGCATAACTGCACAGGCGCTACTTCCATCTTCAGATTCTGAGCTTGCTTCCACGTGCTCTTCCCATCTGCTAATTTAATGAGGTAGCCACAGATGGTGACCAGAACCGTGTATTTGGGTTTAGCAGAGATCCTACTTGACAGAAAATTGGAGACAAAAGATAAGAATTGTTTGTCAGCATCGTGCTAGCAAACAATTCTATGTTCGATATATCTCTGTAATGCCAATAGCCAGCTAGAAGTTATAGGTAGTGCGAATAGCAAAGAGAAGAGTAGCTCACCCGCAATTAGCCAGAAGTACTTCTTCCTCGGCAAATGGATCTGCCATCCTTCGCGCTGTTCAGCTCGTCGGCGGTAGAGGCGGGCTAGATCGTCGCAACGGCTGGCACGACATTGGGCATTAGAGCTTGGTAGCAGCGAGTAGGCGCAGCAACTTGGCGCCGGAAGTCAAATGCCTGAAGAGATCATTCTGGTTGGAGAGGGGATTTTGACGCCTCCGGTGCTAGGGTTCATGCGAAAGGAGGGAGGGAGTGGATTTCTGAATTTGGTCAACGCACCATGCTCCTTTAGTCTCTCGTTCCGCCTACGTGGTTGCCACGTTGGCACTCGCGTCACGGAAATATTACTCACATCAGGGTCCCGACCGTCTACTTGATGGGGCAGTTTCACAGAATGTTTGGATTTGGTAGGGGTGAGATGAGTTTGCATCAAAATGGCCCCTCTCGGTAGTTGGCAGCCCAACATTTCGAAACGCGGCAATTTCAGGCAACTTAGGTACCTTGGTGCACTCACCCACAAACTTTGGTACCGCAGCCCGGTAGACCCCTAACTCCGGGACTAGCTTGTGCGTGAGACCTTTCTTGAAGGCATCCGAAGCCCACGACACCGCGGGCCTCTTCGATGATGAAGCCGTGGTCACAGGAATCTCCGGCTTAGAAGACGCCGCCGTCCCCGAAGGTCGCGGCGACTTTGACGCCGCAGCCTCAGCTTCCTCCTACTCTGGCGCCATCGAAGTTGTTGGTGCGATCGCTGGAAGAGGAACCTCCACCACCACTTTGGTGCCCTCATCCTCTGATCCCATCATCGGAATCGCGCCCTCCAGGATCTTGCGTGAGGTCTCGGCCGCGTCATTGTCGGACTCGCCATCCGACTCGAACACCACCGCCCACCTAGGCAGTGACGCTGGCTTCTTCACTGGCGACTTCGGCTTGCGTGCGTGCTCCACCGGCGTGGCTGTTCGTCGAGAACTGTGCTCTTGCAAGATCTCGTTGTCTTCTCTGTGCTCTTCAAGACTACGGCTCGCCTCGAACTCGCGCTGCTTCTGCATGCGAGTCTTGCGGGCCGCGGGCGGTGGGGGAGGTACCTCCATTTCCTCCTCTTCGTCCTTGGAAGATTCTCCCGCGTCGCATTCACCAAAGCAGCGACTAGAAACCTTGTGGAAAATTTCCTTGGTTTCGGCAGAGTCCATCGGCAATTCGACTGGGCGTCCAAATTGGACTCACTTACTCCGGCTGCCAAATGAACACTTGTGTTTGAATCAACGATGGCCTCGGGGACTACTGATGGGGATATGCCAAACGAGGTATGCCCAGCAGGACGTTCTGATTGGGTCAAAGGTTTGGCGAGTGGGCCTGCAGGACGGTGACTGGAATGCGACTGAGGAGAAGGCCTGGCGATTGGAGACTGGAGGCCCAGAAGCATACTCGAAGCCCAGTCGGATTAGGTCAAAGCCTTTGAATCCATATCTTGTTCGGTTGTAAACTGTAAACCCTAGCAAGGTGCCTCCTATATAAACCTCCCTAGGGTACTCTGACGACTTACGTTCCATCATACACCCCTTCGAGTGACTCGCTGCTTAGACGCCGAGCTCGTCACCCCTGTAACTCGCACTCCATCAATCTAATCTAGCAGGAGTAGGTGTTTACCCTCCGGGGGCAAACCTGGGTTAACCCATGTGCATCCGCCCCCATCTCGCACTGCAGATGGCCGCCAGCTCTCGCCCCCGATTCTATCAATCGCTGCCTACTGCAGCGACTGTCGTGGCCATTTCCATGACAGTTATGTCGTTGCTTAGGACGAACCAGAACCATATATAAAATATAATGACGTTGCTTGTGAACCTGTAGAACATGACAAGCATGCATTACACATGTGTGCCTACAAATGAATTAAGAAATCAAACAAAGTGTTTCTTAGAATTTTAGCAAATATAAACTAGCCAGGTCATTTCAACAAATATATATGGAAGCAATAGTATATCCTGGAATGCAAGAGATGTTGGGTGACTCGGAATTTGCGATGAGCTACACAATGGAATGTAGTTACTGTCATAGATAAGAATCAACTAGATAGAAATTATAATGGCATCATAAGGGAACTTGTACAGCAGGAATGCAAACCACGAGTGAACTACATAGTAGAGGACATATATACTATTGCTTAGGATGAACCAGCACCAGATAAGGAAATAATAGCATCGGTTGTGAAACTATAGAAGAGGCTATGCAAACTAACATATTCATTATTCCATTTTGAGGTATGTGCAAGAAAAAGAAAATAGTTAGTGTTGCAGCTTTTGAAGAACCAGATGTGAACAACAAAATTATAATTGAATTAGTATGTAGAGTTTAGACGTGTACTAGAGGATAGTAGAATAATGCCAAGGAGGAAATAATAATAGGAAATTATCTCAGGATGAACCAGATAGATTCAGTAACTGTAGAGCAGGGAATCCACACTAATATTTTCCACTGACTTTAGATTTTACAAGAATTACACGATAGCAGGCAATTACTATTGTACAGAGTAACTAAGAACATGTGCATGTCTTTAAAATTTGTAGACCAGTGAATGCAAACCAACATGTCTAGTGACCTTGTATGTAGCACGAAGAACAGACGTGCACATTGAATTGGTGTGTAGCACGATTACAAAAATGCAGTTCACTACGATAGGCTTGAACCTGTTGTACTACTGACAAAATAAAAAAAGAGTTGGAGATTTGGTTACCATGGTTGAATAGGCTTCAAAGCATCATCCGTACCCGTGTGGGTGACATCCATGTCACTGAAGGTGCTATGGTTGTGCCGGCTATTTGCGTCGGGGAAGCAGATCATGGGAGCTCGATGCTAGCTTGAGAGGGGTGGACGAGAGCATCACTGAGGCAGAATTGGTGCACTGCACGGCAGGTACAGTACGGTATGGTTGGGGTGGATGCCGGTAGCATTGAACAAGATCTTGGGCAATCATTGACGGATGCGGCGCCGTGGACATGAGAAAGTGGGGAAAGGAAGTCACGTGCGGTGGACAACAGACTCGGTGACCTAGATCGGGTGTGCTGGACATTGGTGAACCGACAAGGGTGTGTTGGATGAGATCGTAGTTGATGCAGCTCTGGTATACTGGTGGGGAAGTAGTGCATGGTGTTGAGTTCCGATGGGCAAAGTGATGACCCACAAGTATAGGGGGTGTATCGCAGTATTTTCGAGGGAAGTGAAACCAAATTTATTGATTCGACACAAGGGGAGCCAAAGAATATTTATAATCCTTAACAACTGAGTTGTCAATTCAGCTGCACCTGGAAAACAATCTTGCTCATAGCAGTTTATTAGTAGCAACAGTTTTGTAGTAGGAATAGCAAAGTAGCAGCAGTAGTAAAGCAAAGACAGTAGTAACAAAAGCAGTAATAGTGGGATTCGAGTCCGGTAGGCATCGTGATGGATGGACAGGCGTTGCATGGACAAGACAATTCACATAACAATCAGGACATAGGGCAATTACAGATAAATAATATAAAGCATCCAAGTACTAGATAATCCTAGGCATGTGTTCCATATATAGTCATACGTGCTCGCAATGAGAACTTGCACAACATCTTTTGTCTTGCCAGCTTGTTTGCAGCGGGGCCTCTAGGGAACTACTGGCAATTAAGGTGCCCCTTTTAATAGAGCACCGGAGCAAAGCATTAACACTCCGTGAACACATGTGATCCTCACATCAAAGCCATTCCCTTCCGGTTATCCCGATTTCTATCACTTCGGGGCCATAGGTTCCGGATAACAACGTGTGTATACAACTTGCAGATAAGACTAAAAACAATACTATCATAATGAATCAATAATAAGTTCAGATCTGAGATCATGGCACTCGGGCCCTAGTGACAAGCATTAAACACAACAAGTCACAACAAAGTCATAAAGCACTAATAAAAGATACTAGGCACCATGCCCTAACAATCTGATGCCATTACATGAACGATCTCATCCAAACCCTACCATCCCCATAGCGTACAGCGGGGGATTACTCACTCATAGATGGGGAAAACATGGATGGTTGATGGATAAACGATGGTGATGATGATGGCGATGATCTCCTCCTATTCCCCGTCCCGGCAGGGTGCCAGAACGGAGTTTTTGGTGCTGTTTCGTGGAATCTGGTGGTGGCGGCGGAGCGGAACTCCTTCTGGAAAAACGTCGAACCTTCTGGAAAGTGAGACAACTAAGAGGATAAGCTTGACAAGTTTAAAATCAAAGTCTCATGCCCCTTACTTACGAAGACCGATCCTCATGCTACTCAACTTCAGTCACAAGTAAGCTCTTGTCATCGTAAGTATATACGTATCATAGAGAACCGCCAACGGGGTACCCCTTGCACATGATACAGGAGCTATCCCATAATCAAAATGACAAGGCAAGCAGACAATGAGCATCTCAGTGATCTTTTTATTTACTATGTGCATAGATTTTTATTGAGGATGCTTCATAGAATGCTCATTATGGTTATGCTGCAAGTTTCCACCATGATTAGGCATGGCTTAGGCTAGCGGCCCAGACGTTTCTCTAACACACATACAAACTCCATGATCTTACAAGTTCCACTTTTATTTCACACCGTCGGGATGCATAAGCAAAAGAACATGATATCAACGAGGTATTAAGTACCAATGAAATGTTGAAAACGTTCCCCATGATACATAGTTCTGCTAACTTCAACTTATAAAGTGCAAGCATATACGCAACAAAGAAGGATGCAATGGTTCAGGTTTATTAAATGCGAGAAAATAAGGTGTGACATCAAGTTCATGAGAGCTTTACTAACTAACTTTCTCATAACAAGAAAACATTTTATTCGAAAGAAAAAAAGGAAAATGAATATGCACGGAAGTAGCAAATGATGCTAATAGGTAGGTATGGTGGACACTTTGGCAATATTTGGTTTTAGGGGGTTGGAAACATGAGTAAAACATACTCAGTGAAGGTGAAGGCTAGCAATAGTAAGGGAGCGACAAACGAGAGAGCAATAATGGCCATAATCATGCAGAGCGATAAAACATCATTGATCAAAATAGAAAGTGATACTACAAGTTGAAAACTAAAGGATCATAAAGGCTTATGGGACTTGGGATAGTCATAACATGGTGTGAGCATGCGCCAAGTCAACCCAAATAAAGCATCAAAGGAGAATACCACTATACTATGCTTTAATATGCTAAAACAATGCATGATTCATCCAAGGCACATTAAGCAATCTCAATTGTTTATAACAAGTCATACTAAAGCAAAGAATACTAAGCATAAAGCCAAAACAATATCAAGCATGGCATGACAAAGCATAGGCCACAGTCAAAAACAAGCTCTCTTTACCACTTAAGCATGAGCTTTCCTACTCTTTTCCAAACCAAACCAAACCAAACTATTTGAACACCAATGCATGAAAGAGGAGGTCCAACCAATTTATTCAGCAAACTAAGCAAACCACGCAAACTAAAAACCAAAACAAAAACGAAAAAGAAGACGCTCCAAGAACAACACAACTGTACATAAAACAATAAAAATGAAGTGTTTGGAAGAAACCTGAGATTTTTATTGATGAAGAAGGGGATGCCTTGGGCATCCCCAAGCTTTGACGCTTGTACTTCTTGGATATTTCTTGGCGTGACACGCGTGGCGTCCCCAAGCTTGAGCTTTAGTCCATCCTTCATCTCATTACTCATTCCTTCCATACACCTGAAATTTTTCCTTCATACAAAACTTCACACAATCTTTATTAACAACATTAGTGCACTCAAGATAAATAAGTCTTAAGGTTCAGTTCTAACACCAAATAAACTTCCATTAGAACACTAGATACTTTAGCACTTCCCTAAAAAAGCTCAATTCCCCAAAAGAACTCAAAAAGGAACCAACAAGAAGCAAATGCAGAAAATGGCAGAAATCTGCCAAAACAGACCAGTAGGTAAAGACGAATTTTTTCGAAGACCTTCTGTTGCTCAAATCAAAAAGTGTTGAACTAACTAAAGTTAGATAACAACCTGGGTCAGAAGTACAAAAATTCACGCCTCAAAAATACGTTCAGAGATTTTACACGAATTGTTACGGTGAAGCACAGAAATCTGTTTCGGGACAACAACTTTCCCAATCATTACTTCTCTCTCATTAAAGGTTATTCTTGGCACAAAAAGCAAATAAAAAGGATAAGGAGTGGTTATTACTGAAGTAATAACTTCCAAGACTCATCTAAAACTTTTGGGTTATCTCCCAATAAGTACTTTTCTTTAACGCCTTTAAGTTACACATAAGCAAAAACAAAAATGGATAGAATAGAAGTAAGCGGAGATAATCATGGTGAAAAACATTTTTTGTTCAATGAAATCCTTTTGTTAACAAGGTTGATCAGGTCTTGTTACCAAAACAATTTCATATGAGACAAAACTTTGTATTCCACTAATAATTATGTTACCTCAAACTTGATAGCAATGGTCCCAATCATAATAGTTTCAAATTTTTCTCTTGGTATGGGACAATATATTTCTCCAACTTGAATGCCCTCAACATGTTCAATTGAATTCAAAACCATAAGTATATCAATATTCTTGGGGAAATATATAGTATGCTCCTTGTCATTGACATTGAAGGTCACCTTCCCTTGATTACAATTAATAACAGCTCCTGCAGTATTTAAGAAAAGGTCTCCCAAGAATAGTAGACATATTATCATCTTCAGGCATAAAATTTTGAGAGGATGCTCTCATAAGAAATATGAGTTGAAGTAAAAGAGAGCATCAAGAAGAAAATTCAAAACACATTTAAGTCTAAACCACTTCCTATGCATAGGAATCGTGTATGTAAATAAATTCGCAATGAACAAAGTGACAAGCATAGGAAGATAAAACAAGAGTAACTTCAAAACTTTAAGCACATAGATAGGTGTTTCAATACCATGAAAACTTCTACAACCATATTTTCCTCTCTCATAATAATTTTCAGTAGCCTCATGAATAAACTCAATAATATAACTATCACATAAAGCATGCTTTTCATGATCTACAAGCACTAGAGCTTTATTATAAACATCTTCAAAAGAATCCTCGGGAACATAACATTCATCCTCCTTTAGTAAGCATGGGGGACAATCAAATAATGTAAGGGATAAAGAGTTACTCTCATTAGAAGGTAGGCATGGGTAGCTAATCCATTCTTCCTCCTTTTGTTCATCACTCTCCTCCTCTTTTTCATCTAATGAGATTTCAGGTTCATCAATTTCTTCTTCCATAGGATCCTGCAAGGCATTAGTATCTTCCATTTGTGGAAAGCATCAATTAAAATATTCAAGAATATATCCATTTTAATCCTTGTAATTATCAAAGCAAAATTTAAGTACACCATAAACCTCATACTTATAAGCTGAATCATCAATATTTTCAAGCAAACTAGCAAGTTCAAAAGCACCCTTCCAAGCAATAAATTCTTCAATTTGTTCCGCATCATAAAAGTCATAAATTCCTTTAGAATAGGAAGATATGGTATCATTATCATTATACTCACATTGAAAAGGGAGGTGTTTATACCTCTTTCTGCAATGAGATTCATTGCAGCAATAAGTAACATTATAAATAGAGCACACGTATCTAGCAATGGTATACAATCTATCAATTTGTTCCTATAAGTGTTTCCCTTTTTGTGACAAGCGGTGTTCCTTATAATAATATTTTTGATCTTCCGTGAACCCACCTTGCCAATAAGCTTCAGTTTCAAAGAAACCAACCATTGACAACAAGCATGACAAAGCAAGACAAGAACAGACCAACGAAAATAACAACTAGAGTAGGAACTAATTTTTTTTTGTATTTTTGATAAAGAAACAAGCAAACAAGGAGAAAATAAACTTATCTTGAACAATAGTGAATCCAAGTGGACTTGATAAATAAAGCTATGCTCCCCGACAACGGTGCCAGAAAATAGTCTTGATGACCCACAAGTATAGGGGGTGTATCGCAGTATTTTCGAGGGAAGTGAAACCCAATTTATTGATTTGACACAAGGGGAGCCAAAGAATATTTATAAGCCTTAACAACTGAGTTGTCAATTCAGCTGCACCTGGAAAACAATCTTGCTCACAGCAGTTTATCAGTAGCAACAGTTTTGTAGTAGGAATAGCAAAGTAGCAGCAGTAGTAAAGCAAAGACAGTAGTAACAAAAGCAGTAACAGTGGGATTCGAGTGCGATAGGCATAGGGATGGATGGATGGGCATTGCATGGACAAGACAATTCGCATAACAATCAAAACATAGGGCAATTGCAGATAAATAAGATAAAGCATCCAAGTAGTAGATAATCCTAGGCATGTGCTCCATATATAGTCGTGCTCGCAATGAGAACTTGCACAACATCTTTTGTCCTGCCAGCCCGTTTGCAGCGGGGCCTGTAGGGAACTACTGGCAATTAAGGTGCTCCTTTTAATAGAAGCACCGGAGCAAAGCATTAACACTCCGTGAACACATGTGATCCTCACATCAAAGCCATTCCCTTCCGGTTATCCCGATTTCTGTCACTTCGGGGCCATAGGTTCTAGACAACAACGTGTGTATACAACTTGCTGATAAGACAAAAAACAATACTATCATAATGAATCAATAATAAGTTCAGATCTGAAATCATGGCACTCGGGCCCTAGTGACAAGCATATGAAAAGTACTCCAAAGTATGGACAAAACACAAGAAAGTGGATGAAACCAAGCATGGAGCATCAAAAATTATAGATACATTTGCAATGTATCACAAAGCCAGCCGAAGAAGTGATGTGGGAGGTTCCAGCCGCTGGAGGCGGTGGTTGAAGAGGCAAGATAGTGTGACAGGGGCTAGGTTTTTTGAGAATTTTTCTCTATGTGTGTGGGGAAGAATCATTTCTTTGAAATATATTGGTACTAGCAGCGACCTAAGAGGGAAATCCTATTAATTAGTATTGTTTGAAATGGAGGGGTGTGAGATATTTCGCAGTGTTTGAAATGGAGCGACACGGGGGAGTGGGGATCACGTGATTTTCGATGTCTAGCAATCTTGTATGTCCATCCAAAATCAACAGGCCAGAGGGGATACGTTCCCTTCGAAGGCTCTAGCGCAGACGCCTATGCAAGCAATAGTTGGGTGTCCTAGAGGGACTATAGGGGAAGATGTTTAGGTCACAATGTAGTAGTAGCACACTATTAATCGGGCTAGCTGGGGGGGCACGTGATTTGGGCACTCCACGAGTTCAAACTTTTACTAGTGTACTCCATTTTCAGGAGTGGATGCATGGATCTCAAAAAATGCTTATGTGATTACGTGCATGATATAAGGTTACAAAGTTGCCTGCATCGTGTAGTAATGAGTGGATTCTATTGGGTTGATCATATTACTTTTACTCTCTCTCCGTATATGCGTTGATCATAGTCTAGTTACTGAGTTGCATGCATGTGTGCACAAGCTCCATTTCTTTTATTGAGTGACAAACCTTTTTTTGTGTGGTCGAGGCCCCCATCCACTGATGATTCTTGCTAATCAATGCAGCACATACTGTAGTTTGCAGTCATAACCAGACTTCTAATGAAATCGGACTAGTAACTCATAAGCACCATTAAAGTGTTTTTTTAGATGTGTATTTTACATAGTAGTAGGAACAACTAGGGAGACAAAGTTTAGCGTCTAGCAATCTTGTCTATCCAATCCAAATTCAACAGGCCAGAGCGGATACCTTCCCTGCGAAGGCTCTAGCGTGAATGCCTATGTAAGGAATCATTGGGTGTCCTTGGGTAAACTATAGGGATAGTTGTTCTTGTGACACAAAGTACTCCAGACAATAGCTATGTGTCCCTAATGCTGAAGGTGCATTTTATTTTCTAGATAGACACCTCCTAAGATGCAACATACTAAAATTTCTAAGTCAGGCATCCGCAATGTCCAAAAAATCCTAAGGTGCACCTCAAGATTATGGGTTTCCCATAAGGAATAGAAAAATGATTTTACCTCTCTCCTCTCTCTTGCATGAAGCAATACGATAAGCTATGTGGGTCCTACCTTGTAGAAAAATATCACCTCTACATTACGGATGCTAGAAGCCTTAGATATATGTCTAAATGGTGGAGCAATTGAGTAAGAAAAATATTCCCTGAGATGAGTCTAGTACTATACAAAATGTCTAGTGTAATAAAGAAATGAAAAAGGAACCAGAGAAGAGAACAAGGTTGAAAAAAACTTGTAAGTTAAGAGAAAGTCCAGCAGCAAGCCGATATTTTCTCCCCTATGTGTGTATGTAGGGGCCTCTCCCAAAGGCTGGTCATAGTGGAGAGTAACATAGACTATAACATGCATAAGTTATTAGTCTATGTTACTACCTGCATAGAGGAGTAGTTCATTTATTAGGTAATAGACTCATTTCACCTTGGTATATGTGATTAACTCTCTACCATATAAGCAATTTTGCTGAGTTGGACCCTTAGTTACTCATGAAGTTACTTGCACTATGACTAGCCTAAAAAGATTCTTCCCCTAAATTTTTCTTATCTCCAGCAGCAACCCTAAATTATCTCCCTATATCATAACCACAATATTTTAATAGGAAGATCACACTTTATAAAAAAAATCACCCAACAAATCACTCATCGATGTATGGCCCACATATAGGGGAGGTAGAACAGTTGATAGTATACTAGACACTGGATCCCTATACATTTGACAAAGTAGAAGTATGACCAAATTTAAAGATCACTCATTTACAATTTAATTGTTTTGATTCATAAGACATACTCTCCCTCCATCCTTATTTTTTGGTAAGGCCCTCCAACCTAATTAAAAAATATGTTGCATATTTGACTAAATTTGAATGTATATGTACACTAAATAGTGACTACTATATATAGTTACTACTATACAACAAGTATATCGTTACAAAAGCTCCATAGAGAGCATTCAATTGTTAAGAGTGCAATATAATTGTGCGAAGACGGATGAGAAAAAAACGATCCATGCACCCAAAAGAAAAAAAGAGGGCTAGGGGAAGGCTTCTCCCTTCCTAGTTCTTACTCCAATGCCAAATCATTCCTTGTCTCAGATTCGGTGATTGCAACACTGTGGCTTCCCTGTGGAGGCACGACCTCGATGACATCCGCAAAGGTCACGACCTCGATGACCAACATGAGATGTCTTCTCTATTCCGACTTAGAAAGGCATGACCTCGACGACCTCCGCAATGGTATCCGCTGGATGTGGATCTCCATGACTTACTTCTAAAAAAATTCACACTTAGCACAAAGCATCGAGGAGTCACGCTCGTAAGACCGTGTGAGCTTCTTTTGAAAAGCCAAATCGGCTCAGAGGCGATCACACTCCAGGTTGAGCTCAAAGTTTTTCTAAAGAATGTTGATGTCATGGATGCTGATTTCGTATACTTTGGTTGAGATTCTCGCCCTTACTTCCTGCATGGAAAATTCATCATCAACAAGAGAGCATGGAAAGCATGTAGAGAAGAACATAAAATGCCAATACATGTATAGTGCCTACCTCTCTTCTTGGACTGAGAGCGGGAATGATGTCATCGTACGCGTCAGACATATCCATCAGGCTATCAGCCCATGGGGTGGAAAATTTGATGCTCGAGTTTCCTGCCCTAGATGATGTACATAGATGGTTCAATAGTAGGAGTAGACAGCCCAGGAATCAACGGAAGTACAAACCTACCTGGACTCTTGGTCCCCATGATAGCCGCTCTTCGGATACATGCGTGAAGATGAGCCTCGCTGATGGCTCCAATTTTTGCCAACTTCCACTTTGTTTAAACGTTGTTTTTGTCAAGCAATTGCTAAAGAAACACTCAACTTTTGCCACTAATGACTAATAATTGCAAAGATATGCAAATCCCTTCTTTGATTTATGTTGTGCAGGAAATCATGACTTTTAAAGCAAAAAAAGGAGTCATAATGAAGGATTTTGAGGAAGTACACATGGCCAAGTAATTAGAGAGGCGTTCCAGGGCGCCTAAAGGCTTAACGACCACTGGTATGGGCGCGGTACGCCTGTACTGCCCACCTGTACTAGATGGCGATGACTTCGTCTCGTCAAACCCTACAACTTTCATGAAGATGCATATATATTTTGAGGCTCTAGCCGCCGGTCAGAGAGACGGCATTCTCAGATTTGCATCACAACAACACCAAAGGATATCCACACCATTGATCATCCATTGTTCATCACTTCCCTCGTCCATCCATCCACTAGCCATAGCCATTGCTTTGTACTTTATATATCCTTGTGATTTGGCGACCATTGTAAGAATATTTGATTTCAATCTAAGTATTTGTATGATGTTTTCTATCTCCGATCTATTTGTTATGAGTGAGTAGTCCTCACAGGCTGCGGGTTGGGGATAAACCTTGCAGCGATTATGTGCATCTAGATCATGGGAGAATTGTAATTTATTTGGAATTGTGATTTGTATCTTTTGTTTTTTCGACTCTTGTCTCAATCTGTGGACTTGTAGGTACCCCAAGATCCCATAGATTGATAAAGGCTTGACGTAAGATACTTGGCTTGGGGCGATCTCATAGGAACCTCGGTGACAGAAAGGGTAGTACGGTCTTCGCTTAGCGCCCCATTTGGGATCAACAACAACATCACCACTTCAAGCTTTGATCTGTGTTTACACTTAATAATCGTTTGTAACCCGTGGCTTCGGTGTACTCTCGGTTGGATTAAAAGTCTATTTCTATGCCCGCTGAATACTAGGATGTGTTTTCCACAAGAGATTATCTCAATACGAACGTTATACATGACTATGCTTATTATTATCTTTTATCCCATTTGATGTCCAGCTACAGGTGGATCTTCAACCCTGGCCTATCTCCATCCATTGATTCAAATCCGTTATAAAGTAAACTAGATTGTTCTAGTCACCTAAGGTAAATCAAACAAACAAAGTCTTGTAGATGTGTCCTTTTTTATTACCTTTTAGCAGTGATTTCCGAGGTTCAATTAAACTTAGGTCTTCTATGGAAAAAGCTATTATACTGCATCCGTGAATCCGGATCGAAGGTATCACTCGCCCTATGGCTGGTCTCCTTTCTGGGTACAAGCCTGCAGGTCCCCCTGTCGGCGGGATTTCTCCATAGCTCTAACCACCGCCATCTTGTTGTTCTTCCGATGAGATAGGTTATTTCGTGACATTGCTGGATGAAGAAGTAAAGAAGCAAGGGAGGAGCAGTGGAAGAAAATGGTTTCTGCAAAGTGGGAGCGAGGTAGTACTAGTAGGAGGAGAGTGAATAGTGGAAGCAAGATGTCAAACTCTAGGTCTCGTCGCTGCCCTTTGAGCAATCTCGTCGGTCCATCCAAGACCCAGCAGGCAGGATGAAAGCTCTGCCATAATAGCAAGGAAAACCTAGGTGTACCATAGTAGACTGGGTAGGTCATCATACTAGCAATCGAGCTACTAGCTGTAAATATTTATGACCCACCCAAAGTTCTTTACTAATGTCTTGTCAAAGCAGTGGACAAGATTCCATCTGAGAGACGTTTTTTTATTTGCTTGTTCAGCTAGTATGCGTGATAGAAAAACTCACAAAAAAGATTTTATTTATTTTTTCTTTCTACTCAGATAAGTGGGTACCCTACCTGGTCTAAATGGTGGAGCATATTTTATTTTCTTAGCGCATCCACTGTGTTGGCCACAAGCTACCATTAAGGGAAAAAGGGATAAGGTGTTTGACATCCATAGTGGAGCCCAACAATTAGCTATCCATAAGCTCAAAAACTTAAAGGTGACCATTGTGGATAGTACATAAGCATTAAAATAGTATTATTAGGTACAAATAGCAATATAAAAAATTCAAATCACAACAATATGTGAGATGGCAGCTCTTACAAATGGGTCCTAGCTTCTGGACAAGTTTGGCTAGATACATAGTGGTGCAATCAATTGTCTTATTGTGTACTAAGTGGGTCCCATCTTAAGGATTGGTTTTTCCATATACATAGGTGATGTCGGCGAGTCTAGTAAATTTCTAGTAGATTCGCAAAAAAAAGGCTGGTACATTTCTTAGCCACGTCTAGCAGCTCACGATGTTCTTACTCATAATAGTAGTAGTAGTAGTAGTAGTAGTAGTAGTAGTAGTAGTAGTAGTAGTAGTGGCAGTGGTAGTGGTGGTAGTAGTAGTCACATTAAATATACTTAGGGCTTGATGCATAATCATCACAACGGTCACCAAAATATCGACTGGCAAACTTCAAGAGAACTTAGGGCTTCTTTGGATAACAGGATTTCAAAACACATGAATTTGACTGGGTCGCAGGTACGAAACAATGATTGCAAAACAGAGGAATTTGTAGCTTTCTTTGGATCACATGATTTCAAAACACAGGTATTTAATAGGGTCACAGGTACAAAAAAGAGTGAATCTGCAGGCTTAAGGTCATTTGGATGAAACATAGGAAAAACACAGGAAAATTGCCTCAATCCTACACGTATGAGTGTAAAAAAGTGGATGCTAAAATTCCTATGGGATTAGGGTGTAGGAATGCAATCCATAGGAATTTTGGAGATATGATTCCTTTCATCCAAAGGGCTTCCTTATGAAAAATCCTACGTGTTGAATTCCTCCAAATGGGATTCCATTGAAAATCCTTCAATCCAAATAGGCCCTTAATCAAGATGAGTGTGCTCACGACAGACGAACACCTTGCGGCAGGAGGTGATGTGGTCGTAGATTTTCATCTTGAACCCGTCTACGGTGAGCTTGAACATAAAGAAGTCACCCTCCGTCAACTCATGGAAAGAAGAAACGGTAGCCCACTCTTTGTCCAGGATGATATGGTCTTTGTTACGGTTGGCATGGACAACCCACTCGCATTCCTCACATGTTTGGACCACCACTAGTTGTGGGTAGGAGCGTCCCTTCATGTATGGCTTGAAGTAAGTCAGGATGATAAGGATATACAGGTCACTATGGACTAACTGGATATAGAAGTGCCTAGGACAATGCATGGTGGAATGGTGTCCGACCGACCAAGGGCGTCTTCTCGGTTTGGAAGAACTAGCGACCGACCTGGCAGCACTTGCCCTTGCCAAGGCCTCCACTCTCTTGCCCGGTAGCTTCAACTGCCTTGGTATGATGGGGAGAGCATCTTCATAGACACCTGGAGCTGGAGCAGTACGATCAAGAATATAGTCTAATTTCAGAATTACAACTTGGCCATCCTACATGAAAATTACCATTGCGTGAGTCCTTTGGAATTACCAAAACACCACAAAGCATCATATAAATTGACTAAAGATCACAATGCGTCATTGCACCATCAAAATTACCTAAATAGCACAAGGTATTAGGTAAATTAAATTGCCTAAAGATCCTAATGCACCATCAGAATCACCTAACCCAATGGGTCCTCAAAATTATCTGAACAACTAGAAGGCATAACATTTAATTAGATTGATTCAACAGCACAATGCATAATCTGAATGGATAAAACAGCACAATGCATTATCTGGATAGGTAGAACAACATATATGCAGTACATCATCAAAAATACCAAAACAGCACATGGTATCATGTAATTAAATTTAATAAACAGTGTGTGCATAATCAAAATTACCTAAATTTGTGAGTCATTGAAATAATATGAACAACTAGAAGGCATATCATTTAATCCTAAACATCAGAATGCAAATCAAAATGGAAGAAACAACATAGTGAGAAGACATGACACAATGCATCATCTAAGTACCATAACAGAAATCTGCATCATCATCATCATCAAGAATATTCCATAACTAAGCAAAACAGAACAAAAGACAATTATCAAGAATATGACATATAAAGAACAACATAAAAGAAAATTATCAGTCATATGACAGATAATTAAGCAGTTCAACAAAGGACCTGCAGTACATGTTGCCAAAATATGACTAGATGCATATCGAATTTGGGTTAAAGCCCTAATCCTCCAAATCTAACGTTGCATTTGGGGGAGCGAACTTGTAGGGGTCGATGGGTTGACAAGATGAACAAGGCGTCACTTATGAAGAACCATCCACATACACAGAAGAAGCATAGACAATCACGGATGAAGGGGGATCCACCGATAGGGGTTTCGCCATGTACACCTGAAATTTGGCACATTGGGAATGAGAGTCCAACCTGCATATGGTCCCAACGCACGCGGCACCGAAGGCTTGGACGATCACTCGGCAGGTGATAAGGGTTCCGGCGCTGCCGGCCAAAACCCTAAGGGCATCGGACACCTCACCTTGGGCATGACCCGCACACACACGCCAGCAAAATCGAACAACCCACATGCAGCTCCAAAGCAGAGCTTGATGAGGACCCTAGCTCAACCATAAACAAAGGATTCAGTATTGGTTTCATCGAAGCAATGGCTGGGTTAACAATTGAGAGTTGAGAGGTCCGTGTGGGAATGTGATAGCGAGAGAGGGGATGGTGGGAGGAGTTAGAATGGGAGTGGCTAACCCTATATCCTCTTTAGTGGAACTGTACTACAAAAAAAGAACTATATTTCACATATCATCACCTTTTGACAAACTGTTCATTTATTTGAACCGACTAAAATAGTGGGTACCCTTTAGGTTCCAAACTTCCATATGGTACCTATTTTGCTAGTAGTAAGTACAGTAAAAATACTTTGTATTACCCTCCATGGCAGTATACAACATTTTTTTGATTGAGGAAATTGCACGATCCACCATATTTTCATTGCAATTCCACACAAAACAACTGTTGGGCATTATTTTTTGCACATTTTAACAGTTTTTGGCCTAATATGTACAAATTTGGCCAGTTAGTCCTGTAATGACCGATTTAACCACATTGTTAGAAATATTGACAAGTGGTCCCCGAATGTCAATGCTCCCATTCATACAAAAAGATTGAATGATGCTAAAAAATTGATACTAACAAAATTTATCACCCACAATATTTTTTGGGTGCATCTAGCTAGGATGTAAGAGACTCATTTCATATGAAACGTCAATATTTGCACAAAAGTAAAAAATATTTGTCCATCAGACATTGAATTTGTTAATGCTTTATTTGGTCATAATAAACTTGTTTTTGAACATAACTTGTTTGTACATTAGGTTTGACCTTTCATTCACATAACTAGATGTCCATCGAAGAGTTTCTTTTAAAGTGTCGGACGGATGATTTATGTCTGTTTATTACACCTCACACAAAAAGCATCTTGATTTTTCATAAACATTAAGCATATAATTGTTTTTCCGTGATTTATTTTCTTGAGAGCAAGCACGGTGAATATGGCTCGGAATGCCACAATCCCAGATTATAGACAAAGTTTGAACCATGTTTCACTTACGATTACCAAGTTTTATGAGTTCTCAAGCTTCATAGAAAACTTCAAACTGTTAAAGTAATTTAAGCCGATTTGTCAATGTTAGGTAAAATTTCAACTATGAGTAAGTAGTAGATTGCTCTTGAAGTTATACAAGTATATTTCGAAGGTACCCGTCCCAAGCTATCAATATATCGAAAACCAATGAATTTGTTGAAACATTCAACTTGTTGCTAAGAATTTGTATGTAGACAAATTTGACTTTTATTTGAAACAATAAAAAAACATTGCACAATGTCCGATGAATTGTACTACTTGTTGTGAAAAATGATTATCAAGAGTGTTCACAACTTTAAAAAACAATCTAATTCAAAATATGGCCTGCCATGTATGAACATCCTTAGGCTTCAGGATGAAAGACAAGGCTAAATGGACTTATATATGTACAACATACTTTATGGTAATGTTCCCATATTTGGTAGATGAGTGCATCTTGGCATGGTGAACAATAATGCTGCCAGTACTGGAAGTTTCATTTAGGAATAAAAATCATTTTTAAATTTGAAATGCATGTAAACATGATAGAATGCTCTTAAAAAGTTACCAACACCCTTTGACTCTTTATGGTACCGAGGCGATCAATACAACAAAAACCAACGATATTTTTATAGGATTCAAGTTCTTACTACGAATATGCATGTTGACAATTTGATCCTCACTAGCTATGAACAAAAATATTGAAAACCCTAAAAATGAATCCTTCCGCATGGCATCCTCTTGCATGTATTACTATTTGCAATGAAAAATAATTAATAACTGTGAGTCATTAGAAATTAGGAAAAAAAATTGATACACAATATGGCGTACCGTGTATGAACATTCTTGGGTTTCAAGCCGAACAACAAAGGTAACAGTCATATGCACATCGTATTGTATTGTAATGTTCCCATAATTGGTAGATGTGTGCATGTTGGCAATGTGAAAAATGGTGGCAACCATAGTTTCCAACTTATAGAAACAATAAGACTTTTTCAATTTTTGAAGCGACAAGATTTTTTCTGTAAAGAAAGCAAGACGAAAAATGGCTCAAAGTGCCACAACAACAACCCTAGTTTTCAAACTAAGCGTGGACCTTGATTCACTTACGATTGATTACCAAGTTTTATGAGTTCTCAAGCTTCCTAGCAAACTTTGACCACTTAAAGGAATTTAAGTCAATTTGTCAATATTAGGTAAAAGTTGAACTATGACTAAGTGGTAGCAAGATTGAAGTACTATGACGAGAAAAGTTTGAACTACAGGTAAGTGGTTAAATTTGAGCTATGAGTAAGTGGCTCAAAAGAGGAAGTAGTATGAAGAGTATGTCTCGATCAGCTTCTCTCTCGAGAAGGATCCAAACCTGACCGTTTTCCTTGCTTATTTAGGCTGCTTCATGCTAAATGTATGGACCTCGATCAAATTTTCCATTTTTAGGTCCTTCATGTAAGATATACTCCCACTATTTATGTAAAATTCGAACCTAAAAGTAAGTGGTAAAATCTAAATGAGTTTAAGCTTTGTTGTTAATGAGTATGAACATTCTTGGATATCAAGCCGAACGACCAAGGTTACGGCCATATCTACATCATACTTTATGTTGATGATCCCATATCCAAGAATTTTCATGCCGCCAAATTTGGCCATATTTGAAAACAAATGAAGAGGAAGTAGTATGAATAGTATGGCTCGATTAGTCGCTCTCTCGAGAGGGAGCCGAACCTGACTTTTATCCTTTCTAAAATTTAGGATGCTTTGTCCTAAATGTATGGACATGGATGTGATTTCCCCCTTTTTAAGTCCTTAATGTAAAATGTACTCCCACCATCTAAGTAAAATTCGAACCTAAAAGTAAGTGGTAAAATTTAAACAAATGTATGCTCTGTTGTCAATGAGTATGAACATTATTGGATTTCAAGCCGAATGACCAACGTGATGGCCATATCTACATCATACTTTATATTCCTAATGATCCCATATCCATTAATTTGTATGTCGCCAAATTTTGCCATATTTTTAAAACAATCGAAGAGGAAGTAGTATGAAGAGTATGGATCGATCAACTACTCTCTCGAGAAGAAGCCGAACCCGACAATTTTCCTTGCTTAATTTTATGGTGATTCGTGCTAAATGTATGGACCTCGATATAATTTTCCATTTTTAGGTCCTTGATGTAAAATGTACTCGCACCGTCCAAGTAAGTGGTAAAGTTTAAACCTATTTATGCTTAGTTGTCGACGAGTATAAACATTCTTGGATTTCAAGCCGAACGGACCAAGGTAATGGCCATATAACTACATCATACTTTATGCTAATGATGACCCCATATCCAAGAATTTTTCATGCCCGCAAAATTGGCAATATTTTGAAAAGAATTGAAGAGGAAGTAGTATAGAGAGCATGGCTCGATCAGCTGCTCTCTTAATAAGGAGCCGACCTGACTATTTTCCTTGCTTAATTTTAGGGTGCTTCGTGCTAAATGTATGGACCTCGATGTAATTTTCACATGTTTTAGGTCCTTGACGTAAAATGTAATCTCACCGTCCATGTAAAATTTGAACGTAAAAGTAAGTGGTAAAATTTAAACGAATTTAAGCTTACTTGTCAATGAGAATGAACATTCTTGGATTTCGAGCCAAACGACCAAGGTCATGACCATATCTACATCATATTTATGCTAATGATTCATGATCCCGTATCGAAGAATTTGCATACCACTAAATTTGGCCATATTTTGAAAACTAACGAAGAGGAAGTAGTATGAAGAGTATGGCTCGATCAGGTGCTCTCTCTTGAAGGAGCCGAACCCAACAATTTTCCTTTGTTAATTTTAGGGTACTTCGTGCTAAATGTATGGACCTCCATGTAATTTTCCACCTTTTTAGATCCTTTATGTAAAACGTACTCCCACCGCCCGTGTAAAATTCAAACTTAAAAGTAAGTGGTAAAATTTAAATGAATTTAAGGTTAGTTGTCAATGAGTATGAACATTCTTGGATTTCAAGCTGAACGACCAAGGTCATGGCCATATCTACAACATACTTTATGCTGATGATGATCCCATATCCAAGAATTTACATGATGCCAAATTTGACCATATTTTGAAAACGATCGAAGAGGAAGTATTATGAAGAGTATGGCTCGATCAGCTGCTCTCTCGACAAGGAGCCAACCTGACTGTTTTCCATGCTTAATTTTAGGATGCTTTGTGCTAAATGTATGGACCATGATGTAATTTTACCTTTTTAGGTCCTTGATGTAAAATTTACTCGCACCATCCATGATGTTCCCATATTTGGGAGTGATGGGTGAATCATGGCATGGTGACAATGTTGCCACTCAGAGTTTCCAGCCATTAGGAAAAGAAAAAAATCAATTTTCCAACTGATAGGAGTGTATTTTCTATAAAGCAAGTAGGAAGAATATGTATTTTCTGTCAAAAAGAAAACAAAGAGCACGAAGATAAACTATGAGCATAGAGGAGGCAGATTGAGAGAGCAGGAAAGAGGAGGAGTTTAAGGCGGTGCGATATTAGAGCAAAGCTCTGATGGCTTCCTAACACGAGCTACAGGGTATAGTCAAGTAGGAGTACTAGTAGTACGGAGTAGTAGTAAATTTCAGGACCTTTACTATATATGCATGCAAAACAAATTATGTTTTCTCTATCCTTCACTGCCTCATCACCATCCCCACACCCCGTCTAGCTGATCTCTCCCTTGTCCAAAACATGGCGTTGTGCACGTGTGTCTACCTGCCTTGTGTCAGCAGCTCCGTGTCAGTATCTGATACATTGCAAATGTGTCTATAATTTTTGATGTTCCATGCTTGGTTTTATCCACTTTCTTGTGTTTTGTTCCAACTTTGGAGTACTTTTATTATGATTTCTTGGACTAACCTATTAACAAGAGCCACAGTGCTAGCTGCCTGTTTTCTGTTGTTTTTGGTTCCAGAAAAGTCAGAAAATGAATATTCTCGGAATTGGACGGGACAAAGCCAAAGTGCCTATTTTTCCGGAAGGGATCAAGTTCCAGAATACGAGATGGAGAAGGGCTGGGGGCCGGCCACACCACCTGGCCGCATGGCCAGCCCTGGCCCGCGCTAGGGGTGGTTTAGCTGACCCCAACACCCCCTCTGCCTCTCCTTCCGCCTATAAGTTGCCCTTAGGACGAAAACCCTAGGTACCCGATCAAAAATCCACGAAAGAGTCTGTAGCCGTCGTAATCTCCATCCCTAGATCGGGAGGGATCTGAATCTCTTCCCGGCACCCTGCCAGAGAGGGGAATTCACCCTGGAGGCCTTTTTCATCACCATGCAAGCCTCCAGTGTGATGCGTGAGTAGTTCATCCTTGGACTACAGATCCATGTAGTAGCTAGATGGCTGGTTTCTCCTCCTTTGTGCTTTCATGTTTAGACCTTGTGAGCTCCGTTCATGATCAAGATCATCTATTTGTAATTCATACATGTTGTGTTTGCGTGGATCCGATGGATATTGAGATGCTATTTCAGATTGATTATTGATTCTATCATGTCTTTGTTATTTGTGATCTTGCATGCTTTCCATTATTAGTAGCTATCTTGGCCAAGTAGATGCTAGCAACTCCAAGAGTTAGTATTTATGCTCGATAGTGGGTTCATGCCTCTGGTAATCTGGGGAAGTGACAGAAATCTCTAAGGTACTAGATGTGATGTTGCTACTAGGGAGAAAACAACGATCCTTTGTTCATAGAACAATCGTATTGTTTACCTTACACGCAGTTCGTAAAGCAATAATCTGTTGCTTGCAACTTAATACTGGAGGGGGTTCGGACGATAACCTGAAGTTGGATTATTAGTCATAGATGCAGTTGGATGGCGGTCTATGTATTATGTTGTATTGCCCAATCAAGTCTCAAAGGAGTCAAGATGATTAGTATATGCATGTATTGCTTTCTCGGTGTTTGTCAATTGCCCCGCTGTAATTTGTTCACCGAGCATGATATGTATCTAAGGAGAGCCACCTCTAGTGAACTATGGATCCTGATCCTTTTTCTTTACATACAATCTACAACTGTTTACTTCTTTTTGTTTACTTTCTGCAAACTTTTACTTCTTTCCATTCGATACGTTTAATCCTTTGTTTTCCGCAAAACACGGTGAGATTGACAACCTCATCGCAAGTTGGGGACAAAGTTCTGTTGTTGTGTTGTGCAGGTCTCCACGTTGCTACTAGCACCGGTAGTGCACCCTGCCAAAGCTCAGCTAGTAACACCTTTGAGGCGTTTCCTTGCTCCTACTGGTTCGATTAAACCTTGGTTTCATAACTGAGGGAAACTTGCTGTTGTGCTCATCATACCTTCCTCTTGGGGTTCCCAACGAGCTCTACATCAACACCACGCACCAAGCACTTTTCTGGGCGCCGTGTATTGAGCCATCAAGCGATTTTCTGGCGCCGTTGCCGGGGAGTCAAGGACATCTTCACAAGGGGAGTCCCTCATAACCAATCTCTTTACTTTGTTGTTTTTGTTTTGCTTAGTTTCTTTTTTCTTTGTTTGCTTGTTTTGTTCTTAAAAAAACACAAAAAAATTAGTTTTACTTGTTTTGCTTTCTTATTTGAAAACACAAAAAAATTAGTTCCTATCTTGAGTTGCCACTATGTCTAGCCTTGCTCCAATCACTATGTCACCCGAGGAAATGATTCTCACTTTTAAACAAGGAATTGAGTAAAGTTTTAAGGAAGCTTGGTCTAGAATCTCTGATCTACATGAAAAGACCGAGCCTAAAATGATTCAAGGCTTGTTCCTTAGCAGTTTTTACCTTGGGATTGCTCTTTGCTATAGATAAGCTTTAGATGCTATTGCGGTAGGAGATTTCCTCCAAAGTAATGAGAATGATGCCATTAATGCTATAAAGAAATTGATCCTCACTTACAACATGCCTAGCCAAACTGATACTTCTTTCGCAAAAATATTTGCTAGGTTGAACACTCTTGAGGCTAGCACTGCTAGATTAGAAGGGTGCTATAATACGCTTAGGGAGCATCACAATTATGTTCCAATAAATTCTGAACCATCAAAGTGGCTCCCTACAGTAAAGATTGAGATAAACACTGAAACTTTTCAAGCCCGCTGTGATATCATGTCTGAATTTTGCCTTATGCCCAAGGATATTTATGAATCTTTGGATCTTTTGGGGCTTACGGAAGGAGGAAAAGAAATATATCTTGCTAATAATACTACCATATTACCTCTTGGAATAGCTGAAGGAGTGTTTACAAAGATCCTTGGGAAAATGATTTCTATTGATTATCTTGTTATTGAATGTGCAGGAAAAGGACAAATTACACTTGGAAGGTCCCTATTAGAAATCCTTGGAGAAATAATAGATGTGGGAAAGGGGACCATGCACCTTTCTTCTCCACCAAACAATCACATTTTCCCAAAGGATAAGAATAAAAATAAGAGAGGTAAGGGCAAGAAAGTTGGTTTTAATGCTTCTTCATTCGAGAACACTTGATTCTTTCTTTGCTTCTTATGCCTAACTTAAAGGCGTTAAAGAAAAGTACTTGTTGGGAGATAACCCAAGAGTTTTAGTTGAGACTTGGAAGTTATTACCTCTGTAATAACCTCTCTTTATCCTTTTTATTTTCTTTTTGTGCCAAGAGTAACCTCTAATGAGAGTGAAGTAATGATTGGGAAAGTTGCTGTCCCGAAACAGATTTTTGTGCTTCACCATAAAAATTCCCGCGAGAGTTCTGTATGTCGGATTGAGCTGTAATTGTTTGTGCTTCTGCCCCAGGTTGTTATATAACTTTAGTTAGTTCAACACTTTTTGATTTGAGCAACATAAGGTCTTCGAAAAAATTCATGTTTACCTGCTGGTCTGTTTTGACAGATTTCTGCCATTTTTTGCATTTGCTTCTTGTTGGTTCCTTCTTGAGTTCCTTTGGGGAATTGAGCTTTTTGAGGGAAGTGCTACAGTATCTAGTGTTATAATGGAAGTTTATTTGGTGTTAGAACTGAACCTTGATACTTATTTATCTTAAGTGCACTAATGTTGCTAATGAGACTGTGTGAAGTTTTGTATGAAGAAAAATTTTCAGGTGTATGGAAGAAATGAGTAACGAGATGAACGATGGACTAAATCTCAAGCTTGGGGATTCCACGTGTGTCACCCCAAGAAATATCCAAGAAGTACAAGCGCCAAAGCTTGGGGATGCCCAAGGCATCCCCTTCTTCATCAATAAAAGTTCCAGGTTTCTTCCAAACGCTTCATTTTTATTGTTTCATGCACAGTTGTGTTGTTCTTGGAGCGTCTTCTTTTTCGTTTTTGTTTTGGTTTTTAGTTTTCTTGGTTTGCTTAGTTTTCTTAATAAGTTGGTTGGACCCCCTCTTTCATACATTGGTTTGCAAATAGTTTGGTTTGGTTTGGAAAAGAGTAGGAAAGTTCATGCTTATGTGGTAAAAAGAGCTCGTTTTTTGACTGTGGCTATGCTTTGTCATGCCATGCTTGGTATTGTTTTGGCTTTATGCTTAGTATTATTTGCTGTAGCATGACTTGTTATAAACAATTGAGATTGCTTGATGTGCCTTGGATGAATCATGCGTTGTTTTAGCATATTAAAGCATAGTATAGTGGTATTCTCCTTTGATGCTTTATTTGGGTTGACTTGGCACATGCTCACACCATGTTATGACTGTCACAAGTCACCATAGCCTTTATGATACTTTAGTTTTCAACTTGTAGTATCACTTTATGCTTTGATCAATGATGTTTTGTTGCTCTGCATGATTATGGCCATTATTGCTCTCTTAGTTTGTCGCTCCCAGTGTTTTGCTAGCCTCCACAACAAAGTATGAGTTCCACTCATGCATCCAACTCCCTAAACCAAGTTTTTCCAGAGAGTCCACCATACCTACCTACTAGCTTATGCTATTCCAAGTATATTCATGCTTTTGTCTACCTTTCACTTGTTATGAGAAAACTAGTGATTAAATCTCTCACGAACTTGATGGCACACTTTACTTTATTGCCTCTAATAAACTTGAACCATTGGGTCCTTCTTTGTTGCGTATATGCTTGCGCTTTATAAGTTGAAGTTTGCAGAACCATGTTTCATGGGGAACGCTTTCAACATTGCACTTGTACTTTGTACCCCGTTGATATCATGTTCTTTTGCTTACGGATCTCGGCGGTGTGAAATAAATGTGGATTTTGTAAGATCATGGAGTTTGTATGTGTGTTAGAGAAACGCCTGGGCCGCTAGCCTAAGCCATGCCTAATCATGGTGGAAACTTTTAGCATCACCATAGTGAGCACTCTATGAAGCATCCTCAATAAAAACCTATGCAAATAGCAAATAAAAAGATCGCTGACATGCTCATTGTCTGCTTGCCTTGTCATTTTGATTATGGGAAAGCTCCCGTATCATGTGCAAGGGGTACCCCATTGGCGGTTCTTAATGATACACATGTACTTACAATGACAAGAGCTTACTCGTGACTGAAGTTGAGTAGCATGAGGTTCGGTCTTCGTAAGTAAGGGGCATGAGATTTCGGTTTATAACTTATCAAGCATATTCTCTTGGTTGTGTCACTTTAACCTTAATCACCTAAAGATGCTTATGATAGGGGCAATGAGAGCTGAAAGCTATAAGTAACATAATTTTTGGAAGCTCTTTATGAGACTTGAATCCCTACTTCCTTTTACAAAAGGCCTTTCTTCCACTATTATATTGAGTCTCCACCTTCTATCTTTATGCACCTACTTTGAGAGCATAGTGGCCATTCTTAGTTCTATGTGCATTGTCCCAAGACTAGTTGATTGATGCATAACTTGTTATTGCTTGTTTGAAACTATTGTATCTAGTCACTCTTATGAACTTTGAAGGTGTCTTATGCATTTATATTTGCTACTCTATTGAGGGACAAGCTGAATACTATTATGCTATTTTTTCTTTATGTGAAACAAACAAACGTCTTGCAAAGCATGTTATTCATGAATCTTTTGTTTGTGCCTTTTCATGTTGCATCTTAGTTTCTTTGCTTATTGCTAGAACTTTGTTATTTGTGATCTTGCATGCTTTCCGTTGTTAGTAGCTATCTTGGCCAAGTAGATGCTAGCAACTCCAAGAGTTAGTATTTATGCTCGATAGTGGGATCATGCATCTGGTAATCTAGGGAAGTGACAGAAATCTCTAAGGTACTAGATGTTCTGTTGCTACTAGGGAGAAAGCAACGATCCTTTGTTCATAGAACAATCGTATTGTTTACCTTACACGCAGTTCGTACAGCAATAATCAGTTGCTTGCAACTTAATACTGGAGGGGGTTCGGATGATAACCTAAAGGTGGATTATTAGTCATAGATGCAGTTGGATGGCGGTCTATGTATTATGTTGTATTGCCCAATCAAGTCTCAAAGGAGTCAAGATGATTAGTATATGCATGTATTGATTTCTCGGTGTTTATCAATTGCCCCGCTGTAATTTGTTCACCCAGCATGTTATCTATCTAAGGAGAGCCACCTCTAGTGAACTATGGATCCCGGTCCTTTACTTTACATACGGTAACATCCCAAAACTTCAATCCAAGCTTATCAAAATAAAGTCATCCAAAATTAGGATTAACAAAAACTTTTCCATATTAAAATAAAAGCATTCATATATGTGTGCATTTAAAGTAGGAGTTGTTTTGAATTGCCATGATTGAGTGATCCTTTGCTTCTAAAATGTTTCTTAGGTGATTTAAACATCATCTACATCATTCCCAAACTTTTCCTAAAAGAAATCAAATCAAAAAGAATTAAAATGAAGGAATGGTCATTTGGACAAATTTAACTCTCATGCCTACTTTGTCTATTCCTAGTACTCAATTCTTAACAGAAACAATTCTTGATCTTTGCACCCCTTGCTAGTACACATAATGAGGTACCGAGGCCCACCTTTTGATCTACTAAAAACCTTCTGTAAACTATTTTAAATGACAGTTTAAAATTGAATCTAATGCATATGCATAGATCACCCCTATTTCAAAAACCATCTAATTGAGCACCATTTTCAAAACCCTTGCAACCAGAGACTACCTAGCACTAGTGGATATCACCCAAAAATTTTGAACTCAAAATTCAAAACTTTTTATCTTGCGGCCATTTCATCAAACACTTGGCAGACAGAATCACACCTCTAATCCTAGCTCACTGTTTTGAATAGAGTTTTGCCCCCATTTGATCTCCATTTAATCTCTATGTCCCCCTCTGATCAAACCTTGCCATTTGCAACCCATCCCCTACACCCTAGTGGCAAGGCAATGCCATGCCGAGCACCACCCTGGCCGGCCAAACTTGCCCCGCTGCAGCAGACCACCTCCTCTTTCCTCTCCATGTCTAGGAGGTAGCCAGCACCGCACCGCCTCTCTCTGTCCCTTGCCCGAGCCAAGAGCAGCCACGGACCACAGAGAAGAACCCGCGCCCAGTGCTACCGAACCATGCCGATGCCGCCCGTAGAGCGCGCACTGTCCCCGCTCGCACCGACCGCCCCTTGGCACCAGCCCGCGCCCACCGCTCCGCCTCGACTTGGAGAACACCCTAGACACCTCCGTTCTTCGCCCAAAGCCCCACAGCCACTGCTCGCTGTGGACACAGCCGCTTCGGCCGCGCAGAGCGCCACCTCACCCCGACTGCATGCCACCGCCCCTACGACCGCATTGAAGCACTAGAGCACCGCCAGGGGACCGCCCATCGATCACCACCCCCAGCCATGTCGCTAGCTCGCCGTAGCCATGTCGCCACCGTCGACCGCCCATCCCGCTCGGTCTCACCGTCGAGCCTATAAAAGGATCCCTCCCCAGCACCAAAGACTCACACCATTCCACTCCCCTCACCTCTCTGAACCTCACCCCCCTCTCGCCGGAGCAAGTGCAGCAGCAGTTCGCCGGAATTGGAGCCGGAGCCGCCGCCTCTGGAGAAGAAGGGTGATGTTGATTCCGGCCACCCCAAGCTCCACCGCGACTACGCCTTGCCTCGCCGTCGTCTTCCACTTCGTTTGCCCACATCACCGACCCTGCTGGAGCCCTGGTACGCCCCCAGTAGACCCCCACCGAGCCGCTAGGGTTCGAGCTCGCCGGCGACCCGTCCGTTGTCAACGACGACCCTCAGCCGTAGATCTAGCCTCTAATCGCACGGCCCACAGCGCGTGTACCGTTTCGCGTTTTAAGTGCCGCTGACAAGTGGGACCCCCTGTCAGCTGAGCCCCGTGCCGCGTAGAGCCACTGGGCCGGCCCATTTCCTTTCCCGCGTAAGCCCGTAGATTCAAATCTAGGTTTTTCTTTTTAGTTAGAATATAGTTTATGTCCAGTGTTTCAAAATTCAATTCTGTGAGTTTGACAAATCCAAATTACATGAAACTAATTTTTTCGGAAAGGTATTGAAATGCTCTATCCAAGCCCGTTGGATTTAATTCATTTAGAGTTATAGATTTCTCCTAATAAAAATAAGAAGACAGAAGCTTTTGCAACTTGAAACATTTTTGTAAAATCAACCAAGTTAGCTTTTGAGTTGATTCCAACTCTCAAAAATCACATTTCATCATATCTATCCAAATATGTAATAATATTAAGGTTTACAGGCAGTGACTTTGGACTAGTACCAAAATAATGCTATATAGGCATTTCTAGTCACTTTAAATCATTAAATAATGAACTTAAACCAAAGTAATATTGATCCAACCTTTAAATCTCATTCCCACATGTTAGAATATGTGGTGAGGACATGTGTCCACATGATCCCATATTTTGGTGGTGAATATTAAATTCTAGTTGATATTTCAATGAGTAGAAATTACTTTTCCAAAATAAAAAGGTTGAAACTATTGAATTAAACTTGTGATGCTTGTGATGATAATAGATCATAAATTGTGTGGTTTAGAATAATACTTAGCCTAGTTAAGGATTGTTTGGTGATTGTGCACTCCCTATGTATTTCTAGACGATAGTACCGACCAAGCCTTCGAGGAGGAGGAGTTCTACCAAGAAGAAGAAGAGGAAGAAAACTTCAACCACTGCACCAACCAAGGCAAGCTATTAGTGGCAAGCTAACCCTTGAAAACATGCTTTAGTAAGCTATTGTAGCAAGCTAGAATAAAACTAGATAGTTTAGTAAAGATGCCTTAAGCATACTTTGATCACACCCCCTTTTTCTATTAGTACTCCAAGTCTTATTAACAAGTTTTACCCCCCTTAGTCTACACAAAGTTCTTTAATTAATTTTGAAGGTAGCATAAAGAGTATAAAACTTGACGTACTTAGAAACCTTTAGATGTCATTCTATGGCATGAGATTGATCCCACATTTCCACCTTAGTGAACACTCTTAACCTAGTGTTTTAGAATAGATCAAAACTTGAGTCACTTTAGATGGGAACACTTGGTGAAATGAGTTATGAAAAGCTTGGAATGATGAGTCATTCTATTGAGATGTTTTGACATGTGTTGAGAAACACCATGGGTTGATGATGATGAAAAAGATAAGGCATGAGCCTTAACCCCTTTATAAAACTGATGGTTGGATTCGGATGCGATACCATTCCAAATTTACCGTACAACCACATTAACTGAATTGGGTAAGGCTTAGCTGGAAATTTATATGCATTAGTATTAGTTCCCTCACGGGAGAGGTTTGAGCTGAGGCTACCTCTCAATGATGTCCACCTATGCAGTGCCCAAGATGACTGATGGTCATGGTTGGGAGGCCATGCTCATAGGAGAGGTGCTTGAAATAGGGTGTGTAAAGGGAAGGTTATGTTTGATTATCTGCATACTAAGTATGATGATTCAGGGTTATCCCTGATAGATGTATCGAATCTTGTGGTGAAAGTGTACCACCTCTGCAGAGTGTCAAACTATTCAAATAGCCGCGTCCGCGGTTAGGCACAGTTGGAATGGCCATACTGTTTCGTTGTCAGATGTTTTCTAAATACCTTGAAATGAATGACGACCCTTGACTTGACCACGACAGGGTTGTGTTAATGAAATTAGCTTCCCAACTTAAGTGATTCTAGAACTTTAATTTATCTTTTCTTGCTTCAGAACTCAGCTTAGGTTTCAAACTTAACTTGATAGTGGTTCTTTAAATTCAGTACTTTAACTTAGTATTACAATCCTTGTTAGTAGTAGTTTGCGAGTACTTAAAGAGTACTCATGGCTTTTGTCCCTGGCTATTATCATGGCCAGACTATGAAGGAGATTATCAAGATGATGGTCAGCAGGACGGCTATGATAACTAGGACTATCTGCCTTCGTCAGCATTGCCTGTGCCCCTGAAGATGGACCCCACTGCTACGCTATCGTTTATTTCCGGTGCTTGTTGTATTAAAGACTGGATCATGAGATCTGTATTTGTGTAAAATGTTATGTATGGTTTGTAATGGATGATGTACTGTGATATCCAATCCGTTATGTCTCGCAAAAATGGTAATCCTGGGATTGCGAGGTATGGCATAACGGGCATCTGGGATTAAAAATCCGGGTGTTGACAAGTTGGTATCAGAGCCATCCTGACCATAGGAGACCCTAGTTAGAATGGATTTCCAAACCAAAAACTTAGCTTCAAAACCAAAGTGAGTATTTATGAAAAAGTATTTCCCCTCTTACCCTTGTGAACTCATTCTTTCTCAAAAATACATGTTCCTCAAAATTCATACATTACTACTTAAAATTTGACACACTTGATCACTTCACTACTTCCCTCATCCTAAATTCTTGTAGATGGAGACTCAGTTCAGCAAGTTTTACCAGTTGGGAAACGGAGGTCAGCTGATCTTCGAGAGGGATCTGGATTCACTGTGGGAGTTACTGGGACGCCCACATCCGGAGTTTCTTGGAGCTCAACTTCTAGGACCCCCAGGAGGAGACCTACAATGGCTAGTCACCGCAGATCTTTGAGGAAGCATTGAAGCACCAACTTCCGGGAGAATTCAGTTCTCTGTGAGAGAGAACAACTGGCTAGATGGATTAGCCAGGGCAATGCATGAAGCTCTCGCACGTCTATGTGCCCTCAGCGTCAACAAGATTCAAGGAACCCATTTTGCCCACAATGCAAGACGTGATATCATGGGAATGCCGATGGAGATGCCAAGTCACCCAGAGTTGAGGCGTCAACTGGAGAACCTTGACTTCTTGCTTCATGACCGACAGCAGGAACTGGACAATGCTACAGAGTTAGCCAACCAGAACCGTGCCATCGCCGACCAGAAGGCCCAGACTTTCGCACTGCTCGTCCAAGATCGCCAGTCTCTTCGTCGCAAGCATGCAAAGAAGGATCGCACCATCGCCCGTCTTCGCAAGAAGGTGTCCGACCTCGAGAAGACCATTAAGGAGCAGGAAGCTCAGCTTGTCGCTAAAGAAGAAGATGATGAGGGTGAAGACATCCAGGGAGATATGGATTCTTACCTCAGCAACGATGATGACTTTCTGGAAGAGGATGCTGTGGACTTCTACACTGATGATGAAGACTCCGACTTCATCGACGATGAGTAGATGCACTAGAGCACTGTCGTGGCATGAGATGTATCATCTCATTGTATCGTAACTTGCAGAATGGTTCTTAAAACCATCTGTTTTCCCCTTTGTTTGTTGTGGTGTGTGTTGTATCGTGTGCTTGCTTGCATGAATGACAAAGAAGTTAGTTGAAAAACCTGAGTCTAACTTAAAGTTGTAGCTTTGAAAACCCAAAACCATGAACCTTAGAATTTCCCTCTTACCCCTATATCTATCTCAATCTTCAGATGACTCGTGGAAACCAAGGAGGGAGCAGCTCATCGCAAGACCCAATGCTGCAGATCTTGCAGAATCTCATCGCAGACCGTGAAGCAAGCAGGGTCGAGCGTCAAGCCAACTTAGCGACATTGCAGCAGATCGCCCAAATGGCTCTCAACAACCAAGGACATGGAAATCAGGATCACCATGGATCTAAACTCAAAAGCTTTTAGAACACCAATCCCCCAATCTTCAACCAATCTAAAAACCCATTAGATGTTGATGACTGGTTACAGACCATGGAAAACAACCTCGAAGTTGCAGGAGTTGATGAGAATGAGAAAGTTCTCTTTGCCACCCACTATCTGGTGGGAGATGTAAGAGCTTGGTGGAATAGCATCCGCAACATGAACCATGGCCAGGTGATGACCTGGGAGGCATTCAAGGTCAAGTTCAGCCGCACCCACGTGCCGCAAGGTCTTGTCAACAGGATGAGAGATGAATTCCGTGAACTGAAGAAAGGAAGATTGACGGTAGTAGAGTACCGTGACAAATTCTTGTCACTTGCCAGATATGCACCGGATGAAATCAACACGGAGGCCAAGAAGAAAGAGAGATTCTTAAACGGACTGCATGATGAGATGCAGACTGTCCTCGTCAACATCCGTTTCCAGGATCTTGAAGAGCTAGTCGACTCTACCATTCAGATGGAAGGGAAGATTAACCAGGCAAACGACAACCGCAAGCGTCGTATGATGCAGTAGTCTAGATCCAGTAGTCACCAGAAGTACCGTCCCAACCCCTCACCATGATATGCACCAAGGAACAACCGACCCCCACCTTCTCGCCCAAGCTACCCCAACCGTAGCGGAGGAAATGTGAAGCCCGGAGGAAACAATCACAACTCCGGCAACGCCAACAACTTCAACCGTGCCCCTCCCAAGAACAACAACAACACTGCCCCCAGAACTGGCAGCAATGTTGTACCTATCGCAGTCAAGGACAAGTCCCAGATCACTTGTTTCGAGTGTGGAGTGAAGGGTCACTACTCCAATGAGTGTCCCAAGAAGACTGCCACCAATGCCCCTATGAATGCCCCAGCTCAGCAGCAGCGTCGTGTTCAACCAGGAAGGAGATTTGCCCCAGGGAACCCGCACAACCGCAACGGTCGTCTCTTCCACATGAACGCAGAAGAAGCCCAGGAAGCACCAGATGTAGTGCTGGGTATGTTTTCTGTCAACTCAGTTTTAGCAAGAGTATTGTTTGATTCTGGAGCATCGCATTCATTTGTCCCCGAAGAATTTGTATGCACTAGTAAGATTCGCCCAACCAACCTGAAGCATGTCATGATAGTTCAAATCCCCGGTTCAACAACAAAAGCTAGAAAAATTTGCAAAGCTGTACCTATCAGAATTCATGGGATAGATTTTTATGCCAACCTAATTGTACTTGGAACCAAAGGTTTGGAAGTAGTACTAGGTATGGACTGGATGTCAAGGCATAAAGGACTGATAGACTATGCTAAGAAAGCCATCACCATGACCAGTAGTTCTGGAGTAACATTAGAACATATCTCTGAAACCTTACCCCGTCAATTCAAATGCAACAAAAGTGTAGCCCTACCTACCATTGACCAAGTCAGAGTAGTCTGTGAATACCCCGACGTATTCCCAGATGAAATGCCAGGTATGCCCCCGGATAGGGATATAGAGTTCATTATCGAACTAATCCCCGGAACCGGACCTATAGCCCAGAGACCATATACCATGAGCCCCTCAGAGTTAGTAGAACTGAAGAAGCAGTTGGATGCCATGTTAGCAACCGGCTTAATTCAACCAAGTGCATCGCCATGGAGATCACCAGTGTTATTCATCGACAAGAAAGTTGGAGGCAACCGTCTGTGTACAGACTACAGAAAGTTGAATGATGTCACCATCAAGAACAAGTACCCCTTGCCAAAGATAGAGGATCTATTTGATCAGTTGACTGGAGCTCAGGTATTCTCAAAGATTGATCTTAGGACTGGTTATCACCAACTTAAGATTCGTGCAACGGATATTCCGAAGACTGCCTTTACTACTCGCTATGGTCTATACGAATATACGGTTATATCTTTTGGATTAACCAATGCCCCTGCTTATTTCATGAATCTCATGAATAAGATCTTTATGAATTTCCTAGATAAGTTTGTAGTTGTGTTTATCGACGACATCCTTATCTACTCCAAGTCAGAAGAAGAGCATGAGCAACATCTGAGAATCATCCTAGAAACCCTGAGAGAGCATCAGTTATATGCCAAGTTCAGCAAATGTGAGTTTTGGCTGAAAGAAGTAGGATTCCTAGGACATATTGTGTCTACCGGAGGAGTCTCTGTTGATCCCAGCAAGATCAAAGATGTCGAAGAATGGGAAGCCCCAACCAATCAAACCCAAGTTCGTTCATTTCTCGGATTAGCGGGATACTACCACAAATTCGTAGAAGGATTCTCGAGCATAGCCCGACCAATGACCCAATTGTTGAAGAAGGACAAGAAGTTTGAATGGACAGACAAGTGTGAAGCCAGTTTCCAGGAGCTGAAGAAGAGATTAATATCAGCCCCAATTTTGATCATGCCCGACATCAAGAAGCCGTTTGATGTGTATTGTGATGCATCAAAGATTGGTCTAGGACGTGTATTGATGCAAGAAGGCAAAGTCATCGCGTATCTGTCTCGACAACTGAAGCGGCATGAGCAGAACTACCCGACCCATGATCTTGAGCTAGCAGCGGTGGTTCTAGCGTTGAAGACATGGCGTCATTATTTGATCGGTAATCGCTGTGAGATTTACTCAGATCATAAGAGCTTGAAGTATATCTTCACCCAGAAGGAGTTGAATATGAGGCAAAGAAGATGGACAGAGTTAATCAAGGATTATGACCTTGACATTCACTATCACCCCGGCAAAGCCAGTGTGGTAGCGGATGCTCTTAGCAGATTGCCGTGTAGGCTGAACACCATGATCAAAGAGAAGCAACCACGTTTGTATGAGGAGTTGGAGAAGTTCAGTACTAAGTTAGTCAGCAAAGGATTCCTCGCTAGCATTGAACTTCAACCCACTTTGATTAGCCAAATCAAGGAGGCCCAGAAGGGAAATGAAAGTATCGACGGAATCAAACGTCGTATTGGTACAGGCAAAGTACCTGGATTCACCGAAGATGAAGAAGGTGTACTGTGGTACAAGGGACGTATCTGTGTGCCAGCAGATTCGGAACTGAAGGAAATTATCATGAAGGAAGCTCATGATACTCTTTATTCTATCCACCCCGGAGGAACAAAGATGTATCAGGATTTGAAAGAGAAATTTTGGTGGTACAAGATGAAGAGAGAGATCGGAAGCTACATTGCCAAATGTGACATCTGTCAAAGAGTCAAAGCGGAGCATCAGAGACCTGCAGGATTGTTGCAACCATTGCAGATTCCGAAATGGAAATGGGATTCCGTCGGAATGGATTTTATCACCGGTTTACCTACTTCTAGTAGGGGAAATGACTCAATCTGGGTCATAGTTGATAGACTATCTAAGGTAGCCCACTTCATACCAGTCAAGACAACCTACCAGAGTGCAAAACTAGCAGAGTTGTACATTGCTAGGATTGTTAGTCTGCATGGAACCCCCAAGACCATCGTATCAGATCGAGGAACTCAGTTTACTTCAAGATTTTGGCAGAAAGTTCAGGAAGGATTAGGAACCAAGTTAAACTTCAGTACCGCGTATCACCCGCAAACAGATGGACAGACTGAGAGAGTCAACCAGATCTTGGAGGATATGCTTAGAGCTTGTGTGCTGGAATACGGATCAAAATGGGAAGACTGCCTGCCCTTCACAGAATTCTCATATAACAACAGTTATCAAGCTAGTTTGCAGATGGCACCATTTGAATTCCTATACGGAAGAAAGTGTCGTACCCCCTTGAATTGGTCGCAAGTAGGAGAGAGTCAGATCTTTGGACCCGACATTCTCCGAGAAGCAGAAGAGAAAGTTCACAAAGTTCGTGAGCACCTCAAGACCGCCTAATCCAGACAGAAAAGCTATGCTGACAAGAGAAGGAGAGACCTGACTTTCAATGTCGGAGATTTCGTATATCTCAAGGTTTCACCATTGAAGGGAACCCAACGCTTTAGCCTGAAGGGAAAGTTAGCTCCCAGATATATCGGACCTTTCAAGATTCCGAACCACCGAGGAGAAGTATCGTATCAGCTGGAATTGCCTGAAGAGATGTCAGCCATCCACAATGTGTTCCATATCTCGTTACTTCGCAAATGCTTGGAAGTGCCTGATTCAAGAATATCGATCACAGAGCAGTGGAAATCAACAATGACCTGACCTATCGGGAAGTGCCCATTCGTATCTTAGAAGAATCCTACAGAACTACCAGGACCAGGAGTATCAAGTTTCTCAAGATTCAGTGGAGCAACCATACCGAGGAGGAAGCCACTTGGGAGCGCGAGGATTACATTAGGACAGAGTTTCCAGATCTCTTTAGTTCCTAGTTTTCTTGTAAATCTCAGGACAAGATTTTATTTAAGGGGGGAAGGTTTGTAACATCCCAAAACTTCAATCCAAGCTTATCAAAATCAAGTCATCCAAAATTAGGATCAACCAAAACTTTTCCATATTTAAAATAAAAGCATTCATATATGTGTGCATTTAAAATAGGAGTTGTTTTGAATTGCCATGATTGAGTGATCCTTTGCTTCTAAAATGTTTCTTAGGTGATTTAAACATCATCTACATCATTCCCAAACTTTTCCTAAAAGAAATCAAATCAAAAAGAATTAAAATGAAGGAATGGTCATTTGGACAAATTTAACTCTCATGCCTAATTTGGCTATTCCTAGTACTCAATTCTTAACAGAAACAATTCTTGATCTTTGCACCCCTTGCTAGTACACATAATGAGGTACCAAGGCCCACCTTTTGATCTACTAAAAACCTTCTGTAAACTATTTTAAATGACAGTTTAAAATTGAATCTAATGCATATGCATAGATCACCCCTATTTCAAAAACCATCTAATTGAGCACCATTTTCAAAACCCTTGCAACCAGAGACTACCTAGCACTAGTGGAGATCACCCAAAAATTTTGAACTCAAAATTCAAAACTTTTTCTCTTGCGGCCATTTCATCAAACACTTGGCAGGCAGAATCACACCTCTAATCCTAGCTCACTGTTTTGAACAGAGTTTTGCCCCCATTTGATCTCCATTTAATCTCTGTGTCCCCCTCTGATCAAACCATGCCATTTGCAACCCATCCCCTACACCCTAGTGGCAAGGCAATGCCATGCCGAGCACCACCCTGGCCGGCCAAACTTGCCCCGCTGCAGCAGACCACCTCCTCTTTCCTCTCCATGTCTAGGAGGTAGCCAGCACCGCACCGCCTCTCTCTGTCCCTTGCCCGAGCCAAGAGCAGCCACGGACCACAGAGAAGAACCCGCGCCCAGTGCTACCGAACCATGCCGATGCCGCCCGCAGAGCGCGCACTGTCCCCGCTCGCACCGACCGCCCCTTGGCACCAGCCCGCGCCCACCGCTCCGCCTCGACCTGGAGAACACCCTAGACACCTCCGTTCTTCGCCCAAAGCCCCACAGCCACCGCTCGCTGTGGACACAGCCGCTTCGGCCGCGCAGAGCGCCACCTCACCCCGACCGCATGCCACCGCCCCTACGACCGCATTGAAGCACTAGAGCACCGCCAGGGGACCGCCCATCGATCACCACCCCCAGCCATGTCGCTAGCTCGCCGTAGCCATGTCGCCACCGTCGACCGCCCATCCCGCTCGGTCTCACCGTCTATCCTATAAAAGGAGCCCTCCCCAGCACCAAAGACTCACACCATTCCACTCTCCTCACCTCTCTGAACCTCACCCCCCTCTCGCCGGAGCAAGTGGAGCAGCAGTTCGCCGGAATTGGAGTCGGAGCCGCCGCCTCTGGAGAAGAAGGGTGCCGTTGTTTCCGGCCACCCCAAGCTCCGCCGCGACCACGCCTCGCCTCGCCATCGTCTTCCACTTCGTTCGCCCGCATCGCCGACCCCGCTAGAGCCCTGGTATGCCCCCAGTAGACCCCCACCGAGCAGCTAGGGTTCGAGCTCGCCGGCGACCCGTCCGTCGTCAACGACGACCCTCAGCCGTAGATCTAGCCTCTAATCGCACGGCCCACAGCGCGCGTACCGTTTCGCGTTTTAAGTGCCGCTGACAAGTGGGACCCCTCTGTCAGCTGAGCCCTGTGTCGTGTAGCGCCACTGGGCTGGCCCATTTTCTTTCCCGCGTAAGCCCGTAGATTCAAATCTAGGTTTTTCTTTTTAGTTAGAATATAGTTTATATCCAGTGTTTCAAAATTCAATTCTGTGAGTTTGACAAATCCAAATTACATGAAACTAATTTTTTCTGAAAGGTATTGAAATGCTCTATCCAAGCCCATTGGATTTAATTCATTTAGAGTTATAGATTTCTCCTAATAAAAATAAGAAGACAGAAGCTTTTGCAACTTGAAACATTTTTGTAAAATCAACCAAGTTAGCTTTTGAGTTGATTCCAACTCTCAAAAATCACATTTCATCATATCTATCCAAATATGTAATAATATTAAGGTTTACAGGCAGTGACTTTGGACTAGTACCAAAATAATGCTATATAGGCATTTCTAGTCACTTTAAATCATTAAATAATGAACTTAAACCAAAGTAATATTGATCCAACCTTTAAATCTCATTCCCACATGTTAGAATATGTGGTGAGGACATGTGTCCACATGATCCCATATTTTGGTGGTGAATATTAAATTCTAGTTGATATTTCAATGAGTAGAAATTACTTTTCCAAAATAAAAAGGTTGAAACTATTGAATTAAACTTGTGATGCTTGTGATGATAATAGATCATAAATTGTGTGGTTTAGAATAATACTTAGCCTAGTTAAGGATTGTTTGGTGATTGTGCACTCCCTATGTATTTCTAGACGATAGTACCGACCAAGCCTTCGAGGAGGAGGAGTTCTACCAAGAAGAAGAAGAGGAAGAAAACTTCAACCACTGCACCAACCAAGGCAAGCTATTAGTGGCAAGCTAACCCTTGAAAACATGCTTTAGTAAGCTATTGTAGCAAGCTAGAATAAAACTAGATAGTTTAGTAAAGATGCCTTAAGCATACTTTGATCACACCCCCTTTTTCTATTAGTACTCCAAGTCTTATTAACAAGTTTTACCCCCCTTAGTCTACACAAAGTTCTTTAATTAATTTTGAAGGTAGCATAAAGAGTATAAAACTTGACGTACTTAGAAACCTTTAGATGTCATTCTATGGCATGAGATTGATCCCACATTTCCACCTTAGTGAACACTCTTAACCTAGTGTTTTAGAATAGATCAAAACTTGAGTCACTTTAGATGGGAACACTTGGTGAAATGAGTTATGAAAAGCTTGGAATGATGAGTCATTCTATTGAGATGTTTTGACATGTGTTGAGAAACACCATGGGTTGATGATGATGAAAAAGATAAGGCATGAGCCTTAACCCCTTTATAAAACTGATGGTTGGATTCGGATGCGATACCATTCCAAATTTACCGTACAACCACATTACCAGAATTGGGTAAGGCTTAGCTGGAAATTTATATGCATTAGTATTAGTTCCCTCACGGGAGAGGTTTGAGCTGAGGCTACCTCTCAATGATGTCCACCTATGCAGTGCCCAAGATGACTGATGGTCATGGTTGGGAGGCCATGCTCATAGGAGAGGTGCTTGAAATAGGGTGTGTAAAGGGAAGGTTATGTTTGATTATCTGCATACTAAGTATGATGATTCAGGGTTATCCCTGATAGATGTATCGAATCTTGTGGTGAAAGTGTACCACCTCTGCAGAGTGTCAAACTATTCAAATAGCCGCGTCCGCGGTTAGGCACAGTTGGAATGGCCATACTGTTTCGTTGTCAGATGTTTTCTAAATACCTTGAAATGAATGACGACCCTTGACTTGACCACGACAGGGTTGTGTTAATGAAATTAGCTTCCCAACTTAAGTGATTCTAGAACTTTAATTTATCTTTTCTTGCTTCAGAACTCAGCTTAGGTTTCAAACTTAACTTGATAGTGGTTCTTTAAATTCAGTACTTTAACTTAGTATTACAATCCTTGTTAGTAGTAGTTTGCGAGTACTTAAAGAGTACTCATGGCTTTTGTCCCTGGCTATTATCATGGCCAGACTATGATGGAGATTATCAAGATGATGGTCAGCAGGACGGCTATGATAACTAGGACTATCTGCCTTCGTCAGCATTGCATGTGCCCCTAAAGATGGACCCCACCGCTACCCTATCGTTTATTTCCGCTGCTTGTTGTATTAAAGACTAGATCATTAGATCTGTATTTGTGTAAAACCTTATGTATGGTTTGTAATGGATGATGTACTGTGATATCCAATCCGTTATGTCTCACAAAAATGGTAATCCTGGGATTGCGAGGTATGGCATAACGGGCATCTGGGATTAAAAATCCGGGTATTGACACATACAATCTACAATCTTTTACTGCTTTGTGTTTACTTTCTGCAAACTTTTACTTCTTTCCATTTGATACGTTTAATCCTTTGTTTTCCGCAAAACATGGTGAGATTGACAACCTCATCGCAAGTTAGGGACAAAGTTCTTTGGTTGTGTTGTGCAGGTCTCCATGTTGCTACTAGCACCGGTAGTGCGCCCTACCAAATCTCAGCTAGTAACACCTTTGAGGTGTTTCCTTGCTCCTACTGGTTCGATTAAACCTTGGTTTCATAACTGAGGTAAACTTGCTGTTGTGCTCATCATACCTTCCTCTTGGGGTTCCCAATGAGCTCTACATCAACACCACGCACCAAGCACTTTTCTGGGCGTCGTGTATTGAGCCATCAGTATCTAGCGTGTTTTGTTGGTGTGCATAAGAAGGAACCATTTTGGGGCTTGGCAGCAAAAGGTAGTATTAGAATTGGTGTTCAAACTTTCCTGGTTTTGAAATTTTCACTTCCTTCCCAAACATTCAGAGGGAACGTTATACAAAATATTGTGGTGCATAATACATTGTTTATACTATATGCAATATGTCCCATCGCATTCAATGCACTTCATATGATCTGCCATCTTTTCTACTACTCCGTAGTACTCCATTCGCGTTCCATTTCACACCCTGCAAAGAGGAATCCACCAAGCAAACCCGCATCATGCCGGTTCGACAGTATAGAAGGAGTAGTACGAAGGGTATGGCTCAGCCGCTCGCTCGAGAAGGAGCCGGACCCGACTGCTTTTCATTGCTTAATTTTAGGGCCCTTTGTGCTAAATATATGGACCTGTATGTAATTTTGTATTTTGTTGGGTCTTCAATGTAAACTTTACTCCCACCGACCGAGTCAAATTTTAATTAAAAGTAAGCACGATTGATATCTCTTAAAATTTTCCAAAAATCAATTAAAGCTAACTAGGAATTAAGTACATCGAAAACCACCAAAATATCTGAAAAATTCATGTTCTTGCTATGCATCCGCATCCCGACAAAGTTGGCATGCTTTTGATCACATTCAAATAAGGAATAAAAAGTATAATATTTTTTAGTGGCATCATGTACGTGTATCCATAAACATGTGTTATAAAAAATACAATACAAATAGTATTAACTATTATTTGGTTTTAACAAGCTTAGTTATCAATGAGTATGAAATTCTTGGATTTTAAGCCGAACGACCAATGTCATGGCCATATCTACATCATATTTTATGTTGATGATCCCATATTGAAGAATTTGCATGCCGCCAAATTTGGCCATATTTTGAACACAAACAAAGAGATAGTAGCATGAATAGTATGGCTCGATGAGCTGCTCTCTCGAGAAGGAGCAAAACTCGACTATTTTTCTTACTTAATTTTATGGTGCTTCGTGGTAAATGTATAGACCTCGATGTAATTTTCCCTTTTTAGATCCTTGATGTAAAATGTACTCCCACCTTCCAAGTAAGTGGTAAAATTTAAATGAATTTATGCTTAGTTATTAATCAGTATAAACATACTTGGATTTCAAGCCGAACAAACCAAGGTCATGGCCATATATCTACATCATACTTTATGCTAATGATGATCCCGTATCCAATAATTTGCATGCCGCCAAAATTGGCCATATTTTGAAAAAAATCAAAGACGAAGTAGAATGAAGAGTATGGCTTGATCAGATACTCTCGCGAGAAGGATCTGACCCGATTATTTCCCTTGCTTACTTTTAGGGTGCTTCGTGCTAAATTTATGAACATCGATGTAATTTTCCTCTTTTTAGGTCCTTGATGTAAAACGTACTCTCACCGTTCATGTAAAATTCGAACCTAAAAGTAAGTGCTAAAATTTAAACGAATTTAAGATTAGTTGCAATGAGTATGAACATTGTTTGATTTGAAGCCGAACAACCAAGGTCATGGCCATATATACATCATACTTTATGCTGATGATGATCCCATATCCAAGAATTTGCATGCCATCAAATTTGGCCATATTTTGTAAATGATCGAAGAGGAAGTATTACAAAGAGTATGGCTCGATCATCTTCTCTCTCAAGAAGGAGCCGACCCAATAGTTTTTCTTGCTTAATTTTAAGGTGCTTCGTGCTAAATATATGGACCTCGATGTAATTTTACCTTTGTAGGTCCTTGATGTAAAATATACTACCACCATCTGTAATATTCCAATAGTTGGGAGTAGATGGGTGAATCATGGCATGGTAATAATGTTACCACCCAGAGTTTCCAACCATTTAGAAAAGAAAAAAATCAATTTTCCAAGTGACAGGAGTGTACTTTTTGTAAAGAAAGTAGGAAGAATATGTATTTTCTGTAGAAAAAACAAAGAGAAAGAAGATAAACTATGAGCATAGAGGAGGCGGCTCGAGAGAGTATCAAAGAAGATGAGTTGAAGGCGGTTTGATAACAGAGCAAAGCTGTGATGGCTTCCTGACACGAGGTATAGGGTACAGTCACCTAGTAGTACTAGTAGTACGGAGTATTAGTTAATTTCCGGACCTTTACTATATATGCACGGAAAGCAAATTGTCTTTTCTCTCTCCTTCACTGCGTCATCACCATCCCCACACTCGGGCTGGCTAATCTCTTCCTCATCCAAAACATGGCGCTACGCACGTGTCTCGACCTTCCTTGTGTCAGTGCCACCATGTCTGTATCTGTTGTGTTGCGTTGGTGTGCATAAGAAGGAACCATTTTGGGGCATGGCTGCAAAAGGTTGTATTAGAGTCGGAGTTCAAACTTTCCCGGTTTCGAAATTTTCACTTTCTTCCTAAACATCCGGATGGAAGGTTATTCAAAAGATAGTGGTGCATAAGGGATTATTTATACTGTATGCAGTACGTCCCATCGCATTTGATGCACTTCATTATGATCTGTCCAGCTTTCCTACTACTCTGTAGTAATCCATTTTCGTTCCATTTCACACCCTTCAAAGAGGAAGCCACCATGCACACTCGCAACACATTGGTTCGAAATTATAGTAGGAGTAGTACAAAGGGTAGGGCCCAGCCAGTCGCTAGAGAAAGAGATGGACCTAACTGCTTTTCATTGCTTCATTTTAGGTCCCTTTGTGCTAAATGCATGGACCTCTATGTAATTTTAAATTTTTTGATGTCTTTGATGTAAACTGTACTCCCACCAAATGTGTCAAATTATGATTATAAGTAAGAGCGATAGATTACCCTTAAAATTTTACAAAAAATAATTTGAAGCAAACCAGGAATTTAGTACATTAAAAACCACCGAAAGTTGTGAAATAATTATGTTCTTGCTATGTATCCGCAACCCGAGAAAGTTGACACGGTTTTGATAACATTCAGATAAAGCATAAAAAGTATAATATTTTTTAGTGGCATCATGTTACGTGTATCCAGAAACACGCGTTATAAAAAATATAATACAAACATTATTTATTATTATTTGGTCTTGATAAGCTTAGTTGTCAATGAGTATGGACATTCTTTGATTTCAATATGAATGACCAATGTGATGGATATATCTACATCATACTTTATGTTGATGATCCTATATCCAAGAATTTTCATGCCGTCAAATTTGGCCATATTTTGAAAACAAACAAATAAAAAGTAGTATGAAGAGTATGGCTCAGTCAACTGCTCTCTCGAGAAGGAGCCGAACCCGACAGTTTTCCTTATTTAATATCAGGGTGCTTTATGCTAAATATATGGACCTCGATGTAATTTCCCCCCGTTTTAGGTCCTTGATATAAAATGTACTCCCACTGTCCGTGTAAAATTCGAACCTAAAAGTAAGTGGTAAAATTTACAAGTATTTAAGATTAATTGTCAATGAGTACGAACATTCTTGGATTTCGGGACAAAGGACCAAGGTCATGGCCATACTTTATGCTGATGATGCATGAGCCCATATCAAAGAATTTGCATGCTGCCAAATTTGGCCATATTTTGAAAACAAATGAAGAGGAAGTAGTATACATGAAGAGTATGGCTCTATCAACTCCTCGACCGAGAAGGAGCCGAACCTGACTATTTTCCTTGCTTAATTTTAGGGTACTTCATGCTTAAAGTATGGACCTCGATGTAATTTTCCAAATTTTTAGGTCCTTGAATTAAAATTTACTCCCACCATTCGTGTAAAATCTGATCCAAGAAGTAAGTGGTAAAGTTTAAATGTATTTAAGCTTAGTTGTCAATGAGTATAAAAATTCTTGGATTTCAAGCCGAACGACCAAGGTCATGGCCATATGTACATCATACTTTATGCTGATAAAGATCCCATATCCAAGAATTTGCATGCCGCTAAATTTGGCCATATTTTGAGAACAAACGAAGGTGAAGTAGTATGAAGAGTATGGCTCAATCAGCAGTTGCTCTCTCTCCGGAAGGAGCCGATCGACTGTTTTCCTTGCTTAATTTTAGGGTGCTTCATGCTAAATGTATGGACCTCGATGTAGTTTTACCTTTTTTAGGTCCTTGATGCAAAATATACTCCTAGCGTTCGTGTAAACTTCGAACCTAAAAATAAGTGGTAAAATTTAAACAAATTTAAGCTTAGATGTCAATGAGTACGAATATTCTTGGATTTCAAGCCGAACGACCAAGGTAATGGCCAACCTTCATCATAATTTATGCTGATGATGGTCCCATATCCAAGAATTTACACGAGGCCAAAATTGGCCATATTTTTAAAACAGACGAATAGGAAGTACTATGAAGAGTATGACTTGATTAGCTGCTCTCTTGAGAAGGAGCCGAATCCGACTATTTTCCTTGCTTAATTTTAGGGTTCTTCGTGCTAAATGTATGGGCTTCGATGTAATTTCCCCATTTTTAGGTCCTTGATTTAAAATGTACTCCCTGCGTCAGTGTAAAATTCGAACCTAAAATTAAGTGGTAAAATTTAAACGAATTTAAGCTGAGTTATCAATGAGTATGAACATTCTTGGATTTCAAGCCGAACGACCAAGGTGATGGCTATATCTGCATCATACTTTATGTTCCTGGTTATCCAATATCCAAGAATTTGTATGCCACCAAATTTGGCCATATTTTGAAAACAATCAAAGAGGAAGTAGTATGAAGAGTATGGCTCGATCAGCTGCTCTCTCAAGAAGGAGCCAACCCGACTGTTGTCCTTTCTTGATTTTAGTGTGTGTCGTGCTAACTGTATGGACCTCAATGTAATTTTACCTTTTGTAGGTCCTTGATGTCAAATGTACTCCCACCTTCCGTGTAACATTCGCACCTGAAAGTAAGTGGTAAAATATAAACGTATTTAAGCGTAGTTGTCAATGAGTTTGAACATTCTTGGATTTCCAGCCGAACGACCAACATGATGGCCATATCGATATCATACTTTATGTTGATGATCCCATATCTACGAATTTGCAAGGCACCAAATTTGGCCATATTTTGAAAACAAATGAAGAGAAAGTAGTACGAAGAGTATGGCTCGATCAGCTGCTCTCTCGAGAAGGAGCCGAACATGACTGTTTTCCTTGCTTAATTTTAGGGTGCTTCATGCTAAATATGTGGACCTCGATGTAATTTCCCCCTTTTTAGGTCCTTTATGTAAAATTTAACCCCACCGTCCATGTAAAATTTGAACCTAAATGTAAGTGCAAAATTTAAACATATTTAAGCTTAGTTGTCAATGAGTATGAAGATTCTTTGATTTCAAGTCGAACGACCAAGGCCATGGCCATATCTACATCATACTTTATGCTGTTGATGATGCATGATCCCATATCCAAGAATTTGCATCCTGCCAAATTTTGCCATATTTTGAAAACAAACAAAGAGGAAGTAGTATGAAGAGTATGGCTCGATCAGCTACTCTCTTGAGAAGGAGCTGAACCCAACAGTTTTACTTGTTTAATTTTAGGGTGATTCATGCTAAATGTATGGACCTTGATGTAATTTTTCCCCTTTTTAGGTCCTTAATGTAAAATGTACTCCCACCGTCCGTGTAAAATTCAAACCTAAAAGTAAGTGGTAAAATATAAATGTATTTAAGCTTAGGTATCAATGTGTATGAACATTCTTGGATTTCAAGCCAAATGACCAAGGTAATGGCCATATCTACATCATACTTTATGCTAGTGGTGATCCCATATCCAAGAATTTGCATGCCACCAAATTTGGCCATATTTTGAAAACAAACAAAGAGGAAGTAGTATGAAGAGTATGGCTTGATCAGCTACTCTCTGGAGAAGAAGCTGACCTGACTGTTTTCCTTGCTTAATTTTAGGGTGCTTCGTGCTAAATGTATGGACCTCGCTGTAATTTTACCATTTTTTAGGTCCTTAATGTAAAATGTATTCCAAAAATCCTTTGAAGCTAACCAGGAATTTTGTACATCAAAGACCCACAAAGTTCTGAAAAAATCATCTTCTTTCTATGCATCCACATCCCGACAAAGTTGACACGGTTTGATAAAATTCAAATAAAGACTAAAAAGTATAATATTTTTTGTGTGGCATCCTGTTATGTGTATCTAGATACACGTAATACAAACATTATTAATTATTCTTTGGTTTTGATAAGCTTAATTGTTAATGAGTATGAACACTCCTGAATTTCAAGCCAAATGACCGGTTAGGTCTTGGCCATATCTACATCATAGTTCATGATAATGTCCCCATGTTTGGTAGATGAGTGCATCGTGCCATGGTAAACAATGCTGGGGATGGGAGTTTCAAACTCATATTAGAAAAAACATGTTCAAATTTATGAGTGTATCTTTATGTTCCATGTTGTAAAAGTGTAGGTCCTAAATGTATTTTGGTTTTTTAGACCGCTATGTAATTTTTATGCCCCCTTGGATTATAACGCGCACCTTCTTGGTACTTCGCGGCATATTCCTTGTTAGAAAGAAAAACAAAAAGTTCCGAGTGACCGAAATTATTTTTTTATAAAGCAAGCACGAATATTTTGAATCTGAATGCCACAAACCCAATTTTTAGACAAAGAGTACTATTGTGCAAAACTTGAGTATTCAGTACTTCTACTAAACCGGGGGCACCAGAAAATTAACACCAAAGCTGCCAAAGAAAAAAGACAGAAAAAACGAAGAGCAAGAAGATATTATATGAGAATATAAACGGAAGGCAGCACAAGAGCAGCAAAGAAGGAGTTATGGGCGGTGTGATGTCAGAGTAGAGCTAGTTTGACAGGTTTCTTACATGAGGTATAGGTACCTACTAGTAGTAGTACTAAATATATGTTTTCTCTCTCCTTTGATGTCTCTCACCATCCATTCTCCCTCTCCCCTCCTTCGCAGCACCCTATGCATACCGGCTGGCTGATATCTCCCTCGTCCCAAAGCATGGTGCCGCGCACGTGTGCCTTGGTACGGCCGTGCTGTGTGTGTGTGTGTGTGTCTAGCATGTATTTTAGAAGAGTATTTAGCATGTTGGTAAACTTCCTTGGTGTGCATATATAGGAAGAAGACATCGCATGTTTCACCATGTCATGCTCCATGTGTTGCACAAACCACCACTTGGACAGTTTTTTTGCATTTTTCACCAGGTGTTGCAATTTCCACCACTTGCTCATCTAATTACATATTTAGCTCTGCTGACAAAAAATAGATAGTTGGGCCCACCTTTTTAGGAATCCCATAATTAACAAATTTGTAAAAACTTACATATTAATAAAGGTTTAATAATTCATCCAATAATTATAATTTTTTAAATGATCTGTTGAATGTAATAGTTTCTACTCTACATGTAGCACCATTTTTGGGCTTGGTGGGAAAAGGTAGTATTAGATTCAGAGTTCAAACTTTCCTGGTTTCAAAATCTTCACTTCCTTTCCAAACATCCGGAGGGAAGGTTATTCAAAAGATAGTGGTATACAAGGGATTGTTTATACTGTATGCAGTACGTCCCATCACAATTGATGCACTTCATTATGATTTGGTCAGCTTTCCTACTAATCCATAGTAATCCATTATCATTCCATTTCACACCCTGTGAAGAGAAGCTACTAAGCACACCCACAGCATGCTGGTTCGAAGGTACAATAGGGATAGGATATGGCTCAGCCACTCGCTCGAGAGGAGGCAGACCCGACTGATTTTCCTTGCTTCATTTTAGGTCCCTTTATGCTAAATATATTGACCTCTATATAATTTTATATTTTTGAGGTCTTCGACATAAACTATACTGCAACCGACCGTGTCAAATTTTAACTATAAGTAAGCGCGATAGATTGCTCTTAAAATTTTCTAAAAATCTTTTAAAGCTAAGTAGGAATTCAGTACATCGAAAACCACCAAACATTCTAAAAAATCATATTCTTGCTATACATCCGCATCCTGACAAAGTTAACATGGTTTTTATAACGTTTAAAGAAGAATTAAAAGTATAATTTTTTTGCGTGGCATCATGTTACGTGTATCTAGAAACACGTGGTATAAAAAGTATAATAAAAACATTACTAATTATTATTTGGTTTTTATAATACTTTGTGTTGATGATCCCATGTCCAATAATTTGCATGCCGCCAAATTTGGCCATATTTTGAAAAGAAACACAGAGGAAGAAGTATGAAGAGTATGGCTCGATCAGCTGCTCTTTGGAGAAGGGAGCCTAACTCGACTGTTTTCCTTGCTTAATTTAGGGTTCTTCTTCAGGCTAAATGTATGGACCTTGATGTGATTTCCTCCTTTTTAGATCCTTGATGTAAAATGTATTCCCACCATCCATGTAAAATTCGAACCTAAAAGTAAATGGTAAAATTTAAACTAATTTAAGCTTAGTTGTCAATGAGTATGAACATTCTTGGATTTCAAGCTGAATAACCAAGGTCATGGCCATATCTACATCATACTTTATGTTGATGATCCCATATACAAAAATTTACATGCCGCCAAATTTGGCCATATTTTGAAAAAAACGAATAAGAAGTAGTATGAATAGTATGGCTATATCAGCTGCTCTCTAGAGAAGGAGCTGAACCAAACTATTTTTCTTGATTAATTTTAGGGTGCTTCGTGCTATAAGTATGGACCTAGATGTAATTTTCCCCTTTTTAGGTCCATGATGTAAAATATACTCCCACCGTCCATGTAAAAGTCGAACATAAAAGAAAGTGGTAAACTTAAACGAATTTAAGCTTAGTTTTTAATGAGTATGAACATTCTTGGATGTCAATCCGAATGACCAACGTGATGGCCATATCTACATCATACTTTATGTTGATTATCTCATATCCAATAATTTGCATGCCGCCAATTTTGGCCATATTTTGAAGCCGAATGACTAAGGTCATGGACATATCTATATCAAACTTTATGTTGATGATCCCATATCCAAAATTTGCATGCAGCCAAATTTGGCCTATTTTGAAAACAAATGAAGAGGAAGAAGTATGAAGAGTATGGCTCAATAAGCTGATATCTAGAGAAGGGAGCCAAACCTGATTGTTTTCCTTTCTTAATTTTAGGGTGCTTCTTCATGCTACATGTATAGACCTCAATGTAATTTCTCCCTTTTTAGGTCCTTGGGGTAAAATGTACTCCCACCATCCGTGTAAAATTTGAACCTAAAAGTAAGTGGTAAAATTTAAACGAATTTAAGCATAGTTGTCAATGAGTATGAACATTCTTGGATTTCAAGCTAAACGACCAAGGTGGCGGCCATATCTACATCATACATTATGTTGATGATGATCCCATATCCAATAATTTGTATGCATCCAAATTTGGCCATATTTTGAAAACAATCAAAAAGGAAGTAGTAAGAAGAGTATGTCTCGACTACGTGCTCTCTCGAGAAGGGGCCGAACCCGACAGTTTTATTTGCTTAAATTTAGGGTGCTTCATGCTAAGTGTATGGATCTAGATATAATTTTCCCTTTTTAGGTACTTGATGTAAATGTACTCCCATCGTCCAAGGAAGTGGTAAAATTTAAACGAATATAAGATTAGTTGTCAATGAATATGAACATTCTTGGATTTCAAGCAGAACGACAAAGGTCATGGCCATATCTACATCATACTTTATGTTGATGATCCAATATCCAAAGATTTGCATGCCGCCAAATTTGGCCATATTTTGAAAACAAACAAAGAGGAAGTAGTATGAAGAGTATGGCTCGATCAGCTGCTCTCTAGAGAAGGAGTCGAACCTGATTGTTTTCCTTGCTTAATTTTAAGGTGCTTTGTGCTAAATGCATGGACCTGGATGTAATTTCCCCCTTTTAGTTCCTTGATTTGAAAATGTACTCCCACCGTCCATGTAAAATTCAAACCTACAAGTAAGTGGTAAAATTTAAACGAATTTACGCTTAGTTTTCAATGAGTATGAACATTCTTGGATTTCAAGCCGAACGACCAAGGTCATGGCTATATCTACATCAAACTTTATGCTCATGATGATCCCATATCCAAGAATTTGAATGCCGCAAAATTTGGCCATATTTTGAAAATAAACATAGAGGAAGTACTATGAAGAGTATGGCTCGATAAGCTGCTCTCTCAAGAAGGAGCTGAACCCCACTAATTTCCTTGCTTAATTTTAGGGTGCTTAGTGCTAAATGTATGGATCTCGATGTAATTTTCCCCTGTTTAGGTCCTTGATATAAAATGTTCTCCCCCCGTCCGTGTAAAATTCGAACCTAAAAGTAAGTGGTAAAGTTTAAACGAATTTAAGGTTAGTTATCAATGAGTATGAATATTCTTGGATTTCAAGACGAACGACCAAGGTCTTGTCCATATCTACATCATACTTTATGCTGATGATGCTCCCATATCTAAGAATTTGCATGTCGTCAAATTTTGCCATATTTTGAAAACGATTGAAGAGGAAGTAGTATGAAGAGTATGGCTCAATCAACTGCTCTCTTGAGATGGAGCCGACCTGACTATTTTCCTTACTTAATTTTAGGATGCTTCATGCTAAAAGTATGGAACTCGATGTAATTTTATCTTTTTTTAGGTCTTTGATGTGAAATGTACTCCCATCGTCCGTGATGTTCTCTTACTTCGGAGTAGATGGGTGAATCTTGGCATGGTAAACAATGTTGACACGGTGTTTCTAACCATTAGGAAAAGAAAAAATCAATTTTCCAAGTGATAGGAGTGTATTTTATGTAAGTAGGAAGAATATGTATTTTCTATAGAAAAAAGAAAGAGCAAGAAGAGAAACTATGAGCACAAAGGAGGTAGCTCGAGAGAGCAGCAAAGAGGAGGAGTTGAAGGTGGTGCGATATCAGAGAAAAGTTCTGATTGCTTCCTGACATGAGGTACAGGGTACAGTCTCTCACCTAGTAGTACTAGTAGTACAAAGTAGTATATATGCACTCAAAATAAATTATGTTTTCTCTCCTTCACTGCCTCATCACTATCCCCACATGCAAAACAAATTTTAGGGCATTTTGAACTTTTTTCTTCGGCACGATGTGATTTGCCTTGCGATTATGCCCAAGCTTCCCACAGGAAAAAATAGTAGCGCCTCAAACTAGCGGCTAGTGTTGCGGGCCAGAGCATTTAAGAAATATATCTAATTTTCTGTTTTAATTCCTTTTTTCATAAGCATCTATGTTTACATCATGTGGTAGATATGCCCTAATATACCGGGATGGAGAAGTCGATCCAACAACCGCAGGAGAACCACCCACCCCCCATCTTTTTTTGCTGAGAAACCATGTGCCCCTCATCATCTTCCTATGCCGCTATGGCCACTTGTGTACCATCTTCGCCCATATCCACCCTTCCAGGAAGTTAGAAACCGCCAACCCATCCCCACTAATCTTCTGCGGTACTCTTCCCCGGAACGACATCCGGTAGTTTGTCCATCTTGAGTGATGAAGGGTAAGACCCAGGCAATGGGATTGGGCAGCCTCCACTATGGACCATTGAGCAACATCAACAGTCGTGCAAATCTTCTGAGCACTGCTCGCCTAGCTCGCGGCATGGTTGGTAAGCATCGAGGGATTGCGGAAGATCTTGGTCTCCCGTTTGGTTTGCTCTCCCTACTTCACTCTGACCCATAGACATGGCCACTAGACCGTGACGAGCGGGTAAAAAGCAATTTTGCATGATTTTTGTAGGATTTGAATCCTTATATTCTTTCCTATGGATTGAATTTGGATCAAAGGAATGGTGCTACCCAAATTCTTATGCATTGCACCCCCTATTCTCAAATCCCGTAGGAATTGGAACATCTACTTGATCCTCAACTCTCATCCTGTGCGTAGGATCAAAACATGCCATTCATGTAGGTAGTTTTCCTACGTTTTATAATCACCTGTTTTTCACCAGCAAATCTGTGACATCCCTGTGTTCTCAATCCTGCGATCCAAAGAGGCCCAAGACTTTTGCTTCAGTGTCCCCCTTCTCTCCTCCAAACATACTAAACTGAAAACACAAGAACAATCAGGATTGTTGATACCCGTAACGGAAGGTGTATTGCCCAATCAAGGCTATCCTTATAATTTAAGTTTCATGTGTTTTACAAACACAAGATTTTTGTAAAAAGTTGGTTTTTTGGTTTACATGAATACAAAAACGTAGGGTTCCTTTAAAACATGGTAAAATCAATGTCAAAACTCACGGGAGAGTATATTTATGATATTATCGTGTCTCTTGGGACCTCAATCTTGTTCTTTGCGCGAGTAGGAATTTGAAAATGAGTTCCAAGTTGGATATGAAGAAATGCATATGAATTTTGGAGGATTCTAATCCATAGGAATTTGGGAAGATATCAAATTCCTATGGAGTCCCTTCTTAGTTCCTATGCCCTCCATTCCATAAGAATCTAAACATGAGCTCCAACCTCATTTTATTTCTCCTTTGAGAAGTCTAATGCGCTCACACACTATATTCCTAAAACATTCATGTGTTTGTTTCCTATGCACCATCCAAAGACACATGTTACAAAATTCCTATGTTTTTAATTCCTAACATGAATTTACTATACATACCATGTCAATCCTATGTTTTTCCTATTACTACGTTTTTTAAAACCCATTGATCGAAAGAGGGCCCTAATCTTGTTAATCAATCATAGGAAAATTGCCTGCATTTTTTCCTCTAACTCATTCGTCTGACCAAACGGCTGAATAGTGCCACCATACGAAATTTTCCTATTCCTACACTTTTTATTTAATGCAAACAAGACATTTTTCCTCGGTGTGTTTGTTTGCATGCATAATTTATTCATCACATTTCTGCAACTTTCAGATAGAAGTTTTTCCGCAAAACTAGCTAGCCACTTCCCTATTTGTTCAGCACCTTGCATGCCCCTAGATATGAAGAAAATATATTGTAGGGTATTGCCGCGTTGCTGATGTCACTAGACAAACCAAGAATAAAATCATTTGTACCAGTTAATGATGACATACCCAGAACTAGGGATGATGAAGGATTTGAAAACAAGGGTCGCTTGGTTGGTGCAAATGGAGAATGGATTGTGATTGCAAAGCACCCGGGCGCTGGTACCTCTAAAACATCTATAGTATGGCACGTATCGATCTACCACGTGTGCAACTTGTTGATATTTATCCATCGGGTAACCAATGTTTCCCCAGCCCCCATGCACTTACAGCTACAAGCACGCGAGTATCGAGCTACTGAAGATACAAATAACAGAGAAACTATACAAATTTGACAACAAATGGTAGTACAGCGTGATGACGGTGTTTGATAAATTCATTGCTACCATAGATTTTCCTAGTCACGGGGACTGATTATCCTTCGGAACGACTATCTTGCACCAGCAAAGTATGTCAACGCCATTGCCATGAGTCTAATCAGTGGTTCTATTGATTACATATACGCGGTGACAGAACCGCGAGATGTTTTGGTCTAGGAACCAAACAAGTGGAGTAAGTCTCGCTCTTTAAAAGTTAAATTTATAAATTACTTATAACTCCATTGTTAGTGATACTTTTGCTAACTGAAATGCACACATAGGTATACTTGGAGGTCTACATGTCATATAGGCTCCAGTCACTGAAGAGCCAGCAAACGTGCAAGCTGGTGACGATGCTGAGGCTGAAGATATTGCATTACGCAGCTGGTACTTGGCAAAGTTTGGCTGTGATATCCTGTGGATTCACACTAGGGGTGCATGAACTAGTAGCCACGGTGATCCAGTATCATACATGGGTAGAGAGCTGCTCTCTTATCCCTTGCTCTGCTGCCAAGTTTTCCAGAGGGACCTTCATTTGAATGACCCTATAGCACTGGACTGGATCACAAGGAACAATCTTGAAGGGATATCATTGTTTGTGGGAATCAACCATCCATTCATCCTTGAGCCCCCTACAAACCTCGAACCTGCTGCTGCCGATGCTAACGAAGCTCTACCAGTGTTCAGAGCAGACTATTTGTTTGGTACACACATGCAGTTGAAAGAACATTTCATGGTTCCCTGTGTTTTGAGTGTTAGATAACAATACCGTGGAGTTTCCTCATGTGTGCTAAGTGTGCAGGGAATGATCTGGTGTTTTCGGGGGCCGGATTATCCGCCCCACAAAGGGCCGGATAATCCAGCCTAACTCATCGATCAAAGGCAGCCAAGGCGTGACGCTCGGAGTGGGTTCGGATTTTCTCCCGGAAAATCCGAACTAGGGCGGCTTTTCCTCCCCAGGCCGGATAATCCGGCCTTCGCATGGGGCCGGATAATCCGGCCCCCAGAAACCGATCAAAGGTAGCCAATGCACGACGCTCGGAGTGTAGAAAATCTGAACAGGGGCGGTTTTTCCTCCCTTGGCCGGATAATCCGGCCTTCGCATGGGGCCGGATAATCTGGCTCCTAGGAGGTGCTCAAGGGCAGGCTCGGCGCGTCGCTCTGAGTGGGGGCGGTTTATCTGCCGGATAATCCGAGTCTAGGGCAGAGTTTTTCCCCAGGCCAGATAATCCGGCCCTCACTTGGGCCGGATAATCTGGCCCCCAAAGGCTCCAACGGCTTATTTTGGGAAGGGGGTATAAAAGCCCCTTCATCCCCTTCAGGCAAAACTCTTGATTCATTCGAAAAGTGTCAGACCCATTGCAAGAGCTCTCTCTCTAGATCTCCCACTTCAACCACCCGAAGGCTTCGATCTTTGGGGGAATTGAAGGAGGAGACAATATTCATCACCATCACGAATCAAGCGCATCAACTCCTCTCCATTCATTTGGAGAAATCCCCGATCTAGTATTCTTGTTAATATCTAGATCTTGTGTTTTTATTGATAACTTGTTCTTGTGGCAGCTTGTTGTCATTATGGGAGCCTCCAATTTGGTTGTGGAGTTGTGCCCAACTAGTTGTGTAAAGGCGCTGGTACCCGCCTCGAAGGGTTCCTATAGTGGAAAGGTGGATCAGGCCTTTGGTGGCGGGATCCATCGGAGAACAGGGTGAGGCCTATAGTGGCGTGGTGGTCTTAGTACCGCCCACCCCTCCAACGCAGATGTACTTTCCTTAACAAGGAAGGAACTGCGGTAAAACAAATCTTGTGTCTCTGCGTGCTTCACTATGATTCACTCGTTCCTCTTTCCACTCGCCTCTTACTCGCTAGTAGATAGGTTTGCATATAGGGAAATTCTTCTAAATAGTTTTCTAGAGAATTTACCTTTTGTGTTAAGCCTAAAATTGAAAAAGCATTAAAATTGGAAGTAGCACCTATTCACCCCTCCTCTAGGTGCCCATATGATCCATTTCAATTGGTATCAGAGCCCCAGCTCTTTATTCGGGCTTAACCGCCTAAGAGAAGTATGGGTACCAAGGAGAATGGGAATGAGGTTGTGGATAAGGTCACAATGTATGACCTCAAGATGTTGGAAACAACCTTGTTGAAATCCTTTGTGACCAAGATGGAGGAGATGCACCAAATGATTGCTCTCCTCACATCATCCATAGCCCCATCTCCATCCTCCTCTGAGGCTGCCACTCCCTCATCCAAGGATAAGGCTAACACCAGATCCAAGGAAGATGAAGTGGTAGGTGAAAAACATAATGGTTCCACCTCCAAGAAGGGAAGTGGTAAGGAGGAATATAGTGAGGTTCATCACTTCTATTCCCCCGGCCCACCTATCCCTCATCCTCATGTAAACAATAGGGGTGATCCACCCAAGCTTACTGCATCTTCATTTAATCAATGGAAATTCTTAATGAAGTCTCATGTGTGTAGCTCTTCTATTGAACTTTGGATGATTATCGAAGAGGGTCTTCATATTGGAGATCACACCAACCTGACAAGAAGAGAAGTTGTGGATAGCCAATTGAATGCTACGGCTCTCCACATGATACAGCTTGGAGTGGGTCCCAAGGACATGCCCCACATTGAACATCTCAACACAACTAAATAAGCTTGGGATGCTCTCACCGATCTCTTTATTGGAAATGAAAGCATGAGAAGGAATAGGTATGATGCCCTTAGTAATGAAGCTAAAGGATTATACATGTTGGATGGTGAAAACCATGAAGACATGTATAGAAGACTTAAGGGCATCGCAACAACATTTAGAAAGCATGGAGCCACTCACATTAAGGATGCTTGGATAAAAAAGAAATACGTGAGTGCTCTAATGCCTTTTGAGCCAACGGACTTGAAGAGCTTGCAAGGTAGACATAACTACCATCAAATGACATCCAATGAATTCATGCAAGAAATGGCATCATTCAAGGTTGATGCAAAGAACGCGGAAGATGCCCATGCCCATGCCATTGGAATGCAAAAAGGGGTCAATGTTTCTCTAAAGGCTAATGTTGTTGAGCAAGATGAGGATGAAAGAGCTTTCGAGGGTGCCTCCATGGACTGCCCCGATGAAGTCAAACGTGCTCATGGTGAGTACATGGAGTTTTATGCAAGGAACTTTTGGAAGGATCCAGCCAAGGCCAAGTCGGAACTCGAGCGCAAGAATGGTTCAAGTGGAAGAAGAGAAAGTGGCCCAAAACTGAGAACATGCTACAATTGTGGAGATAGGCTGCACTTTGTGGCCGAGTGTCCATATCAAAATAGAGAAGACAATGGTGGCAGGCTCATCCTTAAAGGAAAAAAACCAAGGCACCTAAGAAAAAGCCATTTATCAAAAAGAATGGCCCTTACAAGAAGCAACCCAAGATTGTCTTGGTGGCACAAGAAGAATATTCCTCTACAAGTGAAGATGAAGAGGATGAACATAGCTCTCGTGAGGTGGCTGCTATAGCCACCACATCGACTCCATCATCTCTCTTCGACTCGCCAAACGAAAACGTCATCAACAACAACGTCACTTGTCTTATGGCAAGAGGGTCTGAGGTATCACCTTCTAGTTCTTCATTCCCTAATACTAACATAAATATGGATATGGATGATCATACTAGTCTTAAAATGAAAGAAGAAGTTATTGCTTTAGACAACTTTTTCACTAACTTGCATGGTGAGAACAAACTTCATTTTGATGCTCTTATGAGTCAACTTGCCCAAGCCGAAGATCTCCTCGAAGAAAAGGGCAGAATTGAAAGAGAAGATGCCTTGGAGATAGCTTCCTTGAAGAATGCCTTGGAAGAAGAAGAGGAAGCTCGAGTATCCTTGGAAGAGAGACTCGAATCAATTAAGGAGTCACATGAAGAAGTTGTGGCTCGGCTCATCAAAGAACGTGACAACGCTCTTGCCAAGGTAAAGAAAGTAAAGAAAGAAAAGATTGAATTTGGGGCTGCTCACGCTAGACTCTCGGAGAAGTTTGAGAAACTTGACATTGCTCACAAGGCATTAGAGAGTGAACACTCTACTCTAAATGAGTCTCGTGACCAGCTCCAAACTCAATTGGAAAAGTATGATGTGCCCAACACCTCCACACCATCTCGTGGACAAGAAGAACTTGCAAAGGGATCTCAACACAAAGGTATAGAAGTTCTAGATGAGATACTTAGCAAAGAGGGTCTTGGCTATATTCCCAAGACAAAGAATAAGAGGAACAAGAAGAAGAAGAGCAAGACTGCTCAACCAAAGACTAGCACCACCACCAATGACAAGTCTAATTATGATGGTTTTGCAGGGGCTAACAATCCTAACTTTGAGTTATATTGTGATTATTATGGTGATGTTTATGCTAGTTATGTAGGTCCTTATGATTGTTACATTCCTTGATCTATTTGGGTTCCCAAGACCCTTGTCACTAACATGAGAGGACCCATTGAAAAATGGGTACCTAAAACAAAGAAGTAATTTTCTTGCAGGGCTATGCTTCCGGTGGGTCTAAATGGGTACATAATAGCGGTTGCACGAGTCACATGACCGGAAGCAAGGAGATCATCACGGAGATGCGGCCAAATCATGATCATATAACCGTCTCCTATGGTGACATGTCAAAATCTGAGGTATTGGGTCTCGGCAAAGTTGTGGTGGCTCACAATATCTCTCTCGTGGACGTCATGCTTGTTGAGACCCTCGGTTACAATTTACTTTCAGTTCACGCCCTTGGTAAGATGGGCTTTGCAGTTTTTATTGATGCTGATTTGGTGGTACTCTTGTGGAGCAAGTCTCTAAAAGTCGCTTTCGTGGGATATGTCGAAAATGACCTGTACATGGTGGACTTTTCCGGGAAAACCACTACAGGTCGGATGTGTCTTTTCGGAAAGGCTGACGCGGGTTGGTTATGGCATCGCCAACTAGCCCATGTCAATATGAGAACTTTGCAAAGTCTCCACAAGGGTGGTCACATCCTTGGACTAAAAGAAAATGTCTCCTTTGCCAAAGATCGTGTTTGCAGGGCTTGTTTTGAAGGGAAAATGCATGACTCTCCTCATCGAAGGAAGACTATTATTTCGTCAAAAAGGATCTTAGAGCTCCTTCATGTGGACCTCTTTGGACTCCCATCTCATGCAAGCCTCAGTGGGAAGAAGTATTGCCTTGTGATCGTTGATGACTACTCAAGATACACCTGGGTCTATTTCTTCAAGATGAAGAGCGAGACTCAACAAACGGTCATCGACTTCGTCAATGAGGATCAACGTCAACACAACGTCCCTATTCTAGCAATAAGAAGTGATAACGGCTCCGAGTTCAAGAACTACACCTTAAATGAGTTCCTAAGTGAACAGGGGATAAGACATCAATATTCTGCTGCGTACACCCCTCAACAAAATGGTGTTGCCGAGAGGAAAAACCGGACTCTAATGGATATGGCAAGGTCTATGCCAGCCAAATTCAAGTCTCCGTATAACTTCTGGGCTAAAGCAATCTCTACCGCTTGTCATTTATCCAACCGGTTATACCTCCATAAAATCTTGGACAAGACTCCTTATGAAATACTTACTGGTAACAAGCCAAACATCTCATACTTTCGGGTATTTGGGTGTAAGTGTTTCTTTCTCATCAAGGCAGTTCGTTTATCTAAATTTGATTCTAAGGCTTGAGAGGGTATTTTTGTTGGTTATGGTGCCGAATCCCACACTTATAGAGTCTACAATAAGCTCTTCGGAACTGTTGTAGAATTTTGTAGTGCGGTGTTCGAGGAAAATGACGCCTCCCGTGCAGGGCAAGTTGATGTTTGTGATGCAGATGTTGAAATACCCCAAGATTCCATAAGAAGAATGGGCGTGGGATTTTTCCGCCCCATTGTGGAACCCCTTGTGGCAGATCGAGAAGGACAATGCTCTACTCATGAAGAGCCCTCTTCTACACAGACTCAACATGCTCCAACCACGGGAGTAACTTCTACACAAACTCCACCAAATGCTGAAGGTCAACATGCTCCTAGATGCTCCAGGCCAGATTATCTGGTTGACACCGGATTATCCGGTCACCTCTCCTCTGACGACCAACCTGCTTATCATATTGAAGAAACAGTTGCAAGCTCCAGGCCAGATTTTCCGGCTGACCCCGGATTATCCGGCCCCTCACTAATTCAAGCAAGTTCTAGGCAACCTGATGAAGTTGTTTCAATTTCTCCCTAGTCGGATTATATGGCCTCACCCTCGGCCGGATTATCCGGCCCTGAAATTCCTGATGATCAGCAGCCTCCTATTATGGCTGTTGATCCACCTCAAGGGCATATTTCGTCATCTCCTACTACTGATAATCAGACTTCTAATCAAGGTCAAGCAAATGATTCCTACGAAGACTCAAGTGATGAAACTATTCCACCAAGAGACAAAAAGCTTATTGAACTTCGTCGCAAGGCTCGTGCTGATCGGAACCTTGAATTAAGGGGTCATACTCTTGACAAAGTTGTAGGTGACCTTCGACGAAGGGTTTCCACAAGAAGGGAATTGGCAAGTTTTGGTGAGCATCAAGCTCACATCTCAATGGTGGACCCCAAGAAAGTGTTTGAAGCTCTTGAAGATCCGGACTGGGTTGTTGCTATGCATGAAGAGTTGAATAACTTTGAGCACAACAAGTTCTGGAAACTAGTGGAGAAGCCCAAGGATTGCCGCAATGTTATCGGCACTAAATGGATATTTAAAAACAAGCAAGATGAGAATGTCATTGTTGTGAGGAACAAGGCGAGACTAGTGGCACAAGGCTATTCCCAAGTTGAGGGCATTGACTTCGGCGAGACCTATGCTCATGTGGCTCGTGTTGAGTCTATATGTATCCTTCTTTCTTATGCTGCCCATAATAATTTTAAATTGCAGCAAATGGACGTTAAGAGTGCATTTCTTAATGGTCCTCTACATGAGTTGGTATATGTAAAGCAACCCCTGGGATTTGAGGATCCTAACTTCCCGAACCATGTCTACAAACTCGATAAGGCACTCTATGGCCTTAAACAAGCCCCACGTGCGTGGTATGAGCACCTTAAAGAGCTGTTGCTAGACCGTGGCTTCGAAGTTGGGCAAATCGATCTCACTCTTTTTACTAAGAAGGTTAAGTGGGAGCTCTTCGTATGCCAACTATATGTAGACGAAATCATCTTTGGTTCTACTAATAAAGCTTTTAATGATGAATTTTCAAAGCTGATGACTAACAGGTTTGAGATGTCTATGATGGGGGAGTTACGGTTCTTTCTTGGATTCGAGATCAAGCAAATCAGAGAAGGAACCTTCGTCAATCAAGCTAAATACATCCAAGACATGCTCAAGAGATTCAAGATGATGGATCTTAATGGCGTCGCCACTCTGATGCAAACAAAATGTCATCTTGAACTTAACCCCCACGATAAAGATGTGGACCAAAAGGTATACCGGTCCATGATTGGCTCTCTTCTTTACCTCTACGCATCTAGACCCGATATTGTGTTGAGTGTAGGGGTGTTTGCAAGGTATCAAGCAACTCCTAAAGAAAGCCACTTAGTGGCGGTCAAGAGGATCTTCCGATATTTGGTTCATTCCCGTAACTTTGGTCTATGGTATCCCAAGGGCTCCAATTTTTCTCTATGTGGTTATACTGATTCAGATTGGGTGGGTGATAAGGATGATCGGAAATCAACTTCCGGTGCTTGTTAGTTCTTGGGAAGATCTCTAGATTGTTGGTCATCTAAAAAGCAGAATTGTATCTCTCTCTCTACCGCCAAAGCTAAATATGTTGCGGCTACTAGTGCCTGCACTCAGTTATTATGGATGAGGCAAACTTTAAAGGAATACGGTGTCAATTGTGACAAAGTGCCTCTTTTATGTGATAATGAAAGTGTAATCAAAATTGCGTACAATCTAGTACAGCACACAAGGACAAAGCATATTGAGATTTGGAATCATTTTATTGGGGACCATGTTGCTCGAGGCGATATTGATTTATCTTTTGTGAGCACGAAGAACCAACTTGCTGATATTTTCATGAAGCCACTTGATGAAGCAAGGTTTTGTTACTTGAGGAATGAGCTAAATATCGTTTATTCAAGGAGCTTATCTTGATTACCCATGCACTCACTCGTACATCTCAGTCTTATTTGGTCTAGATGTGGGCATGGATATAGGGGGAGTCTGGTCCTAATTGATTGGGCTAACCCTCCCCATAATGCCAAAAGCAAGTCAAATCATTTCTCTTAATATCATTTTGTGATATGTGAGCTTTTCGATGAGTATTGGTCATGAACCCAAGATATATCTTCGTGGTGTCATACCATACACTCCAACAAGGTGGCTTGGGCCACCGCCCTCTTCCATGAGAAGAGTTGGCTTTATTTGGATCTTCTTGATCATTTTTAGCTCCTCTCATGTTTTTATGGGAAGCACACTCAATTTTGGCTTTTAGTTGCTTTGATTCTTGTAAATTTGAATGGGTGTCATAAGGGATGGTCGTGCTAGTGCTCGTAGGACTCCAATGCCTCCCATTGCTCGTGATATCAAGCAGCTGAACTGGTTCCATAGGAACATTCTTTGCATGGGCGTGGACACACACAAGGGTCAGTATGAGGCTCACAAGCAGCGCCATGAGTTGGCTCACTCTCAGCAGCTCATCCTTCACCATGTGTCCGGTGCTTCTGGCGATCCCCCTGCTCCTACTCCTCCCACACCATATGCTCGGTGGAACTCCTCTTCTAGGCTTAACTATGGAGAGCTGGAGCGTCACATGTTTCCTTTCGCAGCCACTGCTGATGATGAGGACGATGACACCGAGGAGCTTGAGGATGAGGATGAGGATGGGAACAAGGACGAGGATGAGGACTACGAGTGATACCTTGGGGCGCTAGCATCGCTCTTCTTCCTTTTTGGCATCTCGATGCCAAAGGGGGAGAAGTAGTTCTATTAGGTCTCCAAGGATTTGCATGGGTCCGGCACAAGCATTTGCACTTTTTCTATTCGTCGTTTTCTCGCTCGTGCCCATTTAGCGTTGCACTTTAATTTGTGGTTTGTATGAAACTTTATGTCTGTGGTTTTGTGGATTTATCCTATGGATTATTCATATGGAGTCATCTATCTTATTGGATATTCTTATGGCTATTGGATATCTATATCGAGGGAGGCGCGCTCTATGGCTATCATTGGATATTCTTATAATGTATTGAGGACGCTTCTATCTCCCTACCGGTGGTATGAGATTTTCACATATGTTCCAATGATATATACTTTACCCTCTTGTGTGTATTTGTAATCAACTGCAATTGTTTGTATGCACACATTGAGGGGGAGTCTTTGTCTTTCATTAAATCTTGTTGCCCTCAGAACTTTCCTGCAAATCCTAATATTGTCATCTAACACCAAAAAGAGGGAGATTGAAAGAACATTTCATGGTTCCCTGTGTTTTGAGTGTTAGATAACAATACCGTGGAGTTTCCTCATGTGTGCTAAGTGTGCAGGGAATGATCTGGTGTTTTGGGGGCCGGATTATCCGCCCCACAAAGGGCCGGATAATCCGGCCTAACTCATCGATCAAAGGCAGCCAAGTCGCGACGCTCGGAGTAGGTTCGGATTTTCTCCCAGAAAATCCGAACTGGGGTGGTTTTTCCTTCCCAGGCCGGATAATCCGGCCTTCGCATGGGGTCAGATAATCCAGCCCCCAGAAACTGATCAAAGGCAGCCAAGGCGCGACGCTCGAAGTGTGGTCGGATTTTCTCCCGGAAAATCCAAACAGGCGCGTTTTTCCTCCCTTGCCTAGATAATCCGGCCTTCGCATGGGGCCGGATAATCCGGCCCCCAGGAGGTGCTCAAGGGCAGGCTCAGCGCGTCGCTCTGAGTGGGGGCGGTTTATCTGCCGGATAATCCGAGTCTGGGGAGGAGTTTTTCCCCAGGCCGGATAATCAAGGCTCCAACGGCTTAGTTGGGGACGGGGGTATAAAAGCCCCTTCATCCCCTTCAGGCAAAACTCTTGATTCATTCGAAAAGTGTTAGACCCATTGCAAGAGTTCTCTCTCTAGATCTCCTACTTCAACCACCTAAAGGCTTCGATCTTTGGGGGAATTGAAGGAGGAGACAATCTTCATCGCCATCACGAATCAAGCGCATCAACTCCTCTCCATTCATTTGGAGAAATCCCCGATCTAGTATTCTTGTTAATATATAGATCTTGTGTTTTGTTATTGATAACTTGTTCTTGTGGCAGCTTGTTGTCATTATGGGAGCCTCCAATTTGGTTGTGGAGTTGTGCCCGCTATTTGTGTAAAGCCGCTGGTACCCGCCTCGAAGGGTTCCTATAGTGGAAAGGTGGATCAGGCCTTTGGTGGCAGGATCCATCGGAGAACAGGGTGAGGCCTATTGTGGCGTGGTGGTCTTAGTATCTCCCACCCCTCCAACGCAGATGTACTTCCCTTAACAAGGAAGGAACTATGGTAAAACAAATCCTGTGTCTCTGCGTGCTTCACTATGATTCACTCGTTCCTCTTTCCACTCGCCTCTTACTCGCTAGTAGATAGGTTTGCATATAGGGAAATTCTTCTAAATAGTTTTCTAGAGAATTTACCTTTTGTGTTAAGCCTAAAATTGAAAAAGCATTAAAATTTGAAGTAGCACCTATTCACCCCCCCCTCTAGGTGCCATTACGATCTATTTCAGCAGTCCCAACATCGCCCACAACCAATTCCAGATTGGAGCCGCATGCATGTCAATGGGGTGGCTGCATCAGTAGATTGGCCTCTTACTCTCTAGTAGATAGGTTCATCAGTTAACTACACATGAGAAGAACATAGGGAGCAAATTTTTGAGGAGCCAATGTGGTTCATGCCAACCCTCCCTTGTTAGAAGTATGTGAAGTTTGACCAAGATGCAGAAAAGCTAATTATCAGCACTCGCAACATCATTTCTATAGCTAGTAGTAGTCATCATGTAATATACAATACTACATACATAGTACTTTCATCCTATATTGTACTATAAACACTTGCAACATCATATCCACTATTGCTTGTACTAGGCACCATGTAATATACTTTCATATTATGTGTTTGATGTTTTCCTATTCAAGCACCCAAGTTGGCATGCCCTATTTTCTAGGCTATTAATTTTGGCATGAAAATTAGTAATACTGTATTGGTGGCAGTTGGATTTACTTATATGGTGGATATTGCAAGAAAAGGCAGTTTTATTTGTCCACATCATACGTCTGCCCTCGCCGCATTTATTCCCTCACCAGCCCCAGCCCTAGATCTCTCTCACATAGCACTCCTTTATCACCATCGCGCTTCCCTCCATTGATGACCACCACCGCCACAACTTACCCATCTTACGCAGGTTGGCTACGGGTGGCGGTCCCTACAATCTCATTTATAGAGTCGATGCATCCCTCAGACATCGTGGTGGTAGTGTAGTATGTACATAATCCCCGAAACCCTTGATCTTGATGATTAGATGCGGTCAAGCTTTTATTGGTGGTTGGTTAACATTGGGTTGGTGTTGAGTAGTTCTCATATAGTGCATCTAACTCGTTTGTATACTACAGTTTTACACATGCAAGCTAGTTCTAGGGCTAGATCTATGGTGAATTGTAATAATAAGTTCAAATTTTGTATTGATCGACCCACGGCGGATGGTGATTTGGGAGGCCACTCGGCATTTTTGTTTAGTTGGTCTCGGGGGTGGAGGTCCCTTTAATTTAGGAAAGTTAGGGTTGTTGCTGCCCTACCCTGATTTTTGCCAAAATTTCAAGTATATATATGCATCTCTAGCATCAGCAGCAGATAGAGATCATCATATTCGTCCATTCGTATGTTCCGACGTGTTCGGTATCTGTATTGCTCGATAATTAACTGCACTAATGTTATGCCTACATCTTGGTAGTACTAATATAGCTGGCGTTCATGCTAGCTAGAGTTAATACTTTGTGTACTTCGATAAGAAAATTTCTCCACTTTACTTTCTTAGTTGATATTGTATTGTATTCTATCATCTAATATTGTATTTCACAATTATTGGCAGCTGGTAGAGACATTATCTATCCATGAGCATTTTTTGCAGTGTTCAGGCAAGAAGAGCTCAAGCTTGGAGAGATTCATCATCGAAGAAGACAGGAGAGCCCTCTGTAGTCCGGATGGAGGAGCGACCAAGGAACACCCATGTGGAGAACACCTGTGACGAGTTCTACAAGATGTTGTTAATACCCGGGAGGGTTAGACGTGCGGAGCATACCCAACTCCTTTTTGCCAATGTTTGGCGGTGAGTATCAAGAGGCCATCAAGCTGAAGATATGCAAAGCCTGTAGCTAGGATGTCGACCTGAAGCAGCAAGATCGCAAGGTGTAATACCTCAGACACTATGATCTGAGCAACAAGCCGGTATGATCCAAAAGTGGACAGGACATACTACCATGGGGCAGCCTAGCCACACACAGTAGACCCACCTTATGGAGCAGGGCACGGTACCAGCCAACCATCCCACCCACTTTTATGATCATAGCTTCAGGTGCGAGCGGCGTAGTCGACAGGTAATTCGATCAAAACATACACAAATGAGTATGTATGTTAGTGATATACAATAGTACATCAGAGCCATACTATCTAAAACAATAGAAATAGAAATATTCAATACCATACGGCAATATCCAAATATCCTAGATAGAGATAATAGTTTAGGATACATCCGCATACATCACACATTAGAGTATCAAGTGCAAGTGGAAAACAAGATCCAAGTACGGACAAGAAGAAAATCGGCATAAGATGCCTCTGAAATAAGCACATCCTGCCCAAAGATCTCACGGATCTCCATCCCCAGAATCTCTACACCTGATAGTCATTGCAACCATCATCGATCTCCACGACCCAGTAACCTTCTTTTGAGTAAACATGTCCATCTGAATCAAATATTTATCGTGTGAGACCCTAGGGGTACTCAGCAAGTCTTAATGCATCTAAAGGGAACAACCTGGGGTGACGCAATTGTAGCGAAAGATAATATCAAAACAGTTATATATGGACACGCTACAACATCCGCCCAACAAGAGATGGACGGACGCTTGTTAATTAGTAACAACAGTGATATAAGTAACATAAATAAACATGCTTGCCCTCCTTCTCGCTTACCGACGAGAAGGCGGAAGAACATCCCATCCGTTGGCAATTTTATTAACCATTCCATGAGTGTTGCACTATTTAGTAGTCATGTTTTAGTCAAATTAAAGGCGGTACTTTAATTATAGTTATCCATGATCGAGCAACTATGCTCCAAGTCATCCATAACCGTGGACACGGCTTTCAAAAAGATTTACCCTATAGGGGTCGCAAATAGCAACACACGCACGATCAACCTCGGGAAGAACCAAATAAAAAGCAACGAGGCCTCACGACAATGCATTCATAGGATTCAAAAATTATTTCAGGGGGCTACCCCCAATAAGATACCCGCTACGAAGTCGGCCGGCTCCACGACGGACCCAGGGTGTGTGGTGACGGTTGTAAACAACTAGGAACCCAAAAGTGTGACTGGGCTTGTCGATACAGCGGAAATGTGGCACGGGGTTCCTAAATAGTACAGGCGCTCCACGCGCAATAGTAAATAATGCAGTAAACATGGCATAAGTACATGACAGTAATAAAGCCCCAAACTAGTTTATGGCCCCAACAAATAAAGTGTGAATCAAGCTCAAGCGAAGCGGGATCCATAGAGTCTCCCACATGTGAATAGTGCGAATATTCAAGGAACAAGTATCAAGTACTCGGGTCCTACGGGATGCAAGTGAGCGTGGAAGAACCAAATAACAGTTATTTCCTACTGACGCCTGTTTCTTTAGTTATCTGATTACTACATAGTTTAAGTTGTTTAGGTACCTCGTTATCCAAAGACTCGCACAAACCCTACACATGCAATTCTATGACTCGCATGACTCAAACAACTCCTCTAGTAATGGCTCATAGGATTGAGGTACAAGTTTCGGTGCGGTTTATAAGTAAAGGCTATGCAGTACTTGGGATTCCAATTTAATGCATTCGTGACTCAGTGATGCAAGAATAAGATAGAGGCGTAGGTGCTATATGTATGCAAGCATGAGGAATTTCTTACCTGATGGATCTGCAGTAGGGTAACCGGGATCCGGGTGTTATCTTGGTTCTCCTGATAGTTCCCTTGCTCGGTGTTTGTGCGGAATAAAATCCAAACACATAAAGGGCCATAAATAAAGTGCGCACTCATATGAATAAATGCATCAAGTCAATAGGGTATGCCATGATGGAATGATGCACAATTACATGGTATAACATAACATGGCATGGGTGAGGCGTGGAAACAATAATAAAGCACTTTAATTAATTATATAGGCATGTTTTGCTCCCATAAACAGTTCTGAATATTTTAAATAGCATATTCATATCATGGAATTATATGGTGCATGCTTCAATTCATATAATAGAATACATAAATAGAATGGGATCGATTTAGACATATTATTTGTCAAATTTGTTGTTACGGAAATAAAGTTGTGAATTTATTAAGATAATGCATATTAATGGCATTTATTAATTAGAAAATTTTAATTGCCCAGAAAATAGTTTAAATAGCATATTCATATTCCTGGCATATTTCTGATTAGAAAACATATATCATTTTCAATATTTGAATTTAGCAATAAAAATATGTGATTTAACACTTATTAAAGCATTTAATAATATTAAAAAACATTTATTATTTTGCAATATTTGACAAAATACCCAGAGTGCATTTCCATGTTTAGAATTCAAAAACAGGCACACTTTATGTTTTGATTTTTTTGATATACATTACAGAACTGTTTTAAATCTTGGTCAAAATTTTGATTAAGTTTCACTGAGTTTAGAAATAATTTGAATATGCATTTTGTCGTCTAGATCTCTTGTTACTGGGACAGATCCAGCATGTGCCGCTGACAAATAGGGTCGGGACGCTGACTGGATGAAAGTGTTGATGTTGCTTTGTAGGTGGCTGACTGGTGGACCGCTTGCGGCAGGGAAAAAATAAAAGAAAAAGGCGACTCGGCGGGGATTAAACCCAGGATCTCATGGTCGTGGCCCAGCACGAACAACATCGGTGACCAACTGGGCCGGCTCAACATGGTGTTCACTTACAGGCCTCGCCGAAGAACACATAGTTGCTGACGGTTCCTTAACTGACGAACAAAACATTGTGCTCATTTACTGACGACGACGAACCGCGAGAAGGGTCGATCTTTCGGGGCTGATTTCTACTAGCTCACAAAAAGGAAACTAGCATATGAGTACTTGAATTAAATAGGAAAACGAGATCTACGTCGTGGTTCAATTGGTTTGTGCTAGGGCGAAATGTGTTGCGCGCAGTTTCGTGGAGAATGAACTAGCCGAGATTAGGTGGGTATGCTCAAACATCGATCTTGCGATCAAGATTCCCAGGGCTGTACTGGATAGTTTTGAACGTGCTTTAGATCGTTTAGAAGAGGGGTCTGGGATCTACAACTTTTCTTCATATGTCGTTCGAAGATGAGCACCATAGATACAGCTGGGGCTCGATGAACAGGGACATTAGTAACGCTTCTGGTGCTCTCGTGGCAGCGAGCGCGCCCGGCATCACGACCAGCGGCGAATAGCGGCGAGAGAAAGAGAGGGGGATGTTTGGGAGGCCCGGGGACTCACCGGCGACCAACTTATGCAGGTGGAAGAGCTCGAGATGGAGGCGGTCGATGTTGGCGCTTCGTGGCCATCTTGCTCTTGTACCCGTGGTTCACAACGGTGTAGAGCTTGCTTTGGAGATCTCCAACGTCTCCGGTCGGTTCCAGTCATCATAGATGAAGTAGGAGGGCACGGTGGTGCTTCTGATTCTTCTTGGCTCGCTCCAGATTGACGAGGAAGGGTTTGGCCGGTGGGTCTAGGGTTTCTGGAGAACATGGCCATGCCATGGCAGGGTGGAAGGAAGTGGAGGAAGGATAGGGGTGCCTGGGTACTGCTCAGATGGATCTGGATTGAGATCTAAGAGGACATGGTAGTTGGGGTGCAGGGATAAGAGGATAGGTGATATGGGGTGGCCCGATCTTCTCAACAAGCTCTTGTCGATGATATGGTGGATGATAGATAACTAGTGCGTAGCTATGATCTCTCCCGCTCGATCCCTGATGCCAGTGCAACAGATCTCGAACCTTGTAGGATATTCACAACACCACACTCTTGCGCACGTAGCCGTGACTACGAACTGTAGTATGCAATAACAGATCACACTCAATTATAGTTGTAGAATTCGAACATAGGATAATTTTAGAGGTTCTATGAAAGAATCAACTCCAAAATATTTTAACATGGTCTCAACCCTAAACTAGTGCACCCCATCTATTTATGAGTCTAGGGGTGCGGCGGCTAAGGGGGTGACCGAGTTGGTCCCACCCTACTAGAGTACAAACCCACCCAAAATTGGGTTCGGCTCAGGGTTCTGCCGTGGCAGAGTTTGGGCCTGTTTCTCTGCCACGGCAGCCTGCCGTGGCAGAAAAGGACTCTGTTTCTGTGCCGCGGCAGCCTGTCGTGACAGGAAAATGCGTCCTTTCTCTGTCGTGGCAGAGATCCTGCCATGTGTTGATCTTCTTCTTGGTAGCTCCTTGCGCTTCCTCCCTCTCCTCCCTCGCGCATTCTTCATTAATCAACACGCCATGCTCCATATGCTTCAACTCTTTGCTCCGTGCTACGCCTTCTTCTCCCATGTACCTGATCATATAATAGCACAAAGACTTAGGCAGTATAAAGTTCTTATAAATGAAAGCATCATGGTCAACTAGGAATGAATTCACCTGATAGTCATTATTGATTTGACTCAATATTTCCTTCCAGTTCAAGCAGTCAGAATCATCATAATCCCTGTATTTATCCTCATCCTCCTCCCTTTCTTCATGAAAAGTCGTCCATGGCTTTGGGTAAGCTGAAAGTGGAAGAAAAAAAAGAACAACGTGTACGCAAAGTATATGTATATATAACATGTTGTATTATTGTTGTTCACATGAAAAGTATGTCCAGTATACATCAAGCAACATAAATTGCAGGTATAAGTGAAGTACAAAGAATCATGATCATTGTGAAAAACAACTAAATAGATAGCCTTGTTCTTCAATATTAAATTCAGCTTTCTCAAAGAAGATCTATGATCAAATTTGTGAACAAGATCAAACCAATTCAATATGTGTGAAAACCAAATGGATTCATGCCATGCTTCAACTGCGCTACTCTATTTATTATGAACATGATCATGTTGTCTAGTATGTAAGATGCAACTAAATTTGCAAATACCAGTGAAGTCTAAAGTAGTAACATAACTAGACAAAGACTTTTGGACAAACACAATGAATATGAAAACTTGGGTTCTATCCTAGCAAGATTAAAACAATCCAACATAGGTAAAATTACTTGTGTTGGTTGCAATATGTCAACTAGACCAGAACGTATTTCCATACTATCTCGAACATGAACTATTGTCCCATAGCAAACATTTTGTGACACATTGCATATATGGCTGAAAATAGCTTGTTTCAGTTCAGCTATTCTATCACAAGTAATGCATATGTGATCCACAAGAAAATTTTCTTCCATGCTATATTCACCAATTAGATTGAAAGTGAAACAAGGAGAATATGTGCTAGAATTTAGACATGAAATTTTAGAAATCTTGTCCATAGCACAACTCATACTCATAGGTTCATTTATCATGATGGAATACACAATATCAGTAGGTGGTATTCGAGCAAGTATTTCCTTATGTGTTATTAGTACCACATGATCAAAATTTGGATTTGGTAAACAATCACATGGTGCTGAAACAATAGTGCAAGCCAAATCAAAAGGAGGCTTCATGAAAGGAATAGACTCACAATATGTCGCACATGTTGGCTGAAGCTCCAAATCAGTACCAATGTCATCAACAATCTCCTCAGTTGTAGTAGGTACTAAAACATCCTCCACAAGTGACAATGCATAGTCCAATGATGCAGGTTGTAAAATAGATTGCTCCCTTTCTTCAAAAGCAACCTGCATAGCACAAGAAACAATATGAGGAGTAGAGATGATTAAATTAGTAGAAATATCCTCACATGTATTAGCATCTACTGCACTGGTGTTTTCTTTTTCTCTCATACTCTTAGAATGGATGCTCTCAACCTCACGTTTAGTGGAATCACACAGCTCACTTTTGATAACACTCTCACTTAGCTTGGCTATGTGGCTCTCATTCTCACATGGGTTGTAATGCACACCGTGTTCAAGATAAGAAATAATAGATTTGTCACCATTCATCATGACCTTGTACTTAGCAGACAAATTGAACTCTTTTGTCCTCTCCTTACAAAGAAGATGATACTCATGAAATTTTTCGGCTGAAATCATGAGCATAACATGCCTCTTCATGTTCCATTTGAAAGAAATCCTTCCAACAACAGGACATATTTGAGCGTCAAACCTTCTGCTCCAAGGTTCTCCCAATAGTATGTGACAAGAATCAAGTGGTATAGGAGATACATCACAACACACAATCTCAGTATGCTCTTTAAAAGTCATAGGAACATCAGCGGTGTGTGAAATCAGCAATGTGCCATATGATGAATGCAATAGATATGACACCACACGAGCACTTGTGGGTAGCTGCAACTTTTGTACAACTTCAACGCTGACCAAATTAAGAGTAGAGTTGCTATCAATGGTAATGGAAGCACATCGCTCACCAATCATCACACTATGGTGGAAAAGACCATCACCATCAAAAATACCGCGTTCTTCCTTCCAAAAAGTTCCACTACAACGCCAATTGTGGAAGAATTTGTAACTGTAGATATCCACATTATTTGTAACATCACCTGCCTCCATTTTCTGCATCACATCAACACTAGTAGAAGACATGATTAGTACATTAGTGCACAAAACAAAATCTGGTGATGGAACTCTCACAACTCACTCAAAACTAACAAGGAAGCAGATCTTACCATTCCAAAGTGAATAGTGATGCTTACCAATTCGAAATCAAAGACTTATGCACTGATACGATGAAGTGAATATCAAAGGTATAGAGAACGATCGCAGGGCACACATGTTATTTATGGTGGAGCTCTAGGTATGGTATCCTATCTACACCACAAACAAGTCCTAGTGCTGATCGTACAACAACCCAAGAAACACGCACGTGGAGATAAACGTGGCAATGCAACTATGAATGGTGTTGCACTACGCTAGAGAGACACTAGCAAAGCTCAAAGTAAACAGGCACAAGATTGCTCAATCTACCGGTGCACAAAGATATCACTAGGCCTCTTGCTCAATTCTCCTTTTCTTTTTCTATTTCTTTTGTATAGCTTCTTTTTCTTTTTGCTTTTCCTTTTGCTATGTTGCTTTTCCTCTTTTTTTGAATATATGTCACACATGGCCAAATTACAAAGCACAGCACCAAAACCCTACGAGCAGCCTGTAAGATCGGAAACTAGTCTCAATGGGAAAGTTCCTACACTTATGAAATAGAATGGCTATAGCTAAGGTTTGGAAAATTGCAAAATTTCACAATTTTTTTATATGGCTGTCGTGGCAAAAAAAGGGGCCAAAACTGTGCTGTGGCAGAGAATATGTACCTCACGGCAGAACACGTGCCGCGGCAGGAATCGGATCCGTGGCAGACACGGACTCGCGGCAGAAAAAAGAGTGTTTTCTCTGCGGAGGCAGAGTCGGCAGGATTTTTCTTTTTTGCAATTCGGACTTGCCAAGTAGTACACAACTAGGACTCTTTGCTTGGATCAGATCTGACTTGACGACGGCGGAAAAGTGGATGGGGAACTCGACTAGAACAACCAAAAACAAATCTACGAGGAACAGATCTAGATCTAGACTAATAGAGGAACACGACCAGCAACTATTACTCGAATACGATGTAATCTAGGCTATGGCAACTCTTTTTGTGGGGCTTCTTCTGTATAGGATGAAAAACAAGATCTAATCTATGGATGGATTTGTGGATGCTTACCGAGGCAACGAGGAAATCTGATACGAAGATGATATTGCTCACCGAGTAAACCCAGCGCTCTGATACCAAGATGATATTGCTCACCGAGTAAACCCAGCGCTCTGATACCAAGAAGATATGGGGTGGCCCGATCTTCTCAGCAAGCTCTTGTCGATGATATGGTGGATGATAGATAACTAGTGCGTAGCTATGATCTCTCTCGCTCGATCCTTGATGCCAGTGTAACAGATCTTGAACCTTGTAGGATATTCACAACACCACACTCTTGCGCACGCAGCCGTGACCACGAACGTTAGTATGCAATCTACTACTCCCTCCGTTTGGAAATATAAGACGTTTTAGCTTTGTGAATCAAATGTATCTAGACGTCTTTTAGTATATAGATTCGTAGAGGATTGGAGTGAACCTATACACTAAAAGGTGTCTAGATACATCCGTTTCATAAATCTAGAATGTCTTATATTTCCGAACGGAGGGAGTAATTCCCAATGGAACAACAGATCACACTCAATTATAGTTGTAGAATTCGAACACAGGGTAATTTCAGAGGTTCTATGAAAGAATCAACTCCAAAATATTTTAACGTGGTCTCAACCCTAAACTAGTGCACCCCATCTATTTATGAGTCTGGGGGTGTAGCGGCTAAGGGGGTGACCGAGTTGGTCCCACCCAACTAGGGTACAGACCGACCCAAAATTGGGTTCGGCTCAGGGTTCTGCCGTGGCAGAGTTTGGGCCTGTTTCTCTGCCGCGGCAGCCTGCCGTGGCAGAAAAGGACTCTGTTTCTGTGCCGCGGCAGCCTGCCGTGGCAGGAAAACGCGTCGTTTCTCTGCCGTGGCAGAGATCCTGCCATGTGTTGATCTTCTTCTTGGTAGCTCCTTGCGCTTCCTCCCTCTCCTCCCTCGCGCATTCTTCATTGATCAACACGCCATGCTCCATATGCTTCAACTCCTTGCTCTGTGCTACACCTTCTTCTCCCATGTACCTGATCATATAATAGCACAAAGACTTAGGCAGTATAAAGTTCTTATAAATGAAAGCATCATGGTTAACTAGGAATGAATTCACCTGATAGTCATTATTGATTTGACTCAATATTTCCTTCCAGTTCAAGCAGTCAGAATCATCATAATCCATGTATTTATCCTCATCAATAGGAGCTCACGTTGGTAGCTTTTCCCAGAAGAAGAGAAGGAAGGGGATGCCTCGGGTGGGGTTGCTTCTTAATCTCTTCTTGCTATCCACCGAGAGAGGAAAGAAGAGGGGGGCCAGGGGAGGTGAGGATGGTGGGGTGGTGTTGGAGTTTTACCAATCTATCTATATTATAATAATAAAGTAAGGAGTGTTTCTGTACTTCATCCGTTTTTTGGACAATTTTGCGCTTGCGAGTTTGGCATAATTACTGGGTCTGCCATCGCAAAAGATAAACTGACCAGTTCGGTGTTCGTACCACCGAGGCGGTCGAGTCCCCTTCCCCTGTCCTACCGACGGACTCCCCTGCCTCCTCGATGGTGTTCGCCACCCTCCTCTCCTCTCCTCTCCTCTTACTCCACCAGAAACAGCGGGATCCCACCACCGACCAACTTCCCTTCTCCCCCGTCTCTCCTCCCGCATGCATCATGGCTAGATTCGTTGTCCAGTCTCGCCTCCAAAGCTCTACCAACTCTACCTGCATCCAAAGATCTCCACTCTCGCCGGCACCCACATCTGTTCACGAACGTGGTGCTCGAAGATAGAAGGGGTGACTCCACCATAATTCCTCATCCTTCGCAGCGCCCGGCGGAGAGAAGGGTCAACCACACCACCATGCCTCCTCTCTCCTGCCTAATTAATCAAATCTGAGACCCTAGTTATTCCAATCTGAGAGGTCCTGATTCGAGCTTAGATCGGGGATTCTGTGAGCTTCCCGAGCATGGTGTGGATGATGAGTACTTCGGCAGGCACTTGATGAAGATCCCACCAGCGGAGGTCAATCTACAGCTTCATCCTGCCTAGACTAGCCCATGGATGCCGATCTCGGCCGGCTCAACAACGACGTCCAGCGCATCCAGACCAGCCCATGGATGCCGATCTTGGCCGGATCCACAACGACACCCAATGCGTCTAGCTTGTGGCAGTGGCCAGCCTCAGGCCTTCCTTCGGTGTGAGAAGTTGAGCTCAATGGAGACCAGCTGGGATATGCAGCCCATCGTGGTACCCACTGGCTATGGCTCAAGCCTTGCCCTCTTGAATTTCGTCCATCCTCTAATCGAAGGACAACATTTGAAGAAGACTACTCTACTTGCCGTGTGAGTTCCTCCATCGGTTCAGTGTGTGGAATCCACCATCCAGTGTTTCACTTATCTATGTCTAGCCTCTACGTGTGATGGAAGTTCAGTTTAGAGAGATAGAGTGTGAACTTCAGAGACAAATGTTGTTACAGGTGTTGTACTATTTATGAACTGCTGTTATCTTTGTGATTCTGTGAGTCTTTATATACAAATTGTGTGATGTATGCGTCCTCTCCATTTCTCCATTGATGGGTAGTAGTATGACGGTCCCCCGGCCGGAAGGTCTCACTCTCACGTCGACGCTGCCTTGCGGCATGCGTCCCTACTCCATTGAACTATATTGTATTCTCCATCGTTGCATGGTCGCTTGGAGGAGGCACAAACGTAGAGCATTGGATGGTTGGAGTGCCGGGACGGGTGCTGGATCCATGAGAACACCGAGAGTTTTGAAGGAATTTGCGGACTATTTGGGGTAGTGCTTCGTGGAGGCGAAACTATGGCAGATTTGCATGATGTTTTAGACGGATTGACTTCTAGACTGTGCTATTGCTGCTGTTCTTTCATTGGGGGCCAGTTCAGTTCTTGAGTTTGACGACTCACAAATTTTCTATTTCTCGGTGTCTTTTGCTGGCCTCGGGTTCCTGTTTGGCTGAAATATCAAAATTTTCTTTTAGAGAGGCCTTGTTACAAAACTCTGCGTTATTCTTCTACTTCTGCATATCACACCTTAGGACATGTACACTGGGCGACGCAAGTATGGGCTCTTAAGATAAACAAGAAAAGGAAAGAAATCATACTCTTTTCGTCTTAAAATAGATATCATAGATTTGTCAAATTTTGGATGAATCTAGACACTATTTAGTATATAGATACATCCAAATTTTAAAAAAATTCCGACATCTATTTTAAGACAGATGAAGTATTTTATTTCTAATATTCTTAGCTCACAATGGCGGGCGCTAATCGTGGACGACAAACTGCCATGCTGCTTCGCACCTTGTCTGCCCGCTTTGCCATGTAAGAGAGAAAAATGACTTACCCGCCGTCACTTACTTTTGCGTCGATGTTGCATGGACGCCAGGAATAAAAGCCTAAACTGCATACCGTCTAGGAAAATGATCCTGGCGCCCGAGGATTAGCACCCATGTTGTACATGCTCTCAGTGGTCGTCTCTCAAGTAGACGACTATCGGCATCATTGGCAAATTGTGTGTACTGGTGACATTTTAGGTAGGTATGCGACATGATTATATACATCCCAAAACTAACATAAGTAGAACTTGAAAGTTTAAAACATGTACATTTTTTGAACTAGATCTTCTGGGATGGTTTCCTACTATGTTCGTAGCAGAATGCTTCAACGACACAATTAAGGACATCGAGGAAAACTAAGCGCTAATCATCGCCCGAGAGACGGGTTTCGTCAAGAGCAGACATATACCCAATACCTGTACGAACTTGGGAACATGGTGAAGGAAACAAGATAGTGTGCTCTTAAGGATGGGAAGATAAACACCAAGAAAAAACTATCATTCTTGATGGTAGTATAAAAAGTTGGAGTGGGACACTCTTGTTTCTATAATGGATTGCTAGTTTTTATTTCCGATGCAACCTTACGGACATTTATGCTAGTCTCTACTATTCATTACAGGGAGGACGACAAGATCGCTGGTACATCGCCCTACCTCCAGACGCAGCACAAAAAATCGCTAGCAAACCGGGCGGCCCGCCCCGCTTACCACGCGCCCGTAACTCCCTTTCACCCACAAATCGATTCCTCACCGCTCCCATCCATCTTCCCCGCGTTCCTCGCAGCAACTCCCCATCCACCATCGTCAGCCAGCAATTTGCTGGTCAACTCCAATCGAACACGGAGGCTCCTCAGCACGCACATGCCGGAAGGCGTCCTCGCCGGCCGGCTGCTGCGGCTCAGCAGCCTCCGCCGTACCGGAGAGTGCATCACGCCGGCGAATTGAGCCGGAAGGTGAAGAGCACCCGCGAAGAATACCACTGAGAGCATGTATAGTGGGAGGTGCTTAGAGGAATGTTTACACAAATAAATCAACCATTTTGCTAAGCATTGGTGCTTATTTGTATAAAAGAGGTGCTTAGTTAGGCATCCACCTAGTATAAATAAGCACCGGTGCTTAACAAAAGACCGGTTTATTTTCCTAAGCACTTTTCTAAACACCTTGCATTGTACGTGCTCTGAGAGGATGATCACCAATGTTGGCGTCGAACGCCGAGGCATCCATAAAGCCTTGGTTGGATTTTTGACTTCTTATCCTGACTGGAATCATAACCTGCAGATTCTGGATACGAACCCCCAACTGTACTTCCATCTACAGCAACAAAAGTTGATAGAGTTGATCCGTGTGGGATAAATACATTAGGCTTTGGAATTTGCTCAGGAAGAACTCAGCACCAAGAGGCGAAAAAAGTGTAATTTCTAGTAAATTTATCTCTCTTACTTCAGCTAAGACTTTAGAGTTGCGGCAGACCTATATCAATCGCTATTCCGTTCTCGCAGTGCTATATTATTTTTGGTAATACCACTGCATTTGAGACCTTGCTTTCACGTTGCTTTTCTGAAACATTGGCAATTTTGCAGCAAGTCTTTCTCGAGGAAATAGAGAAAACTATAGAACTTTAGGTTTTTCATGATGTAAAGAACTGTCCATATGTGGAATTGTTGGATGTTTCTCATCGCTTGAAAATGGCAAGTGAAGTTAATGCTGCCATTCTTACAAGCAAAATTCATGAGAAAGGTAAGTACTAAGTAGGGATGTATATTATCTATTTTGTAATTTAATGCCACTGAGATGAGGTGTACCTTCTTGCGTGGGCCATATGAAATGATAGCAAATTTCTTATTTTAGAATAAGCCACATTTTGTTAAGATAATTTGAAACTGACATATGTACATATAAAATCTAGAATTATGCAATGAGCCACCATGATGTATTTTAAACTGAATTTATCAGAAGGTTACATAACAGCATATAAGTATAAACTATAAGAGGGTACTGCCATGTCCAAAACAAGCAATTCTTTTGCTGATCATGTGTGACCAGTGATTAGTATGGAAGATACTGATAAACATGGGCCGTATAACTACGTCTGGATACTCATTTAAAATCTTTTTGAGGTGCTGCTGGAAGAAATCCAGATGTACATTTTTGAGATTTGTATATACACGATCCAGATCCGAACACCGGAATATAGAATTTTGCACCTTAGTGATGCATGATGTGTTGCTTTTCGACTGTTGCTTCATGCAACACTAGAATGAAGGCTATTTCAAACTGCTAACATACTTTTGCCATATTTTGGCTTTATTGATGATCCTTAATTTTAATGTTTCTCACACATGGCATCCAAAGCTCCCTAGCCTGTTGAAGATGTTGACCTGGACTCAGGACCATCTGAACGAAAAGGTTGCGTATCCACGGATCAATAACTTTTCCACCGCCGCACTAGAAGATCCAGCAGTATGAGCTCTGACGTTCCCTTCCCTATTTCCCCATCCTCACAGGCGACGAGGTTATGATTTGGAACGGCATGCCATCGAGGCTCGCCGGTCCTGAACTGCTGCCGCCTCCTCAACAGCTCCTCCAGTGCACGCATAAATCGTGATTCTATTTCCGCAGGTCGGAACTCATAACTGCCGATGCCTTACTCCCACATGCTGCACAATCGTCTTGCACACGGCATTGCTTCCGCCTGTCTCTACGACCATGCTTTCGCGTGCTGCCGATCTCCATTCCCTGAAACCCTCCCCGGAGCGGGGGCCAGAGCTGCCTCGTGTGCTGCGTTGCTGCCAAAATCGATTGTTCTCTTTGTGGCACACTGCCTAAAAATTCCTTCGACATGGTTTACTGCAGGATGAACCGGTAACATTTAGCTGTTGAACCATGCCTCTTCTCCTTGAAGATCTAGCTGGGGATGCTTCGTACACTAATTCCTTTGTGTCGGTGCATCTGGATTTCAGTGAACATCTCCGCCTAAAGAGTTCAGGCCCATATTTGTATGCAGCTCATCATTGTTTCTTGTGCATCTTGGAGAATATATTTTGGATTTCAAATTTGACCAGGATTCTGTTTGTGAATCTAATCAAGTGAAAATTATCAAGAACGAGACTGCAATGGGCAACAAAGAAAAAAACGGGAACGACTGACCGTTAGAGAAAAAAGGTACTCAAAAGGTAATATATATTTGAAGGGAAGAACGCATTAATTGTGTGTGTGTGTTCTATTTTTGTTCAGAAAAGTTGTCCATTGTGCAGTACTAACTCAATCTTTTGCACTTTTCTCGGGGACTTCTTCAGTGAATGTAATGATGCTACCAGGTACATAATTCAGGAAGTATCGGCAGAGGGAGTTACAGTGTTGTTTATTCAACTATTGACCAACATACTGGTGACAATGTGGCTAGCAATAAAATACACAATATCTTTCAGCATTTATCTGATGGTGACTTGATCCTCCGTGAGATAAATTTACTCCTATCAACACATATTGAAATAGTTGAGATCGGACATACAATGTTTCCTCCACCAAGTCATAAAGGCTAATAAGGGCATAACCAAAGAGCCCATCTATTCTCTCCTTGTGATTCTTCACGCACTGAAATTTATTCATACGGGTATTCTACTTTTTTTCAAATCGAAATCTAAGTAAAGAACACATATTTCCATTATTCTGTTATAATCTGTCTTAAGTTATCTAGAGGTATTTCTTTTTGTAATATTATACACACTTCAGTATTGATGCTTACATAATTTGGAGTTGTCCACTCAAATATTGTTCCTGGCCATTTCGTCGACCTCCAGGAGCACTCCGCACACCACCGGATCGCCGACCGGATCCCCATGTCCCCAACCTCTTGATTCTGCTATTTGTTGGCTGTCCAAGCTACTACTGCCGGCGTCCTCCCCTACCTTCTGCTGATTGTTTCCTGCCTGAGCGAACTGAAGGTAGGATGCTGAAGCCCAGGTCTGTCATCTATGTCCCCTATATCCTTGCTCTGTCCTTTAGAAGAAGGTGGTTCTGATGCATCTCTTGGGGTCTGACTTGATGCACCTGTAGGTTGATTGTGGAACAGACCATGTATATGATAGGTATAATTTTGTATAGTATTAAGGAATGTTGATTCATATGCTTGTATTCTTTAGCCGATAGAAAATTGAGGAATATGGTAATATTGAGTTACTTCTTGTCCTTTTTAGTGTATATTTTTTCAAATATATTCAAATGTTTTATAGAAAATATTATGAAAACAGTATAATTGTCACACTCTCATACAAGTGCAATTCATCACCTTGACCATCTAAAATGGTTAATTTAAAGAGTTCACACCCTTCCATGACAGATAGCTTAGTTATTTTACCTTTTTTACAAGAGTTTTTACCTTATGATATTAAATTGTAGTCTCTATTTTGATGTAATCTTTCTCTCTTGCACGCACAGATGGGACTATGCATTCATAGCAGAAGTTGCTTAATTTATTTGGATTGAATTGTTTGAAATAATCCACGGAGATTCAGGTGAAGAAGCGGAGGAATATCTGACATGGCCTGTTCTCCTTAGTGATTGGAGGTTTGGTCTATACTTGAAATCAAGCTAGGTAAAAATTAATTATGATTGACAGTTCTCAAATTTCTATCATCATGCATGGTTGAAAACAATCTCAGGCACAACAAGACCTGTATACAGAATCAGGTCTAATAGCCATTGTGATGGAAGAATTCATAATTTTGTTGTCACCCGCAAATATGACTTGCGTTGTTGATTGTCGCTCGCTAGGGTTGATGATCTCATGGGCTCTGTTCCGTTGAAGCATGTGCTGCAGGAGAATTTTTGTGTTTGTTTGTTCAATCTTGCACTTCTCCTTTGCCGATACAAATATGTGTTCTATGGGAGATGGAGGTCCAAATGCGGTGTTGGAGGTGGCCACTGGCCTATGTGTGATCCTGGAGCCATCCACCGATTTCTTATTTATACGAAAGTCTACCATGTGGCAATTCAAACTCTTGCTCCAGGTTTTGTCATTCAATTAAGCAAAGATGTACTATTCTGTTCTTACGTTATGACACCGATGAGTAAGTTTAGCATATAGATCTACTATTTTGTGCATGCGCATTTTACAAATCAGTAGCGGCAAGCGCAGTTACATTTATTCTCTTAATTTTACATGCCATGAAGATCATTAGTGTTTAGAATACTTATATTGCACTGTTATTTAAATTAAAAATAATTATTTTGAAGTTTTACTGCGGGTCAATTTAGTTTTGGAGGTTTCAATTTGTTCACTGTTATGCACAATCATTCATACAATCTACATGACTATATTACAAGTGATAACACGAGTGATTTCCTTTCCTATAAACTACAGATGCACCTATGCCGGTGGGTTGGTGGTTTTTGGCTAGAGGTCGTTACGCGCAGGAAATTCTAGACTAGAGAGCATGTAGTGGGCGAAAAATGGACAATACTTTTTCACTTCAAGATTCTTTTTGTCTAATGTTTCATATGTTGCAATTTATTTCATCACAATAAACATTGCACATGACATGAAATGGCCAAATTTGGCGAGTTTCATATATTTTTGGATGAAGTAGCTCATCACTTTATTTAAATCTTGTCGATAATTGTTAGTTTGCAGGGTGTAGGTTCAGTGTGGAGGGCCAGAGGCTTCTTAGTGAGCTCTGGGCCAGCACTACAAGAATGATGTCTTGAAGCTTAACATGAGGTCATACATTTTCGATATGTAGTGACATGTGAAGGGTTGTGCCTGTTGTTTTGGGTCAAGTCGCTCATTTTGATGGTACTATTCATTTATCGCAAAAGGTATTGACTACATATCAATCTTTTTTGTAATTTTTGGTGGGAATTTTAGGATCAATTTAAGATAATTCCGTTTCCTCCTTGCAGAGTCCAATGACAACAGGGTAAGATAGGTGCGCTTGTTATGGAGGGTGGTGATGCTGGTCATGACATTTGTATTGACGGGGAGGTGAGTTCATCGACAAGGGAGCCACGATAGATGCGCGCTTGTAAGGGAGGGCAGTGATGGTGGTCATGAGGTGGGGGATGATTGGTCAAGAAAGGAGAGTGGTTTTTGATCTTAAAGATTAGACTTTGTTTACAAAAAAAAGAACTATCACATGGTCTACTTGTGAATTATAAGGTTAGTTTGAAGTTATGTATTTGACATATTTAGTTTGGAAATCGTTGAAATATTTGTGTCCTCGTGGCTGCGGTGGGTGCGCTTGTCAGGGAGTGGTGATGGTAGGCATGATCTTGTATCGACGGGGGATAATTGGTGGCGGGAGGAGGGAGGAGGTTTAGTAAGAGGGATAAAAATCCCAGTGCATGGGATAAGGTATTTGAAAATTATATGTCACCATACTAGCAACGCTTAATAAAACGAAACCACCTTTATCCATATATCTTTTCGCGTGGCAACGCACGAGCATTCAACTAGTTGGAGTAAAGAGAGGGATGGAGAGATGGGGTGGTCATGTGTATGAGCACATGCATGCACACACGGGTAGGTGGTGTAGATGTGTGTGTGTATGTGTAGGGATACACACACTTGTGTAGAATGTGTGGTTTATGTGTGAAGAAGATTAGGCTAGATTAGGTTTGCTCCATTTTTATTTATCAAGTTCTGATATGAATGCAACATACCAACAACAAAAAGAGGCAATTAGAAGACGATGAAGATGGAGGGTTTTTATTGCATGGGCCATGTTAAAGTTATGAAAACAACTACATTCCCATGGGGCTTGTTCGTTTGCGGTACCAAGGTTCCTGCGCGAGTGCATCGCGATACCTAAGTTGTCTGAAATTGCGGCGTTTCAAAAAGTTGGGTCGCCAACTACCGAGAGGGGCCATTTTGAGGCAAACTCATCTCACCCCTACCAAATCCAAACATTCCGTGAAACTGCCCCGTGAATTAGATGACGCGAGCGCCAACACGGCAACCACGTAGGCAAAACGAGGGACTAAAGAGGCTTGGTGCATTGACCAAATTCACAAATCCACTCTCTCCTTTCGCATGAACCCTAGCACTGGCGGCGTCGAAATCCCCCCTCCAACTAGAATAATCCCTTTGGGCATTTGACTTCCAGTGCCAAGTTGCGGCGCCTACTCGCCGATCCCGAGCTCCAATGCCGAATGTCGTGCCAGCCGTTGCGACGCTCTAGCCCGCCTCTACCACCGACGAGCTAAGCAGCGCGAAGGATGGCAGATCCTATTGCCGAGGCTAATTGCGGGTGAGCTACTCTTCTCTTCTCTATTCATACTATCTATAACTGCTAGCTGTCTATGGGCATTATAGAGATAGATCGAACCTAGAATTCTTTGCTAGCACAACACTGACAAATAATTCTTATCTTTTGTCCCCAATTTTTTGTCAAGTAGGATCTCCGCTGAACGCAAATACATGGTTGTGATCACTCTATGCGGCTATCACACTAAATTAGCAGATGGGAAGAGCATGTCGAATCAATCTCGTGGTCTGAAGATTGAAGTAGCACCTGCGTAGTTATGCATTATCCCTAGTATGGTTGCTGTTGTGCGTGAACGTGTTGAAATAGGGCCGGAGCAGACTGCACGGTTCAACTTCATGGATGAACGAGGCTTCACGGTTACTATAGCATGTGACAATCAACTAATTGGGTTGATGAAACAGTCTGTTGGGCTTCACGTGGTTATGCTGGCTTATAAAATATTGGATGTGGAAGCTCCTGCTACTGGGAGTCGCCCAGCTATTATTGGACAGGGTGGTCTAACTCGAACCCCTGCTGCCGTTGAGCAAAATGTGATTCCTCGTCCGCGCCATGCTTCTGTCAGGCAACATCCTCGTAGGAGTCCCCGTATTACTGTTGTGCAAAACTCTGCTCTGGAATCTGCTGGTACTGGTCGTCCCCGTGGTGTTGCTCCTCCGGCTGCTGCTGACCCAATCCATGTCGCTGTTGAGCAAACTAAGGCTTTCGGAGGCTGCCCCGCTGTTGTTGCCAAGACCGCTGCCTTGTCTGTTGCCCCTCCTTGAAGCCGTGCTCGAGTTGTGTGAAACTCTGCTCTAGAATTTGCTGGTACTGGTCGTCCCCATGGTGTTGTTGCTCCGGCTATTGCTGACCCAATCCATGTCGCTATTGAGCAAACTAAGCCTTCTGGAGGCTGCCCCACTGTTGTTGCCAAGACCGCTGCCTTGTCTGCTACTCCGCCTCGAAACCGTGCTCAAGTTGTGCGAACCCCTGCCCTGGAATCTGCTAGTACTGGTCGTCCCTGCGTTGTTGTTGATCTAGAATCTGCTAGTACTATTTACCGATCCCTGCCACTGTTGAGCAAACTAAGGCTTCCGGAGGCTGCCCAGCTGTTGTTGCCAAGACTGCTGCCTTGTGTCCTTGAACTCGTGCTCAGGTTCAGCGAGTTGCTGGTCTGGAGCTAGCTCATGGCCTGGACTCTGCTAGCACTCGAAACACTTCTGTTGTGGGAACTGCTCCTAATCGTCGATGTGGCGTGGCAGCAGCTGCTCCTATTGTGGCTGCCGTTAGCCGTGGCCCTGCCTATCCACCAGGTATTGTAGCTCCCGCTGCTAAGGGCCCTCGCCTTGCTCCTGGTCCTGGTACTTCCACCGAGGTTGCTCCAGCTAACGACGATGCTGGTGATGGCGATGGTGGCATTGTGGCTAGATCTGATGGTGCCGCTCCACCTCTTGAACTTCTCGGAGGTTTCTATCCTGCAGAACCTGATGATGGCAAAGTAATCATTTGTATCGGTGTCGAGGAGTATACTACAAAATTAGATGATGGCACAGAAAAATTCTATGAGGAGTTTGATATAATCCTTGGCAGATACGATCTAAAGTGGTACAGTTATCTGACGTGATGGCATCGTTACGTGTGAACGTGTTGTGGGGGTCCTCCTAGGTAGCACGTTTGGTATATTTTTGTTACAGGAGCAAAAAGGCTATAGAACTGAAAGATACCAGTGATTTAGTCGTACTGTTTACAAGGAAACACTATAGAGGTGAAGTGTACATCCACTTGATAGTGCAAATGGTTGGAGAGGAATTGGATTTTGATAATAGAGATGATGTACTTGTAGAAGGCATGCGTGACCTGATCCATGGAATCACTGGGGATTGTGCGACTGAGTAGCTTCGAACAGAGGAGAGTCTTACAGAGGAGCGTCATAAAGAGGAGCAGGAAGAGCATCCCCAGAAAGGGCACCCCGAAGAAGAACATCACCAAGGAGACCATGCTAGAGAAGAGGACGCCCAAGAGTCACACGAAAAAAGGCACCACGCCACATAGTACACCCCTGAGATCCAGTCAAAATTCCACACCAAATGGTAGCAACAAAAACGCTAAGAGGGCTAGCACGGTGGTGAACACTCCCAGGAGTGATAGGAAAAAGGCGAAGATGGTCAGCACGGAGGCTACCACACCCAGTGGTAGCAGAAAAAATGCTAATTTGGAGTGGAACACGCCGCTGAGGTCAGGCAATAATTCCAGCACGAAGGAGAACACGCCCAACGGTAGTAGCAAAAGAACACGCCACAGAGGTCAGGCAATAATGCCAGCACCCTGGAGCCAACACACAAGAGAGGCAGCAAAAAGCCTAGTTCGATGGGGAACGGAACGCAGATGTCAAGCCCTACTGATACCATCAGGAAAGATTACATCAGGAAGGAGGATGTACACAAGAAGAGCAAGAGGGTTCTATACAGTCAAGATGAAATTGATTTTGACTACCGTTTGTCTACTGAAGTACCAGGGATGTGTGCAAACGTAAGACCACCCCATGTGGTTGCAACAGAACCAACCGAGTGTCTTGGAGAAAACAAAGTTGCCGATGAGGTAGATTGGGGTAGTGTTCTGGTCCATCCGGGTGGAGATGATGGTGCAGCCCCACCCATGGGAGTCAATATGATGTGTGCAGTACTAGGCATTAGAGACGATGGACAAGATTCTGAATCATATGAAGAAGAAGGCAATGTAGAGGATCTAGAATCTGGTGATGATGAAATAGACGAGGAACTCAACGATGAGGCTGGCATTCCATTCGATGATTTGGGTGTTGAAGTAGAAGAAATGAAACATGACCACGAGTATCCTATAATTTCGGTCGGCACCGAGTTCAGGAGCATGCGTGAGTTCAGGATGTCGTTCCGGCATTTTTGTATCAAGGGGGAGTTTGACGTTCATTGAATGAAGAACACTGCCCAGAGGTATGAGGCCATTTGCAAGTTAATGTGGATGAATGGATGGGTCGAGGTACATTGTCCATGGAGGATAACAGGAAGAGTCTTACCTGCATCGAAGGAAATTAGGGTACTAGGGCAATGGATGCAGCAAACCATTAGAACTTTCTCTCTTTTCACTATATAACTACAATTGTTGTGCGAGATCTTTCCAGCTTATCTTTTAAATGAATCTGTGTTGCAGGTGAACAAAATGGGCCCTCCACACATGTGTTCGATAGGCAGCAAACTGAAATCCTCAATGGCTGATACGGAGTGGGTGGCTATACAAGCTATGCCCATACTAAAGGATAACCCTAAGGAGACCGCGAAGAATATTCAGACTAGCCTCGGGTCTAAATACAACATTGTCCTACCGTATTACATAGTTTGGAAAGGTAAAGAGAAAGCTCTGGGGTCTTGCACGGGGATTGGACCAATAGCTTCAGGATGCTGTACAACTTCAAGGCGGAGGTACAAGAAAGGTGTCTGGGCAGTGTTGTGGAGATTGAAACCGAATCAGTACGTGGTCAAATATATTTCAAAAGATTTTTCATGGCGCTTAAACCTTGCATCCAGGGATTCAAGGACGGATGTAGGCCGTATCTGAGTGTATACAACACTATCCTAACTGGCAAATGGAAAGGCTGCCTGCCATCTGCCACAACACTTGATGGACACAACTGGAGTTCCTAGTGGCATTCGGGCTGTTTGAAACAGAAACAGAGGAAAAATGGGTCTGGTTTATGAGGCAGCTCGGGAGATCAATAGGCCACATGGATCGATTGGCTATATCCACAGATGCATGCAAAGGGCTCTTGAATGCAGTGAAGGAGGTGTTCCCGCTAGCTGAAGGTAGAGAATGTCATGCCCATATGATGCTCAACTTGTACTCACACTATGCAGGCAGCGTATTTCGTTACATGTTTCCTGCTGCTAGAGCTTACAAACCTAGTAGCAGCAAATATTTCATGAGCAAGATTTTTGCGGAAGCCCCTGAACTTTCGGAGTACTTAGCCGTCCATCATTCGCAGCTATGGAAGAGGTGTCAATTCAACCCTGACATCAAAGTCGATTACATAAACAACAACCTTGCAGAATGCCTGAATAACTGGGTGAAGGACATAAAAGTGCGTCATGTTCATATCTTGATGGACAACATACGTGGTATGCTCATGAAGCTGTTAAATATAAGGAGAGAGATCGGTAGAAGACTTAGAGGACATATGCTACTGCCAGTTGTACAGCAACTACACAAGAGAAGCTGAGGACTTGCTCATCTTAGGGTTCTCCCATCAACTAGTAGCAACTGTGAGGTGGTCGATATGTCCAAGAGTGGCAAAAGGGATGTTGTGAACATCCAGTTGCGAGAATGCACCTGCTTAGAGTGGCAGCATACCGGGAAACCTTGTGACCATGCCTTGTCCTTCTTGGTGAAGAAAAGAACTCCACCACATTTGGATCAGTATTTGTTAGACTACTACTCTATGGAAAAGTTCAGAGTTGCATACGCTGGATCCATCGAGCCATGTATAGACCCATATCAGTGGCCTCAAGTCCAACTGAGTTTCAGGCTTTGCCAGCCAGTTACAAAAATGGGGCAGAGGAAGACCTCGGGTGAATAGGTTTAAAAAAATTCTCAAGAAGAAGGGTTTGGCCTTTTGTGTGCTAGCAAGAAGGGCAAAAATAGATTCAAGACCTGCCATCTTATATGCCATAGAGCAGCGGGCTATCCCCTTAATTCTCCCAAACCTAGGTATGAGATGGTACATTAAAAAAATGTTTATAGTCTGTAGATATAAGGTAGTAATCCCTGAACTATTTATTTTACAGGAAGCGCAAGGTAAGAAACAAGACAGCCGACTCAGTGATTTTGCTGCGGGGAGAAAACCAAAACGAGTGGAGTGATGATGCTGGACAAGACTCTGGTGCCGATTGGCCTGACTTCCCTCAACCCGGAGATGCAGGGTACGTGAAGGTAAGAAAATTGGCACCCAAGAAGAGAAAGAAGGAAGGAAATGAAGAAGCCAGTGGACGTGAAGGCAAGAGGAAGAAAGTTGGCACCCAAGCAAAAAAAGAAGGCTAGAAGTGTAGAAGCCTAATAATATATTGAACTTGAACCTATATATGTAGTTCGGTTAAACTCTGGAGCTATGTGTGTGGAACTTGTTGGCGAAACAATCCGCCTCCCATACTCGGAGTAAAATGTATAGTGACTTGAGGATTGGATATGGCCAACGCCACTAGTTGAATCCGAAATTGTAACTGTGCCACTACTATCTGAACAATCGCACCACCGGGACCGCGATAGCTGAGCGGTTAAGGGGTCTCCAAAATCGATGGATGTTAGTGGCATAGACATGAATTATTTATAGGCGCTTAATAAATCCCTGCTACTAGCATTACACTTATGATAAGGTTCTGAGCTGAAAAACAAGTTCTAAGCTGGCTGCTACACTCCACGAAGCAGCAATTGATACGTTGCAAACATATCTATAATTTTTGATGTTCCATGCTTGTTTTATAATTACTTTCTTATGTTTTGTCCACACTTTGGAGTATTTTTACACATTTTCTGGAACTAACCTATTAACAAGATGCCACAGTGCCAGCTGCATATTTTCTGTTGTTTTTGGTTTTAGGAAAGCTAGTAAGGAAATATTCTCGGAATTGAACTGGACAAAATCCCAAGTCAATATTTCACCAGAAGGAATACGGAGTCCGGAAGGGAGACGAAGAGGGGAGCCAGGCCGGCCACACCTGGTGTTGGGGATATACTTTCCGGGTATCCTCACTGTACCTTACTGACCAGGGTGACCTACTTAGGGTTAGAGCTTTGCTTCACGGGCGGCCTAGTCAGGGAGAATAAACGGGTCTAGTCCGGCTACGGGAAGGCCCAAAAGACTTACCGACATAGGCCCATAGTGTTACTTGTAGTTCAAGATGTACTCTGTAACCGACTCTTAGTCGTAGCCGGATAGATCTCTCCTGTAAACCCTAGGCCGGATATCTATATAAGCCGACATAGGGAGAGCCTTTAGGGCACCCTCACAATAGTCTACAATCCCAACTCGCACAGGCGAAACCCTTGTAACCCATATTCCGGCTCTGCCGTATTACTGGATTGCTAGCAGGAGTAGGATCCGTCCAAAGCCGGCGGATTCAAACCTAGGTAAACTTGTGTGCTCACCGTCCTGGAATACCATACGTCTCACACCCCTCTCTTCCACACGCCTCGAGGACACCCTCATGGCGTACTTGTCATCAATCCGATGACAGTTGGCGCCCACCGTGGGGCAAGTGGGCTTCGGATCTGCGTTCCGAGCGGAATCTCCAAGAATCGGAATCGGCGAGACTATCACCGTCAGCCGCATCCTCTACGCCAGTGACGTCCCTCTGATCGTTCTCGACGAGACCTGGATTCCGGCTAGGGAGGTCGTGACTGCTTACACCATTATGTCTTTCGGCGAGATCGATGTGTACATCAGATTCGCTGAACCTGTCCCACCCACCCTAGTGGTGGGGATAGAGGCAGAAAAAATTTCTGGGTTCCCTTTGTCTGCGGAGGCAGCAGAGTTCCGGATCTCAGAAAACCCTAATCCCACCCAGCCCACACCTGTTGCGGAGATAGTGGAGAAATCCGAGCCTAAAGCAGACCTTGCGGTTCAAGTCGAATCTGGAGTGGATCTCCCTAGCGAGGCCGAATCCCAGATCGATCCACCCACTGAAGTCGAAATCCAGGAGGATCACAGCAACAACCTTGGTTCTAGCTCTGCCAACGCCGGAATAGATAAACCATTCCTGAGGCACACGTTGAGGCGCATGATGATGCAAGACGCAAGCATGGATGAGGTTCTCGACACCATCAAGATCTTCAAGGAAGCCCACAAGGAAAGCCGCAATTACCTCAGGACCCACATATCGCACTTTGTCGGATACGTTGGATCCGGATCCGGATCTGCCGATGCTAGAGACAATAGTGACTCGGTGCTGGAGGCGACCGGAACAAACACCGACTTACCCGCATCCTCGGATGACTCGATGACGTCGGTGGATTTCCGAAAGTTCTTCGCGGAGTATGAAGAGGAGTACAACTCCAAAGCTGCAGAAGAAGGAGAAGCCATGGATGAAGGATCCGGGGAAAACTCTCCCAAAGCGCAGGATGACACTGATATCGGAGATAATCCCGAGCTCCAGGTGTCCAAAAGTACCGATCAGAGCCTGACTCCAGGAAACAAACCCAAAGTCGTCTTTGCTACCGGTGCTGCCAAGAAGGCAAAGAAGAGGAACAAGAAGAACAAGACCCCGGCAAAAGAACTTCCAGCAGAGGAGGTGATTGCCAAGGAATACGAGGAAGACTCGGATGGAGCACTTATCCCAGAAGAGCCCAAAGAAGAATCAGTGGATGGACATGTAGTCACCGCAGGTGCCCGTAAACTCATCGATGCTGCATTAACCACACATATCCCTACTGCAGTAGAACTAACTGTTGTGGAATTGGACGAAAGGGCCCAAGCCCTAGAAGCGCGTCGCCAAGTACTCCTGGATGAAGCTAAAAACATTGAGGAAGAAAAGAAACGCATGGCCAAGGCGGAGAAGCTCATCTCTCTATAACATCAGAAGAACCGGAAACGACATACACATGACAATCAATTTTCAGAAGTACGTATGGTTCTCTTTGAGGGAGATCCGGGGATGCCTCGGCTTGACAGCAACGGAGATCTGGTGTATCCAACACCACTGCAAAACACTACCGCTGCTCGAGACATCCTGGCAAATAATCCAGGCCCGGAACAGGTTCGATTGGGCATTAAGCTACTCACCAAGGGTCTAGAGCAGCAAAAGGCCGTGAAATCTGGAAGCGGAAAACTGGTCTCCCAATCCGACCAATGCCGCACGGACCCGACCTAGAATGACGTAAGACCCCAATGTGCTCCGGAACAGCATCACCGTTCCGACCGTCGGGAAGACAACTATTCAAGAACCGGATCTTCAGGACAACATCACAGAATTGCACGTGACTGGCGCAATGTTGCTCCAACTACTGAGCAAGAGGCAATTGCTGCACTGTATCCGAAGAATCCTCCCCGGCGAGAGTCAAACGATTGCAGGGAATAAGACAAAGAGAAACGTCGGGAGGAGGACCGTAAAAAAATGCCACCTCCTAGACATACAAGCCATCCGGCTGAGCCCCGCCGTGGTGGGAGTGACGGACGAAGGAACGACGAACACCATGCCGAGTCAAGCCGGCAGGGCGCTCATCGCAATGAAGACCCTCCCCGGAACCGAAATAATGATGCTCCGGATGGAGGCCGGCGATCAGCCGGAACAATCCAGCTGCTCCACCCTCTCCACCAAGCAGCCACCACAACGGCTCCCAAGGAGGCCAATGAGGGCGTCGTGGCGGAGGAGGAGGTGGCAGAAGCCGAAGTCCGGCTCCAAGGCACCACAGCCATAGCCGTCAATCAGGGCGATCTCTGTCCCCATGTGACGCAAGGCACAGGATTAACTCCAACATAGAGGCGCGGTGCTACGAGAACGACGATATATACGTGGGCCCAAAATTCTTCGGACCACGCATAAGAGCAACAAAATTCCCGGAAGGATTTGCTATCTCAAGACACATCCCAGCCTACGACGGTATAGCTCGGCCAGATACTTGGCTCCAGGATTTTTTCTAGGCTTGCTGTATCGCCAAAGGTGGAAACAGCCTGGTCGCAACCCGATATCTCCCACTCATGTTGCAGAAGACGACATGATCATGGCTCAATGAACTTCCGAAGAACACCATCCACAACTGGTATGACATGCAAAGCATGTTCTTTCAGAATTTCGAAGGCACATATTGGTGGCCCTATACGGTAGGAAACCTACAGCGTTGCACCCAGAAAGCCAGAGAAACTTGCCGAGATTATCTCGGATGATGGATCGACACCAAAACTCCTATGAAGGGGTAAATGACCAAACTGCGATTGAAGCTTTCATTGCAGGACTCCCAATTGGTTTACTACGTCATCGCTTGAAGTGTGACAAGGTCACGGATTTGGGAGAGATGATAGAAACAATGAGCAAGTATGCAGATGCTGACGACGACGCAGAGGGATTACTTAACGCCCTAGCTGTGCCACAGTCGGCAAAACAACCAAAGCAGCAAGCTCAGAAGCGCAAGAACACCTCGGAAGAAAAACCCAACGCGGAAACGGCAGTGGTCACTGTTACTTTCGGGTCTGGAGGACAAGGAGGGCGCGGCGGAGGCCGTGGACACGGTCGTGGGACATCAAGAGTCCAGGGTAGAGGACACCAGCAACCTGGCAAAACCTACTCTTGGGCCGACATTGCCAATAACACGTGTGTGCATCACTTAGATGCCAATGGGGGCTCGTCTCACACAAACGCCAAGTGTCGTTTTAATGACAACATGAAGAAAGATGATACTGCTGGCTACAGGGCTAAGCGGGAGAAGGGAAAGAAGAATCCCGAAAAAGATAAAGATACCAAGGAAGATTCCGACATGGAGGAAGCTGATGCTTCAAATCCCAAGCTAGAAGGGAAGAAGAATTTCCCAACAAAGAAGGAAACTTACGTCACCTTCCTCGGTTCTCAACTAGCTAAGGTCAAGAAAGCAGTTCTACATGAGGTCAATGCAACAATTTCGGCTGTCCCTCAATTCTTAGACTGGTCGGAAGTGGCAATCACCTTTGACCGTGCTGATCATCCGCCTAAGTTGCACAGGCGAGGAAAATACGCCTTAGTCATCAATCCACTTATTGATCGCTATGGTTTCTCCAAGACTCTCATGGACGGCGACAGCAACATTAACATCCTATATGTCGAAACGCTACGCCGGATGAAGATCTTGGAGACCCAGCTGAATTACAGCTCTGTGATCTTTCACGGAGTTGTCCCAGGAATACAAGCAAATTCCCTAGGACAAATCACTTTGGGTGTGACCTTTGGGGCTCCAAAGAACTATCGGACGGAAGCACTTTCCTTCGACGTGGTCCCGTTCAAGAGCTCATACCATGCTATATTCTGACGTCCGGCTTACTGGGCTTTTATGGCTCGTCCATGTTACATTTACAATATGATGAAAATTCTAGGTCCCAACGGTGTGATCACCATCAGGGAGACCCGAAGAAGGCACGAGAGTGCGAATATGGAAATGCCACCTTTGCTGAAGCCGTGTTGTACGCCCAGGAGTACCAGGAGATCAAGAAAACCATTGATCCATCCGAGATGCCCGCGACGAAGAAGGTGACAAAGCCGAATCCGGAGTTCAAGGCATCGGAAGAGACGAAGAAGACGCCGTTGAAGGATGATGACCCCTCCAAGGTGACCTAGATAGGCGTAGGCCTAGATAGCGCATAGGAAAGCGCGCTCGTCAAGTTCCTCCAAGCAAATCAAGATATCTTCGCATGGCAGCCATCTGACATGACCGGAGTACCTAGGGAACTGATGACCCACAAGTATAGGGGGTGTATCGCAGTATTTTCGAGGGAAGTGAAACCCAATTTATTGATTCGACACAAGGGGAGCCAAAGAATATTTATAAGCCTTAATAACTGAGTTGTCAATTCAGCTGCACCTGGAAACAATCTTGCTCACAACAGTTTATTAGTAGCAACAGTTTTGTAGTAGGAATAGTAAAGTAGCAGCAGTAGTAAAGTAAAGACAATAGTAACAATAGGAGTAACAGTAGGATTCGAGTGCGGTAGGCATAGGGATGGATGGACGGGCGTTGCATGGACAAGACAATTCACATAGTAATCAGAATATAGGACAATTGCAGATAAATAAGATAAAGTATCCAAGTACTAGATAATCCTAGGCATGTGTTCCATATATAGTCATACATGCTTGCAATGAGAACTTGCACAACATCTTTTGTCCTGCCAGCCCGTTTGCAGCGGGGCCTCAAGGGAACTACTGGCAATTAAGTTGCTCCTTTTAATAGAGCACCGGAGCTGTAACATCCCAAAACTTTAATCCAAGCTTATCAAGATCCAAATCATCAAATTTAGGGTTAACAAAAACTTTTTCCATTTAAAGTATTTAAGCATGCATATAAGAAAGGCCTTATTTTGAAATCTTGGTGAATGGTCACCATTGATTGATCCATTGGTTGTAAAATGTTTCTATGGTAAATTAAACATCATCTAAATCATTCCCAAGGAAATCCCAAAGAAAATCAAATAAAAAACAATTAAAAATGAGGAATGGTCATTTTGGTCATTTTAATCCACTACACTACTTTGAGTGTTCCTAGCACTCATTTCCCAACAGAAATAATTCTGGATCTTTGCACCCCTTTCTAGTACACATAATGAGGTACCAAGGCCCACTTTGTGATCTGCTAAAAACATTCAAATACTTATTTTAAATGACAATTTAAAATTGAATTCAATGCATATGCCTAGATCACCCCTATTTCAAAAACCATCCAATTGAACTCCATTTTCAAAACCCTTGCAACCAGAGACTACCTAGTACTAGTGGAGATCACTGAAAATTTTTGAACCCAAAATTCAAATTTTTGCTTCTTGCGGCCATTATGTCGAGCAGGTGGCAGGCACAAATCTTGCAAATCTTAAAACACTATAGTGAGCAGTAGTTTTGGTCACCATTTGGGCCTAACTTGGTCCCCTGGTTCCCCTAGCTAGAACCCCGGCCCTAACCCTCTCTCCCTCTCCACTATCTGCTCCAGTAGCTCGCCGCCCAAAGCCTTGCCCAGGTCGACCACGGACCGCTCGCCCCAGCCCGTCCCGCGCTCTCCTTCTCTTGCTGGGAGACAGGCGCCATCACACCGCTTCGCCTCGACCAGCCCCCGACCAAAAACGAGCGGAGGACAAGCCACAATTGCTCGTGCCCTTGACGATGTCCGCCATGCCGATCACCCTGGAGCGCCGCACCCGCCAGAGCCGCACAGACCGCGCCTAGCTCTAGCTTTGCGTGTCAGCAGCCGCAGCAGGCCCAGCAACCGCCCAGACATCGTCGTTCGCCGCCTCGCGACCAACAGACCAGAGGAACAGCGTCGAACACCGCCTTCTGCGCGCAGTTCATCGCACGCTCCCGACCAGTAGAGACCTTGCTTTGCCACGCCTTTAAGCCTCAGAGGACCGCCAAGGAACAGAGCACCCAATGCCGCCCTCGCCCATGCCGAGAGAGCCCCGCAGCGTCATCACCGATGACCTCACCATCGCCCGTTCTATCCCCTCGTCGACCCTATATAAAGCAGCCACCCCAGCACCATTTCTCCCCACTCCCACACTCCTCACCTCTCACTGAATCTTACCCACCTCTCACCAAAGCCGCTCGAGCTCTGTCTCGCCGGAATTGAAGCCGAAGCCGCCGCAGCAGGAGGAGAAGGGCGTTTGCGATTTCGAGCACCCCAAGCTCCACCGCAACCGTGCCTCGCCTCGCCGTCGTCTACCAGCCCGTTTGCCCGCCTCTCCGACCTTGCTGGAGCCCTGGTATGCCCCCAATCGACCCCCACCACCGCGTCTAGGTCACGTTCTCGCCGGAGTGATCCGTCGTCGACGATGACTCACCACCGTTGGATCGTCTTTAGATCGTGTGGCCTAGGATGCTACATACCGTTTCGGTTAAGTTGTGTCGCTGACCGGTGGAGCCCGCCTGTCAGGCAGCCCGCTGCGCGTGCTGTGCGTAGTTGGGCCGGCCCAGTTAGTTCCCGCGCGTGTGAAAGTTTCAAATTTAGTTTTTTCTATTTAGAGTTAATCTAGTTTCTGTCCACTAGTTTAAAAATCAATTCTGGGAGTTTGACAACTCCAAATTGCATGAAACAAAATTTTGCTTGAAAGGTATTGAAATTATCTATCCAAGACCGTTAGATTTAATTCAATTAGAGTTATAGATCTCTCCTAGTAAAAATAACAAAACAGAAGCATTTGCACCTTGTAACATTTTTATAAAATCAACCAAGTTAGCTTTTGAGTTGATTCCAACTCTCAAAAATCACATTTCATCATACCTACCTGAATATGTAATAATATTAAGGTTTACATGCAGTGACTTTGGACTAGTACCAAAATAATGCTATGTAGGCATTTCTAGTCACTTTAAATCATTAAATAATGAACTTAACCCAAAGTAATTATGATCCAACCCTTAAATTACATTCCCACATGTTAGAATATGTGGTGATGACATGTGTCCACATGATCCCATATTTTAAGAGGTGAATATTAAATCTTAGTTAATTTTTCAATGAATAGAAATTACTTTTCTAAAATAAAAAGGAGGAAACTATTGAATAAAACTTGTGATGCTTGTGATGATAATAGATCATCAATTGTGTGCCTTAGAGTACTAAGTAGACTAGTTAAGTATTGTTTGGTGATTTTGTACTCCGTATGTATTTATAGAAGATAGTACCGACCAAGCTTACGAGGAGGAGGAGTTCTACCAAGAAGAAGAAGAAGAAAACTTCAACCACTGCACCAACCAAGGCAAGCTAACCCTTGCAAAACTTACTTTAGCAAGCCACCATTAACAATGCAAGCTAATCCTTGCAATCTAGATAACCCAAGCAAAGATGCTTTAGGCCTTCTTTGATCATACCACTTGGACTAGTATTTACCCCAAGTCTTACTTTCAAGCTTTACTTTCTTTACTTTACACAAAGTCCCTTACTTGTTTTGAAGGTAGCATAAAGAGTATAAAACTTGACCTATTTAGATAAGCTTTAGATGTCATTCTATGGTATGAGATTGAACCCATCATCTTCCACCTTAGTGAACACTCTTAACTTAGTAGTTTAGAGTAGATCAAAACTTGAGTCACTTTAGATGGGAACACTTGGTGAAAATGAATTATGAAAACCTTGGAATGACGAGTCATTCTATTGAGATGTTTTGACATGTGTTGAGAAACACAAATGGTTTATGATGATGAAAATGTTGAGGCATGAGCCTCAACCTTTTTTTATAAAACTGATGGTTGGATTCGGATGCGATACCATTCCAAATTTACCGTACAACCACACTACCTGTATTGGGTAAGGCTTAGCCAGAAGTTTATATGCATTAGTATTAGTTCCCTCGCGGGAGAGGTTTGAGCTGAGGCTACCTCTCAATGTTGTCCACTTATGCAGTGCCCAGGATGACAGATGGTCATGGTTGGGAGGCCATGCTCATAGGAGAGGTGCTTATACTAGGGTGTGTAAAGGAAAGGTTATGTTTGATTATCTGCATACTAAGTATGATGATTTAGGGTTATCCCTGACAGATGTATTGAATCTTGTGGTGAAAGTGTACCACCTCTGCAGAGTGTCAAACTATTCGAATAGCCGCGTCCGCGGTTATGGGCAGTTGGAATGGCCATACTGTTTTGTTGTCAGATGTTTTCAAAATGACTTACGGAAGAAATGATGAATCTTGACTTGACTACAACAGGGTTGTGTTTATGACACTAGCTTCCCACCTTAAGTGATTCTAGAACTTTATTTTATCTTTCTTTGCTTCAGAACTCAGCTTAGGTTTCAAACTTAACCTTATAGTTAATCTTAGATTTAGCACTTTAACTTAGCACCATACTACTTGTTAGTGGTAGTTTGCGAGTACTTAAAGAGTACTCATGGCTTTTGTCCCTGGCTATTCTCATGGCCAGACTATGAAGGAGACTATCAAGATGATGGCAAGCAGGACAGCTATGATAACTAGGACTATCTGCCTTCGTTAGCATTGCCTGTGCCCCTAAAGATGGACCCCACCGCTACGCTTATCTTTTATTTCCGCTGCTTGTTGTATTAAGACTGGATCATGAGATCCTTATTTGTGTAAGACCTTATGTATGGTTTGTAATGGATGATGTACTGTGATATCCAATCCATTACGTCTCGCAAAAATGGTAATCCTGGGATTGCGAGGTATGGCATAACGGGCATCTGGGATTAAAAATCCGGGTGTTGACAGGAGCAAAGCATTAACACTCCGTGAACACATGTGATCCTCACATCAAAGCCATTCCCTCCGGTTATCCCGATTTTTGTCACTTCGGGGCCATTGGTTCCGGACAACAACGTGTGTATACAACTTGTAGATAAGACCAAAAACAATATCATGTTCAGATCTGAAATCATGGCACTCGGGCCCTAGTGACAAGCATTAAGCATAACAAGTCGCAACAAAGTCATAAAGCACTAATAGAAGATACTAGGCACCATGCCCTAACAATCTAATCCCATTACATGAACGATCTCATCCAATCCCTACCATCCCCATAGCCTACAGCGGGGGATTACTCACTCATAGATTGGGGAAACATGGATGGTCGATGGAGAAGCGATGGTGATGATGATGGCGATGATCTCCTCCAATTCCCTGTCCCGGCAAGGGTGCTAGAACGGAGTTTCTGGTGCTGTTTCGTGGAATCTAGTGGTGGCGGTGGAGCGGAACTCCTTCTGGAAAAATGTCGAACCCCCTAGAGTTTTTAGGTCAGAAGGCAACTTATAGGCGAAGAGGGAGACCGAGGGGGAGTCTAGGGCGGCCAGACCACCCCCTGGCGCGGCCAGGCCCAGCCCGCGTGGCCAGGTGGTGTGGCTGGGCCCAGCCCCACTCCGTCTAATATTCTGGCTCTGGGAGTCTTCTGGAAAAATAGGAACTTTGGCTTTTGTCCCGTCCAATTCCGAGAATATTCATTTTCTGACTTTCCTAGAACCAAAAACAGCAGAAAACAGGCAGCTGGCACTGTGGCTCTTGTTAATAGGTTAGTCCAAGAAATCATATGAAAAGTACTCCAAAGTGTGGAAAAAACACAAGAAAGTAGATAAAACCAAGCATGAAACATCAAAAATTATAGATACGTTTGCAATGTATCAACATCCCCAAGCTTACCTCCTGCTCGTCCTCGAGTAGGTAACTGATAAAAAGAAAGTATAATTTTTTAGGTGACATGCACCATCATAAACTTGATCAAAGTATTTGTAAAACATTCAAAGCTGGGATCATAGTACTTCAATCATAACATGAAAAACAAAGTTCTAGCAATAAGACAAAGAAACTAGGATGCAACATGAAAAGGCACAAACAAAAGATTCATGAATAACAATGCTTTGCAAGACGTTTGTTTGTTTCACATAAAGAAAACATAGCATAGTAGTATTCAGCTTGTCCCTCATAGAGTAGCAAATATAAATGCATAAGACACCTTCAAAGTTCATAAGAGTGACTAGATACAAATAGTTTAAAACAAGCAATATCAAGGTATGCATCAATCAACAAGTCTTGGGACAATGCACATAGAACTAAGAATGGCCACTATGCTCTCAAAGTAGGTGCATAAAGATAGAAGGTGGAGACTCAATATAAAAGTGGAAGAAAGGCCTTCATAGAAGGAAGTAGGGATTCAAGTCTCATAAAGAGCTTCCAAAAATTATGGTACTTAATACCTTTTAGGTCTCATTGCCCTATCATAAGCATCTTGAAGTGATTAAGGTTAAAGTGAGCAAACTATGGTGTATATGCTTGACGAAGTATAAGTTAGAAATCTCATGTCCCTTGAATATGAGGGCCGCTCCTCATGCTACTCAAGTTTAATCACCGGTAAGTTCTTGTCATCGTAAGAACATGTGTATCATAGAGAACCACCAACGGGGTACCCCTTGTCCGATGATACAGAAGAATCCCCATATCAAAATGACAAGGCAAGCAGACAACAAGCAACTCAACAATCTTCTTATTTACCATGGGAATATGGTGCTTTTTTTTCTCTCTTTCCTCTTTTCATAATCTCTTTTTTTTCTTTTTCTCTTTTTTTTTCAACATCGAACTCTTTTTTATAAGAAGAATGCTTCATAGACAGCTCATTATGGTTACGCTGCAGGTTTCCACCATGTCAGCATGGATTAGACCAGCGGCCCGGGTGTTTCTCTAACACACATACATAACTCCATGTACTTACAAGCTCCCCTTTCATTTCACACTAACGACATCCATAGACAAAAGAGTATGATATCAACTAGGTACAAAGTACCCGTGCAATGTTGAAAGCGTTCCCCATGACAGCATGGTTCTGCTAATCCCCAACAAATAAGTGCAAGCATATACAACATATACGACACAATGGTTCAAGTTTATTAAGTGCAAGAAAAATAAAGTGTGCCATCAAGTTCGTGAGAGCTTTAATCACTAGTTTTCTCATAACTAGTTTAATTTGGAAGATAAACAAAAACATGAATATACTTGGAATAGCATATGCTAGTAGGTAGGTATGGTTTACTCTTTGGAATAACTTGGTTTAGGGAGTTGGATGCATGAGTGGAACTCATACTTGGTTGCGGAGGCTAGCAAAAGACTAGGAGCAACAAACTAAGGGAGCAATAATGGCCATAATCATGCAGAGGGACAAAACATCATTGATCAAAGCATAAAGTCATACTACAAGTTGCAAACTTAAGGATCATAAAGGCTATGGTGACTTGAGATAGTCATAACATGGTGTGAGCATGTGCCAAGTCAACCCAAATAAAGCATCAAAGGATAATACCACTATACTATGTTTTAATATGCTAAAACAACGCATGATTCATCCAAGGAACATTAAGCAATCTCAATTGTTTATAACAAGTCATGCTACAGCAAAGAATACTAAGCATAAATCCAAAACAATATCAAGCATGGCATGACAGAGCATAGGCCACAGTCAAAAACAAGCTCTTTTTACCACATAAGCATGAACTTTCCTACTCTTTTCCAAACCAAACCAAACTATTTGCAAACCAAAGTATGAAAGAGGGGGTCCAACCAATTTATTCAAAAAACTAAGAAAACATAAGCAAACTAAAACCAAAAACAAAAACGAAAAAGAAGACGCTCCAAGAACAACACAACTGTGCATGAAACAATAAAAATGAAGCGTTTGGAAGAAAACTGAGATTTTTATTGATGAAGAAGGGGATTCCCTGGGCATCCCCAAGCTTTGACGCTTGTACTTCTTGGATATTTCTTGGGGTGACATGCGTGGCATCCCCAAGCTTGAGCTTTAGTCCATCCTCATCTCATTACTCATTCCTTCCATACACCTGAATTTTTTCCTTCATACAAAACTTCACAGAATCTTTATTAGCAACATTAGTGCACTCAAGATAAATAAGTCTTAAGGTTCAGTTATAACACCAAATAAACTTCCATTAGAACACTAGCTACTGTAGCACTTCCCTCAAAAATCTCAATTCCCCAAAAGAACTCAAAAAGGAACCAACAAGAAGCAAATGCAGAAAATGCCAGAAATGTGTCAAAACAGACCAGTAAGTAAAGACGAATTTTTTCGAAGAGCTTCTGTTGCTCAAATCAAAAAGTGTTGAACTAACGAAAGTTAGATAACAACCTGGGGCAGAAGCACAAAAATTTACGCCTCAAAAATACGTTCAGATAGTTTACACGAATTTTTATGGTGAAGCACAGAAATCTGTTTCGGGACAGCAACTTTCCCAATCATTACTTCTCTCATTAGAGGTTACTCTTGGCACAAAAAGCGAATAAAAAGAATAAGGAGCGGTTATTACTGAAGTAATAACTTCTAAGACTCATTTAAAACTTTTAGGTTATCTCCCAATAAGTACTTTTCTTTAACGCCTTTAAGTTAGGCATAAGCAAAAACAAAAATGGATAGAATAGAAGTAAGCGGAGATAATCATGGTGAAAACATTGTTTTGTTCAATGAAATCCTTTTGTTAACAAGGTTGATCAGGTCTTGCTACCAAAACAATTTCATCTGAGACAAAACTTTGTATTCCACTAGTGATTATGTTACCTCAACTTTGATAGCAATGGTCCCAATCATAATAGTTTCAAACTTTTATCTTGGTATGGGACAATATATCTCTCCAACTTGAATGCCCTCAACATGTTCAATTGAATTCAAACCATAAGTCCTTTCAATCTTCTTGGGTAAATAGACAGTATGTTCCTTGTCATTAACATTGAAATCACCTTTCCTTGATTACAATTAATAACAGCTCCTACAATATTAAGAAAAGGTCTCCTAAGAATAATGGACATATTATCATCTTCAGGCATGATAGTTTGAGAGGATGCTCACATAAGAAATATGAGTTGAAGTAAAAGAGAGCATCAAGAAGCAAATTCAAAACACATTTAAGTCTAACCCATTTCCTATGCATAGAAATCGTGTATGCAAATAAATTCACAAAGAACAAAGTGACAGGCATAGGAAGATAAAACAAGAGTAACTTCAAAACTTTTAGCACATAGAGAGGTGTTTCAATACCATGAAAACTTCTACATCCATATTTTTCCTCTCTCATAATAATTTTCATGAGCCTCATGAATAAACTCAACAATATAACTATCACATAAAGCATGCTTTTCATGATCTACAAGCACTAGAGCTTTATTATAAACATCTTCAAAAGAATCCTCAGGAACATAACATTCATCCTTCTTTAGTAAGCATGGGGGACAATCAAATAATGTAAGGGATAAAGAGTTACTCTCATTAGAGGGTAGGAATGGGTAGCTAATCCATTCTTCCTCCTTTTGTTCATCACTCTCCTCCTCTTTTTCATCTAATGAGATTTCAGGTTCATCAATTTCTTCTTCCATAGGATCCTGCAAGGCATTAGTCTCTTCCATTTGTGGAAAGCATCTATTAATATATTCAAGAATATAGCCATTTTCTTCCTTGTAATTATCAAAGAAAAATCTAAGTATATCATAAACCTCATATTTATAAGGTGAATCATCAATATTTTCAAGCAAACTAGCAAGTTCAAATGCACCCTTCCAAGCAATAAATTTCTCAATTTGTTCCGCATCATAAAAGTCATAATTTCCCTTAACATAAGAAGATATGGTAACATTATCATTATACTCACATTGAAAAGGGAGGTGTTTATACCTCTTACAGCAACAAGATTTATCACAACAATAAGTAACATTATAAGTAGAGCACACGTTTCTAACAATGGTATACAATTTATCAATTTGTTCCCATAAGTGTTTCCCTTTTTGTGACAAGCGGTGTTCCTTATAATAATATTTTTGATCTTCCGTGAACCCACCTTGCCAATAAGATTCAGTTTCAAAGAAACCAACCATTGACAGCAAGCATGATATAGCAAGACAATAACGGACCAACGAAAATAACAACTAGAGTAGGAACTAACCTTTTTTTGTATTTTTGATAAAGAAACAAGCAAACAAGGCGGAAATAAACTAAGCTTGAACAATAGTGATTCCAAGTGGACTTGATAAATAAAGCTATGCTCCCCGGCAAGGGCGCCAGAAAATAGTCTTGATGACCCACAAGTATAGGGGGTGTATCGCATTATTTTTGAGGGAAGTGAAACCCAATTTATTGATTCGACACAAGGGGAGCCAAAGAATATTTATAAGCCTTAACAACTGAGTTGTCAATTCAGCTGCACCTGGAAATAATCTTGCTCACAGCAGTTTATCAGTAGCAACAGTTTTGTAGTAGGAATAGTAAAGTAGCAGCAGTAGTAAAGTAAAGACAACAGTAACAATAGCAGCAACAGTAGGATTCGAGTGCGGTAGGCATAGGGATGGATGGACGGGCGTTGCATGGACAAGACAATTCACATAGCAATCAGAACATAGGGCAATTGCAGATAAATAAGATAAAGTATCCAAGTACTAGATAATCCTAGGCATGTGTTCCATATATAGTCATACGTGCTCGCAATGAGAATTTGCACAACATCTTTTGTCCTGCCAGCCCGTTTGCAGCGGGGCCTCAAGGGAACTACTGGCAATTAAGGTGCTCGTTTTAATAGAGCACCGGAGCAAAGCATTAACACTCCGTGAACACATGTGATCCTCACATCAAAGCCATTTCCTCCGGTTATCCCGATTTCTATCACTTCGGGGACATTGGTTCCGGACAACAACGTGTGTATACAACTTATAGATAAGACCAAAAACAATACTATCATAATGAATCAATATCATGTTCAGATCTAAAATCATGGCACTCGGGCCCTAGTGACAAGCATTAAGCATAACAAGTCGCAACAAAGTCATAAAGCACTAATAGAAGATACTAGGCACCATGCCGTAACAATCTGATGCCATTACATGAACGATCTCATCCAATCTCTACCATCCCCATAGCCTACAACAGGGGATTACTCACTCATAGATGGGGGAAACATGGATGGTCGATGGAGAAGTGATGGTGATGACGTTGGTGATGATCCTCCAATTCCCCGTCCCGGCAGGGTGCCGGAACAGAGTTTCTGTTGCTGTTTCGTGGAATCTGGTGGTGGTGGTGGAGCGGAACTCCTTCTGGAAAAACGTCGAACCCCCTAGATTTTTTAGGTCAGAAGGCAACTTATAGACAAAGAGGGAGACCGAGGGGGAGTCTGGGGCGGCCAGACCACCCCCTGGCGCAGCCAGGCCCAGCCCACGCGGCCAGGTGGTGTGGCTAGGCCCCAGCCCCACTCCGTCTCATATTCTGGCTCCGGGAGTCTTCTAGAAAAATAGGCACTTTGGCTTTTGTCCCATCCAATTCGGAGAATATTCATTTTCTGACTTTCCTAGAACCAAAAACAGCAGAAAATAGGCAGCTAGCACTATGGCTCTTGTTAATAGGTTATTCCAAGAAATCATATGAAAAGTACTCCAAATTGTGGACCAAACACAAGAAAGTAGATAAAACCAAGCATGGAACATCAAAAATTATAGATACATTTGCAATGTATCAGGAACTTGCCGAGCACTCTCTAAATGTACACCTGAACGCTAAACCCGTCAAACAGTCCCTACGGCATTTTGGTGATGAAAAGCGTAAGGCAATAGCTAAGGAACTAGCCCGGCTCGATTTAGCCGGATTTATAGAAGAGGTCATCCACACTGACTGGTCGGCCAATCCTGTAATGGTCCCTAAAAAGGACACCACTAATTTAAGGATGTGTGTTGATTATACTGCCTTGAACAAGGCTTGTCCCAAAGATCCGTCGCTCTGCCTAGGATTGATCAAGTTATCGATTCTACGGCAGGCTCGGAACTCCTATGTTTTCTCGACGCATATTCCTGTTATCACCAAATCCGGATGAAGGAATCTGACAAAGTCAAAACTTCATTCATAACCCCCTTCGGAACCTTCAGTTTCATTACGATGCCCTTTGGGCTCAAGAACATAGGAGCTACGTACCAACGCACTATGCAGCGTTGCCTCCACGATCAAATCGGACGCAATGTACAGGCATATGTGGACGATATTGCGGTGATGTCCAAAAAGAAGGAAACCTTGATTTCTGACTTAGAGGAAACATTCGCCAATCTATGAAAATACAACATAATGCTTAAACCAAAGAAATGTTTCTTTGGGATCCTAGCCGGAAAATTGTTAGGTTTTATCGTGTCTCAAAGAGGCATAGAGGTAAACCGGGACAAAATCAAGGTTATACTTAATATTTCCAGGCCAACTCAACGGAAGGACGTTCAAAGACTAACTGGTTGCATTGCCGCAGTCAGTCAGTTTGTAAGCCGGCTCGGTGAAAGAGCCGCACCACTATACAAGCTACTGAAAAAGACCAAGAAATTCATTTGGACCGACGAAGCTGAAGCTGCGCTACAAGACCTGAAAGCAGTACTCTCATCTACTCGCATCCTTGCAGCACCAGAACCACAGGAACCGATGTTGCTCTATCTCGCTGCGACAAACAAGGTCGTTAGTGTCGTCATGGTGGTGGAGAGACCGGAGAAAAATCAGGAACATTTGGTGCAGCGTCCGACTTACTATCTCAGCGAGGTCTTAACTGAATCAAAACAGCGGTATCCGCACTATCAAAAGCTGGCTTATGGTGTGTTCTTAGCATCTCGTAAGTTACGGCATTATTTTCAGGAACATCCAATTACCGAGGTGAGCACAGCTCCCATGAGAGATATAATCAACAATAGTGATGCCACAGGATGCGTGCCAAATGGGGCATCGAGCTTTCAGCTTTCGACATTGAGTACAAACCTCGTACAGCAATCAAATCCTAAATCCTCGCTGATTTTGTCGCTGATTGGACAGAGACAACGGAGAATATGACCCTGCCACAGTCAGAATACTGGACCTTGCATTTTGATGGGTCTAAGGCGCTTGGGGGCTCAGGGGCTGGCGTGGTGCTCAAATAACCCCAGGGAGATAAACTTTTCTATGTATTGCAGATACACTTCACGGCGACAAATAACATTGCCGAGTATGAATCATTACTGCATGGAATCCGGATTGCTAAGGACATCGGCATCCGACGTTTAATGTGTTATGGAGATTCGGATCTTGTTGCCCAACAAGTGTCGGATATCTGTAAGGCAAACAATCACATGGCGGCATATAGGGCTGTCGTGGATGAACTATCTAAATCGTTTGAAGGGTTTGAAGTTCAACACATCCCTCGAACAGAAAATGAGGAAGAAGATGCACTATCTTGAATAGTCTCTACCCGAAAAAGGTCCTAGATGGCGCTTTTTTAGAGCACCTCAAAGTTCCCTCTATAAAAGGAGTGGACGAGGAATATCCGACCAAATCCGACTCACCTTTAGTAGCAGTTCTGGCTGTGATTCCCAGCTGGACTCAACCCTACCTTGATTATTTGGTAGACAGAAAATTACCCGAAGATGAAGTTTTGAGCCGGCAGATTGTCGGACGAGCAAAAGCCTATGCTATAAATAGTGGTGAGCTCTATAAGCGGAGTGCATCTGGGATTTTTCAGTGTTGTGTATCTCCGGAAGAAGGAGTGGATATCTTACGAGAGGTCCACGAAGGCGAGTGTGGTCACCACACTGCAGCCAAATCTCTGGTGGCAAAAGCTTTCCGACACGGTTTTTTCTGGCTTACTGCCAAGGCAGATGCCGAACGGCTAGTCAAGACGTGCAAGGGCTACCAAAAATACGCCAAACAAGCTCACGTTCCAGCTGATCAGCTGCGAACAATACCTATAACATGGCCTTTTCCGTCTGGGGGGTTGACATGGTAGGACCGTTTGAACGTACTCCAAGTGGATTTACTCACCTCTTAGTGATGGTGGATAAATTCACCAAATGGATTGAGGCTAAACCCGTCACTAGTTGTGATGGAGCAACATCCAGAAGATTTGTCGAGGATGTCATAATCCGATATGGTTATCCGCATAGCATTATCACGGACAACGAGAGTAACTTCTCTATGGGAGAACTTGCCGAATTCTGCAATGAACAAAATATTCGGCTTGACATTGCGTCAGTCGCACATACGCAAGCTAATGGACAAGTTGAAAGAGCAAATGGTTTAATCCTACAAGGCCTAAAACCAAGACTCTAAGCACCATTACGACGTGCTGTGGGGGCTTGGGCAGAGGAATTACCTTCTGTAATATGGAGTTTGCGAGCAACTCCAAACAGGTCAACCGGATACACACCTTTCTTCTTGGTCTATGGTGCAGAAGCAGTTCTTCCTAGTGATTTGATTCACACTTCTCCTAGAGTGGCCGCGTATATTGAAGAGGATGCCGAAATTTCTCGACAAAATGATCTTGACTTAGTCGAAGAAGTTCGCGTCGTTCCTGAGATGAGATCAACGGCCTATCAGCAGAAGTTACGCAAGTATCATAGCCAGAGAGTCAGAAACCGGTCTTTCAATAGGGGTGATTTGGTTCTCTGGCTTGTGCAGCAAAGAAAGCAGAAACTTTCCCCAATATGGGAACGGCCATTTTTAGTTAGTCAAGTATTCCACAATGGTTCATACTACCTAACTGATATGCGGCCAGTCAAAGAAAGACCTGCTACTAAGAAGAGAAAGAGAGCTGGAGGGAGTACAAACCCGGATGAATTAGACAGACCATGGAATATTGCTCAGCTACGTCCCTTTTATTCTTAGTTTATTTTTCTTTGTAATCATATATGTGTACATGTTCAATGAGAAATAAAGTCTTGGTTGCCTCAAAATCTTTCTGAGAAGTTTTTACCATCTTATTTCCGAATGACCATATCATAGTTGAAAATCCCAGAATACTTGAAAGTACTTTATGCTCATGTTTGTTCTGGTTTAGATTTCCGATTCTAAAATTGCTACCTTCGGGTATAAATCTAAATTTTCTAGTCTATACTTTGGTGGTTTGTCTGATTGCTGGATGTAGGCATTTTCCGAGTAGTGAATTGTTGGTACTGGAGGCCGGCTTTGTTTCTGAGTTTAAACTGGTTTAGCAATTGAGCTCTGTTGCTCAGCAAAGTTTCCGTGCTAAAAGTTGGACGGCTCACAAAAGGGACGAGGCGGAAAGCCAGATAAATGATAAGTGCAGACAAAAAATACAAGTGCTTATGCAAACATTTCAGGTACATAACATTAAAACCAAAAGTGATGAATAGATAAAATAAACCTTAGCACTAGCAAAAGTATCATACTACTTATTTACAGACCAAAATTGTTTTCAGAATAACACATTGTTCTTTCTGATACTCTATGATGCAGGGGGAGAGGTAGGAGTTGCCGGCTTGCTGGATACATCGGCCTCGTTTTGATAACGTTCTGAGATGTTCAAATCTGATACAGTTTGATCATTGTCGGAAACTTCAGCTGTTTCTTCGGAAGGCGGAGGTGGCGTGTCCACGCGGGTGAAGAAGGGAGTACTGTAGCTGGTCAAGTCAGCCACGTGGCACCCATATCCGGCACAGGAGTCCATGATAGCCTTGATGTCTTGCTCCTGCCCATCTTCATCCACTTTGCAGTACCCTCTGGTTACTTGCCAGATTTCCATGTTTCCATGGTGGCTCATAACCATGGTGAGAGCGTTCTGCGTTGCGGTTCACGCGTAGGACATGTTCCAGTCCTGGACAAGCTGCGGCATCTCCTTGGCCTTATCTCGCACTTCAAAGTCGGACATGCTATGCATATCCGGAACCTTGAGAACTTCGCCAATATCTTCGATGGATTAGCGGAAGTCATGCAGCAAATCACCGACTTGAGTAAGCCGGCTGGTGCGAGATTCGGTAGAGGCTGAGTCCAGTAAGTTCAGAGGACCTATGCATGTAATGCAAAGGGGTTAATCAAATAAATCCGGACTCCAAAGAGTCGGAAGATGCAGATAAGTCAGAAAAAGGGAAACATACCAAAGATTACATCGTCGACTTTGGCCTTCTCTTCCCAAAGACTCTGGAGTTCAGCCCGGAGTACCTCGGAAATGTCCCTATCTCTGAACAAATCATTGCTGAGATCCGAGATTTTCTTATCTTGAAGCGTCATCTTACGATCACGCTCCTCGGTGGCCATGGAGGTGGATTTGAGAATTTGAGCAATGCTCTTCTCATGATCCGTGTTAAGCTTATCTAGCTCTTGGTGGAGTTCCTTGTTTTCCACCACCAGGGTTTTAAGATTCTCGGCCTCTTCAATCATAGCACAAGACTGTTTTACTAGTGCTGTAGTCAAAAGAAAAAAAGTTGAACAAAAATTTGACTATGAAATACAAGACAAGGTTTGAGTTCTGGGATGTTTACCTTCAGCCTCATCCTTGGAAACTTTTAATTGAGCATTTTCAAGTCATAGAGCTTTGATTTCTTTCCGCTTGTTGCAAACATTCTTCAATAAATCCTGGTTATAGGAATATACTTTCTGTAAGTCAGAATACCCAGAGTCAGAAGTCTACTAAAGACTCGGGCTAATATTTTTACTACTATCAGCACAAGCCTTGGGGGCTACACTAGTTCATTCTTTGGCGTCCTAAGGAAGCATAAAACCGGATTTGACTATCCAGCTTCATGCTTGGGGGCTAGGGGATATGATATGAATTAAGGAAAAACGTGAGTTGGAATTCCGACTTACATATTGCTCACGAGCGAGCTTGTTCAAGCTCGCATTCACTTCGGTGGTAACCTTCTCGGCGAGGGTTAGGGGGACCACTGACGCAGTTGGAAGCTCGCCGGTCCTCAGCTTCTCATCGCGAAGATGGACTTGTTCAAGAAGATCAAAGTGCTTGATGTCCTCTGCTTCTTGTGCTTCTTCTTCGGTAGAGATGGTCCAGCTTTCTAGGCATTGCTTGGCCAGCCGTTGGATATCCTCCGCTGATTTCCGATATAAGCCAAATTTGGCAAGTCTCGGATTGCTCAGGAGATTGTCGGCGAAGACCTCTGCCAAGGGATCATTACCCGAAGAGGGTTCACCCATATCAAAACTTGAGTCACCCATGGTGACGTCAGTCTATGATCCGAGGATCACTGGCTCTGCTGGTTGAGCCGGATCTTCTACAACGACCAGAGATGGAGTAATCTCCGCTGCTGTAGAAGGCTGAGGGGAAGGAGTCGGAGGAGCTACGGCAGGAGAAGTCAAGTTTAGCTTCGACTGGCGTAGAAGCTTCGAGACAACACCTTTCCCTTTTCCCTTGGTGAGTTGTTTAGCTCTGAGAAGGTAATAGAACAAAGAACATTACATCTCAGAAGGAATTACGAACAAAATACAAAGACCTTGTGAGGAATTATTACCTCTTCACAACGGGCACTTCCTTTGTGCCAATGACCACTGTCGGAGTGTTTCTGAGGAACAACATCTAGCAGTGGAACCAATTCTCCCTCATCCTGAGAAAACTCAGGAGGATATCCCTCGACCGGAGCAAGCTCCAACTCAGGTTGGTCGGCAAGCTGAAAAGAAGAGATATCTCAGTATTGCGAAATAACATAAATATGAGCACATAATACAAGTTGTTGCTGGAAGCTTACCGGCACTACGGGATCTTCCGACGTATGCATGCCCAAGGACAGCTCCGGAATCTTCCTCTCAATCCGCTCCCTTATCAGCCATTTGATTTGACATACATAATCTTTTGGCTCGTAGGCCTTGGGGCTGATTCAGAGGGAATCCTTCTTCGACGATGTGATGGAGTGCATCAGTCGTTCTCCATGATGTTGAAGAGGTTGGATCCAGCATGCCACCCAGCAGTGAACTAAATCGGACCCTCTCAGGCCCTTGTGTTTCATCAAAAACTCGATCCGCCTCTTGGCAAGAAGCAGATCATCACTGAGAGCCGGCGCATCTGCGTCCCAAGACTCTTGGGGCGTGACGACACCGTAGATGAAAGCCGGCAAAGTAGTAGCTTTGCCGGGAGCGGGAATATCCTTGTGATAGAAAAAAGTGGACGGCCATTGCTTGACCGACTCACTAGCCATAATTCGAGGATAGACGCGCTCTCGCCTAACCGAAAAACTAATAGTATCGGTAATATAAGGATTACCGGCAGTAATGGAATTTCTCCGGACATGGAAATAATACCGGAATAGAGTAAGGGTCGGCATAATGCTGAGACACCCCTCGCACAAAGATGCGTACGCACTCATCTCTAAGATGGAGTTCGGGGGGAGATGATGGAGATGAACTCCGTAATGATCTATGATCTCGGAAAAGAAATCTGAGGGAGGAAAGCTCAGACCTCTGTCAAGGTGAGTGTCGAAGTGCACTCGCTCTTTGTTGCGAGGGTTGGGGATGGTTTCGCCGAAGCCGCTCCGCCAGTCGCCGGTACGGAGGAGCCCTTCTTCTTCCACGAAACGGAGCTTGGCATCGTCGAGGACGCACGGGATCCAAACCCCGCGATTTCGCTACTCCGCCGCTGCTGCCATCGCCGTCGTGCCGGAAGATGATGCAAAAGCCATTTTGCCGGTGTGCCGGTGACCTTGGATGGGCGGCGCTGGAGATTTTTGGGAAGCAGAGGAGCTCTAGGTTCATGGGAGGCGTAGGGGAGAAGGAAATAGTGCAAAGTGCTGGTGAGGCGAGATGAGGAATATGATCTTCACCGCTTATATCCACCGGCTGTGTCAAGATTCGTGTAAACGCTACAGTGAACGTGCCACGCATCGTGGAAGGAACTGGGAAACCCCCATGCGATGATTACGTCGCCTCGATCTCCACGCACGCATTGAAACGGCGCCTCGGTTCTACGAAAGGCGGACCCACCAACGGTCGTGCTGACAGGAAATGTCTATCAGTGACGTGACTTGACCATGACTGGTGTCAGATGACGTCACAGACCCAATTTCGTCTTAGTTTGAATTTCGAGCTGTAAATCCGAATAAATGTATTCATAGGTCCGACTCATCTTTTGAGACCCGGATCGTATCTTTTCTTTTGAAGTTTTAGGAACCCTTCAAGATTCTGCATGCCGAAGATCAAGCTAGATGATGATGAATCCAACTTTTGATCTTGGAGGCCTCCGGGGGCTGCTGTTGGGGATATACTTTCCGGGTATCCTCATTGTACCTCACTGACCAGGGTGGCCTACTTCGGGTTAGAGCTTTGCTTCACGTGTGGCCCAGTCAGGGAGAAGAAACGGAGTCCAGTCCGGCTACGGGAAGGCCTAGAAGACTTATCGACATAGGCCCATAGTGTTACTTGTAGTTCAAGATGTACTCTGTAACCGACTCTTAGGCGTAGCCGGATAGATCTCTCCTATAAACCCTAGGCCAGATATCTATATAAGCCGACCTAGGGAGAGCCTTTAGGGCACCCTCACAATAGTCTACAATCCCATGTCACACAGGCGAAACCCTTGTAACCCATATTCCGGCTCTGCCGTATTACTAGATTGCTAGCAGGAGTAGGATCTGTCCAAAGCCGGCGGATTCGAACATGGGTAAACTTGTGGGCTCACCGTCCCGGAATACCATACGTCTCACACCCCTCTCTTCCACATGCCTCGAGGACCCCCTCATGGCGTACTTGTCATCAATCCGACGACACCTGGTGGTGGCGGGCCTAGCCCTAGCCGCACCACCAGGGGGTGTGGGCCCCCTGGTACTCCATTGACCTTGCTCTTTGCCTATATATTGCCTCCGGGACGAAAACCCTAAGCACCCGATCAAAATTCCACAAAAGAGTCTATAGCTGCCACCATCTCCATCCCTAGATCGGGAGGGATCTGAAGCTCTTCCCGGCACCCTGCCGGAGGGGAGAGATCACCCTGGAGGCCTTCTTCATCACCATGTCTGCCTCCGATGTGATGCGTGAGTAGTTCATCCCTGGACTACGGGTCCATGTAGTACCTAGATGGTTGGTTCTTCTCCTTTGTGCTACCATGTCTAGATCTTGTGATCTCCGTTCATGATCAAGATCATCTATTTGTAATCTACATGTTGTGTTTGCGGGGATCAGATGGATATTGAGATGCTATTTCAGATTGATTATTGATTCTATCATGTGTATGTTATTTGTGATCTTGCATGCTTTCTATTGTTAGCAGTTATCTTGGCTGAGTAGATGCTAGTAACTCCAAGAGGGAGTATTTATGCTCGATAGTGGGTTCATGCCTCTAGTAATCTGGGGAAGTGACAGAAATCTCTAAGGTACTAGATGTGCTGTTGCTACTAGGGAGAAAACAACAATCCTTTATTCATAGAACAATCGTATTGTTTACTTTACACACTTTGCTTAATGCAATTATCTATTGCTTGCAACTTAATACTGGAGGGGGTTCGGATGATAACCTGAAGGTGGATTATTAGTCATAGATGCAATTGGATTACGGTCTATGTATAATGTTGTAATGCCCAATCAAATCTCATAGGAGTCAAGATGGTTAGTATATGCATGTATGCTTTCTCGGTGTTTGTCAATTGCCCCGCTATAATTTGTTCACCCAACATGTCAACTATCTTAAGGATAATCACCTCTAGTGAACTATGGACCCCGGTCCATTCTTTTACCATCAATCTACAATCTCTTTACTATTTTCTGTTTACTTTCTGCAAGCAATTACTATCTTCCACACAATATGTCTAATCCTTTGTTTTCAGCAAAACTGATGAGATTGACAACCTCACTGTAAGTTGGGGGCAAAGTTCTGTGGTTGTGTTGTGAGGATTCCAAGTTGGAAACAATAGCTTGGAGGTGTTTCCTTGCTCCTACTGGTTCGATAACCTTGGTTTAGTAACTAAGGGAAAACTTGCTGCTGTGCTCATCATACCTTCCTCTTGGTGTTCCCCAACGAGATCGACGTGTTGAGCCGATCATCAAGACGTTTTCTAGCGCCGTTGTCACGGAGTCAAGGACATCTTCACAAGGGGAGTCCCTCATGACCAATATCTTTGCTTTGTTTTATTTGTTTTTCTTAGTTTATTTTTGCTTTGTTTGCTTGTTTCTTTATCAAAAACATAAAAAAAATTGGTGTACTAGTTTGCTCTTTAAAAAAACACAATTTTTTTGTCTCTATCTCAAATTGCTATTATGCTAGCATTGCTCCAATCACTGAGTAACCTGAGGAAATGATTTTTTACTTTCAAACAAGGAATTGAAGAGAGTTTCAAAGAAGCTTGGTCTAGAATCTCTGATTTACATGCAAAAATTGAACCTAAAATGACTCTAAGCTTCTTTCTTAGCAGTTTTTTACTTTAGGACTACTCTATGCTATAGATATGCTTTGGATGCTATAGTAGGAGGATATTTCCTCCAATGTAATGAGGGTGAAGATTTTAATGCCATAAAGAAGTTGGTCTCAACATATAACTTACCTAGCAAATCTGATTCCTCCTTCATAAACATATTTGCTAGATTAAACACTCTTGAATCCAACATAGCTAGTTTAAAAGATTGCTATAACATGCTTAGAGAGCATCATGAGTATGTTCCAATAAATTCGGAACCCTCAAAATGGCTTCCTACAGTAAAAGTTGTTATAAATAATGAAACTTTTTATGCTCGTTGTGATATCATGTCTGAATTCTGCCTTATGCCTAAAGATATCTATGAATCTTTAAATCTTTGGGGACTTTCTGAAGGGGGAGAAGAAATATCTCTTGCTAATAATTCCACAATAATACCTATTGGAATAGCTGAAGGAGTGTTTACAAGGATTTTAGGGAAAGTGGTGTCTACTGATTATCTTGTTATTGAATGTGTAGGAAACGGACAAATTACACTTGGAAGATCCCTACTTAAACTCCTTGGAGCAATAATAGATGTGGAAAAGGGCATCATGCATTTTGCTTCTCCACCAAACAATCATACGTTCACCAAGGATAAGAATAAAAGTAAGAGAGGTAAGGGCAAGAAATTTGGTTTTAATGCTTATTCATTTGAGAATACTTGATTCTTCTCTTGCTTCTTATGCCTAGGTCAAAGGCGTTAAAGAAAAGCACTTATTGGGAGATAACCCAAATTTCGTTAGGAATCTTTTATTGAGTCTTGGAAGTTATTGCTTCAGTAATAACCTCTCCTTATCATTTTTGTGTGGTTTTGTGCCAAGAGTAACCTCTAATTAGAGAGAAGTAATGCTTGGGAAAGTTGCTGTCCCGAAACAGATTTTTGTGCTACGCTGTAAAAATTCGTGAAAAATCTCTGTACATAGGTTTGAGCTGTAATTTTTTGTGCTTCTGCCCCAGGTTGTTATGCAACTTTCATTAGTTTAACACTTTTTGATTTGAGCAACAGAAGGTCTTCGAATAAATTAGTTTTTACCTGCTGGTCTGTTTTGACAGATTTCTACCATTATTTGCATTTGCCTCTTAATCTCTTTCTCTTTGAGTCCTCTTTGAGCACTTGAACTTTTTAAAGGAAGTGCTACAGTAGCTTGTGTTTTAATGGAAGTTTTACTTGTGTTGGAACTGAACAAAAGACTTATTATCTTGAGTACACTAATGTTGCTAATGAAGATTGTGTGAAGTTTTGTATGAAGGAGATTTTAAAGTGTAGGGATGAGTAATGTGATAAGATGAAGTATGGACAAAATCTCAAGCTTGGGGATGCCACCCGTGTCACCCCAAGAAATATTCAAGAAGTACAAGCGTCAAAGCTTGGGGATGCCCAAGGCATCCCCTTCTTCATTAATAAAATTTCAGGTTTATTCCAAACACTTCATTTTTATTGTTTCATGGACAATTGTGTTGTTCTTGGAGCGTCTTCGTTTTGTTTTTAGTTTTTGTTCGCTTAGTTTGCTTGAATAAATTGGTTGGACCCCCTCATTCATATATATGATAGTTTTCAAATAAGTTGATTTGGATTGGAAAAGAGTAGGAAAGTTCATGCTTAAGTGGTATAAAAGGAGCTTGTTTTTGACTATGACTTAGACTTTATCATGTCATGCTTGATATTGTTTTGTCTTTATGCTTAGTGATTATTGTTGTAGCGTGACTTGTTATACACAATTGATATTTCTTAATGTGTCTTGAAAGAATCATGCGTTGTTTTAGCATATAAAGCATAATATTGCGGTATTCTCTTTTAATGCTTTATTTGGGTTGACTTGGCGCATGCTCACACCATGTTAAGACTACACCAAGTCACCATAGCCTCTATGATCATTTAGTTTTCGATTTGTAATATCACTTTGTGCTTTAATCAATAATGTTTTGTCGCTTTGCATGATTATGGCCATTATTGCTCTCTTAGTTGGTCGCTCCCAGTCTTTTGCTAGCCTCCACACCAAGTATGAGTTCCACTCATGCATCCAACTCCAAATAAAACCAAGTTATTCCAAAGAGTCCACCATACCTACCTATTAGCATTTTCTATTCCAAGTATATTCATGTTTTTATCTACCTTCCGAATTAAACTTGTTATGTGAAAATTAGTGATTAAAGCTCTCACGAACTTGAAGGCACACTTTACTTTTCTTGCACTTAATAAACTTGAACCATTGTGCCCATCTATGTTGCGTATATGCTTGCGTTTTGTAAGTTGTGCATTAGCAGAACCATGCTGTCATGGGGAACACTTTCAACATTGCACTTTATTTAGTTGATATCATGTTCTTTTCCTTATGGATCCCGGCGGTGTGAAATGAAAGGGGAGATTGTAAGGCTCATGGAGTTCATATATGTGTTAGAGAAACGCCTGGGCGGCTGGTCTAATCCATGCCTAATCATGGTGGAAACCTGCAGTGTAACCATAGTGAGCAAGCATCCTCTATAAAAAAAGAAGACTATGCAAATAGGAAAGAAAAAAGAGAAAGAAAAAAGAGAAAGAAAAAAGAGAAAGAAAAAAGAGAAAAAAAGACACCTATGCAAATAGGAAATAAAAGGATGTTGAGATGTTCATTGTCTGCTTGCCTTGTCATTTTGCTATGGGGATTCTTCCGTATCATCAGGCAAGGGGTACCCCATTGGCGTTTCTCTATGATACACATGTACTTACAATGACAAGAACTTACTTGTGACTAAACTTGAGTAGCATGAGGAACGGTCTTCGTAAGTAAGGGGTATGAGATTTTCAGCTTATAACTTGTCAAGCATATCTTTATATTTGTTCACTTTAACCTTAATCACCTAAAGATGCTTATAATAGGGGCAATGAGAGCTGAAAGCTAATAAGTACCATAATTTTTGGAAGCTCTTTATGAGACTTGAATCCCTGCTTCCTTTTATGAAGGCATTTATTTTACCTTTTATGTTGAGTCTCCATCTTCTATCTTTATGCACCTATTGAGAGAGCATAGTGGCCATTCTTAGTTTAATATGCATTGTCCCAAGACTTGTTGATTGATTCATAACTTTGATATTGCTTGTTCTTAAACTATTTGTATCGATTCACCCTTATGAACTTTGAAGGTGTCCTATGCATTTATGTTTTGCTACACTATGAGGGACAAGCTAAATATCATTCTCATTATGTTTTCTATATGTGAAGCAAACAAAAGTCTTGCAAAGCATTGTTATTCATGAATCTTTTGTTTGTACCTTTTCATGTTACAACATAGTTGTTATGTCTTATTGTTAGAACTATATCTTTCATGCTATGTTAAAGTACTATGATCCCAGCTATCAATGTTTTACAAATACTTTGATCAAGATTATGATGGTGCATGCCACCTCAAAAATTATTCTTTTTTATCACTTACCTACTCGAGGACTTTCTTATGTTGGGGATGTTGATATGTTGATATGTTGCAAACGTACCTATAATTTTTGATGTTCCATGCTTGTTTTAATTTACTTTCTTATGTTTTGTCCACACTTTGGAGTACACATTTTCTAGAACTAACCTATTAACAAGATGCCATAGTGCCAGTTGCCTGTTTTCTGCTGTTTTTGGTTTCAGAAAAGCTAGTAAGGAAATATTCTCGGAATTGGACCGGATAAAAGCCCAAGTCAATATTTCACCAGAAGGAATACGGAGTCCGGAGGGGAGACGAAAAGGGGAGCCAGGCCAGCCACACCTGGTGATGGCGTGGCCAGCCCTAGCCGCGCCACCAGGGGATGTGGGCCTCCCGGTACTCCACCGACCTTGCCCCTTCGCCTATATATTGCCTCCGGGACGAAAACCCTAAGCTCCCGATCAAAATTCCATGAAAGAGTCTGTAGCCGCTGCCATCTCCATCCCTAGATCAGGAGGGATCTGAAGCTCTTCCCGGTACCTTGCCGGAGGGGAGAGATCACCCTGGAGGCGTTCTTCATCACCATGACTGCCTCCGGTGTGATGGGTGAGTAGTTCATCCCTGGACTACGGGTCCATGTAGTAGCTAGATGGTTGGTTCTTCTCCTTTGTGCTACCATGTCTAGATCTTGTGAGCTCCGTTCATGATCAAGATCATCTATTTGTAATCTACATGTTGTGTTTGCGGGGATCCGATGGATATTGAGATGCTATTTCAGATTGATTATTGATTCTATCATGTGTATGTTATTTGTGATCTTGCATGCTTTCCGTTGTTAGTAGCTATCTTGGACGAGTAGATGCTAGCAACTCCAAGAGGGAGTATTTATGCTCAATAGTGGGTTCATGCCTCTAGTAATCTGGGGAAGTGAAAGAAATCTCTAAGGTACTAGAAATCTCTAAGGTACTAGATGTGCTATTGCTACTAGGGATAAAACAACAATCCTTTGTTCATAGAACAATCGTATTGTTTACTTTACACACTTTGCTTAATGCAATTATCTGTTGCTTGCAACTTAATACTAGAGGGGGTTCTGATGATAACCTGAAGGTGGATTATTAGTCATAGATGTAGTTGGATTACGGTCTATGTATAATGTTGTAATGACCAATCAAATCTCATAGGAGTCAAGATGATTAGTATATGCATGTATGCTTTCTCGGTGTTTGTCAATTGCCCCGCTGTAATTTGTTCACCCAACGTGTCAACTATCTTAAGAAGAATCACCTCTAGTGAACTATGGACCCCGGTCCATTCTTTTACCATCAATCTACAAGCTATTTACTGTTTTCTGTTTACTTTCTGCAAGCAATTACTATCTTCCACACAATACGTTTAATCCTTTGTTTTCAGCAAAAATGGTGAGATTGACAACCTCACTATAAGTTGGGGGCAAAGTTCTATGGTTGTGTTGTGCAGGATTCCAAGTTGGAAACAACACCTTGGAGGTGTTTCCTTGCTCCTACTGGTTTGATAACCTTGGTTTCATAACTGAGGGAAAACATGCTGCTGCACTCATCATACCTTCCTCTTGGGGTTCCCAACGAGATCGACGTGTTGAGCCGATCATCAGCAACTTATTTCAGCTGCTGGACAACGACATGGCAACATAAACTACAAAGGCAACAGATAATGCCCAGATAATGAGGAAATTGTTTCCACTATCTAGCCTAATCTTGATCCCGTCTATCTCCCCACCTCCCTGCTTCTGCCTCCCCTGCACCTGGCGAAGCTCCCGGATCTCTCGATCCAATTCATGAATCTCCTCTTTCTTGTCCCACACAGCATCACGCAGATCCTGAACAAGCTCTTTGTGAAAACCTGTCAGTGGCTTTTCGATCCACACAAACTTGTCACAGCTAGTTCCCATCCCTTCATGCGAAGTAGACCGAAAGATACAAAAATAATAATTACATTACGCTTTTCGGATCCGGGTTACCATTGTACCTATAGTAGGAACTTACCGCTCTAATGATGTAGTTGCTGAATTTTCCTGTAGTATTTTCGTCGGTCCATGAAATCCATCTCGACATCTTCTCACCGCACAAACACAACATATCGGGGTAGTAATCGTAGGGCGCCCTCCGGTACCTGATGGGGGAACCCTCCTGACGGCGTTGAGCCGACCCTGATTCCGCCCGACACGAACTACATGAGCTGCAAGCCATGAGCGAGGGGAGCGAGGGCAGAGGAAAGAGGATCCTTTGGATGTCAGAGTAGTGGCACGGTGAAGCGTGATTTATCCCCACTTAATAACTTGGGCAGAATCCTACCGTCCACATTCGGCTGATAGGTGGGGACCTAGCATGCAGACTTGTCAACCAAACCTCGCGCCTTCAAGGTTCTAAGGCCCTCTCGCGCATTGGACGGATTTTTTTGGCACCTTCCCCACGTACATATTACTGGGAGGCCTTGCTTAGGAACCAGACACTCCTGGCCCCTAGCCCACACTCTTACACCCTCGGAAATTGTCATGGCTCATGCCGGCAGATCCATCCGCTCCACCGCTCCCGGCCGGTCTCGCCGTGGCGGATCCACCCCAAGATCCTACCGCTGCAGTATCAAATGGCCATGGTTTCTTGAGTGGAGCAACGATGCTACGTCTCCAAGCTCGTCCCCTCCTACATGTAGAAGGACTGATGCGGCGTCGAGCTCGAGCAGGAGCCGCCAGGCGCTGTGGGGCTTGGTCCATGCCAACGCTGTCCCCTTCTTCATTATCGATTCTGATGTGGAGGACGACGGGGACGAAGCTGTGCAGAACGCCATTGTTGCCTCCTTTGCGAAGGGCAAAGCCACGAGCGGGAGTGGATGTCGCTGGGAAGGGCACGACGGTGTCACCAATCAAGGTGGACTCCGACGATAATGCTGTGATGTGGGTTTAGATATTGTTTAGGCTGGTTGCAATTTCGGTTGTGTTTAGTGCGAGTACAATTATTGTAATGGGTTTGGCGAGCTATAATGAGTAATATGTGCAATAGCAGCGTGTAAGTGCTTCCACTTTATAAGTTGTGTCTATGTCATTTGCATGTTGCATTATCCACGTAGATTACATGTAAACAATCCAATGAAAATCAGATTACAACCATCAGACAGTAGTGGCAGGTTGGAAGAGAAGTGTGGATAGTGGCTTCGAGGGGAAGGAAGAGAAGTAAGGGGGACGTGACACTGGCAGGTGGGCCCACGGAACACGTGACACTGACATGCGGGAGCACGCGGTATTGCTATTCTGTCCAGAGCAAGCGGACTTTGCAACGTGACAACAATAAGATGATGGGACCAATAACTCGTCGAATTATTAACGAGTACTAAAAAACTACAACCAGGGTACGTTCGCACAACACGTATGCTTTACGCACCTGAGAAGCATCTCTTAAGTCTAACAATAATAAAAGCATAAGTACTACATTTCCCTGTCAGTCTTCTCGATACAAATGTAGAAATGCATACTCCACCTCCCCCGGTCCAGCACCGACAAGGTACTGAGATGGCACACATAGGATCGACCTTAGGTCCGCATACTCCACCTCCCGCGGTGTCGGGCAGCTCGGCGCCTCGGCTAGCACACGAATGCTGTCGGATGATGGCGCATGCGCACCATGTATAGGGGCCAGGCGCACGAGACCAACCTGACGCATACCACACACATGAAGGTGGGCCCAGCTCTGGTTCGCGGAACACCGGCGTGATGGGCAGGATGAAAACAGAGCAGTCCTCCCCTGGAAAATTAGCCGGCAGCGTGCCAAGTCAGTGAACGGTACCTACTCTTGGAGAAGTTGGGCGTGGCCGTACGAGATCCTAATCAGTTCGATCAAGTGCTCCTCTGCAAGGTAGACGATGAGCTATGTCGGCGGGCCGGTGTAGGAGCACGCGCCATGCAGGCACCTGAGCTCGTGAAGCGGGAGCTCATGGTAGGAGTAACGGCGAAAGCATCCTGGGTGGGAGCACACGAGGGGGAACGTCGCTGCGAAGTTGCGCACGAAGATCTCCAGATTCTTAGGGTGCAGCATCTGCCACATCTCAAGTTCATCGATAAATCGGATAAAAGATCAGGAGTTAGATCGGCAAATAGCAGGAATATGTAAGATAAATTCAAAAGCTTGTAAAATGATTTCTTAGCATGAAGGTAGCGACTCGAGAATCAGTTGGCTATCGCCCGGGCACGGAGCACGAAAGCCGGTGGCGTCGTCCGGGCACAATGACGTGTGGTGGAGTAGGGGCGCTGTGGAGTAGACATGCTCACTCACGAGCTCTATGATATTACTAGTAGGCTATAAGGGAGTGGAGATAATACTAATATAAGTGAAAATGTAAGCGCGACCAATCATGTCGCAGAACAGCCTACTCGCGGATCGCTCTAATGAAGAACCATCTTATTCGTCCACGCACCCCAATCGAACGGTCTGCAACAATCGGATCAGACAACTAGTTGTTTAGGGGGCGGGCCTTCTAGAAGACACGACCTAACAGCCACCATTAGACACGATCTAACGGCCACCATGAGCTAATGGATCCATATGTGGTTTGTGAAAAGAACACACATGCAATGACTCTGGTTGATCCATGTGTGGTTTGTGAAAATAACACATATGCAATGACTCTGGTGGATCCACGTGTGGTTTGTGAAAGAACATACATTCACTGACTCTAGTTACGGTTCATGAAAAGAACACACATCCAATGACACTAGTGGATCCATATGTGGTTTGTGAAAAGAACACACATGAAATGAAACTGGTGGATCCATATGTGGTCTATGAAAAGAACACACATGCTCATGTGGTTTATGAAAAGAACAGACATTCACTAACTCTAGTTGTGGTTCATGAAAAGAACACACATGCAATGACTCTAGTGGATCCATATGTGGTTTGTGAAAAGAACACACATGCAATGACTCTAGTGGATCCATATGTGGTTTGTGAAAAGAAGACACATGCAATGACTCTAGTGCTGGTTTAGGATAAGGACACACATGCAATGACTCTAGTGGATCCATATGTGGTTTGTGAAAAGAACACACATGCAATGACAGTGGTGGATCCATGTGGTTTGTGGATAGAATAGACTGCGATGACTCTAGTGGATCCATATATGGTTCATGAAAAGAACACACATGCAATGACTCTGGTGGATCCATATGTGGTTTATGAGAAGAACACACACGCAATGAACTCTAGTGGATCCATATGTGGTTCATGAAAAGAACAGACATGCAATGACTCTGGTGGATCCATATGTGGTTCATGAGAAGAACACACATGAAATGACTCTGGTGGATCCATATGTGGTTCATGAAAAGAACACACATGCAATGACTCTGGTGGATCCATATGTGGTTCATGAAAAGAACACACATGCAATGACTCCAGTGTTGGTTTAGGATAAGAACACACATGCAATGACTCTATTTGTGGTTCATGAAAAGAACACACATGCAAGAGCAAATTGCACAAAACAGCACCTATTGCTGTCATAGTTGCATAAAACACCAACTTTACCTGTTTTTTGCACAAACCACCAACTATTAGTGTAACGGGTTGCACGAAGGTCCAAATCTCATATGAAGTGCATTAACTCCTGATGACCGGGCTCCACGATGTGAGGATGTGGCATCCATGTAGTGTATTTTTTCAAACTTGATACAAAAATATAAAAAAATCAACAATTAAAACAAAATTCTTTCAAACATTTCTTGATTAGTTAGTTTATAGGGTAGTTTATATTGTTTCAGTTACTGTAAGTTTTTTATTTATTTTAAAATTTTGAAAATGCCACATTGAGTAAAGACACGTTGACGCCACATTGTCACTACCTCATTGACCATAGTCGTGATATTTGCAATTAATCAACCTAATCTGTGATTTGGACCTACGTGCAACGAATTACACCAATAGTTGGTGATCTGTGCAAAAAAATAGGTAAAAGTGGTGTTTTGCGCAACTACGACAGCAATAGGTGGTGGTTTGCGCAATTTCCTCCACATGCAATGACACTGGTGGATCCATGTGGTTCATGAAAAGAACACACATGCAATAACTCTGGTGGATCCATATGTGGTTTGTGAAAAGAACGCACATGCAATGACAATGGTGGATCCATATGTGGTTTGTGAAAAGAACACACATGCAATGACTCTAGTGGATCTATATGTGGTTCATGAAAACAACACACATGCAATGACACTGGTGGATCCATATGTGGTTTGTGAAAAGAACACACATTTAGTGACTCTATTTGTGGGTCATGAAAAAAACACACACACATTGACACTGGTGGATCCATATGTGGTTTGTGAAAAGAACACACATGCAATGACTCTGGTCAATCCATATGTGGTTCATGAAAAGACCACACAGGCAATGACACTGGTGGATCCATGTGGTTCATGAATAGAAGACACATGCAATGACTCTAGTGTTGGTTTAGGATAAGTAAACACATACAATGACTCTATTTGTTGTTCATGAAAAGAACACACATGCAATGACACTTGTGGATCCATGTGGTTCATGAAAAGAACACACATGCAATGACTCTGTTGGATCCATATGTGGTTTGTCAAAAGAACACACATGCAATGACTCTAGTGCTGGTTTAGGAAAAGAACACACATGAAATGACACTAGTTGTGGTTCATGAAAAGAATACACATGCAATGACACTAGTTGTGGTTTGAGAAAATAACACACATCCAATGAACTCTAGTGGATCCATATTGGCATAATTTGATATATGCCACGATTTATTTCACTGTACAGGACACTCACTTTCCATTTTTATACTACTTAGTTTTTCCCTTGGTTTTTTCACATTGCTCAGTTTTGCCCTCTCTCTCTTTTGTAGAAGCCCAAACCTGTGCTCACTATGTCTGCTACGCTCTGATTGGTTATCACATTTGTCACGCGGATCAAGCACACCAACCATTGATCCTGTGTGATCCAATGAGGTGCACACGTTGTGCGCTTCACAGTATAGCGTGAGACAGCACAGACGTCTCCCTCAACGAGACTTCTATAAGAAGCAACACGATGCCGTCCATTGAAAAAGTCGTCAAGTGGTCATGTCACGTTTAATCTAGTCTACCAAGGCTACAAGTCTACTACACGACAACTGGTCATCCACGGCTTACGGGCTATACCATTTTACTATGCAGTGCGCCTACACTCTCACTTCCGGCAGGCCCCCACCGCACGGACCTTGCACGCGGCAGCCGCAGCCAGAAGAGCTGCCTACCGGGGCCCTCGAGGAGGCCTAAACATCCCTGCATTAAAAAACTAGCCTATCGGGTCCTCCATTCGCACTCACCCACTCCTCTCTCTTCCCTATCTAGCAAAACCCCACAATCCTCAACGTACAGCCACAAACCTTCTCCATGAAACCAGTGCATGGGGGTGACTGTGTGGGCATCTCCGCGGGGTGGTGCTTCTTGCGGTAGATCTGGAGGAGCACCATGCAACACAAGGCGAGGAGGACGTGCAGTTCAACCCCTTGGGGGACTATGTGCTCGCCGGTGCTGACGACTTCGGAGGCCCCGATGAGGGCATGGAGTTCGATGAACACGCTGAACTCGTGTACCTCGAGGTACATCTATTTCTACATGTTTCATATTTTCTTCTCGAGCTTAATCTAGTCTTGGTTTCATAAAAAAATAGTCCCAATGATTAGATGCACTGTACGAACCGGTACATGGAGAGATCTAGTCTGTTCTGAATGAATCCACATATTATTTATTTATTAATAAGTTATCCAGAACACATACCACATTAATTTAGGAGTGAGCTGGGGAGACAGTCGTAATGAACTGTTGAACCTATATAAATATGTTATTGTATTGAAAGTAACTTGGAATGGTGGGAGGAATATATATTTATTATTTTGCTCCTTTCGGTTTGCATTTCATACATTACAGGTAGATTCAAGTGAGATGGACTCTGACAAGGAGAACAGGGACAACAAGAGCCGCCATGTCATAAAGAAGCTCAAGAGCGGGAGAATCCCTTTCTACAGTCAACTTGAGGAGCTAAGGTGCCCTTTCTATAAGAAAAGAGTCAACCAGAGGATTGACAGCTTGATTCAACATGCGGTTGGCATTGGTAAAAGCCCGGCTAGTAACACAAGTCGGCGACCAAGGCTAAGCACATTGCTTATGGCAAATTCCTGAGGGAGTATGTCAAGACCGGCCTGGTGTCCCCTTACTTAGGAATCAACAACTTCTAGCCGACCAACCCGTCACTGTGCTGGCGTGACCACTAATAATGTTTAATTCTCTTACCGTTTCTAGACCCTTAAACTATGTGGTGCGTTGAAACCTCATGCTTTTCCATCGACATGTCTGTTGCAAAGTTGCTTGATTGTGCATGCTTACACCAGTGGCCTACCCAGAAACTTATAGAAGCATGGGCAAACGAGCTTCAATTTGGCAAATTCTGGACAAAATCACCAAATTAAAGAAAGGAAATTGCAAGCTTTGCGCAATCGGCAGGCTTGAGCGGCTGCCCGGGGTGCAGGGATGCTAGGTCCCTGTCTATTCTTACACTTCTTAAACTTGCTGGGAATAATAATCACAAATAGTTGTACACTCCCTTCTGCCATGTCTCGTTACGTCATGTCAGCACTGCGCACTCGCTGCGGATCAGCAATGGGACGATGGTTGATACGTTGCTAACGTATCCATAATTTTTTATGTTCCCTGCTTGGTTTTATCTACTTTCTTATGTTTTGTCCACACTTTGGAGTACTTTTCATATGATTTATTGGACTAACCTATTAATAAGAGCCATAGTGCCAGTTGCCTGTTTTCTGCTGTTTTTGGTTCCAGAAAGTTAGAAAATGAATATTCTTGGAATTGGACCGGACAAAAGCCAAAGTCGTTATTTTCCCAGAAGATTCACGGAGCCAGAAGGAGAGACGAAGGGGGGCCATAGGGTGGCCAAACCACCCCTAGGCGCGGGTCCCCCAGGTCGCGCCAGGGCATGGTGTGGGCCCCCTGGCTTCCCACCGACCTTGCCTCTCTGGCTATAAGATGCCCCCCGATGCAAAAACCGTAAATCGTCAAGCCTCCAGCCACGAAAAGTTCCACAGTGCCACCGCCACCGAAGGGGAGATTTGAGGGACATAAAGTCTCTTTTCCGGCACCCTGCCAGGACGGGGAAGTGCCCTCGAAGCCATCTCCATCGATCTCCACCACCATCTCCAACGCCGTTGCTGATTCCCATGATGAGGAGGGAGTAGTTCTCTATCTAGGCTAAGGGTTCTACCGGTAGCTATGTGTTCATCTCTCTCTCTCTATGCATGATCTTCTTGAGATCATGAGCTTGTAATATATAGATCTACCTTGCTACTCAAGTGCTTTAATAGATCTCTGCTCTCCCCATGTGTGTGAAGTTGACAGTGTGCACACCATGGTGGCACTTAGGCTAGAGCTTTCAAATACTTGTTATGAGTTATATTTGGAGTTGGATGTCTTTATGAAATTGTGGTGTTTGTTGGATCCATCTAGCGCTCAAGGTGATAGTGTGGGGTTATCTAGATGGGGAAAGCAAACTTTGAGGAGTGCTGTTATAGCCCTACCATGGATTAGAGTGTCCAACCGAAGAGTAGTATCATGAAGAGAAGATATTTATATGAGAGTGTTCACTAGTGAAAGTATGATCCCTAGGCCTTGTTTCTAAGCACTGAAACACCGTTTGCTATTAGATATATTACATGTTTGCTTGCTTCTAGCTTTATTTCAGTTTTACTTTAGTCTTTTCCACGCCATCAAGCTATTTTCTAGCACCGTTATCTTATATCCATACCACTTGTATTTCACTATCTCTTCGCCGAACTAGTGCACCTATACACCTGACAAGTGTATTGGGTGTGTTGGGGACACAAGAGACTTCTTGTATCTTGATTGCAGGGTTGCTTGAGAGGGGATACCTTTGACCACTTCCTCCCTGAGTTCGATAAACCTTGGTTGATCCACTTAACGGAAAACTTGCTGCTGTTCTACAAACCTCTGCACTTGGAGGCCCAACAACTGTCTACAAGAATATAAGTGCGTAGACATCAGTGGTCTCCGTGACGGGTCTCTGCCATGCCAAAGCCACGTCGCACACTTGTCCCATCGCCTACTGGGCCCTGTATGCCGAATTTAATTGCTAGGATTGGAAACCAACGGTGCTGGCTAGGTCAAACTTGCTTCCGCTTGGGTATGACCGGAATATTGGTACGCAATTTACGACGCGTGCATCCCCCTTATACGCATCGCCTTCCATCTCCATAGCACAACACTATGCAAAAATCCCCAACTCTTTCCGTCGCCGCCACAAGAACCATCGACGCTGCCGCAGGCACCGCCTCCGCCATGCCATACCACCGCAAGAGATCACTCCACCACCACGCCCAGTCCCAACCAGCGCTACAGACCCTAGGCCACCGCAGCCGCATTAGCTGCTGCCATGGACATAGAGTACAGTATGTTTGGCGACGGGAGCAACTTCACCGACAAGTAAACTGTCACCGCCCATGGCACCACCGAGCGGACGGTCGTCCACACAAATGTGTCAACGGAGGTCGCCAAGGTCATCGCAATGTATGAGCGGTGGCTATAGGAGCCGATGGACAGGTACAAGATCGTCGGCCTTGACCTCGAGTATACCGGAGATAGGAAGATGGTGGCGCTTTTGCAGCTGTCCATGCACAACCACTGCCTCCTATACCATGTTTGCAGGGCCAAATGTGTATGCCCGGAGCTTCGTGAGTTCCTGCGCAGTAGGGAGATCTACTTCGCTAGCGTCGACATCAAGAACGACACACCGAAGCTAGAGCAGGATCTCCTTGTTCATGTCGTCAATCATGTCGATCTCCAACGTTTGTGGAGGCACCCGGATGACGATATGGGGAAAGCCGGAATGACTAGACTCGCTGACGACATCATCGACCACGAGTACGCCGGCATGAAGGTCGAGTTCCCGAAGCACCTGCACGAGCGATGGGAGTGGAGGCAGCTGAATTACGATGCGATCAAGTACGCATCCAGTGACGCGTATGTCTTCTACGAGATGCTTAACAGGATCTGGCGGGTGGGTGAGTGTGCTGTTTTCCACTACTAGTTTCACATTCCGATCCTAGTTTTATCTCGCCTATATTTTATCTCGCATGTATTTTGTAAGCATTCTCTATGTAAGAACTGAGCTCGTATGATTCATGTGCTATTAGGTAGTTAACCTGTATGAATTACATTTCGCCCTTTTGTATGCTCAACATTAATACTTACAAATTCTGTTTGTGCCCTTTGCATGCAGTAGAATCCAAAACTTCCATGCATAAGGTGGGATACAGTCATAACCAAACCCAGATTATAACGAAGGATATAGTCATAAGTCAAAACCAAACCTAGATTATAGTTTGAAAAAGGTAGTACACAGCAGTTCGTAATTGCTCACACATAGCTATCACACATAGTACTTCTGAAATAACATGTGTTCATAAACATAACAAGCCCCATACAAACACAACAAGCATGCACCAAAAGTCTACATCCCAGCCTGTTGGAGAAGGCAACCGATCCAAGGATGTCTTCGGTCACTTGCCCGGCTTGTAGATTCCTCTACATTCCGGCATCTGGGGAAAATAACTTGCCTTGGTGGTGGTTCAATGGTGCAATGCCTGGAATGAAAATTTACGATCTAGCGGTATAGCTCGTGGCTAACATACCCGTCAATTGCAGCGTACTTCAGATTAGGTTCAGAAAGTGGCTTATCCTCCCAGTAATTGTGCCCTAAACGCCTCCACCAACATCTCGGAAATTTACCCTTCATGTCAACATACCACGGGTCGATGAATTCGGCGGCAAGATCGGCCATCCCGGTCCTACTGCCCTTCGTCCCTAGGATCCAGTAAATTTTCCAGATGTCCACTCTGCACTCCTTTGGGATTTTAATGTTGATAGTCGGGCTTTCAAGCAGTCTAGTGTCATTCATGATGTCAACACTAGTAAATGTTATCTACTGGTTCACGAGAAAGTCATGAAACAGCGACCTAATCCTTTTGCCCCACCTGCATGAAAATGGATTTAGACAAATAATATAGCAATAACTTTTGCAAACAGGCCATTCAGTAACAAAAAAGACAGCAAAGTCTACCTATTCCCATCAGCCCCCATCTCGCAAAAGGGCTGGCATACGAGGACGTGCCCCTTCATGGAGAGTTGCACCACGACGATCCTATGGTGATCTCGGCTATACTCGAGGTCGAGACCTACGAACCTGCTTTCTTCGAACCACAACCTACTCGTGTAATTATTTAGAGTGTTCTTCACCGTCTGAGGTTCGGTGGTGTAGACGACATTGATCTTCTTCTCGCCATGCACTTCTATGTCAAAGTACGCAGTCGCTTGCCTGCCGTCGTTTTGGACATCCAACAAGTCCATGACTACAGGCAAGAGGGAAGGGATACGGAGGAAGAGGGTGATGCCATGGCGGAGGAAATGGATGAGGCTGTGGAGGAGAAAGACGAGGAGGTAGTGGAGGAGGAAATGAGACAGATAAGTGAAACTACTTACTGCAAGATTGGAACCGCCCTTACTAATATCTGGAATGGTGCACGACCGGTTGTAGTAGGGTGTAGGTGGAGAAAAATGGTGGTTTTGCACGTCGACGCTAGTGTTGCCTGAAATTTGTTATGTGGAATCGAGGTCTACCATGCGTGATCCAAGTCAAACGTAGTCACCTTTGCGCGTGCCGACCTTCCCTCGCTGACAGGTGGGCCCCACATTTTTCTCTCTTATGATTTATTTTTTCACTTCCTCTAGACGGTCCCGGTGCGCACCCTCAATAATTACGCCCCCTTCCTTGTCTTCCATGCGGACGAGAACCGGCGGCAGCGGCAGTTCCTCACCGGGTCACTCCCTACTCGAACAACTGCCCCCTCCCTGATTCCATCCCCTCTCGAATCCATCCGCCTCCTTATCACAACGCCTCCATTAGTCTGCCGGATTCAAGACTCCATTTGCCGCTATGGGTAGATCTTGGGGTAGCAGTAGGCTGAAGCGGAAGGCAGGCGAGGATGATGCGGATGGCCATGGTGACCGCCACCGCGAGGATTGGGTATGGCCAAACCTCAGCGTCGTGAACATGCACATGATCGCCACGGGGTTGGACATCATCTATGTCGGTCGCCTCGCTCGATGCATCCCTGGCTACCGCTTCACTATGCGGGACATGGACGAACAACCGTTCGGCATGCTAGGCCTTCTTTACCCCGATACCAGCAAAGGGCCAAACGACCGCGATGGCCACGTAAGTTCTAGTATCTTGCTTATTGGTTCATTCATATCGTTGATTCATATGTGTTGAACTCGCATCGGAATCATATTTTCCTTTCGTCGAACGTGTTATATGCACACACGGTTTGAACAAATTGAACCATTTAAGACTACTATGTACAGCGGAAGCTCTGCTCTTACCTGATATTCTGGTATTTTCATAGTGACACAGTCTTAATTTAGGTGATAGACGAGTTGTCAATTTTGATTTGCAATGGAATGCCTGCTAGGTGATATTCTATTTCCTAAAAAAATAAACAGATTAGACGATTTAAGGCTATTATGCCCCTAGCTATTTATGATCATTGTTAGGAGTTTGTTCGGGGGGCTCTGCTCCTACTCCATATTTTGGGTATTTTCGTAGTGACACAAAAACAATTTAGGCGAGATCTAAGGAGACACTCGTATTTAGGCGATATTTTGGGTACTTTAATCTGAAGGTCTAGTTGTTAAATTGTATTTGCAATGGAATCCAAGCTAGGTGATTCTACCAACAGACAACAAACTCTGCAGAATATTCATGCGAAAATGATGCTGCTGGATAAGTGGCCGGAATCAGTAGTGGTGAATATCAAGGAAGAAGAAGAGATGGAAATGGGAGATGACCAGAACTGGGTGGGTGGAAACGGCGAGTGGCTGGTCCTTTTATCCTAGGATGGGAGTACTTGGACTATCAAAAATGGCTACAGATCGTCGAGATTTACATTGCCATCTTTGGAGGGTGTTGGCATTACTGCATTCAACAACGGTTGGCCACCGCCCATTTCCGAATTCGCTTACAGGTTCAACATGGCAGAACTTGAGCTCCTGAAGGTACATCTCCCACATAGACAGCGGGAGGTGTGGAAGACCTGGGAGTACGACCTCTTAGCAGTGTTCGAGAAGGTAATCGCATTCATTAGATGCCCATAAGAAAAGGAACAGATAGTCTTGCGCGACGACTTCCTGCGGCTAGAGAAGTATGTCGACGCTATCTTCACCTCTAGCTACCATTCCAACAAACCGCAACACATTTATGCGGTCATTGAACCTAGTGACGACGTGCGTGTTTGGGAGCCATTCATCTGGGTGAGTCATGATGTCATATAGCATGTAAAATCCCATTCAAAATTCTTCTTACTGACTGTAAGTAACACGCAGGTACCCATGCAGCCCCGCGCGTCATTCTAGCTCCGGTTATCAAAGATGCAGTAGCAGATGCTGAACTTGGATCATGGCGCTGGTTCCTGGCACCTCTCGGAGACGACATGAAACATGATGTTGAACTCATGTGGATTTATATCAGGGGAGCACTAAACAATGTTGGTGATACAATAGAACATATGGGGATACAACTTTCTTCATACCCATCGCTAGGGTGTCACGTTTTCTCAAGGTCCGCATGCCCATCCAAGACCCAGTGGAGCAAGTCTGGAGTACAGTCGACAATATGAAGGGACAATCTGTGTTTCTTGGTATCAACTACCCTTTCTTTGTCGGAGCCCCTAGAGCTGTTGAACCTGTAATTGCTCAAGCAGCCCCGGCTCCTTATGCTGCTGGTGGTGGTGGTGGTGGAGCTGACGAAGAACTAGCTGCTGCTCCTGGTGAAGCTGACGAAATACTTTGATGCTGCTACTGGTGAAGCTGACGAAATACTTGCTAATGCTGCTACTGGTGAAGCTGACGAAATAACTGCTGAGGGTGCTGCTGGTGAAGCTGACGAAATACTTGCTGAGGCTGCTGCCGGAGTCTAGGAAGAACATGATGGTGTTGTTGCTGAGGTGCCAGCACTTCCAGTGTTGATAGCAGACCGTGTGTGTGATGCACACTCACACGCTTATCGTGTTGACACTCCAGATCCGACCTGGAGCCAAATCCACGTCGGGGGGAGGGGGCCTACAATTGGCTCATCAGTGGGGTCGTACCATTTGATGGAGAATGAGAGATGGACAAGCACAACATTCTGGTTCGTTCCAACGATACCACCAGCTCCAGGGACCTAGTGCTCATACTGGAAGATTCGATGAACCATTTGTCTTTATCTTTATCTTTAGCTCCCCCAGTTCTACGAAGTAAATGATTCTTTGGTCAAGACTCAGTTACGCTTATTTGTGTAAAGACTAAGCTATGCTTATTTGTGTAAGACTAAGTTAGGCCTAACTGTGTAATATTCACTGAAGCCCAGCTGTTCTTTCCACGCCCATAATATCAGAATTGTAGCACAGAACAGACAAAGGTAATGTGCATACTAGGCATTTTGCTCAGGATAACAACCATTTCAAGTAAAAGATACATGGTGTACGCATTTGAATGCATCACGAGAATGTGCCACCTATTGATGATTGATGACATGGATCTAGCTTTTCTGCGTGTATTTGCATTGAATCTCTCATTGTTTTGTTTCCATATTGGTATGCCCAGCAGGACGTTTCGACTGGATCAAAGGCCTTGCGAGTGGACCTGTAGGACGACGACTAGAAAGCGACTGAGAGCCAACATGGCGACTGGAAGCTGGAGGCCCAGGAGTGTAGCTGAATCCCATTTGGATTAGGTCAAACCCTCTGAATCCCTGACTAGGTCGGTTGTATATCTGTAAACCCTAGCGAGGTACCCCCTATATAAACCTCCCTAGGGTTCCCTTTATACACATGTTCTGTCATACACCCCTTCCGAGCGACTCGCTGCCTAGCCGCCGAGATCGTCACCCCTGTAACTTGTATGCCACCAATACAATCTAGCAGGAGTAGGTGTTTACCCTCGAGGGACCAAACCTAGGTAAACTCATGTGTCTCCGCCCCCATCTCGCTCTGCAGATGGCCGCCAGCTCTTGCCCTTAATCCTATCAATCGCTACCCCTGGTAGCGACTGCCGTGGTCATTACCATGACAGTGGCGCCCACCGTGGGGCATGGCCGGTCTGGCCTTAGTTCTGCGGTGAGACCCTATTCGCCAATCAATCGGTCGATCACCACCGGTTGTATGATCGCCAGCAGCGGGATCCTCCAGATCCTGCCCAGCAGCTACATCCCAGCGTCGTGCCCGATCACGCGCAGCGCGGTGATGCCGGTCGGCACCATCAACTTGTTCGTCGGCTTCACTGATGCAATCGACCCGACGGGAACGGTGATCGTCGGCAGATCGCCACCACGCCACGACCTACTCTCAGAGGACCATATCCACTCCATCAGCCACCTCGCCACCGAGTACGACTCGGCCGCCAACAACGCTGTCGGGACTGATGCCGCCACGGACAATGCGGCTCTCCATGATGACGCCGACTTGGCAACCCCTGCCTCGATCGCCGGATCCATCACCGCCACATCACGGGAGGACTCCATCACGTTGGTCTCCAACCCTGAGGATTTCGAGGTCCTCTCCATCCTCGGGATCTTTGACTCCGACTCCGGCTCGGAGTCTCCTGAGGACTTCCGTGCCAACGCGAACTACATGGCGGGAGAATATCATTTTGCGTCCCGAAAGTTGAGGTGGCCAGGCAACGCGATACCCAAGTTGATTTTTATCACCGTGATTTGAAAAGTTGGGGCGCCAATTGCTGAGAGGGGTCTTTCGAGTGAATGATGGCCAAACCCAATATTTCAAATTGCGCCCGTTAAGTCAGGATATTCCATTACACTAGTTCCTGTTGTGCCCCTCCTTCTCCGGTCACTCTTCTTAGCCACCCTGCACGTGTCGTAGGGGCAAATCCATTACTGTACTTTCCTAACTCTCGACACTGAATCTTGCTGCGGCGGCAGCGGTCCCTTTTCTTCCCTTCCCCGACCCTAAATCTACCAGCGGTGGAGGACCTTTTTTCTCCCTCCCCCGACACTGAATCCGGCGGTGGCGTCCTAACATGTCTTGCAAGGTGAAGGTTGTAGCCACGTCGCTGACTGAAAAGGGTCCATCGGGCCCCAAGTCTGGGGCTCAACACGTAGCAGCGGTGAGGTCTTCAGCCCCGGTTAGCGAGGAGGCCATCAAGGATTCTGCTCCCAAGGTACCTATGAGCAGCGGGTTGAAGAGAAAAGCAAGGCCGGCGATGGATTGTTCGGCTCCGGTGGGCGGATGCAGCACTCAGATCTCAAAGAAAAAAACCCGGGAGAAGAGCGAGAGGTGAATTTTTCTTATCTGTGCCTTATCTTGCAAGTAGATTAGTTACGGCATAATAGAATCAAATGAACTGAAATGTTCCCCTTTTTAATCAAATTAGGCACACCTTTGATACAAGGGACCTATATGAGTTCATAGTTCATGTTCGGCAGTACACTGCAAAGCTTGATTGTGGTTGCGAGAGGGTTGTGTTCGGGCAAGATGTGCATCTTCTTGTGAATTGCAAAGAGGTTGTGTCTGTTTCGCAGCTGGTAGATATGCTTGCCGCTAGAATTCCCTGGGGTTCTAGAAAGAGGACAAAATTGGTGTGGCGCAACATGAATGATACCTATCAGCAAATTGAGCACTCCCATGAGCTTCAGATGGTTTGAGAGTGTTGTGCAGCTGATCGTAAGGTGAAAGTTGAAGCGATGATTGATGATATGTATGCAGATGCTGGAGATCTTGCTGTTAGAGCTTCTGCTCCTAGAGAATACGGACCAATAGATGCTGATCTAGATAAGTTCAGTATACACATAGAGGTGGATTCATACATGGCAAAACATGATGAGGGAGTTAATAAGCCAGTTTCGTCATGTATTGTGGAGATCACTGTCGATTCCAAAAACATAACTCTTGATGAAATGAGAGAGATGATCGGTAAGGAAATCAGTATTAGCCCTAAGCACATGGCAAAAATCCGGTGGTGGCATCATAAGAAGCAGCAATTAATAGATGTTTTGGATACTTAAGATCCTATGCAGATTATGTGGCGAAAGAAGCGAACCAGGAAGGTGTTCTTCCTTGGTACAATTTCTGATGTTGTTGAACAGGTTATAGTGGATGTAGATGCCCCTGTAGTGGCTGAACAGAATGAGGTGGTCGAGTTGATGAGATCTGATGAGAGCTGCTACCCTGGGCTTGTCATATGGACCGTGGGGTTCCCCTTCCTGTATTTGTAATATTGACTGTTGTTGCATTTAGAGCGTGCTTCTGTGATTATGTTTGTTAAGAGATTGCGATATAATGTTGTGCGAGCTATTGAGATTTTCGGACATGTCACTCACTGAAACCATCATTGTTGTAATAAGACATAAGTACATTGTAGTTGACATGATTATGTTTCTTAAGATGACGAACCGTACTTGTTTCTGTTATTATGTTTGTTGGGACATTGTAATGTAATGTTTTGTGAAACCATGACTAGACTAGTGATGCATAAATACATTGTAGTTGACATGATTATGTTTCTTGAGATGATGTACTATACTTGTTTCTGTTATTTTGTTTGTTGAGAGACTGTAATATAATGTTTTGCGAAACCATGACAGGACAGGTGATGTGTAAGTACCTTGTAGTCGACATGATTTTGTTTCTTGAGTTGATGTAATATACTTGTTTCTGTGATTACGTTTGTTGAGAGATTGTAATGTGATGTTTTGTGAAACCATGTTGTGGTTATGTTTGTTGAGAGATTATAATGTAATGTTTTGTGAAACCATGACTGAAGAAGTGTTGCATAAGTACCTTGTAGTTGACATGATTTTGTTTCTTTGGATGATGTAATATACTGGTATGTTTTTGTTCGGTAATGAAATTGGGATGGAGGGAGTGCAGGTTTAATATTTGAAATGAGAATGTGTGAAGAGAATCCATATCAGGCAGGAGACAGTAATCCAGGGAAAGGGCATGGTATCCATTAAACTATTGTAACATGCCAATTTAGTCATTGTTGCAGCGGTAGAAGGGCTGCTCTCTCTCTCTCTCTCTCTCTCTCTCTCTCTCTCTCTCTCTCTCTCTCTCTCTCTCTCTCTCTCTCTCTCTCTCTCTCTCGCTGACGCTGATGCCGTTGCCGTTGCCGTCGCCGTCGCCTACGACTACGCATTCGCCATGCTGTCCTTGAACGGCGAGGACGACCAGTCGAACAACGACAACCTTCTCTCCGACATCAAGTATTCCTTCCATGATGTGAGTTCCTCTGTTTTCTCGGGCTAGGGTTAGGCAATGGTAAATCTCTCGATCTGAGCTCCATATGTGCATGCAATCATGTTCGATTTCAGCTTTGCGTTTACCTATAGGTACCAAGGACGATCTACGACTCCGAATGGGAGGGCCTAGATCTCGATGGAGAAGTGCCATGTGACCATGGGCTAAAACTGAGGAGATATGTTGAATTCGAAGGCAGTAACACTGGGAGAAGGTTTTTGGGCTGTACAAATCAGGTTTGTTTACATTATGTGCAACTGTGACATGAAGTAAAATGTATCGTGCATGTTCATAACACTATAGTGTGTGTGTTTTTAGGTTGGCCCGGTGTGTAAAGCAGTAGAGTGGGTGGATCTTGAGTGGCCAGATGCACTTAAGAAATGTTTGGCACAGTTATGGGAGATGTATGAGTTGGAAAGGTTGGGGAGATTTACTGATGTAAGTGATGCAGCTGAAAAAAATTACAAGCTGTCGATACGAAATAAGGAGCTGGAACAAGAAATCGAGAATTTGTAGTCAGAGCTAACTAACGGAATCGATGGGAGATTGGTTGTTGGAACTGCAAAGAAGCTTCAGGATAGTCACAGGTTGCTGATTCATAATGCAGAAAAGGAGAGGGATCAGCTCAGGGAAGACAAGAAGAAGCTAGAGTACTGCATTGCGGATCTGTTGAAGGAACTGAAGAAGGCGCACGAGGGTGAACAAGGACAGACTATAGAGGATAAAGGAAATTCAATATGAATAATTTATGTTGTACCAATGCTTGAAACTAGTTAATTATAAGACTTGTAGTTGCACTTTCCGAACTAAGCCAACCTCAATCCTCGAGCAAACTAATTTCAGAGGAACACACATATCATGCATAGAGTTCAGTTCACGCTTACAAAATCACCACTGTAGAGGATAAACCAGGCAGTTCAGTACTAAATAGACATATGTTGTGTTCAAGCGAGCCTGGCCTGGAGCTGCCTGTTTTCCTTCCTAAGATTGGCCAGCTCCTTCAGTACTATGTTGTGCTTCAGCTGTAGGTTCCAGCGCTCCGTCACGGATTGGAGAATTTTGTCCGTAGCCATACGATTTTCCTTCAAGATCCCTTTCATGATCTCCGTCTGCTTCCTAGCCGAGGCGCGACCTTCACTGTGTAGCTTCGCCCAGTCGGTGTTTAACTCCTTCAGTGTCTGGCACTTGTCAGAAAGGACCGCGACTTCAGAACGCAGTTGGTCAAAGGCCAGTTTCTAGGAATTCTGCTTCTCCCTTTGGATTGCTATCGTGTCATTTAGCTAGGTCGCCAGGTCCTGGTCGATCTTTCATCTCTTTCCCTGCAACAAAAATACATAGTATGGTTTGTTCAGTTCACCAGGACAAGCTGGTTAGTTTCAATAATTAACTGAATCGACTAGTGGCACTGTCATAATTTCAAGGAAGAAGCAATCTAGGACTAATCAACATTTTATGAATCGACTAGTGGCACTATCATAATTTCAAGTTCGAAGACAAATAAGATTTGTTAGCAGTTTAGTGTGCTGTGGGTTTTTCCCAATATCACCAAATAGTAGTGGGAGAGTGGCAAACTCATAATGCAGAAACCCATGTCCAGATACATAATGGAAAGAGAACATGGTGTCCATTCATGAACATGAACACCAACACATGTCCAGATAGATAAGGAGTTGCCCTAGGATTCTTATTGCACCCTTATAATGGGAAGCAGACATGGGCATTGCTCCCTGAACCCTAAACATTACAAAAGGAGAGGAGGACGAACTAATATTCATGTCCCCGCTAACGGGAATCAGACTTGGGCATTGCTCCGATCCGCCTCCAGACATGCCCTTAGCTCCTCGTTCTCTTTCCGAACACCCTCGAGTACGGTGATCCCTCTGCTCATGTCTGCCTTCATCTTGTTGACTGCATCCAGGCAACGGTTCCTGTCATGGTAGGCTCGGATGGTAGCCTTGGTTTCCTCGACGCGTCCTCTGAGTGCCTCGCTGACTTCGTCCTGCAGGAGAATGCACCTTTCCACGAGATTCTTCTTCTCCTCCGTGAGCTCGTTGATTATCCTGATGGCCTGTTCTTGCCTGTTCAAGTTATGGTCGAGCACTTTCTGCAGCCTAACGACGTCACGTGCAAAATCTAGCGAGATCTCCTTCTGCATAGATAATTGCTTGCATAGGCTCTCATTAGCTTGGGTGAGGGAGCGTGCAAGCTCATGTTGGTTGGCAATCTTGGAACTGATCGCGGCCACCTTGTCACGGTACTCGTCCTTCGATCGCTGCATCGTTCATGTTAATTGAAATAGGAATTCTACAATTACACTCTAGGTCCCAGGTGAATACTAATACAGATCAAAAAAAATCCCCGTTGAATCTATTGGCCGAAGTGTTAAAAAATGGACCTGGAGATCTATTCATGACCATGATAAACTAATCCTAATCACAAAAAATCCATAGTGAATCTATGAACAGCGGTATTAAGGAAAGACCAAGAGATCCAGTCATATTCATGAAAACTAATACAACTCGCAAAAGAAGAAGAAAAACCAATGCGGGGCGGACATCATCTGAGAAATCCACATCATAACTCAGACAAATAACAGCGTGGAGATTTGCTACCTCACTGAGACATGGAACGAGGCCAAACGGGTCCTGCAACACCTCCGTCATGGTGGATTCGGGCTCCACGGCCGACTTGTAATACGTAGAATAGGAAGAGCCAAAAGAAGAAGAAAAAAAAGAAGAAGTTGATTAAGATCATGATGGAGAGGGAGATGGAGAAGAAGTAGAATAAGGAGACCGTACCGGGAGGAGCCCTCACCTGCTGGAACATTCGTCGCCATTGTCGAGGGAGATTGGGCCTCGATGAGAGGGTGGGCTTGAGCGGCTGGTAGAGCAAGAAGTGCCTCGCGGCGATTTCTCTCCCTTTTCTCCGCGAGGATCGTCGACCGGCCTCTCCCCCTCCTCAGTGGATCCATGGCTTGCAGGGTGAGTATGGCGGCGGCAGGAGGAAGGAGATAGTGATTATTAGTGTGGGAGAAGAGTAAAGAGTATAGGCTGTGGTCTAGTAGTACTAGTACTATTATACAAGACCACCGTGTACGGTCTACCTTCTCAAAGAAGCCAGGGAGGCAGGGGTAGGGAATCAATGGGACTTGTCTTTATTGTGATGGACACTTCAATGGTCTTCGGCGCCACCCAAAATCAAATATATAATAAGGGGAGTGCGAGACGGGTGGTCGTCACGGGAATCGGCGCGCACATCCCGCGTGCGTGTGTCACGTGTTGATGGGGCAATAACGCACGCAACTGCTGCACGATCACGTCGGCACGTCCAGCTCCGTCGAACTCCACGTGACAGGCACGCACGGGATATTTACGAGTCTAGAATACGCTGTACCACTTTTGTTGTGATCAAATTATGTTCAGTACGCGAGATATTACTTCTTTCTTCTTTTTTTTGATAATCGACAAATGCATGCGTGGACACGACGCACGAAACCGCTGCTCATCCTTGATCAGATCAGCACCCCACTCTATGTACCCGCCAGCGACCATTCGGAGCAACTACCTCGAGCACGATGCCCCCTCGCCATGGCAATGGAAGGTCCAAGCCGTCCACTGACCATCCTGCGTCCCCGGCTCTTCGCTGCATCGTCCGGGCTCGCGAGTCGCCTGCTGAGGCAGCACGTCGTGTCCGACCGCGCCAGGATCCATCGACATCGGCACTCGAGGACACCGCGATGTCGAAGCTCGTATCGGCTGCGCAGGAGGAGCGTGGGGTACCTGCATCATCGGACAAGCGCAAAGCAGCAGCCAGGACGGGGGCGCGTGTTGCACCGGCGAGTACGGATAAGAAGAGGAACTAGAAGAAGACCAGGAAGTAGAGAGGAGATAGCTATTTGGACGAGTCCGACTCGGCCAACGAGGAGGTGTTCATCGATCAGTTGGAGGCAGAATCGGAGGAGAGTGACGTGGACCCGTGGGACTACGAAGAGGAGGAGGAGGAGGACTCCGGCGAGGAGATAGCGTGCTTATTCGAGGAAGGGGGCGGTGTCGAGTCGTCAGAGGAGGACGTCGGCGGCGGCGATGGCAGGGACCATGGTGTTGACGAAGACGAGGACGAACCAGAAGACGAAGATGATGGCTTCTTTGAAATATGATCATTTATTTTATTTATTTTATTTATTTTAGTTAGATAGATGGATTTTCACTTGTTTATGGAGGTAAAGTATCGGTGGCACGGATAGAGAGGTGGCACGGATTGACCATGCATAAAAAAAGTGGAGAAGGGAGGGGTTATCCTGCCCGTTGGATCACATGGGATCAACGGTTGGTGGAGACGATCCACGTGACATCTGTGTCAACAAATCAGGGCATAGCACCCAGAGTGAGCACATCTTTGGATCTCCACACGTTTGGGATTTGTGACGGAGAGAGAGGGAAAATCTCTTTTCACAATCCGCCTATGGATCCACCAGTACCATTAAAATGTGTGCTCTTTTTACTAGAAACAACCAGAGTCATTGCATGTGTGTTCTCTTCAGAGACTACACATGGATCCACCAGTGCCATTGCATGTGTGTTCTTTTTAGTAACAACAACTGAGTCATTTCATGACTGTTCTTTTCACATACCACATATGGATCCACTAGTGTCATTGAAATGTGTGTTCTCTTTAGAGACCACACATGGATCCACCAGTGTCATTGCATGTGTGTTGTTTTCACATACCACATATGGATCCACCAGTGTCATTGCATGTGTGCTCTTTTCACAATCCACATATGGATCCACCAGTGTCATACCAGAGTCATTGAAATGTGTGTTCTTTTCAATTACCACCTATGGATCCACCAGTGTCATTGCATGTGTGTTCTTTTTAGTAAAAACAACCAGAGTCATTGCATGTGTGTTATTTTCACATACCACATATGGATCCACTAGTGTCATTGAAATGTGTGTTCTCTTCAGAGACCACACATGGATCCACCAATGTCATTGCATGTATGTTCTATTCACTAACAACAACTGGAGTCATTGCATGTGTGTTATTTTCACATACCACATATGGATCCACCAGTGTCATTGCATGTGTGCTCTTTTCACAATCCACCTATGGATCCACCAGTGTCATTGCATGTGTGTTCTTTTTAGTAACAACAACCAGAGTCATTTCATGATTGTTCTTTTCACATACCACCTATGGATCCACAAGTGTCATTGCATGTGTGTTCTTTTTAGTAAAAACAACCAGCGTCATTGCATGTGTGTTCTTTTCACATACCACATATGGATCCACCAGTGTCATTGAAATGTATGTTCTCTTCAGAGACCACACGGATCCATCAGTGTCATTGCATATGTGTTCTTTTCACTAATAACAACTGGATTCATTGCATGTGTGTTTTTTTCACATACCACAAATGGATCCACCAGTGTCATTGCATGTGTGCTCTTTTCACAATCCGCCTACGGATCCACCAGTGTCATTGCATGTGTGTTCTTTTTAGAAACAACAACCAGAGTCGTTGAAATGTGTGTTCTTTTCACATACCACCTATGGATCCACCACTGTTAGTGCATGTGTGTTATTTTTAGTAACAACAACCAGAGCATTGCATGTGTGTTCTTTTCACATACCACATATGGATCCACCAGTGTCATTAAATGTGTGTTCTCTTCAGAGACCACACATGGATCCACCAGTGTCATTGCATGTGTGTTCTTTCAACCAGAGTCATTGCATGTGTGTTCTTTTCACATACCACATATGGATCCACCAGTGTCATTGCATGTGTGCTCTTTTCACAATTCACCTATGGATCCACCAGTGTCATTGCATGTGTGTTATTTTTACTAACAACAACTAGAGTCATTTCATGACTGTTCTTCTCACATACCACATATGGATCCACCAGTGTCATTGCATGTGTGATCTTTTTACTAACAACAACCAAAGTCATTACATGTGTGTTCTCTTCAGAGACCACACATGGATCCACCAGTGTCATTGCATGTGTGTTCTTTTTACTAACAATAACCAGAGTCACTGAAATATGTGCTCTTTTCACAATACACCTTTGGATCCGCCAGTGTCATTGCATGTTTGTTCTTTTCACAATCCACCTATGAATCCACCAGTGTCATTGCATGTATGTTCTTTTCACTAACAACAACCAGAGTCATTGCATGTGTGTTCTTTTCACATACCACATATGGATCCACCAGTGTCATTGCATGTGTGCTCTTTTGACAGTCCACATATGGATCCACCAGTGTCATTGCATGTGTGTTCTTTTTAGTAAAAACAACCAGAGTCATTGCATGTGTGTTATTTTCACATACCACATATGGATCCACTAGTGTCATTGAAATGTGTGTTCTCTTCAGAGACCACACATGGATCCACCAATGTCATTGCATGTATGTTCTATTCACTAACAACAACTGGAGTCATTGCATGTGTGTTATTTTCACATACCACATATGGATCCACCAGTGTCATTGCATGTGTGCTCTTTTCACAATCCACCTATGGATCCACCAGTGTCATTGCATGTGTGTTCTTTTTAGTAACAACAACCAGAGTCATTTCATGATTGTTCTTTTCACATACCACCTATGGATCCACAAGTGTCATTGCATGTGTGTTCTTTTTAGTAAAAACAACCAGCGTCATTGCATGTGTGTTCTTTTCACATACCACATATGGATCCACCAGTGTCATTGAAATGTATGTTCTCTTCAGAGACCACACAGATCCATCAGTGTCATTGCATATGTGTTCTTTTCACTAATAACAACTGGATTCATTGCATGTGTGTTTTTTTCACATACCACAAATGGATCCACCAGTGTCATTGCATGTGTGCTCTTTTCACAATCCGCCTACGGATCCACCAGTGTCATTGCATGTGTGTTCTTTTTAGAAACAACAACCAGAGTCGTTGAAATGTGTGTTCTTTTCACATACCACCTATGGATCCACCACTGTTAGTGCATGTGTGTTATTTTTAGTAACAACAACCAGAGCATTGCATGTGTGTTCTTTTCACATACCACATATGGATCCACCAGTGTCATTGAAATGTGTGTTCTCTTCAGAGACCACACATGGATCCACCAGTGTCATTGCATGTGTGTTCTTTCAACCAGAGTCATTGCATGTGTGTTCTTTTCACATACCACATATGGATCCACCAGTGTCATTGCATGTGTGCTCTTTTCACAATTCACCTATGGATCCACCAGTGTCATTGCATGTGTGTTATTTTTACTAACAACAACTAGAGTCATTTCATGACTGTTCTTCTCACATACCACATATGGATCCACCAGTGTCATTGCATGTGTGATCTTTTTACTAACAACAACCAAAGTCATTACATGTGTGTTCTCTTCAGAGACCACACATGGATCCACCAGTGTCATTGCATGTGTGTTCTTTTTACTAACAATAACCAGAGTCACTGAAATATGTGCTCTTTTCACAATCCACCTTTGGATCCGCCAGTGTCATTGCATGTTTGTTCTTTTCACAATCCACCTATGAATCCACCAGTGTCATTGCATGTATGTTCTTTTCACTAACAAGAACCAGAGTCATTGCATGTGTGTTCTTTTCACATACCACATATGGATCCACCAGTGTCATTGCATGTGTGCTCTTTTGACAGTCCACATATGGATCCACCAGTGTCATTGCATGTGTGTTCTTTTTAGTAATAACAACCAGAGTCATTGAAATGTGTGTTCTTTTCACATACCACCTATGGATCCACCAGTGTCATTGCATGTGTATTCTTTTGAGTAAAAACAACCAGAGTCATTGCATGTGTGTTCTTTTCACATACCACATATGGATCCACTAGTGTCATTGAAATGTGTGTTCTCTTCAGAGACCACACATGGATCCACCAATGTCATTGCATGTATGTTCTTTTCACTAACAACGACTGGAGTCATTGCATGTGTGTTATTTTCACATACCACATATAGATCCACCAGTGTCATTGCATGTGTGCTCTTTTCACAATCCACCTATGGATCCACCAGTGTCATTGCATGTGTGTTCTTTTTAGTAACAACAACCAAAGTCATTTCATGACTATTCTTTTCACATACCACCTATGGATCCACAAGTGTCATTGCATGTGTGTTCTTTTTAGTAAAAACAACCAGCGTCATTGCATGTGTGTTCTTTTCACATACCACATATGGATCCACCAGTGTCATTGAAATGTATGTTCTCTTCAGAGACCACACGGATCCATCAGTGTCATTGCATATGTGTTCTTTTCACTAATAACAACTGGAGTCATTGCATGTGTGTTTTTTTCACATACCACAAATGGATCCACCAGTTTCATTGCATGTGTGCTCTTTTCACAATCCACCTATGGATCCACCAGTGTCATTGCATGTGTGTTCTTTTTAGAAACAACAACCAGAGTCGTTGAAATGTGTGTTCTTTTCACATACCACCTATGGATCCAGCAGTGTTAGTGCATGTGTGTTCTTTTTAGTAACAACAACCAGAGCATTGCATGTGTGTTCTTTTCACATACCACATATGGATCCACCAGTGTCATTGAAATGTGTGTTCTCTTCAGAGACCACACATGGATCCACGATTGTCATTGCATGTGTGTTCTTTTCACTAACAACAACCAGAGTCATTGAATGTGTGTTCTTTTCACATACCACATATGGATCCACCAGTGTCATTGCATGTGTGCTCTTTTCACAATTCACCTATGGATCCACCAGTGTCATTGCATGTGTGTTATTTTTACTAACAACAACTAGAGTCATTTCATGACTGTTCTTCTCACATACCACATATGGATCCACCAGTGTCATTGCATGTGTGATCTTTTTACTAACAACAACCAAAGTCATTACATGTGTGTTCTCTTCAGAGACCACACATGGATCCACCAGTGTCATTGCATGTGTGTTCTTTTTACTAACAATAACCAGAGTCATTGAAATATGTGCTCTTTTCACAATCCACCTTTGGATCCGCCAGTGTCATTGCAGGTTTGTTCTTTTCACAATCCACCTATGAATCCACCAGTGTCATTGCATGTATGTTCTTTTCACTAACAACAACCAGAGTCATTGCATGTGTGTTCTTTTCACATACCACATATTTTCATCCACCAGTGTCATTGCATGTGTGCTCTTTTGACAGTCCACATATGGATCCACCAGTGTCATTGCATGTGTGTTCTTTTTAGTAATAACAACCAGAGTCATTGAAATGTGTGTTCTTTTCACATACCACCTATGGATCGACCAGTGTCATTGCATGTGTATTCTTTTGAGTAAAAACAACCAGAGTCATTGCATGTGTGTTCTTTTCACATACCACATATGGATCCACTAGTGTCATTGAAATGTGTGTTCTCTTTAGAGAGCACACATGGATCCACCAATGTCATTGCATGTATGTTCTTTTCACTAACAACGACTGGAGTCATTGCATGTGTGTTATTTTCACATACCACATATAGATCCACCAGTGTCATTGCATGTGTGCTCTTTTCACAATCCACCTATGGATCCACCAGTGTCATTGCATGTGTGTTCTTTTTAGTAACAACAACCAGAGTCATTTCATGACTGTTCTTTTCGCATACCACCTATGGATCCACAAGTGTCATTGCATGTGTGTTCTTTTTAGTAAAAACAACCAGCATCATTGCATGTGTGTTCTTTTCACATACCACATATGGATCCACCGGTGTCATTGAAATGTGTGTTCTCTTCAGAGACCACACGGATCCACCAGTGTCATTGCATGTATGTTCTTTTCATTAATAACAACTCGAGTCGTCGCATGTGTGTTTTTTTCACATACCACAAATGGATCCACCAGTGTCATTGCATGTGTGCCCTTTTCACAATCCACCTATGGATCCACCAGTGTCATTGCATGTGTGTTCTTTTTAGAAACAACAACCAGAGTCGTTGAAATGTGTGTTCTTTTCACATACCACCTATGGATCCACCAGTGTTAGTGCATGTGTGTTCTTTTTAGTAACAACAACCAGAGCATTGCATGTGTGTTCTTTTTACATACCACATATGGATCCACCAGTGTCATTGAAATGTATGTTCTCTTCAGAGACCACACGGATCCATCAGTGTCATTGCATATGTGTTCTTTTCACTAATAACAACTGGAGTCGTTGCATGTGTGTTTTTTTCACATACCACAAATGGATCCACCAGTTTCATTGCATGTGTGCTCTTTTCACAATCCACCTATGGATCCACCAGTGTCATTGCATGTGTGTTCTTTTTAGAAACAACAACCAGAGTCGTTGAAATGTGTGTTCTTTTCACATACCACCTATGGATCCACCAGTGTTAGTGCATGTGTGTTCTTTTTAGTAACAACAACCAGAGCATTGCATGTGTGTTCTTTTCACATACCACATATGGATCCACCAGTGTCATTGAAATGTGTGTTCTCTTCAGAGACCACACATGGATCCACGAGTGTCATTGCATGTGTGTTCTTTTCACTAACAACAACCAGAGTCATTGAATGTGTGTTCTTTTCACATACCACATATGGATCCACCAGTGTCATTGCATGTGTGCTCTTTTCACAATTCACCTATGGATCCACCAGTGTCATTGCATGTGTGTTATTTTTACTAACAACAACTAGAGTCATTTCATGACTGTTCTTCTCACATACCACATATGGATCCACCAGTGTCATTGCATGTGTGATCTTTTTACTAACAACAACCAAAGTCATTACATGTGTGTTCTCTTCAGAGACCACACATGGATCCACCAGTGTCATTGCATGTGTGTTCTTTTTACTAACAATAACCAGAGTCATTGAAATATGTGCTCTTTTCACAATCCACCTTTGGATCCGCCAGTGTCATTGCAGGTTTGTTCTTTTCACAATCCACCTATGAATCCACCAGTGTCATTGCATGTATGTTCTTTTCACTAACAACAACCAGAGTCATTGCATGTGTGTTCTTTTCACATACCACATATTTTCATCCACCAGTGTCATTGCATGTGTGCTCTTTTGACAGTCCACATATGGATCCACCAGTGTCATTGCATGTGTGTTCTTTTTAGTAATAACAACCAGAGTCATTGAAATGTGTGTTCTTTTCACATACCACCTATGGATCCACCAGTGTCATTGCATGTGTATTCTTTTGAGTAAAAACAACCAGAGTCATTGCATGTGTGTTCTTTTCACATACCACATATGGATCCACTAGTGTCATTGAAATGTGTGTTCTCTTTAGAGACCACACATGGATCCACCAATGTCATTGCATGTATGTTCTTTTCACTAACAACGACTGGAGTCATTGCATGTGTGTTATTTTCACATACCACATATAGATCCACCAGTGTCATTGCATGTGTGCTCTTTTCACAATCCACCTATGGATCCACCAGTGTCATTGCATGTGTGTTCTTTTTAGTAACAACAACCAGAGTCATTTCATGACTGTTCTTTTCGCATACCACCTATGGATCCACAAGTGTCATTGCATGTGTGTTCTTTTTAGTAAAAACAACCAGCATCATTGCATGTGTGTTCTTTTCACATACCACATATGGATCCACCGGTGTCATTGAAATGTGTGTTCTCTTCAGAGACCACACGGATCCACCAGTGTCATTGCATGTATGTTCTTTTCATTAATAACAACTCGAGTCGTTGCATGTGTGTTTTTTTCACATACCACAAATGGATCCACCAGTGTCATTGCATGTGTGCCCTTTTCACAATCCACCTATGGATCCACCAGTGTCATTGCATGTGTGTTCTTTTTAGAAACAACAACCAGAGTCGTTGAAATGTGTGTTCTTTTCACATACCACCTATGGATCCACCAGTGTTAGTGCATGTGTGTTCTTTTTAGTAACAACAACCAGAGCATTGCATGTGTGTTCTTTTTACATACCACATATGGATCCACCAGTGTCATTGAAATGTGTGTTCTCTTCAGAGACCACACATGGATCCACGATTGTCATTGCATGTGTGTTCTTTTCACTAACAACAACCAGAGTCATTGCATGTGTGTTCTTTTCACATACCACATATGGATCCACCAGTGTCATTGCATTTGTGCTCTTTTCACAATTCACCTATGGATCCACCAGTGTCATTGCATGTGTATTCTTTTTACTAACAACAACTGGAGTCATTTCATGATTGTTCTTCTCACATACCACATATGGATCCACCAGTGTAATTTCATGTGTGTTCCCTTCATAATCCACGCATGGATCCACGAGTGTCATTGCATGTGTGATCTTTTTACTAACAACAACCAAAGTCATTACATGTGTGTTCTCTTCAAAGACCACACATGGATCCACCAGTGTCATTGCATGTGTGTTCTTTTTACTAACAACAACTAGAGTCATTTCATGTCTGTTCTTCTCACATACCACATATGGATCCACCAGTGTAATTGCATGTCTGTTCTCTTCACAATCCACACATGGATCCACCAGTGTCATTGCATGTGTTTTCTTTTTAGTAACAACAACCAGAGTCATTACATGTGTGTTCTTTTCACATACCACATATGGATCCACCAGTGTCATTGCATGTGTGCTCTTTTCATAGTCCACATATGGATCCACCAGTGTCATTGCATGTGTGTTCTTTTTAGTAATAACAACCAGAGTCATTGAAATGTGTGTTCTTTTGACATACCACCTATGGATCCACCAGTGTCATTGCATGTGTGTTCTTTTGAGTAAAAACAACTAGAGTCATTGCATGTGTGTTCTTTTCACATACCACATATGGATCCACTAGTGTCATTGAAATGTGTGCTCTTTTCACAATCCACCTATGGATCCACCTGTGTTATTGCATGTGTGTTCTTTTTAGTAACAACAACCAGAGTCATTGAAATGTGTGTTCTTTTCACATACCACCTATGGATCCACCAATGTCATTGCATCTGTGTTCTTTTTAGTAACAACAAGAAGAGTCATTGCATGTGTGTTCTTTTCAGATACCACATACGGATCCACTAGTGTCATTGAAATGTGTGTTCTCTTCAGAGACCACACATGGATCCACCAGTGTCATTGCATGTGTGTTCTTTCTAGTAACAACAACCAGAGTCATTGAAATGTCTATTCTTTTCACATACCACCTATGGATCCACCAGTGTCATTGCATGTGTGTTCTTTTTAGTAACAACAACCAGAGTCATTGCACGTGTGTTCTTTTCACATACCACATATGGATCCATCGGTGTCATTGAAATGTGTGTTCTCTTCAGAGACCACACATGGATCCACCAGTGTCATTGCATGTGTGTTCTCTTCACTAACAACAACTAGAGTCATTGCATGTGTGATCTTTTCACATACCACATATGGATCCACCAGTGTCATTGCATGTGTGCTCTTTTCACAATTCACCTATGGATCCACCAATGTCATTGCATGTGTGTTCTTTTTACTAACAACAACTAGAGTCATTTCATGACTGTTCTTCTCACATACCACATATGGATCCACAAGTGTAATTGCATTTGTGTTCTCTTCACAATCCACGCATGGATCCACCAGTGTCATTACATGTGTGTTCTCTTCAGAGATAACACATGGATGCACCAGTGTCATTGCATGTGTGTTCATTTCACTTGCAACAACCAGAGTCATTGAAATGTGTGCTCTTTTCACAATCAACCTTTGGATCCACCAATGTCATTGCATGTGTGTTCTTTTCACAATCCACCTATAAATCCACCAATGTCATTGCATGTATGTTCTTTTCACTAACAACAACCAGTCATTGCATGTGTGTTCTTTTCACATACCACATATGGATCCACCAGTGTCATTGCATGTGTACTCTTTTCACAATCCACATATGGATCCACCAGTGTCATTGCATGTGTGTTCTTTTTAGTAATAACAACCAGAGTCATTGAGATGTGTGTTCTTTTGACATACCACCTATGGATCCAGCAGTGTCATTGCATGTGTGTTCTTTTTAGTAAAAACAACGAGAGTCGTTGCATGTGCATTCTTTTCACATACCACATATGGATCCACTAGTGTCATTGAAATGTGTGTGCTCTTCAGAGACCACACATGGATCCACCAATGTCATTGCATGTATGTTCTTTTCACTAACAACAACTGGAGTCATTGCATGTGTGTTATTTTCACATACCACATATGGATCCACCAGTGTCATTGCATGTGTGCTCTTTTCACAATCCACCTATGGATCCACCAGTGTTATTGCATGTGTGTTCTTTTTAGTAACAACAACTAGAGTCATTTCATGACTGTTCTTTTCACATACCACCTATGGATCCACAAGTGTCATTGCATGTGTGTTCTTTTTATTAAAAACAACCAGAGTCATTGCATGTGTGTTCTTTTCACTAACAACAACCAGAGTCATTGCATGTGTGTTCTTTTCACATACCACATATGGATCCACCAGTGTCATTGCATTTGTGCTCTTTTCACAATTCACCTATGGATCCACCAGTGTCATTGCATGTGTATTCTTTTTACTAACAACAACTGGAGTCATTTCATGATTGTTCTTCTCACATACCACATATGGATCCACCAGTGTAATTTCATGTGTGTTCCCTTCATAATCCACGCATGGATCCACGAGTGTCATTGCATGTGTGATCTTTTTACTAACAACAACCAAAGTCATTACATGTGTGTTCTCTTCAAAGACCACACATGGATCCACCAGTGTCATTGCATGTGTGTTCTTTTTACTAACAACAACTAGAGTCATTTCATGTCTGTTCTTCTCACATACCACATATGGATCCACCAGTGTAATTGCATGTCTGTTCTCTTCACAATCCACACATGGATCCACCAGTGTCATTGCATGTGTTTTCTTTTTAGTAACAACAACCAGAGTCATTACATGTGTGTTCTTTTCACATACCACATATGGATCCACCAGTGTCATTGCATGTGTGCTCTTTTCATAGTCCACATATGGATCCACCAGTGTCATTGCATGTGTGTTCTTTTTAGTAATAACAACCAGAGTCATTGAAATGTGTGTTCTTTTGACATACCACCTATGGATCCACCAGTGTCATTGCATGTGTGTTCTTTTGAGTAAAAACAACTAGAGTCATTGCATGTGTGTTCTTTTCACATACCACATATGGATCCACTAGTGTCATTGAAATGTGTGCTCTTTTCACAATCCACCTATGGATCCACCTGTGTTATTGCATGTGTGTTCTTTTTAGTAACAACAACCAGAGTCATTGAAATGTGTGTTCTTTTCACATACCACCTATGGATCCACCAATGTCATTGCATCTGTGTTCTTTTTAGTAACAACAAGAAGAGTCATTGCATGTGTGTTCTTTTCAGATACCACATACGGATCCACTAGTGTCATTGAAATGTGTGTTCTCTTCAGAGACCACACATGGATCCACCAGTGTCATTGCATGTGTGTTCTTTCTAGTAACAACAACCAGAGTCATTGAAATGTCTATTCTTTTCACATACCACCTATGGATCCACCAGTGTCATTGCATGTGTGTTCTTTTTAGTAACAACAACCAGAGTCATTGCACGTGTGTTCTTTTCACATACCACATATGGATCCATCGTTGTCATTGAAATGTGTGTTCTCTTCAGAGACCACACATGGATCCACCAGTGTCATTGCATGTGTGTTCTCTTCACTAACAACAACTAGAGTCATTGCATGTGTGATCTTTTCACATACCACATATGGATCCACCAGTGTCATTGCATGTGTGCTCTTTTCACAATTCACCTATGGATCCACCAATGTCATTGCATGTGTGTTCTTTTTACTAACAACAACTAGAGTCATTTCATGACTGTTCTTCTCACATACCACATATGGATCCACAAGTGTAATTGCATTTGTGTTCTCTTCACAATCCACGCATGGATCCACCAGTGTCATTACATGTGTGTTCTCTTCAGAGATAACACATGGATGCACCAGTGTCATTGCATGTGTGTTCATTTCACTTGCAACAACCAGAGTCATTGAAATGTGTGCTCTTTTCACAATCAACCTTTGGATCCACCAATGTCATTGCATGTGTGTTCTTTTCACAATCCACCTATAAATCCACCAATGTCATTGCATGTATGTTCTTTTCACTAACAACAACCAGTCATTGCATGTGTGTTCTTTTCACATACCACATATGGATCCACCAGTGTCATTGCATGTGTACTCTTTTCACAATCCACATATGGATCCACCAGTGTCATTGCATGTGTGTTCTTTTTAGTAATAACAACCAGAGTCATTGAGATGTGTGTTCTTTTGACATACCACCTATGGATCCAGCAGTGTCATTGCATGTGTGTTCTTTTTAGTAAAAACAACGAGAGTCGTTGCATGTGCATTCTTTTCACATACCACATATGGATCCACTAGTGTCATTGAAATGTGTGTGCTCTTCAGAGACCACACATGGATCCACCAATGTCATTGCATGTATGTTCTTTTCACTAACAACAACTGGAGTCATTGCATGTGTGTTATTTTCACATACCACATATGGATCCACCAGTGTCATTGCATGTGTGCTCTTTTCACAATCCACCTATGGATCCACCAGTGTTATTGCATGTGTGTTCTTTTTAGTAACAACAACTAGAGTCATTTCATGACTGTTCTTTTCACATACCACCTATGGATCCACAAGTGTCATTGCATGTGTGTTCTTTTTATTAAAAACAACCAGAGTCATTGCATGTGTGTTCTTTTCACTAACAACAACCAGAGTCATTGCATGTGTGTTCTTTTCACATACCACATATGGATCCACCAGTGTCATTGCATTTGTGCTCTTTTCACAATTCACCTATGGATCCACCAGTGTCATTGCATGTGTATTCTTTTTACTAACAACAACTGGAGTCATTTCATGATTGTTCTTCTCACATACCACATATGGATCCACCAGTGTAATTTCACGTGTGTTCCCTTCATAATCCACGCATGGATCCACGAGTGTCATTGCATGTGTGATCTTTTTACTAACAACAACCAAAGTCATTACATGTGTGTTCTCTTCAAAGACCACACATGGATCCACCAGTGTCATTGCATGTGTGTTCTTTTTACTAACAACAACTAGAGTCATTTCATGTCTGTTCTTCTCACATACCACATATGGATCCACCAGTGTAATTGCATGTCTGTTCTCTTCACAATCCACACATGGATCCACCAGTGTCATTGCATGTGTTTTCTTTTTAGTAACAACAACCAGAGTCATTACATGTGTGTTCTTTTCACATACCACATATGGATCCACCAGTGTCATTGCATGTGTGCTCTTTTCATAGTCCACATATGGATCCACCAGTGTCATTGCATGTGTGTTCTTTTTAGTAATAACAACCAGAGTCATTGAAATGTGTGTTCTTTTGACATACCACCTATGGATCCACCAGTGTCATTGCATGTGTGTTCTTTTGAGTAAAAACAACTAGAGTCATTGCATGTGTGTTCTTTTCACATACCACATATGGATCCACTAGTGTCATTGAAATGTGTGCTCTTTTCACAATCCACCTATGGATCCACCTGTGTTATTGCATGTGTGTTCTTTTTAGTAACAACAACCAGAGTCATTGAAATGTGTGTTCTTTTCACATACCACCTATGGATCCACCAATGTCATTGCATCTGTGTTCTTTTTAGTAACAACAAGAAGAGTCATTGCATGTGTGTTCTTTTCAGATACCACATACGGATCCACTAGTGTCATTGAAATGTGTGTTCTCTTCAGAGACCACACATGGATCCACCAGTGTCATTGCATGTGTGTTCTTTCTAGTAACAACAACCAGAGTCATTGAAATGTCTATTCTTTTCACATACCACCTATGGATCCACCAGTGTCATTGCATGTGTGTTCTTTTTAGTAACAACAACCAGAGTCATTGCACGTGTGTTCTTTTCACATACCACATATGGATCCATCGGTGTCATTGAAATGTGTGTTCTCTTCAGAGACCACACATGGATCCACCAGTGTCATTGCATGTGTGTTCTCTTCACTAACAACAACTAGAGTCATTGCATGTGTGATCTTTTCACATACCACATATGGATCCACCAGTGTCATTGCATGTGTGCTCTTTTCACAATTCACCTATGGATCCACCAATGTCATTGCATGTGTGTTCTTTTTACTAACAACAACTAGAGTCATTTCATGACTGTTCTTCTCACATACCACATATGGATCCACAAGTGTAATTGCATTTGTGTTCTCTTCACAATCCACGCATGGATCCACCAGTGTCATTACATGTGTGTTCTCTTCAGAGATAACACATGGATGCACCAGTGTCATTGCATGTGTGTTCATTTCACTTGCAACAACCAGAGTCATTGAAATGTGTGCTCTTTTCACAATCAACCTTTGGATCCACCAATGTCATTGCATGTGTGTTCTTTTCACAATCCACCTATAAATCCACCAATGTCATTTCATGTATGTTCTTTTCACTAACAACAACCAGTCATTGCATGTGTGTTCTTTTCACATACCACATATGGATCCACCAGTGTCATTGCATGTGTACTCTTTTCACAATCCACATATGGATCCACCAGTGTCATTGCATGTGTGTTCTTTTTAGTAATAACAACCAGAGTCATTGAGATGTGTGTTCTTTTGACATACCACCTATGGATCCACCAGTGTCATTGCATGTGTGTTCTTTTTAGTAAAAACAACGAGAGTCATTGCATGTGCATTCTTTTCACATACCACATATGGATCCACTAGTGTCATTGAAATGTGTGTGCTCTTCAGAGACCACACATGGATCCACCAATGTAATTGCATGTATGTTCTTTTCACTAACAACAACTGGAGTCATTGCATGTGTGTTATTTTCACATACCACATATGGATCCACCAGTGTCATTGCATGTGTGCTCTTTTCACAATCCACCTATGGATCCACCAGTGTTATTGCATGTGTGTTCTTTTTAGTAACAACAACTAGAGTCATTTCATGACTGTTCTTTTCACATACCACCTATGGATCCACAAGTGTCATTGCATGTGTGTTCTTTTTATTAAAAACAACCAGAGTCATTGCATGTGTGTTCTTTTCACTAACAACAACCAGAGTCATTGCATGTGTGTTCTTTTCACATACCACATATGGATCCACCAGTGTCATTGCATTTGTGCTCTTTTCACAATTCACCTATGGATCCACCAGTGTCATTGCATGTGTATTCTTTTTACTAACAACAACTGGAGTCATTTCATGATTGTTCTTCTCACATACCACATATGGATCCACCAGTGTAATTTCATGTGTGTTCCCTTCATAATCCACGCATGGATCCACGAGTGTCATTGCATGTGTGATCTTTTTACTAACAACAACCAAAGTCATTACATGTGTGTTCTCTTCAAAGACCACACATGGATCCACCAGTGTCATTGCATGTGTGTTCTTTTTACTAACAACAACTAGAGTCATTTCATGTCTGTTCTTCTCACATACCACATATGGATCCACCAGTGTAATTGCATGTCTGTTCTCTTCACAATCCACACATGGATCCACCAGTGTCATTGCATGTGTTTTCTTTTTAGTAACAACAACCAGAGTCATTACATGTGTGTTCTTTTCACATACCACATATGGATCCACCAGTGTCATTGCATGTGTGCTCTTTTCATAGTCCACATATGGATCCACCAGTGTCATTGCATGTGTGTTCTTTTTAGTAATAACAACCAGAGTCATTGAAATGTGTGTTCTTTTGACATACCACCTATGGATCCACCAGTGTCATTGCATGTGTGTTCTTTTGAGTAAAAACAACTAGAGTCATTGCATGTGTGTTCTTTTCACATACCACATATGGATCCACTAGTGTCATTGAAATGTGTGCTCTTTTCACAATCCACCTATGGATCCACCTGTGTTATTGCATGTGTGTTCTTTTTAGTAACAACAACCAGAGTCATTGAAATGTGTGTTCTTTTCACATACCACCTAAGGATCCACCAATGTCATTGCATCTGTGTTCTTTTTAGTAACAACAAGAAGAGTCATTGCATGTGTGTTCTTTTCAGATACCACATACGGATCCACTAGTGTCATTGAAATGTGTGTTCTCTTCAGAGACCACACATGGATCCACCAGTGTCATTGCATGTGTGTTCTTTCTAGTAACAACAACCAGAGTCATTGAAATGTCTATTCTTTTCACATACCACCTATGGATCCACCAGTGTCATTGCATGTGTGTTCTTTTTAGTAACAACAACCAGAGTCATTGCACGTGTGTTCTTTTCACATACCACATATGGATCCATCGGTGTCATTGAAATGTGTGTTCTCTTCAGAGACCACACATGGATCCACCAGTGTCATTGCATGTGTGTTCTCTTCACTAACAACAACTAGAGTCATTGCATGTGTGATCTTTTCACATACCACATATGGATCCACCAGTGTCATTGCATGTGTGCTCTTTTCACAATTCACCTATGGATCCACCAATGTCATTGCATGTGTGTTCTTTTTACTAACAACAACTAGAGTCATTTCATGACTGTTCTTCTCACATACCACATATGGATCCACAAGTGTAATTGCATTTGTGTTCTCTTCACAATCCACGCATGGATCCACCAGTGTCATTACATGTGTGTTCTCTTCAGAGATAACACATGGATGCACCAGTGTCATTGCATGTGTGTTCATTTCACTTGCAACAACCAGAGTCATTGAAATGTGTGCTCTTTTCACAATCAACCTTTGGATCCACCAATGTCATTGCATGTGTGTTCTTTTCACAATCCACCTATAAATCCACCAATGTCATTTCATGTATGTTCTTTTCACTAACAACAACCAGTCATTGCATGTGTGTTCTTTTCACATACCACATATGGATCCACCAGTGTCATTGCATGTGTACTCTTTTCACAATCCACATATGGATCCACCAGTGTCATTGCATGTGTGTTCTTTTTAGTAATAACAACCAGAGTCATTGAGATGTGTGTTCTTTTGACATACCACCTATGGATCCACCAGTGTCATTGCATGTGTGTTCTTTTTAGTAAAAACAACGAGAGTCATTGCATGTGCATTCTTTTCACATACCACATATGGATCCACTAGTGTCATTGAAATGTGTGTGCTCTTCAGAGACCACACATGGATCCACCAATGTCATTGCATGTATGTTCTTTTCACTAACAACAACTGGAGTCATTGCATGTGTGTTATTTTCACATACCACATATGGATCCACCAGTGTCATTGCATGTGTGCTCTTTTCACAATCCACCTATGGATCCACCAGTGTTATTGCATGTGTGTTCTTTTTAGTAACAACAACTAGAGTCATTTCATGACTGTTCTTTTCACATACCACCTATGGATCCACAAGTGTCATTGCATGTGTGTTCTTTTTATTAAAAACAACCAGAGTCATTGCATGTGTGTTCTTTTCACTAACAACAACCAGAGTCATTGCATGTGTGTTCTTTTCACATACCACATATGGATCCACCAGTGTCATTGCATTTGTGCTCTTTTCACAATTCACCTATGGATCCACCAGTGTCATTGCATGTGTATTCTTTTTACTAACAACAACTGGAGTCATTTCATGATTGTTCTTCTCACATACCACATATGGATCCACCAGTGTAATTTCATGTGTGTTCCCTTCATAATCCACGCATGGATCCACGAGTGTCATTGCATGTGTGATCTTTTTACTAACAACAACCAAAGTCATTACATGTGTGTTCTCTTCAAAGACCACACATGGATCCACCAGTGTCATTGCATGTGTGTTCTTTTTACTAACAACAACTAGAGTCATTTCATGTCTGTTCTTCTCACATACCACATATGGATCCACCAGTGTAATTGCATGTCTGTTCTCTTCACAATCCACACATGGATCCACCAGTGTCATTGCATGTGTTTTCTTTTTAGTAACAACAACCAGAGTCATTACATGTGTGTTCTTTTCACATACCACATATGGATCCACCAGTGTCATTGCATGTGTGCTCTTTTCATAGTCCACATATGGATCCACCAGTGTCATTGCATGTGTGTTCTTTTTAGTAATAACAACCAGAGTCATTGAAATGTGTGTTCTTTTGACATACCACCTATGGATCCACCAGTGTCATTGCATGTGTGTTCTTTTGAGTAAAAACAACTAGAGTCATTGCATGTGTGTTCTTTTCACATACCACATATGGATCCACTAGTGTCATTGAAATGTGTGCTCTTTTCACAATCCACCTATGGATCCACCTGTGTTATTGCATGTGTGTTCTTTTTAGTAACAACAACCAGAGTCATTGAAATGTGTGTTCTTTTCACATACCACCTAAGGATCCACCAATGTCATTGCATCTGTGTTCTTTTTAGTAACAACAAGAAGAGTCATTGCATGTGTGTTCTTTTCAGATACCACATACGGATCCACTAGTGTCATTGAAATGTGTGTTCTCTTGAGAGACCACACATGGATCCACCAGTGTCATTGCATGTGTGTTCTTTCTAGTAACAACAACCAGAGTCATTGAAATGTCTATTCTTTTCACATACCACCTATGGATCCACCAGTGTCATTGCATGTGTGTTCTTTTTAGTAACAACAACCAGAGTCATTGCACGTGTGTTCTTTTCACATACCACATATGGATCCATCGGTGTCATTGAAATGTGTGTTCTCTTCAGAGACCACACATGGATCCACCAGTGTCATTGCATGTGTGTTCTCTTCACTAACAACAACTAGAGTCATTGCATGTGTGATCTTTTCACATACCACATATGGATCCACCAGTGTCATTGCATGTGTGCTCTTTTCACAATTCACCTATGGATCCACCAATGTCATTGCATGTGTGTTCTTTTTACTAACAACAACTAGAGTCATTTCATGACTGTTCTTCTCACATACCACATATGGATCCACAAGTGTAATTGCATTTGTGTTCTCTTCACAATCCACGCATGGATCCACCAGTGTCATTACATGTGTGTTCTCTTCAGAGATAACACATGGATGCACCAGTGTCATTGCATGTGTGTTCATTTCACTTGCAACAACCAGAGTCATTGAAATGTGTGCTCTTTTCACAATCAACCTTTGGATCCACCAATGTCATTGCATGTGTGTTCTTTTCACAATCCACCTATAAATCCACCAATGTCATTGCATGTATGTTCTTTTCACTAACAACAACCAGTCATTGCATGTGTGTTCTTTTCACATACCACATATGGATCCACCAGTGTCATTGCATGTGTACTCTTTTCACAATCCACATATGGATCCACCAGTGTCATTGCATGTGTGTTCTTTTTAGTAATAACAACCAGAGTCATTGAGATGTGTGTTCTTTTGACATACCACCTATGGATCCACCAGTGTCATTGCATGTGTGTTCTTTTTAGTAAAAACAACGAGAGTCATTGCATGTGCATTCTTTTCACATACCACATATGGATCCACTAGTGTCATTGAAATGTGTGTGCTCTTCAGAGACCACACATGGATCCACCAATGTCATTGCATGTATGTTCTTTTCACTAACAACAACTGGAGTCATTGCATGTGTGTTATTTTCACATACCACATATGGATCCACCAGTGTCATTGCATGTGTGCTCTTTTCACAATCCACCTATGGATCCACCAGTGTTATTGCATGTGTGTTCTTTTTAGTAACAACAACTAGAGTCATTTCATGACTGTTCTTTTCACATACCACCTATGGATCCACAAGTGTCATTGCATGTGTGTTCTTTTTATTAAAAACAACCAGAGTCATTGCATGTGTGTTCTTTTCACGTACCACATATGGATCCACCAGTGTCATTGAAATGTGTGTTCACTTCAGAGACCACACGGATCCACCAGTGTCATTGCATGTATTTTCTTTTCACTAATAACAACTGGAGTCGTTGCATGTGTGTTCTTTTCACATACCACAAATGGATCCACCAGTGTCATTGCATGTGTGCTCTTTTCACAATCCACCTATGGATCTACCAGTGTCATTGCATGTGTGTTCTTTTTAATAACAACAACCAGAGTCATTGAAATGTGTGTTCTTTTCACATACCACCTATGGATCCACCACTGTCATTGCATGTGTGTTCTTTTTAGTAACAACAACCAGAGTCATTGCATGTGTGTTCTTTTCACATACCACATATGGATCCACCAGTGTCATTGAAATGTGTGTTCTCTTCAGAGACCACACACGCATCCACCTGTGTCATTGCATGTGTGTTCTTTTCACTAACAACAACCAGAGTCATTGCATGTGTGTTCTTTTCACATACCACCTATGGATCCACCAATGTCATTGCATCTGTGTTCTTTTTAGTAACAACAAGAAGAGTCATTGCATGTGTGTTCTTTTCAGATACCACATACGGATCCACTAGTGTCATTGAAATGTGTGTTCTCTTCAGAGACCACACATGGATCCACCAGTGTCATTGCATGTGTGTTCTTTCTAGTAACAACAACCAGAGTCATTGAAATGTCTATTCTTTTCACATACCACCTATGGATCCACCATTTTCATTGCATGTGTGTTCTTTTTAGTAACAACAACCAGAGTCATTGCACGTGTGTTCTTTTCACATACCACATATGGATCCATCGGTGTCATTGAAATGTGTGTTCTCTTCAGAGACCACACATGGATCCACCAGTGTCATTGCATGTGTGTTCTCTTCACTAACAACAACTAGAGTCATTGCATGTGTGATCTTTTCACATACCACATATGGATCCACCAGTGTCATTGCATGTGTGCTCTTTTCACAATTCACCTATGGATCCACCAATGTCATTGCATGTGTGTTCTTTTTACTAACAACAACTAGAGTCATTTCATGACTGTTCTTCTCACATACCACATATGGATCCACAAGTGTAATTGCATTTGTGTTCTCTTCACAATCCACGCATGGATCCAACAGTGTCATTACATGTGTGTTCTCTTCAGAGATAACACATGGATGCACCAGTGTCATTGCATGTGTGTTCATTTCACTTGCAACAACCAGAGTCATTGAAATGTGTGCTCTTTTCACAATCAACCTTTGGATCCACCAATGTCATTGCATGTGTGTTCTTTTCACAATCCACCTATAAATCCACCAATGTCATTGCATGTATGTTCTTTTCACTAACAACAACCAGTCATTGCATGTGTGTTCTTTTCACATACCACATATGGATCCACCAGTGTCATTGCATGTGTACTCTTTTCACAATCCACATATGGATCCACCAGTGTCATTGCATGTGTGTTCTTTTTAGTAATAACAACCAGAGTCATTGAGATGTGTGTTCTTTTGACATACCACCTATGGATCCACCAGTGTCATTGCATGTGTGTTCTTTTTAGTAAAAACAACGAGAGTCATTGCATGTGCATTCTTTTCACATACCACATATGGATCCACTAGTGTCATTGAAATGTGTGTGCTCTTCAGAGACCACACATGGATCCACCAATGTCATTGCATGTATGTTCTTTTCACTAACAACAACTGGAGTCATTGCATGTGTGTTATTTTCACATACCACATATGGATCCACCAGTGTCATTGCATGTGTGCTCTTTTCACAATCCACCTATGGATCCACCAGTGTTATTGCATGTGTGTTCTTTTTAGTAACAACAACTAGAGTCATTTCATGACTGTTCTTTTCACATACCACCTATGGATCCACAAGTGTCATTGCATGTGTGTTCTTTTTAGTAAAAACAACCAGAGTCATTGCATGTGTGTTCTTTTCACGTACCACATATGGATCCACCAGTGTCATTGAAATGTGTGTTCTCTTCAGAGACCACACGGATCCACCAGTGTCATTGCATGTATTTTCTTTTCACTAATAACAACTGGAGTCGTTGCATGTGTGTTCTTTTCACATACCACAAATGGATCCACCAGTGTCATTGCATGTGTGCTCTTTTCACAATCCACCTATGGATCTACCAGTGTCATTGCATGTGTGTTCTTTTTAGTAACAACAACTAGAGTCATTGAAATGTGTGTTCTTTTCACATACCACCTATGGATCCACCACTGTCATTGCATGTGTGTTCTTTTTAGTAACAACAACCAGAGTCATTGCATGTGTGTTCTTTTCACATACCACATATGGATCCACCAGTGTCATTGAAATGTGTGTTCTCTTCAGAGACCACACACGCATCCACCTGTGTCATTGCATGTGTGTTCTTTTCACTAACAACAACCAGAGTCATTGCATGTGTGTTCTTTTCACATACCACATATGGATCCACCAGTGTCATTGCATGTGTGCTCTTTTCACAATTCACCTATGGATCCACAAGTGTCATTGCATGTGTGTTCTTTTTTCTAACAACAACCGGAGTCATTTCATGACTGTTCTTCTCACATACCACATATGGATCCACCAGTGTAATTGCATGTGTGTTCACTTCACAATCCACATATGGATCCACCCATGTGTGATCTTTTTACTAATAACAACCAGAGTCATTACATGTGTGGTCTGAAATGTGTGTTCTCTTTAGAGACCACACATGGATCCACCAGTGTCATTGAAATGTGTGTTCTCTTCAGAGACCACACATGGATCCACCAGTCTCATTGCATGTGTGTTCTTTTCAGTAACAACAACTGGAGTCATTCCATGTGTGTTCTTTTCACATACCACATATGGATCCACCAGTGTCATTGCATGTGTGCACTTTTCACAATCTACCTATGGATCCACCAGTGTCATTGTATATGTGTTATTTTTAGTAACAACCGGAGTCATTGAAATGTGTGTTCTTTTTACATACCACCTATGGATCCACCAGTGTCAGTGCATGTGTGTTCTTTTTAGTAACAACAACCAGAGTCATTGCATGTGTGTTCTTTTCACATACCACATATGGATCCACCAGTGTCATTGAAATGTGTGTTCTCTTCAGAGAATACACTTGGATCCACTAGTGTCATTGCATGTGTGTTCTTTTCACTAACAACAACCAGATTCATTGCATGTGTGTTCTTTTCAGATACCACATATGGATCCACCAATGTCATTGCATGTGTGCTCTTTTCACAATTCACCTATGGATCCACCAGTGTCATTGCATGTGTGTTCTTTTTAATAACAACATCTGGAGTCATTTCATGACTATTCTTCTCACATACCACATATGGTTCTGCCAGTGTAATTGCATGTGTGTTCAATTCACAATCCACACATGGATCCACCAGTGTCATTACATGTGTGATCTTTTGACTAATAACAACCAGAGTCATTACATGTGTGTTCTCTTCAGAGACCACACATGGATCCACCGGTGTCATTGCATGTGTGTTCTTTTTAATAACAACAACCAGAGTCATTGAAATGTGTGTTCTTTTCACATACCACCTATGGATCCACCACTGTCATTGCATGTGTGTTCTTTTTAGTAACAACAACCAGAGTCATTGCATGTGTGTTCTTTTCACATACCACATATGGATCCACCAGTGTCATTGAAATGTGTGTTCTCTTCAGAGACCACACACGCATCCACCTGTGTCATTGCATGTGTGTTCTTTTCACTAACAACAACCAGAGTCATTGCATGTGTGTTCTTTTCACATACCACCTATGGATCCACCAATGTCATTGCATCTGTGTTCTTTTTAGTAACAACAAGAAGAGTCATTGCATGTGTGTTCTTTTCAGATACCACATACGGATCCACTAGTGTCATTGAAATGTGTGTTCTCTTCAGAGACCACACATGGATCCACCAGTGTCATTGCATGTGTGTTCTTTCTAGTAACAACAACCAGAGTCATTGAAATGTCTATTCTTTTCACATACCACCTATGGATCCACCATTTTCATTGCATGTGTGTTCTTTTTAGTAACAACAACCAGAGTCATTGCACGTGTGTTCTTTTCACATACCACATATGGATCCATCGGTGTCATTGAAATGTGTGTTCTCTTCAGAGACCACACATGGATCCACCAGTGTCATTGCATGTGTGTTCTCTTCACTAACAACAACTAGAGTCATTGCATGTGTGATCTTTTCACATACCACATATGGATCCACCAGTGTCATTGCATGTGTGCTCTTTTCACAATTCACCTATGGATCCACCAATGTCATTGCATGTGTGTTCTTTTTACTAACAACAACTAGAGTCATTTCATGACTGTTCTTCTCACATACCACATATGGATCCACAAGTGTAATTGCATTTGTGTTCTCTTCACAATCCACGCATGGATCCAACAGTGTCATTACATGTGTGTTCTCTTCAGAGATAACACATGGATGCACCAGTGTCATTGCATGTGTGTTCATTTCACTTGCAACAACCAGAGTCATTGAAATGTGTGCTCTTTTCACAATCAACCTTTGGATCCACCAATGTCATTGCATGTGTGTTCTTTTCACAATCCACCTATAAATCCACCAATGTCATTGCATGTATGTTCTTTTCACTAACAACAACCAGTCATTGCATGTGTGTTCTTTTCACATACCACATATGGATCCACCAGTGTCATTGCATGTGTACTCTTTTCACAATCCACATATGGATCCACCAGTGTCATTGCATGTGTGTTCTTTTTAGTAATAACAACCAGAGTCATTGAGATGTGTGTTCTTTTGACATACCACCTATGGATCCACCAGTGTCATTGCATGTGTGTTCTTTTTAGTAAAAACAACGAGAGTCATTGCATGTGCATTCTTTTCACATACCACATATGGATCCACTAGTGTCATTGAAATGTGTGTGCTCTTCAGAGACCACACATGGATCCACCAATGTCATTGCATGTATGTTCTTTTCACTAACAACAACTGGAGTCATTGCATGTGTGTTATTTTCACATACCACATATGGATCCACCAGTGTCATTGCATGTGTGCTCTTTTCACAATCCACCTATGGATCCACCAGTGTTATTGCATGTGTGTTCTTTTTAGTAACAACAACTAGAGTCATTTCATGACTGTTCTTTTCACATACCACCTATGGATCCACAAGTGTCATTGCATGTGTGTTCTTTTTAGTAAAAACAACCAGAGTCATTGCATGTGTGTTCTTTTCACGTACCACATATGGATCCACCAGTGTCATTGAAATGTGTGTTCTCTTCAGAGACCACACGGATCCACCAGTGTCATTGCATGTATTTTCTTTTCACTAATAACAACTGGAGTCGTTGCATGTGTGTTCTTTTCACATACCACAAATGGATCCACCAGTGTCATTGCATGTGTGCTCTTTTCACAATCCACCTATGGATCTACCAGTGTCATTGCATGTGTGTTCTTTTTAGTAACAACAACTAGAGTCATTGAAATGTGTGTTCTTTTCACATACCACCTATGGATCCACCACTGTCATTGCATGTGTGTTCTTTTTAGTAACAACAACCAGAGTCATTGCATGTGTGTTCTTTTCACATACCACATATGGATCCACCAGTGTCATTGAAATGTGTGTTCTCTTCAGAGACCACACACGCATCCACCTGTGTCATTGCATGTGTGTTCTTTTCACTAACAACAACCAGAGTCATTGCATGTGTGTTCTTTTCACATACCACATATGGATCCACCAGTGTCATTGCATGTGTGCTCTTTTCACAATTCACCTATGGATCCACAAGTGTCATTGCATGTGTGTTCTTTTTTCTAACAACAACCGGAGTCATTTCATGACTGTTCTTCTCACATACCACATATGGATCCACCAGTGTAATTGCATGTGTGTTCACTTCACAATCCACATATGGATCCACCCATGTGTGATCTTTTTACTAATAACAACCAGAGTCATTACATGTGTGGTCTGAAATGTGTGTTCTCTTTAGAGACCACACATGGATCCACCAGTGTCATTGAAATGTGTGTTCTCTTCAGAGACCACACATGGATCCACCAGTCTCATTGCATGTGTGTTCTTTTCAGTAACAACAACTGGAGTCATTCCATGTGTGTTCTTTTCACATACCACATATGGATCCACCAGTGTCATTGCATGTGTGCACTTTTCACAATCTACCTATGGATCCACCAGTGTCATTGTATATGTGTTATTTTTAGTAACAACCGGAGTCATTGAAATGTGTGTTCTTTTTACATACCACCTATGGATCCACCAGTGTCAGTGCATGTGTGTTCTTTTTAGTAACAACAACCAGAGTCATTGCATGTGTGTTCTTTTCACATACCACATATGGATCCACCAGTGTCATTGAAATGTGTGTTCTCTTCAGAGAATACACTTGGATCCACTAGTGTCATTGCATGTGTGTTCTTTTCACTAACAACAACCAGATTCATTGCATGTGTGTTCTTTTCAGATACCACATATGGATCCACCAATGTCATTGCATGTGTGCTCTTTTCACAATTCACCTATGGATCCACCAGTGTCATTGCATGTGTGTTCTTTTTAATAACAACATCTGGAGTCATTTCATGACTATTCTTCTCACATACCACATATGGTTCTGCCAGTGTAATTGCATGTGTGTTCAATTCACAATCCACACATGGATCCACCAGTGTCATTACATGTGTGATCTTTTGACTAATAACAACCAGAGTCATTACATGTGTGTTCTCTTCAGAGACCACACATGGATCCACCGGTGTCATTGCATGTGTGTTCTTTTTACTAACAACAACCAGAGTCATTGAAATGTGTGCTCTTTTCACAATCCACCTTTGGATCCACCAGTGTCGTTGCATGTGTGTTCTTTTCACAACCCACCTATGAATCCACCAGTGTCATTACATGTATGTTCTTTTCACTAACAACAAGTAGAGTCATTGCATGTGTGTTCTTTGCACTTACGACATATGGTTCCACCAGTGTCATTGCATGTGTGCTCTTTTCATAATCCACATATGGATCCACCAGTGTCATTGCATGTGTGTTCTTTTTAGTAATAACAACCAGAGTCATTGAGATGTGTGTTCTTTTCACATACCACCTATGGATCCACCAGTGTCATTGCATGTGTGTTCTTTTTAGTAAATACAACCAGTCATTGCATGTGTGTTATTTTCACATACCACATATGGATCCACTAGTGTCATTGAAATGTGTGTTCTCTTTAGAGACCACACATGGATTCACCAGTGTCATTGCATGTATGTTCTTTTCACTAACAACAACTGTAGTCATTGCATGTGTGTTCTTTTCACATACCACATACGGATCCACCAGTTTCATTGCATGTGTGCTCTTTTCACAATCCACCTATGGATCCACCAGTGTCATTGCATGTGTGTTCTTTTTAGTAACAACAACCAGAGTCATTGAAATGTGTGTTCTTTTCATATACCACCTATGGATCCAGCAGTATCATTGCATGTGTGTTCTTTTTAGTAACAACAACCAGAGTCATTGCATGTGTGTTCTTTTCACATACCACATATGGATCCACTAGTGTCATTGAAATTTGTGTTCTCTTTACAGACCACACATGGATCCACCAGTGTCATTGCATGTATGTTCTTTTCACTAACAACAACTGGTGTCATTCATGTGTGTTCTTTTCACATACCACATATGGATCCACCAGTGTCATTGCATGTGTGCTCTTTTCACAATCCACCTATGGATCCACCAGTGTCATTGCATGTGTGTTCTTTTTAGTATCAACAACCAGAGTCATTTCATGATTGTTCTTCTCACATACCACCTATGGATCCACAAGTGTAATTGCATGTGTGTTCTCTTCACAATCCACACATGGATCCACCAGTGTCATTGCATGTGTGATCTTTTTACTAACAACAACCAGAGTCATTACATGTGTGTTCTCTTCAGAGACAAGACATGGATCCACCAGTGTCATTGCATGTGTGTTCTTTTTACTTACAATAACCAGAGTCATTGAAATGTGTGCTCTTTTCACAATCAACCTTTGGATCCACCAGTGTCATTGCATGTATGTTCTTTTCACTAACAACAAGTAGAGTCATTGCATGTGTGTTCTTTTCACATACCACATATAGATCCACCAGTGTCATTGCATGTGTGCTCTTTTCACAATCCACATATGGATCCACCAGTGTCATTGCATGTGTGTTCTTTTTAGTAATAACAACCAGAGTCATTGAAATGTGTGTTCTTTTCACATACCACCTATGGATCCACCAGTGTCATTGCATGTGTGTTCTTTTTAGTAAAAACAACCAGAGTCATTGCATGTGTGTTATTTTCACATACCACATATGGATCCACTAGTGTCATTGAAATGTGTGTTCTCTTCAGAGACCACACATGGATCCACCAATGTCATTGCATGTATGTTCTATTCACTAACAACAAATGGAGTCATTGCATGTGTGTTATTTTCACATACCACATATGGATCCACCAGTGTCATTGCATGTGTGCTCTTTTCACAATCCACCTATGGATCCACCAGTGTCATTGCATGTGTGTTCTTTTTAGTAACAACAACCAGAGTCATTTCATGATTGTTCTTTTCACATACCACCTATGGATCCACAAGTGTCATTGCATGTGTGTTCTTTTTAGTAAAAACAACCAGCGTCATTGCATGTGTGTTCTTTTCACATACCACATATGGATCCACCAGTGTCATTGAAATGTATGTTCTCTTCAGAGACCACACGGATCCATCAGTGTCATTGCATATGTGTTCTTTTCACTAATAACAACTGGAGTCGTTGCATGTGTGTTTTTTTCACATACCACAATTGGATCCACCAGTGTCATTGCATGTGTGCTCTTTTCACAATCCATCTACGGATCCACCAGTGTCATTGCATGTGTGTTCTTTTTAGAAACAACAACCAGAGTCGTTGAAATGTGTGTTCTTTTCACATACCACCTATGGATCCACCACTGTTAGTGCATGTGTGTTCTTTTTAGTAACAACAACCAGAGCATTGCATGTGTGTTCTTTTCACATACCACATATGGATCCACCAGTGTCATTGAAATGTGTGTTCTCTTCAGAGACCACACATGGATCCACCAGTGTCATTGCATGTGTGTTCTTTCAACCAGAGTCATTGCATGTGTGTTCTTTTCACATACCACATATGGATCCACCAGTGTCATTGCATGTGTGCTCTTTTCACAATTCACCTATGGATCCACCAGTGTCATTGCATGTGTGTTATTTTTACTAACAACAACTAGAGTCATTTCATGACTGTTCTTCTCACATACCACATATGGATCCACCAATGTCATTGCATGTGTGATCTTTTTACTAACAACAACCAAAGTCATTACATGTGTGTTCTCTTCAGAGACCACACATGGATCCACCAGTGTCATTGCATGTGTGTTCTTTTTACTAACAATAACCAGAGTCACTGAAATATGTGCTCTTTTCACAATCCACCTTTGGATCCGCCAGTGTCATTGCATGTTTGTTCTTTTCACAATCCACCTATGAATCCACCAGTGTCATTGCATGTATGTTCTTTTCACTAACAACAACCAGAGTCATTGCATGTGTGTTCTTTTCACATACCACATATGGATCCACCAGTGTCATTGCATGTGTGATCTTTTGACAGTCCACATATGGATCCACCAGTGTCATTGCATGTTTGTTCTTTTTAGTAATAACAACCAGAGTCATTGAAATGTGTGTTCTTTTCACATACCACCTATGGATCCACCAGTGTCATTGCATGTGTATTCTTTTGAGTAAAAACAAGCAGAGTCATTGCATGTGTGTTCTTTTCACATACCACATATGGATCCACTAGTGTCATTGAAATGTGTGTTCTCTTCAGAGACCACACATGGATCCACCAATGTCATTGCATGTATGTTCTTTTCACTAACAACGACTGGAGTCATTGCATGTGTGTTATTTTCACATACCACATATAGATCCACCAGTGTCATTGCATGTGTGCTCTTTTCACAATCCACCTATGGATCCACCAGTGTCATTGCATGTGTGTTCTTTTTAGTAACAACAACCAAAGTCATTTCATGACTATTCTTTTCACATACCACCTATGGATCCACAAGTGTCATTGCATGTGTGTTCTTTTTAGTAAAAACAACCAGCGTCATTGCATGTGTGTTCTTTTCACATACCACATATGGATCCACCAGTGTCATTGAAATGTATGTTCTCTTCAGAGACCACACGGATCCATCAGTGTCATTGCATATGTGTTCTTTTCACTAATAACAACTTGAGTCGTTGCATGTGTGTTTTTTTCACATACCACAAATGGATCCACCAGTTTCATTGCATGTGTGCTCTTTTCACAATCCACCTATGGATCCACCAGTGTCATTGCATGTGTGTTCTTTTTAGAAACAACAACCAGAGTCGTTGAAATGTGTGTTCTTTTCACATACCACCTATGGATCCACCAGTGTTAGTGCATGTGTGTTCTTTTTAGTAACAACAACCAGAGCATTGCATGTGTGTTCTTTTCACATACCACATATGGATCCACCAGTGTCATTGAAATGTGTGTTCTCTTCAGAGACCACACATGGATCCACCAGTGTCATTGCATGTGTGTTCTTTTCACTAACAACAACCAGAGTCATTGCATGTGTGTTCTTTTCACATACCACATATGGATCCACCAGTGTCATTGCATGTGTGCTCTTTTCACAATTCACCTATGGATCCACCAGTGTCATTGCATGTGTGTTATTTTTACTAACAACAACTAGAGTCATTTCATGACTGTTCTTCTCACATACCACATATGGATCCACCAATGTCATTGCATGTGTGATCTTTTTACTAACAACAACCAAAGTCATTACATGTGTGTTCTCTTCAGAGACCACACATGGATCCACCAGTGTCATTGCATGTGTGTTCTTTTTACTAACAATAACCAGAGTCATTGAAATATGTGCTCTTTTCACAATCCACCTTTGGATCCGCCAGTGTCATTGCATGTTTGTTCTTTTCACAATCCACCTATGAATCCACCAGTGTCATTGCATGTATGTTCTTTTCACTAACAACAACCAGAGTCATTGCATGTGTGTTCTTTTCACATACCACATATTTTCATCCACCAGTGTCATTGCATGTGTGCTCTTTTGACAGTCCACATATGGATCCACCAGTGTCATTGCATGTGTGTTCTTTTTAGTAATAACAACCAGAGTCATTGAAATGTGTGTTCTTTTCACATACCACCTATGGATCCACCAGTGTCATTGCATGTGTATTCTTTTGAGTAAAAACAACCAGAGTCATTGCATGTGTGTTCTTTTCACATACCACATATGGATCCACTAGTGTCATTGAAATGTGTGTTCTCTTTAGAGACCACACATGGATCCACCAATGTCATTGCATGTATGTTCTTTTCACTAACAACGACTGGAGTCATTGCATGTGTGTTATTTTCACATACCACATATAGATCCACCAGTGTCATTGCATGTGTGCTCTTTTCACAATCCACCTATGGATCCACCAGTGTCATTGCATGTGTGTTCTTTTTAGTAACAACAACCAGAGTCATTTCATGACTGTTCTTTTCACATACCACCTATGGATCCACAAGTGTCATTGCATGTGTGTTCTTTTTAGTAAAAACAACCAGCGTCATTGCATGTGTGTTCTTTTCACATACCACATATGGATCCACCGGTGTCATTGAAATGTGTGTTCTCTTCAGAGACCACACGGATCCACCAGTGTCATTGCATGTATGTTCTTTTCATTAATAACAACTCGAGTCGTTGCATGTGTGTTTTTTTCACATACCACAAATGGATCCACCAGTGTCATTGCATGTGTGCCCTTTTTACAATCCACCTACGGATCCACCAGTGTCATTGCATGTGTGTTCTTTTTAGAAACAACAACCAGAGTCGTTGAAATGTGTGTTCTTTTCACATACCACCTATGGATCCACCAGTGTTAGTGCATGTGTGTTCTTTTTAGTAACAACAACCAGAGCATTGCATGTGTGTTCTTTTCACATACCACATATGGATCCACCAGTGTCATTGAAATGTGTGTTCTCTTCAGAGACCACACATGGATCCACCAGTGTCATTGCATGTGTGTTCTTTCAACCAGAGTCATTGCATGTGTGTTCTTTTCACATACCACATATGGATCCACCAGTGTCATTGCATGTGTGCTCTTTTCACAATTCACCTATGGATCCACCAGTGTCATTGCATGTGTGTTATTTTTACTAACAACAACTAGAGTCATTTCATGACTGTACTTCTCACATACCACATATGGATCCACCAGTGTCATTGCATGTGTGATCTTTTTACTAACAACAACCAAAGTCATTACATGTGTGTTCTCTTCAGAGACCACACATGGATCCACCAGTGTCATTGCATGTGTGTTCTTTTTACTAACAATAACCAGAGTCACTGAAATATGTGCTCTTTTCACAATCCACCTTTGGATCCGCCAGTGTCATTGCATGTTTGTTCTTTTCACAATCCACCTATGAATCCACCAGTGTCATTGCATGTATGTTCTTTTCACTAACAACAACCAGAGTCATTGCATGTGTGTTCTTTTCACATACCACATATGGATCCACCAGTGTCATTGCATGTGTGATCTTTTGACAGTCCACATATGGATCCACCAGTGTCATTGCATGTTTGTTCTTTTTAGTAATAACAACCAGAGTCATTGAAATGTGTGTTCTTTTCACATACCACCTATGGATCCACCAGTGTCATTGCATGTGTATTCTTTTGAGTAAAAACAAGCAGAGTCATTGCATGTGTGTTCTTTTCACATACCACATATGGATCCACTAGTGTCATTGAAATGTGTGTTCTCTTCAGAGACCACACATGGATCCACCAATGTCATTGCATGTATGTTCTTTTCACTAACAACGACTGGAGTCATTGCATGTGTGTTATTTTCACATACCACATATAGATCCACCAGTGTCATTGCATGTGTGCTCTTTTCACAATCCACCTATGGATCCACCAGTGTCATTGCATGTGTGTTCTTTTTAGTAACAACAACCAAAGTCATTTCATGACTATTCTTTTCACATACCACCTATGGATCCACAAGTGTCATTGCATGTGTGTTCTTTTTAGTAAAAACAACCAGCGTCATTGCATGTGTGTTCTTTTCACATACCACATATGGATCCACCAGTGTCATTGAAATGTATGTTCTCTTCAGAGACCACACGGATCCATCAGTGTCATTGCATATGTGTTCTTTTCACTAATAACAACTTGAGTCGTTGCATGTGTTTTTTTTTCACATACCACAAATGGATCCACCAGTTTCATTGCATGTGTGCTCTTTTCACAATCCACCTATGGATCCACCAGTGTCATTGCATGTGTGTTCTTTTTAGAAACAACAACCAGAGTCGTTGAAATGTGTGTTCTTTTCACATACCACCTATGGATCCACCAGTGTTAGTGCATGTGTGTTCTTTTTAGTAACAACAACCAGAGCATTGCATGTGTGTTCTTTTCACATACCACATATGGATCCACCAGTGTCATTGAAATGTGTGTTCTCTTCAGAGACCACACATGGATCCACCAGTGTCATTGCATGTGTGTTCTTTTCACTAACAACAACCAGAGTCATTGCATGTGTGTTCTTTTCACATACCACATATGGATCCACCAGTGTCATTGCATGTGTGCTCTTTTCACAATTCACCTATGGATCCACCAGTGTCATTGCATGTGTGTTATTTTTACTAACAACAACTAGAGTCATTTCATGACTGTTCTTCTCACATACCACATATGGATCCACCAATGTCATTGCATGTGTGATCTTTTTACTAACAACAACCAAAGTCATTACATGTGTGTTCTCTTCAGAGACCACACATGGATCCACCAGTGTCATTGCATGTGTGTTCTTTTTACTAACAATAACCAGAGTCATTGAAATATGTGCTCTTTTCACAATCCACCTTTGGATCCGCCAGTGTCATTGCATGTTTGTTCTTTTCACAATCCACCTATGAATCCACAAGTGTCATTGCATGTATGTTCTTTTCACTAACAACAACCAGAGTCATTGCATGTGTGTTCTTTTCACATACCACATATTTTCATCCACCAGTGTCATTGCATGTGTGCTCTTTTGACAGTCCACATATGGATCCACCAGTGTCATTGCATGTGTGTTCTTTTTAGTAATAACAACCAGAGTCATTGAAATGTGTGTTCTTTTCACATACCACCTATGGATCCACCAGTGTCATTGCATGTGTATTCTTTTGAGTAAAAACAACCAGAGTCATTGCATGTGTGTTCTTTTCACATACCACATATGGATCCACTAGTGTCATTGAAATGTGTGTTCTCTTTAGAGACCACACATGGATCCACCAATGTCATTGCATGTATGTTCTTTTCACTAACAACGACTGGAGTCATTGCATGTGTGTTATTTTCACATACCACATATAGATCCACCAGTGTCATTGCATGTGTGCTCTTTTCACAATCCACCTATGGATCCACCAGTGTCATTGCATGTGTGTTCTTTTTAGTAACAACAACCAGAGTCATTTCATGACTGTTCTTTTCACATACCACCTATGGATCCACAAGTGTCATTGCATGTGTGTTCTTTTTAGTAAAAACAACCAGCGTCATTGCATGTGTGTTCTTTTCACATACCACATATGGATCCACCGGTGTCATTGAAATGTGTGTTCTCTTCAGAGACCACACGGATCCACCAGTGTCATTGCATGTATGTTCTTTTCATTAATAACAACTCGAGTCGTTGCATGTGTGTTTTTTTCACATACCACAAATGGATCCACCAGTGTCATTGCATGTGTGCCCTTTTCACAATCCACCTATGGATCCACCAGTGTCATTGCATGTGTGTTCTTTTTAGAAACAACAACCAGAGTCGTTGAAATGTGTGTTCTTTTCACATACCACCTATGGATCCACCAGTGTTAGTGCATGTGTGTTCTTTTTAGTAACAACAACCAGAGCATTGCATGTGTGTTCTTTTTACATACCACATATGGATCCACCAGTGTCATTGAAATGTGTGTTCTCTTCAGAGACCACACATGGATCCACCAGTGTCATTGCATGTGTGTTCTTTTCACTCAACAACCAAAGTCATTACATGTGTGTTCTTTTCACATACCACATATGGATCCACCAGTGTCATTGCATGTGTGCTCTTTTCACAATTCACCTATGGATCCAGCAGTGTCATTGCATGTGTGTTATTTTTACTAACAACAACTAGAGTCATTTCATGACTGTTCTTCTCACATACCACATATGGATCCACCAGTGTCATTGCATGTGTGATCTTTTTACTAACAACAATCAAAGTCATTACATGTGTGTTCTCTTCAGAGACCACACATGGATCCACCAGTGTCATTGCATGTGTGTTCTTTTTACTAACAATAACCAGTGTCATTGAAATATGTGCTCTTTTCACAATCCACCTTTGGATCCGCCAATGTCATTGCATGTTTGTTCTTTTCACAATCCACCTATGAATCCACCAGTGTCATTGCATGTATGTTCTTTTCACTAACAACAACCAGAGTCATTGCATGTGTGTTCTTTTCACATACCACATATGGATCCACCAGTGTCATTGCATGTGTGCTCTTTTGACAGTCCACATATGGATCCACCAGTGTCATTGCATGTGTGTTCTTTTTAGTAATAACAACCAGAGTCATTGAAATGTGTGTTCTTTTCACATACCACCTATGGATCCACCAGTGTCATTGCATGTGTATTCTTTTGAGTAAAAACAACCAGAGTCATTGCATGTGTGTTCTTTTCACATACCACATATGGATCCACTAGTGTCATTGAAATGTGTGTTCTCTTCAGAGACCACACATGGATCCACCAATGTCATTGCATGTATGTTCTTTTCACTCACAACGACTGGAGTCATTGCATGTGTGTTATTTTGACATACCACATATGGATCCACCAGTGTCATTGCATGTGTGCTCTTTTCACAATCCACCTATGGATCCACCAGTGTCATTGCATGTGTGTTCTTTTTAGTAACAACAACCAGAGTCATTTCATGACTGTTCTTTTCACATACCACCTATGGATCCACAAGTGTCATTGCATGTGTGTTCTTTTTAGTAAAAACAACCAGCGTCATTGCATGTGTGTTCTTTTCACATACCACATATGGATCCACCGGTGTCATTGAAATGTGTGTTCTCTTCAGAGACCACACGGATCCACCAGTGTCATTGCATGTATGTTCTTTTCATTAATAACAACTCGAGTCGTTGCATGTGTGTTTTTTTCACATACCACAAATGGATCCACCAGTGTCATTGCATGTGTGCTCTTTTCACAATCCTCCTATGGATCCACCAGTGTCATTGCATGTGTGTTCTTTTTAGAAACAACAACCAGAGTCGTTGAAATGTGTGTTCTTTTCACATACCACCTATGGATCCACCAGTGTTAGTGCATGTGTGTTCTTTTTAGTAACAACAACCAGAGCATTGCATGTGTGTTCTTTTTACATACCACATATGGATCCACCAGTGTCATTGAAATGTGTGTTCTCTTCAGAGACCACACATGGATCCACCAGTGTCATTGCATGTGTGTTCTTTTCACTAACAACAACCAGAGTCATTGCATGTGTGTTCTTTTCACATACCACATATGGATCCACCAGTGTCATTGCATTTGTGCTCTTTTCACAATTCACCTATGGATCCACCAGTGTCATTGCATGTGTATTCTTTTTACTAACAACAACTGGAGTCATTTCATGATTGTTCTTCTCACATACCACATATGGATCCACCAGTGTAATTTCATGTGTGTTCCCTTCATAATCCACGCATGGATCCACGAGTGTCATTGCATGTGTGATCTTTTTACTAACAACAACCAAAGTCATTACATGTGTGTTCTCTTCAAAGACCACACATGGATCCACCAGTGTCATTGCATGTGTGTTCTTTTTACTAACAACAACTAGAGTCATTTCATGTCTGTTCTTCTCACATACCACATATGGATCCACCAGTGTAATTGCATGTCTGTTCTCTTCACAATCCACACATGGATCCACCAGTGTCATTGCATGTGTGTTCTTTTTAGTAACAACAACCAGAGTCATTACATGTGTGTTCTTTTCACATACCACATATGGATCCACCAGTGTCATTGCATGTGTGCTCTTTTCATAGTCCACATATGGATCCACCAGTGTCATTGCATGTGTGTTCTTTTTAGTAATAACAACCAGAGTCATTGAAATGTGTGTTCTTTTGACATACCACCTATGGATCCACCAGTGTCATTGCATGTGTGTTCTTTTGAGTAAAAACAACTAGAGTCATTGCATGTGTGTTCTTTTCACATACCACATATGGATCCACTAGTGTCATTGAAATGTGTGCTCTTTTCACAATCCACCTATGGATCCACCTGTGTTATTGCATGTGTGTTCTTTTTAGTAACAACAACCAGAGTCATTGAAATGTGTGTTCTTTTCACATACCACCTATGGATCCACCAATGTCATTGCATCTGTGTTCTTTTTAGTAACAACAAGAAGAGTCATTGCATGTGTGTTCTTTTCAGATACCACATACGGATCCACTAGTGTCATTGAAAGTGTGTTCTCTTCAGAGACCACACATGGATCCACCAGTGTCATTGCATGTGTGTTCTTTCTAGTAACAACAACGAGAGTCATTGAAATGTCTATTCTTTTCACATACCACCTATGGATCCACCAGTGTCATTGCATGTGTGTTCTTTTTAGTAACAACAACCAGAGTCATTGCACGTGTGTTCTTTTCACATACCACATATGGATCCATCGGTGTCATTGAAATGTGTGTTCTCTTCAGAGACCACACATGGATCCACCAGTGTCATTGCATGTGTGTTCTCTTCACTAACAACAACTAGAGTCATTGCATGTGTGATCTTTTCACATACCACATATGGATCCACCAGTGTCATTGCATGTGTGCTCTTTTCACAATTCACCTATGGATCCACCAATGTCATTGCATGTGTGTTCTTTTTACTAACAACAACTAGAGTCATTTCATGACTGTTCTTCTCACATACCACATATGGATCCACAAGTGTAATTGCATTTGTGTTCTCTTCACATTCCACGCATGGATCCACCAGTGTCATTACATGTGTGTTCTCTTCAGATATAACACATGGATGCACCAGTGTCATTGCATGTGTGTTCATTTCACTTGCAACAACCAGAGTCATTGAAATGTGTGCTCTTTTCACAATCAACCTTTGGATCCACCAATGTCATTGCATGTGTGTTCTTTTCACAATCCACCTATCAATCCACCAATGTCATTGCATGTATGTTCTTTTCACTAACAACAACCAGTCATTGCATGTGTGTTCTTTTCACATACCACATATGGATCCACCAGTGTCATTGCATGTGTACTCTTTTCACAATCCACATATGGATCCACCAGTGTCATTGCATGTGTGTTCTTTTTAGTAATAACAACCAGAGTCATTGAGATGTGTGTTCTTTTGACATACCACCTATGGATCCACCAGTGTCATTGCATGTGTGTTCTTTTTAGTAAAAACAACGAGAGTCATTGCATGTGCATTCTTTTCACATACCACATATGGATCCACTAGTGTCATTGAAATGTGTGTGCTCTTCAGAGACCACACATGGATCCACCAATGTCATTGCATGTATGTTCTTTTCACTAACAACAACTGGAGTCATTGCATGTGTGTTATTTTCACATACCACATATGGATCCACCAGTGTCATTGCATGTGTGCTCTTTTCACAATCCACCTATGGATCCACCAGTGTTATTGCATGTGTGTTCTTTTTAGTAACAACAACTAGAGTCATTTCATGACTGTTCTTTTCACATACCACCTATGGATCCACAAGTGTCATTGCATGTGTGTTCTTTTTATTAAAAACAACCAGAGTCATTGCATGTGTGTTCTTTTCACGTACCACATATGGATCCACCAGTGTCATTGAAATGTGTGTTCTCTTCAGAGACCACACGGATCCAACAGTGTCATTGCATGTATTTTCTTTTCACTAATAACAACTGGAGTCGTTGCATGTGTGTTCTTTTCACATACCACAAATGGATCCACCAGTGTCATTGCATGTGTGCTCTTTTCACAATCCACCTATGGATCTACCAGTGTCATTGCATGTGTGTTCTTTTTAGTAACAACAACCAGAGTCATTGAAATGTGTGTTCTTTTCACATACCACCTATGGATCCACCACTGTCATTGTATTTGTGTTCTTTTTAGTAACAACAACCAGAGTCATTGCATGTGTGTTCTTTTCACATACCACATATGGATCCACCAGTGTCATTGAAATGTGTGTTCTCTTCAGAGACCACACACGCATCCACCTGTGTCATTGCATGTGTGTTCTTTTCACTAACAACAACCAGAGTCATTGCATGTGTGTTCTTTTCACATACCACCTATGGATCCACCAATGTCATTGCATCTGTGTTCTTTTTAGTAACAACAAGAAGATTCATTGCATGTGTGTTCTTTTCAGATACCACATACGGATCCACTAGTGTCATTGAAATGTGTGTTCTCTTCAGAGACCACACATGGATCCACCAGTGTCATTGCATGTGTGTTCTTTTGAGTAAAAACAACTAGAGTCATTGCATGTGTGTTCTTTTCACATACCACATATGGATCCACTAGTGTCATTGAAATGTGTGCTCTTTTCACAATCCACCTATGGATCCACCTGTGTTATTGCATGTGTTTTCTTTTTAGTAACAACAACCAGAGTCATTGAAATGTGTGTTCTTTTCACATACCACCTATGGATCCACCAATGTTATTGCATCTGTGTTCTTTTTAGTAACAACAAGAAGAGTCATTGCATGTGTGTTCTTTTCAGATACCACATACGGATCCACTAGTGTCATTGAAAGTGTGTTCTCTTCAGAGACCACACATGGATCCACCAGTGTCATTGCATCTGTGTTCTTTCTAGTAACAACAACGAGAGTCATTGAAATGTCTATTCTTTTCACATACCACCTATGGATCCACCAGTGTCATTGCATGTGTGTTCTTTTTAGTAACAACAACCAGAGTCATTGCACGTGTGTTCTTTTCACATACCACATATGGATCCATCGGTGTCATTGAAATGTGTGTTCTCTTCAGAGACCACACATGGATCCACCAGTGTCATTGCATGTGTGTTCTCTTCACTAACAACAACTAGAGTCATTGCATGTGTGATCTTTTCACATACCACATATGGATCCACCAGTGTCATTGCATGTGTGCTCTTTTCACAATTCACCTATGGATCCACCAATGTCATTGCATGTGTGTTCTTTTTACTAACAACAACTAGAGTCATTTCATGACTGTTCTTCTCACATACCACATATGGATCCACAAGTGTAATTGCATTTGTGTTCTCTTCACATTCCACGCATGGATCCACCAGTGTCATTACATGTGTGTTCTCTTCAGAGATAACACATGGATGCACCAGTGTCATTGCATGTGTGTTCATTTCACTTGCAACAACCAGAGTCATTGAAATGTGTGCTCTTTTCACAATCAACCTTTGGATCCACCAATGTCATTGCATGTGTGTTCTTTTCACAATCCACCTATCAATCCACCAATGTCATTGCATGCATCTTCTTTTCACTAACAACAACCAGTCATTGCATGTGTGTTCTTTTCACATACCACATATGGATCCACCAGTGTCATTGCATGTGTACTCTTTTCACAATCCACATATGGATCCACCAGTGTCATTGCATGTGTGTTCTTTTTAGTAATAACAACCAGAGTCATTGAGATGTGTGTTCTTTTGACATACCACCTATGGATCCACCAGTGTCATTGCATGTGTGTTCTTTTCAGTAAAAACAACGAGAGTCATTGCATGTGCATTCTTTTCACATACCACATATGGATCCACTAGTGTCATTGAAATGTGTGTGCTCTTCAGAGACCACACATGGATCCACCAATGTCATTGCATGTATGTTCTTTTCACTAACAACAACTGGAGTCATTGCATGTGTGTTATTTTCACATACCACATATGGATCCACCAGTGTCATTGCATGTGTGCTCTTTTCACAATCCACCTATGGATCCACCAGTGTTATTGCATGTGTGTTCTTTTTAGTAACAACAACTAGAGTCATTTCATGACTGTTCTTTTCACATACCACCTATGGATCCACAAGTGTCATTGCATGTGTGTTCTTTTTATTAAAAACAACCAGAGTCATTGCATGTGTGTTCTTTTCACGTACCACATATGGATCCACCAGTGTCATTGAAATGTGTGTTCTCTTCAGAGACCACACGGATCCACCAGTGTCATTGCATGTATTTTCTTTTCACTAATAACAACTGGAGTCGTTGCATGTGTGTTCTTTTCACATACCACAAATGGATCCACCAGTGTCATTGCATGTGTGCTCTTTTCACAATCCACCTATGGATCTACCAGTGTCATTGCATGTGTGTTCTTTTTAGTAACAACAACCAGAGTCATTGAAATGTGTGTTCTTTTCACATACCACCTATGGATCCACCACTGTCATTGCATGTGTGTTCTTTTTAGTAACAACAACCAGAGTCATTGCATGTGTGTTCTTTTCACATACCACATATGGATCCACCAGTGTCATTGAAATGTGTGTTCTCTTCAGAGACCACACACGCATCCACCTGTGTCATTGCATGTGTGTTCTTTTCACTAACAACAACCAGAGTCATTGCATGTGTGTTCTTTTCACATACCACCTATGGATCCACCAATGTCATTGCATCTGTGTTCTTTTTAGTAACAACAAGAAGAGTCATTGCATGTGTGTTCTTTTCAGATACCACATACGGATCCACTAGTGTCATTGAAATGTGTGTTCTCTTCAGAGACCACACATGGATCCGCCAGTGTCATTGCATGTGTGTTCTTTCTAGTAACAACAACCAGAGTCATTGAAATGTCTATTCTTTTCACATACCACCTATGGATCCAATATTGTCATTGCATGTGTGTTCTTTTTAGTAACAACAACCAGAGTCATTGCACGTGTGTTCTTTTCACATACCACATATGGATCCATCGGTGTCATTGAAATGTGTGTTCTCTTCAGAGACCACACATGGATCCACCAGTGTCATTGCATGTGTGTTCTCTTCACTAACAACAACTAGAGTCATTGCATGTGTGATCTTTTCACATACCACATATGGATCCACCAGTGTCATTGCATGTGTGCTCTTTTCACAATTCACCTATGGATCCACCAATGTCATTGCATGTGTGTTCTTTTTACTAACAACAACTAGAGTCATTTCATGACTGTTCTTCTCACATACCACATATGGATCCACAAGTGTAATTGCATTTGTGTTCTCTTCACAATCCACGCATGGATCCACCAGTGTCATTACATGTGTGTTCTCTTCAGAGATAACACATGGATGCACCAGTGTCATTGCATGTGTGTTCATTTCACTTGCAACAACCAGAGTCATTGAAATGTGTGCTCTTTTCACAATCAACCTTTGGATCCACCAATGTCATTGCATGTGTGTTCTTTTCACAATCCACCTATAAATCCACCAATGTCATTGCATGTATGTTCTTTTCACTAACAACAACCAGTCATTGCATGTGTGTTCTTTTCACATACCACATATGGATCCACCAGTGTCATTGCATGTGTACTCTTTTCACAATCCACATATGGATCCACCAGTGTCATTACATGTGTGTTCTTTTTAGTAATAACAACCAGAGTCATTGAGATGTGTGTTCTTTTGACATACCACCTATGGATCCACCAGTGTCATTGCATGTGTGTTCTTTTTAGTAAAAACAACGAGAGTCATTGCATGTGCATTCTTTTCACATACCACATATGGATCCACTAGTGTCATTGAAATGTGTGTGCTCTTCAGAGACCACACATGGATCCACCAATGTCATTGCATGTATGTTCTTTTCACTAACAACAACTGGAGTCATTGCATGTGTGTTATTTTCACATACCACATATGGATCCACCAGTGTCATTGCATGTGTGCTCTTTTCACAATCCACCTATGGATCCACCAGTGTTATTGCATGTGTGTTCTTTTTAGTAACAACAACTAGAGTCATTTCATGACTGTTCTTTTCACATACCACCTATGGATCCACAAGTGTCATTGCATGTGTGTTCTTTTTAGTAAAAACAACCAGAGTCATTGCATGTGTGTTCTTTTCACGTACCACATATGGATCCACCAGTGTCATTGAAATGTGTGTTCTCTTCAGAGACCACACGGATCCACCAGTGTCATTGCATGTATTTTCTTTTCACTAATAACAACTGGAGTCGTTGCATGTGTGTTCTTTTCACATACCACAAATGGATCCACCAGTGTCATTGCATGTGTGCTCTTTTCACAATCCACCTATGGATCTACCAGTGTCATTGCATGTGTGTTCTTTTTAGTAACAACAACCAGAGTCATTGAAATGTGTGTTCTTTTCACATACCACCTATGGATCCACCACTGTCATTGCATGTGTGTTCTTTTTAGTAACAACAACCAGAGTCATTGCATGTGTGTTCTTTTCACATACCACATATGGATCCACCAGTGTCATTGAAATGTGTGTTCTCTTCAGAGACCACACACGCATCCACCTGTGTCATTGCATGTGTGTTCTTTTCACTAACAACAACCAGAGTCATTGCATGTGTGTTCTTTTCACATACCACATATGGATCCACCAGTGTCATTGCATGTGTGCTCTTTTCACAATTCACCTATGGATCCACAAGTGTCATTGCATGTGTGTTCTTTTTTCTAACAACAACCGGAGTCATTTCATGACTGTTCTTCTCACATACCACATATGGATCCACCAGTGTAATTGCATGTGTGTTCACTTCACAATCCACATATGGATCAACCCATGTGTGATCTTTTTACTAATAACAACCAGAGTCATTACATGTGTGGTCTGAAATGTGTGTTCTCTTTAGAGACCACACATGGATCCACCAGTGTCATTGAAATGTGTGTTCTCTTCAGAGACCACACATGGATCCACCAGTCTCATTGCATGTGTGTTCTTTTCAGTAACAACAACTGGAGTCATTCCATGTGTGTTCTTTTCACATACCACATATGGATCCACCAGTGTCATTGCATGTGTGCACTTTTCACAATCTACCTATGGATCCACCAGTGTCATTGCATATGTGTTATTTTTAGTAACAACCGGAGTCATTGAAATGTGTGTTCTTTTTACATACCACCTATGGATCCACCAGTGTCAGTGCATGTGTGTTCTTTTTAGTAATAACAACCAGAGTCATTGCATGTGTGTTCTTTTCACATACCACATATGGATCCACCAGTGTCATTGAAATGTGTGTTCTCTTCAGAGACCACACATGGATCCACCAGTGTCATTGCATGTATGTTCTTTTCACTAACAATAACTGGAGTCATTGCATGTGTGTTCTTTTCACATACCACATATGGATTCACCAGTGTCATTGCATGTCTGCTCTTTTCACAATCCACCTATGGATCCACCAGTGTCATTGCATGTGTGTTCTTTTTAGTAACAACAACCAGAGTCATTGAAATGTGTGTTCTTTTCACACACCACCTATGGATTCACCAGTGTCATTGCATGTGTGTTCTTTTTAGTAACAACAACCAGAGTCATTGCATGTGTGTTCTCTTCAGAGAATACACTTGGATCCACCAGTGTCATTGCATGTGTGTTCTTTTCACTAACAACAACCAGATTCATTGCATGTGTGTTCTTTTTAGATACCACATATGGATCCACCAATGTCATTGCATGTGTGCTCTTTTCACAATTCACCTATGGATCCACCAGTGTCATTGCATGTGTGTTCTTTTTAATAACAACATCTGGAGTCATTGCATGTATGTTCTTTTCACTAACAACAGCTGTAGTCATTGCATGTGTGTTCTTTTCACATACCACATACGGATCCACCAGTTTCATTGCATGTGTGCTCTTTTCACAATCCACCTATGGATCCACCAGTGTCATTGCATGTGTGTTCTTTTTAGTAACAACAACCAGAGTCATTGAAATGTGTGTTCTTTTCACATACCACCTATGGATCCAGCAGTGTCATTGCATGTATGTTCTTTTTAGTAACAACAACCACAGTCATTGCATGTGTGTTCTTTTCACATAGCACATATGGATCCACTAGTGTCATTGAAATGTGTGTTCTCTTTAGAGACCACACATGGATCCACCAGTGTCATTGCATGTATGTTCTTTTCACTAACAACAACTGGTGTCATTCATGTGTGTTCTTTTCACATACCACATATGGATCCACCAGTGTCATTGCATGTGTGCTCTTTTCACAATCCACCTATGGATCCACCAGTGTCATTGCATGTGTGTTCTTTTTAGTAACAACAACCAGAGTCATTTCATGACTGTTCTTCTCACATACCACCTATGGATCCACAAGTGTAATTGCATGTGTGTTCTCTTCACAATCCACACATGGATCCACCAGTGTCATTGCATGTGTGATCTTTTTACTAACAACAACCAGAGTCATTACATGTGTGTTCTCTTCAGAGACAAGACATGGATCCACCAGTGTCATTGCATGTGTGTTCTTTTTACTTACAATAACCAGAGTCATTGAAATGTGTGCTCTTTTCACAATCAACCTTTGGATCCACCAGTGTCATTGCATGTGTGTCCTTTTCACAATCCACCTATGAATCCACCAGTGTCATTGCATGTATGTTCTTTTCACTAACAACAACCAGAGTCATTGCATGTGTGTTCTTTTCACATACCTCATATGGATCCACCAGTGTCATTGCATGTGTGCTCTTTTCACAATCCACATATGGATCCACCAGTGTCATTGCATGTGTGTTCTTTTTAGTAATAACAACCAGAGTCATTGAAATGTGTGTTCTTTTCACATACCACCTATGGATCCACCAGTGTCATTGCATGTGTGTTCTTTTTAGTAAAAACAACCAGAGTCATTGCATGTGTGTTTTTTTCACAGACCATATATGGATGTACTAGTGTCATTGAAATGTGTGTTCTCTTTAGAGACCACACATGGATCCACCAATGTCATTGCATGTATGTTCTTTTCACTAACAACAACTGGAGTCATTGCATGTGTGTTCTTTTCACATACCACATATGGATCCACCAGTGTCATTGCATGTGTGCTCTTTTCACAATCCACCTATGGATCCACAAGTGTTATTGCATGTGTGTTCTTTTTAGTAACAACAACTGGAGTCATTTCATGACTGTTCTTTTCACATACCACCTATGGATCCACAAGTGCCATTGCATGTGTGTTCTTTTTACTAAAAACAACCAGAGTCATTGCATGTGCGTTCTTTTCACATACCACATATGGATCCACCAGTGTCATTGAAATGTGTGTTCTCTTCAGAGACCACACGGATCCACCAGTGTAATTGCATGTATGTTCTTTTTACTAATAACAACTGGAGTCATTGCATGTGTGTTCTTTTCACATACCACAAATGGATCCACCAGTGTCATTGCATGTGTGCTCTTTTCACAATCCACCTATGGATCTACCAATGTCATTGCATGTGTGTTCTTTTTAGTAACAACAACTAGAGTCATTGAAATGTGTGTTCTTTTCACATACCACCTATGGATCCACCACTGTCATTGCATGTGTGTTCTTTTTAGTAACAACAACCAGAGTCATTGCATGTGTGTTCTTTTCACATACCACATATGGATCCACCAGTGTCATTGAAATGTGTGTTCTCTTCAGAGAACACACATGGATCCACCAGTGTCATTCCATGTGTGTTCTTTTCACTAACAACAACTGGAGTCATTGCATGTGTGTTCTTTTCACATACCACATATGGATCCACCAGTGTCATTGCATGTGTGCTCTTTTCACAATTCACCTATGGATCCACAAGTGTCATTGCATGTGTGTTCCTTTTACTAACAATAACCGGAGTCATTTCATGACTGTTCTTCTCACATACCACATATGGATCCACCAGTGTAATTGCATGTGTGTTCACTTCACAATCCACACATGGATCCACCCATGTGTGATCTTTTTACTAACAACAACCAGAGTCATTACATGTGTGTTCTCTTTAGAGACCACACATGGATCCACCAGTGTCATTGCATGTGTGTTCTTTTTACTAACAACAACCAGAGTCATTGAAATGTGTGCTCTTTTCACAATCCACCTTTGGATCCACCAGTGTCATTGCATGTGTCTTCTTTTCACAGTCCACCTATGAATCCACCAGTGTCATTGCATGTATGTTCTTTTCACTAACAACAACTAGAGTCATTTCATGTGTGTTCTTTTCACATACCACATATGGATCCACCACTGTCATTGCATGTGTGCTCTTTTCACAATCCACATATGGATCCATCAGTGTCATTGCATGTGTGTTCTTTTTAGTAATAACAACCATAGTCATTGAAATGTGTGTTCTTTTCACATACCACCTATGGATCCACCAGTGTCATTGCATGTGTGTTCTTTTTAGTAAAAACAACCAGAGTCATTGCATGTGTGTTCTTTTCACATACCACATATAGATCCACTAGTGTCATTGAAATGTGTGTTCTCTTTAGAGACCACACATGGATCCACCAGTGTCATTGCATGTATGTTATTTTCACTAACAACAACTGGAGTCATTGCATGTCTGTTATTTTCACATACCACATATGGATCCACCAGTGTCATTGAATGTGTGCTCTTTTCACAATCCACCTATGGATCCACCAGTGGCATTGCATGTGTGTTCTTTTTAGTAACAACAACCAAAGTCATTGAAATGTGTGTTCTTTTCACATACCACCTATGGATCCACCAGTGTAACTGCATGTATGTTCTTTTTACTAATAACAACTGGAGTCATTGCATGTGTGTTCTTTTCACATACCGCAAATGGATCCACCAGTGTCATTGCATGTGTGCTCTTTTCACAATCCACCTATGGATCTACCAATGTCATTGCATGTGTGTTCTTTTTAGTAACAACAACTAGAGTCATTGAAATGTGTGTTCTTTTCACATACCACCTATGGATCCACCACTGTCATTGCATGTGTGTTCTTTTTAGTAACAACAACCAGAGTCATTGCATGTGTGTTCTTTTCACATACCACATATGGATCCACCAGTGTCATTGAAATGTGTGTTCTCTTCAGAGACCACACATGGATCCACTAGTGTCATTCCATGTGTGTTCTTTTCACTAACAACAACTGGAGTCACTGCATGTGTGTTCTTTTCACATACCACATATGGATCCACCAGTGTCATTGCATGTGTGCTCTTTTCACAATTCACCTATGGATCCACAAGTGTCATTGCATGTGTGTTCTTTTTACTAACAACAACCGGAGTCATTTCATGACTGTTCTTCTCACATACCACATATGGATCCACCAGGGTAATTGCATGTGTGTTCACTTCACAATCCACACATGGATCCACCCATGTGTGATCTTTTTACTAACAACAACCAGAGTCATTACATGTGTGTTCTCTTTAGAGACCACACATGGATCCACCAGTGTCATTGCATGTGTGTTCTTTTTACTAACAACAACCAGAGTCATTGAAATGTGTGATCTTTTCACAATCCACCTTTGGATCCACCAGTGTCATTGCATGTGTCTTCTTTTCACAGTCCACCTATGAATCCACCAGTGTCATTGCATGTATGTTCTTTTCACTAACAACAACTAGAGTCATTGCATGTGTGTTCTTTTCACATACCACATATGGATCCACCAGTGTCATTGCATGTGTGCTCTTTTCATAATCCACATATGGATCCACCAGTGTCATTGCATGTGTGTTCTTTTTAGTAATAACAACCATAGTCATTGAAATGTGTGTTCTTTTCACATACCACCTATGGATCCACCAGTGTCATTGCATGTGTGTTCTTTTTAGTAAAAACAACCAGAGTCATTGCATGTGTGTTCTTTTCACATACCACATATAGATCCACTAGTGTCATTGAAATGTGTGTTCTCTTTAGAGACCACACATGGATCCACCAGTGTCATTGCATGTATGTTATTTTCACTAACAACAACTGGAGTCATTGCATGTGTGTTCTTTTCACATACCACATATGGATCCACCAGTGTCATTGAATGTGTGCTCTTTTCACAATCCACCTATGGATCCACCAGTGTCATTGCATGTGTGTTCTTTTTAGTAACAACAACCAAAGTCATTGAAATGTGTGTTCTTTTCACATACCACCTATGGATCCACTAGTGTCGTTGCATGTGTGTTCTTTTTAGTAACAACAACCAGAGTCATTGCATGTGTGTTCTTTTCACATACCACATATGGATCCACCAGTGTCATTGAAATGTGTGTTCTCTTCAGAGACCACACATGGATCCACCAGTGTCATTGCATGTGTGTTCTTTTCACTAACAACAACTGGAGTCATTGCATGTGTGTTCTTTTCACATACCACATATGGATCCACAAGTGTCATTGCATGTGTGCTCTTTTCACAATCCACCTATGGATCCACCAGTGTTATTGCATGTGTGTTCTTTTTAGTAACAACAACCAGAGTCATTGAAATGTGTGTTCTTTTCACATACCACGTATGGATCCACCAGTGCCATTGCATGTGTGTTCTTTTTAGTAACAACAACCAGAGTCATTGCATGTGTGTTCTTTTGACATACCACATATGGATCCACCAGTGTAATTGCAATGCCTGTTCTCTTCAGAGACCACACATGGATCCACAAGTGTCCTTGTCTGTATGTTCTTTTCACTAATAACAACTAGAGTCATTGCATGTCTGTTCTTTTCACATACCACATATGGATCCACTAGTGTCATTGCATGTGTGCTCTTTTCACAATCCACCTGTGGATCCACTAGTGTCATTGTATGTGTGTTCCTTTTAGTAACAAGAACTGGAGTCGTTGAAATGTGTGTTCTTTTCACATACCACCTATGGATCCACTAGTGTCATTGCATGTGTGTTCTTTTTACTAACAACAACCAGAGTCATTGCATGTGTGTTCTTTTCACATACCACATATGGATCCACCAGTGTCATTGAAATGTGTGTTCTCTTCAGAGACCACACATGGATCCACCAGTGTCATTGCATGTGTGTTCTTTTCACTAACAACAACCAGAGTCATTGCATGTGTATTCTTTTCACATACCACATATAGATCCACCAGTGTCATTGCATGTGTGCTCTTTTAACAATTCACCTATGGATCCACCAGTGTCATTGCATGTGTGTTCTTTTTACTAACAACAACTGGCGTCATTTCATGACTGTTCTTCTCACATACCACATATGGATCCACCAGTGTTATTGCATGTGTTCTATTCACAATCCACACAAGGATCCACTAGTGTCATTGCATGTGTGATCTTTTTACTAACAACAACTAGAGTCATTACATGTGTGTTCTCTTCAGAGACCACACTTGGATCCACCAGTGTCATTGCATGTGTGTTCTTTTTACTAACAACAACCAGAGTCATTGAAATGTGTGCTCTTTTCACAATCCACCTTTGGATCCACCAGTGTCATTGCATGTGTGTTCTTTTTACTAACAAAAACTGAGTCATTGAAATGTGTGTTCTTTTCACATAGCACATATGGATCCACTAGTGTCATTGAAATGTGTGTTCTTTTTAGAGACCTCACATGGATCCACCAGTGTCATTGTATGCGTGTTCTTTTCACTAACAACAACCAGAGTCATTGCATGTGTGTTCTTTACACTAACTACAACCAGAGTCATTGCATGTGTGTTCTTTTCACATACCACATACGAATCCACTAGTGTCATTGCATGTGTGCTCTTTTCATAATCCACATATGGATCCACTAGTGTCATTGCATGTGTGTTCTTTTTAGTAACAACAACTAGAGTCATTTCATGACTGTTCTTTTCACATACCACCTATGGATCCACAAGTGTCATTGCATGTGTGTTCTTTTTAGTAAAAACAACTAGAGTCATTGCATGTGTGTTCCTTTTAGTAATAACAACCAGAGTCATTGCATGTGTGTTCTTTTCACATACCACATATGGATCCACTACTGTCATTGAAATCTGTGGATCCACCAGTGTCATTGCATGTATGTTCTTTTCACTAACAACAACTGTAGTCATTGCATGTGTGTTCTTTTCACATACCACATATGGATCCACCAGTGTCATTACATGTGTGCTCTTTTCACAATCCACCTATGGATCCACCAGTGTCATTGCATGTGTGTTCTTTTTAGTAACAACAACTAGAGTCATTGAAATGTGTGTTCTTTTCACATACCACGTATGGATCCACCAGTGCCATTGCATGTCTGTTCTTTTTAGTAACAACAACCAGAGTCATTGCATGTGTGTTCTTTTCACATACCACATATGGATCCACCAGTGTAATTGCAATGCACGTTCTCTTCAGAGACCACACATGGATCCACAAGTGTCCTTGTATGTATGTTCTTTTCACTAACAACAACTAGAGTCATTGCATGTCTGTTCTTTTCACATACCACATATGGATCCACCAGTGTCATTGCATGTGTGCTCTTTTCACAATCCACCTGTGGATCCACCAGTGTCATTGCATGTGTGTTCCTTTTAGTAACAACAACTGGAGTCGTTGAAATGTGTGTTCTTTTCACATACCACCTATGGATCCACTAGTGTCATTGCATGTGTGTTCTTTTTACTAACAACAACCAGAATCATTGCATGTGTGTTCTTTTCACATACCACATATGGATCCACCAGTGTCATTGAAATGTGTGTTCTCTTCAGAGACCACACATGGATCCAGCAGTGTCATTGCATGTGTGTTCTTTTCACTAACAACAACCAGAGTCATTGCATGTGTATTCTTTTCACATACCACACATGGATCCACCAGAGTCATTGCATGTGTGTTCTTTACACTAACTACAACCAGAGTCATTGCATGTGTGTTCTTTTCACATACCACATACGGATCCACTAGTGTCATTGCATCTGTGCTCTTTTCATAATCCACATATGGATCCACTAGTGTCATTGCATGTGTGTTCTTTTTAGTAACAACAACTAGAGTCATTTCATGACTGTTCTTTTCACATACCACCTATGGATCCACAAGTGTCATTGCATGTGTGTTCTTTTTAGTAAAATAAACTAGAGTCATTGCATGTGTGTTCTTTTTAGTAATAACAACTAGATTCATTGCATGTGTGTTCTTTTCACATACAACATATGGATCCACTACTGTCATTGAAATGTGTGGATCCACCAGTGTCATTGAATGTATGTTCTTTTCACTAACAACAACTGTAGTCATTGCATGTGTGTTCTTTTCACATACCACATATGGATCCACCAGTGTCATTACATGTGTGCTCTTTTCACAATCCACCTATGGATCCACCAGTGTCATTGCATGTGTGTTCTTTTTAGTAACAACAACCAGAGTCATTGAAATGTGTGTTCTTTTCACATACCACCTATGGATCCACCAGTGTCATTCCATGTGTGTTCTTTTTAGTAACAATAACCAGAGTCATTGCATGTGTGTTCTTTTCACATACCACATATGAATCCACCTGTGTCATTAAAATGTGTGTTCTCTTCAGAGACCACACATGGATCCACCAGTCTCATTGCATGTGTGTTCTTTTCACTAACAACAACTGGAGTCATTCCATGTGTGTTCTTTTCACATACCACATATGGATCCACCAGTGTCATTGCATGTGTGCTCTTTTCACAATCCACCTATGGATCCACCAGTGCCATTGCATGTGTGTTCTTTTTAGTAACAACAACCAGAGTCATTGAAATGTGTGTTCTTTTCACGTACCACCTATGGATCCACCAGTGTCATTGCATGTGTGTTCTTTTTAGTAACAACAACCAGAGTCATTGCATGTGTGTTCTTTTCACATACCACACATGGATCCACCAGTGTCATTGAAATGTGTGTTCTCTTTAGAGACCACACATGGATCTACCAGTGTCATTGCATGTGTGTTCTTTTCACTAACAACAACCAGAGTCATTGCATGTGTGTTCTTTTCACATTCCACATATGGATCCACCAGTGTCATTGCATGTGTGCTCTTTTCACAATTTACCTATGGATCCAACAGTGTCATTGCAAGTGTGTTCTTTTTACTAACACCAACTGGAGTCATTTCATGACTGTTCTTCTAACATACCACATATGGATCCACCAGTGTAATTGCATGTGTGTTCTCTTCACAATCCACACATGGATCCACCAGTGTCATTGCATGTGTGATATTTTTACTAACAACAACAAGAGTCATTACATGTGTGTTCTCTTCAGAGACAACACATGGATCCACCAGTGTCATTGCATCTGTGTTCTTCTTACTTACAATAACCAGAGTCATTGAAATGTGTGCTCTTTTCACAATCAACCTTTGGATCCACCAGTGTCATTGCATGTGTGTTGTTTTCACAATCCATCTATGAATCCACCAGTGTCATTGCATGTATGTTTTTTTCCATAATAACAACCAGAGTCATTGGATGTGTGTTCTTTTCACATAGCACATATACAGATCCACCAGTGTCATTGCATGTGTGCTCTTTCCACAATCCACATATGGATCCACCAGTGTCATTGCATGTGTGTTCTTTTTAGTAATAACAACGAGAGTCATTGAAATGTGTGTTCTTTTCACATACCAACTATGGATCCACCAGTGTCATTGCATGTGTGTTCTTTTTAGTAAAAACAACCAGAGTCATTGCATGTGTGTTCTTTTCACATACCACATATGGATCCACTAGTGTCATTAAAATGTGTGTTCTCTTTACAGACCACACATGGATCCACCAGTGTCATTGCATGTGTGTTCTTTTCACTAACAACAACCAGAGTCATTGCATGTGTGTTCTTTTCACATACCACATCTGGATCCACCAGTGTTATTGCATGCGTGCTCTTTTCACAATTCACCTATGGATCCAACAGTGTCATTGCATGTGTGTTCTTTTTACTAACAACAACTGGAGTCATTTCATGACTGTTCTTCTCACATACCACATATGGATCCACAAGTGTAATTGCATGTGTGTTCTCTTCACAATCCACACATGGATCCACCAGTGTCCTTGCATGTGTGATCTTTTTACTAACAACAACTAGAGTCATTACATGTGTGTTCTCTTTAGAGACAAGACATGGATCCACCAGTGTCATTGCATGTGTGTTCTTTTCACAATCCACCTATGAATCCACCAGTGTCATTTCATGTATGTTCTTTTCACTAACAACAACCAGAGTCATTGCATGTGTGTTCTTTTCACATACCACATATGGATCCACCAGTGTCATTGCATGTGTGCTCTTTTCACAATCCACATATGGATCCACCAGTGTCATTGCATGTGTGTTCTTTTTAGTAATAACAACCAGAGTCATTGAAATGTGTGTTCTTTTCACATACCACCTATGGATCCACCAGTTTCATTGCATGTGTGTTCTTTTTAGTAAAAACAACCAGAGTCATTGCATGTGCGTTCTTTTCATATACCATATATGGATCTACTAGTCTCATTGAAATGTGTGTTCTCTTTAGAGACCACACATGGATCCACCAATGTCATTGCATGTATGTTCTTTTCAGTAACAACAACTGGAGTCATTGCATGTGTGTTCTTTTCACATACCGCATATGGATCCACCAGTGTCATTGCATGTGTGCTCTTTTCACAATCCACCTATGGATCCACCAGTGTTATTGCATGTGTGTTCTTTTTAGTAACAACAACTAGAGTCATTTCATGACTGTTCTTTTCACATACCACCTATGGATCCACAAGTGTCATTGCATGTGTGTTCTTTTTAGTAAAAACAACCAGAGTCATTGCATGTGTGTTCTTTTCACATACCACATATGGATCCACCAGTGTCATTGAAATGTGTGTTCTCTTCAGAGGCCACATGGATCCACCAGTGTCATTGCATGTATGTTCTTTTCACTAATAACAACTGGAGTCGTTGCATGTGTGTTCTTTTCACATACACAAATGGATCCACCAGTGTCATTGCATGTGTGCTCTTTTCACAATCCACCTATGGATCTACCAGTGTCATTGCATGTGTGTTCTTTTTAGTAACAACAACCAGAGTCATTGAAATGTGTGTTCTTTTCACATACCACCTATGGATCCACCACTGTCATTGCATGTGTGTTCTTTTTGGTAACAACAACCAGAGTCATTGCATGTGTGTTCTTTTCACATACCACATATGGATCCACCAGTGTCATTGAAATGTGTGTTCTCTTCAGAGACCACACACGGATCCACCAGTATCATTCCATGTGTGTTCTTTTCACTAACAACAACCAGAGTCATTGCATGTGTGTTCTTTTCACATACCACATATGGATCCACCAGTGTCATTGCATGTGTGCTCTTTTCACAATTCACCTGTGGATCCACAAGTGTCATTGCATGTGTGTTCTTTTTACTAACAACAACCGGAGTCATTTCATGACTGTTCTTCTCACATTCCACATATGGATCCACCAGTGTAATTGCATGTGTGTTCACTTCACAATCCACACATGGATCCACCCATGTGTGATCTTTTTACTAAAAACAACCAGAGTCATTACATGTGTTTTCTCTTTAGAGACCACACATGGATCCACCAGTGTCATTACATGTCTGTTCTTTTTACTAACAACAACCAGAGTCATTGAAATGTGTGCTCTTTTCACAATCCACCTTTGAATCCACCAGTGTCATTGCATGTGTCTTCTTTTCACAGTCCACCTATCAATCCACAAGTGTCATTGCATGTATGTTCTTTTCACTAACAACAACTAGAGTCATTGCATGTGTGTTCTTTTCACATACCACATATGGATCCACCAGTGTTATTGCATGTGTGCTGTTTTCACAATCCACATATGGATCCACCAGTGTCATTGCATGTGTGTTCTTTTTAGTAATAACAACCAGAGTCATTGAAATGTGTGTTCTTTTCACATACCACCTATGGATCCACCAGCGTCGTTGCATGTGTGTTCTTTTCACTAACAACAACTGGAGTCATTGCATGTGTGTTCTTTTCACATACCACATATGGATCCACAAGTGTCATTGCATGTGTGCTCTTTTCACAATCCACCTATGGATCCACCAGTGTCATTGCATGTGTGTTCTTTTGAGTGACAACAACCAGAGTTATTGAAATGTGTGTTCTTTTCACATACCACGTATGGATCCACCAGTGCCATTGCGTGTGTGTTGTTTTTAGTAACAACAACCAGAGTTATTACATGTGTGTTCTTTTCATATACCACATATGGATCCACAAGTGTATATGAAATGTGCATTCTCTTCAGAGACCACACATGGATCCACAAGTGTCCTTGTATGTATGTTCTTTTCACTAACAACAACTAGAGTCATTGCATGTCTGTTCTTTTCACATACCACATATGGATCCACCAGTGTCATTGCATGTGTGCTCTTTTCACAATCCACCTGTGGATCCACCAGTGTCATTGCATGTGTGTTCCTTTTAGTAACAACAACTGGAGTCGTTGAAATGTGTGTTCTTTTCACATACCACCTATGGATCCACTAGTGTCATTGCATGTGTGTTCTTTTTACTAACAACAACCAGAGTCATTGCATGTGTGTTCTTTTCACATACCACATATGGATCCACCAGTGTCATTGAAATGTGTGTTCTCTTCAGAGACCACACATGGATCCACCAGTGTCATTGCATGTGTGTTCTTTTCACCAACAACAACCAGAGTCATTGCATGTGTATTCTTTTCACATACCACATATAGATCCAACAGTGTCATTGCATGTGTGGTCTTTTAACAATTCACCAATGGATCCACCAGTGTCATTGCATGTGTGTTCTTTTTACTAACAACAACTGGCGTAATTTCATGACTGTTCTTCTCACATACCACATATGGATCCACCAGTGTCATTGCATGTGTTCTATTCACAATCCACACATGGATCCACTAGTGTCATTACATGTGTGATCTTTTTACTAACAACAACCAGAGTCATTACATGTGTGTACTCTTCAGAGACCACACATGGATCCACCAGTGTCATTGCATGTGTGTTCTTTTTACTAACAATAACCAGAGTCATTGAAATGTGTGCTCTTTTCACAATCCAGCTTTGGATCCACCAGTGTCATTGCATGTGTGTTCTTTTTACTAACAACAACTGAGTCATTGAAATGTGTGTTCTTTTCACATAGCACATATGGATCCACTAGTGTCATTGAAATGTGTGTTCTTTTTACAGACCTCACATGGATCCACCAATGTCATTGCATGCGTGTTCTTTTCACTAACAACAACCAGAGTCATTGCATGTGTGTTCTTTACACTAACTACAACCAGAGTCATTGCATGTGTGTTCTTTTCACATACCACATATGGATCCACTAGTGTCATTGCATGTGTGCTCTTTTCATAATCCACATATGGATCCACTAGTGTCATTGCATGTGTGTTCTTTTTAGTAACAACAACCAGAGTCATTGAAATGTGTGTTCTTTTCACATACCACCTATGGATCCACCAGTGTCATTGCATGTGTGTTCTTTTTAGTAAAAACAACTAGAGTCAGTGCATGTGTGTTCTTTTCACATACCACATATGGATCCACCAGTGTCATTGAAATGTGTGTTCTCTTCAGAGACCACACATGGATCCACCAGTGTCATTGCATGTATGTTCTTTTCACTAACAATAACTGGAGTCATTGCATATGTGTTCTTTTCACATACCACATATGGATCCACCAGTGTCATTGCATGTCTGCTCTTTTCACAATCCAACTATGGATCCACCAGTGTCATTGCATGTGTGTTCTTTTTAGTAACAACAACCAGAGTCATTGAAATGTGTGTTCTTTTCACATACCACCTATGGATTCACCAGTGTCATTGCATGTGTGTTCTTTTTAGTAACAACAACCAGAGTCATTGCATGTGTGTTCTTTTCACATACCACATATGGATCCACCAGTGTCATTGAAATGTGTGTTCTATTCAGAGACCATCCACCAGTGTCATTGCATGTATGTTCTTTTCACTAACAACAACAACTAGAGTCATTGCATGTGTGTTCTTTTCACATACCACATATGGATCCACCAGTGTCATTGCATGTGTGCTCTTTTCACAATCCACCTGTGGATCCACCAGTGTCATTGCATGTGTGTTCCTTTTAGTAACAACAACTGGAGTCGTTGAAATGTGTGTTCTTTTCACATACCACCTATGGATCCACTAGTGTCATTGCATGTGTGTTCTTTTTACTAACAACAACTAGAGTCATTGCATGTGTGTTGTTTTCACATACCACATATGGATCCACCAGTGTCATTGAAATGTGTGTTCTCTTCAGAGACCACACATGGATCCACCAGTGTCATCGCATGTGTGTTCTTTTCACTAACAACAACCAGAGTCATTGCATGTGTATTCTTTTCACATACCACATATAGATCCACTAGTGTCATTGCATGTGTGCTCTTTTAACAATTCACCTATGGATCCACCAGTGTCATTGCATGTGTTTTCTTTTTACTAACAACAACTAGAGTCATTTGATGACTGTTCTTCTCACATACCACATATGGATCCACCAGTGTCATTGCATGTGTGTTCTATTCACAATCCACACATGGATCCACTAGTGTCATTGCATGTGTGATCTTTTTACTAACAACAACCAAAGTCATTACATGTGTGTTCTCTTTTTAGAGACCACAGATGGATCCACCAGTGTCATTGCATGTGTGTTCTTTTTACTAACAATAACCAGAGTCATTGAAATGTGTGCTCTTTTCACAATCCACCTTTGGATCCACCAGTGTCATTGCATGTGTGTTCTTTTTACTAACAACAACTGAGTCATTGAAATGTGTGTTCTTTTCACATAGCACATATGGATCCACTAGTGTCATTGAAATGTGTGTTCTTTTTACAGACCTCACATGGATCCACCAGTGTCATTGCATGCGTGTTCTTTTCACTAACAACAACCAGAGTCATTGCATGTGTGTTCTTTACACTAACTACAACCAGAGTCATTGCATGTGTGTTCTTTTCACATACCACATATGGATCCACTAGTATCATTGCATGTGTGCTCTTTTCATAATCCACATATGGATCCACTAGTGTCATTGCATGTGTGTTCTTTTTAGTAACAACAACCAGAGTCATTGAAATGTGTGTTCTTTTCACATACCACCTATGGATCCACCAGTGTCATTGCATGTGTGTTCTTTTTAGTAAAAACAACTAGAGTCAGTGCATGTGTGTTCTTTTCACATACCACATATGGATCCACCAGTGTCATTGAAATGTGTGTTCTCTTCAGAGACCACACATGGATCCACCAGTGTCATTGCATGTATGTTCTTTTCACTAAGAGTAATTGGAGTCATTGCATGTGTGTTCTTTTCACATACCACATATGGATCCACCAGTGTCATTGCATGGCTGCTCTTTTCACAATCCACCTATGGATCCACCAGTGTCATTGCATGTGTGTTCTTTTTAGTAACAACAACCAGAGTCATTGAAATGTGTGTTCTTTTCACATACCACCTATGGATTCACCAGTGTCATTGCATGTGTGTTCTTTTTAGTAACAACAACCAGAGTCATTGCATGTGTGTTCTTTTCACATACCACATATGGATCTACCAGTGTCATTGAAATGTGTGTTCTCTTCAGAGACCATCCACTAGTGTCATTGCATGTATGTTCTTTTCACTAACAACAACTAGAGTCATTGCATGTGTGTTCTTTTCACATACCACATATGGATCCACCAGTGTCATTGCATGTGTGCTCTTTTCACAATCCACCTATGGATCCACCAGTGTCATTGGTGTTCCTTTTAGTAACAACAACTGGAGTCATTGACATGTGTGTTCTTTTCACATACGACCTATAGATCCACGAGTGTCATTGCATGTGTGCTCTTTTCACAATTCACCTTCGGATCCACCAGTGTCATTGCATGTGTGTTCTTTTTACTAACAACAACTGGAGTCATTTCATGACTGTTCTTCTCACATACCACATATGGATCCACTAGTGTCATTGCATGTGTGTTCTATTCACAATCCACACATGGATCCACCAGTGTCATTGCATGTGTGATCTTTTTACTAACAACAACCAGACTCATTACATGTGTGTTCTCTTCAGAGACCACACATGGATCCACCAGTGTCATTGCATGTGTGTTCTTTTTACTAATAACAACCAGTCATTGAAATGTGTGCTCTTTTCACAATCCACCTTTGGATCCACCAGTGTCATTGCATGTGTGTTCTTTTTACTAGCAACAACTGATTCATTGAAATGTGTGTTCTTTTCACATACCACATATGGATCCACTAGTGTCATTGAAATGTGTGTTCGTTTTAGAGACCACACATGGATCCACCAGTGTCATTGCATGTGTGTTCTTTTCACTAACAACAACCAGAGTCATTGCATGTGTGTTCTTTTCAGTAACTACAACCAGAGTCATTGCATGTGTGTTCTTTTCACATACCACAAATGGATCCACTAGTGTCATTTCATGTGTGCTCATTTCACAATCCACATATGGATCCACCAGTGTCATTGATTGTGTGTTCTTTTTAGTACCAACAACCAGAGTCATTGAAATGTGTGTTCTTTTCACATACCACCTATGGATCCACCAGTGTCATTGCATGTGTGTTCTTTTTAGTAAAAACAACTAGAGTCATTGCATGTGTGTTCTTTTCAGTAAAAACAACTAGAGTCATTGCATCCGTGTTCTTTTCACATACCACATATGGATCCACTAGTGTCATTGAAATGTGTGTTCTCTTCAGAGACCACACATGGATCCACCAGTGTCATTGCATGTATGTTCTTTTCACTAACAATAACTATAGTCATTGCATGTGTGTTCTTTTCACATACCACATATGGATCCACCAGTGTCATTGCATGTCTGCTCTTTTCACAATCCACCTATGGATCCACCAGTGTCATTGCATGTGTGTTCTTTTTAGTAATAACAACCAGAGTCATTGAAATGTGTGTTCTTTTCACATACCACCTATGGATTCACCAGTGTCATTGCATGTGTGTTCTTTTTAGTAAAAACAACTAGAGTCATTGCATGTGTGTTCTTTTCAGTAAAAACAACCAGAGTCATTGCATGTGTATTCTTTTCACATGCCACATATGGATCCACCAGTGTCATTGCATGTGTGCTCTTTTCACAATCCACATATGGATCCACCAGTGTCATTGCATGTGTATTCTTTTTAGTAATAACAACCAGAGTCATTGAAATGTGTGTTCTTTTCACATACCACCTATGGATCCACCAGTGTAATTGCATGTGTGTTCTTTTTAGTAAAAACAACCAGAGTCATTGCATGTGTGTTCTTTTCACATACCACATATGGGTCCACTAGTGTCATTGAAATGTGTGTTCTCTTTAGAGACCACACATGGATCCACCAGTGTCATTGCATGTATGTTCTTTTCACTAACAACAACTGGAGTCATTGCATGTGTGTTCTTTTCACATACCACATATGGATCCACCTGTGTCATTGAATGTGTGCTCTTTTCACAATCCACCTATGGATCCACCAGTGTCATTGCACGTGTGTTCTTTTAAGTAACAACAACCAAAGTCATTGAAATGTGTGTTCTTTTCACATACCACCTATGGATCCACCAGTGTCATTGAAATGTGTGTTCTCTTCAGAGACCACACATGGATCCACCAGTGTCATTGCATGTGTCTTCTTTTCACTAACAACAACTGGAGTCATTGCATGTGTGTTCTTTTCACATACCACATATGGATCCACAAGTGTCATTGCATGTGTGCTCTTTTCACAATCCACCTATGGATCCACCAGTGTCATTGCATGTGTGTTCTTTTTAGTAACAAAAACCAGAGTCATTGAAATGTGTGTTCTTTTCACATACCACGTATGGATCCACCAGTGCCATTGCATGTGTGTTCTTTTTAGTAACAACAACCAGAGTCATTGCATGTGTGTTCTTTTCACATACCACCTATGGATCCACCAGTGTAATTGAAATGTGCGTTCTCTTTAGAGACCACACATGGACCCACAAGTGTCCTTGTATGTATGTTCTTTTCACTAACAACAACTAGCGTCATTGCATGTGTGTTCTTTTCACATACCACATATGGATCCACCAGTGTCATTGCATGTGTGCTCTTTTCACAATCCACCTGTGGATCCACCAGTGTCATTGCATGTGTGTTCCATTTAGTAACAACAACTTGAGTCGTTGAAATGTGTGTTCTTTTCACATACCACCTATGGATCCACTAGTATCATTTCATGTGTGTTCTTTTTACTAACAACAATCAGAGTCATTGCATGTATGTTCTTTTCACATACCACATATGGATCCACCAGTGTCATTGAAATGTGTGTTCTCTTCAGAGACCACACACGGATCCACCAGTGTCATTGCATGTGTGTTCTTTTCACTAACAACAACCAGAGTCATTGCATGTGTATTCTTTTCACATACCACATATAGATCCAACAGTGTCATTGCATGTGTGCTCTTTTAACAATTCACCTATGGATCCACCAGTGTCATTGCATGTGTGTTCTTTTTACTAACAACATCTGGAGTCATTTCATGACTATTCTTCTCACATACCACATATGGATCCACCAGTGTCATTGCATGTGTTCTATTCACAATCCACACATGGATCCACCAGTGTCATTGCATGTGTGATCTTTTTACTAACAACAACCAGAGTCATTACATGTGTGTTCTCCTCAGAGACCACACATGGATCCACCAGTGTCATTGCATGTGTGTTCTTTTTACTAACAACAACCAGAGTCATTGAAATGTGTGCTCTTTTCACAATCCACCTTTAGATCCACCAGTGTCATTGCATGTGTGTTCTTTTTACTAACAACAACTGAGTCATCGAAATGTGTGTTCTTTTCACATGGGCACATATGGATCCACTAGTGTCATTGAAATGTGTGTTCTTTTTAGAGACCTCACATGGATCCACCAGTGTCATTGCATGCGTGTTCTTTTCACTAACAACAACCAGAGTCATTGCATGTGTGTTCTTTACACTAACTACAACCAGAGTCATTGCATGTGTGTTCTTTTCACATACCACATATGGATCCACTAGTGTCATTGCATGTGTGCTCTTTTCATAATCCACATATGGATCCACTAGTGTCATTGCATGTGTGTTCTTTTTAGTAACAACAACCAGAGTCATTGAAATGTGTGTTCTTTTCACATACCACCTATGGATCCACCAATGTCATTGCATGTGTGTTCTTTTTTGTAAAAACAACTAGAGTCATTGCATGTGTGTTCTTTTCACATTCCACATATGGATCCACCAGTGTCATTGAAATGTGTGTTCTCTTCAGAGACCACACATGGATCCACTAGTGTCATTGCATGTATGTTCTTTTCACTAACAATAACTGGAGTCATTGTATGTGTGTTCTTTTCACATACCACATATGGATCCACCAGTTTCATTGCATGTCTGCTCTTTTCACAATCCACCTATGGATACACCAGTGTCATTGCATGTGTGTTCTTTTTAGTAAAAACAACCAGAGTCATTGCATGTGTGTTCTTTTCACATACCACATATGGATCCACTAGTGTCATTGAAATGTGTGTTCTCTTTAGAGACCACACATGGATCCACCAGTGTCATTGCATGTATGTTCTTTTCACTAACAACAACTGGAGTCATTGCATGTGTGTTCTTTTCACATACCACATATGGATCCACCTATGTCATTGAATGTGTGCTCTTTTCACAATCCACCTATGGATCCACCAGTGTCATTGCACGTGTGTTCTTTTAAGTAACAACAACCAAAGTCATTGAAATGTGTGTTCTTTTCACATACCACCTATGGATCCACCAGTGAAGTTGCATGTGTGTTCTTTTAAGTAACAACAAGCAGAGTCATTGCATGTGTGTTCTTTTCACATACCACATATGGATCCACCAGTGTCATTGAAATGTGTGTTCTCTTCAGAGACCACACATGGATCCACCAGTGTCATTGCATGTGTGTTCTTTTCACTAACAACAACTGGAGTCATTGCATGTGTGTTCTTTTCACATACCACATATGGATCCACAAGTGTCATTGCATGTGTGCTCTTTTCACAATCCACCTATGGATCCACCAGTGTCATTGCATGTGTGTTCTTTTTAGTAACAAAAACCAGAGTCATTGAAATGTGTGTTCTTTTCACATACCACGTATGGATCCACCAGTGCCATTGCATGTGTGTTCTTTTTAGTAACAACAACCAGAGTCATTGCATGTGTGTTCTTTTCACATACCACCTATGGATCCACCAGTGTAATTGAAATGTGCGTTCTCTTCAGAGACCACACATGGACCCACAAGTGTCCTTGTATGTATGTTCTTTTCACTAACAACAACTAGCGTCATTGCATGTGTGTTCTTTTCACATACCACATATGGATCCACCAGTGTCATTGCATGTGTGCTCTTTTCACAATACACCTGTGGATCCACCAGTGTCATTGCATGTGTGTTCCATTTAGTAACAACAACTTGAGTCGTTGAAATGTGTGTTCTTTTCACATACCACCTATGCATCCACTAGTGTCATTTCATGTGTGTTCTTTTTACTAACAACAATCAGAGTCATTGCATGTATGTTCTTTTCACATACCACATATGGATCCACCAGTGTCATTGAAATGTGTGTTCTCTTCAGAGACCACACACGGATCCACCAGTGTCATTGCATGTGTGTTCTTTTCACTAACAACAACCAGAGTCATTGCATGTGTATTCTTTTCACATACCACATATAGATCCAACAGTGTCATTGCATGTGTGCTCTTTTAACAATTCACCTATGGATCCACCAGTGTCATTGCATGTGTGTTCTTTTTACTAACAACATCTGGAGTCATTTCATGACTATTCTTCTCACATACCACATATGGATCCACCAGTGTCATTGCATGTGTTCTATTCACAATCCACACATGGATCCACCAGTGTCATTGCATGTGTGATCTTTTTACTAACAACAACCAGAGTCATTACATGTGTGTTCTCTTCAGAGACCACACATGGATCCACCAGTGTCATTGCATGTGTGTTCTTTTTACTAACAACAACCAGAGTCATTGAAATGTGTGCTCTTTTCACAATCCACCTTTAGATCCACCAGTGTCATTGCATGTTTGTTCTTTTTACTAACAACAACTGAGTCATCGAAATGTGTGTTCTTTTCACATGGGCACATATGGATCCACTAGTGTCATTGAAATGTGTGTTCTTTTTAGAGACCTCACATGGATCCACCAGTGTCATTGCATGCGTGTTCTTTTCACTAACAACAACCAGAGTCATTGCATGTGTGTTCTTTACACTAACTACAACCAGAGTCATTGCATGTGTGTTCTTTTCACATACCACATATGGATCCACTAGTGTCATTGCATGTGTGCTCTTTTCATAATCCACATATGGATCCACTAGTGTCATTGCATGTGTGTTCTTTTTAGTAACAACAACCAGAGTCATTGAAATGTGTGTTCTTTTCACATACCACCTATGGATCCACCAGTGTCATTGCATGTGTGTTCTTTTTTGTAAAAACAACTAGAGTCATTGCATGTGTGTTCTTTTCACATTCCACATATGGATCCACCAGTGTCATTGAAATGTGTGTTCTCTTCAGAGACCACACATGGATCCACTAGTGTCATTGCATATATGTTCTTTTCACTAACAATAACTGGAGTCATTGTATGTGTGTTCTTTTCACATACCACATATGGATCCACCAGTTTCATTGCATGTCTGCTCTTTTCACAATCCACCTATGGATACACCAGTGTCATTGCATGTGTGTTCTTTTTAGTAACAACAACCAGAGTCATTGAAATGTGTGTTCTTTTCACATACCACCTATGGATTCACCAGTGTCATTGCATGTGTGTTATTTTTAGTAACAACAACCAGAGTCATTGCATGTGTGTTCTTTTCACATACCACATATGGATCCACCAGTGTCATTGAAATGTGTGTTCTCTTCAGAGACCATCCACCAGTGTCATTGCTATGTTCTTTTCACTAACAACAACTAGAGTCATTGCATGTGTGTTCTTTTCACATACCACATATGGATCCACCAGTGTCATTGAAATGTGTGTTCTCTTCAGAGACCACACATGGATCCACCAGTGTCATTGCATGTATGTTCTTTTCACTAAGAGTAATTGGAGTCATTGCATGTGTGTTCTTTTCACATACCACATATGGATCCACCAGTGCCATTGCATGTGTGCTCTTTTCACAATCCACCTATGGATCCACCAGTGTCATTGCATGTGTGTTCTTTTTAGTAACAACAACCAGGGTCATTGAAATGTGTGTTCTTTTCACATACCACATATGGATCCACCAGTGTTATTGAAATGTGCGTTCTCTTCAGAGACCACACATGGATCCACCAGTGTCATTGTATGTATGTTGTTTTCACTAACAACAACTAGAGTCATTGCACGGGTGTTCTTTTCACATACCACATATGGATCCACCAGTGTCATTGCATGTGTGCTCTTTTCACAATCCACCTGTGGATCCACCAGTGTCATTGCATGTATGTTCCTTTTAGTAACAACAACTGGAGTCATTGAAATGTGTGTTCTTTTCACATACCACCTATGGATCCACTAGTGTCATTGCATGTGTGTTCTTTTTACTAACAAGAACCAGAGTCATTGCATGTGTGTTCTTTTCACATACCACATATGGATCCAGCAGTGTCATTGAAATGTGTGTTCTCTTCAGAGACCACACATGGATCCACCAGTGTAATTGCATGTGTGTTCTTTTTACTAACAACAACCAGAGACATTGGATGTGTATTCTTTTCACATACCACATATAGATCCACTAGTGTCATTGCATGTGTGCTTTTTTAACAATTCACCTATGGATCCACGAGTGTCATTGCATGTGTGTTCTTTTTACTAACAACAGCTGGAGTCATTTCATGACTGTTCTTCTCACATACCACATATGGATCCACCAGTGTCATTGCATGTGTGTTCTATTCACAATCCACACATGGATCCACTAGTGTCATTGCATGTCTGATCTTTTTACTAACAACAACCAAAGTCATTACATGTGTGTTCTCTTCAGAGACCACAGATGGATCCACTAGTGTCATTGCATGTGTGTTCTTTTTACTAACAACAACCAGAGTCATTGAAATGTGTGCTCTTTTCACAATCCACCTTTGGATCCACCAGTGTCATTGCATGTGTGTTCTTTTCACTAACAACAACTGAGTCATTGAAATGTGTGTTCTTTTCACATAGCACATATGGATCCACTAGTGTCATTGAAATGTGTGTTCTTTTTACAGACCTCACATGGATCCACTAGTGTCATTGCATGCGTGTTCTTTTCACTAACAACAACCAGAGTCATTGCATGTGTGTTCTTTACACTAACTACAACCAGAGTCATTGCATGTGTGTTCTTTTCACATACCACCTATGGATTCACCAGTGTCATTGCATGTGTGTACTTTTTAGTAACAACAACCAGACTCATTGCATGTGTGTTCTTTTCACATACCACATATGGATCCACTAGTGTCACTGAAATGTGTGTTCTCTTTAGAGACCATCCACTAGTGTCATTGCATGTATGTTCTTTTCACTAACAACAACTAGAGTCATTGCATGTGTGTTCTTTTCACATACCACATATGGATCCACCAGTGTCATTGCATGTGTGCTCTTTTCACAATCCACCTATGGATCCACCAGTGTCATTGCATGTGTGTTCCTTTTAGTAACAACAACTGGAGTCATTGAAATGTGTGTTCTTTTCACATACCACCTATGGATCCACCAGTGTCATTGCATGTGTGCTCTTTTCACAATTCACCTTCGGATCCACCAGTGTCATTGCATGTGTGTTCTTTTTACTAACTACAACGGGAGTCATTTCATGACTGTTCTTCTCAGATACCACATATGGATCCACTAGTGTCATTGCATGTGTGTTCTATTCACAATCCACACATGGATCCACCAGTGTAATTGCATGTGTGATCTTTTTACTAACAACAACCAGACTCATTACTTGTGTGTTCTCTTCAGAGACCACACATGGATCCACCAGTGTCATTGCATGTGTGTTCTCTTTACTACTAACAACGAGTCATTGAAATGTGTGCTCTTTTCACAATCCACCTTTGGATCCACCAGTGTCATTGCATGTGTGTTCTTTTTACTAACAACAACTGAGTCATTGAAATGTGTGTTCTTTTCACATACCACATATGGATCCACTAGTGTCATTGAAATGTGTGCTCTTTTTAGAGACCACACATGGATCCACCAGTGTCATTGCATGTGTGTTATTTTCACTAACAACAACCAGAGTCATTGCATGTGTGTTCTTTTCACTAACTACAACCAAAGTCATTGCATGTGTGTTCTTTTCACATACCACATATGGATCGACGAGTGTCATTTCATGTGTGCTCTTTTCACAATCCACATATGGATCCACCAGTGTCATTGCTTGTGTGTTCTTTTTAGTAACAACAACAAGAGTCATTGAAATGTGTGTTCGTTTCACATACCACCTATGGATCCACCAGTGTCATTGCATGTGTGTTCTTTTTAGTAAAAACAACCAGAGTCATTCCATGTGTGTTCTTTTCACATACCACACATGGATCCACCAGTGTCATTGCAAGTATGTTCTTTTCACTAAGAGTAATTGGAGTCATTGCATGTGTGTTCTTTTCACATACCACATATGGATCCACCAGTGTCATTGCATGTGTGCTCTTTTCACAATCCACCTATGGATCCACCAGTGTCATTGCATGTGTGTTCTTTTTAGTAACAACAACAAGAGTCATTGAAATGTGTGTTCTTTTCACATACCACATATGGATCCACCAGTGTAATTGAAATGTGCGTTCTCTTCAGAGACCACACATGGATCCACCAGTGTCATTGTATGTATGTTGTTTTCACTAACAACAACTAGAGGCATTGCATGTGTGTTCTTTGCACATACCACATATGGATCCACCAGTGTTGCATGTGTGCTCTTTTCACCATCCACCTGTGGATCCACCAGTGTCATTGCATGTGTGGTCCTTTTAGTGACAACAACTGGAGTCATTGAAATGTGTGTTCTTTTCACAATCCACCTATGGATCCACCAGTGTCACCGCATGTGTGTTCTTTTCACATACCACATATGGATCCAGTAGCGTCATTGCATATGTGTTCTCTTCAGAGACCACACATGGATCCACCAGTGTCATTGCATGTGTGTTCTTTTTACTAACAACAACTGAGTCATTGAAATGTGTGTTCTCTTCAGAGACCACACATGGATCCACCAATGTCATTCCATGTGTGTTCTTTTCACTAACAACAACTGGAGTCATTGCATGTGTGCTCTTTTCACAATCCACCTATGGATCCACCAGTGTCATTGCATGTGTGTTCTTTTCACATACCACATATGGATCCAGTAGTGTCATTGCATGTGTGTTCTCTTCAGCGACCACACATGGATCCACCAGTGTCATTGCATGTGTGTTCTTTTTACTAACAACAACTGAGTCATTGAAATGTGTGTTCTTTTCACATACCACATATGGATCCACTAGTGTCATTGAAATGTGTGCTCTTTTTAGAGACCACACATGGATCCACCAGTGTCATTGCATGTGTATTCTTTTAACTAACAACAACCAGAGTCATTGCATGTGTGTTCTTTTCACTAACTACAACCAAAGTCATTGCATGTGTGTTCTTTTCACATACCACATATGGATCCACTAGTGTCATTTCATGTGTGCTCTTTTCACAATCCACCAGTGTCATTGAAATGTGTGTTCTCTTGAAAGACCACACATGGATCCACCAGTGTCATTCCATGTGTGTTCTTTTCACTAACAACAACTGGAATCATTGCATGTGTGCTCTTTTCACAATCCACCTATGGATCCACCAGTGTCATTGCATGTGTGTTCTTTTCACATACCACATATGGATCCAGTAGTGTCATTGCATGTGTGTCCTCTTCAGAGACCACACATGGATCCACCAGTGTCATTGCATGTGTGTTCTTTTTACTAACAACAACTGAGTCATTGAAATGTGTGTTCTTTTCACATACCACATATGGATCCACTAGTGTCATTGAAATGTGTGTTCTTTTTAGAGACCACACATGGATCCACCAGTGTCATTGCATGTGTGTTCTTTTCGCTAACAACAACCAGAGTCATTGCATGTGTGTTCTTTTCACTAACTACAACCAGAGTCATTGCATGTGTGTTCTTTTCACATACCACATACGGATCCACTAGTTTCATTTCATGTGTGCTCTTTTCACAATCCACATATAGATTCACTAGTGTCATTGCATGTGTGTTATTTTGAGTAACAACAACCAGAGTCATTGAAATGTGTGTTCTTTTCACATACCACCTATGGATCAACCAGTGTCATTACATGTGTGTTCTTTTTAGTAAAAACAACCAGAGTCATTGCATGTGTGTTCTTTTCACATACCACATATGGATCCACCAGTGTCATTGAAATGTGTGTTCTCTTCAGAGACCACACATGGATCCACAAGTGTCATTGCATGTATGTTCTTTTCACGAACAATAATTGGAGTCATTGCATGTGTGTTCTTTTCACATACCACATATGGATCCACCAGTGTCATTGCATGTGTGCTCTTTTCACAATCCACCTATGGATCCACCAGTGTCATTGCATGTGTGTTCTTTTTAGTAACAATAACCAGAGTCATTGAAATGTGTGTTCTTTTCACATACCACCTATGGATCCACCAGTGTCATTGCATGTGTGTTCTTTTTAGTAAAAACAACCAGAGTCATTGCATGTGTATTCTTTTCACATACCACATATGGATCCACCAGTGTCATTGAAATGTGTGTTCTCTTCAGAGACCACACATGGATCAACCAGTGTCATTGCATGTATGTTCTTTTCACTAACAACAACTGTAGTCATTGCATGTGTGTTCTTTTCACATACCACATATGGATCCACCAGTGTCATTGCATGTGTGCCCTTTTCAAAATCCACCTATGGATCCACCAGTGTCATTACATGTGTATTCTTTTTAGTAACAACAACTGGAGTCATTGCATGTGTGTTCTTTTCACATACCACATATGGATCCACTAGTGTCATTGAAATGTGTGTTCTCTTCAGAGACCACACATGGATCCACAAGTGCGATTGCATGTATTTTCTTTCCACTAACAACAACTGGAGTCATTCCATGTGTGTTCTTTTCACATACCACATATGGATCCACCAGCGTCATTGAAATGTGTGTTCTCTTCAGAGACCACACATGGATCCACCAGTGTCATTGCATGTGTGTTCTTTTACTAACAACAACCAGAGTCATTGAAATGTGTGTGCTTTTCACAATCCACCTTTGGATCCACCAGTGTCATTGCATGTGTGTTATTTTCACTAACAACAACCGAGTAATTGAAATGTGTGTTCTTTTCACATAGCACATATGGATCCACCAGTGTCATTGCATGTGTGTTCTTTTCACTAACAACAACCAGAGTCATTGCATGTGTGTTCTTTACACTAACTACAACCAGAGTCATTGCATGTATGTTCTTCTCACATACCACATATGGATCCACTAGTGTCATTGGATGTGTGCTCTTTTCATAATCCACATATGGATCCACCAGTGTCATTGCATGTGTGTTCTTTTTAGTAACAACAACCAAAGTCATTGAAATGTGTGTTCTTTTCACATACCACCTATGGATCCACCAGTGTCATTGCGTGTGTGTTCTTTTTAGTAAAAACAACCAGAGTCATTGTATGTCTGTTCTTTTCACATACCACATATGGATCCACCAGTGTCATTGAAATGTGTGTTCTCTTCAGAGACCACACATGGATCCACCAGTGTCATTGCATGTATGTTCTTTTCACTAACAATAACTGGAGTCATTGCATGTGTGTTCTTTTCACATACCACATATGGATTCACCAGTGTCATTGCATGTCTGCTCTTTTCACAATCCACCTATGGATCCACCAGTGTCATTGCATGTGTGTTCTTTTTAGTAACAACAACCAGAGTCATTGAAATGTGTGTTCTTTTCACATACCACCTATGGATTCACCAGTGTCATTGCATGTGTGTTCTTTTTAGTAACAACAACCAGAGTCATTGCATGTGTGTTCTTTTCACATACCACATATGGATCCACCAGTGTCATTGAAATGTGTGTTCTCTTCAGAGACCACACATGGATCCACTAGTGTCATTACATGTATCTTGTTTGCACTAACAACAACTAGAGTCATTGCATGTGTGTTCTTTTCACATACCACATATGGATCCACTAGTGTCATTGCATGTGTGCTCTTTTCACAATCCACCTATGGATCCACCAGTGTCATTGCATGTGTGTTCCTTTTAGTAACAACAACTGGAGTCATTGAAATGTGTGTTCTTTTCACAAACCACCTATGGATCCACCAGTGTGATTGCATGTGTGCTCTTTTCACCATTCACCTATGGATCCACCAGTGTCATTGCATGTGTGTTCTTTTTACTAACAACAACTGGAGTCATTTCTTGACTATTCTTCTCACATACCACATATGGATCCACTAGTGTCATTGCATGTGTGTTCTATTCACAATCCACACATGGATCCACCAGTGTCATTGCATGTGTGTTCTTTTTACTAACAACAACCAGAGTCATTGAAATGTGTGCTCTTTTCACAATCCACCTTTGGATCCACCAGTGTCATTGTATGTGTGTTCTTTTTACTAACAACAACTGAGTCATAGAAATGTGTGTTCTTTTCACATAGCACATATGGATCCACTAGTGTCATTGAAATGTGTGTTCTTTTTAGAGACCTCACATGGATCCACCAGTGTCATTGCATGTGTGTTATTTTCACTAACAACAACCAGAGTCATTGCATGTGTGTTCTTTTCACATACCACATATGGATCCACTAGTGTCATTGCATGTGTGCTCTTTTCATAATCCACATATGGATCCACTAGTGTCATTGCATGTGTGTTCTTCTTAGTAACAACAACCAGAGTCATTGAAATGTGTGTTCTTTTCACATAGCACCTATGGATCCACCAGTGTCATTGCATGTGTGTTCTTTTTAGTAAAAACAACTAGAGTCATTGCATGTGTGTTCTTTTCACATACCACATTTGGATCCACTAGTGTCAGTGAAATGTGTGTTCTCTTCAGAGACCACACATGGATCCACCAGTGTCATTGCATGTACGTTCTTTTCACTAACAATAACTGGAGTCATTGCATGTGTGTTCTTTTCACATACCACATCTGGATCCACCAGTGTCATTGCATGTCTGCTCTTTTCACAATCCACCTATGGATCCACCAGTGTCATTGCATGTGTGTTCTTTTTAGTAACAACAACCAGAGTCATTGAAATGTGTGTTATTTTCACATACCACCTATGGATTCACCAGTGTCATTGCATGTGTGTTCTTTTTAGTAACAACAACCAGAGTCATTGCATGTGTGTTCTTTTCACATACCACATATGGATTCACCAGTGTCATTGCATGTCTGCTCTTTTCACAATCCACCTATGGATCCACCAGTGTCATTGCATGTGTGTTCTTTTTAGTAATAACAACCAGAGTCATTGAAATGTGTGTTCTTTTCACATACCACCTATGGATTCACTAGTGTCATTGCATGTGTGTTCTTTTTAGTAACAACAACCAGAGTCATTGCATGTGTGTTCTTTTCACATACCACATATGGATCGACCAGTGTCATTGAAATGTGTGTTTTCTTCAGAGACCACAAATGGATCCACTAGTGTCATTGCATGTATGTTCTTTGCACTAACAACAACTAGAGTCATTGCATGTGTGTTCTTTTCACATACCACATATGGATCCACCAGTGTCATTGCATGTGTGCTCTTTTCAAAATCCACCTATGGATCCACCAGTGTCATTGCATGTGTGCTCTTTTCACCATTCACCTATGGATCCACCAGTGTCATTGCATGTGTGTTCTTTTTACTAACAACAACTGGAGTCATTTCATGACTGTTCTTCTCACATACCACATATGGATCCACTAGTGTCATTGCATGTGTGTTCTATTCACAATCCACACATGGATCCACCAGTGTCATTGCATGTGTGATCTTTTTACTAACAACAACCAGAGTCATTACATGTGTGTTCTCTTCAGAGACCACACATGGATCCACCAGTGTCATTGCATGTGTGTTCTTTTTACTAACAACAACCAGAGTCATTGAAATGTGTGCTCTTTTCACAATCCACCTTTGGATCCACCAGTGTTATTGCATGTGTGTTCTTTTTACTAACAACAACTGAGTCATTGAAATATGTGTTCTTTTCACATAGCACATATGGATCCACTAATGTCATTGAAATGTGTGTTCTTTTAGAGACCTCACATGGATCCACCAGTGTCATTGAATGTGTGTTCTTTTCACTAACAACAACCAGAGTCATTGCATGTGTGTTCTTTACACTAAGTACATCCAGATTCATTGCATGTGTGTTCTTTTCACATACCACATATGGATCCATTATTGTCATTGCATGTGTGCTCATATGGATCCACTAGTGTCATTGCATGTGTGTTCTTTTTAGTAACAACAACCAGAGTCATTGAAATGTGTGTTCTTTTCACATACCACCTATGGATCCACCAGTGTCATTGCATGTGTGTTCTTTTTAGTAAAACCAACTAGAGTCATTGCATGTGTGTTCTTTTCACATACCACATATGGATCCACTAGTGTCAGTGAGATGTATGTTCTCTTCAGAGACCACACATGGATCCACCAGTGTCATTGCATGTATGTTCTTTTCACTAACAATAACTGGAGTCATTGCATGTGTGTTCTTTTCACATACCACATATGGATCCACCAGTGTCATTGCATGTCTGCTCTTTTCACAATCCACCTATGGATCCACCAGTGTCACTACATGTGTGTTCTTTTTAGTAACAACAACCAGAGTCATTGAAATGTGTGTTCTTTTCACATACCACCTATGGATTCACCAGTGTCATTGCATGTGTGTTCTTTTTAGTAACAACAACCAGAGTCATTGCATGTGTGTTCTTTTCACATACCACATATGGATCGACCAGTGTCATTGAAATGTGTGTTTTCTTCAGAGACCACACATGGATCCACTAGTGTCATTGCATGTATGTTCTTTGCACTAACAACAACTAGAGTCATTGCATGTGTGTTCTTTTCACATACCACATATGGATCCACCAGTGTCATTGCATGTGTGCTCTTTTCAAAATCCACCTATGGATCCACCAGTGTCATTGCATGTGTGCTCTTTTCACCATTCACCTATGGATCCACCAGTGTCATTGCATATGTGTTCTTTTTACTAACAACAACTGGAGTCAATTCATGACTGTTCTTCTCACATACCACATATGGATCCACTAGTGTCATTGCATGTGTGTTCTATTCACAATCCACACATGGATCCACCACTGTCATTGCATGTGTGATCTTTTTACTAACAACAACCAGAGTCATTACATGTGTGTTCTCTTCAGAGACCACACATGGATCCACCAGTGTCATTGCATGTGTGTTCTTTTTACTAACAACAACCAGAGTCATTGAAATGTGTGCTCTTTTCACAATCCACCTTTGGATCCACCAGTGTTATTGCATGTGTGTTCTTTTTACTAACAACAACTGAGTCATTGAAATGTGTGTTCTTTTCACATAGCACATATGGATCCACTAATGTCATTGAAATGTGTGTTCTTTTAGAGACCTCACATGGATCCACCAGTGTCATTGAATGTGTGTTCTTTTCACTAACAACAACCAGAGTCATTGCATGTGTGTTCTTTACACTAACTACAACCAGATTCATTGCATGTGTGTTCTTTTCACATACCACATATGGATCCATTATTGTCATTGCATGTGTGCTCATATGGATCCACTAGTGTCATTGCATGTGTGTTCTTTTTAGTAACAACAACCAGAGTCATTGAAATGTGTGTTCTTTTCACATACCACCTATGGATCCACCAGTGTCATTGCATGTGTGTTCTTTTTAGTAAAACCAACTAGAGTCATTGCATGTGTGTTCTTTTCACATACCACATATGGATCCACTAGTGTCAGTGAGATGTATGTTATCTTCAGAGACCACACATGGATCCACCAGTGTCATTGCATGTATGTTCTTTTCACTAACAATAACTGGAGTCATTGCATGTGTGTTCTTTTCACATACCACATATGGATCCACCAGTGTCATTGCATGTCTGCTCTTTTCACAATCCACCTATGGATCCACCAGTGTCATTGCATGTGTGTTCTTTTTAGTAACAACAACCAGAGTCATTGAAATGAATGTTCTTTTCACATACCATCTATGGATTCACCAGTGTCATTGCATGTGTGTTCTTTTTAGTAACAACAACCAGAGTCATTGCATGTGTGTTCTTTTCACATACCACATATGGATCCACCAGTGTCATTGAAATGTGTGTTCTCTTTAGAGACCACACATGGATCCACCAGTGTCATTGCATGTATGTTCTTTTCTCTAAGAACAACTAGAGTCATTGCATGTGTGTTCTTTTCACATACCACATATGGATCCACCATTGTCATTGCATGTGTGCTGTTTTCACAATCCATCTATGGATCCACTAGTGCCATTGCATGTGTGTTCCTTTTTGTAACAACAACTGGAGTTATTGAATTGTGTGTTCTTTTCACATACCACCTATGGATCCACCAGTGTCATTGCATGTGTGCTCTTTTCACAATTCACCTATGGATCCACCAGTGTCATTGCATGTGTGTTCTTTTTACTAACAACAAATGGAGTCATTTCATGACTGTTGTTCTCACATACCACATATGGATCCACTAGTGTCATTGCATGTGTGTTCTATTAACAATACACACATGGATCCACCAGTGTCATTGCATGTGTGATCTTTTTACTAACAACAACCAGAGTCATTACATGTGTGTTCTCTTCAGAGACCACACATGGATCCACTAGTGTTATTGCATGTGTGTTCTTTTTACTAACAGCAACCGGAGTCATTGAAATGTGTGCTCTTTTCACAATCCACCTATGGATCCACCAGTGTCATTGCATGTGTGTTCCTTTTAGTAACAACAACTGGAGTCATTGAAATGTGTGTTCTTTTCACATACCACCTGTAACTACCTCGGTGAATTACGCTCCTAGTACAAGCCTGGATGTTCAGAAATGATTGAAATAGTACGGTGGGGCCCAAATGCCACTCACAGGTAGACCTTTCGGCCGTCCCAACCATTTCCGAACATCGGGACAAGAACGGGCGGCGTAATCGGCAGGCGAAGGGATCAACTACATACACAAGTGAGTATGTATGCAAGCCACCATACAACAGTACATCAGAGCCATTCCATCTAAAAAGAAAGGAAATATAGCAACGCCATACGGCAAGATCCAAATATCCTAGATAGATATAATAGTTTAGGATATCTCCTCATACATCAATCAACAGAGTATCAAGCGGAAGCGGAAGACAAAATCCGAGTACGGATAAGAAGCAAATCGGCATAAGATGCCCCATAAATAAGCACATCCCGCCCACAGATCTCACGGATCCCCGTTCTCGGAATCTCTACACCGAATGATCATTGCCCATGTCGTCCGTCTCTTCCAACCAGTATCCATCTTGTGGGTGTACCTGTTCATCTGAACCAAAAATTTATCGTGTGAGACCCTAGGGGTACTCAGCAAGTCTTTATGCCGCTAAAGGGGATACAACCAGGGGTGACGCAATTGCAGCAAAAGATAAACCCTAGCAATTCTATAGAAACTCGCTAACCATCCGCCTAACCAGAGATAGACGGATGTCCGTGAATTAATAACAACAGTTATAACAGTTATAACGGTAATCTTAACGGATCCATCCTCCTCCTCGCTTACCAACGAGGAAGCGGACGAACAACCCCCATCCGTTGGCAGTTTTATTATCCATTCCGTGAGTGTTGCACTATTTACTAGTCAGGTACCTAGTCTAGTCAAATTAAAAGCGGTACTTTAGTTATGCTTGTCTATGATCGAGAAACTGTGCTCCAAGTCGTCCATAACCGCGGACACGGCTTTCAGAAAGTTTTACCCTGCAGGGGTGCACAAATAGCAACACACACTCGATATGCCTCGGAAAAACCAAATCAAAACCCAACGAGGCAGTCACGACAAAGCGATCACAGGATTCATAAATATTTCAGGGGGCCACCCCATTGAGCTACCCGCAACGAAGTTAGCTGACTCCGAGACGGCCTCAAGGTTTGCGCCAGTGGCTGTGAACGACTGGGAACCCGAAAATGTGACTGGGCTTGTCGACACCGCGAAAACACTCCGCTTTCCTAAACAGTACAGTGTGCTCCTCGCACAATCTTAAATAAAGCAGTAAAGCATGGCATAAGTACAGGATAGTAAATAAAACCTCAAACTAGTTTGTGGCCCTCAAGAAATAAGAATGAATCGAGCTCTGGCTCAGGGGGGTTCATAAGCCTCCCGGATGTGGATAGCGCGAATATTCAAGGAACAGGAATCAAGTACTCGGGGACCTACGGGACACAAGTGAGCCTGAAAACCAAATAGCAAATATGGCTCACCGATGCCACTTTCATTAGTTATCCCATTACTACTCAGGTTAAGTTGTTTAGGTACCTCGTTATCCATCAAACACTCACATACCCTACACATGCTGTACTACGACTCGCATGGCTCAAACAACTCCTATAGTAAGGGCTCATGGGATGGAGGAACAAGCTTCGGTGGGGTTTAAAAGTAAAGGCTATGCAATACTTGGGATTCAATTTAATGCAATCGCGACTCAATGATGCAAGAGTAAGATAGAGGCAATAGGTACTATATGTATGCAAGCATGTGGTAGTGCTTGCCTGGCAGCCCAGTTGAAGTGAGAGAAGGATCTGGGTAGTGCTCCTGGTTCTCTTGATATATCCCCTGCTCAGCGTCTATTCGAAGAAGAACCAAACAAACAAGGGCCAACATAAATAAAGTGCACAAGCATAGGAATAAATGCGACAAGCAAACAATCATGCCATGATGAATGATGCACAATTTGCATGGTATTAAGGTAGCATGGCATGGTTAGGTGTGAGATACAAGATTAAATCATTTTATTGAGTTTTGGCCCCAATTTATCCTCATTTTAGTTGCTGTATACCTTATATTTATATGATGCATGTTGCAAAACAAACCATGGAATGCATAAACAGAAAGGTCCCGTCGAGCTAATCATTTTAGACATATTATTTGTTAATTTTGGAGTTATAAAACTAAAGTTATTAATTAATTAGTGAAAAGGGCATTTTATTGTAATTAAACCAACTTGGAATTTTAAAGTGTTCCAAATATATTTTGGATTGCATATTTGAAATCCTCACATTTTTCTGATTTGAAAACATATATTATTTGTATTATTTGGAATTATGGGTTTAAATTTATTTTTAAGTCAAAATTATTAAATAGGGTCAAAGTCAAAGGTTGATTATTTAAATTAATTCTGAAATTATTTGATTGAAGATTTGAATTAACATTCAAAAACAAAACACTTTTCATATTAAGTTTGAATTCAAATTCCAAACCATTTGGAAGTTATGAATTCATTTAGATTTAAACAGATTGGAAAATTTGAATTGAATTTGAATTAATTTGAAAGGATTTGAATTTGAAACAGAAAGGTTCCTGGACTTTTGCTACTCAGTCAGATTCTACCCACAGTCCATGACAGGTGGGGTCGCTGCTGACTGGGTCGACACGCGCGTACAAAAACTTTTCACACCGGGGCTCGGCCTATCCCGCGTGAATGACAAGCGGGCCCAGGGACCTAGCAGGGCCACACACGCGCGCGGCCATCCGGTGGGCGACACGTGGGCAATCCAAGGGGCTGCGGGCTGCGAGGTTTAGATCTGCGGGGTCCTTTTTGCAAGATGGGATGGGCGGCTGCCAGGTGGGGCTCCGGGGACGGCGGGTTTAGGTGGGAAAAACTACAGGGGGCTAAGCGCAAAACAAGCAGCGGCTGCTGTTGTCTGCTGTCGGACGCGGTGCTGCGGCGGTGGATCTGGCCGGAGCTTTGGACGACGATGGAGAGCGAACCACAGCGATTCTGGCCACGCCGCAAAAACCAAAGATGAAGAGGGCGCTACCGGCTACAAGTCTCGTTCAGGTGTCTAGCACGGAGGAGGGCTGCAGCGCGCGGGCTTCGAAGCGGAACAGAGGCAGGACGGGGCTGCTGCGGCTGCTGCTGCTGTCTGTCTGCGCGCGGCGAGCGGCCGTGCGTGCGCGCGAGGTACTCGACGACGGGCGGCGACGCTACGGTGAACGAGCGAGGGGGAGGCCATGTCTGGGAGGTAGCGGGGCTCACCAGGGGCTCGTCGGTGTGGTTGGTTTGGGCAGAGGAGTCGGCGAACGTCGACGAGGCTGGCGGCCGGAGCTCCTGGTCTTGGCGGTGCACGGCGGCGTCAGGCGGCTCCGGCGAGGTCCAACGGCTCCCAGCGGTACGGCGTGATGTAGGGGAACGAGATGAACCTCCTGGACGCCTTGGACACCTTCTAGCACAGCTCCAACCGCCCTTCTTCTGGCCTGGCCGATCTAGGGTTTAGAGGGGCGTGGGGTGGCCATGGCCATGCTTGGGGAAGGAGGCAAGGAGGGAGAGGGGTTCCTGGGGTCTCAGATCTTGATCTGGGGTGCCCGGGGTGGTTGGGGTGATGAGAGAGAGGGGAGAGGCACAAGGGAGGTGGTGGCCTTGCGTAAAGTGAGGAGGAGAGATCGGGCTAGGGCTTTTTCTTGCCTCCTTTCTTGTCCTGTAGCTTAGAGAGGGAAGAGAGGGACCAGGGAGGAGGGGAGCTCGTGGGTTGGAGGGCAGGCTCGGTGTGGGGCTTACTTGGCAGAGAGAGAGGGAGCTAGAGAGAGGAGGGGGGGGGGTGGTAGCCACGATTAGAGCTAGGGGTGTGGGTAGATTAGAGTTAGCTTAGATGGGGTATGGGGTAAGGTGGTAGGGTTTAGGATAGATGAGGGAGAGTGAGATGGTTTCTCTTTTTGGCAAGCTCAAGTAAGAACAAGGTCAAACCAAGCTAGACCAAAACGAGGGAGAGGTGGTGATATGGGTTTAAGCAAGATCAACTAAGGTCAAGCCAAAAGGAAGGATAGAGGTAGAGAGAGAGATGTTCCACTCAAGATTCAACTAAAAACCAAATGACAAGCAAAAGGTGGTACTTGCATGGCCCATGCAAAATATTTATTGCCATGTTGATTCTTGTGAAAACACTATTATTGCATGGCATTATTATTATGCATTCCCAACAATTGGAATAAGGCCCAAGCAAAGGAATTTAGAAAGAATTCCAAGTGGAGTATATGGAGATGATCATATTGGATTATGTTTGGAACTTGCTAGTGTGTATATGCCACTAGGTATTTAATAAGCCCACGAAAATAACCCAACATGATGATAACCCCAAAACCACACATATGGAAGTTAGGAAAAGATTCCACTCACAAGGCATGCAAAGGTGGCCATGTGGCTCTCATGTTTCAATATTGTGAAAACAACATGATGCCAAGATGAGAGCATGTGGAAAAAGAATTGGATCCATCCCAACCCACATGAGCTAGAGGTAAAACCCAAATAAGGTGCAAGGCTCATATTTAGTTGGGTGGTGGAATTATAAGGTGGTGAAAAGAAAGGGTGGTGAAGTTGAATAAAAGATATGCCCCCAACTCAACTTGGGCATTAAACAATATATCAATACCCAAATACAATTAATAATGCATATGAGATAAGAACCAAATGAGCAAGGGTTTTATATGATGCTCAAATGCAAGGAGGCATGATGACATGAGCATGATATAATGATGATGCAACAATTATATATTTGAAGCAGCCATTATATTACTAGACCAAGTAGCATTACAATTGTTAGACAATTGGGATGCTACAACTCTCCCCCACTAAACAGGAATCTCGCCCCGAGATTCTAGGATGAAGAAGAAGACACGAAGAGGGTAGGATACTTAGCACGGAGATCATCTTCACGTTCCCAAGTGGCTTCATCAACGGAATGGTGCGACCACTGCACCTTGCAGAACTTGATGGACTTGTTGCGAGTCCTTCTTTCTGCGACTTCAAGGATTTTTGTGGGGTGTTCTTGATAAGACAGGTCTTCTTGGAGATTGATAAGCTCATGATCCACGGTCCTGCCGGGATCCTTGAAGCACTTCTTGAGCTGAGAGATGTGGAAAACATCATGGACTTTGAGTTTTTCCGGGAGCTCAAGAGCATAAGCAACTTCTCCTCTTCTTCCACGAATTTTGAAGGGACCGATGTATCTAGGAGCCAGCTTCCCTTTGATACCAAAACGGTGCGTGCCTCTCATGGGAGTGACACGAAGGTAAACGAGATCACCAGGGACATACTCCATATCCGTGTGCTTCCTGTCATAATTGCTCTTCTGGCGACTTTGAGCAATCCTCAGATTTTCAAGAATGATGTGAACCTTTTCCTCCGCTTGAGTCATAATGTCAGGGCCAAACAAGATTCTTTCACCTGCACCCGACCAACCAATCGGAGTTCTGCATTTGCGACCATAGAGAGCCTCAAATGGTGCCATCTTCAGACTTTTCTGGAAGCTATTGTTGTAAGAGAATTCAGCATAAGGAAGACATTCTTCCCACTTCATGCCAAAAGAGATGACGCAAGCACGAAGCATATCCTCCAGAATCTGATTGATCCTTTCAACTTGTCCTTGCGACTGAGGGTGGTAAGCTGTGCTGAAGTTCAACTTTGTTCCCAAAGCATTTTGGAAACTCTCCCAGAACTTGGAAGTGAAGATGCTTCCACGGTCTGAACTGATCTCAAGCGGAACCCCATAGAGAGAGACAATTCTGTTGATATAGAGCTCCGCCAACTGAATTGCAGAAATGGTTTCCTTGACGGGGAAGAAGTGAGCCACTTTAGATAGCCTGTCAATGACAACAAAGATTGCATTGTTGCCCTTCTGCGACCTTGGAAACCCAGTGATGAAGTCCATCTCTACTTTCTCCCATTTCCATTCCGGGGGTTTCAATGGCTGTAGAAGACCGGAAGGTTTCTGATGGACAGCTTTCACTCTGCGGCATACATCACACTCTGAGACATACTTGGCACAATACCGTTTCAAACCAGGCCACCAATATTGTGTTTTCAAGTCCATGTACATCTTTGTGCTTCCAGGGTGGATAGAAAGAACAGAATCATGCGCCTCCTTGAGAACTTGCTCTCTCAAACCCGGGTAGTTCGGAACAAACATCCGGTGTTCAAAGAAGAGCATGCCTTGATCATCGACGTGGAAGGACTTATACTTCGGAAGCTGAAGCCTAGAGATGATCTTTCTTGTGTACGGATCACCAAGCTGAGAAGAGCGAACCTTTTCTTCCAAGAGAGGTGTTGCTAGAAGGTTCAGGAGATACCCTTGTTCCACAATTTCCAGGTTGAGCTGACGGAATTCCTCGCACAAGAGAGGCTGTTGTTCTTCCATCATGAGGTTGTTGACATAAGCTTTGCGGCTGAGAGCATCTGCCATGACATTAGCTTTGCCCGGAGTGTAGTTGATGGTCAAATCGAAGTCATTGATCGCTTCAATCCATCTCCTTTGTCGAAGGTTGAGATCAGGCTGAGTAAAGATATACTTCAGACTCTTGTGATCAGAAAAGATCTCACAACGGTTGCCAAGCAAGTAGTGCCTCCATACTTTCAAAGCAAAGACAACTGCTGCGAGCTCGAGGTCATGTGTGGGATAGTTGATCTCATGCGTCTTCAACTGACGAGAGGCATAAGCAACAACTTGTTTTTCTTGCATAAGGACCGCACCCAATCCATGCAAAGAGGCGTCACAGAAGATCTGGAACGGCTTGGATGTATCCGGAGGAACCAAGACTGGTGTGGAAGTAAGCTTCTCTTTGAGTGTCTCAAAGCTTGCTTGACATGCAGGAGTCCAAAGGTATTTCTTGCCTTTCTTGAGGAGATCGGTAAGAGGCTTCGCTATCTTCGAAAAGTTCTGAACGAAGCGACGGCAATAACTAGCCAAACCAAGGAAACTCCGCACTTCTTTGACATTGACAGGAGGGAGCCATTCGACAATTGTCTTCACAGTTTCCGGATTGACTGCAATGCCCTTGGCAGAGATGACGTGACCAAGATAGGTTACTTGAGGCAGCCAAAACTCACACTTGGAGAACTTTGCATACAAGCGGTTCTCATGAAGCTTGCTTAGGACACACCGAAGGTGTTCTTCATGCTCTTCTTGTGACTTAGAATAGACTAGGATGTCATCCAGATAGACCACAACGAACTTATCAAGATACTCCATGAAAACCGAGTTCATGAGCCTTGAGAAGGTGGCAGGTGCGTTGGTGAGACCGAAAGACATGACCGTGTACTCATACAGGCCATAGCGGGTGGTGAAAGCTGTCTTAGGAACATATTCCTTGCGAATCTTGATTTGGTGATAACCACTTCTCAAGTCCAGCTTAGAGAAAACCATAGCTCCAGCTAGCTGATCAAAGAGATCATTAATCCGCGGAAGGGGATATTTATTCTTGATGGTTTTAGCATTGAGAGCCCGATAGTCAACACAAAGTCTATCAGTCTGGTCTCACTTCTTCACAAAGAGAGTTGGGCTACCCCAAGAAGAAGTACTGTGCTGAATAAAACCCAACTTCTCTTGTTCATCAAGCTGACGTTTGAGTTCAGCCAACTCAGCAGGACCCATTTTATAAGGCCGCTTGGAGATAGGAGCGGTACCAGGTTCAAGCTCAATTACAAACTCAACCTCACGATTCGGAGGCATACCTGGCAACTCTTCAGGAAAGACATCTAGGAACTCACAGACCACCGGAACACTCTGAATAGCTTCCATAGCATCAACATTCAGAGCTGCCAAAGAGAAAAGCTGGATAGCAGGAGTCAGACTTGGAGAATAGACTATATGGCCTTCAGGAATCTTCAGAGAAACCGAGCGTTCAGCACAATCAATCACAGCTGCATTTGCTGTCAACCAATCCATGCCCAAGATGACATCAATGTCAGAATTGCCCAGAATGATTAAGGAAGCCGAGAACGAAGAGCCACCAATCTCAATTTGATTGCCATGGCTGATTTTAGAAGCTGCCATCTTTGCTCCAGGAGAGAGGACCATTAACCGCTTAAGGAGAGGATCCATAGCTAACCCATTCTCATCTGCAAACTTGGTTGACACAAAAGAATGCGATGCACCAGAATCAAACAGAACTCGTGCAGGGACTGAGTTAATGGGAAGCATACCCATCACAACTCCAGGTGCATGCTCAGCTTGAGCGGCGTTGACACAGTTGGCACGAGCAACAGTAGACCCGGGCTTGGTGTTGATGTTGAGAGCCCGAGGTGGTGGTGCACGAACCAAAGGAGAGCTTGCCGCAGATCTTGGAGGTGGTGGAGGAAGAGCCTTGTTCTTCATCGGACAGTTCCATTGTTGATGCCCAGAGTCTCCACAAGTGTAACAAGCACCAGGTGGATGTGGAGCAACGTAGCCAGGGACTCCGCCAGGCGCTCTAGGGTAGTGGTGGTTGTAGCCCCTGGGAGCAGTAGTGAGGAAGTTTGGTGGCCTTGCCGCGTAGCTTGAAGGTCTTGGTGGAGCCGGGAGCGACGGTGGGGTGTTAGGAACCCAGACACGACGCTTAGAAGGAGCTGACATAGCTGAAGAGCTTGCTGCATCACGGTTGTGTTTCTTTGACTCCTCGAACACTTGCCTACTTGCTTCTTCCTGCAGAGCTGTATGCTGAAGTTCCAGAAAAGACGCCGGCCTTGCATGTGTGATTGCATACTTAATCGATGCATTGAGCCCTTGCCTGAACCTCTTTTGCTTCTTCTTGTCATCTGAGATCTCATCGCCACCATAACGAGAAAGGTTCATGAAGTTCCTGATGTAGGTATTGACATTATCATTGCCCTGCTTGAGGTTGAGAAACACTTCCTTCATCCTCTCCATGACAATTTCTGACAGATACTGCTCTTTGAAAGCTCTGGTGAACTGTTCCGAAGTAGGCTGAAAACCAGTGCAGTTTGCCTTCAGGTAATTCTCCCACCAGAGAGCTGCATCTCCCTTCAGAAGGTGAGTAGCACACTTTACCCATTCTTGCTCAGGAACATCAGCAGTCATCAGCAACCTTGACATCTCACGCAACCAATCATCGGCATCAAGTGGTTGATCAGAAACATCAAACTGGCGTGGGTTAAACTTCAGGAAGCTCTTGATGTCTCCTCGCTTGGGAGGTGGAGGTAGCGGAACAAACTCATTCCTCCTGACACTTTCCTCAAAGCGCTGTTGGTTCTGCTGCATTGCTGCCAAGGCATTGGCGATGCTTGACAACGCTACCCCCAGTTCAGGTTGTATGTCCTCCTCAGAACGGCGTGGTGGTGCCATCCTGTGATTGATATAACACACAAGTCAGTACTATAATGGAGAATAATAATAATCCACAATAGTACCAAAATGGAATTAACCAAGATTAAAGGATACAATTTACTAAGATGATATTAAAATATCAACGAAGTTCAAAGCACCTAGAAGATATTAAGCATATCGCACACGACTGAAAAGGAGTGTGGTACACATATATATCAAAGAAATTTTTTTCCACAAATTCCGGCATTAAAATACCAATAGATGCGCAAAACCACTTAACGAATCAAGATTAGTGACTCTACCAACTCAATATACAAGAGCAAATGATAAGAGTAGTGGTATGGTCGCGACTCCATCCCGCACTCAAATCATTACTCCGCACATGAATAAGTAAAACACCTATCTCAACACCTTCTTCACACGATGAACCTAAAGATTAGCAACTACGGGAACGAACACCACAAACAAGATAACGTCGGATAACAAAAAGTAAGACAGATCGCGTCGGTATACAACGAATCAGATAGATCGCGTCGGTTAGCAAAAGCCTGTCGGTATGGAATGTACCAACAGTTGATAACCAAAGGCCGATAAGATAACAACTTGGATGCAACAGATATACAAGGAATTACACACACACACACTCACACACAGATACACAACCTATGGTACTACGGAAACCCAGAACACGTGAATCCTAGTTTGAATTTAAGAAGAGGATTGAAAACGTTACACTTCCTTACCAGAAAAGGGCGGTGGGTGGGTAAGAAGAAAAATGGAAGCAGTCCTACTCTCATGTTTTGTTTTTCCCTAGTATACATAGCTACCAAAAATATTTGCTAGACAGACAACGACCATTTGGCTGAGACCCTGAAGGTCGGGATGGCTCTGATACCAATTGTAACTACCTCGATGAATTACGCTCCTAGTACAAGCCTGGATGTTCAGAAATGGTTGAAATAGTACGGTGGGGCCCAAATGCCACTCACAGGTAGACCTTTCGGCCGTCCCAACCATTTCCGAACATCGGGACAAGAACGGGCGGCGTAATCGGCAGGCGAAGGGATCAACTACATACACAAGTGAGTATGTATGCAAGCCACCATACAACAGTACATCAGAGCCATTCCATCTAAAAAGAAAGGAAATATAGCAATGCCATACGGCAAGATCCAAATATCCTAGATAGATATAATAGTTTAGGATATCTCCTCATACATCAATCAACAGAGTATCAAGCGGAAGCGGAAGACAAAATCTGAGTACGGATAAGAAGCAAATCGGCATAAGATGCCCCATAAATAAGCACATCCCGCCCACAGATCTCACGGATCCCCGTTCCCGGAATCTCTACACCGAATGATCGTTGCCCATGTCGTCCGTCTCTTCCAACCAGTATCCATCTTGTGGGTGTACCTGTTCATCTGAACCAAAAATTTATCGTGTGAGACCCTAGGGGTACTCAGCAAGTCTTTATGCCGCTAAAGGGGACACAACCTAGCAATTCTATAGAAACTCGCTAACCATCCGCCTAACCAGAGATAGACGGATGTCCGTGAATTAATAACAACAGTTATAACAGTTATAACGGTAATCTTAACGGATCCATCCTCCTCCTCGCTTACCGACGAGGAAGCGGACGAACAACCCCCATCCGTTGGCAGTTTTATTATCCATTCCGTGAGTGTTGCACTATTTACTAGTCAGGTGCCTAGTCTAGTCAAATTAAAAGCGGTACTTTAGTTATGCTTGTCTATGATCGAGAAACTGTGCTCCAAGTCGTCCATAACCGCGGACACGGCTTTCAGAAAATTTTACCCTGCAGGGGTGCACAAATAGCAACACACACTCGATATGCCTCGGAAAAACCAAATCAAAACCCAACGAGGCAGTCACGACAAAGCGATCACAGGATTCATCAATATTTTAGGGGGTCACCCCATTGATCTACCCGCAACGAAGTTAGCTGACTTCGAGACGGCCTCAAGGTTTGCGCCAGTGGCTGTGAACGACTGGGAACCCGAAAATGTGACTGGGCTTGTCGACACCGCGAAAACACTCCGCTTTCCTAAACAGTACAGTGTGCTCCTCGCACAATCTTAAATAAAGCAGTAAAGCATGGCATAAGTACATGATAGTAAATAAAACCTCAAACTAGTTTGTGGCCCTCAAGAAATAAGAATGAATCGAGCTCTAGCTCAGGGGGTTCATAAGCCTCCCGGATGTGGATAGCGCGAATATTCAAGGAACAGGAATCAAGTACTCGGGGACCTACGGGACACAAGTGAGCCTGAAAACCAAATAGCAAATATGGCTCACCGATGCCACTTTCATTAGTTATCCCATTACTACTCAGGTTAAGTTGTTTAGGTACCTCGTTATCCATCAAACACTCACATACCCTACACATGCTGTACTACGACTCGCATGGCTCAAACAACTCCTGTAGTAAGGGCTCATGGGATGGAGGAACAAGCTTCGGTGGGGTTTAAAAGTAAAGGCTATGCAATACTTGGGATTCAATTTAATGCAATCGCGACTCAATGATGCAAGAGTAAGATAGAGGCAATAGGTACTATATGTATGCAAGCATGTGGTAGTGCTTGCCTGGCAGCCCAGTTGAAGTGAGAGAAGGATCTGGGTAGTGCTCCTGGTTCTCTTGATATATCCCCTGCTCAGCGTCTATTCGAAGAAGAACCAAACAAACAAGGGCCAACATAAATAAAGTGCACAAGCATAGGAATAAATGCGACAAGCAAACAATCATGCCATGATGAATGATGCACAATTTGCATGGTATTAAGGTAGCATGGCATGGTGAGGTGTGAGATACAAGATTAAATCATTTTATTGAGTTTTGGCCCCAATTTATCCTCATTTTAGTTGCTGTATACCTTATATTTATATGATGCATGCTGCAAAACAAACCATGGAATGCATAAACAGAAAGGTCCCGTCGAGCTAATCATTTTAGACATATTATTTGTTAAATTTGGAGTTATAAAACTAAAGTTATTAATTAATTAGTGAAAAGGGCATTTTATTGTAATTAAACCAACTTGGAATTTTAAAGTGTTCCAAATATATTTTGGATTGCATATTTGAAATCCTCACATTTTTCTGATTTGAAAACATATATTATTTGTATTATTTGGAATTATGGGTTTAAATTTATTTTTAAGTCAAAATTATTAAATAGGGTCAAAGTCAAAGGTTGATTATTTAAATTAATTCTGAAATTATTTGATTGAAGATTTGAATTCACATTCAAAAACAAAACACTTTTCATATTAAGTTTGAATTCAAATTCCAAACCATTTGGAAGTTATGAATTCATTTAGATTTAAACAGATTGGAAAATTTGAATTGAATTTGAATTAATTTGAAAGGATTTGAATTTGAAACAGAAAGGTTCCTGGACTTTGGCTACTCAGTCAGATTCTACCCACAGTTCATGACAGGTGGGGTCGCTGCTGACTGGGTCGACACGCGCGCACAAAAACTTTTCACACCGGGGCTCGGCCTATCCCGCGTGAATGACAAGCGGGCCCAGGGACCTAGCAGGGCCACACACGCGCGCGGCCATCCGGTGGGCGACACGTGGGCAATCCAAGGGGCTGCGGGCTGCGAGGTTCAGATCTGCGGGGGCCTTTTTGCAAGATAGGATGGGCGGCTGCCAGGTGGGGCTCCGGGGACGGCGGGTTTAGGCGGGAAAAACTGCAGGGGGCTAAGCGCAAAACAAGCAGCGGCTGCTGCTGTCTGCTGTCGGACGCGGTGCTGCGGCGGTGGATCTGGCCGGAGCTTTGGACGACGATGGCGAGCGAACCACAGCGATTCTGGCCACGCCGCAAAAACCAAAGATGAAGAGGGCGCTACCGGCTACAAGTCTCGTTCAGGTGGCTAGCACGAAGGAGGGCTGCAGCGCGCGGGCTTCGAAGCGGAACAGAGGCAGGACGGGGCTGCTGCTGCTGCTGCTGTCTCTCTGCGCGCGGCGAGCGGCCGTGCGTGCGCGCGAGGTGCTCGACGACGGGCGGCGACGCTACGGTGCACGAGCGAGGGGGAGGCCATGTCTGGGAGGTAGCGGGGCTCACCAGGGGCTCGTCGGTGTGGTTGGTTTGGGCAGAGGAGTCGGCGAACGTCGACGAGGCTGGCGGCCGGAGCTCCTGGTCTTGGCGGTGCACGGCGGCGTCAGGCGGCTCCGGCGAGGTCCAACGGCTCCCAGCGGTACGGCGTGATGTAGGGGAACGAGATGAACCTCCTGGACGCCTTGGACACCTTCTAGCACAGCTCCAACCGCCCTTCTTCTGGCCTGGCCGATCTAGGGTTTAGAGGGGCGTGGGGTGGCCATGGCCATGCTTGGGGAAGGAGGCAAGGAGGGAGAGGGGTTCCTGGGGTCTCAGATCTCGATCTGGGGTGCCCGGGGTGGTTGGGGTGATGAGAGAGAGGGGAGAGGCACAAGGGAGGTGGTGGCCTTGCGTAAAGTGAGGAGGAGAGATCGGGCTAGGGCTTTTTCTTGCCTCCTTTCTTGTCCTGTAGCTTAGAGAGGGAAGAGAGGGACCAGGGAGGAGGGGAGCTCGTGGGTTGGAGGGCAGGCTCGGTGTGGGGCTTACTAGGCAGAGAGAGAGGGAGCTAGAGAGAGGAGGGGGGGTGGTAGCCACGGTTAGAGCTAGGGGTGTGGGTAGATTAGAGTTAGCTTAGATGGGGTATGGGGTAAGGTGGTAGGGTTTAGGATAGATGAGGGAGAGTGAGATGGTTTCTCTTTTTGGCAAGCTCAAGTAAGAACAAGGTCAAACCAAGCTAGACCAAAACGAGGGAGAGGTGGTGATATGTGTTTAAGCAAGATCAACTAAGGTCAAGCCAAAAGGAAGGATAGAGGTAGAGAGAGAGATGTTCCACTCAAGATTCAACTAAAAACCAAATGACAAGCAAAAGGTGGTACTTGCATGGCCCATGCAAAATATTTATTGCCATGTTGATTCTTGTGAAAACACTATTATTGCATGGCATTATTATTATGCATTCCCAACAATTGGAATAAGGCCCAAGCAAAGGAATTTAGAAAGAATTCCAAGTGGAGTATATGGAGATGATCATATTGGATTATGTTTGGAACTTGCTAGTGTGTATATGCCACTAGGTATTTAATAAGCCCACGAAAATAACCCAACATGATGATAACCCCAAAACCACACATATGGAAGTTAGGAAAAGATTCCACTCACAAGGCATGCAAAGGTGGACATGTGGCTCTCATGTTTCAATATTGTGAAAACAACATGATGCCAAGATGAGAGCATGTGGAAAAAGAATTGGATCCATCCCAACCCACATGAGCTAGAGGTAAAACCCAAATAAGGTGCAAGGCTCATATTTAGTTGGGTGGTGGAATTATAAGGTGGTGAAAAGAAAGGGTGGTGAAGTTGAATAAAAGATATGCCCCCAACTCAACTTGGGCATTAAACAATATATCAATACCCAAATACAATTAATAATGCATATGAGATAAGAACCAAATGAGCAAGGGTTTTATATGATGCTCAAATGCAAGGAGGCATGATGACATGAGCATGATATAATGATGATGCAACAATTATATATTTGAAGCAGCCATTATATTACTAGACCAAGTAGCATTACAATTGTTAGACAATTGGGATGCTACACCACCTATGGATCCACCAGTGTCATTGCATGTGTGCTCTTTTCACCATTCACCTATGGATCCACCAGTGTCATTGCATGTGTGTTCTTTTTACTAACAACAACTGGAGTCATTTCATGACTGTTCTTCTCACATACCACATATGGATCCACTAGTGTCATTGCATGTGTGTTCTATTCACAATCCACACATGGATCCACCAGTGTCATTGCATGTGTGATCTTTTTACTAACAACAACCAGAGTCATTACATGTGTGTTCTCTTCAGAGACCACACATGGATCCACCAGTGTCATTGCATGTGTGTTCTTTTTACTAACAACAACCAGAGTCATTGAAATGTGTGCTCTTTTCACAATCCACCTTTGGATCCACCAGTGTCATTGCATGTGTATTCTTTTTACTAACAACAACTGAGTCATTAAAATGTGTGTTCTTTTCACATAGCACATATGGATCCACTGGTGTCATTGAAATGTGTGTTCTTTTTAGAGACCTCACATGGATCCACCAGTGTCATTGCATGTGTGTTCTTTTCACTAACAACAACCAGAGTCATTGCATGTGTGTTCTTTACACTAACTACAACCAGAGTCATTGCATGTATGTTCTTCTCACATACCACATATGGATCCACTAGTGTCATTGCATGTGTGCTCTTTTCATAATCCACATATGGATCCACCAGTGTCATTGCATGTGTGTTCTTTTTAGTAACAACAACCAGAGTCATTGAAATGTGTGTTCTTTTCACATACCACCTATGGATCCACTAGTGTCATTGCGTGTGTGTTCTTTTTAGTAAAAACAACCAGAGTCATTGTATGTCTGTTCTTTTCACATACCACATATGGATCCACCAATGTCATTGAAATGTGTGTTCTCTTCAGAGACCACACATGGATCCACCAGTGTCATTGCATGTATGTTCTTTTCACTAACAATAACTGGAGTCATTGCATGTGTGTTCTTTTCACATACCACATATGGATTCACCAGTGTCATTGCATGTCTGCTCTTTTCACAATCCACCTATGGATCCACCAGTGTCATTGCATGTGTGTTCTTTTTAGTAACAACAACCAGAGTCATTGAAATGTGTGTTCTTTTCACATACCACCTATGGATTCACCAGTGTCATTGCATGTGTGTTCTTTTTAGTAACAACAACCAGAGTCATTGCATGTGTGTTCTTTTCACATACCACATATGGATCCACCAGTGTCATTGAAATGTGTGTTCTCTTCAGAGACCACACATGGATCCACTAGTGTCATTACATGTATCTTGTTTGCACTAACAACAACTAGAGTCATTGCATGTGTGTTATTTTCACATACCACATATGGATCCACCAGTGTCATTGCATGTGTGCTCTTTTCACAATCCACCTATGGATCCACCAGTGTCATTGCATGAATGTTCCTTTTAGTAACAATAACTGGAGTCATTGAATTGTGTGTTCTTTTCACATACCACCTATGGATCCACCAGTGTCATTGCATGTGTGATCTTTTCACCATTCACCTATGGATCCACCAGTGTCATTGCATGTGTGTTCTTTTTACTAACAACAACTGGAGTCATTTCATGACTGTTCTTCTCACATACCACATATGGATCCACTAGTGTCATTGCATGTGTGTTCTATTCAGAATCCACACATGGATCCACCAGTGTCATTGCATGTGTGATCTTTTTACTAACAACAACCACAGTCATTACATGTGTGTTCTCTTCAGAGACCACACATGGATCCACAAGTGTCATTGCATGTGTGTTCTTTTTACTAACAACAACCAGAGTCATTGAAATGTGTGCTCTTTTCACAATCCACCTTTGGATCCACCAGTGTCATTGCATGTGTGTTCTTTTTACTAACAACAACTGAGTCATTGAAATGTGTGTTCTTTTCACATAGCACATATGGATCCACTAGTGTCATTGAAATGTGTGTTCTTTTTAGAGACCTCACATGGATCCACCAGTGTCATTGCATGTGTGTTATTTTCACTAACAACAACCATAGTCATTGCATGTGTGTTCTTTTCACATACCACATATGGATCCACTAGTGTCATTGCATGTGTGCTCTTTTCATAATCCACATATGGATCCACTAGTGTCATTGCATGTGTGTTCTTCTTAGTAACAACAACCAGAGTCATTGAAATGTGTGTTCTTTTCACATACCACCTATGGATCCACCAGTGTCATTGCATGTGTGTTCTTTTTAGTAAAAACAACTAGAGTCATTGCATGTGTGTTATTTTCACATACCACATTTGGATCCACTAGTGTCAGTGAAATGTGTGTTCTCTTCAGAGACCACACATGGATCCACCAGTGTCATTGCATGTATGTTCTTTTCACTAACAATAATTGGAGTCATTGCATGTGTGTTCTTTTCACATACCACATATGGATCCACCAGTGTCATTGCAAGTCTGCTCTTTTCACAATCCACCTATGGATCCACCAGTGTCATTGCATGTGTGTTCTTTTTAGTAACAACAACCAGAGTCGTTGAAATGTGTGGTCTCTTTTCACATACCACCTATGGATTCACCAGTGTCATTGCATGTGTGTTCTTTTTAGTAACAACAACCAGAGTCATTGCATGTGTGTTCTTTTCACATACCACATATGGATTCACCAGTGTCATTGCATGTCTGCTCTTTTCACAATCCACCTATGGATCCACCAGTGTCATTGCATGTGTGTTCTTTTTAGTAACAACAACCAGAGTCATTGAAATGTGTGTTCTTTTCACATACCACCTATGGATTCACCAGTGACATTGTATGTGTGTTCTTTTTAATAACAACAACCAGAGTCATTGCATGTGTGTTCTTTTTAGTAACAACAACCAGAGTCATTGCATGTGTGTTCTTTTCACATACCACATATGGATCGACCAGTGTCATTGAAATGTGTGTTTTCTTCAGAGACCACACATGGATCCACTAGTGTCATTGCATGTATGTTCTTTGCACTAACAACAACTAGAGTCATTGCATGTGTGTTCTTTTCACATACCACATATGGATCCACCAGTGTCATTGCATGTGTGCTCTTTTCAAAATCCACATATGGATCCACCAGTGTCATTGCATGTGTGCTCTTTTCACCATTCACCTATGGATCCACCAGTGTCATTGCATGTGTGTTCTTTTTACTAACAACAACTGGAGTCATTTCATGACTGTTCTTCTCACATACCACATATGGATCCACTAGTGTCATTGCATGTGTGTTCTATTCACAATCCACACATGGATCCACCAGTGTCATTGCATGTGTGATCTTTTTACTAACAACAACCAGAGTCATTACATGTGTGTTCTCTTCAGAGACCACACATGGATCCACCAGTGTCATTGCATGTGTGTTCTTTTTACTAACAACAACTAGAGTCATTGAAATGTGTGCTCTTTTCACAATCCACCTTTGGATCCACCAGTGTTATTGCATGTGTGTTCTTTTTACTAACAACAACTGAGTCATTGAAATGTGTGTTCTTTTCACATAGCACATATGGATCCACTAGTGTGATTGAAATGTGTGTTCTTTTTAGAGACCTCACATGGATCCACCAGTGTCATTGAATGTGTGTTCTTTTCACTAACAACAACCAGAGTCATTGCATGTGTGTTCTTTACACTAACTACAACCAGATTCATTGCATGTGTGTTCTTTTCACATACCACATATGGATCCATTATTGTCATTGCATGTGTGCTCTTTTCATAATCCACATATGGATCCACTAGTGTCATTGCATGTGTGTTCTTTTTAGTAACAACAACCAGAGTCATTGAAATGTGTGTTCTTTTCACATACCACCTATGGATCCACCAGTGTCATTGCATGTGTGTTCTTTTTAGTAAAACCAACTAGAGTCATTGCATGTGTGTTCTTTTCACATACCACATATGGATCCACTAGTGTCATTGCATGAGTGTTCTATTAACAATCCACACATGGATCCACCAGTGTCATTGCATGTGTGATCTTTTTACTAACAACAACCAGACTCATTACATGTGTGTTCTCTTCAGAGACCACACATGGATCCACTAGTGTTATTGCATGTGTGTTCTTTTTACTAACAGCAACCAGAGTCATTGAAATGTGTGCTCTTTTCACAATCCACCTATGGATCCACCAGTGTCATTGCATGTGTGTTCCTTTTAGTAACAACAACTGGAGTCATTGAAATGTGTGTTCTTTTCACATACCACCTATGGATCCACCAGTGTCATTGCATGTGTGCTCTTTTCACCATTCACCTATGGATCCACCAGTGTCATTGCATGTGTGTTCTTTTTACTAACAACAACTGGAGTCATTTCATGACTGTTCTTCTCACATACCACATATGGATCCACTAGTGTCATTGCATGTGTGTTCTATTCACAATCCACACATGGATCCACCAGTGTCATTGCATGTGTGATCTTTTTACTAACAACAACCAGAGTCATTACATGTGTGATCTCTTCAGAGACAACACATGGATCCACCAGTGTCATTCCATGTGTGTTCTTTTTACTAACAACAACCAGAGTCATTGAAATGTGTGCTCTTTTCACAATCCACCTTTGGATCCACCAGTGTCATTGCATGTGTGTTCTTTTTACTAACAACAACTTAGTCATTGAAATGTGTGTTCTTTTCAGATAGCAGATATGGATCCACTAGTGTCATTGAAATGTGTGTTCTTTTTAGAGACCTCACATGGATCCACCAGTGTCATTGCATGTGTGTTCTTTTCACTAACAACAACCAGAGTCATTGCATGTGTGTTCTTTTCACATACCACATATGGATCCACTAGTGTCATTGCATGTGTGCTCTTTTCATAATCCACATATGGATCCACTAGTGTCATTGCATGTGTGTTCTTCTTAGTAACAACAACCAGAGTCATTGAAATGTGTGTTCTTTTCACATACCACCTATGGATCCACCAGTGTCATTGCATGTGTGTTCTTTTTAGTAAAAACAACTAGAGTCATTGCATGTGTGTTATTTTCACATACCACATTTGGATCCACTAGTGTCAGTGAAATGTGTGTTCTCTTCAGAGACCACACATGGATCCACCAGTGTCATTGCATGTATGTTCTTTTCACTAACAATAATTGGAGTCATTGCATGTGTGTTCTTTTCACATACCACATATGGATCCACCAGTGTCATTGCAAGTCTGCTCTTTTCACAATCCACCTATGGATCCACCAGTGTCATTGCATGTGTGTTCTTTTTAGTAACAACAACCAGAGTCGTTGAAATGTGTGTTCTTTTCACATACCACCTATGGATTCACCAGTGTCATTGCATGTGTGTTCTTTTTAGTAACAACAACCAGAGTCATTGCATGTGTGTTCTTTTCACATACCACATATGGATTCACCAGTGTCATTGCATGTCTGCTCTTTTCACAATCCACCTATGGATCCACCAGTGTCATTGCATGTGTGTTCTTTTTAGTAACAACAACCAGAGTCATTGAAATGTGTGTTCTTTTCACATACCACCTATGGATTCACCAGTGACATTGTATGTGTGTTCTTTTTAGTAACAACAACCAGAGTCATTGCATGTGTGTTCTTTTTAGTAACAACAACCAGAGTCATTGCATGTGTGTTCTTTTCACATACCACATATGGATCGACCAGTGTCATTGAAATGTGTGTTTTCTTCAGAGACCACACATGGATCCACTAGTGTCATTGCATGTATGTTCTTTGCACTAACAACAACTAGAGTCATTGCATGTGTGTTCTTTTCACATACCACATATGGATCCACCAGTGTCATTGCATGTGTGCTCTTTTCAAAATCCACATATGGATCCACCAGTGTCATTGCATGTGTGCTCTTTTCACCATTCACCTATGGATCCACCAGTGTCATTGCATGTGTGTTCTTTTTACTAACAACAACTGGAGTCATTTCATGACTGTTCTTCTCACATACCACATATGGATCCACTAGTGTCATTGCATGTGTGTTCTATTCACAATCCACACATGGATCCACCAGTGTCATTGCATGTGTGATCTTTTTACTAACAACAACCAGAGTCATTACATGTGTGTTCTCTTCAGAGACCACACATGGATCCACCAGTGTCATTGCATGTGTGTTCTTTTTACTAACAACAACTAGAGTCATTGAAATGTGTGCTCTTTTCACAATCCACCTTTGGATCCACCAGTGTTATTGCATGTGTGTTCTTTTTACTAACAACAACTGAGTCATTGAAATGTGTGTTCTTTTCACATAGCACATATGGATCCACTAGTGTGATTGAAATGTGTGTTCTTTTTAGAGACCTCACATGGATCCACCAGTGTCATTGAATGTGTGTTCTTTTCACTAACAACAACCAGAGTCATTGCATGTGTGTTCTTTACACTAACTACAACCAGATTCATTGCATGTGTGTTCTTTTCACATACCACATATGGATCCATTATTGTCATTGCATGTGTGCTCTTTTCATAATCCACATATGGATCCACTAGTGTCATTGCATGTGTGTTCTTTTTAGTAACAACAACCAGAGTCATTGAAATGTGTGTTCTTTTCACATACCACCTATGGATCCACCAGTGTCATTGCATGTGTGTTCTTTTTAGTAAAACCAACTAGAGTCATTGCATGTGTGTTCTTTTCACATACCACATATGGATCCACTAGTGTCATTGCATGTGTGTTCTATTAACAATCCACACATGGATCCACCAGTGTCATTGCATGTGTGATCTTTTTACTAACAACAACCAGACTCATTACATGTGTGTTCTCTTCAGAGACCACACATGGATCCACTAGTGTTATTGCATGTGTGTTCTTTTTACTAACAGCAACCAGAGTCATTGAAATGTGTGCTCTTTTCACAATCCACCTATGGATCCACCAGTGTCATTGCATGTGTGTTCCTTTTAGTAACAACAACTGGAGTCATTGAAATGTGTGTTCTTTTCACATACCACCTATGGATCCACCAGTGTCATTGCATGTGTGCTCTTTTCACCATTCACCTATGGATCCACCAGTGTCATTGCATGTGTGTTCTTTTTACTAACAACAACTGGAGTCATTTCATGACTGTTCTTCTCACATACCACATATGGATCCACTAGTGTCATTGCATGTGTGTTCTATTCACAATCCACACATGGATCCACCAGTGTCATTGCATGTGTGATCTTTTTACTAACAACAACCAGAGTCATTACATGTGTGTTCTCTTCAGAGACAACACATGGATCCACCAGTGTCATTCCATGTGTGTTCTTTTTACTAACAACAACCAGAGTCATTGAAATGTGTGCTCTTTTCACAATCCACCTTTGGATCCACCAGTGTCATTGCATGTGTGTTCTTTTTACTAACAACAACTTAGTCATTGAAATGTGTGTTCTTTTCAGATAGCAGATATGGATCCACTAGTGTCATTGAAATGTGTGTTCTTTTTAGAAACCTCACATGGATCCACCAGTGTCATTGCATGTGTGTTCTTTTCACTAACAACAACCAGAGTCATGTGTGTTCTTTTCACATACCACATATGGATCCACTAGTGTCATTGCATGTGTGCTCTTTTCATAATCCACATATGGATCCACTAGTGTCATTGCATGTGTGTTCTTCTTAGTAACAACAACCAGAGTCATTGAAATGTGTGTTCTTTTCACATACCACCTATGGATCCACCAGTGTCATTGCATGTGTGTTATTTTTAGTAAAAACAACTAGAGTCATTGCATGTGTGTTCTTTTCACATACCACATTTGGATCCACTAGTGTCAGTGAAATGTGTGTTCTCTTCAGAGACCACACATGGATCCACCAGTGTCATCGCATGTATGTTTTTTCACTAACAATAACTGGAGTCATTGCATGTGTGTTCTTTTCACATACCACATATGGATCCACCAGTGTCATTGAAATGTGTGTTTTCTTCAGAGACCACACATGGATCCACTAGTGTCATTGCATGTATGTTCTTTGCACTAACAACAACTAGAGTCATTGCATGTGTGTTCTTTTCACATACCACATATGGATCCACCAGTGTCATTGCATGTGTGCTCTTTTCAAAATCCACCTATGGATCCACCAGTGTCATTGCATGTGTGCTCTTTTCACCATTCACCTATGGATCCACCAGTGTCATTGCATGTGTGTTCTTTTTACTAACAACAACTGGAGTCATTTCATGACTGTTCTTCTCACATACCACATATGGATCCACTAGTGTCATTGCATGTGTGTTCTATTCACAATCCACACATGGATCCACCAGTGTCATTGCATGTGTGATCTTTTTACTAACAACAACCAGAGTCATTACATGTGTGTTCTCTTCAGAGACCACACATGGATCCACCAGTGTCATTGCATGTGTGTTCTTTTTACTAACAACAACCAGAGTCATTGAAATGTGTGCTCTTTTCACAATCCACCTTTGGATCCACCAGTGTCATTGCATGTGTGTTCTTTTTACTAACAACAACTGAGTCATTGAAATGTGTGTTCTTTTCACATAGCACATATGGATCCACTAGTGTGATTGAAATGTGTGTTCTTTTTAGAGACATCACATGGATCCACCAGTGTCATTGAATGTGTGTTCTTTTCACTAACAACAACCAGAGTCATTGCATGTGTGTTCTTTACACTAACTACAACCAGATTCATTGCATGTGTGTTCTTTTCACATACCACATATGGATCCATTAGTGTCATTGCATGTGTGCTCTTTTCATAATCCACATATGGATCCACTAGTGTCATTGCATGTGTGTTCTTTTTAGTAACAACAACCAGAGTCATTGAAATGTGTGTTCTTTTCACATACCACCTATGGATCCACCAGTGTCATTGCATGTGTGTTCTTTTTAGTAAAACCAACTAGAGTCATTGCATGTGTGTTCTTTTCACATACCACATATGGATCCACTAGTGTTAGTGAAATGTATATTCTCTTCAGAGACCACACATGGATCCACCAGTGTCATTGCATGTATGTTCTTTTCACTAACAATAACTGGAGTCATTGCATGTGTGTTCTTTTCACATACCACATATGGATCCACCAGTGTCATTGCATGTTTTCTCTTTTCACAATCCACCTATGGATCCACCAGTGTCATTGCATGTGTGTTCTTTTTAGTAACAACAACCAGAGTCATTGAAATGTGTGTTCTTTTCACATACATCTATGGACTCACCAGTGTCATTGCATGTGTGTTCTTTTTAGTAACAACAACCAGAGTCATTGCATGTGTGTTCTTTTCACATACCACATATGGATCCACCAGTGTCATTGAAATGTGTGTTCTCTTTAGAGACCACACATGGATCCACCAGTGTCATTGCATGTATGTTCTTTTCTCTAATAACAACTAGAGTCATTGCATGTGTGTTCTTTTCACATACCACATATCGATCCACCAGTGTCATTGCATGTGTGTTGTTTTCACAATCCATCTATGGATCCACCAGTGCCATTGCATGTGTGTTCCTTTTTTTAACAACAACTGGAGTTATTGAAATGTGTGTTCTTTTCACATACCACCTATGGATCCACCAGTGTCATTGCATGTGTGCTCTTTTCACAATACACCTATGGATCCACCAGTGTCATTGCATGTGTGTTCTTTTTACTAACAACAACTGGAGTCATTTCATGACTGTTCTTCTCACATACCACATATGGATCCACTAGTGTCATTGCATGTGTGTTCTATTCACAATCCACACATGGATCCACCAGTGTCATTGCATGTGTGATCTTTTTACTAACAACAACCAGAGTCATTACATGTGTGTTCTCTTCAGAGACCACACATGGATGCACTAGTGTTATTGCATGTGTGTTCTTTTTACTAACAACAACCAGAGTCATTGAAATGTGTGCTCTTTTCACAATCCACCTTTGGATCCCCCAGTGGCATTGCATGTGTGTTCTTTTTACTAACAACAACTGAGTCATTGAAATGTGTGTTCTTTTCACATACCACATATGGATCCACTAGTGTCATTGAAATGTGTGTTCTTTTTAGAGACCACACATGGATCCACCAGTGTCATTGCATGTGTGTTCTTTTCAGTAACAACAACCAGAGTCATTGCATGTGTGTTCTTTTCACTAACTACAACCAGAGTCATTGCATGTGTGTTCTTTTCACATACCACATACGGATCCACTAGTGTCATTTCATGTGTGCTCTTTTCACAATCCACATATGGATCCACCAGTGTCATTGCATGTGTGTTCTTTTTAGTAACAACAACCAGAGTCATTGAAATGTGTGTTCTTTTCACATACCACCTATGGATCCACCAGTGTCATTACATGTGTGTTCTTTTTAGTAAAAACAACCAGAGTCATTGCATGTGTGTTCTTTTCACATACCACATATGGATCCACCAGTGTCATTGAAATGTGTGTTCTCTTCAGAGACCACACATGGATCCACTAGTGTCATTGCATGTATGTTCTTTTCACTAACAATAATTGGAGTCATTGCATGTGTGTTCTTTTCACATACCACATATGGATCCACCAGTGTCATTGCATGTGTGCTCTTTTCACAATCCACCTATGGATCCACCAGTGTCATCGCATGTGTGTTCTTTTTAGTAACAACAACCAGAGTCATTGAAATGTGTGTTCTTTTCACATACCACCTATGGATCCACCAGTGTCATTGCATGTGTGTTCTTTTTAGTAAAAACAACCAGAGTCATTGCATGTGTATTCTTTGCACATACCACATATGGATCCACCAGTGTCATTGAAATGTGTGTTCTCTTCAGAGACCACACATGGATCAAACAGTGTCATTGCATGTATGTTCTTTTCACTAACAAGAACTGTAGTCATTGCATGTGTTTTCTTTTCACATCCCACATATGGATCCACCAGTGTCATTGCATGTGTGCTCTTTTCACAATCCACCTATGGATCCACCAGTGTCATTAAATGTGTGTTCTTTTTAGTAACAACAACTGGAGTCATTGCATGTGTGTTCTTTTCACATACCACATATGGATCCACCAGTGTCATTGAAATGTGTGTTCTTTTAGAGACCACACATGGATCCACAAGTGTCATTGCATGTATTTTCTTTTCACTAACAACAACTGGAGTCATTCCACGTGTGTTCTTTTCACATACCACATATGGATCCACCAGTGTCATTGAAATGTGTGTTCTCTTCAGAGAGCACACATGGATCCACAAGTGTCATTGCATGTGTGTTCTTTTACTAACAACAACCAGAGTCATTGAAATGTGTGCGCTTTTCACAATCCACCTTTGGATCCACCAGTGTCATTGCATGTGTGTTATTTTCACTAACAACAACCGAGTCATTGAAATGTGTGTTCTTTTCACATAGCACATATGGATCCACTAGTGTCATTGAAATGTGTGTTCTTTTTAGAGACCTCACATGGATCCACCAGTGTCATTGCATGTGTGTTCTTTTCACTAAAAACAACCAGAGTCATTGCATGTGTGTTCTTTACACTAACTACAACCAGAGTCATTGCATGTATGTTCTTCTCACATCCACATATGGATCCACTAGTGTCATTGCATGTGTGCTCTTTTCATAATCCACATATGGATCCACTAGTGTCATTGCATGTGTGTTCTTTTTAGTAACAACAACCAGAGTCATTGAAATGTGTGTTCTTTTCACATACCACCTATGGATCCACTAGTGTCATTGCGTGTGTGTTCTTTTTAGTAAAAACAACCACAGTCATTGTATGTCTGTTCTTTTCACAAAGCACATATGGATCCACCAGTGTCATTGAAATGTGTGTTCTCTTCAGAGACCACACATGCATCCACCAGTGTCATTGCATGTATGTTCTTTTCACTAACAATAACTGGAGTCATTGCATGTGTGTTCTTTTCACATACCACATACGGATTCACCAGTGTCATTGCATGTCTGCTCTTTTCACAATCCACCTATGGATCCACCAGTGTCATTGCATGTGTGTTCTTTTTAGTAACAACAACCAGAGCCATTGAAATGTGTGTTCTTTTCACATACCACCTATGGATTCACCAGTGTCATTGCATGTGTGTTCTTTTTAGTAACAACAACCAGAGTCATTGCATGTGTGTTCTTTTCACATACCACATATGGATCCACCAGTGTCATTGAAATGTGTGTTCTCTTCAGAGACCACACGGATCCACCAGTGTCATTGCATGTATGTTATTTTCACTAATAACAAATGGAGTCATTGCATGTGTGTTCTTTTCACATACCACATATGGATCCACTAGTGTCATTTTATGTGTGCTCTTTTCACAATCCACATATGGATCCACCAGTGTCATTGCATGTGTGTTCTTTTTAGTAACAACAACCAGAGTCATTGAAATGTGTGTTCTTTTCACATACCACCTATGGATCCACTAGTGTCATTACGTGTGTGTTCTTTTTAGTAAAAAATACCAGAGTCATTGCATGTGTGTTCTTTTCACATACCACATATGGATCCACCAGTGTCATTGAAATGTGTGTTATCTTCAGAGACCACACATGGATCCACCAGTGTCATTGCATGTATGTTCTTTTCACTAACAATAATTGGAGTCATTGCATGTGTGTTCTTTTCACATACCACATATGGATCCACCAGTGTCATTGCATATGTGCTCTTTTCACAATCCACCTATGGATCCACCAGTGTCATTGCATGTGTGTTCTTTTAGTAACAACAACTAGAGTCATTGAAATGTGTGTTCTTTTCACATACCACCTATGGATCCACCAGTGTCATTGCATGTGTGTTCTTTTTAGTAAAAACAACCAGAGTCATTGCATGTGTATTCTTTGCACATATCACATATGGATCCACCAGTGTCATTGAAATGTGTGTTCTCTTCAGAGACCACACATGCATCCACCAGTGTCATTGCATGTATGTTCTTTTCACTAACAATAACTGGAGTCATTGCATGTGTGTTCTTTTCACATACCACATACGGATTCACCAGTGTCATTGCATGTGTGTTCTTTTTAGTAACAACAACCAGAGCCAATGAAATGTGTGTTCTTTTCACATACCACCTATGGATTCACCAGTGTCATTGCATGTGTGTTCTTTTTAGTAACAACAACCAGAGTCATTGCATGTGTGTTCTTTTCACATACCACATATGGATCCACCAGTGTCATTGAAATGTGTGTTCTCTTCAGAGACCACACGGATCCACCAGTGTCATTGCATGTATGTTATTTTCACTAATAACAACTGGAGTCATTGCATGTGTGTTCTTTTCACATACCACATATGGATCCACTAGTGTCATTTCATGTGTGCTCTTTTCACAATCCACATATGGATCCACCAGTGTCATTGCATGTGTGTTCTTTTTAGTAACAACAACCAGAGTCATTGAAATGTGTGTTCTTTTCACATACCACCTATGGATCCACTAGTGTCATTACGTGTGTGTTCTTTTTAGTAAAAAATACCAGAGTCATTGCATGTGTGTTCTTTTCACATACCACATATGGATCCACCAGTGTCATTGAAATGTGTGTTCTCTTCAGAGACCACACATGGATCCACCAGTGTCATTGCATGTATGTTCTTTTCACTAACAATAATTGGAGTCATTGCATGTGTGTTCTTTTCACATACCACATATGGATCCACCAGTGTCATTGCATGTGTGCTCTTTTCACAATCCACCTATGGATCCACCAGTGTCATTGCATGTGTGTTCTTTTTAGTAACAACAACCAGAGTCATTGAAATGTGTGTTCTTTTCACATACCACCTATGGATCCACCAGTGTCATTACATGTGTGTTCTTTTTAGTAAAAACAACCAGAGTCATTGCATGTGTGTTCTTTTCACATACCACATATGGATCCACCAGTGTCATTGAAATGTGTGTTATCTTCAGAGACCACACATGGATCCACCAGTGTCATTGCATGTATGTTCTTTTCACTAACAATAATTGGAGTCATTGCATGTGTGTTCTTTTCACATACCACATATGGATCCACCAGTGTCATTGCATATGTGCTCTTTTCACAATCCACCTATGGATCCACCAGTGTCATTGCATGTGTGTTCTTTTAGTAACAACAACCAGAGTCATTGAAATGTGTGTTCTTTTCACATACCACCTATGGATCCACCAGTGTCATTGCATGTGTGTTCTTTTTAGTAAAAACAACCAGAGTCATTGCATGTGTATTCTTTGCACATACCACATATGGATCCACCAGTGTCATTGAAATGTGTGTTCTCTTCAGAGACCACACATGGATCAAACAGTGTCATTGCATGTATGTTCTTTTCACTAACAAGAACTGTAGTCATTGCATGTGTTTTCTTTTCACATACCACATATGGATCCACCAGTGTCATTGCATGTGTGCTCTTTTCACAATCCACCTATGGATCCACCAGTGTCATTAAATGTGTGTTCTTTTTAGTAACAACAACTGGAGTCATTGCATGTGTGTTCTTTTCACATACCACATATGGATCCACCAGTGTCATTGAAATGTGTGTTCTTTTAGAGACCACACATGGATCCACAAGTGTCATTGCATGTATTTTCTTTTCACTAACAACAACTGGAGTCATTCCATGTGTGTTCTTTTCACATACCACATATGGATCCACCAGTGTCATTGAAATGTGTGTTCTCTTCAGAGACCACACATGGATCCACCAATGTCATTGTATGTGTGTTCTTTTACTAACAACAACCAGAGTCATTGAAATGTGTGCGCTTTTCACAATCCACCTTTGGATCCACCAGTGTCATTGCATGTGTGTTATTTTCACTAACAACAACCGAGTCATTAAAATGTGTGTTCTTTTCACATAGCACATATGGATCCACTAGTGTCATTGAAATGTGTGTTCTTTTTAGAGACCTCACATGGATCCACCAGTGTCATTGCATGTGTGTTCTTTTCACTAACAACAACCAGAGTCATTGCATGTGTGATCTTTACACTAACTACAACCAGAGTCATTGCATGTATGTTCTTCTCACATCCACATATGGATCCACTAGTGTCATTGCATTTGTGCTCTTTTCATAATCCACATATGGATCCACCAGTGTCATTGCATGTGTGTTCTTTTTAGTAACAACAACGAGAGTCATTGAAATGTGTGTTCTTTTCACATACCACCTATGGATCCACCAGTGTCATTGCGTGTGTGTTCTTTTTAGTAAAAACAACCAGAGTCATTGTATGTTTGTTCTTTTCACATACCACATATGGATCCACTAGTGTCATTGAAATGTGTGTTCTCTTCAGAGACCACACATGCATCCACTAGTGTCATTGCATGTATGTTCTTTTCACTAACAATAACTGGAGTCATTGCATGTGTGTTCTTTTCACATACCACATACGGATTCACCAGTGTCATTGCATGTCTGCTCTTTTCACAATCCACCTATGGATCCACCAGTGTCATTGCATGTGTGTTCTTTTTAGTAACAACAACCAGAGTCATTGAAATGTGTTTTCTTTTCACATACCACCTATGGATTCACCAGTGTCATTGCATGTGTGTTCTTTTTAGTAACAACAACCAGAGTCATTGCATGTGTGTTCTTTTCACATACCACATATGGATCCACCAGTGTCATTGAAATGTGTGTTCTCTTCAGAGACCACACGGATCCTCCAGTGTCATTGCATGTATGTTATTTTGACTAATAACAACTGGAGTCATTGCATGTGTGTTCTTTTCACATACCACATATGGATCCACTAGTGTCATTTCGTGTGTGCTGTTTTCACAATCCACATATGGATCCACCAGTGTCATTGCATGTGTGTTCTTTTTAGTAACAACAACCAGAGTCATTGAAATGTGTGTTCTTTTCACATACCACCTATGGATCCACCAGTGTCATTACGTGTGTGTTCTTTTTAGTAACAACAACTAGAGTCATTGCATGTGTGTTCTTTTCACATACCACATATGGATCCACCAGTGTCATTGAAATGTGTGTTCTCTTCAGAGACCACACATGGATCCACCAGTGTCATTGCAAGTATGTTCTTTTCACTAACAATAATTGGAGTCATTGCATGTGTGTTCTTTTCACATACCACATATGGATCCACCAGTGTCATTGCATGTGTGCTCTTTTCACAATCCACCTATGGATCCACCAGTGTCATTGCATGTGTGTTCTTTCTGGTAACAACAACCAGAGTCATTGAAATGTGTGTTCTTTTAACATACCACCTATGGATCCACCAATGTCATTGCATGTGTGTTCTTTTTAGTAAGAACAACCAAAGTCATTGCATGTGTATTCTTTTCACATACCACATATGGATCCACCAGTGTCATTGAAATGTGTGTTCTCTTCAGAGACCACACATGGATCAACCAGTGTCATTGCATGTATGTTCTTTTCACTAACAACAACTGTAGTCATTGCATGTGTGTTCTTTTAACATACCACATATGGATCCACCAGTGTCATTACATGTGTGCTCTTTTCACAATCCACCTATGGATCAACCAGTGTCATTACATGTGTGTTCTTTTTAGTAACAACAACTGGAGTCATTGCATGTGTGTTCTTTTCACATACCACATATGGATCCACCAGTGTCATTGAAATGTGTGTTCTCTTCAGAGACCACACATGGATCCACAAGTGTCATTGCATGTATTTTCTTTTCACTAACAACAACTGGAGTCATTCCATGTGTGTTCTTTTCACATACCACATATGGATCCACCAGTGTCATTGAAATGTGTGTTCTCTTCAGAGACCACACATGGATCCACCAATGTCATTGCATGTGTGTTCTTTTACTAACAACAACCAGAGTCATTGAAATGTGTGCGCTTTTAACAATCCACCTTTGGATCCACCAGTGTCATTGCATGTGTGTTATTTTCACTAACAACAACCGAGTCATTGAAATGTGTGTTCTTTTCACATAGCACATATGGATCCACTAGTGTCATTGAAATGTGTGTTCTTTTTAGAGACCTCACATGGATCCACCAGTGTCATTGCATGTGTGTTCTTTTCACTAACAACAACCAGAGTCATTGCATGTGTGTTCTTTACACTAACTACAACCAGAGTCATTGCATGTATGTTCTTCTCACATCCACATATGGATCCACTAGTGTCATTGCATGTGTGCTCTTTTCATAATCCACATATGGATCCACCAGTGTCATTGCATGTGTGTTATTTTTAGTAACAACAACCAGAGTCATTGACATGTGTGTTCTTTTCACATACCACCTATGGATCCACCAGTGTCATTGCGTGTGTGTTCTTTTTAGTAAAAACAACCAGAGTCATTGTATGTCTGTTCTTTTCACATACCACATATGGATCCACCAGTTTCATTGAATTGTGTGTTCTCTTCAGAGACCACACATGCATCCACTAGTGTCATTGCATGTATGTTGTTTTCACTAACAATAACTGGAGTCATTGCATGTGTGTTCTTTTCACATACCACATACGGATTCACCAGTGTCATTGCATGTCTGCTCTTTTCACAATCCACCTATGGATCCACCAGTGTCATTGCATGTGTGTTCTTTTCACTAACAACAACTGTAGTCATTGCATCTGTGTTCTTTTCACATACCACATATGGATCCACCAGTGTCATTGCATGTGTGCTCTTTTCACAATCCACCTATGGATCAACCAGTGTCATTACATGTGTGTTCTTTTTAGTAACAACAACTGGAGTCATTGCATGTGTGTTCTTTTCACATACCACATATGGATCCACCAGTGTCATTGAAATGTGTGTTCTCTTCAGAGACCACACATGGATCCACCAGTGTCATTGCATGTGTGTTCTTTTACTAACAACAACCAGAGTCATTGAAATGTGTGCGCTTTTAACAATCCACCTTTGGATCCACCAGTGTCATTGCATGTGTGTTATTTTCACTAACAACAACCGAGTCATTGAAATGTGTGTTCTTTTCACATAGCACATATGGATCCACTAGTGTCATTGAAATGTGTGTTCTTTTTAGAGACCTCACATGGATCCACCAGTATCATTGCATGTGTGTTCTTTTCACTAACAACAACCAGAGTCATTGCATGTGTGTTCTTTACACTAACTACAACCAGAGTCATTGCATGTATGTTCTTCTCACATACCACATATGGATCCACTAGTGTCATTGCATGTGTGCTCTTTTCATAATCCACATATGGATCCACCAGTGTCATTGCATGTGTCTTCTTTTTAGTAACGACAACCAGAGTCATTGAAATGTGTGCTCTTTTCACATACCACCTATGGATCCACCAGTGTCATTGTGTGTGTGTTCTTTTTAGTAAAAACAACCAGAGTCATTGTATGTCTGTTCTTTTCACATACCACATATGGATCCACGAGTGTCATTGAAATATGTGTTCTCTTCAGAGACCACACATGCATCCACCAGTGTCATTGCATGTATGTTATTTTCACAAACAATAACTGGAGTCATTGCATGTGTGTTCTTTTCACATACCACATATGGATTCACCAGTGTCATTGCATGTGTGTTATTTTCACTAACAACAACCGAGTCATTGAAATGTGTGTTCTTTTCACATAGCACATATGGATCCACTAGTGTCATTGAAATGTGTGTTCTTTTTAGAGACCTCACATGGATCCACCAGTGTCATTGCATGTATGTTCTTTTCACTAACAATAACTGGAGTCATTGCATGTGTGTTCTTTTCACTAACAATAACCAGAGTCATTGCATGTGTGTTCTTTACACTAACTACAACCAGAGTCATTGCATGTATGTTCTTCTCACATCCACATATGGATCCACTAGTGTCATTGCATGTGTGCTCTTTTCATAATCCACATATGGATCAACCAGTGTCATTGCATGTGTGTTCTTTTTAGTAAAAACAACCAGAGTCATTGAAATGTGTGTTCTTTTCACATACCACCTATGGATCCACCAGTGTCATTGCGTGTGTGTTCTTTTTAGTAAAACACACCAGAGTCATTGTATGTCTGTTCTTTTCACATACCACATATGGATCCACCAGTGTCATTGAAATGTGTGTTCTCTTCAGAGACCACACATGCATCCACTAGTGTCATTTCATGTATGTTCTTTTCACTAACAATAACTGGAGTCATTGCATGTGTGTTCTTTTCACATACCACATACGGATTCACCAGTGTCATTGCATGTCTGCTCTTTTCACAATCCACCTATGGATCCACCAGTGTCATTGCATGTGTGTTCTTTTTAGTAACAACAACCAGAGTCATTGAAATGTGTGTTCTTTTCACATACCACCTATGGATTCACCAGTGTCATTGCATGTGTGTTCTTTTTAGTAACAACAACTAGAGTCATAGCATGTGTATTCTTTTCACATACCACATATGGATCCACCAGTGTCATTGAAATGTGTGTTCTCTTCAGAGACCACACGGATCCACCAGTGTCATTGCATGTATGTTATTTTCACTAATAACAACTGGAGTCATTGCATGTGTGTTCTTTTCACATACCACATATGGATCCACTAGTGTCATTTCATGTGTGCTCTTTTCACAATCCACATATGGATCCACCAGTGTCATTGCATGTGTGTTCTTTTTAGTAACAACAACCAGAGTCATTGAAATGTGTGTTCTTTTCACATACCACCTATGGATCCACCAGTGTCATTGCGTGTGTGTTGTTTTTAGTAAAAAATACCAGAGTCATGGCATGTGTGTTCTTTTCACATACCACATATGGATCCACTAGTGTCATTGAAATGTGTGTTCTCTTCAGAGACCACACATGGATCCACCAGTGTCATTGCATGTATGTTCTTTTCACTAACAATAATTGGAGTCATTGCATGTGTGTTCTTTTCACATACCACATATGGATCCACCAGTGTCATTGCATGTGTGCTCTTTTCACAATCCACCTATGGATCCACCAGTGTCATTGCATGTGTGTTCTTTTTAGTAACAACAACCAGAGTCATTGCATGTGTATTCTTTTCACATACCACATATGGATCCACCAGTGTCATTGAAATGTGTGTTCTCTTCAGAGACCACACATGGATCAACCAGTGTCATTGCATGTATGTTCTTTTCACTAACAACAACTGTAGTCATTGCATGTGTGTTCTTTTCACATACCACATATGGATCCACCAGTGTCATTGCATGTGTGCTCTTTTCACAATCCACCTATGGATCAACCAGTGTCATTACATGTGTGTTCTTTTTAGTAACAACAACTGGAGTCATTGCATGTGTGTTCTTTTCACATACCACATATGGATCCACCAGTGTCACTGAAATGTGTGTTCTCTTCAGAGACCACACATGGATCCACAAGTGTCATTGCATGTATTTTCTTTTCACTAACAACAACTGGAGTCATTCCATGTGTGTTCTTTTCACATACCACATATGGATCCACCAGTGTCATTGAAATGTGTGTTCTCTTCACAGACCACACATGGATCCATTAATGTCATTGCATGTGTGTTCTTTTACTAACAACAACCAGAGTCATTGAAATGTGTGCGCTTTTAACAATCCACCTTTGGATCCACCAGTGTCATTGCATGTGTGTTATTTTCACTAACAACAACCGAGTCATTGAAATGTGTGTTCTTTTCACATAGCACATATGGATCCACTAGTGTCATTGAAATGTGTGTTCTTTTTAGAGACCTCACATGGATCCACCAGTGTCATTGCATGTGTGTTCTTTTCACTAACAACAACCAGAGTCATTGCATGTGTGTTCTTTACACTAACTACAACCAGGGTCATTGCATGTATGTTCTTCTCACATCCACATATGGATCCACTAGTGTCATTGCATGTGTGCTCTTTTCACAATCCACCTATGGATCAACCAGTGTCATTACATGTGTGTTCTTTTTAGTAACAACAACTGGAGTCATTGCATGTATGTTCTTTTCACATACCACATATGGATCCACCAGTGTCATTGAAATGTGTGTTCTCTTCAGAGACCACACATGGATCCACCAGTGTCATTGCATGTGTGTTCTTTTACTAACAACAACCAGAGTCATTGAAATGTGTGCGCTTTTAACAATCCACCTTTGGATCCACCAGTGTCATTGCATGTGTGTTATTTTCACTAACAACAACCGAGTCATTGAAATGTGTGTTCTTTTCACATAGCACATATGGATCCACTAGTGTCATTGAAATGTGTGTTCTTTTTAGAGACCTCACATGGATCCACCAGTGTCATTGCATGTGTGTTCTTTTCACTAACAACAACCAGAGTCATTGCATGTGTGTTCTTTACACTAACTACAACCAGAGTCATTGCATGTATGTTCTTCTCACATACCACATATGGATCCACTAGTGTCATTGCATGTGTGCTCTTTTCATAATCCACATATGGATCCACCAGTGTCATTGCATGTGTCTTCTTTTTAGTAACGACAACCAGAGTCATTGAAATGTGTGTTCTTTTCACATACCACCTATGGATCCACCAGTGTCATTGTGTGTGTGTTCTTTTTAGTAAAAACAACCAGAGTCATTGTATGTCTGTTCTTTTCACATACCACATATGGATCCACGAGTGTCATTGAAATATGTGTTCTCTTCAGAGACCACACATGCATCCACTAGTGTCATTGCATGTATGTTATTTTCACAAACAATAACTGGAGTCATTGCATGTGTGTTCTTTTCACATACCACATATGGATTCACCAGTGTCATTGCATGTGTGTTATTTTCACTAACAACAACCGAGTCATTGAAATGTGTGTTCTTTTCACATAGCACATATGGATCCACTAGTGTCATTGAAATGTGTGTTCTTTTTAGAGACCTCACATGGATCCACCAGTGTCATTGCATGTATGTTCTTTTCACTAACAATAACTGGAGTCATTGCATGTGTGTTCTTTTCACTAACAATAACCAGAGTCATTGCATGTGTGTTCTTTACACTAACTACAACCAGAGTCATTGCATGTATGTTCTTCTCACATCCACATATGGATCCACTAGTGTCATTGCATGTGTGCTCTTTTCATAATCCACATATGGATCAACCAGTGTCATTGCATGTGTGTTCTTTTTAGTAACAACAACCAGAGTCATTGAAATGTGTGTTCTTTTCACATACCACCTATGGATCCACCAGTGTCATTGCGTGTGTGTTCTTTTTAGTAAAACACACCAGAGTCATTGTATGTCTGTTCTTTTCACATACCACATATGGATCCACCAGTGTCATTGAAATGTGTGTTCTCTTCAGAGACCACACATGCATCCACTAGTGTCATTGCATGTATGTTCTTTTCACTAACAATAACTGGAGTCATTGCATGTGTGTTCTTTTCACATACCACATACGGATTCACCAGTGTCATTGCATGTCTGCTCTTTTCACAATCCAGCTATGGATCCACCAGTGTCATTGCATGTGTGTTCTTTTTAGTAACAACAACCAGAGTCATTGAAATGTGTGTTCTTTTCACATACCACCTATGGATTCACCAGTGTCATTGCATGTGTGTTCTTTTTAGTAACAACAACCAGAGTCATTGCATGTGTGTTCTTTTCACATACCACATATGGATCCACCAGTGTCATTGAAATGTGTGTTCTCTTCAGAGACCACACGGATCCACCAGTGTCATTGCATGTATGTTATTTTCACTAATAACAACTGGAGTCATTGCATGTGTGTTCTTTTCACATACCACATATGGATCCACTAGTGTCATTTCATGTGTGCTCTTTTCACAATCCACATATGGATCCACCAGTGTCATTGCATGTGTGTTCTTTTTAGTAACAACAACCAGAGTCATTGAAATGTGTGTTCTTTTCACATACCACCTATGGATCCACCAGTGTCATTGCGTGTGTGTTGTTTTTAGTAAAAAATACCAGAGTCATGGCATGTGTGTTCTTTTCACATACCACATATGGATCCACTAGTGTCATTGAAATGTGTGTTCTCTTCAGAGACCACACATGGATCCACCAGTGTCATTGCATGTATGTTCTTTTCACTAACAATAATTGGAGTCATTGCATGTGTGTTCTTTTCACATACCACATATGGATCCACCAGTGTCATTGCATGCGTGCTCTTTTCACAATCCACCTATGGATCCACCAGTGTCATTGCATGTGTGTTCTTTTTAGTAACAACAACCAGAGTCATTGCATGTGTATTCTTTTCACATACCACATATGGATCCACCAGTGTCATTGAAATGTGTGTTCTCTTCAGAGACCACACATGGATCAACCAGTGTCATTGCATGTATGTTCTTTTCACTAACAACAACTGTAGTCATTGCATGTGTGTTCTTTTCACATACCACATATGGATCCACCAGTGTCATTGCATGTGTGCTCTTTTCACAATCCACCTATGGATCAACCAGTGTCATTACATGTGTGTTCTTTTTAGTAACAACAACTGGAGTCATTGCATGTGTGTTCTTTTCACATACCACATATGGATCCACCAGTGTCACTGAAATGTGTGTTCTCTTCAGAGACCACACATGGATCCACAAGTGTCATTGCATGTATTTTCTTTTCACTAACAACAACTGGAGTCATTCCATGTGTGTTCTTTTCACATACCACATATGGATCCACCAGTATCATTGAAATGTGTGTTCTCTTCACAGACCACACATGGATCCATTAATGTCATTGCATGTGTGTTCTTTTACTAACAACAACCAGAGTCATTGAAATGTGTGCGCTTTTAACAATCCACCTTTGGATCCACCAGTGTCATTGCATGTGTGTTATTTTCACTAACAACAACCGAGTCATTGAAATGTGTGTTCTTTTCACATAGCACATATGGATCCACTAGTGTCATTGAAATGTGTGTTCTTTTTAGAGACCTCACATGGATCCACCAGTGTCATTGCATGTGTGTTCTTTTCACTAACAACAACCAGAGTCATTGCATGTGTGTTCTTTACACTAACTACAACCAGAGTCATTGCATGTATGTTCTTCTCACATCCACATATGGATCCACTAGTGTCATTGCATGTGTGCTCTTTTCATAATCCACATATGGATCCACCAGTGTCATTGCATGTGTGTTCTTTTTAGTAACAACAACCAGAGTCATTGACATGTGTGTTCTTTTCACATACCACCTATGGATCCACCAGTGTCATTGCGTGTGTGTTCTTTTTAGTAAAAACAACCAGAGTCATTGTATGTCTGTTCTTTTCACATACCACATATGGATCCACCAGTTTCATTGAAATGGGTGTTCTCTTCAGAGACCACACATGCATCCACTAGTGTCATTGCATGTATGTTCTTTTCACTAACAATAACTGGAGTCATTGCATGTGTGTTCTTTTCACATACCACATACGGATTCACCAGTGTCATTGCATGTCTGCTCTTTTCACAATCCACCTATGGATCCACTAGTGTCATTGCATGTGTGTTCTTTTTAGTAACAACAACCAGAGTCATTGAAATGTGTGTTCTTTTCACATACCACCTATGGATTCACCAGTGTCATTGCATGTGTGTTCTTTTTAGTAACAACAACCCGAGTCATAGCATGTGTATTCTTTTCACATACCACATATGGATCCACCAGTGTCATTGAAATGTGTGTTCTCTTCAGAGACCACACGGATCCACCAGTGTCATTGCATGTATGTTATTTTCACTAATAACAACTGGAGTCATTGCATGTGTGTTCTTTTCACATACCACATATGGATCCACTAGTGTCATTTCATGTGTGCTCTTTTCACAATCCACATATGGATCCACTAGTGTCATTGCATGTGTGTTCTTTTTAGTAACAACAACCAGAGTCATTGACATGTGTGTTCTTTTCACATACCACCTATGGATCCACCAGTGTCATTGCGTGTGTGTTCTTTTTAGTAAAAACAACCAGAGTCATTGTATGTCTGTTCTTTTCACATACCACATATGGATCCACCAGTTTCATTGAAATGTGTGTTCTCTTCAGAGACCACACATGCATCCACTAGTGTCATTGCATGTATGTTCTTTTCACTAACAATAACTGGAGTCATTGCATGTGTGTTCTTTTCACATACCACATACGGATTCACCAGTGTCATTGCATGTCTGCTCTTTTCACAATCCACCTATGGATCCACCAGTGTCATTGCATGTGTGCTCTTTTCACAATCCACCTATGGATCCACCAGTGTCATTGCATGTGTGTTCTTTTTAGTAACAACAACCAGAGTCATTGCATGTGTATTCTTTTCACATACCACATATGGATCCACCAGTGTCATTGAAATGTGTGTTCTCTTCAGAGACCACACATGGATCAACCAGTGTCATTGCATGTATGTTCTTTTCACTAACAACAACTGTAGTCATTGCATGTGTGTTCTTTTCACATACCACATATGGATCCACCAGTGTCATTGCATGTGTGCTCTTTTCACAATCCACCTATGGATCAACCAGTGTCATTACATGTGTGTTCTTTTTAGTAACAACAACTGGAGTCATTGCATGTGTGTTCTTTTCACATACCACATATGGATCCACCAGTGTCACTGAAATGTGTGTTCTCTTCAGAGACCACACATGGATCCACAAGTGTCATTGCATGTATTTTCTTTTCACTAACAACAACTGGAGTCATTCCATGTGTGTTCTTTTCACATACCACATATGGATCCACCAGTGTCATTGAAATGTGTGTTCTCTTCACAGACCACACATGGATCCATTAATGTCATTGCATGTGTGTTCTTTTACTAACAACAACCAGAGTCATTGAAATGTGTGCGCTTTTAACAATCCACCTTTGGATCCACCAGTGTCATTGCATGTGTGTTATTTTCACTAACAACAACCGAGTCATTGAAATGTGTGTTCTTTTCACATAGCACATATGGATCCACTAGTGTCATTGAAATGTGTGTTCTTTTTAGAGACCTCACATGGATCCACCAGTGTCATTGCATGTGTGTTCTTTTCACTAACAACAACCAGAGTCATTGCATGTGTGTTCTTTACACTAACTACAACCAGAGTCATTGCATGTATGTTCTTCTCACATCCACATATGGATCCACTAGTGTCATTGCATGTGTGCTCTTTTCATAATCCACATATGGATCCACCAGTGTCATTGCATGTGTGTTCTTTTTAGTAACAACAACCAGAGTCATTGACATGTGTGTTCTTTTCACATACCACCTATGGATCCACCAGTGTCATTGCGTGTGTGTTCTTTTTAGTAAAAACAACCAGAGTCATTGTATGTCTGTTCTTTTCACATACCACATATGGATCCACCAGTTTCATTGAAATGGGTGTTCTCTTCAGAGACCACACATGCATCCACTAGTGTCATTGCATGTATGTTCTTTTCACTAACAATAACTGGAGTCATTGCATGTGTGTTCTTTTCACATACCACATACGGATTCACCAGTGTCATTGCATGTCTGCTCTTTTCACAATCCACCTATGGATCCACCAGTGTCATTGCATGTGTGTTCTTTTTAGTAACAACAACCAGAGTCATTGAAATGTGTGTTCTTTTCACATACCACCTATGGATTCACCAGTGTCATTGCATGTGTGTTCTTTTTAGTAACAACAACCCGAGTCATAGCATGTGTATTCTTTTCACATACCACATATGGATCCACCAGTGTCATTGAAATGTGTGTTCTCTTCAGAGACCACACGGATCCACCAGTGTCATTGCATGTATGTTATTTTCACTAATAACAACTGGAGTCATTGCATGTGTGTTCTTTTCACATACCACATATGGATCCACTAGTGTCATTTCATGTGTGCTCTTTTCACAATCCACATATGGATCCACTAGTGTCATTGCATGTGTGTTCTTTTTAGTAACAACAACCAGAGTCATTGACATGTGTGTTCTTTTCACATACCACCTATGGATCCACCAGTGTCATTGCGTGTGTGTTCTTTTTAGTAAAAACAACCAGAGTCATTGTATGTCTGTTCTTTTCACATACCACATATGGATCCACCAGTTTCATTGAAATGTGTGTTCTCTTCAGAGACCACACATGCATCCACTAGTGTCATTGCATGTATGTTCTTTTCACTAACAATAACTGGAGTCATTGCATGTGTGTTCTTTTCACATACCACATACGGATTCACCAGTGTCATTGCATGTCTGCTCTTTTCACAATCCACCTATGGATCCACCAGTGTCATTGCATGTGTGTTCTTTTTAGTAACAACAACCAGAGTCATTGAAATGTGTGTTCTTTTCACATACCACCTATGGATTCACCAGTGTCATTGCATGTGTGTTCTTTTTAGTAACAACAACCAGAGTCATAGCATGTGTATTCTTTTCACATACCACATATGGATCCACCAGTGTCATTGAAATGTGTGTTCTCTTCAGAGACCACACGGATCCACCAGTGTCATTGCATGTATGTTATTTTCACTAATAACAACTGGAGTCATTGCATGTGTGTTCTTTTCACATACCACATATGGATCCACTAGTGTCATTTCATGTGTGATCTTTTCACAATCCACATATGGATCCACCAGTGTCATTGCATGTGTGTTCTTTTTAGTAACAACAACCAGAGTCATTGAAATGTGTGTTCTTTTCACATACCACCTATGGATCCACCAGTGTCATTACGTGTGTGTTCTTTTTAGTAAAAAATACCAGAGTCATTGCATGTGTGTTCTTTTCACATACCACATATGGATCCACCAGTGTCATTGATATGTGTGTTCTTTTCACATACCACATATGCATCCACCAGTGTCATTTCATGTGTGCTCTTTTCACAATCCACATATGATCCACCAGTGTCATTGCATGTGTTTTCTTTTTAGTAACAACAACCAGAGTCATTGAAATGTGTGTTCTTTTCACATACCACCTATGGATCCACAAGTGTCATTGCATGTCTGTTCTTTCTAGTAAAAACAACCAGAGTCATTGCATGTGTGTTCTTTTCACATACCACATATGGATCCACCAGTGTCATTGCATGTGTGTTCTTTTTTACTAACAACAACCAGAGTCATTGAAATGTGTGCTCTTTTCACAATCCACCTTTGCATCCACGAGTGTCATTGCATGTGTGTTCTTTTTACTAACAACAACTGAGTCATTGAAATGTGTGTTCTTTTCACATACCATATATGGATCCACTAGTGTCATTGAAATGTGTGTTCTTTTTAGAGACCACACATGGATCCACCAGTGTCATTGCATTTGTGTTCTTTTCACTAACAACAACCAGAGTCATTGCATGTGTGTTCTTTTCACTAACTACAACCAGAGTCATTGCATGTGTGTTCTTTTCACATACCACATATGGATCCACTAGTGTCATTTCATGTGTGGTCTTTTCACAATCCACATATGATCCACCAGTGTCATTGCATGTGTTTTATTTTTAGTAACAACAACCAGAGTCATTGAAATGTGTGTTCTTTTCACATACCACCTATGGATCCACTAGTGTCATTGCATGTGTGTTCTTTTTAGTAACAACAACCAGAGTCATTGCATGTGTGTTCTTTTCACATACCACATATGGATCCACCAGTGTCATTGAAATGTGTGTTCTCTTCAGAGACCACACGGATCCACCAGTGTCATTGCATGTATGTTATTTTCACTAATAACAACTGGAGTCATTGCATGTGTGTTCTTTTCACATACCACATATGGATCCACTAGTGTCATTTCATGTGTGATCTTTTCACAATCCACATATGGATCCACCAGTGTCATTGCATGTGTGTTATTTTTAGTAACAACAACCAGAGTCATTGAAATGTGTGTTCTTTTCACATACCACCTATGGATCTACCAGTGTCATTACGTGTGTGTTCTTTTTAGTAAAAAATACCAGAGTCATTGCATGTGTGTTCTTTTCACATACCACATATGCATCCACCAGTGTCATTGATATGTGTGTTCTCTTTAGAGACCACACATGGATCCACCAGTGTCATTGCATGTATGTTCTTTTCACTAACAATAATTGGAGTCATTGCATGTGTGTTCTTTTCACATACCACATATGGATCCACCAGTGTCATTGCATGTGTGCTCTTTTCACAATCCACCTATGGATCCACCAGTGTCATTGCATGTGTGTTCTTTTTAGTAACAACAACCAGAGTCATTGAAATGTGTGTTCTTTTCACATACCACCTATGGATCCACCAGTGTCATTGCATGTGTGTTCTGTTTAGTAAAAACAACCAGAGTCATTGCATGTGTATTCTTTTCACATACCACATATGAATCCACCAGTGTCATTGAAATGTGTGTTCTCTTCAGAGACCACACATGGATCAACTAGTGTCATTGCATGTATGTTCTTTTCACTAACAACAATTGTAGTCATTGCATGTGTGTTCTTTTCACGTACCACATACGGATCCACCAGTGTCATTGCATGTGTGCTCTTTTCACAATCCACCTATGGATCCACTAGTGTCATTACATGTGTGTTCTTTTTAGTAACAACAACTGGAGTCATTGCATGTGTGTTCTTTTCACATACCACATATAGATCCACCAGTGTCATTGAAATGTGTGTTCTCTTCAGAGACCACACATGGATCCACAAGTGTCATTGCATGTATTTTCTTTTCACTAACAACAACTGGAGTCATTCCATGTGTGTTCTTTTCACATACCACATATGGATCCACCAGTGTCATTGAAATGTGTGTTCTCTCAGAGACCACACATGGATCCACCAGTGTCATTGCATGTGTGTTCTTTTACTAACAACAACCAGAGTCATTAAAATGTGTGCGCTTTTAACAATCCACCTTTGGATCCACCAGTGTCATTGCATGTGTGTTATTTTCACTAACAACAACCGAGTCATTGAAATGTGTGTTCTTTTCACATAGCATATATGGATCCACTAGTGTCATTGAAATGTGTGTTCTTTTTAGAGACCTCACATGGATCCACCAGTGTCATTGCATGTATGTTCTTTTCACTTACAATAACTGGAGTCATTGCATGTGTGTTCTTTTCACATACCACATATGGATTCACCAGTGTCATTGCATGTCTACTCTTTTCACAATCCACCTATGGATCCACCAGTGTCATTGCATGTGTGTTCTTTTTAGTAACACCAACCAGAGTCATTGAAATGTGTGTTCTTTTCACATACCACCTATGGATTCACCAGTGTCATTGCATGCGTGTTTTTTAGTAACAACAACCAGAGTCATTGCATGTGTGTTCTTTTCACATACCACATATGGATCCACCAGTGTCATTGAAATGTGTGTTCTCTTCAGAGACCACACGGATCCACCAGTGTCATTGCATGTATGTTATTTTCACTAATAACAACTGGAGTCATTGCATGTGTGTTCTTTTCACATACCACATATGGATCCACTAGTGTCATTTCATGTGTGATCTTTTCACAATCTACATATGGATCCACCAGTGTCATTGCATGTGTGTTCTTTTTAGTAACAACAACCAGAGTCATTGAAATGTGTGTTCTTTTCACATACCACCTATGGATCCACCAGTGTCATTACGTGTGTGTTCTTTTTAGTAAAAAATACCAGTCATTGCATGTGTGTTCTTTTCACATACCACATATGCATCCACCAGTGTCATTGATATGTGTGTTCTCTTTAGAGACCACACATGGATCCACCAGTGTCATTGCATGTATGTTCTTTTCACTAACAATAATTGGAGTCATTGCATGTGTGTTCTTTTCACATACCACATATGGATCCACCAGTGTCATTGCATGTGTGCTCTTTTCACAATCCACCTATGGATCCACCAGTGTCATTGCATGTGTGTTCTTTTTAGTAACAACAACCAGAGTCATTGAAATGTGTGTTCTTTTCACATACCACCTATGGATCCACCAGTGTCATTGCATGTGTGTTCTGTTTAGTAAAAACAACCAGAGTCATTGCATGTGTATTCTTTTCACATACCACATATGGATCCACCAGTGTCATTGAAATGTGTGTTCTCTTCAGAGACCACACATGGATCAACTAGTGTCATTGCATGTATGTTCTTTTCACTAACAACAATTGTAGTCATTGCATGTGTGTTCTTTTCACGTACCACATACGGATCCACCAGTGTCATTGCATGTGTGCTCTTTTCACAATCCACCTATGGATCCACTAGTGTCATTACATGTGTGTTCTTTTTAGTAACAACAACTGGAGTCATTGCATGTGTGTTCTTTTCACATACCACATATGGATCCACCAGTGTCATTGAAATGTGTGTTCTCTTCAGAGACCACACATGGATCCACAAGTGTCACTGCATGTATTTTCTTTTCACTAACAATAACTGGAGTCATTCCATGTGTGTGCTTTTCACATACCACATATGGATCCACCAGTGTCATTGAAATGTGTGTTCTCTTCAGAGACCACACATGGATCCACCAGTGTCATTGCATGTGTGTTCTTTTACTAACAACAACCAGAGTCATTAAAATGTGTGCGCTTTTAACAATCCACCTTTGGATCCACCAGTGTCATTGCATGTGTGTTATTTTCACTAACAACAACCGAGTCATTGAAATGTGTGTTCTTTTCACATAGCATATATGGATCCACTAGTGTCATTGAAATGTGTGTTCTTTTTAGAGACCTCACATGGATCCACCAGTGTCATTGCATGTATGTTCTTTTCACTTACAATAACTGGAGTCATTGCATGTGTGTTCTTTACACATACCACATATGGATTCACAAGTGTCATTGCATGTCTACTCTTTTCACAATCCACCTATGGATCCACCAGTGTCATTGCATGTGTGTTCTTTTTAGTAACACCAACCAGAGTCATTGAAATGTGTGTTCTTTTCACATACCACCTATGGATTCACCAGTGTCATTGCATGTGTGTTCTTTTTAGTAACAACAACCAGAGTCATTGCATGTGTGTTCTTTTCACATACCACATATGGATCCATCGGTGTCATTGAAATGTGTGTTCTCTTCAGGGACCACACATGGATCCACTAGTGTCATTGCATGTATGTTCTTTGCACTAACAAGAACTAGAGTCATTGCATGTGTGTTCTTTTCACATACCACATATGGATCGACTAGTGTCATTGCATGTGTGCTCTTTTGACAATCCACCTATGGATCCACTAGTGTCATTGCATGTGTGTTCCTTTTAGTAACAACAACTGGAGTCATTGAAAGGTGTGTTCTTTTCACATACCACCTATGGATCCACCAGTGTCATTGCATGTGTGCTCTTTTCACCATTCACCTATGGATCCACCAGTGTCATTGCATGTGTGTTCTTTTTACTAACAACAACTGGAGTCATTTCATGACTGTTCTTCTCACATACCACATATGGATCCACTAGTGTCATTGCATGTCTGTTCTATTCACAATCCACACAAGGATCCACCAGTGTCATTGCATGTGTGATATTTTTACTAACAACAACCAGAGTCATTACATGTGTGTTCTCTTTAGAGACCACACATGGATCCACCAGTGTCATTGCATGTGTGTTCTTTTCACTAACAACAACTGAGTCATTGAAATGTGTGTTCTTTTCACATACCACATATGGATCCACTAGTGTCATTGAAATGTGTGTTCTTTTTAGAGACCACACATGGATCCACCAGTGTCATTGCATGTGTGTTCTTTTCACTAACAACAACCAGAGTCATTGCATGTGTGTTCTTTTCACTAACTACAACCAGAGTCATTGCATGTGTGTTCTTTTCACATACCACATATGGATCCACTAGTGTCATTTCATGTGTGCTCTTTTCACAATCCACATATGATCCACTAGTGTCATTGCATGTGTTTTCTTTTTAGTAACAACAACCGGAGTCATTGAAATGTGTGTTCTTTTCACATACCACCTATGGATCCACAAGTGTCATTGCATGTCTGTTCTTTTTAATAAAAACAACCAGAGTCATTGCATGTGTGTTCTTTTCACATACCACATATGGATCCACCAGTGTCATTGAAACGTGTGTTCTCTTTAGAGACCACACATGGATCCACCAGTGTCATTGCATGTATGTTCTTTTCACTAACAATAACTAGAGTCATTGCATGTGTGTTCTTTTCACATACCACATATGGATCCACCAGTGTCATTGCATGTGTGCTCTTTTCACAATCCACCTATGGATCCACCAGTGTCATTGCATGTGTGTTCTTTTTAGTAACAACAACCAGAGTCGTTGAAATGTGTGTTCTTTTCACATACCACCTATGGAGCCACCAGTGTCATTGCATGTGTGTTCTTTTTAGTAAAAACAACTAGAGTCATTGCATGTGTGTTCTTTCACATACCACATTTGGATCCACTAGTGTCAGTGAAATGTGTGTTCTCTTCAGAGACCACACATGGATCCACCAGTGTCATTGCATGTATGTTCTTTTCACTAACAATAACTGGAGTCATTGCATGTGTGTTCTTTTCACATACCACATATGGATCCACCAGTGTCATTGCATGTCTGCTCTTTTCACAATCCACCTATGGATCCACCAGTGTCATTGCATGTGTGTTCTTTTTAGTAACAACAACCAGAGTCATTGAAATGTGTGTTCTTTTCACATACCACCTATGGATCCACTAGTGTCATTGCATGTATGTTCTTTGCACTAACAACAACTAGATTCATTGCATGTGTGTTCTTTTTACATACCACATATGGATCCACCAGTGTCATTGCATGTGTGCTCTTTTCAAAATCCACCTATGGATCCACCAGTGTCATTGCATGTGTGCTCTTTTCACCATTCACCTATGGATCCACCAGTGTCATTGCATGTGTGTTCTTTTTACTAACAACAACTGGAGTCATTTCATGATTGTTCTTCTCACATACCACATATGGATCCACTAGTGTCATTGCATTTGTGTTCTATTCACAATCCACACATGGATCCACCAGTGTCATTGCATGTGTGATCTTTTTACTAACAACAACCAGAGTCATTACATGTGTGTTCTCTTCAGAGACCACACATGGATCCACCAGTGTTATTGCATGTGTGTTCTTTTTACTAACAACAACCAGAGTCATTGAAATGTGTGCTCTTTTCACAATCCACCTTTGGATCCACCAGTGTCATTGCATGTGTGTTCTTTTTACTAACAACAACTAAGTCATTGAAATGTGTGTTCTTTTCACATAGCACATATGGATCCACTAGTGTCATTGAAATGTGTGTTCTTTTTAGAGACCTCACATGGATCCACCAGTGTCATTGAATGTGTGTTCTTTTCACTAACAACAACCAGAGTCATTGCATGTGTTTTCTTTTTAGTAACAACAACCAGAGTCATTGAAATGTGTGTTCTTTTCACATACCACCTATGGATCCACAAGTGTCATTGCATGTCTGTTCTTTTTAGTAAAAACAACCAGAGTCATTGCATGTGTGTTCTTTTCACATACCACATATGGATCCACCAGTGTCATTGCATGTGTGTTCTTTTTTACTAACAACAACCAGAGTCATTGAAATGTGTGCTCTTTTCACAATCCACCTTTGCATCCACGAGTGTCATTGCATGTGTATTCTTTTTACTAACAACAACTGAGTCATTGAAATGTGTGTTCTTTTCACATACCATATATGGATCCACTAGTGTCATTGAAATGTGTGTTCTTTTTAGAGACCACACATGGATCCACCAGTGTCATTGCATTTGTGTTCTTTTCACTAACAACAACCAGAGTCATTGCATGTGTGTTCTTTTCACTAACTACAACCAGAGTCATTGCATGTGTGTTCTTTTCACATACCACATATGGATCCACTAGTGTCATTTCATGTGTGGTCTTTTCACAAACCACATATGATCCACCAGTGTCATTGCATGTGTTTTCTTTTTAGTAACAACAACCAGAGTCATTGAAATGTGTGTTCTTTTCACATACCACCTATGGATCCACTAGTGTCATTGCATGTGTGTTCTTTTTAGTAACAACAACCAGAGTCATTGCATGTGTGTTCTTTTCACATACCACATATGGATCCACCAGTGTCATTGAAATGTGTGTTCTCTTCAGAGACCACACGGATCCACCAGTGTCATTGCATGTATGTTATTTTCACTAATAACAACTGGAGTCATTGCATGTGTGTTCTTTTCACATACCACATATGGATCCACTAGTGTCATTTCATGTGTGATCTTTTCACAATCCACATATGGATCCACCAGTGTCATTGCATGTGTGTTCTTTTTAGTAACAACAACCAGAGTCATTGAAATGTGTGTTCTTTTCACATACCACCTATGGATCCACCAGTGTCATTACGTGTGTGTTCTTTTTAGTAAAAAATACCAGAGTCATTGCATGTGTGTTCTTTTCACATACCACATATGCATCCACCAGTGTCATTGATATGTGTGTTCTCTTTAGAGACCACACATGGATCCACCGGTGTCATTGCATGTGTGTTCTTTTTAGTAACAACAACCAGAGTCATTGCATGTGTGTTCTTTTCACATACCACATATGGATTCACTAGTGTCATTGCATGTCTGCTCTTTTCACAATCCACCTATGGATCCACCAGTGTCATTGCATGTGTGTTCTTTTTAGTAACAACAACCAGAGTCATTGAAATGTGTGTTCTTTTCACATACCACCTATGGATTCACGAGTGTCATTGCATGTGTGTTCTTTTTAGTAACAACAACCAGAGTCATTGCATGTGTGTTCTTTTCACATACCACATATGGATCCACCAGTGTCATTGAAATGTGTGTTTTCTTCAGAGACCACACATGGATCCACTAGTGTCATTGCATGTATGTTCTTTGCACTAACAACAACTAGAGTCATTGCATGTGTGTTCTTTTTACATACCACATATGGATCCACCAGTGTCATTGCATGTGTGCTCTTTTCACCATTCACCTATGGATCCACCAGTGTCATTGCATGTGTGTTCTTTTTACTAACAACAACTGGAGTCATTTCATGACTGTTCTTCTCACATACCACATATGGATCCACTAGTGTCATTGCATTTGTGTTCTATTCACAATCCACACATGGATCCACCAGTGTCATTGCATGTGTGATCTTTTTACTAACAACAACCAGAGTCATTACATGTGTGTTCTCTTCAGAGACCACACATGGATCCACCAGTGTCATTGCATGTGTGTTCTTTTTACTAACAACAACCAGAGTCATTGAAATGTGTGCTCTTTTCACAATCCACCTTTGGATCCACCAGTGTCATTGCATGTGTGTTCTTTTTACTAACAACAACTGAGTCATTGAAATGTGTGTTCTTTTCACATAGCACATATGGATCCACTAGTGTCATTGAAATGTGTGTTATTTTTAGAGACCTCACATGGATCCACCAGTGTCATTGCATGTGTGTTCTTTTCACTAACAACAACCAGAGTCATTGCATGTGTGTTCTTTACACTAACTACAACCAGATTCATTGCATGTGTGTTCTTTTCACATACCACATATGGATCCATTAGTGTCATTGCATGTGTGCTCTTTTCATAATCGACATATGGATCCACTAGTGTCATTGCATGTGTGTTCTTTTTAGTAACAACAACTAGAGTCATTGAAATGTGTGTTCTTTTCACATACCACCTATGGATCCACCAGTGTCATTGCATGTGTGTTCTTTTTAGTAAAACCAACTAGAGTCATTGCATGTGTGTTCTTTTCACATACCACATATGGATCCACTAGTGTCAATGAAATGTATGTTCTCTTCAGAGACCACACATGGATCCACCAGTGTCATTGCATGTATGTTCTTTTCACTAACAATAACTAGAGTCATTGCATGTGTGTTCTTTTCACATACCACATATGGATCCACCAGTGTCATTGCATGTCTGCTCTTTTCACAATCCACCTATGGATCCACCAGTGTCATTGCATGTGTGTTCTTTTTAGTAACAACAACCAGAGTCATTGAAATGTGTGTTCTTTCCACATACCATCTATGGATTCACCAGTGTCATTGCATGTGTTCTTTTTAGTAACAACAACCAGAGTCATTGCATGTGTGTTCTTTTCACATACCACATATGGATCCACCAGTGTCATTGAAATGTGTGTTCTCTTTAGAGACCACACATGGATCCACCAGTGTCATTGCATGTATGTTCTTTTCTCTAACAACAACTAGAGTCCTTGCATGTGTGTTATTTTCACATACCACATATGGATCCACTAGTGTCATTGCATGTGTGCTGTTTTCACAATCCATCTATGGATCCACCAGTGCCATTGCATGTGTGTTCCTTTTTGTAACAACAACTGGAGTTATTGAAATGTGTGTTCTTTTCACATACCACCTATGGATCCACCAGTGTCATTGCATGTGTGCTCTTTTCACAATACACATATGGATCCACCAGTGTCATTGCATGTGTGTTCTTTTTACTAACAACAACTGGAGTCATTTCATGACTGTTCTTCTCACATACCACATATGGATCCACTAGTGTCATTGCATGTGTGTTCTATTCACAATCCACACATGGATCCACCAGTGTCATTGCATGTGTGATCTTTTTACTAACAACAACCAGAGTCATTACATGTGTGTTCTCTTCAGAGACCACAAATGGATCCACTAGTGTTATTGCATGTGTGTTCTTTTTACTAACAACAACCAGAGTCATTGAAATGTGTGCTCTTTTCACAATCCACCTTTGGATCCACCAGTGTCATTGCATGTGTGTTCTTTTTACTAACAACAACTGAGTCATTGAAATGTGTGTTCTTTTCACATACCACATATGGATCCACTAGTGTCATTCAAATGTGTGTTGTTTTTAGAGACCACACATGGATCCACCAGTGTCATTGCATGTGTGTTCTTTTCAGTAACAACAACCAGAGTCATTGCATGTGTGTTCTTTTCACTAACTACAACCAGAGTCATTGCATGTGTGTTCTTTTCACATACCACATATGGATCCACTAGTGTCATTTCATGTGTGCTCTTTTCACAATCCACATATGGATCCACCAGTGTCATTGCATGTGTGTTCTTTTTAGTAACAACAACCAGAGTCATTGAAATGTGTGTTCTTTTCACATACCACCTATGGATCCACCAGTGTCATTACATGTGTGTTCTTTTTAGTAAAAACAACCATAGCCATTGCATGTGTGTTCTTTTCACATACCACATATGGATCCACCAGTGTCATTGAAATGTGTGTTCTCTTTAGAGACTACACATGGATCCACCAGTGTCATTGCATGTATGTTCTTTTCACTAACAATAATTGGAGTCATTGCATGTGTGTTCTTTTCACATACCACATATGGATCCACCAGTGTCATTGCATGTGTGCTCTTTTCACAATCCACCTATGGATCCACCAGTGTCATTGCATGTGTGTTCTTTTTAGTAACAACAACCAGAGTCATTGAAATGTGTGTTCTTTTCACATACCACCTATGGATCCACTAGTGTCATTGCATGTGTGTTCTTTTTAGTAAAAACAACCAGAGTCATTGCATGTGTATTCTTTGCACATACCACATATGGATCCACCAGTGTCATTGAAATGTGTGTTCTCTTCAGAGACCACACATGGATCAACCAGTGTCATTGCATGTATGTTCTTTTCACTAACAAGAACTGTAGTCATTGCATGTGTGTTCTTTTCACATACCACATATGGATCCACCAGTGTCATTGCATGTGTGCTCTTTTCACAATCCACCTATGGAACCACCAGTGTCATTAAATGTGTGTTCTTTTTAGTAACAACAACTGGAGTCATTGCATGTGTGTTCTTTTCACATAACACATATGGATCCACCAGTGTCATTGAAATGTGTGTTCTCTTTAGAGACCACACATGGATCCACAAGTGTCATTGCATGTATTTTCTTTTCACTAACAACAACTGGAGTCATTCCATGTGTGTTCTTTTCACATACCACATATGGATCCACCAGTGTCATTGAAATGTGTGTTCTCTTCAGAGACCACACATGGATCCACAAGTGTCATTGCATGTATTTTCTTTTCACTAACAACAACTGGAGTCATTCCATGTGTGTTCTTTTCACATACCACATATGGATCCACCAGTGTCATTGAAATGTGTGTTCTCTTCAGAGACCACACATGGATCCACCAGTGTCATTGCATGTGTGTTCTTTTACTAACAACAACCAGAGTCATTGAAATGTGTGCGCTTTTAACAATCCACCTTTGGATCCACCAGTGTCATTGCATGTGTGTTATTTTCACTAACAACAACCGAGTCATTGAAATGTGTGTTCTTTTCACATAGCACATATGGATCCACTAGTATCATTTCATGTGTGCTCTTTTCACAATCCACATATGGATCCACCAGTGTCATTGCATGTGTGTTCTTTTTAGTAACAACAACCAGAGTCATTGAAATGTGTGTTCTTTTCACATAGCACATATGGATCCACCAGTGTCATTGAAATGTGTGTTCTCTTCAGAGACCACACATGGATCAACCAGTGTCATTGCATGTATGTTCTTTTCACTAACAACAACTGTAGTCATTGCATGTGTGTTCTTTTCACATACCACATATGGATCCACCAGTGTCATTGCATGTGTGCTCTTTTCACAATCCACCTATGGATCAACCAGTGTCATTACATGTGTGTTCTTTTTAGTAACAACAACTGGAGTCATTGCATGTGTGTTTTTTTCACATACCACCTATGGATCCACCAGTGTCATTGAAATGTGTGTTCTCTTCAGAGACCACACATGGATCCACAAGTGTCATTGCATGTATTTTCTTTTCACTAACAACAACTGGAGTCATTCCATGTGTGTTATTTTCACATACCACATATGGATCCACCAGTGTCATTGAAATGTGTGTTCTCTTCAGAGACCACACATGGATCCACCAATGTCATTGCATGTGTGTTCTTTTACTAACAACAACCAGAGTCATTGAAATGTGTGCGCTTTTCACAATCCACCTTTGGATCCACCAGTTTCATTGCATGTGTGTTATTTTCACTAACAACAACCGAGTCATTGAAATGTGTGTTCTTTTCACATAGCACATATGGATCCACTAGTGTCATTGAAATGTGTGTTATTTTTAGAGACCTCACATGGATCCACCAGTGTCATTGCATGTGTGTTCTTTTCGATAACAACAACCAGAGTCATTGCATGTGTATTCTTTTCACATACCACATATAGATCCACCAGTGTCATTGCATGTGTGTTCTTTACACTAACTACAACCAGAGTCATTGCATGTATGTTCTTCTCACATCCACATATGGATCCACTAGTGTCATTACATGTGTGCTCTTTTCATAATCCACATATGGATCCACCAGTGTCATTGCATGTGTGTTCTTTTTAGTAACAACAACCAGAGTCATTGAAATGTGTGTTCTTTTCACATACCACCTATGCATCCACCAATGTCATTGCGTGTGTGTTCTTTTTAGTAAAAACAACCAGAGTCATTGTATGTCTGTTCTTTTCACATACCACATATGGATCCACCAGTGTCATTGAAATGTGTGTTCTCTTCAGAGACCACACATGCATCCACTAGTGTCATTGCATGTATGTTCTTTTCACTAACAATAACTGGAGTCATTGCATGTGTGTTCTTTTCACATACCACATACGGATTCACCAGTGTCATTGCATGTCTGCTCTTTTCACAATCCACCTATGGATCCACCAGTGTCATTGCATGTGTGGTCTTTTTAGTAACAACAACCAGAGTCATTGAAATGTGTGTTTTTTTCACATACCACCTATGGATTCACCAGTGTCATTGCATGTGTGTTCTTTTTAGTAACAACAACCAGAGTCATTGCATGTGTGTTCTTTTCACATACCACATATGGATCCACCAGTGTCATTGAAATGTGTGTTCTCTTCAGAGACCACACGGATCCACCAGTGTCATTGCATGTATGTTATTTTCACTAATAACAACTGGAGTCATTGCATGTGTGTTCTTTTCACATACTACATATGGATCCACTAGTGTCATTTCATGTGTGCTCTTTTCACAATCCACATATGGATCCACCAGTGTCATTGCATGTGTGATCTTTTTAGTAACAACAACCAGAGTCATTGAAATGTGTGTTCTTTTCACATACCACCTATGGATCCACCAGTGTCATTACGTGTGTGTTCTTTTTAGTAAAAAATACCAGAGTCATTGCATGTGTGTTCTTTTCACATACCACATATGGATCCACCAGTGTCATTGAAATGTGTGTTCTCTTCAGAGACCACACATGGATCCACCAGTGTCATTGCGTGTATGTTCTTTTCACTAACAATAATTGGAGTCATTGCATGTGTGTTCTTTTCACATACCACATATGGATCCACCAGTGTCATTGCATGTGTGCTCTTTTCACAATCCACCTATGGATCCACCAGTGTCATTGCATGTGTGTTCTTTTTAGTAACAACAACCAGAGTCATTGAAATGTGTGTTCTTTTCACATACCACCTATGGATCCACCAGTGTCATTGCATGTGTGTTCTGTTTTGTAAAAACAACCAGAGTCATTGCATGTGTATTCTTTTCACATACCACATATGGATCCATCAGTGTCATTGAAATGTGTGTTCTCTTCAGAGACCACACATGGATCAACCAGTGTCATTGCATGTATGTTCTTTTCACTAACAACAACTGTAGTCATTGCATGTGTGTTCTTTTCACGTACCACATATGGATCCACCAGTGTCATTGCATGTGTGCTCTTTTCACAATCCACCTATGGATCCACCAGTGTCATTACATGTGTGTTCTTTTTAGTCGCAACAACCAGAGTCATTGCATGTGTGTTCTTTTCACATACCACATATGGATCCACCAGTATCATTCAAATGTATGTTCTCTTTAGAGACCACACATGGATCCACCAGTGTCATTGCATGTGTGTTCTTTTCACTAACAACAACCAGAGTCATTGCATGTGTGTTCTTTTCACTAACAACAACTGGAGTCATTGCATGTGTGTTCTTTTCACATAACACATATGGATCCACCAGTGTCATTGAAATGTGTGTTCTCTTTAGAGACCACACATGGATCCACAAGTGTCATTGCATGTATTTTCTTTTCACTAACAACAACTGGAGTCATTCCATGTGTGTTCTTTTCACATACCACATATGGATCCACCAGTGTCATTGAAATGTGTGTTCTCTTCAGAGACCACACATGGATCCACAAGTGTCATTGCATGTATTTTCTTTTCACTAACAACAACTGGAGTCATTCCATGTGTGTTCTTTTCACATACCACATATGGATCCACCAGTGTCATTGAAATGTGTGTTCTCTTCAGAGACCACACATGGATCCACCAGTGTCATTGCATGTGTGTTCTTTTACTAACAACAACCAGAGTCATTGAAATGTGTGCGCTTTTAACAATCCACCTTTGGATCCACCAGTGTCATTGCATGTGTGTTATTTTCACTAACAACAACCGAGTCATTGAAATGTGTGTTCTTTTCACATAGCACATATGGATCCACTAGTATCATTTCATGTGTGCTCTTTTCACAATCCACATATGGATCCACCAGTGTCATTGCATGTGTGTTCTTTTTAGTAACAACAACCAGAGTCATTGAAATGTGTGTTCTTTTCACATAGCACATATGGATCCACCAGTGTCATTGAAATGTGTGTTCTCTTCAGAGACCACACATGGATCAACCAGTGTCATTGCATGTATGTTCTTTTCACTAACAACAACTGTAGTCATTGCATGTGTGTTCTTTTCACATACCACATATGGATCCACCAGTGTCATTGCATGTGTGCTCTTTTCACAATCCACCTATGGATCAACCAGTGTCATTACATGTGTGTTCTTTTTAGTAACAACAACTGGAGTCATTGCATGTGTGTTTTTTTCACATACCACCTATGGATCCACCAGTGTCATTGAAATGTGTGTTCTCTTCAGAGACCACACATGGATCCACAAGTGTCATTGCATGTATTTTCTTTTCACTAACAACAACTGGAGTCATTCCATGTGTGTTATTTTCACATACCACATATGGATCCACCAGTGTCATTGAAATGTGTGTTCTCTTCAGAGACCACACATGGATCCACCAATGTCATTGCATGTGTGTTCTTTTACTAACAACAACCAGAGTCATTGAAATGTGTGCGCTTTTCACAATCCACCTTTGGATCCACCAGTTTCATTGCATGTGTGTTATTTTCACTAACAACAACCGAGTCATTGAAATGTGTGTTCTTTTCACATAGCACATATGGATCCACTAGTGTCATTGAAATGTGTGTTATTTTTAGAGACCTCACATGGATCCACCAGTGTCATTGCATGTGTGTTCTTTTCGATAACAACAACCAGAGTCATTGCATGTGTATTCTTTTCACATACCACATATAGATCCACCAGTGTCATTGCATGTGTGTTCTTTACACTAACTACAACCAGAGTCATTGCATGTATGTTCTTCTCACATCCACATATGGATCCACTAGTGTCATTACATGTGTGCTCTTTTCATAATCCACATATGGATCCACCAGTGTCATTGCATGTGTGTTCTTTTTAGTAACAACAACCAGAGTCATTGAAATGTGTGTTCTTTTCACATACCACCTATGCATCCACCAATGTCATTGCGTGTGTGTTCTTTTTAGTAAAAACAACCAGAGTCATTGTATGTCTGTTCTTTTCACATACCACATATGGATCCACCAGTGTCATTGAAATGTGTGTTCTCTTCAGAGACCACACATGCATCCACTAGTGTCATTGCATGTATGTTCTTTTCACTAACAATAACTGGAGTCATTGCATGTGTGTTCTTTTCACATACCACATACGGATTCACCAGTGTCATTGCATGTCTGCTCTTTTCACAATCCACCTATGGATCCACCAGTGTCATTGCATGTGTGGTCTTTTTAGTAACAACAACCAGAGTCATTGAAATGTGTGTTTTTTTCACATACCACCTATGGATTCACCAGTGTCATTGCATGTGTGTTCTTTTTAGTAACAACAACCAGAGTCATTGCATGTGTGTTCTTTTCACATACCACATATGGATCCACCAGTGTCATTGAAATGTGTGTTCTCTTCAGAGACCACACGGATCCACCAGTGTCATTGCATGTATGTTATTTTCACTAATAACAACTGGAGTCATTGCATGTGTGTTCTTTTCACATACTACATATGGATCCACTAGTGTCATTTCATGTGTGCTCTTTTCACAATCCACATATGGATCCACCAGTGTCATTGCATGTGTGATCTTTTTAGTAACAACAACCAGAGTCATTGAAATGTGTGTTCTTTTCACATACCACCTATGGATCCACCAGTGTCATTACGTGTGTGTTCTTTTTAGTAAAAAATACCAGAGTCATTGCATGTGTGTTCTTTTCACATACCACATATGGATCCACCAGTGTCATTGAAATGTGTGTTCTCTTCAGAGACCACACATGGATCCACCAGTGTCATTGCGTGTATGTTCTTTTCACTAACAATAATTGGAGTCATTGCATGTGTGTTCTTTTCACATACCACATATGGATCCACCAGTGTCATTGCATGTGTGCTCTTTTCACAATCCACCTATGGATCCACCAGTGTCATTGCATGTGTGTTCTTTTTAGTAACAACAACCAGAGTCATTGAAATGTGTGTTCTTTTCACATACCACCTATGGATCCACCAGTGTCATTGCATGTGTGTTCTGTTTTGTAAAAACAACCAGAGTCATTGCATGTGTATTCTTTTCACATACCACATATGGATCCATCAGTGTCATTGAAATGTGTGTTCTCTTCAGAGACCACACATGGATCAACCAGTGTCATTGCATGTATGTTCTTTTCACTAACAACAACTGTAGTCATTGCATGTGTGTTCTTTTCACGTACCACATATGGATCCACCAGTGTCATTGCATGTGTGCTCTTTTCACAATCCACCTATGGATCCACCAGTGTCATTACATGTGTGTTTTTAGTAACAACAACTGGAGTAATTGCATGTGTGTTCTTTTCACATACAACATATGGATCCACCAGTGTCATTGAAATGTGTGTTCTCTTCAGAGACCACACATGGATCCACAAGTGTCATTGCATGTAATTTCTTTTCACTAACAACAACTGGAGTCATTCCATGTGTGTTCTTTTCACATACCACATATGGATCCACCAGTGTCATTGAAATGTGTGTTCTCTTCAGAGACCACACATGGATCCACCAGTGTCATTGCATGTGTGTTCTTTTACTAACAACAACCAGAGTCATTGAAATGTGTGCGCTTTTAACAATCCACCTTTGGATCCACCAGTGTCATTGCATGTGTGTTATTTTCACTAACAACAACCGAGTCATTGAAATGTGTGTTCTTTTCACATAGCACATATGGATCCACTAGTGTCATTGAAATGTGTGTTCTTTTTAGAGACCTCACATGGATCCACCAGTGTCATTGCATGTGTGTTCTTTTCACTAACAACAACTAGAGTCATTGCATGTGTGTTCTTTACACTAACTACAACCAGAGTCATTGCATGTATGTTCTTCTCACATACCACATATGGATCCACTAGTGTCATTGCATGTGTGCTCTTTTCATAATCCACATATGGATCCACTAGTGTCATTGCATGTGTGTTCTTTTTAGTAACGACGACCAGAGTCATTGAAATGTGTGTTCTTTTCACATACCACCTATGGATCCACCAGTGTCATTGCGTGTGTGTTCTTTTTAGTAAAAACAACCAGAGTCATTGTATGTCTGTTCTTTTCACATACCACATATGGATCCACCAGTGTCATTGAAATGTGTGTTCTCTTCAGAGACCACACATGCATCCACCAGTGTCATTGCATGTATGTTCTTTTCACTAACAATAACTGGAGTCATTGCATGTGTGTTCTTTTCACATACCACATATGGATTCACTAGTGTCATTGCATGTCTGCTCTTTTGACAATCCACCTATGGATCCACAAGTGTCATTGCATGTGTGTTCTTTTTAGTAACAACAACCAGAGTCATTGAAATGTGTGTTCTTTTCACATACCACCTATGGATTCACCAGTGTGATTGCATGTGTGTTCTTTTTAGTAACAACAACCAGAGTCATTGCATGTGTGTTCTTTTCACATACCACATATGGATCCACCGGTGTCATTGAAATGTGTGTTCTCTTCAGGGACCACACATGGATCCACTAGTGTCATTGCATGTATGTTCTTTGCACTAACAACAACTAGAGTCATTGCATGTGTGTTCTTTTCACATACCACATATGGATCGACTAGTGTCATTGCATGTGTGCTCTTTTGACAATCCACCTATGGATCCACCAGTGTCATTGCATGTGTGTTCCTTTTAGTAACAACAACTGGAGTCATTGAAAGGTGTGTTCATTTCACATACCACCTATGGATCCACCAGTGTCATTGCATGTGTGCTCTTTTCACCATTCACCTATGGATCCACCAGTGTCATTGCATGTGTGTTCTTTTTACTAACAACAGCTGGAGTCATTTCATGATTGTTCTTCTCACATACGACATATGGATCCACTAGTGTCATTGCATGTGTGTTCTATTCACAATCCACACAAGGATCCACCAGTGTCATTGCATGTGTGATATTTTTACTAACAACAACCAGAGTCATTACATGTGTGTTCTCCTTAGAGACCACACATGGATCCACCAGTGTCATTGCATGTGTGTTCTTTTTTACTAACAACAACCAGAGTCATTGAAATGTGTGCTCTTTTCACAATCCACCTTTGGATCCACCAGTGTCATTGCATGTGTGTTCTTTTTACTAACAACAACTGAGTCATTGAAATGTGTGTTCTTTTCACATACCACATATGGATCCACTAGTGTCATTGAAATGTGTGTTCTTTTTAGACACCACACATGGATCCACCAGTGTCATTGCATGTGTGTTCTTTTCACTAACAACAACCAGAGTCATTGCATGTGTGTTCTTTTCACTAACTACAACCAGAGTCATTGCATGTGTGTTCTTTTCACATACCACATATGGATCCACTAGTGTCATTTCATGTGTGCTCTTTTCACAATCCACATATGATCCACCAGTGTCATTGCATGTGTTTTCTTTTTAGTAACAACCAGGGTCATTGAAATGTGTGTTCTTTTCACATACCACCTATGGATCCACAAGTGTCATTGCATGTCTGTTCTTTTTAGTAAAAACAACCAGAGTCATTGCATGTGTGTTCTTTTCACATACCACATATGGATCCACCAGTGTCATTGAAATGTGTGTTCTCTTTAGAGACCACACATGGATCCACCAGTGTCATTGCATGTATGTTCTTTTCACTAACAATAACTAGAGTCATTGCATGTGTGTTCTTTTCACATACCACATATGGATCCACCAGTGTCATTGCATGTGTGCTCTTTTCACAATCCACCTATGGATCCACCTGTGTCATTGCATGTGTGTTCTTTTTAGTAACAACAACCAGAGTCATTGAAATGTGTGTTCTTTTCACATATCACCTATGGATCCACCAGTGTCATTGCATGAGTGTTCTTTTTAGTAAAAACAACCAGAGTCATTGCATGTGGATTCTTTTCACATACCACATATGGATCCACCAGTGTCGTTGAAATGTGTGTTCTCTTCAGAGACCACACATGGATCAACCAGTGTCATTGCATGTATGTTCTTTTCACTAACAACAACTGGAGTCATTGCATGTGTGTTCTTTTAACATACCACATATGGATCCACCAGTGTCATTGCATGTGTGCCCTTTTCACAATCCACCTATGGATCCACCAGTGTCATTGCATGTGTGTTCTTTTTAGTAACAACAACCAGAGTCATTGAAATGCGCGTTCTTTTCACATACCACCTATGGATCCACCAGTGTCATTACATGTGTGTTCTTTTTAGTAACAACAACTAGAGTCATCGCATGTGTGTTCTTTTCACATACCACATATGGATCCACCAGTGTCATTGAAATGTGTGTTCTCTTCAGAGACCACACATGGATCCACCAGTGTCATTGCATGTATTTTCTTTTCACTAACAACAACTGGAGTCATTCCATGTGTGTTCTTTTCACATACCACATATGGATCCACCAGTGTCATTGCATGTGTGCTATTTTCACAATCCACATATGGATCCACCAGTGTCATTGTATGTGTGTTCTTTTTAGTAACAACAACCAGAGTCATTGAAATGTGTGTTCTTTTCACATACCACCTATGGATCCACCAGTGTCATTGCATGTGTGTTCTTTTTAGTAAAAACAGCCAGAGTCATTGCATGTGTGTTCTTTTCACATACCACATATGGATCCACCAGTGTCATTGCATGTGTGTTCTTTTTAGTAAAAACAACCAGAGTCATTGCATGTGTGTTCTTTTCTCAATCCACCTATGGATCCATCAGTGTCATTGCATGTATGTTCTTTTCACTAACAACAACTGGAGTCATCGCATTTGTGTTCTTTTCACATACCACATATGGATCCACCAGTGTCATTGCATGTGTGCTCTTTTCACAATCCACATATGGATCTACCAGTGTCATTGCATGCGTGTTCTTTTTAGTAACAACAACCAGAGTCATTGAAATGTGTGTTCTTTTCACATACCACCTATGGATCCACCAGTGTCATTGCATGTGTGTTCTTTTTAGTAAAAACAACCAGAGTCATTGCATGTGTGTTCTTTTCACATACCACATATGGATCCACCAGTGTCATTGAAATGCGTGTTCTCTTCAGAGACCACATGGATCCACCAGTGTCATTGCATGTATGTTATTTTCACTAATAACAACTGGAGTCATTGCATGTGCGTTCTTTTGACATACCACAAATGGATCCACCAGTGTCATTGCATGTGTGCTCTTTTCACAATCCACCTATGGATCCACCAGTGTCATTGCATGTGTGTTCTTTTTAGTAACAACAACCAGAGTCATTGAAATGTGTGTTCTTTTCACATACCACCTATGGATTCACCAGTGTGATTGCATGTGTGTTCTTTTTAGTAACAACAACCAGAGTCATTGCATGTGTGTTCTTTTCACATACCACATATGGATCCACCGGTGTCATTGAAATGTGTGTTCTCTTCAGGGACCACACATGGATCCACTAGTGTCATTGCATGTATGTTCTTTGCACTAACAACAACTAGAGTCATTGCATGTGTGTTGTTTTCACATACCACATATGGATCGACTAGTGTCATTGCATGTGTGCTCTTTTGACAATCCACCTATGGATCCACCAGTGTCATTGCATGTGTGTTCCTTTTAGTAACAACAACTGGAGTCATTGAAAGGTGTGTTCATTTCACATACCACCTATGGATCCACCAGTGTCATTGCATGTGTGCTCTTTTCACCATTCACCTATGGATCCACCAGTGTCATTGCATGTGTGTTCTTTTTACTAACAACAGCTGGAGTCATTTCATGATTGTTCTTCTCACATACGACATATGGATCCACTAGTGTCATTGCATGTGTGTTCTATTCACAATCCACACAAGGATCCACCAGTGTCATTGCATGTGTGATATTTTTACTAACAACAACCAGAGTCATTACATGTGTGTTCTCCTTAGAGACCACACATGGATCCACCAGTGTCATTGCATGTGTGTTCTTTTTTACTAACAACAACTAGAGTCATTGAAATGTGTGCTTTTTTCACAATCCACCTTTGGATCCACCAGTGTCATTGCATGTGTGTTCTTTTTACTAACAACAACTGAGTCATTGAAATGTGTGTTCTTTTCACATACCACACATGGATCCACTAGTGTCATTGAAATGTGTGTTCTTTTTAGAGACCACACATGGATCCACCAGTGTCATTGCATGTGTGTTCTTTTCACTAACAACAACCAGAGTCATTGCATGTGTGTTCTTTTCACTAACTACAACCAGAGTCATTGCATGTGTGTTCTTTTACATACCACATATGGATCCACTAGTGTCATTTCATGTGTGCTCTTTTCACAATCCACATGTGATCCACCAGTGTCATTGCATGTGTTTTCTTTTTAGTAACAACCAGAGTCATTGAAATGTGTGTTCTTTTCACATACCACCTATGGATCCACAAGTGTCATTGCATGTCTGTTCTTTTTAGTAAAAACAACCAGAGTCATTGCATGTGTGTTCTTTTCACATACCACATATGGATCCACCAGTGTCATTGAAATGTGTGTTCTCTTTAGAGACCACACATGGATCCACCTGTGTCATTGCATGTATGTTCTTTTCACTAACAATAACTAGAGTCATTGCATGTGTGTTCTTTTCACATACCACATATGGATCCACCAGTGTCATTGCATGTGTGCTCTTTTCACAATCCACCTATGGATCCACCAGTGTCATTGCATGTGTGTTCTTTTTAGTAACAACAACCAGAGTCATTGAAATGTGTGTTCTTTTCACATATCACCTATGGATCCACCAGTGTCATTGCATGAGTGTTCTTTTTAGTAAAAACAACCAGAGTCATTGCATGTGGATTCTTTTCACATACCACATATGGATCCACCAGTGTCGTTGAAATGTGTGTTCTCTTTAGAGACCACACATGGATCAACCAGTGTCATTGCATGTATGTTCTTTTCACTAACAACAACTGGAGTCATTGCATGTGTGTTCTTTTAACATACCACATATGGATCCACCAGTGTCATTGCATGTGTGCCCTTTTCACAATCCACCTATGGATCCACCAGTGTCATTGCATGTGTGTTCTTTTTAGTAACAACAACCAGAGTCATTGAAATGCGCGTTCTTTTCACATACCACCTATGGATCCACCAGTGTCATTACATGTGTGTTCTTTTTAGTAACAACAACTAGAGTCATCGCATGTGTGTTCTTTTCACATACCACATATGGATCCACCAGTGTCATTGAAATGTGTGTTCTCTTCAGAGACCACACATGGATCCACCAGTGTCATTGCATGTATTTTCTTTTCACTAACAACAACTGGAGTCATTCCATGTGTGTTCTTTTCACATACCACATATGGATCCACCAGTGTCATTGCATGTGTGCTATTTTCACAATCCACATATGGATCCACCAGTGTCATTGTATGTGTGTTCTTTTTAGTAACAACAACCAGAGTCATTGAAATGTGTGTTCTTTTCACATACCACCTATGGATCCACCAGTGTCATTGCATGTGTGTTCTTTTTAGTAAAAACAGCCAGAGTCATTGCATGTGTGTTCTTTTCACATACCACATATGGATCCACCAGTGTCATTGCATGTGTGTTCTTTTTAGTAAAAACAACCAGAGTCATTGCATGTGTGTTCTTTTCTCAATCCACCTATGGATCCATCAGTGTCATTGCATGTATGTTCTTTTCACTAACAACAACTGGAGTCATCGCATTTGTGTTCTTTTCACATACCACATATGGATCCACCAGTGTCATTGCATGTGTGCTCTTTTCACAATCCACATATGGATCTACCAGTGTCATTGCATGCGTGTTCTTTTTAGTAACAACAACCAGAGTCATTGAAATGTGTGTTCTTTTCACATACCACCTATGGATCCACCAGTGTCATTGCATGTGTGTTCTTTTTAGTAAAAACAACCAGAGTCATTGCATGTGTGTTCTTTTCACATACCACATATGGATCCACCAGTGTCATTGAAATGCGTGTTCTCTTCAGAGACCACATGGATCCACCAGTGTCATTGCATGTATGTTATTTTCACTAATAACAACTGGAGTCATTGCATGTGCGTTCTTTTGACATACCACAAATGGATCCACCAGTGTCATTGCATGTGTGCTCTTTTCACAATCCACCTATGGATCCACCAGTGTCATTGCATGTGTGTTCTTTTTAGTAACAACAACCAGAGTCATTGAAATGTGTGTTCTTTTCACATACCACCTATGGATCCACCAGTGTCATTGCATGTGTGTTCTTTTTAGTAACAACAACCATAGTCATTGCATGTGTGTTCTTTTCACAATCCACCTATGGATCCACCAGTGTTATTTCATGTGTGTTCTTTTTTCTAACGACAATTGGAGTCATTTCATGACTGTTATTCTCACATACCACATATGGATCCACCAGTGTCATTGCATGTGTGTTCTCTTCACAATCCACACATGGATCCACCAGTGTCATTGCATGTGTGCTCTTTTTACTAACAACAACCACATTCATTGCATGTGTTGTTATCTTCAGAGACCACACATGGATCCACCTGTGTCATTGCATGTGTGTTCTTTTTACTAACAACAACCAGAGTCATTGAAATGTGTGTTCTTTTCACATACCACATATTGATCCACTAGTGTCATTGAAATGTGTGTTCTTTTTAGAGACCACACATGTATCCACTAGTGTCATTGCATGTGTGCCCTTTTCACAATCCACCTATGGATCCACCAGTGTCATTGCATGTGTGTTCTTTTTAGTAACAACAACCAGAGTCATTAAAATGTGCGTTATTTTCACATACCACCTATGGATCCACCAGTGTCATTACATGTGTGTTCTTTTTAGTAACAACAACTGGAGTCATTGCATGTGTATTCATTTCACATACCACATATGGATCCAGCAGTGTCATTGAAATGTGTGTTCTCTTAAGAGACCACAAATGGATCCACCAGTGTCATTGCATGTATTTTCTTTTCACTAACAACAACTGGAGTCATTCCATGTGTGTTCTTTTCACATACCACATATGGATCCACCAGTGTCATTGCATGTGTGCTATTTTCATAATCCACATATGGATTCACTAGTGTCATTGTATGTGTGTTCTTTTTAGTAACAACAACCAGAGTCATTGAAATGTGTGTTCTTTTCACATACCACCTATGGATCCACCAGTGTCATTGCATGTGTGTTCTTTTTAGTAAAAACAACCAGAGTCATTGCATGTGTGTTCTTTTCACATACCACATATGGATCCAGCAGTGTCATTGAAATGTGTGTTCTCTTTAGAGACCACACATGGATCCACCAGTGTCATTGCATGTATGTTCTTTTCACTAACAATAACTAGAGTCATTGCATGTGTGTTCTTTTCACACACCACATATGGATCCACCAGTGTCATTGCATGTGTGCTCTTTTCACAATCCACCTATGGATCCACCAGTGTCATTGCATGTGTGTTCTTTTTAGTAACAACAACCAGAGTCATTGAAATGTGTGTTCTTTTCACATACCACCTATGGATCCACAAGTGTCATTGCATGTCTGTTCTTTTTAGTAAAAACAACCAGAGTCATTGCATGTGTGTTCTTTTCACATACCACATATGGATCCACCAGTGTCATTGAAATGTGTGTTCTCTTCAGAGACCACACATGGATCCACCAGTGTCATTGCATGTATGTTCTTTTCACTAACAATAACTAGAGTCATTGCATGTGTGTTCTTTTCACATACCACATATGGATCCACCAGTGTCATTGCATGTGTGCTCTTTTCACAATCCACCTATGGATCCACCAGTGTCATTTCATGTGTGTTCTTTTTAGTAACAAGAACCAGAGTCATTGAAATGTGTGTTCTTTTCACATACCACCTATGGATCCACAAGTGTCATTGCATGAGTGTTATTTTTAGTAAAAACAACCCGAGTCATTGCATGTGGATTCTTTTCACATACCACATATGGATCCACCAGTGTCGTTGAAATGTGTGTTCTCTTCAGAGACCACACATGGATCAACCAGTGTCATTGCATGTATGTTCTTTTCACTAACAACAACTGGAGTCATTGCATGGGTGTTCTTTTGACATACCACATATGGATCCACCAGTGTCATTGCATGTGTGCCCTTTTCACAATCCACCTATGGATCCACCAGTGTCATTGCATGTGTGTTCTTTTCACAATCCACCTATGGATCCACCAGTGTTATTGCATGTGTGTTCTTTTTTCTAACGACAATTGGAGTCATTTCATGACTGTTATTCTCACATACCACATATGGATCCACCAGTGTCATTGCATGTGTGTTCTCTTCACAATCCACACATGGATCCACCAGTGTCATTGCATGTGTGCTCTTTTTACTAACAACAACCACATTCATTGCATGTGTTGTTATCTTCAGAGACCACACATGGATCCACCTGTGTCATTGCATGTGTGTTCTTTTTACTAACAACAACCAGAATCATTGAAATGTGTGTTCTTTTCACATACCACATATTGATCCACTAGTGTCATTGAAATGTGTGTTCTTTTTAGAGACCACACATGTATCCACTAGTGTCATTGCATGTGTGCCCTTTTCACAATCCACCTATGGATCCACCAGTGTCATTGCATGTGTGTTCTTTTTAGTAACAACAACCAGAGTCATTAAAATGTGCGTTATTTTCACATACCACCTATGGATCCACCAGTGTCATTACATGTGTGTTCTTTTTAGTAACAACAACTGGAGTCATTGCATGTGTATTCATTTCACATACCACATATGGATCCAGCAGTGTCATTGAAATGTGTGTTCTCTTAAGAGACCACAAATGGATCCACCAGTGTCATTGCATGTATTTTCTTTTCACTAACAACAACTGGAGTCATTCCATGTGTGTTCTTTTCACATACCACATATGGATCCACCAGTGTCATTGCATGTGTGCTATTTTCATAATCCACATATGGATTCACTAGTGTCATTGTATGTGTGTTCTTTTTAGTAACAACAACCAGAGTCATTGAAATGTGTGTTCTTTTCACATACCACCTATGGATCCACCAGTGTCATTGCATGTGTGTTCTTTTTAGTAAAACCAACCAGAGTCATTGCATGTGTGTTCTTTTCACATACCACATATGGATCCAGCAGTGTCATTGAAATGTGTGTTCTCTTTAGAGACCACACATGGATCCACCAGTGTCATTGCATGTATGTTCTTTTCACTAACAATAACTAGAGTCATTGCATGTGTGTTCTTTTCACATACCACATATGGATCCACCAGTGTCATTGCATGTGTGCTCTTTTCACAATCCACCTATGGATCCACCAGTGTCATTGCATGTGTGTTCTTTTTAGTAACAACAACCAGAGTCATTGAAATGTGTGTTCTTTTCACATACCACCTATGGATCCACAAGTGTCATTGCATGTCTGTTCTTTTTAGTAAAAACAACCAGAGTCATTGCATGTGTGTTCTTTTCACATACCACATATGGATCCACCAGTGTCATTGAAATGTGTGTTCTCTTCAGAGACCACACATGGATCCACCAGTGTCATTGCATGTATGTTCTTTTCACTAACAATAACTAGAGTCATTGCATGTGTGTTCTTTTCACATACCACATATGGATCCACCAGTGTCATTGCATGTGTGCTCTTTTCACAATCCACCTATGGATCCACCAGTGTCATTTCATGTGTGTTCTTTTTAGTAACAAGAACCAGAGTCATTGAAATGTGTGTTCTTTTCACATACCACCTATGGATCCACCAGTGTCATTGCATGAGTGTTATTTTTAGTAAAAACAACCCGAGTCATTGCATGTGGATTCTTTTCACATACCACATATGGATCCACCAGTGTCGTTGAAATGTGTGTTCTCTTCAGAGACCACACATGGATCAACCAGTGTCATTGCATGTATGTTCTTTTCACTAGCAACAACTGGAGTCATTGCATGGGTGTTCTTTTGACATACCACATATGGATCCACCAGTGTCATTGCATGTGTGCCCTTTTCACAATCCACCTATGGATCCACCAGTGTCATTGCATGTGTGTTCTTTTTAGTAACAACAACCAGAGTCATTGAAATGTGCGTTCTTTTCACATACCACCTATGGATCCACCAGTGTCATTGCATGTGTGTTCTTTTTAGTAACAACAACCATAGTCATTGCATGTGTGTTCTTTTCACAATCCACCTATGGATCCACCAGTGTTATTGCATGTGTGTTCTTTTTTCTAACGACAATTGGAGTCATTTCATGACTGTTATTCTCACATACCACATATGGATCCACCAGTGTCATTGCATGTGTGTTCTCTTCACAATCCACACATGGATCCACCAGTGTCATTGCATGTGTGCTCTTTTTACTAACAACAACCACATTCATTGCATGTGTTGTTATCTTCAGAGACCACACATGGATCCACCTGTGTCATTGCATGCGTGTTCTTTTTACTAACAACAACCAGAGTCATTGAAATGTGTGTTCTTTTCACATACCACATATTGATCCACTAGTGTCATTGAAATGTGTGTTCTTTTTAGAGACCACACATGTATCCACTAGTGTCATTGCATGTGTGCCCTTTTCACAATCCACCTATGGATCCACCAGTGTCATTGCATGTGTGTTCTTTTTAGTAACAACAACCAGAGTCATTAAAATGTGCGTTATTTTCACATACCACCTATGGATCCACCAGTGTCATTACATGTGTGTTCTTTTTAGTAACAACAACTGGAGTCATTGCATGTGTATTCATTTCACATACCACATATGGATCCAGCAGTGTCATTGAAATGTGTGTTCTCTTAAGAGACCACAAATGGATCCACCAGTCTCATTGCATGTATTTTCTTTTCACTAACAACAACTGGAGTCATTCCATGTGTGTTCTTTTCACATACCACATATGGATCCACCAGTGTCATTGCATGTGTGCTATTTTCATAATCCACATATGGATTCACTAGTGTCATTGTATGTGTGTTCTTTTTAGTAACAACAACCAGAGTCATTGAAATGTGTGTTCTTTTCACATACCACCTATGGATCCACCAGTGTCATTGCATGTGTGTTCTTTTTAGTAAAAACAACCAGAGTCATTGCATGTGTGTTCTTTTCACATACCACATATGGATCCAGCAGTGTCATTGAAATGTGTGTTCTCTTTAGAGACCACACATGGATCCACCAGTGTCATTGCATGTATGTTCTTTTCACTAACAATAACTAGAGTCATTGCATGTGTGTTCTTTTCACATACCACATATGGATCCACCAGTGTCATTGCATGTGTGCTCTTTTCACAATCCACCTATGGATCCACCAGTGTCATTGCATGTGTGTTCTTTTTAGTAACAACAACCAGAGTCATTGAAATGTGTGTTCTTTTCACATACCACCTATGGATCCACAAGTGTCATTGCATGTCTGTTCTTTTTAGTAAAAACAACCAGAGTCATTGCATGTGTGTTCTTTTCACATACCACATATGGATCCACCAGTGTCATTGAAATGTGTGTTCTCTTCAGAGACCACACATGGATGCACCAGTGTCATTGCATGTATGTTCTTTTCACTAACAATAACTAGAGTCATTGCATGTGTGTTCTTTTCACATACCACATATGGATCCACCAGTGTCATTGCATGTGTGCTCTTTTCACAATCCACCTATGGATCCACCAGTGTCATTTCATGTGTGTTCTTTTTAGTAACAAGAACCAGAGTCATTGAAATGTGTGTTCTTTTCACATACCACCTATGGATCCACAAGTGTCATTGCATGAGTGTTATTTTTAGTAAAAACAACCCGAGTCATTGCATGTGGATTCTTTTCACATACCACATATGGATCCACCAGTGTCGTTGAAATGTGTGTTCTCTTCAGAGACCACACATGGATCAACCAGTGTCATTGCATGTATGTTCTTTTCACTAACAACAACTGGAGTCATTGCATGGGTGTTCTTTTGACATACCACATATGGATCCACCAGTGTCATTGCATGTGTGCCCTTTTCACAATCCACCTATGGATCCACCAGTGTCATTGCATGTGTGTTCTTTTTAGTAACAACAACCAGAGTCATTGAAATGTGCGTTCTTTTCACATACCACCTATGGATCCACCAGTGTCATTGCATGTGTGTTCTTTTTAGTAACAACAACCATAGTCATTGCATGTGTGTTCTTTTCACAATCCACCTATGGATCCACCAGTGTTATTGCATGTGTGTTCTTTTTTCTAACGACAATTGGAGTCATTTCATGACTGTTATTCTCACATACCACATATGGATCCACCAGTGTCATTGCATGTGTGTTCTCTTCACAATCCACACATGGATCCACCAGTGTCATTGCATGTGTGCTCTTTTTACTAACAACAACCACATTCATTGCATGTGTTGTTATCTTCAGAGACCACACATGGATCCACCTGTGTCATTGCATGTGTGTTCTTTTTACTAACAACAACCAGAGTCATTGAAATGTGTGTTCTTTTCACATACCACATATTGATCCACTAGTGTCATTGAAATGTGTGTTCTTTTTAGAGACCACACATGGATCCACTAGTGTCATTGCATGTGTGCCCTTTTCACAATCCACCTATGGATCCACCAGTGTCATTGCATGTGTGTTCTTTTTAGTAACAACAACCAGAGTCATTAAAATGTGCGTTATTTTCACATACCACCTATGGATCCACCAGTGTCATTACATGTGTGTTCTTTTTAGTAACAACAACTGGAGTCATTGCATGTGTATTCATTTCACATACCACATATGGATCCAGCAGTGTCATTGAAATGTGTGTTCTCTTAAGAGACCACAAATGGATCCACCAGTGTCATTGCATGTATTTTCTTTTCACTAACAACAACTGGAGTCATTCCATGTGTGTTCTTTTCACATACCACATATGGATCCACCAGTGTCATTGCATGTGTGCTATTTTCATAATCCACATATGGATTCACTAGTGTCATTGCATGTGTGTTCTTTTTAGTAACAACAACCAGAGTCATTGAAATGTGTGTTCTTTTCACATACCACCTATGGATCCACCAGTGTCATTGCATGTGTGTTCTTTTTAGTAAAAACAACCAGAGTCATTGCATGTGTGTTCTTTTCACATACCACATATGGATCCAGCAGTGTCATTGAAATGTGTGTTCTCTTCAGAGACCACACATGGATCCACCAGTGTCATTGCATGTGTGCCCTTTTCACATACCACCTATGGATCCACCAGTGTCATTACACGTGTGTTCTTTTTAGTAACAACAACTGGAGTCATTGCATGTGTGTTCTTTTCACATACCACATATGGATCCACCAGTGTCATTGAAATGTGTGTTCTCTTCAGAGACCACACATGGATCCACCAGTGTCATTGCATGTGTGCCCTTTTCACAATCCACATATGGATCTACCAGTGTCATTGCATGCGTGTTCTTTTTAGTAACAACAACCAGAGTCATTGAAATGTGTGTTCTTTTCACATACCACCTATGGATCCACCAGTGTCATTGCATGAGTGTTCTTTTTAGTAAAACAACCCGAGTCATTGCATGTGGAATCTTTTCACATACCACATATGGATCCACCAGTGTCGTTGAAATGCGTGTTCTCTTCAGAGACCACACATGGATCAACCAGTGTCATTGCATGTATGTTCTTTTCACTAACAACAACTGGAGTCATTGCATGGGTGTTCTTTTAACATACCACATATGGATCCACCATTGTCATTGCATGTGTGCCCTTTTCACAATCCACCTATGGATCCACCAGTGTCATTGCATGTGTGTTCTTTTTAGTAACAACAACCAGAGTCATTGAAATGTGCGTTCTTTTCACATACCACCTATGGATCCACCAGTGTCATTACATGTGTGTTCTTTTTAGTAACAACAACTGGAGTCATTGCATGTGTGTTCTTTTCACATACCACATATGGATCCACCAGTGTCATTGAAATGTGTGTTCTCTTCAGAGACCACACATGGATCCACCAGTGTCATTGCATGTATTTTCTTTTCACTAACAACAACTGGAGTCATTCCATGTGTGTTCTTTTCACATACCACAAATGGATCCACCAGTGTCATTGCATGTGTGCTCTTTTCGCAATCCACCTATGGATCCACCAGTGTCATTGCATGTGTGTTCTTTTTAGTAACAACAACCAGAGTCATTGAAATGTGTGTTCTTTTCACATACCACCTATGGATCCACAAGTGTCATTGCATGTCTGTTCTTTTTAGTAAAAACAACCAGAGTCATTGCATGTGTGTTCTTTTCACATACCACATATGGATCCACCAGTGTCATTGAATAGTGTGTTCTCTTCAGAGACCACACATGGATCCACCAGTGTCATTGCATGTATGTTCTTTTCACTAACAATAACTAGAGTCATTGCATGTGTGTTCTTTTCACATACCACATATGGATCCACCAGTGTCATTGCATGTGTGCTCTTTTCACAATCCACCTATGGATCCACCAGTGTCATTGCATGTGTGTTCTTTTTAGTAACAACAACCAGAGTCATTGAAATGTGTGTTCTTTTCACATACCACCTATGGATCCACCAGTGTCAATGCATGAGTGTTATTTTTAGTAAAAACAACCCGAGTCATTGCATGTGGATTCTTTTCACATACCACATATGGATCCACCAGTGTCGTTGAAATGTGTGTTCTCTTCAGATACCACACATGGATCAACCAGTGTCATTGCATGTATGTTCTTTTCACTAACAACAACTGGTGTCATTGCATGGGTGTTCTTTTAACATACCACATATGGATCCACCAGTGTCATTGCATGTGTGTTCTTTTTAGTAACAACAATCAGAGTCATTGAAATGTGTGTTCTTTTCACATACCACCTATGGATCCACCAGTGTCAATGCATGAGTGTTATTTTTAGTAAAAACAACCCGAGTCATTGAAATGTGTGTTCTTTTCACATACCACCTATGGATCCACCAGTGTCAATGCATGAGTGTTATTTTTAGTAAAAACAACCCGAGTCATTGCATGTGTATTCTTTTCACATACCACATATGGATCCACCAGTGTCATTGAAATGTGTGTTCTCTTTAGAGACCACACATGGATCCACCAGTGTCATTGCATGTATGTTCTTTTCACTAACAATAACTAGAGTCATTGCATGTGTGTTCTTTTCACATACCACATATGGATCCACCAGTGTCATTGCATGTGTGCTCTTTTCACAATCCACCTATGGATCCACCAGTGTCATTGCATGTGTGTTCTTTTTAGTAACAACAACCAGAGTCATTGAAATGTGTGTTCTTTTCACATACCACCTATGGATCCACAAGTGTCATTGCATGTCTGTTCTTTTTAGTAAAAACAACCAGAGTCATTGCATGTGTGTTCTTTTCACATACCACATATGGATCCACCAGTGTCATTGAAATGTGTGTTCTCTTCAGAGACCACACATGGATCCACCAGTGTCATTGCATGTATGTTCTTTTCACTAACAATAACTAGAGTCATTGCATGTGTGTTCTTTTCACATACCACATATGGATCCACCAGTGTCATTGCATGTGTGCTCTTTTCACAATCCACCTACGGATCCACCAGTGTCATTTCATGTGTGTTCTTTTTAGTAACAAGAACCAGAGTCATTGAAATGTGTGTTCTTTTCACATACCACCTATGGATCCACCAGTGTCATTGCATGAGTGTTATTTTTAGTAAAAACAACCCGAGTCATTGCATGTGGATTCTTTTCACATACCACATATGGATCCACCAGTGTCGTTGAAATGTGTGTTCTCTTCAGAGACCACACATGGATCAACCAGTGTCATTGCATGTATGTTCTTTTCACTAGCAACAACTGGAGTCATTGCATGGGTGTTCTTTTGACATACCACATATGGATCCACCAGTGTCATTGCATGTGTGCCCTTTTCACAATCCACCTATGGATCCACCAGTGTCATTGCATGTGTGTTCTTTTTAGTAACAACAACCAGAGTCATTGAAATGTGCGTTCTTTTCACATACCACCTATGGATCCACCAGTGTCATTGCATGTGTGTTCTTTTTAGTAACAACAACCATAGTCATTGCATGTGTGTTCTTTTCACAATCCACCTATGGATCCACCAGTGTTATTGCATGTGTGTTCTTTTTTCTAACGACAATTGGAGTCATTTCATGACTGTTATTCTCACATACCACATATGGATCCACCAGTGTCATTGCATGTGTGTTCTCTTCACAATCCACACATGGATCCACCAGTGTCATTGCATGTGTGCTCTTTTTACTAACAACAACCACATTCATTGCATGTGTTGTTATCTTCAGAGACCACACATGGATCCACCTGTGTCATTGCATGCGTGTTCTTTTTACTAACAACAACCAGAGTCATTGAAATGTGTGTTCTTTTCACATACCACATATTGATCCACTAGTGTCATTGAAATGTGTGTTCTTTTTAGAGACCACACATGTATCCACTAGTGTCATTGCATGTGTGCCCTTTTCACAATCCACCTATGGATCCACCAGTGTCATTGCATGTGTGTTCTTTTTAGTAACAACAACCAGAGTCATTAAAATGTGCGTTATTTTCACATACCACCTATGGATCCACCAGTGTCATTACATGTGTGTTCTTTTTAGTAACAACAACTGGAGTCATTGCATGTGTATTCATTTCACATACCACATATGGATCCAGTAGTGTCATTGAAATGTGTGTTCTCTTAAGAGACCACAAATGGATCCACCAGTGTCATTGCATGTATTTTCTTTTCACTAACAACAACTGGAGTCATTCCATGTGTGTTCTTTTCACATACCACATATGGATCCACCAGTGTCATTGCATGTGTGCTATTTTCATAATCCACATATGGATTCACTAGTGTCATTGTATGTGTGTTCTTTTTAGTAACAACAACCAGAGTCATTGAAATGTGTGTTCTTTTCACATACCACCTATGGATCCACCAGTGTCATTGCATGTGTGTTCTTTTTAGTAAAAACAACCAGAGTCATTGCATGTGTGTTCTTTTCACATACCACATATGGATCCAGCAGTGTCATTGAAATGTGTGTTCTCTTTAGAGACCACACATGGATCCACCAGTGTCATTGCATGTATGTTCTTTTCACTAACAATAACTAGAGTCATTGCATGTGTGTTCTTTTCACATACCACATATGGATCCACCAGTGTCATTGCATGTGTGCTCTTTTCACAATCCACCTATGGATCCACCAGTGTCATTGCATGTGTGTTCTTTTTAGTAACAACAACCAGAGTCATTGAAATGTGTGTTCTTTTCACATACCACCTATGGATCCACAAGTGTCATTGCATGTCTGTTCTTTTTAGTAAAAACAACCAGAGTCATTGCATGTGTGTTCTTTTCACATACCACATATGGATCCACCAGTGTCATTGAAATGTGTGTTCTCTTCAGAGACCACACATGGATCCACCAGTGTCATTGCATGTATGTTCTTTTCACTAACAATAACTAGAGTCATTGCATGTGTGTTCTTTTCACATACCACATATGGATCCACCAGTGTCATTGCATGTGTGCTCTTTTCACAATCCACCTATGGATCCACCAGTGTCATTTCATGTGTGTTCTTTTTAGTAACAAGAACTAGAGTCATTGAAATGTGTGTTCTTTTCACATACCACCTATGGATCCACAAGTGTCATTGCATGAGTGTTATTTTTAGTAAAAACAACCCGAGTCATTGCATGTGGATTCTTTTCACATACCACATATGGATCCACCAGTGTCGTTGAAATGTGTGTTCTCTTCAGAGACCACACATGGATCAACCAGTGTCATTGCATGTATGTTCTTTTCACTAACAACAACTGGAGTCATTGCATGGGTGTTCTTTTGACATACCACATATGGATCCACCAGTGTCATTGCATGTGTGCCCTTTTCACAATCCACCTATGGATCCACCAGTGTCATTGCATGTGTGTTCTTTTTAGTAACAACAACCAGAGTCATTGAAATGTGCGTTCTTTTCACATACCACCTATGGATCCACCAGTGTCATTGCATGTGTGTTCTTTTTAGTAACAACAACCATAGTCATTGCATGTGTGTTCTTTTCACAATCCACCTATGGATCCACCAGTGTTATTGCATGTGTGTTCTTTTTTCTAACGACAATTGGAGTCATTTCATGACTGTTATTCTCACATACCACATATGGATCCACCAGTGTCATTGCATGTGTGTTCTCTTCACAATCCACACATGGATCCACCAGTGTCATTGCATGTGTGCTCTTTTTACTAACAACAACCACATTCATTGCATGTGTTGTTATCTTCAGAGACCACACATGGATCCACCTGTGTCATTGCATGCTTGTTCTTTTTACTAACAACAACCAGAGTCATTGAAATGTGTGTTCTTTTCACATACCACATATTGATCCACTAGTGTCATTGAAATGTGTGTTCTTTTTAGAGACCACACATGTATCCACTAGTGTCATTGCATGTGTGCCCTTTTCACAATCCACCTATGGATCCACCAGTGTCATTGCATGTGTGTTCTTTTTAGTAACAACAACCAGAGTCATTAAAATGTGTGTTATTTTCACATACCACCTATGGATCCACCAGTGTCATTACATGTGTGTTCTTTTTAGTAACAACAACTTGAGTCATTGCATGTGTATTCATTTCACATACCACATATGGATCCAGCAGTGTCATTGAAATGTGTGTTCTCTTAAGAGACCACAAATGGATCCACCAGTGTCATTGCATGTATTTTCTTTTCACTAACAACAACTGGAGTCATTCCATGTGTGTTCTTTTCACATACCACATATGGATCCACCAGTGTCATTGCATGTGTGCTATTTTCATAATCCACATATGGATTCACTAGTGTCATTGTATGTGTGTTCTTTTTAGTAACAACAACCAGAGTCATTGAAATGTGTGTTCTTTTCACATACCACCTATGGATCCACCAGTGTCATTGCATGTGTGTTCTTTTTAGTAAAAACAACCAGAGTCATTGCATGTGTGTTCTTTTCACATACCACATATGGATCCAGCAGTGTCATTGAAATGTGTGTTCTCTTTAGAGACCACACATGGATCCACCAGTGTCATTGCATGTATGTTCTTTTCACTAACAATAACTAGAGTCATTGCATGTGTGTTCTTTTCACATACCACATATGGATCCACCAGTGTCATTGCATGTGTGCTCTTTTCACAATCCACCTATGGATCCACCAGTGTCATTGCATGTGTGTTCTTTTTAGTAACAACAACCAGAGTCATTGAAATGTGTGTTCTTTTCACATACCACCTATGGATCCACAAGTGTCATTGCATGTCTGTTCTTTTTAGTAAAAACAACCAGAGTCATTGCATGTGTGTTCTTTTCACATACCACATATGGATCCACCAGTGTCATTGAAATGTGTGTTCTCTTCAGAGACCACACATGGATCCACCAGTGTCATTGCATGTATGTTCTTTTCACTAACAATAACTAGAGTCATTGCATGTGTGTTCTTTTCACATACCACATATGGATCCACCAGTGTCATTGCATGTGTGCTCTTTTCACAATCCACCTATGGATCCACCAGTGTCATTTCATGTGTGTTCTTTTTAGTAACAAGAACCAGAGTCATTGAAATGTGTGTTCTTTTCACATACCACCTATGGATCCACAAGTGTCATTGCATGAGTGTTATTTTTAGTAAAAACAACCCGAGTCATTGCATGTGGATTCTTTTCACATACCACATATGGATCCACCAGTGTCGTTGAAATGTGTGTTCTCTTCAGAGACCACACATGGATCAACCAGTGTCATTGCATGTATGTTCTTTTCACTAACAACAACTGGAGTCATTGCATGGGTGTTCTTTTGACATACCACATATGGATCCACCAGTGTCATTGCATGTGTGCCCTTTTCACAATCCACCTATGGATCCACCAGTGTCATTGCATGTGTGTTCTTTTTAGTAACAACAACCAGAGTCATTGAAATGTGCGTTCTTTTCATATACCACCTATGGATCCACCAGTGTCATTGCATGTGTGTTCTTTTTAGTAACAACAACCATAGTCATTGCATGTGTGTTCTTTTCACAATCCACCTATGGATCCACCAGTGTTATTGCATGTGTGTTCTTTTTTCTAACGACAATTGGAGTCATTTCATGACTGTTATTCTCACATACCACATATGGATCCACCAGTGTCATTGCATGTGTGTTCTCTTCACAATCCACACATGGATCCACCAGTGTCATTGCATGTGTGCTCTTTTTACTAACAACAACCACATTCATTGCATGTGTTGTTATCTTCAGAGACCACACATGGATCCACCTGTGTCATTGCATGTGTGTTCTTTTTACTAACAACAACCAGAGTCATTGAAATGTGTGTTCTTTTCACATACCACATATTGATCCACTAGTGTCATTGAAATGTGTGTTCTTTTTAGAGACCACACATGGATCCACTAGTGTCATTGCATGTGTGCCCTTTTCACAATCCACCTATGGATCCACCAGTGTCATTGCATGTGTGTTCTTTTTAGTAACAACAACCAGAGTCATTAAAATGTGCGTTATTTTCACATACCACCTATGGATCCACCAGTGTCATTACATGTGTGTTCTTTTTAGTAACAACAACTGGAGTCATTGCATGTGTATTCATTTCACATACCACATATGGATCCAGCAGTGTCATTGAAATGTGTGTTCTCTTAAGAGACCACAAATGGATCCACCAGTGTCATTGCATGTATTTTCTTTTCACTAACAACAACTGGAGTCATTCCATGTGTGTTCTTTTCACATACCACATATGGATCCACCAGTGTCATTGCATGTGTGCTATTTTCATAATCCACATATGGATTCACCAGTGTCATTGCATGTGTGTTCTTTTTAGTAACAACAACCAGAGTCATTGAAATGTGTGTTCTTTTCACATACCACCTATGGATCCACCAGTGTCATTGCATGTGTGTTCTTTTTAGTAAAAACAACCAGAGTCATTGCATGTGTGTTCTTTTCACATACCACATATGGATCCAGCAGTGTCATTGAAATGTGTGTTCTCTTCAGAGACCACACATGGATCCACCAGTGTCATTGCATGTGTGCCCTTTTCACATACCACCTATGGATCCACCAGTGTCATTACACGTGTGTTCTTTTTAGTAACAACAACTGGAGTCATTGCATGTGTGTTCTTTTCACATACCACATATGGATCCACCAGTGTCATTGAAATGTGTGTTCTCTTCAGAGACCACACATGGATCCACCAGTGTCATTGCATGTGTGCCCTTTTCACAATCCACATATGGATCTACCAGTGTCATTGCATGCGTGTTCTTTTTAGTAACAACAACCAGAGTCATTGAAATGTGTGTTCTTTTCACATACCACCTATGGATCCACCAGTGTCATTGCATGAGTGTTCTTTTTAGTAAAACAACCCGAGTCATTGCATGTGGAATCTTTTCACATACCACATATGGATCCACCAGTGTCGTTGAAATGCGTGTTCTCTTCAGAGACCACACATGGATCAACCAGTGTCATTGCATGTATGTTCTTTTCACTAACAACAACTGGAGTCATTGCATGGGTGTTCTTTTAACATACCACATATGGATCCACCATTGTCATTGCATGTGTGCCCTTTTCACAATCCACCTATGGATCCACCAGTGTCATTGCATGTGTGTTCTTTTTAGTAACAACAACCAGAGTCATTGAAATGTGCGTTCTTTTCACATACCACCTATGGATCCACCAGTGTCATTACATGTGTGTTCTTTTTAGTAACAACAACTGGAGTCATTGCATGTGTGTTCTTTTCACATACCACATATGGATCCACCAGTGTCATTGAAATGTGTGTTCTCTTCAGAGACCACACATGGATCCACCAGTGTCATTGCATGTATTTTCTTTTCACTAACAACAACTGGAGTCATTCCATGTGTGTTCTTTTCACATACCACAAATGGATCCACCAGTGTCATTGCATGTGTGCTCTTTTCGCAATCCACCTATGGATCCACCAGTGTCATTGCATGTGTGTTCTTTTTAGTAACAACAACCAGAGTCATTGAAATGTGTGTTCTTTTCACATACCACCTATGGATCCACAAGTGTCATTGCATGTCTGTTCTTTTTAGAAAAAACAACCAGAGTCATTGCATGTGTGTTCTTTTCACATACCACATATGGATCCACCAGTGTCATTGAAATGTGTGTTCTCTTCAGAGACCACACATGGATCCACCAGTGTCATTGCATGTATGTTCTTTTCACTAACAATAACTAGAGTCATTGCATGTGTGTTCTTTTCACATACCACATATGGATCCACCAGTGTCATTGCATGTGTGCTCTTTTCACAATCCACCTATGGATCCACCAGTGTCATTGCATGTGTGTTCTTTTTAGTAACAACAACCAGAGTCATTGAAATGTGTGTTCTTTTCACATACCACCTATGGATCCACCAGTGTCAATGCATGAGTGTTATTTTTAGTAAAAACAACCCGAGTCATTGCATGTGGATTCTTTTCACATACCACATATGGATCCACCAGTGTCGTTGAAATGTGTGTTCTCTTCAGATACCACACATGGATCAACCAGTGTCATTGCATGTATGTTCTTTTCACTAACAACAACTGGTGTCATTGCATGGGTGTTCTTTTAACATACCACATATGGATCCACCAGTGTCATTGCATGTGTGTTCTTTTTAGTAACAACAACCAGAGTCATTGAAATGTGTGTTCTTTTCACATACCACCTATGGATCCACCAGTGTCAATGCATGAGTGTTATTTTTAGTAAAAACAACCCGAGTCATTGAAATGTGTGTTCTTTTCACATACCACCTATGGATCCACCAGTGTCAATGCATGAGTGTTATTTTTAGTAAAAACAACCCGAGTCATTGCATGTGGATTCTTTTCACATACCACATATGGATCCACCAGTGTCGTTGAAATGTGTGTTCTCTTCAGAGACCACACATGGATCAACCAGTGTCATTGCATGTATGTTCTTTTCACTAACAACAACTGGTGTCATTGCATGGGTGTTCTTTTAACATACCACATATGGATCCACCAGTGTCATTGCATGTGTGCCCTTTTCACAATCCACCTATGGATCCACCAGTGTCATTGCATGTGTGTTCTTTTTAGTAACAACAACCAGAGTCATTGAAATGTGCGTTCTTTTCACATACCACCTATGGATCCACCAGTGTCATTACATGTGTGTTCTTTTTAGTAACAACAACTAGAGTCATTGCATGTGTGTTCTTTTCACATACCAGATAGGGATCCACCAGTGTCGTTGAAATGTGTGTTCTCTTCAGAGACCACACATGGATCCACCAGTGTCATTGCATGTATTTTCTTTTCACTAACAACAACTGGAGTCATTCCATGTGTGTTCTTTTCACATACCAAAAATGGATCCACCAGTGTCATTGCATGTGTGCTCTTTTCACAATCCACCTATGGATCCACCAGTGTCATTGCATGTGTGTTCTTTTTAGTAACAACAACCAGAGTCATTGAAATGTGTGTTCTTTTCACATACCACCTATGGATCCACCAGTGTCATTGCATGAGTGTTCTTTTTAGTAAAAACAACCCGAGTCATTGCATGTGGAATCTTTTCACATACCACATATGGATCCACCAGTGTCGTTGAAATGCGTGTTCTCTTCAGAGACCACACATGGATCAACCAGTGTCATTGCATGTATGTTCTTTTCACTAACAACAACTGGAGTCATTGCATGGGTGTTCTTTTAACATACCACATATGGATCCACCAGTGTCATTGCATGTGTGCCCTTTTAACAATCCACCTATGGATCCACCAGTGTCATTGCATGTGTGTTCTTTTTAGTAACAACAACCAGAGTCATTGAAATGTGCGTTCTTTTCACATACCACCTATGGATCCACCAGTGTCATTACATGTGTGTTCTTTTTAGTAACAACAACTGGAGTCATTGCATGTGTGTTCTTTTCACATACCACATATGGATCCACCAGTGTCATTGAAATGTGTGTTCTCTTCAGAGACCACACATGGATCCACCAGTGTCATTGCATGTATTTTCTTTTCACTAACAACAACTGGAGTCATTCCATGTGTGTTCTTTTCACATACCACAAATGGATCCACCAGTGTCATTGCATGTGTGCTCTTTTCACAATCCACCTATGGATCCACCAGTGTCATTGCATGTGTGTTCTTTTTAGTAACAACAACCAGAGTCATTGAAATGTGTGTTCTTTTCACATACCACCTATGGATCCACAAGTGTCATTGCATGTCTGTTCTTTTTAGTAAAAACAACCCGAGTCATTGCATGTGTGTTCTTTTCACATACCACATATGGATCCACTAGTGTCATTGAAATGTGTGTTCTCTTCAGAGACCACACATGGATCCACCAGTGTCATTGCATCTATGTTCTTTTCACTAACAATAACTAGAGTCATTGCATGTGTGTTCTTTTCACATACCACATATGGATCCACCAGTGTCATTGCATGTGTGCTCTTTTCACAATCCACCTATGGATCCACCAGTGTCATTGCATGTGTGTTCTTTTTAGTAACAACAACCAGAGTCATTGAAATGTGCGTTCTTTTCACATACCACCTATGGATCCACCAGTGTCATTACATGTGTGTTCTTTTTAGTAACAACAACTGGAGTCATTGCATGTGTGTTCTTTTCACATACCACATATGGATCCACCAGTGTCATTGAAATGTGTGTTCTCTTCAGAGACCACACATGGATCCACCAGTGTCATTGCATGTATTTTCTTTTCACTAACAACAACTGGTGTCATTGCATGGGTGTTCTTTTAACATACCACATATGGATCCACCAGTGTCATTGCATGTGTGTTCTTTTTAGTAACAACAACCAGAGTCATTGAAATGTGTGTTCTTTTCACATACCACCTATGGATCCACCAGTGTCAATGCATGAGTGTTATTTTTAGTAAAAACAACCCGAGTCATTGAAATGTGTGTTCTTTTCACATACCACCTATGGATCCACCAGTGTCAATGCATGAGTGTTATTTTTAGTAAAAACAACCCGAGTCATTGCATGTGGATTCTTTTCACATACCACATATGGATCCACCAGTGTCGTTGAAATGTGTGTTCTCTTCAGATACCACACATGGATCAACCAGTGTCATTGCATGTATGTTCTTTTCACTAACAACAACTAGTGTCATTGCATGGGTGTTCTTTTAACATACCACATATGGATCCACCAGTGTCATTGCATGTGTGTTCTTTTTAGTAACAACAACCAGAGTCATTGAAATGTGTGTTATTTTCACATACCACCTATGGATCCACCAGTGTCAATGCATGAGTGTTATTTTTAGTAAAAACAACCCGAGTCATTGCATGTGGATTCTTTTCACATACCACATATGGATCCACCAGTGTCGTTGAAATGTGTGTTCTCTTCAGAGACCACACATGGATCAACCAGTGTCATTGCATGTATGTTCTTTTCACTACCAACAACTGGTGTCATTGCATGGGTGTTCTTTTAACATACCACATATGGATCCACCAGTGTCATTGCATGTGTGCCCTTTTCACAATCCACCTATGGATCCACCAGTGTCATTGCATGTGTGTTCTTTTTAGTAACAACAACCAGAGTCATTGAAATGTGCGTTCTTTTCACATACCACCTATGGATCCACCAGTGTCATTACATGTGTGTTCTTTTTAGTAACAACAACTAGAGTCATTGCATGTGTGTTCTTTTCACATACCACATAGGGATCCACCAGTGTCGTTGAAATGTGTGTTCTCTTCAGAGACCACACATGGATCCACCAGTGTCATTGCATGTATTTTCTTTTCACTAACAACAACTGGAGTCATTCCATGTGTGTTCTTTTCACATACCACAAATGGATCCACCAGTGTCATTGCATGTGTGCTCTTTTCACAATCCACCTATGGATCCACCAGTGTCATTGCATGTGTGTTCTTTTTAGTAACAACAACCAGAGTCATTGAAATGTGTGTTCTTTTCACATACCACCTATGGATCCAACAGTGTCATTGCATGAGTGTTCTTTTTAGTAAAAACAACCCGAGTCATTGCATGTGGAATCTTTTCACATACCACATATGGATCCACCAGTGTCGTTGAAATGCGTGTTCTCTTCAGAGACCACACATGGATCAACCAGTGTCATTGCATGTATGTTCTTTTCACTAACAACAACTGGAGTCATTGCATGGGTGTTCTTTTAACATACCACATATGGATCCACCAGTGTCATTGCATGTGTGCCCTTTTAACAATCCACCTATGGATCCACCAGTGTCATTGCATGTGTGTTCTTTTTAGTAACAACAACCAGAGTCATTGAAATGTGCGTTCTTTTCACATACCACCTATGGATCCACCAGTGTCATTACATGTGTGTTCTTTTTAGTAACAACAACTGGAGTCATTGCATGTGTGTTCTTTTCACATACCCCATATGGATCCACCAGTGTCATTGAAATGTGTGTTCTCTTCAGAGACCACACATGGATCCACCAGTGTCATTGCATGTATTTTCTTTTCACTAACAACAACTGGAGTCATTCCATGTGTGTTCTTTTCACATACCACAAATGGATCCACCAGTGTCATTGCATGTGTGTTCTTTTCACATACCACCTATGGATCCACCAGTGTCATTGCATGTGTGTTCTTTTTAGTAACAACAACCAGAGTCATTGAAATGTGTGTTCTTTTCACATACCACCTATGGATCCACAAGTGTCATTGCATGTCTGTTCTTTTTAGTAAAAACAACCAGAGTCATTGCATGTGTGTTCTTTTCACATACCACATATGGATCCACTAGTGTCATTGAAATGTGTGTTCTCTTCAGAGACCACACATGGATCCACCAGTGTCATTGCATCTATGTTCTTTTCACTAACAATAACTAGAGTCATTGCATGTGTGTTCTTTTCACATACCACATATGGATCCACCAGTGTCATTGCATGTGTGCTCTTTTCACAATCCACCTATGGATCCACCAGTGTCATTGCATGTGTGTTCTTTTTAGTAACAACAACCAGAGTCATTGAAATGTGCGTTCTTTTCACATACCACCTATGGATCCACCAGTGTCATTACATGTGTGTTCTTTTTAGTAACAACAACTGGAGTCATTGCATGTGTGTTCTTTTCACATACCACATATGGATCCACCAGTGTCATTGAAATGTGTGTTCTCTTCAGAGACCACACATGGATCCACCAGTGTCATTGCATGTATTTTCTTTTCACTAACAATAACTAGAGTCATTGCATGTGTGTTCTTTTCACATACCACAAATGGATCCACTAGTGTCATTGAATGTGTGCTCTTTTCACAATCCACCTATGGATCCACCAGTGTCATTGCATGTGTGTTCTTTTTAGTAACAACAACTAGAGTCATTGAAATGTGTGTTCTTTTCACATACCACCTATGGATCCACAAGTGTCATTGCATGTCTGTTCTTTTTAGTAAAAACAACCAGAGTCATTGCATGTGTGTTCTTTTCACATACCACATATGGATCCACCAGTGTCATTGAAATGTGTGTTCTCTTCAGAGACCACACATGGATCCACCAGTGTCATTGCATGTATGTTCTTTTCACTAACAATAACTAGAGTCATTGCATGTGTGTTCTTTTCACATACCACATATGGATCCACCAGTGTCATTGCATGTGTGCTCTTTTCACAATCCACCTATGGATCCACCAGTGTCATTGCATGTGTGTTCTTTTTAGTAACAAGAACCAGAGTCATTGAAATGTGTGTTCTTTTCACATACCACCTATGGATCCACCAGTGTCATTGCATGAGTGTTCTTTTTAGTAAAAACAACCAGAGTCATTGCATGTGGATTCTTTTCACATACCACATATGGATCCACCAGTGTCGTTGAAATGTGTGTTCTCTTGAGAGACCACACATGGATCAACCAGTGTCATTGCATGTATGTTCTTTTCACTAACAACAACTGGAGTCATTGCATGGGTGTTCTTTTAACATACCACATATGGATCCACCAGTGTCATTGCATGTGTGCCCTTTTCACAATCCACCTATGGATCCACCAGTGTCATTGCATGTGTGTTCTTTTTAGTAACAACAACCAGAGTCATTGAAATGTGTGTTCTTTTCACATACCACCTATGGATCCACCAGTGTCATTACATGTGTGTTATTTTTAGTAACAACAACTGGAGTCATTGCATGTGTGATCTTTTCACATACCACATATGGATCCACCAGTGTCATTGAAATGTGTGTTCTCTTCAGAGACCACACATGGATCCACCAGTGTCATTGCATGTATTTTCTTTTCACTAACAACAACTGGTGTCATTGCATGGGTGTTCTTTTCACATACCACAAATGGATCCACCAGTGTCATTGAATGTGTGCTCTTTTCACAATCCACCTATGGATCCACCAGTGTCATTGCATGTGTGTTCTTTTTAGTAACAACAACTAGAGTCATTGAAATGTGTGTTCTTTTCACATACCACCTATGGATCCACAAGTGTCATTGCATGTCTGTTCTTTTTAGTAAAAACAACCAGAGTCATTGCATGTGTGTTCTTTTCACATACCACATATGGATCCACCAGTGTCATTGAAATGTGTGTTCTCTTCAGAGACCACACATGGATCCACCAGTGTCATTGCATGTATGTTCTTTTCACTAACAATAACTAGAGTCATTGCATGTGTGTTCTTTTCACATACCACATATGGATCCACCAGTGTCATTGCATGTGTGCTCTTTTCACAATCCACCTATGGATCCACCAGTGTCATTGCATGTGTGTTCTTTTTAGTAACAAGAACCAGAGTCATTGAAATGTGTGTTCTTTTCACATACCACCTATGGATCCACCAGTGTCATTGCATGAGTGTTCTTTTTAGTAAAAACAACCAGAGTCATTGCATGTGGATTCTTTTCACATACCACATATGGATCCACCAGTGTCGTTGAAATGTGTGTTCTCTTGAGAGACCACACATGGATCAACCAGTGTCATTGCATGTATGTTCTTTTCACTAACAACAACTGGAGTCATTGCATGGGTGTTCTTTTAACATACCACATATGGATCCACCAGTGTCATTGCATGTGTGCCCTTTTCACAATCCACCTATGGATCCACCAGTGTCATTGCATGTGTGTTCTTTTTAGTAACAACAACCAGAGTCATTGAAATGTGTGTTCTTTTCACATACCACCTATGGATCCACCAGTGTCATTACATGTGTGTTATTTTTAGTAACAACAACTGGAGTCATTGCATGTGTGTTCTTTTCACATACCACATATGGATCCACCAGTGTCATTGAAATGTGTGTTCTCTTCAGAGACCACACATGGATCCACCAGTGTCATTGCATGTATTTTCTTTTCACTAACAACAACTGGTGTCATTGCATGGGTGTTCTTTTCACATACCACAAATGGATCCACCAGTGTCATTGAATGTGTGCTCTTTTCACAATCCACCTATGGATCCACCAGTGTCATTGCATGTGTGTTCTTTTTAGTAACAACAACTAGAGTCATTGAAATGTGTGTTCTTTTCACATACCACCTATGGATCCACAAGTGTCATTGCATGTCTGTTCTTTTTAGTAAAAACAACCAGAGTCATTGCATGTGTGTTCTTTTCACATACCACATATGGATCCACCAGTGTCATTGAAATGTGTGTTCTCTTCAGAGACCACACATGGATCCACCAGTGTCATTGCATGTATGTTCTTTTCACTAACAATAACTAGAGTCATTGCATGTGTGTTCTTTTCACATACCACATATGGATCCACCAGTGTCATTGCATGTGTGCTCTTTTCACAATCCACCTATGGATCCACCAGTGTCATTGCATGTGTGTTCTTTTTAGTAACAAGAACCAGAGTCATTGAAATGTGTGTTCTTTTCACATACCACCTATGGATCCACCAGTGTCATTGCATGAGTGTTCTTTTTAGTAAAAACAACCAGAGTCATTGCATGTGGATTCTTTTCACATACCACATATGGATCCACCAGTGTCGTTGAAATGTGTGTTCTCTTGAGAGACCACACATGGATCAACCAGTGTCATTGCATGTATGTTCTTTTCACTAACAACAACTGGAGTCATTGCATGGGTGTTCTTTTAACATACCACATATGGATCCACCAGTGTCATTGCATGTGTGCCCTTTTCACAATCCACCTATGGATCCACCAGTGTCATTGCATGTGTGTTCTTTTTAGTAACAACAACCAGAGTCATTGAAATGTGTGTTCTTTTCACATACCACCTATGGATCCACCAGTGTCATTACATGTGTGTTATTTTTAGTAACAACAACTGGAGTCATTGCATGTGTGTTCTTTTCACATACCACATATGGATCCACCAGTGTCATTGAAATGTGTGTTCTCTTCAGAGACCACACATGGATCCACCAGTGTCAATGCATGTATTTTCTTTTCACTAACAACAACTGGTGTCATTGCATGGGTGTTCTTTTCACATACCACAAATGGATCCACCAGTGTCATTGAATGTGTGCTCTTTTCACAATCCACCTATGGATCCACCAGTGTCATTGCATGTGTGTTCTTTTTAGTAACAACAACTAGAGTCATTGAAATGTGTGTTCTTTTCACATACCACCTATGGATCCACAAGTGTCATTGCATGTCTGTTCTTTTTAGTAAAAACAACCAGAGTCATTGCATGTGTGTTCTTTTCACATACCACATATGGATCCACCAGTGTCATTGAAATGTGTGTTCTCTTCAGAGACCACACATGGATCCACCAGTGTCATTGCATGTATGTTCTTTTCACTAACAATAACTAGAGTCATTGCATGTGTGTTCTTTTCACATACCACATATGGATCCACCAGTGTCATTGCATGTGTGCTCTTTTCACAATCCACCTATGGATCCACCAGTGTCATTGCATGTGTGTTCTTTTTAGTAACAAGAACCAGAGTCATTGAAATGTGTGTTCTTTTCACATACCACCTATGGATCCACCAGTGTCATTGCATGAGTGTTCTTTTTAGTAAAAACAACCAGAGTCATTGCATGTGGATTCTTTTCACATACCACATATGGATCCACCAGTGTCGTTGAAATGTGTGTTCTCTTCAGAGACCACACATGGATCAACCAGTGTCATTGCATGTATGTTCTTTTCACTAACAACAACTGGAGTCATTGCATGGGTGTTCTTTTGACATACCACATATGGATCCACCAGTGTCATTGCATGTGTGCCCTTTTCACAATCCACCTATGGATCCACCAGTGTCATTGCATGTGTGTTCTTTTTAGTAACAACAACCAGAGTCATTGAAATGTGTGTTCTTTTCACATACCACCTATGGATCCACCAGTGTCATTACATGTGTGTTATTTTTAGTAACAACAACTGGAGTCATTGCATGTGTGTTCTTTTCACATACCACATATGGATCCACCAGTGTCATTGAAATGTGTGTTCTCTTCAGAGACCACACATGGATCCACCAGTGTCAATGCATGTATTTTATTTTCACTAACAACAACTGGTGTCATTGCATGGGTGTTCTTTTCACATACCACAAATGGATCAACCAGTGTCATTGCATGTATGTTCTTTTCACTAACAACAACTGGAGTCATTGCATGGGTGTTCTTTTAACATACCACATATGGATCCACCAGTGTCATTGCATGTGTGCCCTTTTCACAATCCACCTATGGATCCACCAGTGTCATTGCATGTGTGTTCTTTTTAGTAACAACAACCAGAGTCATTGAAATGTGTGTTCTTTTCACATACCACCTATGGATCCACCAGTGTCATTACATGTGTGTTATTTTTAGTAACAACAACTGGAGTCATTGCATGTGTGTTCTTTTCACATACCACATATGGATCCACCAGTGTCATTGAAATGTGTGTTCTCTTCAGAGACCACACATGGATCCACCAGTGTCATTGCATGTATTTTCTTTTCACTAACAACAACTGGTGTCATTGCATGGGTGTTCTTTTCACATACCACAAATGGATCCACCAGTGTCATTGAATGTGTGCTCTTTTCACAATCCACCTATGGATCCACCAGTGTCATTGCATGTGTGTTCTTTTTAGTAACAACAACTAGAGTCATTGAAATGTGTGTTCTTTTCACATACCACCTATGGATCCACAAGTGTCATTGCATGTCTGTTCTTTTTAGTAAAAACAACCAGAGTCATTGCATGTGTGTTCTTTTCACATACCACATATGGATCCACCAGTGTCATTGAAATGTGTGTTCTCTTCAGAGACCACACATGGATCCACCAGTGTCATTGCATGTATGTTCTTTTCACTAACAATAACTAGAGTCATTGCATGTGTGTTCTTTTCACATACCACATATGGATCCACCAGTGTCATTGCATGTGTGCTCTTTTCACAATCCACCTATGGATCCACCAGTGTCATTGCATGTGTGTTCTTTTTAGTAACAAGAACCAGAGTCATTGAAATGTGTGTTCTTTTCACATACCACCTATGGATCCACCAGTGTCATTGCATGAGTGTTCTTTTTAGTAAAAACAACCAGAGTCATTGCATGTGGATTCTTTTCACATACCACATATGGATCCACTAGTGTCGTTGAAATGTGTGTTCTCTTGAGAGACCACACATGGATCAACCAGTGTCATTGCATGTATGTTCTTTTCACTAACAACAACTGGAGTCATTGCATGGGTGTTCTTTTAACATACCACATATGGATCCACCAGTGTCATTGCATGTGTGCCCTTTTCACAATCCACCTATGGATCCACCAGTGTCATTGCATGTGTGTTCTTTTTAGTAACAACAACCAGAGTCATTGAAATGTGTGTTCTTTTCACATACCACCTATGGATCCACCAGTGTCATTACATGTGTGTTATTTTTAGTAACAACAACTGGAGTCATTGCATGTGTGTTCTTTTCACATACCACATATGGATCCACCAGTGTCATTGAAATGTGTGTTCTCTTCAGAGACCACACATGGATCCACCAGTGTCATTGCATGTATTTTCTTTTCACTAACAACAACTGGTGTCATTGCATGGGTGTTCTTTTCACATACCACAAATGGATCCACCAGTGTCATTGAATGTGTGCTCTTTTCACAATCCACCTATGGATCCACCAGTGTCATTGCATGTGTGTTCTTTTTAGTAACAACAACTAGAGTCATTGAAATGTGTGTTCTTTTCACATACCACCTATGGATCCACAAGTGTCATTGCATGTCTGTTCTTTTTAGTAAAAACAACCAGAGTCATTGCATGTGTGTTCTTTTCACATACCACATATGGATCCACCAGTGTCATTGAAATGTGTGTTCTCTTCAGAGACCACACATGGATCCACCAGTGTCATTGCATGTATGTTCTTTTCACTAACAATAACTAGAGTCATTGCATGTGTGTTCTTTTCACATACCACATATGGATCCACCAGTGTCATTGCATGTGTGCTCTTTTCACAATCCACCTATGGATCCACCAGTGTCATTGCATGTGTGTTCTTTTTAGTAACAAGAACCAGAGTCATTGAAATGTGTGTTCTTTTCACATACCACCTATGGATCCACCAGTGTCATTGCATGAGTGTTCTTTTTAGTAAAAACAACCAGAGTCATTGCATGTGGATTCTTTTCACATACCACATATGGATCCACCAGTGTCGTTGAAATGTGTGTTCTCTTGAGAGACCACACATGGATCAACCAGTGTCATTGCATGTATGTTCTTTTCACTAACAACAACTGGAGTCATTGCATGGGTGTTCTTTTAACATACCACATATGGATCCACCAGTGTCATTGCATGTGTGCCCTTTTCACAATCCACCTATGGATCCACCAGTGTCATTGCATGTGTGTTCTTTTTAGTAACAACAACCAGAGTCATTGAAATGTGTGTTCTTTTCACATACCACCTATGGATCCACCAGTGTCATTACATGTGTGTTATTTTTAGTAACAACAACTGGAGTCATTGCATGTGTGTTCTTTTCACATACCACATATGGATCCACCAGTGTCATTGAAATGTGTGTTCTCTTCAGAGACCACACATGGATCCACCAGTGTCAATGCATGTATTTTCTTTTCACTAACAACAACTGGTGTCATTGCATGGGTGTTCTTTTCACATACCACAAATGGATCCACCAGTGTCATTGAATGTGTGCTCTTTTCACAATCCACCTATGGATCCACCAGTGTCATTGCATGTGTGTTCTTTTTAGTAACAACAACTAGAGTCATTGAAATGTGTGTTCTTTTCACATACCACCTATGGATCCACAAGTGTCATTGCATGTCTGTTCTTTTTAGTAAAAACAACCAGAGTCATTGCATGTGTGTTCTTTTCACATACCACATATGGATCCACCAGTGTCATTGAAATGTGTGTTCTCTTCAGAGACCACACATGGATCCACCAGTGTCATTGCATGTATGTTCTTTTCACTAACAATAACTAGAGTCATTGCATGTGTGTTCTTTTCACATACCACATATGGATCCACCAGTGTCATTGCATGTGTGCTCTTTTCAAAATCCACCTATGGATCCACCAGTGTCATTGCATGTGTGTTCTTTTTAGTAACAAGAACCAGAGTCATTGAAATGTGTGTTCTTTTCACATACCACCTATGGATCCACCAGTGTCATTGCATGAGTGTTCTTTTTAGTAAAAACAACCAGAGTCATTGCATGTGGATTCTTTTCACATACCACATATGGATCCACCAGTGTCGTTGAAATGTGTGTTCTCTTCAGAGACCACACATGGATCAACCAGTGTCATTGCATGTATGTTCTTTTCACTAACAACAACTGGAGTCATTGCATGGGTGTTCTTTTAACATACCACATATGGATCCACCAGTGTCATTGCATGAGTGCCCTTTTCACAATCCACCTATGGATCCACCAGTGTCATTGCATGTGTGTTCTTTTTAGTAACAACAACCAGAGTCATTGAAATGTGCGTTCTTTTCACATACCACCTATGGATCCACCAGTGTCATTGCATGTGTGTTCTTTTTAGTAAAAACAACGAGAGTCATTGCATGTGTGTTCGTTTCACATACCACATATGGATCCACCAGTGTCATTGAAATGTGTGTTCTCTTCAGACACCACACACGGATCCACCAGTGTCATTGCATGTATGCTATTTTCATAATCCACATATGGATTCACTAGTGTCATTGTATGTGTGTTCTTTTTAGTAACAAGAACCAGAGTCATTGAAATGTGTGTTCTTTTCACATACCACCTATGGATCCACCAGTGTCATTGCATGTGTGTTCTTTTTAGTAAAAACAACCAGAGTCATTGCATGTGTGTTCTTTTCACATACCACATATGGATCCACCAGTGTCAATGAAATATCTGTTCTCTTCAGACACCACACATGGATCCACCAGTGTCATTGCATGTATGTTCTTATCACTAACAACAACGGGAGTCATTGCATTTGTCTTCTTTTCACATACCACATATGGATCCACCAGTGTCATTGCATGTGTGCTCTTTTCACAATCCACCTATGGATCCACCAGTGTCATTGCATGTGTGTTCTTTTTAGTAACAACAACCAGAGTCATTGAAATGTGTGTTCTTTTCACATACCACCTATCGATCCACCAGTGTCATTGCATGTGTGTTCTTTTTAGTAACAACAACCAGAGTCATTGCATGTGTGTTCGTTTCACATACCACATATGGATCCACCAGTGTCATTGAAATGTGTGTTCTCTTCAGAGACCACACATGGATCCACCAGTGTCATTGCATGTATTTTATTTTCACTAACAACAACTGGAGTCATTCCATGTGTGTTCTTTTCACATACCACAAATGGATCCACCAGTGTCATTGCATGTGTGCTCTTTTCGCAATCCACCTATGGATCCACCAGTGTCATTGCATGTGTGTTCTTTTTAGTAACAACAACCAGAGTCATTGAAATGTGTGTTCTTTTCACATACCACCTATGGATCCACAAGTGTCATTGCATGTCTGTTCTTTTTAGTAAAAACAACCAGAGTCATTGCATGTGTGTTCTTTTCACATACCACATATGGATCCACCAGTGTCATTGAAATGTGTGTTCTCTTCAGAGACCACACATGGATCCACCAGTGTCATTGCATGTATGTTCTTTTCACTAACAATAACTAGAGTCATTGCATGTGTGTTCTTTTCACATACCACATATGGATCCACCAGTGTCATTGCATGTGTGCTCTTTTCACAATCCACCTATGGATCCACCAGTGTCATTGCATGTGTGTTCTTTTTAGTAACAACAACCAGAGTCATTGAAATGTGTGTTCTTTTCACATACCACCTATGGATCCACCAGTGTCAATGCATGAGTGTTATTTTTAGTAAAAACAACCCGAGTCATTGCATGTGGATTCTTTTCACATACCACATATGGATCCACCAGTGTCGTTGAAATGTGTGTTCTCTTCAGAGACCACACATGGATCAACCAGTGTCATTGCATGTATGTTCTTTTCACTAACAACAACTGGTGTCATTGCATGGGTGTTCTTTTAACATACCACATATGGATCCACCAGTGTCATTGCATGTGTGTTCTTTTTAGTAACAACAACCAGAGTCATTGAAATGTGTGTTCTTTTCACATACCACCTATGGATCCACCAGTGTCAATGCATGAGTGTTATTTTTAGTAAAAACAACCCGAGTCATTGAAATGTGTGTTCTTTTCACATACCACCTATGGATCCACCAGTGTCAATGCATGAGTATTATTTTTAGTAAAAACAACCCGAGTCATTGCATGTGGATTCTTTTCACATACCACATATGGATCCACCAGTGTCGTTGAAATGTGTGTTCTGTTCAGAGACCACACATGGATCAACCAGTGTCATTGCATGTATGTTCTTTTCACTAACAAAAACTGGTGTCATTGCATGGGTGTTCTTTTAACATACCACATATGGATCCACCAGTGTCATTGCATGTGTGCCCTTTTCACAATCCACCTATGGATCCACCAGTGTCATTGCATGTGTGTTCTTTTTAGTAACAACAACCAGAGTCATTGAAATGTGCGTTCTTTTCACATACCACCTATGGATCCACCAGTGTCATTACATGTGTGTTCTTTTTAGTAACAACAACTAGAGTCATTGCATGTGTGTTCTTTTCACATACCACATAGGGATCCACCAGTGTCGTTGAAATGTGTGTTCTCTTCAGAGACCACACATGGATCCACCAATGTCATTGCATGTATTTTCTTTTCACTAACAACAACTGGAGTCATTCCATGTGTGTTCTTTTCACATACCACAAATGGATCCACCAGTGTCATTGCATGTGTGCTCTTTTCACAATCCACCTATGGATCCACCAGTGTCATTGCATGTGTGTTCTTTTTAGTAACAACAACCAGAGTCATTGAAATGTGTGTTCTTTTCACATACCACCTATGGATCCACCAGTGTCATTGCATGAGTGTTCTTTTTAGTAAAAACAACCCGAGTCATTGCATGTGGAATCTTTTCACATACCACATATGGATCCACCAGTGTCGTTGAAATGCGTGTTCTCTTCAGAGACCACACATGGATCAACCAGTGTCATTGCATGTATGTTCTTTTCACTAACAACAACTGGAGTCATTGCATGGGTGTTCTTTTAACATACCACATATGGATCCACCAGTGTCATTGCATGTGTGCCCTTTTCACAATCCACCTATGGATCCACCAGTGTCATTGCATGTGTGTTCTTTTTAGTAACAACAACCAGAGTCATTGAAATGTGTGTTCTTTTCACATACCACCTATGGATCCACCAGTGTCATTACATGTGTGTTATTTTTAGTAACAACAACTGGAGTCATTGCATGTGTGTTCTTTTCACATACCACATATGGATCCACCAGTGTCATTGAAATGTGTGTTCTCTTCAGAGACCACACATGGATCCACCAGTGTCATTGCATGTATTTTCTTTTCACTAACAACAACTGGTGTCATTGCATGGGTGTTCTTTTCACATACCACCAATGGATCCACCAGTGTCATTGAATGTGTGCTCTTTTCACAATCCACCTATGGATCCACCAGTGTCATTGCATGTGTGTTCTTTTTAGTAACAACAACCAGAGTCATTGAAATGTGTGTTCTTTTCACATACCACCTATGGATCCACAAGTGTCATTGCATGTCTGTTCTTTTTAGTAAAAACAACCAGAGTCATTGCATGTGTGTTCTTTTCACATACCACATATGGATCCACCAGTGTCATTGAAATGTGTGTTCTCTTCAGAGACCACACATGGATCCACCAGTGTCATTGCATGTATGTTCTTTTCACTAACAATAACTAGAGTCATTGCATGTGTGTTCTTTTCACATACCACATATGGATCCACCAGTGTCATTGCATGTGTGCTCTTTTCACAATCCACCTATGGATCCACCAGTGTCATTGCATGTGTGTTCTTTTTAGTAACAAGAACCAGAGTCATTGAAATGTGTGTTCTTTTCACATACCACCTATGGATCCACCAGTGTCGTTGCATGAGTGTTCTTTTTAGTAAAAACAACCAGAGTCATTGCATGTGGATTCTTTTCACATACCACATATGGATCCACCAGTGTCGTTGAAATGTGTGTTCTCTTCAGAGACCACACATGGATCAACCAGTGTCATTGCATGTATGTTCTTTTCACTAACAACAACTGGAGTCATTGCATGGGTGTTCTTTTAACATACCACATATGGATCCACCAGTGTCATTGCATGAGTGCCCTTTTCACAATCCACCTATGGATCCACCAGTGTCATTGCATGTGTGTTCTTTTTAGTAACAACAACCAGAGTCATTGAAATGTGCGTTCTTTTCACATACCACCTATGGATCCACCAGTGTCATTGCATGTGTGTTCTTTTTAGTAAAAACAACGAGAGTCATTGCATGTGTGTTCGTTTCACATACCACATATGGATCCACCAGTGTCATTGAAATGTGTGTTCTCTTCAGACACCACACACGGATCCACCAGTGTCATTGCATGTATGCTATTTTCATAATCCACATATGGATTCACTAGTGTCATTGTATGTGTGTTCTTTTTAGTAACAACAACTAGAGTCATTGAAATGTGTGTTCTTTTCACATACCACCTATGGATCCACCAGTGTCATTGCATGTGTGTTCTTTTTAGTAAAAACAACCAGAGTCATTGCATGTGTGTTCTTTTCACATACCACATATGGATCCACCAGTGTCAATGAAATATGTGTTCTCTTCAGACACCACACATGGATCCACCAGTGTCATTGCATGTATGTTCTTATCACTAACAACAACGGGAGTCATTGCATTTGTCTTCTTTTCACATACCACATATGGATCCACCAGTGTCATTGCATGTGTGCTCTTTTCACAATCCACCTATGGATCCACCAGTGTCATTGCATGTGTGTTCTTTTTAGTAACAACAACCAGAGTCATTGAAATGTGTGTTCTTTTCACATACCACCTATCGATCCACCAGTGTCATTGCATGTGTGTTCTTTTTAGTAACAACAACCAGAGTCATTGCATGTGTGTTCGTTTCACATACCACATATGGATCCACCAGTGTCATTGAAATGTGTGTTCTCTTCAGAGACCACACATGGATCCACCAGTGTCATTGCATGTATGTTCTTTTCACTAACAATAACTAGAGTCATTGCATGTGTGTTCTTTTCACATACCACATATGGATCCACCAGTGTCATTGCATGTGTGCTCTTTTCACAATCCACCTATGGATCCACCAGTGTCATTGCATGTCTGTTCTTTTTAGTAACAACAACCAGAGTCATTGAAATGTGTGTTCTTTTCACATACCACCTATGGATCCACCAGTGTCATTGCATGAGTGTTCTTTTTAGTAAAAACAACCCGAGTCATTGCATGTGGAATCTTTTCACATACCACATATGGATCCACCAGTGTCGTTGAAATGCGTGTTCTCTTCAGAGACCACACATGGATCAACCAGTGTCATTGCATGTATGTTCTTTTCACTAACAACAACTGGAGTCATTGCATGGGTGTTCTTTTAACATACCACATATGGATCCACCAGTGTCATTGCATGTGTGCCCTTTTCACAATCCACCTATGGATCCACCAGTGTCATTGCATGTGTGTTCTTTTTAGTAACAACAACCAGAGTCATTGAAATGTGCGTTCTTTTCACATACCACCTATGGATCCACCAGTGTCATTACATGTGTGTTGTTTTTAGTAACAACAACTGGAGTCATTGCATGTGTGTTCTTTTCACATACCACATATGGATCCACCAGTGTCATTGAAATGTGTGTTCTCTTCAGAGACCACACATGGATCCACTAGTGTCATTGCATGTATTTTGTTTTCACTAACAACAACTGGAGTCATTCCATGTGTGTTCTTTTCACATACCACAAATGGATCCACCAGTGTCATTGCATGTGTGCTCTTTTCACAATCCACCTATGGATCCACCAGTGTCATTGCATGTGTGTTCTTTTTAGTAACAACAACCAGAGTCATTGAAATGTGTGTTCTTTTCAGATACCACCTATGGATCCACAAGTGTCATTGCATGTTTGTTCTTTTTAGTAAAAACAACCAGAGTCATTGTATGTGTGTTCTTTTCACATACCACATATGGATCCACCAGTGTCATTGAAATGTGTGTTCTCTTCAGAGACCACACATGGATCCACCAGTGTCATTGCATCTATGTTCTTTTCACTAACAATAACTAGAGTCATTGCATGTGTGTTCTTTTCACATACCACATATGGATCCACCAGTGTCATTGCATGTGTGCTCTTTTCACAATCCACCTATGGATCCACCAGTGTCATTGCATGTGTGTTCTTTTTAGTAACAACAACCAGAGTCATTGAAATGTGTGTTATTTTCACATACCACCTATGGATCCACCAGTGTCATTGCATGAGTGTTCTTTTTAGTAAAAACAACCAGAGTCATTGCATGTGGATTCTTTTGACATACCACATATGGATCCACCAGTGTCGTTGAAATGTGTGTTCTCTTGAGAGACCACACATGGATCAACCAGTGTCATTGCATGTATGTTCTTTTCACTAACAACAACTGGAGTCATTGCATGGGTGTTCTTTTAACATACCACATATGGATCCACCAGTGTCATTGCATGTGTGCCCTTTTCACAATCCACCTATGGATCCACCAGTGTCATTGCATGTGTGTTCTTTTTAGTAACAACAACCAGAGTCATTGAAATGTGCGTTCTTTTCACATACCACCTATGGATCCACCAGTGTCATTACATGTGTGTTCTTTTTAGTAACAACAACTGGAGTCATTGCATGTGTGTTCTTTTCACATACCACATATGGATCCACCAGTGTCATTGAAATGTGTGTTCTCTTCAGAGACCACACATGGATCCACCAGTGTCATTGCATGTATTTTCTTTTCACTAACAACAACTGGAGTCATTACATGTGTGTTCTTTTCACATACCACAAATGGATCCACCAGTGTCATTGAATGTGTGCTCTTTTCACAATCCACCTATGGATCCACCAGTGTCATTGCATGTGTGTTCTTTTTAGTAACAACAACTAGAGTCATTGAAATGTGTGTTCTTTTCACATACCACCTATGGATCCACAAGTGTCATTGCATGTCTGTTCTTTTTAGTAAAAACAACCAGAGTCATTGCATGTGTGTTCTTTTCACATACCACATATGGATCCACCAGTGTCATTGAAATGTGTGTTCTCTTCAGAGACCACACATGGATCCACCAGTGTCATTACATGTATGTTCTTTTCACTAACAATAACTAGAGTCATTGCATGTGTGTTCTTTTCACATACCACATATGGATCCACCAGTGTCATTGCATGTGTGCTCTTTTCACAATCCACCTATGGATCCACCAGTGTCATTGCATGTGTGTTCTTTTTAGTAACAAGAACCAGAGTCATTGAAATGTGTGTTCTTTTCACATACCACCTATGGATCCACCAGTGTCATTGCATGAGTGTTCTTTTTAGTAAAAACAACCAGAGTCATTGCATGTGGATTCTTTTCACATACCACATATGGATCCACCAGTGTCGTTGAAATGTGTGTTCTCTTCAGAGACCACACATGGATCAACCAGTGTCATTGCATGTATGTTCTTTTCACTAACAACAACTGGAGTCATTGCATGGGTGTTCTTTTAACATACCACATATGGATCCACCAGTGTCATTGCATGAGTGCCCTTTTCACAATCCACCTATGGATCCACCAGTGTCATTGCATGTGTGTTCTTTTTAGTAACAACAACCAGAGTCATTGAAATGTGCGTTCTTTTCACATACCACCTATGGATCCACCAGTGTCATTGCATGTGTGTTCTTTTTAGTAAAAACAACGAGAGTCATTGCATGTGTGTTCGTTTCTCATACCACATATGGATCCACCAGTGTCATTGAAATGTGTGTTCTCTTCAGACACCACACACGGATCCACCAGTGTCATTGCATGTGTGCTATTTTCATAATCCACATATGGATTCACTAGTGTCATTGTATGTGTGTTCTTTTTAGTAACAACAACCAGAGTCATTGAAATGTGTGTTCTTTTCACATACCACCTATGGATCCACCAGTGTCATTGCATGTGTGTTCTTTTTAGTAAAAACAACAAGAGTCATTGCATGTGTGTTCTTTTCACATACCACATATGGATCCACCAGTGTCAATGAAATATGTGTTCTCTTCAGACACCACACATGGATCCACCAGTGTCATTGCATGTATGTTCTTTTCACTAACAACAACGGGAGTCATTGCATTTGTCTTCTTTTCACATACCACATATGGATCCACCAGTGTCATTGCATGTGTGCTCTTTTCACAATCCACCTATGGATCCACCAGTGTCATTGCATGTGTGTTCTTTTTAGTAACAACAACCAGAGTCATTGAAATGTGTGTTCTTTTCACATACCACCTATGGATCCACCAGTGTCATTGCATGAGTGTTCTTTTTAGTAAAAACAACCAGAGTCATTGCATGTGGATTCTTTTGACATACCACATATGGATCCACCAGTGTCGTTGAAATGTGTGTTCTCTTGAGAGACCACACATGGATCAACCAGTGTCATTGCATGTATGTTCTTTGCACTAACAACAACTGGAGTCATTGCATGGGTGTTCTTTTAACATACCACATATGGATCCACCAGTGTCATTGCATGTGTGCCCTTTTCACAATCCACCTATGGATCCACGAGTGTCATTGCATGTGTGTTCTTTTTAGTAACAACAACCAGAGTCATTGAAATGTGCGTTCTTTTCACATACCACCTATGGATCCACCAGTGTCATTACATGTGTGTTCGTTTCACATACCACATATGGATCCACCAGTGTCATTGAAATGTGTGTTCTCTTTAGACACCACACATGGATCCACCAGTGTCATTGCATGTGTGTTCTTTTCACTAACAACAACGGGAGTCATTGCATTTGTCTTCTTTTCACATACCACAAATGGATCCACCAGTGTCATTGCATGTGTGCTCTTTTCACAATCCACATATGGATCCACCAGTGTCATTGTATGTATGTTCTTTTTAGTAACAACAACCAGAGTCATTGAAATGTGTGTTCTTTTCACATACCACCTATGGATCCACCAGTGTCATTGCATGTGTGTTCTTTTTAGTAAAAACAAACAGAGTCATTGCATGTGTGTTCTTTTCACATACCACATATGGATCCACCAGTGTCATTGCATGTGTGTTCTTTTTAGTAAAAACAACCAGAGTCATTGCATGTGTGTTCTTTTCACAATCCACCTATGGATCCATCAGTGTCATTGCATGTATGTTGTTTTCACTAACAACAACTGGAGTCATCGCATTTGTGTTCTTTTCACGTACCACATATGGATCCACCAGTGTCATTGCATGTGTGCTCTTTTCACAATCCACATATGGATCTACCAGTGTCATTGCATGCGTGTTCTTTTTAGTAAAAACAACCAGAGTCATTGAAATGTGTGTTCTTTTCACATACCACCTATGGATCCACCAGTGTCATTGCATGTGTGCTCTTTTTAGTAAAAACAACCAGAGTCATTGCATGTGTGTTCTTTTCACATACCACATATGGATCCACCAGTGTCATTGAAATGCGTGTTCTCTTCAGAGACCACATGGATCCACCAGTGTCATTGCATGTATGTTATTTTCACTAATAACAACTGGAGTGATTGCATGTGCGTTCTTTTCACATACCACAAATGGATCCACCAGTGTCATTGCATGCGTTCTCTTTTCACAATCCACCTATGGATCCACCAGTGTCATTGCATGTGTGTTCTTTTTAGTAACAACAACCAGAGTCATTGAAATGTGTGTTCTTTTCACATACCACCTATGGATCCACCAGTGTCATTGCATGTGTGTTCTTTTTAGTAACAACAACCATAGTCATTGCATGTGTGTTCTTTTCACATACCACATATGGATCCACCAGTGTCATTAAAATGTGTGTTCTCTTCAGAGACCACACATGGATCCACTAGTGTCATTCCATGTGGGTTGTTTTCACTAACAACAACTAGAGTCATTGCATGTCTGCTCTTTTCACAATCCACCTATGGATCCACCAGTGTCATTGCATGTGTGTTCTTTTTACTAACAACAACTGGAGTCATTTCATGACTGTTCTTCTCACATACCACATATGGATCCACCAGTGTCATTGCATGTGTGTTCTCTTCACAATCCACACATGGATCCACCAGTGTCATTGCATGTGTGCTCTTTTTACTAACAACAACCACATTCATTGCATGTGTTGTTATCTTCAGAGACCACACATGGATCCACCAGTGTTGTTGCATGTGTGTTCTTTTTACTAACAACAACCAGAGTCATTGAAATGTGTGTTCTTTTCACATACCACATATTGATCCACTAGTGTCATTGAAATGTGTGTTCTTTTTAGAGACCACACATGGATCCACTAGTGTCATTGCATGTGTGCCCTTTTCACAATCCACCTATGGATCCACCAGTGTCATTGCATGTGTGTTCTTTTTAGTAACAACAACCAGAGTCATTAAAATGTGCGTTCTTTTCACATACCACCTATGGATCCACCAGTGTCATTACATGTGTGTTCTTTTTAGTAACAACAACTGGAGTCATTGCATGTGTATTCATTTCACATACCACATATGGATCCAGCAGTGTCATTGAAATGTGTGTTCTCTTAAGAGACCACACATGGATCCACCAGTGTCATTGCATGTATTTTCTTTTCACTAACAACAACTGGAGTCATTCCATGTGTGTTCTTTTCACATACCACATATGGATCCACCAGTGTCATTGCATGTGTGCTATTTTCATAATCCACATATGGATTCACTAGTGTCATTGTATGTGTGTTCTTTTTAGTAACAACAACCAGAGTCATTGAAATGTGTGTTCTTTTCACATACCACCAATGGATCCACCAGTGTCATTGCATGTCTGTTCTTTTTAGTAAAAACAACCAGAGTCATTGCATGTGTGTTCTTTTCACATACCACATATGGATCCACCAGTGTCATTGAAATGCGTGTTCTCTTCAGAGACCACATGGATCCACCAGTGTCATTGCATGTATGTTATTTTCACTAATAACAACTGGAGTCATTGCATGTGCGTTCTTTTCACATACCACAAATGGATCCACCAGTGTCATTGCATGTGTTCTCTTTTCACAATCCACCTATGGATCCACCAGTGTCATTGCATGTGTGTTCTTTTTAGTAACAACAACCAGAGTCATTGAAATGTGTGTTCTTTTCACATACCACCTATGGATCCACCAGTGTCATTGCATGTGTGTTCTTTTTAGTAAAAACAACCAGAGTCATTGCATGTGTGTTCTTTTCACATACCACATATGGATCCACCAGTGTCATTGCATGTGTGTTCTTTTTAGTAAAAACAACCAGAGTCATTGCATGTGTGTTCTTTTCACAATCCACCTATGGATCCATCAGTGTCATTGCATGTATGTTCTTTTCACTAACAACAACTGGAGTCATCGCATTTGTGTTCTTTTCACGTACCACATATGGATCAACCAGTGTCATTGCATGTGTGCTCTTTTCACAATCCACATATGGATCTACCAGTGTCATTGCATGCGTGTTCTTTTTAGTAACAACAACCAGAGTCATTGAAATGTGTGTTCTTTTCACATACCACCTATGGATCCACCAGTGTCATTGCATGTGTGTTCTTTTTAGTAAAAACAACCAGAGTCATTGCATGTGTGTTCTTTTCACATACCACATATGGATCCACCAGTGTCATTGAAATGCGTGTTCTCTTCAGAGACCACATGGATCCACCAGTGTCATTGCATGTATGTTATTTTCACTAATTACAACTGGAGTCATTGCATGTGTGTTCTTTTCACATACCACAAATGGATCCACCAGTGTCATTGCATGCGTTCTCTTTTCACAATCCACCTATGGATCCACCAGTGTCATTGCATGTGTGTTCTTTTTAGTAACAACAACCAGAGTCATTGAAATGTGTGTTCTTTTCACATACCACCTATGGATCCACCAGTGTCATTGCATGTGTGTTCTTTTTAGTAACAACAACCATAGTCATTGCATGTGTGTTCTTTTCACATACCACATATGGATCCACCAGTGTCATTAAAATGTGTGTTCTCTTCAGAGACCACACATGGATCCACTAGTGTCATTCCATGTGTGTTGTTTTCACTAACAACAACTGGAGTCATTGCATGTCTGCTCTTTTCACAATCCACCTATGGATCCACCAGTGTCATTGCATGTGTGTTCTTTTTACTAACGACAACTGGAGTCATTTCATGACTGTTCTTCTCACATACCACATATGGATCCACCAGTGTCATTGCATGTGTGTTCTCTTCACAATCCACACATGGATCCACCAGTGTCATTGCATGTGTGCTCTTTTTACTAACAACAACCACATTCATTGCATGTGTTGTTATCTTCAGAGACCACACATGGATCCACCAGTGTCATTGCATGTGTGTTCTTTTTACTAACAACAACCAGAGTCATTGAAATGTGTGTTCTTTTCACATACCACATATTGATCCACTAGTGTCGTTGAAATGTGTGTTCTTTTTAGAGACCACACATGGATCCACTAGTGTCATTGCATGTGTGCCCTTTTCACAATCCACCTATGGATCCACCAGTGTCATTGCATGTGTGTTCTTTTTAGTAACAACAACCAGAGTCATTAAAATGTGCGTTCTTTTCACATACCACCTATGGATCCACCAGTGTCATTACATGTGTGTTCTTTTTAGTAACAACAACTGGAGTCATTGCATGTGTATTCATTTCACATACCACATATGGATCCAGCAGTGTCATTGAAATGTGTGTTCTCTTAAGAGACCACACATGGATCCACCAGTGTCATTGCATGTATTTTCTTTTCACTAACAACAACTGGAGTCATTCCATGTGTGTTCTTTTCACATACCACATATGGATCCACCAGTGTCATTGCATGTGTGCTATTTTCATAATCCACATATGGATTCACTAGTGTCATTGTATGTGTGTTCTTTTTAGTAACAACAACCAGAGTCATTGAAATGTGTGTTCTTTTCACATACCACCAATGGATCCACCAGTGTCATTGCATGTCTGTTCTTTTTAGTAAAAACAACCAGAGTCATTGCATGTGTGTTCTTTTCACATACCACATATGGATCCACCAGTGTCATTGAAATGCGTGTTCTCTTCAGAGACCACATGGATCCACCAGTGTCATTGCATGTATGTTATTTTCACTAATAACAACTGGAGTCATTGCATGTGCGTTCTTTTCACATACCACAAATGGATCCACCAGTGTCATTGCATGTGTTCTCTTTTCACAATCCACCTATGGATCCACCAGTGTCATTGCATGTGTGTTCTTTTTAGTAACAACAACCAGAGTCATTGAAATGTGTGTTCTTTTCACATACCACCTATGGATCCACCAGTGTCATTGCATGTGTGTTCTTTTTAGTAAAAACAACCAGAGTCATTGCATGTGTGTTCTTTTCACATACCACATATGGATCCACCAGTGTCATTGCATGTGTGTTCTTTTTAGTAAAAACAACCAGAGTCATTGCATGTGTGTTCTTTTCACAATCCACCTATGGATCCATCAGTGTCATTGCATGTATGTTCTTTTCACTAACAACAACTGGAGTCATCGCATTTGTGTTCTTTTCACGTACCACATATGGATCAACCAGTGTCATTGCATGTGTGCTCTTTTCACAATCCACATATGGATCTACCAGTGTCATTGCATGCGTGTTCTTTTTAGTAACAACAACCAGAGTCATTGAAATGTGTGTTCTTTTCACATACCACCTATGGATCCACCAGTGTCATTGCATGTGTGTTCTTTTTAGTAAAAACAACCAGAGTCATTGCATGTGTGTTCTTTTCACATACCACATATGGATCCACCAGTGTCATTGAAATGCGTGTTCTCTTCAGAGACCACATGGATCCACCAGTGTCATTGCATGTATGTTATTTTCACTAATTACAACTGGAGTCATTGCATGTGTGTTCTTTTCACATACCACAAATGGATCCACCAGTTTCATTGCATGCGTTCTCTTTTCACAATCCACCTATGGATCCACCAGTGTCATTGCATGTGTGTTCTTTTTAGTAACAACAACCAGAGTCATTGAAATGTGTGTTCTTTTCACATACCACCTATGGATCCACCAGTGTCATTGCATGTGTGTTCTTTTTAGTAACAACAACCATAGTCATTGCATGTGTGTTCTTTTCACATACCACATATGGATCCACCAGTGTCATTAAAATGTGTGTTCTCTTCAGAGACCACACATGGATCCACTAGTGTCATTCCATGTGTGTTGTTTTCACTAACAACAACTGGAGTCATTGCATGTCTGCTCTTTTCACAATCCACCTATGGATCCACCAGTGTCATTGCATGTGTGTTCTTTTTACTAACGACAACTGGAGTCATTTCATGACTGTTCTTCTCACATACCACATATGGATCCACCAGTGTCATTGCATGTGTGTTCTCTTCACAATCCACACATGGATCCACCAGTGTCATTGCATGTGTGCTCTTTTTACTAACAACAACCACATTCATTGCATGTGTTGTTATCTTCAGAGACCACACATGGATCCACCAGTGTCATTGCATGTGTGTTCTTTTTACTAACAACAACCAGAGTCATTGAAATGTGTGTTCTTTTCACATACCACATATTGATCCACTAGTGTCGTTGAAATGTGTGTTCTTTTTAGAGACCACACATGGATCCACTAGTGTCATTGCATGTGTGCCCTTTTCACAATCCACCTATGGATCCACCAGTGTCATTGCATGTGTGTTCTTTTTAGTAACAACAACTAGAGTCATTAAAATGTGCGTTCTTTTCACATACCACCTATGGATCCACCAGTGTCATTACATGTGTGTTCTTTTTAGTAACAACAACTGGAGTCATTGCATGTGTATTCATTTCACATACCACATATGGATCCAGCAGTGTCATTGAAATGTGTGTTCTCTTAAGAGACCACACATGGATCCACCAGTGTCATTGCATGTATTTTCTTTTCACTAACAACAACTGGAGTCATTCCATGTGTGTTCTTTTCACATACCACATATGGATCCACCAGTGTCATTGCATGTGTGCTATTTTCATAATCCACATATGGATTCACTAGTGTCATTGTATGTGTGTTCTTTTTAGTAACAACAACCAAAGTCATTGAAATGTGTGTTCTTTTCACATACCACCTATGGATCCACCAGTGTCATTGCATGTGTGTTCTTTTTAGTAAAAACAATCAGAGTCATTGCATGTGTGTTCTTTTCACATACCACATATGGATCCACCAGTGTCATTGAAATGCGTGTTCTCTTCAGAGACCACATGGATCCACCGGTGTCATTGCATGTATGTTATTTTCACTAATAACAACTGGAGTCATTGCATGTGCGTTCTTTTCACATACCACAAATGGATCCACCAGGGTCATTGCATGCGTTCTCTTTTCACAATCCACCTATGGATCCACCAGTGTCATTGCATGTGTGTTCTTTTTAGTAACAACAACCAGAGTCATTGAAATGTGTGTTATTTTCACATACCACCTATGGATCCACCAGTGTCATTGCATGTGTGTTCTTTTTAGTAACAACAACCATAGTCATTGCATGTGTGTTCTTTTCACATACCACATATGGATCCACCAGTGTCATTAAAATGTGTGTTCTCTTCAGAGACCACACATGGATCCACTAGTGTCATTCCATGTGTGTTGTTTTCACTAACCAACAACTAGAGTCATTGCATGTGTGCTCTTTTCCCAATCGACCTATGGATCCACCAGTGTCATTGCATGTGTGTTCTTTTTACTAACGACAACTGGAGTCATTTCATGACTGTTCTTCTCACATACCACATATGGATCCACCAGTGTCATTGCATGTGTGTTCTCTTCACAATCCACACATGGATCCACCAATGTCATTGCATGTGTGCTCTTTTTACTAACAACAACCACATTCATTGCATGTGTTGTTATATTCAGAGACCACACATGGATCCACCAGTGTCATTGCATGTGTGTTCTTTTTACTAACAACAACCAGAGTCATTGAAATGTGTGTTCTTTTCACATACCACATATTGATCCACTAGTGTCATTGAAATGTGTGTTCTTTTTAGAGACCACACATGGATCCACTAGTGTCATTGCATGTGTGCCCTTTTCACAATCCACCTATGGATCCACCAGTGTCATTGCATGTGTGTTCTTTTTAGTAACAACAACCAGAGTCATTAAAATGTGCGTTCTTTTCACATACCACCTATGGATCCACCAGTGTCATTACATGTGTGTTCTTTTTAGTAACAACAACTGGAGTCATTGCATGTGTATTCATTTCACATACCACATATGGATCCAGCAGTGTCATTGAAATGTGTGTTCTCTTAAGAGACCACACATGGATCCACCAGTGTCATTGCATGTATTTTCTTTTCACTAACAACAACTGGAGTCATTCCATGTGTGTTCTTTTCACATACCACATATGGATCCACCAGTGTCATTGCATGTGTGCTATTTTCATAATCCACATATGGATTCACTAGTGTCATTGTATGTGTGTTCTTTTTAGTAACAACAACCAGAGTCATTGAAATGTGTGTTCTTTTCACATACCACCAATGGATCCACCAGTGTCATTGCATGTCTGTTCTTTTTAGTAAAAACAACCAGAGTCATTGCATGTGTGTTCTTTTCACATACCACATATGGATCCACCAGTGTCATTGAAATGCGTGTTCTCTTCAGAGACCACATGGATCCACCAGTGTCATTGCATGTATGTTATTTTCACTAATAACAACTGGAGTCATTGCATGTGCGTTCTTTTCACATACCACAAATGGATCCACCAGTGTCATTGCATGTGTTCTCTTTTCACAATCCACCTATGGATCCACCAGTGTCATTGCATGTGTGTTCTTTTTAGTAACAACAACCAGAGTCATTGAAATGTGTGTTCTTTTCACATACCACCTATGGATCCACCAGTGTCATTGCATGTGTGTTCTTTTTAGTAAAAACAACCAGAGTCATTGCATGTGTGTTCTTTTCACATACCACATATGGATCCACCAGTGTCATTGCATGTGTGTTCTTTTTAGTAAAAACAACCAGAGTCATTGCATGTGTGTTCTTTTCACAATCCACCTATGGATCCATCAGTGTCATTGCATGTATGTTCTTTTCACTAACAACAACTGGAGTCATCGCATTTGTGTTCTTTTCACGTACCACATATGGATCAACCAGTGTCATTGCATGTGTGCTCTTTTCACAATCCACATATGGATCTACCAGTGTCATTGCATGCGTGTTCTTTTTAGTAACAACAACCAGAGTCATTGAAATGTGTGTTCTTTTCACATACCACCTATGGATCCACCAGTGTCATTGCATGTGTGTTCTTTTTAGTAAAAACAACCAGAGTCATTGCATGTGTGTTCTTTTCACATACCACATATGGATCCACCAGTGTCATTGAAATGCGTGTTCTCTTCAGAGACCACATGGATCCACCAGTGTCATTGCATGTATGTTATTTTCACTAATTACAACTGGAGTCATTGCATGTGTGTTCTTTTCACATACCACAAATGGATCCACCAGTGTCATTGCATGCGTTCTCTTTTCACAATCCACCTATGGATCCACCAGTGTCATTGCATGTGTGTTCTTTTTAGTAACAACAACCAGAGTCATTGAAATGTGTGTTCTTTTCACATACCACCTATGGATCCACCAGTGTCATTGCATGTGTGTTCTTTTTAGTAACAACAACCATAGTCATTGCATGTGTGTTCTTTTCACATACCACATATGGATCCACCAGTGTCATTAAAATGTGTGTTCTCTTCAGAGACCACACATGGATCCACTAGTGTCATTCCATGTGTGTTGTTTTCACTAACAACAACTGGAGTCATTGCATGTCTGCTCTTTTCACAATCCACCTATGGATCCACCAGTGTCATTGCATGTGTGTTCTTTTTACTAACGACAACTGGAGTCATTTCATGACTGTTCTTCTCACATACCACATATGGATCCACCAGTGTCATTGCATGTGTGTTCTCTTCACAATCCACACATGGATCCACCAGTGTCATTGCATGTGTGCTCTTTTTACTAACAACGACCACATTCATTGCATGTGTTGTTATCTTCAGAGACCACACATGGATCCACCAGTGTCATTGCATGTGTGTTCTTTTTACTAACAACAACCAGAGTCATTGAAATGTGTGTTCTTTTCACATACCACATATTGATCCACTAGTGTCGTTGAAATGTGTGTTCTTTTTAGAGACCACACATGGATCCACTAGTGTCATTGCATGTGTGCCCTTTTCACAATCCACCTATGGATCCACCAGTGTCATTGCATGTGTGTTCTTTTTAGTAACAACAACCAGAGTCATTAAAATGTGCGTTCTTTTCACATACCACCTATGGATCCACCAGTGTCATTACATGTGTGTTCTTTTTAGTAACAACAACTGGAGTCATTGCATGTGTATTCATTTCACATACCACATATGGATCCAGCAGTGTCATTGAAATGTGTGTTCTCTTAAGAGACCACACATGGATCCACCAGTGTCATTGCATGTATTTTCTTTTCACTAACAACAACTGGAGTCATTCCATGTGTGTTCTTTTCACATACCACATATGGATCCACCAGTGTCATTGCATGTGTGCTATTTTCATAATCCACATATGGATTCACTAGTGTCATTGTATGTGTGTTCTTTTTAGTAACAACAACCAGAGTCATTGAAATGTGTGTTCTTTTCACATACCACCAATGGATCCACCAGTGTCATTACATGTCTGTTCTTTTTAGTAAAAACAACCAGAGTCATTGCATGTGTGTTCTTTTCACATACCACATATGGATCCACCAGTGTCATTGAAATGCGTGTTCTCTTCAGAGACCACATGGATCCACCAGTGTCATTGCATGTATGTTATTTTCACTAATAACAACTGGAGTCATTGCATGTGCGTTCTTTTCACATACCACAAATGGATCCACCAGTGTCATTGCATGTGTTCTCTTTTCACAATCCACCTATGGATCCACCAGTGTCATTGCATGTGTGTTCTTTTTAGTAACAACAACCAGAGTCATTGAAATGTGTGTTCTTTTCACATACCACCTATGGATCCACCAGTGTCATTGCATGTGTGTTCTTTTTAGTAAAAACAACCAGAGTCATTGCATGTGTGTTCTTTTCACATACCACATATGGATCCACCAGTGTCATTGCATGTGTGTTCTTTTTAGTAAAAACAACCAGAGTCATTGCATGTGTGTTCTTTTCACAATCCACCTATGGATCCATCAGTGTCATTGCATGTATGTTCTTTTCACTAACAACAACTGGAGTCATCGCATTTGTGTTCTTTTCACGTACCACATATGGATCAACCAGTGTCATTGCATGTGTGCTCTTTTCACAATCCACATATGGATCTACCAGTGTCATTGCATGCGTGTTCTTTTTAGTAACAACAACCAGAGTCATTGAAATGTGTGTTCTTTTCACATACCACCTATGGATCCACCAGTGTCATTGCATGTGTGTTCTTTTTAGTAAAAACAACCAGAGTCATTGCATGTGTGTTCTTTTCACATACCACATATGGATCCACCAGTGTCATTGAAATGCGTGTTCTCTTCAGAGACCACATGGATCCACCAGTGTCATTGCATGTATGTTATTTTCACTAATTACAACTGGAGTCATTGCATGTGTGTTCTTTTCACATACCACAAATGGATCCACCAGTGTCATTGCATGCGTTCTCTTTTCACAATCCACCTATGGATCCACCAGTGTCATTGCATGTGTGTTCTTTTTAGTAACAACAACCAGAGTCATTGAAATGTGTGTTCTTTTCACATACCACCTATGGATCCACCAGTGTCATTGCATGTGTGTTCTTTTTAGTAACAACAACCATAGTCATTGCATGTGTGTTCTTTTCACATACCACATATGGATCCACCAGTGTCATTAAAATGTGTGTTCTCTTCAGAGACCACACATGGATCCACTAGTGTCATTCCATGTGTGTTGTTTTCACTAACAACAACTGGAGTCATTGCATGTCTGCTCTTTTCACAATCCACCTATGGATCCACCAGTGTCATTGCATGTGTGTTCTTTTTACTAACGACAACTGGAGTCATTTCATGACTGTTCTTCTCACATACCACATATGGATCCACCAGTGTCATTGCATGTGTGTTCTCTTCACAATCCACACATGGATCCACCAGTGTCATTGCATGTGTGCTCTTTTTACTAACAACAACCACATTCATTGCATGTGTTGTTATCTTCAGAGACCACACATGGATCCACCAGTGTCATTGCATGTGTGTTCTTTTTACTAACAACAACCAGAGTCATTGAAATGTGTGTTCTTTTCACATACCACATATTGATCCACTAGTGTCGTTGAAATGTGTGTTCTTTTTAGAGACCACACATGGATCCACTAGTGTCATTGCATGTGTGCCCTTTTCACAATCCACCTATGGATCCACCAGTGTCATTGCATGTGTGTTCTTTTTAGTAACAACAACTAGAGTCATTAAAATGTGCGTTCTTTTCACATACCACCTATGGATCCACCAGTGTCATTACATGTGTGTTCTTTTTAGTAACAACAACTGGAGTCATTGCATGTGTATTCATTTCACATACCACATATGGATCCAGCAGTGTCATTGAAATGTGTGTTCTCTTAAGAGACCACACATGGATCCACCAGTGTCATTGCATGTATTTTCTTTTCACTAACAACAACTGGAGTCATTCCATGTGTGTTCTTTTCACATACCACATATGGATCCACCAGTGTCATTGCATGTGTGCTATTTTCATAATCCACATATGGATTCACTAGTGTCATTGTATGTGTGTTCTTTTTAGTAACAACAACCAAAGTCATTGAAATGTGTGTTCTTTTCACATACCACCTATGGATCCACCAGTGTCATTGCATGTGTGTTCTTTTTAGTAAAAACAATCAGAGTCATTGCATGTGTGTTCTTTTCACATACCACATATGGATCCACCAGTGTCATTGAAATGCGTGTTCTCTTCAGAGACCACATGGATCCACCGGTGTCATTGCATGTATGTTATTTTCACTAATAACAACTGGAGTCATTGCATGTGCGTTCTTTTCACATACCACAAATGGATCCACCAGTGTCATTGCATGCGTTCTCTTTTCACAATCCACCTATGGATCCACCAGTGTCATTGCATGTGTGTTCTTTTTAGTAACAACAACCAGAGTCATTGAAATGTGTGTTATTTTCACATACCACCTATGGATCCACCAGTGTCATTGCATGTGTGTTCTTTTTAGTAACAACAACCATAGTCATTGCATGTGTGTTCTTTTCACATACCACATATGGATCCACCAGTGTCATTAAAATGTGTGTTCTCTTCAGAGACCACACATGGATCCACTAGTGTCATTCCATGTGTGTTGTTTTCACTAACCAACAACTAGAGTCATTGCATGTGTGCTCTTTTCACAATCGACCTATGGATCCACCAGTGTCATTGCATGTGTGTTCTTTTTACTAACGACAACTGGAGTCATTTCATGACTGTTCTTCTCACATACCACATATGGATCCACCAGTGTCATTGCATGTGTGTTCTCTTCACAATCCACACATGGATCCACCAATGTCATTGCATGTGTGCTCTTTTTACTAACAACAACCACATTCATTGCATGTGTTGTTATATTCAGAGACCACACATGGATCCACCAGTGTCATTGCATGTGTGTTCTTTTTACTAACAACAACCAGAGTCATTGAAATGTGTGTTCTTTTCACATACCACATATTGATCCACTAGTGTCATTGAAATGTGTGTACTTTTTAGAGACCACACATGGATCCACTAGTGTCATTGCATGTGTGCCCTTTTCACAATCCACCTATGGATCCACCAGTGTCATTGCATGTGTGTTCTTTTTAGTAACAACAACCAGAGTCATTAAAATGTGCGTTCTTTTCACATACCACCTATGGATCCACCAGTGTCATTACATGTGTGTTCTTTTTAGTAACAACAACTGGAGTCATTGCATGTGTATTCATTTCACATACCACATATGGATCCAGCAGTGTCATTGAAATGTGTGTTCTCTTAAGAGACCACACATGGATCCACCAGTGTCATTGCATGTATTTTCTTTTCACTAACAACAACTGGAGTCATTCCATGTGTGTTCTTTTCACATACCACATATGGATCCACCAGTGTCATTGCATGTGTGCTATTTTCATAATCCACATATGGATTCACTAGTGTCATTGTATGTGTGTTCTTTTTAGTAACAACAACCAGAGTCATTGAAATGTGTGTTCTTTTCACATACCACCTATGGATCCACCAGTGTCATTGCGTGTGTGTTCTTTTTAGTAAAAACAACCAGAGTCATTGCATGTGTGTTCTTTTCACATACCACATATGGATCCACCAGTGTCAATGAAATATGTGTTCTCTTCAGACACCACACATGGATCCACCAGTGTCATTGCATGTATGTTCTTTTCACTAACAACAACGGGAGTCATTGCATTTGTCTTCTTTTCACATACCACATATGGATCCACCAGTGTCATTGCATGTGTGCTCTTTTCACAATCCACCTATGGATCCACCAGTGTCATTGCATGTGTGTTCTTTTTAGTAACAACAACCAGAGTCATTGAAATGTGTGTTCTTTTCACATACCACCTATGGATCCACCAGTGTCATTGCATGTGTGTTCTTTTTAGTAACAACAACCAGAGTCATTGCATGTGTGTTCTTTTCACATACCACATATGGATCCACCAGTGTCATTTAAATGTGTGTTCTCTTCAGAGACCACATGGATCCACCAGTGTCATTGCATGTATGTTATTTTCACTAATAACAACAGGAGTCATTGCATCTGTGTTCTTTTCACATACCGCAAATGGATCCACTAGTGTCATTGCATGTGTGCTCTTTTCACAATCCACATATGGATCCACCTGTGTCATTGCATGTGTGTTCTTTTTAGTAACAACAACCAGAGTCATTGAAATGTGTGTTCTTTTCACATACCACCTATGGATCCACCAGTGTCATTGCATGTGTGTTCTTTTTAGTAAAAACAACCAGAGTCATTGCATGTGTGTTTGTTTCACATACCACATATGGATCCACCAGTGTCATTGAAATGTGTGTTCTCTTCAGACACCACACATGGATCCACCAGTGTCATTGCATGTGTGTTCTTTTCACTAACAACAACGGGAGTCATTGCATTTGTCTTCTTTTCACATACCACATATGGATCCACTAGTGTCATTGCATGTGTGCTATTTTCACAATCCACATATGGATCCACGAGTGTCATTGTATGTGTGTTCTTTTTAGTAACAACAACCAGAGTCATTGAAATGTGTGTTCTTTTCACATACCACCCATGGATCCACCAGTGTCATTGCATGTGTGTTCTTTTTAGTAAAAACAACCAGAGTCATTGCATGTGTGTTCTTTTCACATACCACATATGGATCCACTAGTGTCATTGCATGTGTGTTCTTTTTAGTAAAAACAACCAGAGTCATTGCATGTGTGTTCTTTTCACAATCCACCTAGGATCCATCAGTGTCATTGCATGTATGTTCTTTTCACTAACAACAACTGGAGTCATCGCATTTGTGTTCTTTTCACATACCACATTTGGATCCACCAGTGTCATTGCATGTGTGCTCTTTTCACAATCCACATATGGATCTACCAGTGTCATTGCATGTGTGTTCTTTTTAGTAAGAACAACCATAGTCATTGCATGTGTGCTCTTTTTACTAACAACAACCACATTCATTGCATGTGTTGTTATCTTCAGAGACCACACATGGATCCACCAGTGTCATTGCATGTGTGTTCTTTTTACTAACAACAACCAGAGTCATTAAAATGTGCATTCTTTTCACATACCACCTATGGATCCACCAGTGTCATTACATGTGTGTTCTTTTTAGTAACAACAACTGGAGTCATTGCATGTGTATTCATTTCACATACCACATATGGATCCAGCAGTGTCATTGAAATGTGTGTTCTCTAAAGAGACCACACATGGATCCACCAGTGTCATTGCATGTATTTTCTTTTCACTAACAACAACTGGAGTCATTCCATGTGTGTTCTTTTCACATACCACATATGGATCTACCAGTGTCATTGCATGTGTGCTATTTTCATAATCCACATATGGATTCACTAGTGTCATTGTATGTGTGTTCTTTTTAGTAACAACAACCAGAGTCATTGAAATGTGTGTTCTTTTCACATACCACCTATGGATCCACCAGTGTCATTGCATCTGTGTTCTTTTTAGTAAAAACAACCAGAGTCATTGCATGTGTGTTCTTTTCACATACCACATATGGATCCAGCAGTGTCATTGAAATGTGTGTTCTCTTCAGAGACCACACATGGATACACCAGTGTCATTGCATGTATTTTCTTTTCACTAACAACAACTGGAGTCATTCCATGTGTGTTCTTTTCACATACCACATATGGATCCACCAGTGTCATTGCATGTGTGCTATTTTCATAATCCACATATGGATTCACTAGTGTCATTGTATGTGTGTTCTTTTTAGTAACAATAACCAGAGTCATTGAAATGTGTGTTCTTTTCACATACCACCTATGGATCCACCAGTGTCATTGCATGTGTGTTCTTTTTAGTAAAAACAACCAGAGTCATTGCATGTGTGTTCTTTTCACATACCACATATGGATCCACCAGTGTCATTGAAATATGTGTTCTCTTCAGACACCACACATGGATCCACCGGTGTCATTGCATGTATGTTCTTTTCACTAACAACAACGGGAGTCATTGCATTTGTCTTCTTTTCACATACCACATATGGATCCACCAGTGTCATTGCATGTGTGCTCTTTTCACAATCCACCTATGGATCCACCAGTGTCATTGCATGTGTGTTCTTTTTAGTAACAACAACCAGAGTCATTGAAATGTGTGTTCTTTTCACATACCACCTATGGATCCACCAGTGTCATTGCATGTGTGTTCTTTTTAGTAACAACAACCAGAGTCATTGCATGTGTGTTCTTTTCACATACCACATATGGATCCACCAGTGTCATTGAAATGTGTGTTCTCTTCAGAGACCACATGGATCCACCAGTGTCATTGCATGTATGTTATTTTCACTAATAACAACTGGAGTCATTGCATCTGTGTTCTTTTCACATACCGCAAATGGATCCACTAGTGTCATTGCATGTGTGCTCTTTTCACAATCCACATATGGATCCACCAGTGTCATTGCATGTGTGTTCTTTTCACTAACAACAACTGGAGTCATTCCATGTGTGTTCTTTTCACATACCACATATGGATCCACCAGTGTCATTGCATGTGTGCTATTTTCATAATCCACATATGGATTCACTAGTGTCATTGTATGTGTGTTCTTTTTAGTAACAACAACCAGAGTCATTGAAATGTGTGTTCTTTTCACATACCACCTATGGATCCACCAGTATCATTGCATGTGTGTTCTTTTTAGTAAAAACAACCAGAGTCATTGCATGTGTGTTCGTTTCACATACCACCTATGGATCCACCAGTGTCATTGAAATGTGTGTTCTCTTCAGACACCACACATGGATCCACCAGTGTCATTGCATGTGTGTTGTTTTCACTAACAACAACGGGAGTCATTACATTTGTCTTCTTTTCACATACCACATATGGATCCACCAGTGTCATTGCATGTGTGCTATTTTCACAATCCACATATGGATCTACTAGTGTCATTGCATGTGTGTTCTTTTTAGTAACAACAACCAGAGTCATTGAAATGTGTGTTCTTTTCACATACCACCTATGGATCCACCAGTGTCATTGCATGTGTGTTCTTTTTAGTAAAAACAACCAGAGTCATTGCATGTGTGTTCTTTTCACATACCACATATGGATCCACCAGTGTCATTGAAATGCGTGTTCTCTTCAGAGACCACATGGATCCACCAGTGTCATTGCATGTATGTTATTTTCACTAATAACAACTGGAGTCATTGCATGTGCGTTCTTTTCACATACCACAAATGGATCCACCAGTGTCATTGCATGCGTTCTCTTTTCACAATCCACCTATGGATCCACCAGTGTCATTGCATGTGTGTTCTTTTTAGTAACAACAACCAGAGTCATTGAAATGTGTGTTCTTTTCACATACCACCTATGGATCCACCAGTGTCATTGCATGTGTGTTCTTTTTAGTAACAACAACCATAGTCATTGCATGTGTGTTCTTTTCACATACCACATATGGATCCACCAGTGTCATTAAAATGTGTGTTCTCTTCAGAGACCACACATGGATCCACTAGTGTCATTCCATGTGTGTTGTTTTCCCTAACAACAACTAGAGTCATTGCATGTGTGCTCTTTTCACAATCCACCTATGGATCCACCAGTGTCATTGCATGTGTGTTCTTTTTACTAACGACAACTGGAGTCATTTCATGACTGTTCTTCTCACATACCACATATGGATCCACCAGTGTCATTGCATGTGTGTTCTCTTCACAATCCACACATGGATCCACTTTGTCATTGCATGTGTGCTCTTTTTACTAACAACAACCACATTCATTGCATGTGTTGTTATCTTCAGAGACCACACATGGATCCACCAGTGTCATTGCATGTGTGTTCTTTTTACTAACAACAACCAGAGTCATTGAAATGTGTGTTCTTTTAACATACCACATATTGATCCACTAGTGTCATTGAAATGTGTGTTCTTTTTAGAGACTACACATGGATCCACTAGTGTCATTGCATGTGTGCCCTTTTCACAATCCAAGTATGGATCCACCAGTGTCATTGCATGTGTGTTCTTTTTAGTAACAACAACCAGAGTCATTAAAATGTGCGTTCTTTTCACATACCACCTATGGATCCACCAGTGTCATTACATGTGTGTTCTTTTTAGTAACAACAACTGGAGTCATTGCATGTGTATTCATTTCACATACCACACATGGATCCAGTAGTGTCATTCAAATGTGTGTTCTCTTCAGAGACCACACATGGATCCACCAGTGTCATTGCATGTATTTTCTTTTCACTAACAACAACTGGAGTCATTCCATGTGTGTTCTTTTCACATACCACATATGGATCCACCAGTGTCATTGCATGTGTGCTATTTTCATAATCCACATATGGATTCACTAGTGTCATTGTATGTGTGTTCTTTTTAGTAACAACAACCAGAGTCATTGAAATGTGTGTTCTTTTCACATACCACCTATGGATCCACCAGTGTCATTGCATGTGTGTTCTTTTTAGTAAAAACAACCAGAGTCATTGCATGTGTGTTCTTTTCACATACCACATACGGATCCAACAGTGTCATTGAAATGTGTGTTCTCTTCAGAGACCACACATGGATACACCAGTGTCATTGCATGTATTTTCTTTTCACTAACAACAACTGGAATCATTCCATGTGTGTTCTTTTCACATACCACAAATGCATCCACTAGTATCATTGCATGTGTGCTCTTTTCACAATCCACATATGGATCCACCAGTGTCATTGCATGTGTGTTCTTTTTAGTAACAACAACCAGAGTCATTGAAATGTGTGTTCTTTTCACATACCACCTATGGATCCACCAGTGTCATTGCATGTGTGTACTTTTTAGTAAAAACAACCAGAGTCATTGCATGTGTGTTCGTTTCACATACCACATATGGATCCACCAGTGTCATTGAAATGTGTGTTCTCATCAGACACCACACATGGATCCACCAGTGTCATTGCATGTATGTTCTTTTCACTAACAACAACGGGAGTCATTGCATCTATGTTCTTTTCACATACCACATATGGATCCACCAGTGTCATTGCATGTGTGCTCTTTTCACAATCCACCTATGGATCCACCAGTGTCATTGCATGTGTGTTCTTTTTAGTAACAACAACCAGAGTCATTGAAATGTGTGTTCTTTTCACATACCACCTATGGATCCACCAGTGTCATTGCATGTGTGTTCTTTTTAGTAACAACAACCAGAGTCATTGCATGTGTGTTCTTTTCACATACCACATATGGATCCACCAGTGTCATTGAAATGTGTGTTCTCTTCAGAGACCACATGGATCCACCAGTGTCATTGCATGTATGTTATTTTCACTAATAACAACTGGAGTCATTCCATCTATGTTCTTTTCACATACCACAAATGGATCCACTAGTGTCATTGCATGTGTGCTCTTTTCACAATCCACATATGGATCCAGCAGTGTCATTGCATGTGTGTTCTTTTTAGTAACAACAACCAGAGTCATTGAAATGTGTGTTCTTTTCACATACCACCTATGGATCCACCAGTGTCATTGCATGTGTGTTCTTTTTAGTAAAAACAACCAGAGTCATTGCATGTGTGTTCGTTTCACATACCACATATGGATCCACCAGTGTCATTGACATGTGTGTTCTCATCAGACACCACACATGGATCCACCAGTGTCATTGCATGTATGTTCTTTTCACTAACAACAACGGGAGTCAATGCATTTGTCTTCTTTTCACATACCACATATGGATCCACCAGTGTCATTGCATGTGTGCTCTTTTCACAATCCACATATGGATCCACTAGTGTCATTGCATGTGTGTTCTTTTTAGTAACAACAACCAGAGTCATTGAAATGTGTGTTCTTTTCACATACCACCTATGGATCCACCAGTGTCATTGCATGTGTGTTCTTTTTAGTAAAAACAACCAGAGTCATTGCATGTGTGTTCGTTTCACATACCACCTATGGATCCACCAGTGTCATTGCATGTGTGTTCTTTTTAGTAACAACAATCAGAGTCATTGCATGTGTGTTCTTTTCACATACCACATATGGATCCACCAGTGTCATTGAAATGTGTGTTCTCTTCAGAGACCACACGGATCCACCAGTGTCATTGCATGTATGTTATTTTCAGTAATAACAACTGGAGTCATTGCATGTGTGTTCTTTTCACATACCCCAATGGATCCACCGGTGTCATTGCATGTGTGCTCTTTTCACAATCCACCTATGGATCCACCAGTGTCATTGCATGTGTGTTCTTTTTAGTAACAACAATCAGAGTCATTGAAATGTGTGTTCTTTTCACATACCACCTATGGATCCACCAGTGTCATTGCAGGTGTGTTCTTTTTAGTAACAACAACCAGAGTCATTGCATGTGTGTTCTTTTCACATACCACATATGGATCCACCAGTGTCATTGAAATGTGTGTTCTCTTCAGAGACAACACATGGGTCCACCAGTGTCATTCCATGTGTGTTCTTTTCACTAACAACACCTAGAGTCATTGCATGTATGCTCTTTTCACAATCCACCTATGGATCCACCAGTGTCATTGCATGTGTGTTCTTTTCACATACCACATATGGATCCAGTAGTGTCATTGCATGTGTGTTCTCTTCAGAGAGCACACATGGATCCACCAGTGTCATTGCATGTGTGTTCTTTTTACTAACAACAACCAGAGTCATTGAAATGTGTGCTCTTTTCACCATCCACCTTTGGATCCACCAGTGTCATTGCATTTGTGTTCTTTTTACTAACAACAACTGAGTCATTGAAATGTGTGTTCTTTTCACATACCACATATGGATCCACTAGTGTCATTGCATGTGTGTTCTTTTCACAATCCACCTATGGATCCACCAGTGTCATTACATGTGTGATCTGTTCACTAACAACAACAGGAGTCATTGCATGTGTGTTCTTTTCACATACCACATATGGATCCACCAGTGTCATTGCATGTGTGCACTTTTCACAATCCACCTATGGATCCACCAGTGTCATTGCATGTGTGTTCTTTTTAGTAACAACAACCAGAGTCATTGAAATGTGTGTTCTTTTCACATACCACCTATGGATCCACCAGTGTCATTGCAGGTGTGTTCTTTTTAGTAACAACAACCAGAGTCATTGCATGTGTGTTCTTTTCACATACCACATATGGATCCACCAGTGTCATTGAAATGTGTGTTCTCTTCAGACACCACATGGATCCACCAGTGTCATTGCATGTATGTTATTTTCACTAATAACAACTTGAGTAATTGCATGTGTATTCTTTTCACATACCACAAATGCATCCACTAGTATCATTGCATGTGTGCTCTTTTCACAATCCACATATGGATCCACCAGTGTCATTGCATGTGTGTTCTTTTTAGTAACAACAACCAGAGTCATTGAAATGTGTGTTCTTTTCACATACCACCTATGGATCCACCAGTGTCATTGCATGTGTGTTCTTTTTAGTAAAAACAACCAGAGTCATTGCATGTGTGTTCGTTTCACATACCACATATGGATCCACCAGTGTCATTGAAATGTGTGTTCTCATCAGACACCACACATGGATCCACCAGTGTCATTGCATGTATGTTCTTTTCACTAACAACAACGGGAGTCATTGCATTTGTCTTCTTTTCACATGCCACATATGGATCCACCAGTGTCATTGCATGTGTGCTCTTTTCACAATCCACCTATGGATCCACCAGTGTCATTGCATGTGTGTTCTTTTTAGTAACAACAACCAGAGTCATTGAAATGTGTGTTCTTTTCACATACCACCTATGGATCCACCAGTGTCATTGCATGTGTGTTCTTTTTAGTAACAACAACCAGAGTCATTGCATGTGTGTTCTTTTCACATACCACATATGGATCCACCAGTGTCATTGAAATGTGTGTTCTCTTCAGAGACCACATGGATCCACCAGTGTTATTGCATGTATTATATTTTCACTAATAACAACTGGAGTCATTGCATCTATGTTCTTTTCACATACCACAAATGGATCCACTAGTGTCATTGCATGTGTGCTCTTTTCACAATCCACATATGGATCCAGCAGTGTCATTGCATGTGTGTTCTTTTTAGTAACAACAACCAGAGTCATTGAAATGTGTGTTCTTTTCACATACCACCTATGGATCCACCAGTGTCATTGCATGTGTGTTCTTTTTAGTAAAAACAACCAGAGTCATTGCATGTGTGTTCGTTTCACATACCACATATGGATCCACCAGTGTCATTGACATGTGTGTTCTCATCAGACACCACACATGGATCCACCAGTGTCATTGCATGTATGTTCTTTTCACTAACAACAACGGGAGTCAATGCATTTGTCTTCTTTTCACATACCACATATGGATCCACCAGTGTCATTGCATGTGTGCTCTTTTCACAATCCACATATGGATCCACTAGTGTCATTGCATGTGTGTTCTTTTTAGTAACAACAACCAGAGTCATTGAAATGTGTGTTCTTTTCACATACCACCTATGGATCCACCAGTGTCATTGCATGTGTGTTCTTTTTAGTAAAAACAACCAGAGTCATTGCATGTGTGTTCGTTTCACATACCACCTATGGATCCACCAGTGTCATTGCATGTGTGTTCTTTTTAGTAACAACAATCAGAGTCATTGCATGTGTGTTCTTTTCACATACCACATATGGATCCACCAGTGTCATTGAAATGTGTGTTCTCTTCAGAGACCACACGGATCCACCAGTGTCATTGCATGTATGTTATTTTCAGTAATAACAACTGGAGTCATTGCATGTGTGTTCTTTTCACATACCCCAATGGATCCACCGGTGTCATTGCATGTGTGCTCTTTTCACAATCCACCTATGGATCCACCAGTGTCATTGCATGTGTGTTCTTTTTAGTAACAACAATCAGAGTCATTGAAATGTGTGTTCTTTTCACATACCACCTATGGATCCACCAGTGTCATTGCAGGTGTGTTCTTTTTAGTAACAACAACCAGAGTCATTGCATGTGTGTTCTTTTCACATACCACATATGGATCCACCAGTGTCATTGAAATGTGTGTTCTCTTCAGAGACAACACATGGGTCCACCAGTGTCATTCCATGTGTGTTCTTTTCACTAACAACACCTAGAGTCATTGCATGTATGCTCTTTTCACAATCCACCTATGGATCCACCAGTGTCATTGCATGTGTGTTCTTTTCACATACCACATATGGATCCAGTAGTGTCATTGCATGTGTGTTCTCTTCAGAGAGCACACATGGATCCACCAGTGTCATTGCATGTGTGTTCTTTTTACTAACAACAACCAGAGTCATTGAAATGTGTGCTCTTTTCACCATCCACCTTTGGATCCACCAGTGTCATTGCATTTGTGTTCTTTTTACTAACAACAACTGAGTCATTGAAATGTGTGTTCTTTTCACATACCACATATGGATCCACTAGTGTCATTGCATGTGTGTTCTTTTCACAATCCACCTATGGATCCACCAGTGTCATTACATGTGTGATCTGTTCACTAACAACAACAGGAGTCATTGCATGTGTGTTCTTTTCACATACCACATATGGATCCACCAGTGTCATTGCATGTGTGCACTTTTCACAATCCACCTATGGATCCACCAGTGTCATTGCATGTGTGTTCTTTTTAGTAACAACAACCAGAGTCATTGAAATGTGTGTTCTTTTCACATACCACCTATGGATCCACCAGTGTCATTGCAGGTGTGTTCTTTTTAGTAACAACAACCAGAGTCATTGCATGTGTGTTCTTTTCACATACCACATATGGATCCACCAGTGTCATTGAAATGTGTGTTCTCTTCAGACACCACATGGATCCACCAGTGTCATTGCATGTATGTTATTTTCACTAATAACAACTGGAGTAATTGCATGTGTATTCTTTTCACATACCACAAATGCATCCACTAGTATCATTGCATGTGTGCTCTTTTCACAATCCACATATGGATCCACCAGTGTCATTGCATGTGTGTTCTTTTTAGTAACAACAACCAGAGTCATTGAAATGTGTGTTCTTTTCACATACCACCTATGGATCCACCAGTGTCATTGCATGTGTGTTCTTTTTAGTAAAAACAACCAGAGTCATTGCATGTGTGTTCGTTTCACATACCACATATGGATCCACCAGTGTCATTGAAATGTGTGTTCTCATCAGACACCACACATGGATCCACCAGTGTCATTGCATGTATGTTCTTTTCACTAACAACAACGGGAGTCATTGCATTTGTCTTCTTTTCACATGCCACATATGGATCCACCAGTGTCATTGCATGTGTGCTCTTTTCACAATCCACCTATGGATCCACCAGTGTCATTGCATGTGTGTTCTTTTTAGTAACAACAACCAGAGTCATTGAAATGTGTGTTCTTTTCACATACCACCTATGGATCCACCAGTGTCATTGCATGTGTGTTCTTTTTAGTAACAACAACCAGAGTCATTGCATGTGTGTTCTTTTCACATACCACATATGGATCCACCAGTGTCATTGAAATGTGTGTTCTCTTCAGAGACCACATGGATCCACCAGTGTCATTGCATGTATGTTATTTTCACTAATAACAACTGGAGTCATTGCATCTATGTTCTTTTCACATACCACAAATGGATCCACTAGTGTCATTGCATGTGTGCTCTTTTCACAATCCACATATGGATCCAGCAGTGTCATTGCATGTGTGTTCTTTTTAGTAACAACAACCAGAGTCATTGAAATGTGTGTTCTTTTCACATACCACCTATGGATCCACCAGTGTCATTGCATGTGTGTTCTTTTTAGTAAAAACAACCAGAGTCATTGCATGTGTGTTCGTTTCACATACCACATATGGATCCACCAGTGTCATTGACATGTGTGTTCTCATCAGACACCACACATGGATCCACCAGTGTCATTGCATGTATGTTCTTTTCACTAACAACAACGGGAGTCAATGCATTTGTCTTCTTTTCACATACCACATATGGATCCACCAGTGTCATTGCATGTGTGCTCTTTTCACAATCCACATATGGATCCACTAGTGTCATTGCATGTGTGTTCTTTTTAGTAACAACAACCAGAGTCATTGAAATGTGTGTTCTTTTCACATACCACCTATGGATCCACCAGTGTCATTGCATGTGTGTTCTTTTTAGTAAAAACAACCAGAGTCATTGCATGTGTGTTCGTTTCACATACCACCTATGGATCCACCAGTGTCATTGCATGTGTGTTCTTTTTAGTAACAACAATCAGAGTCATTGCATGTGTGTTCTTTTCACATACCACATATGGATCCACCAGTGTCATTGAAATGTGTGTTCTCTTCAGAGACCACACGGATCCACCAGTGTCATTGCATGTATGTTATTTTCAGTAATAACAACTGGAGTCATTGCATGTGTGTTCTTTTCACATACCCCAATGGATCCACCGGTGTCATTGCATGTGTGCTCTTTTCACAATCCACCTATGGATCCACCAGTGTCATTGCATGTGTGTTCTTTTTAGTAACAACAATCAGAGTCATTGAAATGTGTGTTCTTTTCACATACCACCTATGGATCCACCAGTGTCATTGCAGGTGTGTTCTTTTTAGTAACAACAACCAGAGTCATTGCATGTGTGTTCTTTTCACATACCACATATGGATCCACCAGTGTCATTGAAATGTGTGTTCTCTTCAGAGACAACACATGGGTCCACCAGTGTCATTCCATGTGTGTTCTTTTCACTAACAACACCTAGAGTCATTGCATGTATGCTCTTTTCACAATCCACCTATGGATCCACCAGTGTCATTGCATGTGTGTTCTTTTCACATACCACATATGGATCCAGTAGTGTCATTGCATGTGTGTTCTCTTCAGAGAGCACACATGGATCCACCAGTGTCATTGCATGTGTGTTCTTTTTACTAACAACAACCAGAGTCATTGAAATGTGTGCTCTTTTCACCATCCACCTTTGGATCCACCAGTGTCATTGCATTTGTGTTCTTTTTACTAACAACAACTGAGTCATTGAAATGTGTGTTCTTTTCACATACCACATATGGATCCACTAGTGTCATTGCATGTGTGTTCTTTTCACAATCCACCTATGGATCCACCAGTGTCATTACATGTGTGATCTGTTCACTAACAACAACAGGAGTCATTGCATGTGTGTTCTTTTCACATACCACATATGGATCCACCAGTGTCATTGCATGTGTGCACTTTTCACAATCCACCTATGGATCCACCAGTGTCATTGCATGTGTGTTCTTTTTAGTAACAACAACCAGAGTCATTGAAATGTGTGTTCTTTTCACATACCACCTATGGATCCACCAGTGTCATTGCAGGTGTGTTCTTTTTAGTAACAACAACCAGAGTCATTGCATGTGTGTTCTTTTCACATACCACATATGGATCCACCAGTGTCATTGAAATGTGTGTTCTCTTCAGACACCACATGGATCCACCAGTGTCATTGCATGTATGTTATTTTCACTAATAACAACTGGAGTAATTGCATGTGTATTCTTTTCACATACCACAAATGCATCCACTAGTATCATTGCATGTGTGCTCTTTTCACAATCCACATATGGATCCACCAGTGTCATTGCATGTGTGTTCTTTTTAGTAACAACAACCAGAGTCATTGAAATGTGTGTTCTTTTCACATACCACCTATGGATCCACCAGTGTCATTGCATGTGTGTTCTTTTTAGTAAAAACAACAAGAGTCATTGCATGTGTGTTCGTTTCACATACCACATATGGATCCACCAGTGTCATTGAAATGTGTGTTCTCTTCAGAGACCACATGGATCCACCAGTGTCATTGCATGTATGTTATTTTCACTAATAACAACTGGAGTCATTGCATCTATGTTCTTTTCACATACCACAAATGGATCCACTAGTGTCATTGCATGTGTGCTCTTTTCACAATCCACATATGGATCCACCAGTGTCATTGCATGTGTGTTCTTTTTAGTAACAACAACCAGAGTCATTGAAATGTGTGTTGTTTTCACATACCACCTATGGATCCACAAGTGTCATTGCATGTGTGTTCTTTTTTGTAAAAACAACCAGAGTCATTGCATGTGTGTTCGTTTCACATACCACATATGGATCCACCAGTGTCATTGACATGTGTGTTCTCATCAGACACCACACATGGATCCACCAGTGTCATTGCATGTATGTTCTTTTCACTAACAACAACGGGAGTCATTGCATTTGTCTTCTTTTCACATACCACATATGGATCCACCAGTGTCATTGCATGTGTGCTCTTTTCACAATCCACATATGGATCCACTAGTGTCATTGCATGTGTGTTCTTTTTAGTAACAACAACCAGAGTCATTGAAATGTGTGTTCTTTTCACATACCACCTATGGATCCACCAGTGTCATTGCATGTGTGTTATTTTTAGTAAAAACAACCAGAGTCATTGCATGTGTGTTCGTTTCACATACCACATATGGATCCACCAGTGTCATTGAAATGTGTGTTCTCTTCAGACACCACACATGGATCCACCAGTGTCATTGCATGTATGTTCTTTTCACTAACAACAACGGGAGTCATTGCATTTGTCTTCTTTTCACAAACCACAAATGGATCCACCAGTGTCATTGCATGTGTGCTCTTTTCACAATCCACCTATGGATACACCAGTGTCATTGCATGTGTGTTCTTTTTAGTAACAACAACCAGAGTCATTGAAATGGGTGTTCTTTTCACATACCACCTATGGATCCACCAGTGTCATTGCATGTGTGTTATTTTCACTAATAACAACCAGAGTCATTGCATCTATGTTCGTTTCACATACCACAAATGGATCCACTAGTGTCATTGCATGTGTGCTCTTTTCACAATCCACATATGGATCCACCAGTGTCATTGCATGTGTGTTCTTTTTAGTAACAACAACCAGAGTCATTGAAATGTGTGTTGTTTTCATATACCACCTATGGATCCACCAGTGTCATTGCATGTGTGTTCTTTTTAGTAAAAACAACCAGAGTCATTGCATGTGTGTTCGTTTCACATACCACATATGGATCCACCAGTGTCATTGACATGTGTGTTCTCATCAGACACCACACATGGATCCACCAGTGTCATTGCATGCATGTTCTTTTCACTAACAACAACGGGAGTCATTGCATTTGTCTTCTTTTCACATACCACATATGGATCCACCAGTGTCATTGCATGTGTGCTCTTTTCACAATCCACATATGGATCCACTAGTGTCATTGCATGTGTGTTCTTTTTAGTAACAACAACCAGAGTCATTGAAATGTGTGTTCTTTTCACATACCACCTATGGATCCACCAGTGTCATTGCATGTGTGTTCTTTTTAGTAAAAACAACCAGAGTCATTGCATGTGTGTTTGTTTCACATACCACATATGGATCCACCAGTGTCATTGAAATGTGTGTTCTCTTCAGACACCACACATGGATCCACCAGTGTCATTGCATGTATGTTCTTTTCACTAACAACAACGGGAGTCATTGCATTTGTCTTCTTTTCACAAACCACAAATGGATCCACCAGTGTCATTGCATGTGTGCTCTTTTCACAATCCACCTATGGATCCACCAGTGTCATTGCATGTGTGTTCTTTTTAGTAACAACAACCAGAGTCATTGAAATGGGTGTTCTTTTCACATACCACCTATGGATCCACCAGTGTCATTGCATGTGTGTTCTTTTTAGTAACAACAACCAGAGTCATTGCATGTGTGTTCTTTTCACATACCACATATGGATGCACCAGTGTCATTGAAATGTGTGTTCTCTTCAGAGACCACACGGATCCACCAGTGTCATTGCATGTATGTTATTTTCAGTAATAACAACTGGATTCATTGCATGTGTGTTCTTTTCACATACCACAATGGATCCACCAGTGTCATTGCATGTGTTCTGTTTTCACAATCCACCTATGGATCCACCAGTGTCATTGCATGTGTGTTCTTTTTAGTAACAACAACCAGAGTCATTGAAATGTGTGTTCTTTTCACATACCACCTATGGATCCACCAGTGTCATTGCATGTGTGTTCTTTTTAGTAACAACAACCAGAGTCATTGCATGTGTGTTCTTTTCACATACCACATATGGATCCACCAGTGTCATTGAAATGTGTGTTCTCTTCAGAGACCACACATGGATCCACCAGTGTCATTCCATGTGTGTTCTTTTCACTAACAACACCTGGAGTCATTGCATGTGTGCTCTTTTCACAATCCACCTATGGATCCACCAGTGTTATTGCATGTGTGTTCTTTTCACATACCACATATGGATCCAGTTGTGTCATTGCATGTGTGTTCTCTTCAGAGACCACACATGGATCCACCAGTGTCATTGCATGTGTGTTCTTTTTACTAACAACAACCAGAGTCATTTTGCATGTGTGTTCTTTTCACAATCCACCTTTGGATCCACCAGTGTCATTACATGTGTGATCTTTTCACTAACAACAACAGGAGTCATTGCATGTGTGTTCTTTTCACATACCACATATGGATCCACCAGTGTCATTGCATGTGTGCTCTTTTCACAATCCACCTATGGATCCACCAGTGTCATTGCATGTGTGTTCTTTTTAGTAACAACAATAAGAGTCATTGAAATGTGTGCTCTTTTCACATACCACCTATGAATCCACCAGTGTCATTGCATGTGTGTTCTTTTTACTAACAACAACCAGAGTCATTGCATGTGTGTTCCTTTCACATACCACATATGGATCCACCAGTGTCATTGAAATGTGTGTTATCTTCAGAGACCACACATGGATCCACCTGTGTCATTGCATGTATGTTCTTTTCACTAAAAATAACTGGAGTCATTGGATGTGTGTTCTTTTCACATACCACATATGGATCCACCAGTGTCATTGTATGTGTGCTCTTTTCACAATCCACCTATGGATCCACCAGTGTCATTGCTTGTGTGTTCTTTTTAGTAATAACAACCAGAGTCATTGAAATGTTTGTTCTTTTCACATACCACATATGGATCGGCCGGTGTCATGGCATGTGTGTTATTTTTAGTAACAACAACCAGAGTCATTGCATGTGTGTTCTTCTCACATACCACATATGGATCCACCAGTGTCATTGAAATGTGTGTTATCTTCAGAGACCACACATGGATCCACCAGTGTCATTGCATGTGTGTTCTTTTCACTAACAACAACCAGAGTCATTTCATGTGTGTTCTTTTCACATATCACATATGGATCCACCAGTGTCATTGCATGTGTGCTCTTTTCACAATCCAGATGTGGATCCACTAGTGTCATTGCATGTGTGTTCTTTTTAGTAACTACAACCAGAGTCATTGAAATGTGTGTTCTTTTCACATACCACCTATGGATCCACTAGTGTCATTGCATGTGTGTTCTTTTTAGTAACAACAACCAGAGTCATTGAAATGTGTGTTCTTTTTACATACCACCTATTGATCCACCAGTGTCATTGCATGTGTGTTCTTTTTAGTAAAAACAACCAAAGTCATTGCATGTGTGTTCTTTTCACATACCACAATGGATCCACCAGTGTCATTGAAATGTGTGTTCTCTTCAGAGACCACACGGATCCACCAGTGTCATTGCATGTATGTTCTTTTCACTAATAACAACGGGAGCCATTGCATTTGTGTTCTTTTCACATACCACAAATGGATCCACCAGTGTCATTGCATGTGTGCTCTTTTCATAATCCACCTATGGATCCACCAGTGTCATTGCATGTGTGTTCTTTTTAGTAACAACAACTAGAGTCATTGAAATGTGTGTTCTTTTCACATACCACCTATGGATCCACCAGTGTCATTGCATGTGTGTTCTTTTTAGTAACAACAACCAGAGTCATTGCATGTGTGTTCTTTTCACATACCACATATGGATCCACCAGTGTCATTGAAATGTGTGTTCTCTTCAGTGACCACATGGATCCACCAGTGTCATTGCATGTATGTTATTTTCACTAATAACAACTGGAGTCATTGCATCTATGTTCTTTTCACATACCACAAATGGATCCACTAGTGTCATTGCATGTGTGCTCTTTTCACAATCCACATATGGATCCAGCAGTGTCATTGCATGTGTGTTCTTTTTAGTAACAACAACCAGAGTCATTGAAATGTGTGTTCTTTTCACATACCACCTATGGATCCACCAGTGTCATTGCATGTGTGTTCTTTTTAGTAAAAACAACCAGAGTCATTGCATGTGTGTTCGTTTCACATACCACATATGGATCCACCAGTGTCATTGACATGTGTGTTCTCATCAGACACCACACATGGATCCACCAGTGTCATTGCATGTATGTTCTTTTCACTAACAACAACGGGAGTCAATGCATTTGTCTTCTTTTCACATACCACATATGGATCCACCAGTGTCATTGCATGTGTGCTCTTTTCACAATCCACATATGGATCCACTAGTGTCATTGCATGTGTGTTCTTTTTAGTAACAACAACCAGAGTCATTGAAATGTGTGTTCTTTTCACATACCACCTATGGATCCACCAGTGTCATTGCATGTGTGTTCTTTTTAGTAAAAACAACCAGAGTCATTGCATGTGTGTTCGTTTCACATACCACCTATGGATCCACCAGTGTCATTGCATGTGTGTTCTTTTTAGTAACAACAATCAGAGTCATTGCATGTGTGTTCTTTTCACATACCACATATGGATCCACCAGTGTCATTGAAATGTGTGTTCTCTTCAGAGACCACACGGATCCACCAGTGTCATTGCATGTATGTTATTTTCAGTAATAACAACTGGAGTCATTGCATGTGTGTTCTTTTCACATACCCCAATGGATCCACCGGTGTCATTGCATGTGTGCTCTTTTCACAATCCACCTATGGATCCACCAGTGTCATTGCATGTGTGTTCTTTTTAGTAACAACAATCAGAGTCATTGAAATGTGTGTTCTTTTCACATACCACCTATGGATCCACCAGTGTCATTGCAGGTGTGTTCTTTTTAGTAACAACAACCAGAGTCATTGCATGTGTGTTCTTTTCACATACCACATATGGATCCACCAGTGTCATTGAAATGTGTGTTCTCTTCAGAGACAACACATGGGTCCACCAGTGTCATTCCATGTGTGTTCTTTTCACTAACAACACCTAGAGTCATTGCATGTATGCTCTTTTCACAATCCACCTATGGATCCACCAGTGTCATTGCATGTGTGTTCTTTTCACATACCACATATGGATCCAGTAGTGTCATTGCATGTGTGTTCTCTTCAGAGAGCACACATGGATCCACCAGTGTCATTGCATGTGTGTTCTTTTTACTAACAACAACCAGAGTCATTGAAATGTGTGCTCTTTTCACCATCCACCTTTGGATCCACCAGTGTCATTGCATTTGTGTTCTTTTTACTAACAACAACTGAGTCATTGAAATGTGTGTTCTTTTCACATACCACATATGGATCCACTAGTGTCATTGCATGTGTGTTCTTTTCACAATCCACCTATGGATCCACCAGTGTCATTACATGTGTGATCTGTTCACTAACAACAACAGGAGTCATTGCATGTGTGTTCTTTTCACATACCACATATGGATCCACCAGTGTCATTGCATGTGTGCACTTTTCACAATCCACCTATGGATCCACCAGTGTCATTGCATGTGTGTTCTTTTTAGTAACAACAACCAGAGTCATTGAAATGTGTGTTCTTTTCACATACCACCTATGGATCCACCAGTGTCATTGCAGGTGTGTTCTTTTTAGTAACAACAACCAGAGTCATTGCATGTGTGTTCTTTTCACATACCACATATGGATCCACCAGTGTCATTGAAATGTGTGTTCTCTTCAGACACCACATGGATCCACCAGTGTCATTGCATGTATGTTATTTTCACTAATAACAACTGGAGTAATTGCATGTGTATTCTTTTCACATACCACAAATGCATCCACTAGTATCATTGCATGTGTGCTCTTTTCACAATCCACATATGGATCCACCAGTGTCATTGCATGTGTGTTCTTTTTAGTAACAACAACCAGAGTCATTGAAATGTGTGTTCTTTTCACATACCACCTATGGATCCACCAGTGTCATTGCATGTGTGTTCTTTTTAGTAAAAACAACCAGAGTCATTTCATGTGTGTTCGTTTCACATACCACATATGGATCCACCAGTGTCATTGAAATGTGTGTTCTCATCAGACACCACACATGGATCCACCAGTGTCATTGCATGTATGTTCTTTTCACTAACAACAACGGGAGTCATTGCATTTGTCTTCTTTTCACATGCCACATATGGATCCACCAGTGTCATTGCATGTGTGCTCTTTTCACAATCCACATATGGATCCACTAGTGTCATTGCATGTGTGTTCTTTTTAGTAACAACAACCAGAGTCATTGAAATGTGTGTTCTTTTCACATACCACCTATGGATCCACCAGTGTCATTGCATGTGTGTTCTTTTTAGTAAAAACAACAAGAGTCATTGCATGTGTGTTCGTTTCACATACCACATATGGATCCACCAGTGTCATTGAAATGTGTGTTCTCTTCAGAGACCACATGGATCCACCAGTGTCATTGCATGTATGTTATTTTCACTAATAACAACTGGAGTCATTGCATCTATGTTCTTTTCACATACCACAAATGGATCCACTAGTGTCATTGCATGTGTGCTCTTTTCACAATCCACATATGGATCCACCAGTGTCATTGCATGTGTGTTCTTTTTAGTAACAACAACCAGAGTCATTGAAATGTGTGTTCTTTTCACATACCACCTATGGATCCACAAGTGTCATTGCATGTGTGTTCTTTTTTGTAAAAACAACCAGAGTCATTGCATGTGTGTTCGTTTCACATACCACATATGGATCCACCAGTGTCATTGACATGTGTGTTCTCATCAGACACCACACATGGATCCACCAGTGTCATTGCATGTATGTTCTTTTCACTAACAACAACGGGAGTCATTGCATTTGTCTTCTTTTCACATACCACATATGGATCCACCAGTGTCATTGCATGTGTGCTCTTTTCACAATCCACATATGGATCCACTAGTGTCATTGCATGTGTGTTCTTTTTAGTAACAACAACCAGAGTCATTGAAATGTGTGTTCTTTTCACATACCACCTATGGATCCACCAGTGTCATTGCATGTGTGTTATTTTTAGTAAAAACAACCAGAGTCATTGCATGTGTGTTCGTTTCACATACCACATATGGATCCACCAGTGTCATTGAAATGTGTGTTCTCTTCAGACACCACACATGGATCCACCAGTGTCATTGCATGTATGTTCTTTTCACTAACAACAACGGGAGTCATTGCATTTGTCTTCTTTTCACAAACCACAAATGGATCCACCAGTGTCATTGCATGTGTGCTCTTTTCACAATCCACCTATGGATACACCAGTGTCATTGCATGTGTGTTCTTTTTAGTAACAACAACCAGAGTCATTGAAATGGGTGTTCTTTTCACATACCACCTATGGATCCACCAGTGTCATTGCATGTGTGTTATTTTCACTAATAACAACCAGAGTCATTGCATCTATGTTCGTTTCACATACCACAAATGGATCCACTAGTGTCATTGCATGTGTGCTCTTTTCACAATCCACATATGGATCCACCAGTGTCATTGCATGTGTGTTCTTTTTAGTAACAACAACCAGAGTCATTGAAATGTGTGTTGTTTTCATATACCACCTATGGATCCACCAGTGTCATTGCATGTGTGTTCTTTTTAGTAAAAACAACCAGAGTCATTGCATGTGTGTTCGTTTCACATACCACATATGGATCCACCAGTGTCATTGACATGTGTGTTCTCATCAGACACCACACATGGATCCACCAGTGTCATTGCATGCATGTTCTTTTCACTAACAACAACGGGAGTCATTGCATTTGTCTTCTTTTCACATACCACATATGGATCCACCAGTGTCATTGCATGTGTGCTCTTTTCACAATCCACATATGGATCCACTAGTGTCATTGCATGTGTGTTCTTTTTAGTAACAACAACCAGAGTCATTGAAATGTGTGTTCTTTTCACATACCACCTATGGATCCACCAGTGTCATTGCATGTGTGTTCTTTTTAGTAAAAACAACCAGAGTCATTGCATGTGTGTTTGTTTCACATACCACATATGGATCCACCAGTGTCATTGAAATGTGTGTTCTCTTCAGACACCACACATGGATCCACCAGTGTCATTGCATGTATGTTCTTTTCACTAACAACAACGGGAGTCATTGCATTTGTCTTCTTTTCACAAACCACAAATGGATCCACCAGTGTCATTGCATGTGTGCTCTTTTCACAATCCACCTATGGATCCACCAGTGTCATTGCATGTGTGTTCTTTTTAGTAACAACAACCAGAGTCATTGAAATGGGTGTTCTTTTCACATACCACCTATGGATCCACCAGTGTCATTGCATGTGTGTTCTTTTTAGTAACAACAACCAGAGTCATTGCATGTGTGTTCTTTTCACATACCACATATGGATGCACCAGTGTCATTGAAATGTGTGTTCTCTTCAGAGACCACACGGATCCACCAGTGTCATTGCATGTATGTTATTTTCAGTAATAACAACTGGATTCATTGCATGTGTGTTCTTTTCACATACCACAATGGATCCACCAGTGTCATTGCATGTGTTCTGTTTTCACAATCCACCTATGGATCCACCAGTGTCATTGCATGTGTGTTCTTTTTAGTAACAACAACCAGAGTCATTGAAATGTGTGTTCTTTTCACATACCACCTATGGATCCACCAGTGTCATTGCATGTGTGTTCTTTTTAGTAACAACAACCAGAGTCATTGCATGTGTGTTCTTTTCACATACCACATATGGATCCACCAGTGTCATTGAAATGTGTGTTCTCTTCAGAGACCACACATGGATCCACCAGTGTCATTCCATGTGTGTTCTTTTCACTAACAACACCTGGAGTCATTGCATGTGTGCTCTTTTCACAATCCACCTATGGATCCACCAGTGTTATTGCATGTGTGTTCTTTTCACATACCACATATGGATCCAGTTGTGTCATTGCATGTGTGTTCTCTTCAGAGACCACACATGGATCCACCAGTGTCATTGCATGTGTGTTCTTTTTACTAACAACAACCAGAGTCATTTTGCATGTGTGTTCTTTTCACAATCCACCTTTGGATCCACCAGTGTCATTACATGTGTGATCTTTTCACTAACAACAACAGGAGTCATTGCATGTGTGTTCTTTTCACATACCACATATGGATCCACCAGTGTCATTGCATGTGTGCTCTTTTCACAATCCACCTATGGATCCACCAGTGTCATTGCATGTGTGTTCTTTTTAGTAACAACAATAAGAGTCATTGAAATGTGTGCTCTTTTCACATACCACCTATGAATCCACCAGTGTCATTGCATGTGTGTTCTTTTTACTAACAACAACCAGAGTCATTGCATGTGTGTTCCTTTCACATACCACATATGGATCCACCAGTGTCATTGAAATGTGTGTTATCTTCAGAGACCACACATGGATCCACCTGTGTCATTGCATGTATGTTCTTTTCACTAAAAATAACTGGAGTCATTGGATGTGTGTTCTTTTCACATACCACATATGGATCCACCAGTGTCATTGTATGTGTGCTCTTTTCACAATCCACCTATGGATCCACCAGTGTCATTGCTTGTGTGTTCTTTTTAGTAATAACAACCAGAGTCATTGAAATGTTTGTTCTTTTCACATACCACATATGGATCGGCCGGTGTCATGGCATGTGTGTTATTTTTAGTAACAACAACCAGAGTCATTGCATGTGTGTTCTTCTCACATACCACATATGGATCCACCAGTGTCATTGAAATGTGTGTTATCTTCAGAGACCACACATGGATCCACCAGTGTCATTGCATGTGTGTTCTTTTCACTAACAACAACCAGAGTCATTTCATGTGTGTTCTTTTCACATATCACATATGGATCCACCAGTGTCATTGCATGTGTGCTCTTTTCACAATCCAGATGTGGATCCACTAGTGTCATTGCATGTGTGTTCTTTTTAGTAACTACAACCAGAGTCATTGAAATGTGTGTTCTTTTCACATACCACCTATGGATCCACTAGTGTCATTGCATGTGTGTTCTTTTTAGTAACAACAACCAGAGTCATTGAAATGTGTGTTCTTTTTACATACCACCTATTGATCCACCAGTGTCATTGCATGTGTGTTCTTTTTAGTAAAAACAACCAAAGTCATTGCATGTGTGTTCTTTTCACATACCACAATGGATCCACCAGTGTCATTGAAATGTGTGTTCTCTTCAGAGACCACACGGATCCACCAGTGTCATTGCATGTATGTTCTTTTCACTAATAACAACGGGAGCCATTGCATTTGTGTTCTTTTCACATACCACAAATGGATCCACCAGTGTCATTGCATGTGTGCTCTTTTCATAATCCACCTATGGATCCACCAGTGTCATTGCATGTGTGTTCTTTTTAGTAACAACAACTAGAGTCATTGAAATGTGTGTTCTTTTCACATACCACCTATGGATCCACCAGTGTCATTGCATGTGTGTTCTTTTTAGTAGCAACAACCAGAGTCATTGCATGTGTGTTCTTTTCACATACCACATATGGATCCACCAGTATCATTGAAATGTATGTTCTCTTTAGAGACCACACATGGATCCACAGTGTCATTGCATGTGTGTTCTTTTCACTAACAACAACCAGAGTCATTGCATGTGTGTTCTTTTCACATACCACATATGGATCCACTAGTGTCATTGCATGTGTGCTCTTTTCACAATCCACATATGGATCCACCAGTGTCATTGCATGTGTGTTCTTTTTAGTAATAACAACCGGAGTCATTGAAATGTGTGTTATTTTCACATAACACCTATGGATCCACCAGTGTCATTGCATGTGTGTTCTTTTTAGTAACAACAACCAGAGTCATTGAAATGTGTGTTCTTTTCACATACCACCTATGGATCCACCAGTGTCATTGCATGTGTGTTCTTTTTAGTAAGAACGACCAGAGTCACTGAAATGTATGTTCTTTTCAGAGACCACATATGGATCCACCAGTGTCATTACATGTGTGTTCTCTTCAGAGACCACACATGGATCCACTAGTGTCATTTCATGTGTGTTCTTTTTACTAACAACAACCAGAGTCATTGAAATGTGTGCTCTTTTCACAATCCACCTTTGGATCCACCAGTGTTATTGGATGTGTTTTTTTTACTAACAACAACTGAGTCATTGAAATGTGTGTTCTTTTCACATACCACATATGGATCCACTAGTGTCATTGAAATGTGTGTTCTTTTTAGAGACCACACATGGATCCACCAGTGTCATTGCATGTGTGCTCTTTTCACTAACAACAACCAGAGTCATTGCATGTGTGTTGTTTTCACTAACTACAACCAGAGTCATTGCATGTGTGTTCTTTTCACATACCACATATGGATCCACTCGTGTCATTGCATGTGTGCTCTTTTCACAATCCACATATGGATCCACCAGTGTCATTGCATGTGTGTTCTTTTGAGTAACAACAACCAGAGTCATTGAAATGTGTGTTCTTTTCACAGACCACCTATGGATCCACCAGTGTCATTGCATGTGTGTTCTTTTCATATACCACATATGGATCCACCAGTGTCATTGAAATGTGTGTTCTCTTCAGAGACCACACATGGATCCACCTATGTCATTGCATGTGTGTTCTTTTCACTAACAACAACCAGAGTCATTTCATGTGTGTTCTTTTCACATACCACATATGGATCTACCAGTGTCATTGCATGTGTGCTCTTTTCACAATCCAAATATGGATCCACTAGTGTCATTGCATGTGTGTTCTTTTTAGTAACAAGAACCAGAGTCATTGAAATGTGTGTTCTTTTCAAATACCACCTATTGATCCACCAGTGTCATTGCATGTGCGTTCTTTTTAGTAAAAACAACCAAAGTCATTGCATGTGTGTTCTTTTCACATACCACAATGGATCCACCAGTGTCATTGAAATGTGTGTTCTCTTCAGAGACCACACGGATCCACCAGTGTCATTGCATGTATGTTCTTTTCACTAATAATAACTGGAGCCATTGCATGTGTGTTCTTTTCACATACCACAAATGGATCCACCAATGTCATTGCATGTGTGCTCTTTTCATAATCCACCTATGGATCCACCAGTGTCATTGCATGTGTGTTCTTTTTAGTAACAACAACCAGAGTCATTGAAATGTGTGTTCTTTTCACATACCACCTATGGATCCACCAGTGTCATTGCATGTGTGTTCTTTTTAGTAGCAACAACCAGAGTCATTGCATGTGTGTTCTTTTCAAATACCACATATGGATCCACCAGTATCATTGAAATGTATGTTCTCTTTAGAGACCACACATGGATCCACAGTGTCATTGCATGTGTGTTCTTTTCACTAACAACAACCAGAGTCATTGCATGTGTGTTCTTTTCACATACCACATATGGATCCACTAGTGTCATTGCATGTGTGCTCTTTTCACAATCCACATATGGATCCACCAGTGTCATTGCATGTGTGTTCTTTTTAGTAATAACAACCAGAGTCATTGAAATGTGTGTTATTTTCACATACCACCTATGGATCCACCAGTGTCATTGCATGTGTGTTCTTTTTAGTAACAACAACCAGAGTCATTGAAATGTGTGTTCTTTTCACATACCACCTATGGATCCACCAGTGTCATTGCATGTGTGTTCTTTTTAGTAAGAACGACCAGAGTCACTGAAATGTATGTTCTTTTCAGAGACCACATATGGATCCACCAGTGTCATTACATGTGTGTTCTCTTCAGAGACCACACATGGATCCACTAGTGTCATTTCATGTGTGTTCTTTTTACTAACAACAACCAGAGTCATTGAAATGTGTGCTCTTTTCACAATCCACCTTTGGATCCACTAGTGTTATTGCATGTGTGTTTTTTTACTAACAACAACTGAGTCATTGAAATGTGTGTTCTTTTCACATACCACATATGGATCCACTAGTGTCATTGAAATGTGTGTTCTTTTTAGAGACCACACATGGATCCACCAGTGTCATTGCATGTGTGCTCTTTTCACTAACAACAACCAGAGTCATTGCATGTGTGTTGTTTTCACTAACTACAATCAGAGTCATTGCATGTGTGTTCTTTTCACATACCACATATGGATCCACTCGTGTCATTGCATGTGTGCTCTTTTCACAATCCACATATGTATCCACCAGTGTCATTGCATGTGTGTTCTTTTGAGTAACAACAACCAGAGTCATTAAAATGTGTGTTCTTTTCACAGACCACCTATGGATCCACCAGTGTCATTGCATGTGTGTTCTTTTCATATACCACATATGGATCCACCAGTGTCATTGAAATGTGTGTTCTCTTCAGAGACCACACATGGATCCACCTATGTCGTTGCATGTGTGTTCTTTTCACTAACAACAACCAGAGTCATTTCATATGTGTTCTTTTCACATACCACATATGGATCTACCAGTGTCATTGCATGTGTGCTCTTTTCACAATCCAGATATGGATCCACTAGTGTCATTGCATGTGTGTTCTTTTTAGTAACTACAACCAGAGTCATTGAAATGTGTGTTCTTTTCACATACCACCTATGGATCCACCAGTGTCATTGCATGTGTGTTCTTTTTAGTAAAAACAACCAAAGTCATTGCATGTGTGTTCTTTTCACATACCACAATGGATCCACCAGTGTCATTGAAATGTGTGTTCTCTTCAGAGACCACACGGATCCACCAGTGTCATTGCATGTATGTTCTTTTCACTAATAACAACTGGAGCCATTGCATGTGTGTTCTTTTCACATACCACAAATGGATCCACCAGTGTCATTGCATGTGTGCTCTTTTCACTAACAACAACCAGAGTCATTGCATGTGTGTTCTTTTCACATACCACATATGGATCCACCAGTATCATTGAAATGTATGTTCTCTTTAGAGACCACACATGGATCCACAGTGTCATTGCATGTGTGTTCTTTTCACTAACAACAACCAGAGTCATTGCATGTGTGTTCTTTTCACATACCACATATGGATCCACTAGTGTCATTGCATGTGTGCTCTTTTCACAATCCACATATGGATCCACCAGTGTCATTGCATGTGTGTTATTTTTAGTAATAACAACCAGAGTCATTGAAATGTGTGTTATTTTCACATACCACCAATGGATCCACCAGTGTCATTGCATGTGTGTTCTTTTTAGTAACAAAAACCAGAGTCATTGAAATGTGTGTTCTTTTCACATACCACCTATGGATCCACCAGTGTCATTGCATGTGTGTTCTTTTTAGTAAGAACGACCAGAGTCACTGAAATGTATGTTCTTTTCAGAGACCACATATGGATCCACCAGTGTCATTACATGTGTGTTCTCTTCCGAGACCACACATGGATCCACTAGTGTCATTTCATGTGTGTTCTTTTTACTAACAACAACCAGAGTCATTGAAATGTGTGCTCTTTTCACAATCCACCTTTGGATCCACCAGTGTTATTGCATGTGTGTTTTCTTACTAACAACAACCGAGTCATTGAAATGTGTGTTCTTTTCACATACCACATATGGATCCACTAGTGTCATTGAAATGTGTGTTCTTTTTAGAGACCACACATGGATCCACCAGTGTCATTGCATGTGTGCTCTTTTCACTAACAACAACCAGAGTCATTGCATGTGTGTTGTTTTCACTAACTACAATCAGAGTCATTGCATGTGTGTTCTTTTCACATACCACATATGGATCCACTCGTGTCATTGCATGTGTGCTCTTTTCAGTAACAACAACCAGAGTCATTGAAATGTGTGTTCTTTTCACATACCACATATGGATCCACCAGTGTCATTGCATGTGTGTTCTTTTGAGTAACAACAACCAGAGTGATTGAAATGTGTGTTCTTTTCACAGACCACCTATGGATCCACCAGTGTCATTGCATGTGTGTTCTTTTCATATACCACATATGGATCCACCAGTGTCATTGAAATGTGTGTTCTCTTCAGAGACCACACATGGATCCACCTGTGTCATTGCATGTGTGTTCTTTTCACTAACAACCAGAGTCATTTCACGTGTGTTCTTTTCACATACCACATATGGATCTACCAGTGTCATTGCATGTGTGCTCTTTTCACAATCCAGATATGGATCCACCAGTGTCATTGCATGTGTGTTCTTTTTAGTAACAACAACCAGAGTCATTGAAATGTGTGTTCTTTTCACATACCACATATGGATCCACCAGTGTCATTGCATGTGTGTTCTTTTGAGTAACAACAACCAGAGTCATTGAAATGTGTGTTCTTTTCACAGACCACCTATGGATCCACCAGTGTCATTGCATGTGTGTTCTTTTCATATACCACATATGGATCCACCAGTGTCATTGAAATGTGTGTTCTCTTCAGAGACCACACATGGATCCACCAGTGTCGTTGCATGTGTGTTCTTTTCACTGACAACAACCAGAGTCATTTCATGTGTGTTCTTTTCACATACCACATATGGATCTACCAGTGTCATTGCATGTGTGCTCTTTTCACAATCCAGATATGGATCCACTAGTGTCATTGCATGTGTGTTCTTTTTAGTAACTACAACCAGAGTCATTGAAATGTATGTTCTCTTTAGAGACCACACATGGATCCACAGTGTCATTGCATGTGTGTTCTTTTCACTAACAACAACCAGAGTCATTGCATGTGTGTTCTTTTCACATACCACATATGGATCCACTAGTGTCATTGCATGTGTGCTCTTTTCATAATCCACATATGGATCCACCAGTGTCATTGCATGTGTGTTCTTTTTAGTAACAACAACCAGAGTCATTGAAATGTGTGTTCTTTTCACATACCACCTATGGATCCACCAGTGTCATTGCATGTGTGTTCTTTTTAGTAAGAACGACTAGAGTCACTGAAATGTATGTTCTTTTCAGAGACCACATATGGATCCACCAATGTCATTACATGTGTGTTCTCTTCAGAGACCACACATGGATCCACTAGTGTCATTTCATGTGTGTTCTTTTTACTAACAACAACCAGAGTCATTGAAATGTGTGCTCTTTTCACAATCCACCTTTGGATCCACCAGTGTTATTGCATGTGTGTTTTTTTACTAACAACAACTGAGTCATTGAAATGTGTGTTCTTTTCACATACCACATATGGATCCACTAGTGTCATTGAAATGTGTGTTCTTTTTAGAGACCACACATGGATCCACCAGTGTCATTGCATGTGTGCTCTTTTCACTAACAACAACCAGAGTCATTGCATGTGTGTTGTTTTCACTAACTACAACCAGAGTCAATGCATGTGTGTTCTTTTCACATACCACATATGGATCCACCAGTGTCATTGCATGTGTGCTCTTTTCATAATCCACATATGGATCCACCAGTGTCATTGCATGTGTGTTCTTTTGAGTAACAACAACCAGAGTCATTGAAATGTGTGTTCTTTTCACATACCACCTATGGATCCACCAGTGTCATTGCATGTGTGTTCTTTTCATATACCACATATGGATCCACCAGTGTCATTGAAATGTGTGTTCTCTTCAGAGACCACACATGGATCCACCTGTGTCATTGCATGTGTGTTCTTTTCACTAACAACAACCAGAGTCATTTCATGTGTGTTCTTTTCACATACCACATATGGATCTACCAGTGTCATTGCATGTGTGCTCTTTTCATAATCCACCTATGGATCCACCAGTGTCATTGCATGTGTGTTCTTTTTAGTAACAACAACCAGAGTCATTGAAATGTGTGTTCTTTTCACATACCACCTATGGATCCACCAGTGTCATTGCATGTGTGTTCTTTTTAGTCGCAACAACCAGAGTCATTGCATGTGTGTTCTTTTCACATACCACATATGGATCCACCAGTATCATTCAAATGTATGTTCTCTTTAGAGACCACACATGGATCCACCAGTGTCATTGCATGTGTGTTCTTTTCACTAACAACAACCAGAGTCATTGCATGTGTGTTCTTTTCACATACCACATATGGATCCACTAGTGTCGTTGCATGTGTGCTCTTTTGACAATCCAGATATGGATCCACTAGTGTCATTGCATGTGTGTTCTTTTTAGTAACTACAACCAGAGTCATTGAAATGTGTGTTCTTTTCACATACCACCTATGGATCCACCAGTGTCATTGCATGTGTGTTCTTTTTAGTAACAACAACCAGAGTCATTGAAATGTGTGTTCTTTTCACATACCACCTATTGATCCACCAGTGTCATTGCATGTGTGTTCTTTTTAGTAAAAACAACCAAAGTCGTTGCATGTGTGTTCTTTTCACATACCACAATGGATCCACCAGTGTCATTGAAATGTGTGTTCTCTTCAGAGACCACACGGAACCACCAGTGTCATTGCATGTATGTTCTTTTCACTAATAACAACTGGAGCCATTGCATGTGTGTTCTTTTCACATACCACAAATGGATCCACCAGTGTCATTGCATGTGTGATATTTTCATAATCCACCTATGGATCCATCAGTGTCATTGCATGTGTGTTCTTTTTAGTAACAACAACCAGAGTCATTGAAATGTGTGTTCTTTTCACATACCACCTATGGATCCACCAGTGTCATTGCATGTGTGTTCTTTTTAGTAGCAACAACCAGAGTCATTGCATGTGTGTTCTTTTCACATACCACATATGGATCCACCAGTATCATTCAAATGTATGTTCTCTTTAGAGACCACACATGGATCCACCAGTGTCATTGCATGTGTGTTCTTTTCACTAACAACAACCAGAGTCATTGCATGTGTGTTCTTTTCACATACCACATATGGATCCACTAGTGTCATTGCATCTGTGCTCTTTTGACAATCCACATATGGATCCACTAGTGTCATTGCATGTGTGTTCTTTTTAGTAACAACAACCAGAGTCATTGAAATGTGTGTTCTTTTCACATACCACCTATGGATCCACCAGTGTCATTGCATGTGTGTTCTTTTTCGTAAAAACAACCAGAGTCATTGCATGTGTGTTCTTTTCACATACCACATATGGATCCACCAGTATCATTGAAATGTATGTTCTCTTTAGAGACCACACATGGATCCACCAGTGTCATTGCATGTGTGTTCTTTTCACTAACAACAACCAGAGTCATTGCATGTGTGTTCTTTTCACATACCACATATGGATCCACTAGTGTCATTGCATGTGTGCTCTTTTGACAATCCACATATGGATCCACCAGTGTCATTGCATGTGTGTTCTTTTTAGTAATAACAACCAGAGTCATTGAAATGTGTGTTATTTTCACATACCACCTATGGATCCACCAGTGTCATTGCATGTGTGTTATTTTTAGTAACAACAACCAGAGTCATTGAAATGTGTGTTCTTTTCACATACCACCTATGGATCCACCAGTGTCATTGCATGTGTGTTCTTTTTAGTAAGAACGACCAGAGTCACTGAAATGTATGTTCTTTTCAGAGACCACATATGGATCCACCAGTGTCATTACATGTGTGTTCTCTTCAGAGACCACACATGGATCCACTAGTGTCATTTCATGTGTGTTCTTTTTACTAACAACAACCAGAGTCATTGAAATGTGTGCTCTTTTCACAATCCACCTTTGGATCCACCAGTGTTATTGCATGTGTGTTCTTTTTACTAACAACAACCAGAGTCATTGAAATGTGTGTTCTTTTCACATACCACATATGGATCCACTAGTGTCATTGAAATGTGTGTCCTTTTTAGAGACCACACATGGATCCACCAGTGTCATTGCATGTGTGCTCTTTTCACTAACAACAACCAGAGTCATTGCATGTGTGTTGTTTTCACTAACTACAACCAGAGTTATTGAATGTGTGTTCTTTTCACATACCACATATGGATCCACTCATGTCATTGCATGTGTGCTCTTTTCACAATCCACATATGGATCCACCAGTGTCATTGCATGTGTGTTCTTTTGAGTAACAACAACAAGAGTCACTGAAATGTGTGTTCTTTTCACAGACCACCTATGGATCCACCAGTGTCATTGCATGTGTGTTCTTTTCATATACCACATATGGATCCACCAGTGTCATTGAAATGTGTGTTCTCCTCAGAGACCACACATGGATCCACCAGTGTCATTGCATGTATGGTCTTTTCACTAACAATAACTGGAGTCATTGCATGTGTGTTCTTTTCACATACCACATATGGATCCACCAGTGTCATTGCATGTGTGCTCTTTTCACAATACACCTATGGATCCACCAGTGTCATTGCATGTGTGTTCTTTTTAGTAACAACAACCAGAGTCAATGAAATGTGTGTTCTTTTCACATACCACCTATGGATCCACCAGTGTCATTGCATGTGTGTTCTTTTTAGTAACAACAACCAGAGTCATTGAAATGTGTGTTCTTTTCACATACCAACTATGGATCCACCAGTGTCATTGCATGTGTGTTCTTTTTAGTAAAAACAACCAGAGTCATTGCATGTCTGTTCTTTTCAAATACCACATATGGATCCACTAGTGTCATTGAAATGTGTGTTCTCTTCAGAGACCACACATGGATCCACCAGTGTCATTGCATGTGTGTTCTTTTTAGTAACAACAACCAGAGTCATTGAAATGTCTATTCTTTTCACATAAAACCTATGGATCCACCAGTGTCATTGCATGTGTGTTCTTTTTAGTAACAACAACCAGAGTCATTGCATGTGTGTTCTTTTCACATACCACATATGGATCCACCAGTGTCATTGAAATGTGTGTTCTCTTTAGAGACCATAGATGGATCCACCAGTGTCATTGCATGTATGTTCTTTTCACTAACAACAACTGGAGTCATTGCATGTGTGTTCTTTTCACATACCACATATGGATCCACCAGTGTCATTGCATGTGTTCGCTTTTCACAATCCACATATGGATCCACCAGTGTCATTGCATGTGTGTTGTTTTTAGTAACAACAACCAGAGTCATTGAAATGTGTGTTCTTTTCACATACCACCTATGGATCCACCAGTGTCATTGCATGTGTGTTCTTTTTAGTAAAAACAACCAAAGTCATTGCATGTGTGTTCTTTTTAGTAAAAACAACCAAAGTCATTGCATGTGTGTTCTTTTCACATACCACATATGGATCCACCAGTGTCATTGCATGTGTGTTCTCTTCAAAATCCACACATGGATCCACCAGTGTCATTACATGTGTGCTCTTTTTACTAACAACAACCAGAGTCATTGCATGTGTGTTCTCTTCAGAGACCACACATGGATCCACCAGTGTCATTGCATGTGTGTTATTTTTACTAACAACAACCAGAGTCATTGAAATTTGTGCTCTTTTCACAATCCACCTTAGGATCCACTAGTGTTATTGCATTTGTGTTCTTTTTACTAACAACAACTGAGTCATTGAAATGTGTGTTCTTTTCACATACCACATATGGATCCACTAGTGTCATTGAAATGTGTGTTATTTTTAGAGACCACACATGGATCCACCAGTGTCATTGCATGTGTGTTCTTTTGACTAACAACAAATTGAGTAATTGCATGTGTGTTCTTTTCACATACCACATATGGATCCACCAGTGTCATTGCATGTGTGTTCTTTTCACAATCCACCTATGGATCCACCGGTGTCATTGCATGTATGTTCTTTTCACTAACAAGAACTGGAGTCATTGCATGTGTGTTCTTTTCACTAACAAGAACTGGAGTCATTGCATGTGTGTTCTTTTCACATACCACATATGGATCCACCAGTGTCATTGCATGGGTGCTCTTTTCACAATCCACCTATGGATCCACCAGTGTCATTGCATGTGTGTTCTTTTTAGTAACAACAACCAGAGTCATTGAAATGTGTGTTCTTTTCACATACCACCTATGGATCTACCAGTGTCATTACATGTGTGTTCTTTTTACTAACAATAACCAGAGTCATTGCATGTGTGTTCTTTTCACATACCACATATGGATCCACAAGTGTCATTGAAATGTGTGTTCTCTTCAGAGACCACACATGGATCCACTAGTGTCATTGCATGTATGTTCTTTTCTCTAACAACAACTGGAGTCATTGCATGTGTGTTCTTTTCACATCCCACATATGGATCCACCAGGGTCATTGTATGTGTGATCTTTTCACAATCCACCTATGGATCCACCAGTGTCATTGCATGTGCGTTCTTTTTAGTAACAACGACCAGAGTCATTGAAATGTGTATTCTTTTCACATACCACCTATGGATCCAAAAGTGTCATTGCATGTGTGTTCTTTTTAGTAACAACAACCATAGTCATTGCATGTGTGTTCTTTTCACATACCACATATGGATCCACCAGTGTCATTGAAATGTGTGTTCTCTTCAGAGACCACACATGGATCCACCAGTGTCATTGCATGTGTGTTCTTTTTACTAACAACAACCAGAGTCATTGCATGTGTGTTCTTTTCACATACCTCATATGGATCCACTAGTGCCATTGAAATGTGTGTTCTCTTCAGAGGCCACCATGGATCCACCAGTGTCATTGCATGTATGTTCTTTTCAGTAACAACAACTGGAGTCATTGCATGTGTGTTCTTTTCACATACCACATATGGATCCACCAGTGTCATTGCACGTGTGCTCTTTTCACAATACACCTATGGATCCACCAGTGTCATTGCATGTGTGTTCTTTTTAGTAACAACAACCCGAGTTATTGAAATGTGTGTTCTTTTCACATACCACCTATGGATCCACCAGTGTCATTGCATCTGTGGTCTTTTTAGTAAAAACAACCAGAGTCATTGCATGTGTGTTCTTTTCACATACCACATATGGATCCACTAGTGTCATTGAAATGTGTGTTCTCTTCAGAGACCACACATGGATCCACCAGTGTCATTGCATGTGTGTTCTTTTTAATAACAACAACCAGAGTCATTGAAATGTCTGTTCTTTTCACATACCACCTATGGATCCACTAGTGTCATTGCATGTGTGTTCTTTTTAGTAACAACAACCAGAGTCATTGTATGTGTGTTCTTTTCACATACCACATATGGATCCACTAGTGTCATTGAAATGTGTGTTCTCTTTAGAGACCACACATGGATCCACCAGTGTCATTGCATGTATGTTGTTTTCACTAACAACTACTGGAGTCATTGCATGTGTGTTCTTTTCACATACCACATATGGATCCACCAGTGTCATTGCATGTGTGCTCTTTTCACAATCCACCTATGGATCCACCAGTGTCATTGCATGTTTGTTCTTTTTAATAACAACAACTGGAGTCATTTAAATGTGTGTTCTTTTCACACACCACATATGGATCCACCAGTGTAATTGCATGTGTGCTCTTTTCACAATCCACATTTGGATCCACTAGTGTCATTGCATGTGTGTTCTTTTTAGTAATAACAACCAGCGTCATTGAAATGTGTGTTCTTTTCACATACCACCTATGGATCCACCAGTGTCATTGCATGTGTGTTCTTTTTAGTAAAAACAACCAGAGTCATTGCATGTGTGTTCTTTTCACATACCACAGATGGATCCACCATGTTATTGCATGTGTGTTATTTTCACAATCTACCTATGGATCCACTAGTGTCATTGCATGTATGTTATTTTCACTAACAACAAACAGTGTCATTACATGTGTGTTCTTTTCTCATACCACATATGGATCCACCAGTGTCATTGCATGTGTGCTCTTTTCACAATCCACCTATGGATCCACCAGTGTCATTGCATGTGTATTCTTTTTAGTAACAACAACTGGAGTCATTTAACTGTGTGTTCTTTTCACATACCACCTATGGATCCACCAATGTCATTCCATGTGTGTTCTTTTTACTAACAACAACCAGAGTAATTGCATGTGTGTTCTTTTCACATACCACGTATGGATCCACCAGTGTCATTGAAATGTGTGTTCTCTTTAGAGACCACACATGGATCCACCAGTGTCATTGCATGTGTGTTCTTTTCACTAACAACAACCAGAGTCATTGCATGTGTTATCTTTTCACATACCACATATGGATCCACCAGTGTCATTGCATGTGTGCTCTTTTTATAATCCACCTATGGATCCACTAGTGTCATTGCATGTGTGTTCTTTTTACTAACAACAACTGGAGTCATTTCATGACTGTTCTTCTCACATACCACATATGGATCCACCAGTGTCATTGCATGTGTGTTCTCTTCACAATCCACACATGGATCCACCAGTGTCATTGCATGTGTGCTCTTTTTACTAACAACAACCAGAGTCATTGCATGTGTGTTCTCTTCAGAGACCACACATGGATCCACCAGTGTCATTGCATGTATGGTCTTTTCACTAACAATAACTGGAGTCATTGCATGTGTGTTCTTTTCACATACCACATATGGATCCACCAGTGTCATTGCATGTGTGCTCTTTTCACAATACACCTATGGATCCACCAGTGTCATTGCATGTGTGTTCTTTTTACTAACAACAAGAAGAGTCATTGAAATGTGTGCTCTTTTCTCAATCCACCTTTGGATCCACCAGTGTCATTGCATGTGTGTTCTTTTTACTAACAACAATTGAGTCATTGAAATTTGTGTTCTTTTCACATACCACATATGGATCCACTAGTGTCATTGAAATGTGTGTTCTTTTTAGAGACCACACACGGATCCACCAGTGTCATTGCATTTGTGTTCTTTTCACTAACAATAACCAGAGTCATTGCATGTGTGTTCTTTTCACATACCACATCTGGATCCATCAGTGTCATTGCATGTTTTTTCTTTTCACAATCCACCTATGGATCCACCAGTGTCATTGCATGTATGTTCTTTTCACTAACAACAAGTAGAGTCATTGCATGTGTGTTCTTTTCACATACCACATATGGATCCACCAGTGTCATTGCATGTGTGCTCTTTTCACAATCCACATATGGATCCACCAGTGTCATTCCATGTGTGTTCTTTTTAGTAAAAACAACCAGAGTCATTGCATGTGTGTTCTTTTCACATACCACATATGGATCCACTAGTGTCATTGAAATGTGTGTTCTCTTCAGAGACCACACATGGATCCACCAGTGTCATTGCATGTGTGTTCTTTTTAGTAACAACAACCAGAGTCATTGAAATGTCTATTCTTTTCACATAAAACCTATGGATCCACCAGTGTCATTGCATGTGTGTTCTTTTTAGTAACAACAACCAGAGTCATTGCATGTGTGTTCTTTTCACATACCACATATGGATCCACCAGTGTCATTGAAATGTGTGTTCTCTTTAGAGACCATAGATGGATCCACCAGTGTCATTGCATGTATGTTCTTTTCACTAACAACTGGAGTCATTGCATGTGTGTTCTTTTCACATACCACATATGGATCCACCAGTGTCATTGCATGTGTTCGCTTTTCACAATCCACATATGGATCCACCAGTGTCATTGCATGTGTGTTGTTTTTAGTAACAACAACCAGAGTCATTGAAATGTGTGTTCTTTTCACATACCACCTATGGATCCACCAGTGTCATTGCATGTGTGTTCTTTTTAGTAAAAACAACCAAAGTCATTGCATGTGTGTTCTTTTCACATACCACATATGGATCCACCAGTGTCATTGCATGTGTGTTCTCTTCAAAATCCACACATGGATCCACCAGTGTCATTACATGTGTGCTCTTTTTACTAACAACAACCAGAGTCATTGCATGTGTGTTCTCTTCAGAGACCACACATGGATCCACCAGTGTCATTGCATGTGTGTTATTTTTACTAACAACAACCAGAGTCATTGAAATGTGTGCTCTTTTCACAATCCACCTTTGGATCCACTAGTGTTATTGCATTTGTGTTCTTTTTACTAACAACAACTGAGTCATTGAAATGTGTGTTCTTTTCACATACCACATATGGATCCACTAGTGTCATTGAAATGTGTGTTCTTTTTAGAGACCACACATGGATCCACCAGTGTCATTGCATGTGTGTTCTTTTGACTAACAACAAATTGAGTAATTGCATGTGTGTTCTTTTCACATACCACATATGGATCCACCAGTGTCATTGCATGTGTGTTCTTTTCACAATCCACCTAGGGATCCACCGGTGTCATTGCATGTGTGTTCTTTTCACTAACAAGAACTGGAGTCATTGCATGTGTGTTCTTTTCACTAACAAGAACTGGAGTCATTGCATGTGTGTTCTTTTCACATACCACATATGGATCCACCAGTGTCATTGCATGGGTGCTCTTTTCACAATGCACCTATGGATCCACCAGTGTCATTGCATGTGTGTTCTTTTTAGTAACAACAACCAGAGTCATTGAAATGTGTGTTCTTTTCACATACCACTTATGGATCTACCAGTGTCATTACATGTGTGTTCTTTTTACTAACAATAACCAGAGTCATTGCATGTGGGTTCTTTTCACATACCACATATGGATCCACAAGTGTCATTGAAATGTGTGTTCTCTTCAGAGACCACACATGGATCCACCAGTGTCATTGCATGTATGTTCTTTTCACTAACAACAACTGGAGTCATTGCATGTGTGTTCTTTTCACATCCCACATATGGATCCACCAGTGTCATTGTATGTGTGATCTTTTCACAATCCACCTATGGATCCACCAGTGTCATTGCATGTGCGTTCTTTTTAGTAACAACGACCAGAGTCATTGAAATGTGTATTCTTTTCACATACCACCTATGGATCCAAAAGTGTCATTGCATGTGTGTTCTTTTTAGTAACAACAACCATAGTCATTGCATGTGTGTTCTTTTCACATACCACATATGGATCCACCAGTGTCATTGAAATGTGTGTTCTCTTCAGAGACCACACATGGATCCACCAGTGTCATTGCATGTGTGTTCTTTTTACTAACAACAACCAGAGTCATTTCATGTGTGTTCTTTTCACATACCTCATATGGATCCACTAGTGCCATTGAAATGTGTGTTCTCTTCAGAGGCCACACATGGATCCACCAGTGTCATTGCATGTATGTTCTTTTCAGTAACAACAACTGGAGTCATTGCATGTGTGTTCTTTTCACATACCACATATGGATCCACCAGTGTCATTGCACGTGTGCTCTTTTCACAATACACCTATGGATCCACCAGTGTCATGCATGTGTGTTCTTTTTAGTAACAACAACCCGAGTCATTGAAATGTGTGTTCTTTTCACATACCACCTATGGATCTACCAGTGTCATTACATGTGTGTTCTTTTTACTAACAATAACCAGAGTCATTGCATGTGTGTTCTTTTCACATACCACATATGGATCCACAAGTGTCATTGAAATGTGTGTTCTCTTCAGAGACCACACATGGATCCACCAGTGTCATTGCATGTATGTTCTTTTCTCTAACAACAACTGGAGTCATTGCATGTGTGTTCTTTTCACATCCCACATATGGATCCACCAGTGTCATTGTATGTGTGATCTTTTCACAATCCACCTATGGATCCACCAGTGTCATTGCATGTGCGTTCTTTTTAGTAACAACGACCAGAGTCATTGAAATGTGTATTCTTTTCACATACCACCTATGGATCCAAAAGTGTCATTGCATGTGTGTTCTTTTTAGTAACAACAACCATAGTCATTGCATGTGTGTTCTTTTCACATACCACATATGGATCCACCAGTGTCATTGAAATGTGTGTTCTCTTCAGAGACCACACATGGATCCACCAGTGTCATTGCATATGTGTTCTTTTTACTAACAACAACCAGAGTCATTGCATGTGTGTTCTTTTCACATACCTCATATGGATCCACTAGTGCCATTGAAATGTGTGTTCTCTTCAGAGGCCACCATGGATCCACCAGTGTCATGGCATGTATGTTCTTTTCAGTAACAACAACTGGAGACATTGCATGTGTGTTCTTTTCACATACCACATATGGATCCACCAGTGTCATTGCACGTGTGCTCTTTTCACAATACACCTATGGATCCACCAGTGTCATTGCATGTGTGTTCTTTTTAGTAACAACAACCCGAGTTATTGAAATGTGTGTTCTTTTCACATACCACCTATGGATCCACCAGTGTCATTGCATCTGTGTTCTTTTTAGTAAAAACAACCAGAGTCATTGCATGTGTGTTCTTTTCACATACCACATATGGATCCACTAGTGTCATTGAAATGTGTGTTCTCTTCAGAGACCACACATGGATCCACCAGTGTCATTGCATGTGTGTTCTTTTTAATAACAACAACCAGAGTCATTGAAATGTCTGTTCTTTTCACATACCACCTATGGATCCACTAGTGTCATTGCATGTGTGTTCTTTTTAGTAACAACAACCAGAGTCATTGCATGTGTGTTCTTTTCACATACCACATATGGATCCACCAGTGTCATTGAAATGTGTGCTCTCTTTAGAGACCACACATGGATCCACCAGTGTCATTGCATGTATGTTGTTTTCACTAACAACTACTGGAGTCATTGCATGTGTGTTCTTTTCACATACCACATATGGATCCACCAGTGTCATTGCATGTGTGCTCTTTTCACAATCCACCTATGGATCCACCAGTGTCATTGCATGTTTGTTCTTTTTAATAACAACAACTGGAGTCATTTAAATGTGTGTTCTTTTCACACACCACATATGGATCCACCAGTGTAATTGCATGTGTGCTCTTTTCACAATCCACATATGGATCCACTAGTGTCATTGCATGTGTGTTCTTTTTAGTAATAACAACCAGAGTCATTGAAATGTGTGTTCTTTTCACATACCACCTATGGATCCACCAGTGTCATTGCATGTGTGTTCTTTTTAGTAAAAACAACCAGAGTCATTGCATGTGTGTTCTTTTCACATACCACAGATGGATCCACCATGTTATTGCATGTGTGTTATTTTCACAATCTACCTATGGATCCACTAGTGTCATTGCATGTATGTTATTTTCACTAACAACAAACAGTGTCATTACATGTGTGTTCTTTTCTCATACCACATATGGATCCACCAGTGTCATTGCATGTGTGCTCTTTTCACAATCCACCTATGGATCCACCAGTGTCATTGCATGTGTATTCTTTTTAGTAACAACAACTGGAGTCATTTAAATGTGTGTTCTTTTCACATACCACCTATGGATCCACCAGTGTCATTCCATGTGTGTTCTTTTTACTAACAACAACCAGAGTAATTGCATGTGTGTTCTTTTCACATACCACGTATGGATCCACCAGTGTCATTGAAATGTGTGTTCTCTTTAGAGACCACACATGGATCCACCAGTGTCATTGCATGTGTGTTCTTTTCACTAACAACACCCAGAGTCATTGCATGTGTTATCTTTTCACATACCACATATGGATCCACCAGTGTCATTGCATGTGTGCTCTTTTTATAATCCACCTATGGATCCACTAGTGTCATTGCATGTGTGTTCTTTTTACTAACAACAACTGGAGTCATTTCATGACTGTTCTTCTCACATACCACATATGGATCCACCAGTGTCATTGCATGTGTGTTCTCTTCACAATCCACACATGGATCCACCAGTGTCATTGCATGTGTGCTCTTTTTACTAACAACAACCAGAGTCATTGCATGTGTGTTCTCTTCAGAGACCACACATGGATCCACCAGTGTCATTGCATGTATGGTCTTTTCACTAACAATAACTGGAGTCATTGCATGTGTGTTCTTTTCACATACCACATATGGATCCACCAGTGTCATTGCATGTGTGCTCTTTTCACAATACACCTATGGATCCACCAGTGTCATTGCATGTGTGTTCTTTTTACTAACAACAAGAAGAGTCATTGAAATGTGTGCTCTTTTCTCAATCCACCTTTGGATCCACCAGTGTCATTGCAGGTGTGTTCTTTTTACTAACAACAATTGAGTCATTGAAATGTGTGTTCTTTTCACATACCACATATGGATCCACTAGTGTCATTGAAATGTGTGTTCTTTTTAGAGACCACACACGGATCCACCAGTGTCATTGCATTTGTGTTCTTTTCACTAACAATAACCAGAGTCATTGCATGTGTGTTCTTTTCACATACCACATCTGGATCCATCAGTGTCATTGCATGTGTGTTCTTTTCACAATCCACCTATGGATCCACCAGTGTCATTGCATGTATGTTCTTTTCACTAACAACAAGTAGAGTCATTGCATGTGTGTTCTTTTCACATACCACATATGGATCCACCAGTGTCATTGCATGTGTGCTCTTTTCACAATCCACATATGGATCCACCAGTGTCATTGCATGTGTGTTCTTTTTAGTAAAAACAACCAGAGTCATTGCATGTGTGTTCTTTTCACATACCACATATGGATCCACTAGTGTCATTGAAATGTGTGTTCTCTTCAGAGACCACACATGGATCCACCAGTGTCATTGCATGTGTGTTCTTTTTAGTAACAACAACCAGAGTCATTGAAATGTCTATTCTTTTCACATAAAACCTATGGATCCACCAGTGTCATTGCATGTGTGTTCTTTTTAGTAACAACAACCAGAGTCATTGCATGTGTGTTCTTTTCACATACCACATATGGATCCACCAGTGTCATTGAAATGTGTGTTCTCTTTAGAGACCATAGATGGATCCACCAGTGTCATTGCATGTATGTTCTTTTCACTAACAACTGGAGTCATTGCATGTGTGTTCTTTTCACATACCACATATGGATCCACCAGTGTCATTGCATGTGTTCGCTTTTCACAATCCACATATGGATCCACCAGTGTCATTGCATGTGTGTTGTTTTTAGTAACAACAACCAGAGTCATTGAAATGTGTGTTCTTTTCACATACCACCTATGGATCCACCAGTGTCATTGCATGTGTGTTCTTTTTAGTAAAAACAACCAAAGTCATTGCATGTGTGTTCTTTTCACATACCACATATGGATCCACCAGTGTCATTGCATGTGTGTTCTCTTCAAAATCCACACATGGATCCACCAGTGTCATTACATGTGTGCTCTTTTTACTAACAACAACCAGAGTCATTGCATGTGTGTTCTCTTCAGAGACCACACATGGATCCACCAGTGTCATTGCATGTGTGTTATTTTTACTAACAACAACCAGAGTCATTGAAATGTGTGCTCTTTTCACAATCCACCTTTGGATCCACTAGTGTTATTGCATTTGTGTTCTTTTTACTAACAACAACTGAGTCAGTGAAATGTGTGTTCTTTTCACATACCACATATGGATCCACTAGTGTCATTGAAATGTGTGTTCTTTTTAGAGACCACACATGGATCCACCAGTGTCATTGCATGTGTGTTCTTTTGACTAACAACAAATTGAGTAATTGCATGTGTGTTCTTTTCACATACCACATATGGATCCACCAGTGTCATTGCATGTGTGTTCTTTTCACAATCCACCTATGGATCCACCGGTGTCATTGCATGTGTGTTCTTTTCACTAACAAGAACTGGAGTCATTGCATGTGTGTTCTTTTCACTAACAAGAACTGGAGTCATTGCATGTGTGTTCTTTTCACATACCACATATGGATCCACCAGTGTCATTGCATGGGTGCTCTTTTCACAATGCACCTATGGATCCACCAGTGTCATTGCATGTGTGTTCTTTTTAGTAACAACAACCAGAGTCATTGAAATGTGTGTTCTTTTCACATACCACCTATGGATCTACCAGTGTCATTACATGTGTGTTCTTTTTACTAACAATAACCAGAGTCATTGCATGTGTGTTCTTTTCACATACCACATATGGATCCACAAGTGTCATTGAAATGTGTGTTCTCTTCAGAGACCACACATGGATCCACCAGTGTCATTGCATGTATGTTCTTTTCACTAACAACAACTGGAGTCATTGCATGTGTGTTCTTTTCACATCCCACATATGGATCCACCAGTGTCATTGTATGTGTGATCTTTTCACAATCCACCTATGGATCCACCAGTGTCATTGCATGTGCGTTCTTTTTAGTAACAACGACCAGAGTCATTGAAATGTGTATTCTTTTCACATACCACCTATGGATCCAAAAGTGTCATTGCATGTGTGTTCTTTTTAGTAACAACAACCATAGTCATTGCATGTGTGTTCTTTTCACATACCACATATGGATCCACCAGTGTCATTGAAATGTGTGTTCTCTTCAGAGACCACACATGGATCCACCAGTGTCATTGCATGTGTGTTCTTTTTACTAACAACAACTAGAGTCATTTCATGTGTGTTCTTTTCACATACCTCATATGGATCCACTAGTGCCATTGAAATGTGTGTTCTCTTCAGAGGCCACACATGGATCCACCAGTGTCATTGCATGTATGTTCTTTTCAGTAACAACAACTGGAGTCATTGCATGTGTGTTCTTTTCACATACCACATATGGATCCACCAGTGTCATTGCACGTGTGCTCTTTTCACAATACACCTATGGATCCACCAGTGTCATTGCATGTGTGTTCTTTTTAGTAACAACAACCCGAGTTATTGAAATGTGTGTTCTTTTCACATACCACCTATGGATCCACCAGTGTCATTGCATCTGTGTTCTTTTTAGTAAAAACAACCAGAGTCATTGCATGTGTGTTCTTTTCACATACCTCATATGGATCCACTAGTGCCATTGAAATGTGTGTTCTCTTTAGAGACCACACATGGATCCACCAGTGTCATTGCATGTGTGTTCTTTTCACTAACAACAACCAGAGTCATTGCATGTGTTATCTTTTCACATACCACATATGGATCCACCAGTGTCATTGCATGTGTGCTCTTTTTATAATCCACCTATGGATCCACCAGTGTCATTGCATGTGTGTTCTTTTTGCTAACAACAACTAGAGTCATTTCATGACTGTTCTTCTCACATACCACATATGGATCCACCAGTGTCATTGCATGTGTGTTCTCTTCACAATCCACACATGGATCCACCAGTGTCATTGCATGTGTGCTCTTTTTACTAACAACAACCAGAGTCATTGCATGTGTGTTCTCTTCAGAGACCACACATGGATCCACCAGTGTCATTGCATGTATGGTCTTTTCACTAACAATAACTGGAGTCATTGCATGTGTGTTCTTTTCACATACCACATATGGATCCACCAGTGTCATTGCATGTGTGCTCTTTTCACAATACACCTATGGATCCACCAGTGTCATTGCATGTGTGTTCTTTTTACTAACAACAAGAAGAGTCATTGAAATGTGTGCTCTTTTCTCAATCCACCTTTGGATCCACCAGTGTCATTGCAGGTGTGTTCTTTTTACTAACAACAATTGAGTCATTGAAATGTGTGTTCTTTTCACATACCACATATGGATCCACTAGTGTCATTGAAATGTGTGTTCTTTTTAGAGACCACACACGGATCCACCAGTGTCATTGCATTTGTGTTCTTTTCACTAACAATAACCAGAGTCATTGCATGTGTGTTCTTTTCACATACCACATCTGGATCCATCAGTGTCATTGCATGTGTGTTCTTTTCACAATCCACCTATGGATCCACCAGTGTCATTGCATGTATGTTCTTTTCACTAACAACAAGTAGAGTCATTGCATGTGTGTTCTTTTCACATACCACATATGGATCCACCAGTGTCATTGCATGTGTGCTCTTTTCACAATCCACATATGGATCCACCAGTGTCATTGCATGTGTGTTCTTTTTAGTAAAAACAACCAGAGTCATTGCATGTGTGTTCTTTTCACATACCACATATGGATCCACTAGTGTCATTGAAATGTGTGTTCTCTTCAGAGACCACACATGGATCCACCAGTGTCATTGCATGTGTGTTCTTTTTAGTAACAACAACCAGAGTCATTGAAATGTCTATTCTTTTCACATAAAACCTATGGATCCACCAGTGTCATTGCATGTGTGTTCTTTTTAGTAACAACAACCAGAGTCATTGCATGTGTGTTCTTTTCACATACCACATATGGATCCACCAGTGTCATTGAAATGTGTGTTCTCTTTAGAGACCATAGATGGATCCACCAGTGTCATTGCATGTATGTTCTTTTCACTAACAACTGGAGTCATTGCATGTGTGTTCTTTTCACATACCACATATGGATCCACCAGTGTCATTGCATGTGTTCGCTTTTCACAATCCACATATGGATCCACCAGTGTCATTGCATGTGTGTTGTTTTTAGTAACAACAACCAGAGTCATTGAAATGTGTGTTCTTTTCACATACCACCTATGGATCCACCAGTGTCATTGCATGTGTGTTCTTTTTAGTAAAAACAACCAAAGTCATTGCATGTGTGTTCTTTTCACATACCACATATGGATCCACCAGTGTCATTGCATGTGTGTTCTCTTCAAAATCCACACATGGATCCACCAGTGTCATTACATGTGTGCTCTTTTTACTAACAACAACCAGAGTCATTGCATGTGTGTTCTCTTCAGAGACCACACATGGATCCACCAGTGTCATTGCATGTGTGTTATTTTTACTAACAACAACTAGAGTCATTGAAATGTGTGCTCTTTTCACAATCCACCTTCGGATCCACTAGTGTTATTGCATTTGTGTTCTTTTTACTAACAACAACTGAGTCAGTGAAATGTGTGTTCTTTTCACATACCACATATGGATCCACTAGTGTCATTGAAATGTGTGTTCTTTTTAGAGACCACACATGGATCCACCAGTGTCATTGCATGTGTGTTCTTTTGACTAACAACAAATTGAGTAATTGCATGTGTGTTCTTTTCACATACCACATATGGATCCACCAGTGTCATTGCATGTGTGTTCTTTTCACAATCCACCTATGGATCCACCGGTGTCATTGCATGTGTGTTCTTTTCACTAACAAGAACTGGAGTCATTGCATGTGTGTTCTTTTCACATACCACATATGGATCCACCAGTGTCATTGCATGGGTGCTCTTTTCACAATGCACCTATGGATCCACCAGTGTCATTGCATGTGTGTTCTTTTTAGTAACAACAACCAGAGTCATTGAAATGTGTGTTCTTTTCACATACCACCTATGGATCTACCAGTGTCATTACATGTGTGTTCTTTTTACTAACAATAACCAGAGTCATTGCATGTGTGTTCTTTTCACATACCACATATGGATCCACAAGTGTCATTGAAATGTGTGTTCTCTTCAGAGACCACACATGGATCCACCAGTGTCATTGCATGTATGTTCTTTTCACTAACAACAACTGGAGTCATTGCATGTGTGTTCTTTTCACATCCCACATATGGATCCACCAGTGTCATTGTATGTGTGATCTTTTCACAATCCACCTATGGATCCACCAGTGTCATTGCATGTGCGTTCTTTTTAGTAACAACGACCAGAGTCATTGAAATGTGTATTCTTTTCACATACCACCTATGGATCCAAAAGTGTCATTGCATGTGTGTTCTTTTTAGTAACAACAACCATAGTCATTGCATGTGTGTTCTTTTCACATACCACATATGGATCCACCAGTGTCATTGAAATGTGTGTTCTCTTCAGAGACCACACATGGATCCACCAGTGTCATTGCATGTGTGTTCTTTTTACTAACAACAACCAGAGTCATTTCATGTGTGTTCTTTTCACATACCTCATATGGATCCACTAGTGCCATTGAAATGTGTGTTCTCTTCAGAGGCCACACATGGATCCACCAGTGTCATTGCATGTATGTTCTTTTCAGTAACAACAACTGGAGTCATTGCATGTGTGTTCTTTTCACATACCACATATGGATCCACCAGTGTCATTGCACGTGTGCTCTTTTCACAATACACCTATGGATCCACCAGTGTCATTGCATGTGTGTTCTTTTTAGTAACAACAACCCGAGTTATTGAAATGTGTGTTCTTTTCACATACCACCTATGGATCCACCAGTGTCATTGCATCTGTGTTCTTTTTAGTAAAAACAACCAGAGTCATTGCATGTGTGTTCTTTTCACATACCTCATATGGATCCACTAGTGCCATTGAAATGTGTGTTCTCTTTAGAGACCACACATGGATCCACCAGTGTCATTGCATGTGTGTTCTTTTCACTAACAACAACCAGAGTCATTGCATGTGTTATCTTTTCACATACCACATATGGATCCACCAGTGTCATTGCATGTGTGCTCTTTTTATAATCCACCTATGGATCCACCAGTGTCATTGCATGTGTGTTCTTTTTGCTAACAACAACTAGAGTCATTTCATGACTGTTCTTCTCACATACCACATATGGATCCACCAGTGTCATTGCATGTGTGTTCTCTTCACAATCCACACATGGATCCACCAGTGTCATTGCATGTGTGCTCTTTTTACTAACAACAACCAGAGTCATTGCATGTGTGTTCTCTTCAGAGACCACACATGGATCCACCAGTGTCATTGCATGTATGGTCTTTTCACTAACAATAACTGGAGTCATTGCATGTGTGTTCTTTTCACATACCACATATGGATCCACCAGTGTCATTGCATGTGTGCTCTTTTCACAATACACCTATGGATCCACCAGTGTCATTGCATGTGTGTTCTTTTTACTAACAACAAGAAGAGTCATTGAAATGTGTGCTCTTTTCACAATCCACCTTTGGATCCACCAGTGTCATTGCATGTGTGTTCTTTTTACTAACAACAATTGAGTCATTGAAATGTGTGTTCTTTTCACATACCACATATGGATCCACTAGTGTCATTGAAATGTGTGTTCTTTTTAGAGACCACACACGGATCCACCAGTGTCATTGCATTTGTGTTCTTTTCACTAACAATAACCAGAGTCATTGCATGTGTGTTCTTTTCACATACCACATCTGGATCCATCAGTGTCATTGCATGTGTGTTCTTTTCACAATCCACCTATGGATCCACCAGTGTCATTGCATGTATGTTCTTTTCACTAACAACAACCAGAGTCATTGCATGTGTGTTCTTTTCACATACCACATATGGATCCACCAGTGTCATTGCATGTGTGCTCTTTTCACAATCCACATATGGATCCACCAGTGCCATTGCATGTGTGTTCTTTTTAGTAAAAACAACCAGAGTCATTGCATGTGTGTTCTTTTCACATACCACATATGGATCCACTAGTGTCATTGAAATGTGTGTTCTCTTCAGAGACCACACATGGATCCACCAGTGTCATTGCATGTGTGTTCTTTTTAGTAACAACAACCAGAGTCATTGAAATGTCTATTCTTTTCACATAAAACCTATGGATCCACCAGTGTCATTACATGTGTGTTCTTTTTAGTAACAACAACCAGAGTCATTGCATGTGTGTTCTTTTCACATACCACATATGGATCCACTAGTGTAATTGAAATGTGTGTTCTCTTTAGAGACCATAGATGGATCCACCAGTGTCATTGCATGTATGTTCTTTTCACTAACAACTGGAGTCATTGCATGTGTGTTCTTTTCACATACCACATATGGATCCACCAGTGTCATTGCATGTGTTCGCTTTTCACAATCCACATATGGATCCACCAGTGTCATTGCATGTGTGTTGTTTTTAGTAACAACAACCAGAGTCATTGAAATGTGTGTTCTTTTCACATACCACCTATGGATCCACCAGTGTCATTGCATGTGTGTTCTTTTTAGTAAAAACAACCAAAGTCATTGCATGTGTGTTCTTTTCACATACCACATATGGATCCACCAGTGTCATTGCATGTGTGTTCTCTTCAAAATCCACACATGGATCCACCAGTGTCATTACATGTGTGCTCTTTTTACTAACAACAACCAGAGTCATTGCATGTGTGTTCTCTTCAGAGACCACACATGGATCCACCAGTGTCATTGCATGTGTGTTATTTTTACTAACAACAACCAGAGTCATTGAAATGTGTGCTCTTTTCACAATCCACCTATGGATCCACCGGTGTCATTGCATGTGTGTTCTTTTCACTAACAAGAACTGGAGTCATTGCATGTGTGTTCTTTTCACTAACAAGAACTGGAGTCATTGCATGTGTGTTCTTTTCACATACCACATATGGATCCACCAGTGTCATTGCATGGGTGCTCTTTTCACAATCCACCTATGGATCCACCAGTGTCATTGCATGTGTGTTCTTTTTAGTAACAACAACCAGAGTCATTGAAATGTGTGTTCTTTTCACATACCACCTATGGATCTACCAGTGTCATTACTTGTGTGTTCTTTTTACTAACAATAACCAGAGTCATTGCATGTGTGTTCTTTTCACATACCACATATGGATCCACAAGTGTCATTGAAATGTGTGTTCTCTTCAGAGACCACACATGGATCCACCAGTGTCATTGCATGTATGTTCTTTTCACTAACAACAACTAGAGTCATTGCATGTGTGTTCTTTTCACATCCCACATATGGATCCACCAGTGTCATTGTATGTGTGATCTTTTCACAATCCACCTATGGATCCACCAGTGTCATTGCATGTGCGTTCTTTTTAGTAACAACGACCAGAGTTATTGAAATGTGTATTCTTTTCACATACCACCTATGGATCCAAAAGTGTCATTGCATGTGTGTTCTTTTTAGTAACAACAACCATAGTCATTGCATGTGTGTTCTTTTCACATACCACATATGGATCCACCAGTGTCATTGAAATGTGTGTTCTCTTCAGAGACCACACATGGATCCACCAGTGTCATTGCATGTGTGTTATTTTTACTAACAACAACCAGAGTCATTGCATGTGTGTTCTTTTCACATACCTCATATGGATCCACTAGTGCCATTGAAATGTGTGTTCTCTTCAGAGGCCACACATGGATCCACTAGTGTCATTGCATGTATGTTCTTTTCACTAACAACAACTGGAGTCATTGCATGTGTGTTCTTTTCACATACCACATATGGATCCACCAGTGTCATTGCACGTGTGCTCTTTTCACAATACACCTATGGATCCACCAGTGTCATTGCATGTGTGTTATTTTTAGTAACAACAACCCGAGTTATTGAAATGTGTGTTCTTTTCACATACCACCTATGGATCCACCAGTGTCATTGCATCTGTGTTCTTTTTAGTAAAAACAACCAGAGTCATTGCATGTGTGTTCTTTTCACATACCTCACATGGATCCACTAGTGTCATTGAAATGTGTGTTCTCTTCAGAGACCACACATGGATCCACCAGTGTCATTGCATGTGTGTTCTTTTTAGTAACAACAACCAGAGTCATTGAAATGTCTGTTCTTTTCACATACCACCTATGGATCCACTAGTGTCATTGCATGTGTGTTCTTTTTAGTAACAACAACCAGAGTCATTGCATGTGTGTTCTTTTCACATACCACATATGGATCCACCAGTGTCATTGAAATGTGTGTTCTCTTTAGAGACCACACATGGATCCACCAGTGTCATTGCATGTATGTTGTTTTCACTAACAACTACTGGAGTCATTGCATGTGTGTTCTTTTCACATACCACATATGGATCCACCAGTGTCATTGCATGTGTGCTCTTTTCACAAACCACCTATGGATCCACCAGTGTCATTGCATGTTTGTTCTTTTTAATAACAACAACTGGAGTCATTTAAATGTGTGTTCTTTTCACACACCACATATGGATCCACCAGTGTAATTGCATGTGTGCTCTTTTCACAATCCGCATATGGATCCACTAGTGTCATTGCATGTGTGTTCTTTTTAGTAATAACAACCAGAGTCATTGAAATGTGTGTTCTTTTCACATACCACCTATGGATCCACCAGTGTCATTGCATGTGTGTTCTTTTTAGTAAAAACAACCAGAGTCATTGCATGTGTGTTCTTTTCACATACCACAGATGGATCCACCATGTTATTGCATGTGTGTTATTTTCACAATCTACCTATGGATCCACTAGTGTCATTGCATGTATGTTATTTTCACTAACAACAAACAGTGTCATTACATGTGTGTTCTTTTCTCATACCACATATGGATCCACCAGTGTCATTGCATGTGTGCTCTTTTCACAATCCACCTATGGATCCACCAGTGTCATTGCATGTGTATTCTTTTTAGTAACAACAACTGGAGTCATTTAAATGTGTGTTCTTTTCACATACCACCTATGGATCCACCAGTGTCATTCCATGTGTGTTCTTTTTACTAACAACAACCAGAGTAATTGCATGTGTGTTCTTTTCACATACCACGTATGGATCCACCAGTGTCATTGAAATGTGTGTTCTCTTTAGAGACCACACATGGATCCACCAGTGTCATTGCATGTGTGTTCTTTTCACTAACAACAACCAGAGTCATTGCATGTGTTATCTTTTCACATACCACATATGGATCCACCAGTGTCATTGCATGTGTGCTCTTTTTATAATCCACCTATGGATCCACCAGTGTCATTGCATGTGTGTTCTTTTTACTAACAACAACTGGAGTCATTTCATGACTGTTCTTCTCACATACCACATATGGATCCACCAGTGTCATTGCATGTGTGTTCTCTTCACAATCCACACATGGATCCACCAGTGTCATTGCATGTGTGCTCTTTTTACTAACAACAACCAGAGTCATTGCATGTGTGTTCTCTTTAGAGACCACACATGGATCCACCAGTGTCATTGCATGTATGGTCTTTTCACTAACAATAACTGGAGTCATTGCATGTGTGTTCTTTTCACATACCACATATGGATCCACCAGTGTCATTGAAATGTGTGTTCTCTTCAGAGACCACACATGGATCCACCAGTGTCATTGCATGTGTGTTATTTTTACTAACAACAACCAGAGTCATTGCATGTGTGTTCTTTTCACATACCTCATATGGATCCACTAGTGCCATTGAAATGTGTGTTCTTTTCACAATCCACCTATGGATCCACCAGTGTCATTGCATGTATGTTATTTTCACTAACAACAACCAGAGTCATTGCATGTGTGTTCTTTTCACATACCACATATGGATCCACCAGTGTCATTGCATGTGTGCTCTTTTCACAATCCACATATGGATCCACCAGTGTCATTGCATGTGTGTTCTTTTTAGTAAAAACAACCAGAGTCATTGCATGTGTGTTCTTTTCACATACCACATATGGATCCACTAGTGTCATTGAAATGTGTGTTCTCTTCAGAGACCACACATGGATCCACCAGTGTCATTGCATGTGTGTTCTTTTTAGTAACAACAACCAGAGTCATTGAAATGTCTATTCTTTTCACATAAAACCTATGGATCCACCAGTGTCATTGCATGTGTGTTCTTTTTAGTAACAACAACCAGAGTCATTGCATGTGTGTTCTTTTCACATACCACATATGGATCCACCAGTGTCATTGAAATGTGTGTTCTCTTTAGAGACCATAGATGGATCCACCAGTGTCATTGCATGTATGTTCTTTTCACTAACAACTGGAGTCATTGCATGTGTGTTCTTTTCACATACCACATATGGATCCACCAGTGTCATTGCATGTGTTCGCTTTTCACAATCCACATATGGATCCACCAGTGTCATTGCATGTGTGTTGTTTTTAGTAACAACAACCAGAGTCATTGAAATGTGTGTTCTTTTCACATACCACCTATGGATCCACCAGTGTCATTGCATGTGTGTTCTTTTTAGTAAAAACAACCAAAGTCATTGCATGTGTGTTCTTTTCACATACCACATATGGATCCACCAGTGTCATTGCATGTGTATTCTTTTTAGTAACAACAACTGGAGTCATTTAAATGTGTGTTCTTTTCACATACCACCTATGGATCCACCAGTGTCATTCCATGTGTGTTCTTTTTACTAACAACAACCAGAGTAATTGCATGTGTGTTCTTTTCACATACCACGTATGGATCCACCAGTGTCATTGAAATGTGTGTTCTCTTTAGAGACCACACATGGATCCACCAGTGTCATTGCATGTGTGTTCTTTTCACTAACAACAACCAGAGTCATTGCATGTGTTATCTTTTCACATACCACATATGGATCCACCAGTGTCATTGCATGTGTGCTCTTTTTATAATCCACCTATGGATCCACCAGTGTCATTGCATGTGTGTTCTTTTTACTAACAACAACTGGAGTCATTTCATGACTGTTCTTCTCACATACCACATATGGATCCACCAGTGTCATTGCATGTGTGTTCTCTTCACAATCCACACATGGATCCACCAGTGTCATTGCATGTGTGCTCTTTTTACTAACAACAACCAGAGTCATTGCATGTGTGTTCTCTTTAGAGACCACACATGGATCCACCAGTGTCATTGCATGTATGGTCTTTTCACTAACAATAACTGGAGTCATTGCATGTGTGTTCTTTTCACATACCACATATGGATCCACTAGTGTCATTGAAATGTGTGTTCTTTTTAGAGACCACACATGGATCCACCAGTGTCATTGCATTTGTGTTCTTTTCACTAACAATAACCAGAGTCATTGCATGTGTGTTCTTTTCACATACCACATCTGGATCCATCAGTGTCATTGCATGTGTGTTCTTTTCACAATCCACCTATGGATCCACCAGTGTCATTGCATGTATGTTATTTTCACTAACAACAACCAGAGTCATTGCATGTGTGTTCTTTTCACATACCACATATGGATCCACCAGTGTCATTGCATGTGTGCTCTTTTCACAATCCACATATGGATCCACCAGTGTCATTGCATGTGTGTTCTTTTTAGTAAAAACAACCAGAGTCATTGCATGTGTGTTCTTTTCACATACCACATATGGATCCACTAGTGTCATTGAAATGTGTGTTCTCTTCAGAGACCACACATGGATCCACCAGTGTCATTGCATGTGTGTTCTTTTTAGTAACAACAACCAGAGTCATTGAAATGTCTATTCTTTTCACATAAAACCTATGGATCCACCAGTGTCATTGCATGTGTGTTCTTTTTAGTAACAACAACCAGAGTCATTGCATGTGTGTTCTTTTCACATACCACATATGGATCCACCAGTGTCATTGAAATGTGTGTTCTCTTTAGAGACCATAGATGGATCCACCAGTGTCATTGCATGTATGTTCTTTTCACTAACAACTGGAGTCATTGCATGTGTGTTCTTTTCACATACCACATATGGATCCACCAGTGTCATTGCATGTGTTCGCTTTTCACAATCCACATATGGATCCACCAGTGTCATTGCATGTGTGTTGTTTTTAGTAACAACAACCAGAGTCATTGAAATGTGTGTTCTTTTCACATACCACCTATGGATCCACCAGTGTCATTGCATGTGTGTTCTTTTTAGTAAAAACAACCAAAGTCATTGCATGTGTGTTCTTTTCACATACCACATATGGATCCACCAGTGTCATTGCATGTGTGTTCTCTTCAAAATCCACACATGGATCCACCAGTGTCATTACATGTGTGCTCTTTTTACTAACAACAACCAGAGTCATTGCATGTGTGTTCTCTTCAGAGACCACACATGGATCCACCAGTGTCATTGCATGTGTGTTATTTTTACTAACAACAACCAGAGTCATTGAAATGTGTGCTCTTTTCACAATCCACCTTTGGATCCACTAGTGTTATTGCATTTGTGTTCTTTTTACTAACAACAACTGAGTCATTGAAATGTGTGTTCTTTTCACATACCACATATGGATCCACTAGTGTCATTGAAATGTGTGTTCTTTTTAGAGACCACACATGGATCCACCAGTGTCATTGCATGTGTGTTCTTTTGACTAACAACAAATTGAGTAATTGCATGTGTGTTCTTTTCACATACCACATATGGATCCACCAGTGTCATTGCATGTGTGTTCTTTTCACAATCCACCTATGGATCCACCGGTGTCATTGCATGTGTGTTCTTTTCACTAACAAGAACTGGAGTCATTGCATGTGTGTTCTTTTCACTAACAAGAACTGGAGTCATTGCATGTGTGTTCTTTTCACATACCACATATGGATCCACCAGTGTCATTGCATGGGTGCTCTTTTCACAATGCACCTATGGATCCACCAGTGTCATTGCATGTGTGTTCTTTTTAGTAACAACAACCAGAGTCATTGAAATGTGTGTTCTTTTCACATACCACCTATGGATCTACCAGTGTCATTACATGTGTGTTCTTTTTACTAACAATAACCAGAGTCATTGCATGTGTGTTCTTTTCACATACCACATATGGATCCACAAGTGTCATTGAAATGTGTGTTCTCTTCAGAGACCACACATGGATCCACCAGTGTCATTGCATGTATGTTCTTTTCACTAACAACAACTGGAGTCATTGCATGTGTGTTCTTTTCACATCCCACATATGGATCCACCAGTGTCATTGTATGTGTGATCTTTTCACAATCCACCTATGGATCCACCAGTGTCATTGCATGTGCGTTCTTTTTAGTAACAACGACCAGAGTCATTGAAATGTGTATTCTTTTCACATACCACCTATGGATCCAAAAGTGTCATTGCATGTGTGTTCTTTTTAGTAACAACAACCATAGTCATTGCATGTGTGTTCTTTTCACATACCACATATGGATCCACCAGTGTCATTGAAATGTGTGTTCTCTTCAGAGACCACACATGGATCCACCAGTGTCATTGCATGTGTGTTCTTTTTACTAACAACAACCAGAGTCATTGCATGTGTGTTCTTTTCACATACCTCATATGGATCCACTAGTGCCATTGAAATGTGTGTTCTCTTCAGAGGCCACACATGGATCCACCAGTGTCATTGCATGTATGTTATTTTCACTAATAACAACTGGAGTCATTGCATGTGTGTTCTTTTCACATACCACAAATGGATCCACCAGTGTCATTGCATGTGTGCTCTTTTCACAATCCACCTATGGATCCACCAGTGTCATTGCATGTGTATTTTTTTTAGTAACAACAACTGGAGTCATTTAAATGTGTGTTCTTTTCACATACCACCTATGGATCCACCAGTGTCATTCCATGTGTGTTCTTTTTACTAACAACAACCAGAGTAATTGCATGTGTGTTCTTTTCACATACCACGTATGGATCCACAAGTGTCATTGAAATGTGTGTTCTCTTTAGAGACCACACATGGATCCACCAGTGTCATTGCATGTGTGTTCTTTTCACTAACAACAACCAGAGTCATTGCATGTGTTATCTTTTCACATACCACATATGGATCCACCAGTGTCATTGCATGTGTGATCTTTTTATAATCCACCTATGGATCCACCAGTGTCATTGCATGTGTGTTCTTTTTGCTAACAACAACTGGAGTCATTTCATGACTGTTCTTCTCACATACCACATATGGATCCACCAGTGTCATTGCATGTGTGTTCTCTTCACAATCCACACATGGATCCACCAGTGTCATTGCATGTGTGCTCTTTTTACTAACAACAACCAGAGTCATTGCATGTGTGTTCTCTTCAGAGACCACACATGGATCCACCAGTGTCATTGCATGTATGGTCTTTTCACTAACAATAACTGGAGTCATTGCATGTGTGTTCTTTTCACATACCACATATGGATCCACCAGTGTCATTGCATGTGTGCTCTTTTCACAATACACCTATGGATCCACCAGTGTCATTGCATGTGTGTTCTTTTTACTAACAACAAGAAGAGTCATTGAAATGTGTGCTCTTTTCACAATCCACCTTTGGATCCACCAGTGTCATTGCATGTGTGTTCTTTTTACTAACAACAATTGAGTCATTGAAATGTGTGTTCTTTTCACATACCACATATGGATCCACTAGTGTCATTGAAATGTGTGTTCTTTTTAGAGACCACACACGGATCCACCAGTGTCATTGCATTTGTGTTCTTTTCACTAACAATAACCAGAGTCATTGCATGTGTGTTCTTTTCACATACCACATCTGGATCCATCAGTGTCATTGCATGTGTGTTCTTTTCACAATCCACCTATGGATCCACTAGTGTCATTGCATGTATGTTCTTTTTACTAACAACAACCAGAGTCATTGCATGTGTGTTCTTTTCACATACCACATATGGATCCACCAGTGTCATTGCATGTGTGCTCTTTTCACAATCCACATATGGATCCACCAGTGCCATTGCATGTGTGTTCTTTTTAGTAAAAACAACCAGAGTCATTGCATGTGTGTTCTTTTCACATACCACATATGGATCCACTAGTGTCATTGAAATGTGTGTTCTCTTCAGAGACCACACATGGATCCACCAGTGTCATTGCATGTGTGTTCTTTTTAGTAACAACAACCAGAGTCATTGAAATGTCTATTCTTTTCACATAAAACCTATGGATCCACCAGTGTCATTACATGTGTGTTCTTTTTAGTAACAACAACCAGAGTCATTGCATGTGTGTTCTTTTCACATACCACATATGGATCCACTAGTGTAATTGAAATGTGTGTTCTCTTTAGAGACCATAGATGGATCCACCAGTGTCATTGCATGTATGTTCTTTTCACTAACAACTGGAGTCATTGCATGTGTGTTCTTTTCACATACCACATATGGATCCACCAGTGTCATTGCATGTGTTCGCTTTTCACAATCCACATATGGATCCACCAGTGTCATTGCATGTGTGTTGTTTTTAGTAACAACAACCAGAGTCATTGAAATGTGTGTTCTTTTCACATACCACCTATGGATCCACCAGTGTCATTGCATGTGTGTTCTTTTTAGTAAAAACAACCAAAGTCATTGCATGTGTGTTCTTTTCACATACCACATATGGATCCACCAGTGTCATTGCATGTGTGTTCTCTTCAAAATCCACACATGGATCCACCAGTGTCATTACATGTGTGCTCTTTTTACTAACAACAACCAGAGTCATTGCATGTGTGTTCTCTTCAGAGACCACACATGGATCCACCAGTGTCATTGCATGTGTGTTATTTTTACTAACAACAACCAGAGTCATTGAAATGTGTGCTCTTTTCACAATCCACCTATGGATCCACCGGTGTCATTGCATGTGTGTTCTTTTCACTAACAAGAACTGGAGTCATTGCATGTGTGTTCTTTTCACTAACAAGAACTGGAGTCATTGCATGTGTGTTCTTTTCACATACCACATATGGATCCACCAGTGTCATTGCATGGGTGCTCTTTTCACAATCCACCTATGGATCCACCAGTGTCATTGCATGTGTGTTCTTTTTAGTAACAACAACCAGAGTCATTGAAATGTGTGTTCTTTTCACATACCACCTATGGATCTACCAGTGTCATTACTTGTGTGTTCTTTTTACTAACAATAACCAGAGTCATTGCATGTGTGTTCTTTTCACATACCACATATGGATCCACAAGTGTCATTGAAATGTGTGTTCTCTTCAGAGACCACACATGGATCCACCAGTGTCATTGCATGTATGTTCTTTTCACTAACAACAACTAGATTCATTGCATGTGTGTTCTTTTCACATCCCACATATGGATCCACCAGTGTCATTGTATGTGTGATCTTTTCACAATCCACCTATGGATCCACCAGTGTCATTGCATGTGCGTTCTTTTTAGTAACAACGACCAGAGTCATTGAAATGTGTATTCTTTTCACATACCACCTATGGATCCAAAAGTGTCATTGCATGTGTGTTCTTTTTAGTAACAACAACCATAGTCATTGCATGTGTGTTCTTTTCACATACCACATATGGATCCACCAGTGTCATTGAAATGTGTGTTCTCTTCAGAGACCACACATGGATCCACCAGTGTCATTGCATGTGTGTTATTTTTACTAACAACAACCAGAGTCATTGCATGTGTGTTCTTTTCACATACCTCATATGGATCCACTAGTGCCATTGAAATGTGTGTTCTCTTCAGAGGCCACACATGGATCCACTAGTGTCATTGCATGTATGTTCTTTTCACTAACAACAACTGGAGTCATTGCATGTGTGTTCTTTTCACATACCACATATGGATCCACCAGTGTCATTGCACGTGTGCTCTTTTCACAATACACCTATGGATCCACCAGTGTCATTGCATGTGTGTTATTTTTAGTAACAACAACTGGAGTCATTTAAATGTGTGTTCTTTTCACATACCACCTATGGATCCACCAGTGTCATTCCATGTGTGTTCTTTTTACTAACAACAACCAGAGTAATTGCATGTGTGTTCTTTTCACATACCACGTATGGATCCACAAGTGTCATTGAAATGTGTGTTCTCTTTAGAGACCACACATGGATCCACCAGTGTCATTGCATGTGTGTTCTTTTTAGTAACAACAACCAGAGTCATTGAAATGTCTGTTCTTTTCACATACCACCTATGGATCCACTAGTGTCATTGCATGTGTGTTCTTTTTAGTAACAACAACCAGAGTCATTGCATGTGTGTTCTTTTCACATACCACATATGGATCCACCAGTGTCATTGAAATGTGTGTTCTCTTTAGAGACCACACATGGATCCACCAGTGTCATTGCATGTATGTTGTTTTCACTAACAACTACTGGAGTCATTGCATGTGTGTTCTTTTCACATACCACATATGGATCCACCAGTGCCATTGCATGTGTGCTCTTTTCACAAACCACCTATGGATCCACCAGTGTCATTGCATGTTTGTTCTTTTTAATAACAACAACTGGAGTCATTTAAATGTGTGTTCTTTTCACACACCACATATGGATCCACCAGTGTAATTGCATGTGTGCTCTTTTCACAATCCGCATATGGATCCACTAGTGTCATTGCATGTGTGTTCTTTTTAGTAATAACAACCAGAGTCATTGAAATGTGTGTTCTTTTCACATACCACCTATGGATCCACCAGTGTCATTGCATGTGTGTTCTTTTTAGTAAAAACAACCAGAGTCATTGCATGTGTGTTCTTTTCACATACCACAGATGGATCCACCATGTTATTGCATGTGTGTTATTTTCACAATCTACCTATGGATCCACTAGTGTCATTGCATGTATGTTATTTTCACTAACAACAAACAGTGTCATTACATGTGTGTTCTTTTCTCATACCACATATGGATCCACCAGTGTCATTGCATGTGTGCTCTTTTCACAATCCACCTATGGATCCACCAGTGTCATTGCATGTGTATTCTTTTTAGTAACAACAACTGGAGTCATTTAAATGTGTGTTCTTTTCACATACCACCTATGGATCCACCAGTGTCATTCCATGTGTGTTCTTTTTACTAACAACAACCAGAGTAATTGCATGTGTGTTCTTTTCACATACCACGTATGGATCCACCAGTGTCATTGAAATGTGTGTTCTCTTTAGAGACCACACATGGATCCACCAGTGTCATTGCATGTGTGTTCTTTTCACTAACAACAACCAGAGTCATTGCATGTGTTATCTTTTCACATACCACATATGGATCCACCAGTGTCATTGCATGTGTGCTCTTTTTATAATCCACCTATGGATCCACCAGTGTCATTGCATGTGTGTTCTTTTTACTAACAACAACTGGAGTCATTTCATGACTGTTCTTCTCACATACCACATATGGATCCACCAGTGTCATTGCATGTGTGTTCTCTTCACAATCCACACATGGATCCACCAGTGTCATTGCATGTGTGCTCTTTTTACTAACAACAACCAGAGTCATTGCATGTGTGATCTCTTTAGAGACCACACATGGATCCACCAGTGTCATTGCATGTATGGTCTTTTCACTAACAATAACTGGAGTCATTGCATGTGTGTTCTTTTCACATACCACATATGGATCCACTAGTGTCATTGAAATGTGTGTTCTTTTTAGAGACCACACACGGATCCACCAGTGTCATTGCATTTGTGTTCTTTTCACTAACAATAACCAGAGTCATTGCATGTGTGTTCTTTTCACATACCACATCTGGATCCATCAGTGTCATTGCATGTGTGTTCTTTTCACAATCCACCTATGGATCCACCAGTGTCATTGCATGTATGTTCTATTCACTAACAACAACCAGAGTCATTGCATGTGTGTTCTTTTCACATACCACATATGGATCCACCAGTGTCATTGCATGTGTGCTCTTTTCACAATCCACATATGGATCCACCAGTGTCATTGCATGTGTGTTCTTTTTAGTAAAAACAACCAGAGTCATTGCATGTGTGTTCTTTTCACATACCACATATGGATCCACTAGTGTCATTGAAATGTGTGTTCTCTTCAGAGACCACACATGGATCCACCAGTGTCATTGCATGTGTGTTCTTTTTAGTAACAACAACTAGAGTCATTGAAATGTCTATTCTTTTCACATAAAACCTATGGATCCACCAGTGTCATTGCATGTGTGTTCTTTTTAGTAACAACAACCAGAGTCATTGCATGTGTGTTCTTTTCACATACCACATATGGATCCACCAGTGTCATTGAAATGTGTGTTCTCTTTAGAGACCATAGATGGATCCACCAGTGTCATTGCATGTATGTTCTTTTCACTAACAACAACTGGAGTCATTGCATGTGTGTTCTTTTCACATACCACATATGGATCCACCAGTGTCATTGCATGTGTTCGCTTTTCACAATCCACATATGGATCCACCAGTGTCATTGCATGTGTGTTGTTTTTAGTAACAACAACCAGAGTCATTGAAATGTGTGTTCTTTTCACATACCACCTATGGATCCACCAGTGTCATTGCATGTGTGTTCTTTTTAGTAAAAACAACCAAAGTCATTGCATGTGTGTTCTTTTCACATACCACATATGGATCCACCAGTGTCATTGCATGTGTGTTCTCTTCAAAATCCACACATGGATCCACCAGTGTCATTACATGTGTGCTCTTTTTACTAACAACAACCAGAGTCATTGCATGTGTGTTCTCTTCAGAGACCACACATGGATCCACCAGTGTCATTGCATGTGTGTTATTTTTACTAACAACAACCAGAGTCATTGAAATGTGTGCTCTTTTCACAATCCACCTTTGGATCCACTAGTGTTATTGCATTTGTGTTCTTTTTACTAACAACAACTGAGTCATTGAAATGTGTGTTCTTTTCACATACCACATATGGATCCACTAGTGTCATTGAAATGTGTGTTCTTTTTAGAGACCACACATGGATCCACCAGTGTCATTGCATGTGTGTTCTTTTGACTAACAACAAATTGAGTAATTGCATGTGTGTTCTTTTCACATACCACATATGGATCCACCAGTGTCATTGCATGTGTGTTCTTTTCACAATCCACCTATGGATCCACCGGTGTCATTGCATGTGTGTTCTTTTCACTAACAAGAACTGGAGTCATTGCATGTGTGTTCTTTTCACTAACAAGAACTGGAGTCATTGCATGTGTGTTCTTTTCACATACCACATATGGATCCACCAGTGTCATTGCATGGGTGCTCTTTTCACAATCCACCTATGGATCCACCAGTGTCATTGCATGTGTGTTCTTTTTAGTAACAACAACCAGAGTCATTGAAATGTGTGTTCTTTTCACATACCACCTATGGATCTACCAGTGTCATTACATGTGTGTTCTTTTTACTAACAATAACCAGAGTCATTGCATGTGTGTTCTTTTCACATACCACATATGGATCCACAAGTGTCATTGAAATGCGTGTTCTCTTCAGAGACCACACATGGATCCACCAGTGTCATTGCATGTATGTTCTTTTCTCTAACAACAACTGGAGTCATTGCATGTGTGTTCTTTTCACATCCCACATATGGATCCACCAGTGTCATTGTATGTGTGATCTTTTCACAATCCACCTATGGATCCACCAGTGTCATTGCATGTGCGTTCTTTTTAGTAACAACGACCAGAGTCATTGAAATGTTTATTCTTTTCACATACCACCTATGGATCCAAAAGTGTCATTGCATGTGTGTTCTTTTTAGTAACAACAACCATAGTCATTGCATGTGTGTTCTTTTCACATACCACATATGGATCCACCAGTGTCATTGAAATGTGTGTTCTCTTCAGAGACCACACATGGATCCACCAGTGTCATTGCATGTGTGTTCTTTTTACTAACAACAACCAGAGTCATTGCATGTGTGTTCTTTTCACATACCTAATATGGATCCACTAGTGCCATTGAAATGTGTGTTCTCTTTAGAGGCCACACATGGATCCACCAGTGTCATTGCATGTATGTTCTTTTCAGTAACAACAACTGGAGTCATTGCATGTGTGTTCTTTTCACATACCACATATGGATCCACCAGTGTCATTGCACGTGTGCTCTTTTCACAATACACCTATGGATCCACCAGTGTCATTGCATGTGTGTTCTTTTTAGTAACAACAACCCGAGTTATTGAAATGTGTGTTCTTTTCACATACCACCTATGGATCCACCAGTGTCATTGCATCTGTGTTCTTTTTAGTAAAAACAACCAGAGTCATTGCATGTGTGTTCTTTTCACATACCACATATAGATCCACTAGTGTCATTGAAATGTGTGTTCTCTTCAGAGACCACACATGGATCCACCAGTGTCATTGCATGTGTGTTCTTTTTAGTAACAACAACCAGAGTCATTGAAATGTCTGTTCTTTTCACATACCACCTATGGATCCACTAGTGTCATTGCATGTGTGTTCTTTTTAGTAACAACAACCAGAGTCATTGCATGTGTGTTCTTTTCACATACCACATATGGATCCACCAGTGTCATTGAAATGTGTGTTCTCTTTAGAGACCACACATGGATCCACCAGTGTCATTGCATGTATGTTGTTTTCACTAACAACTACTGGAGTCGTTGCATGTGTGTTCTTTTCACATACCACATATGGATCCACCAGTGTCATTGCATGTGTGCTCTTTTCACAATCCACCTATGGATCCACCAGTGTCATTGCATGTTTGTTCTTTTTAATAACAACAACTGGAGTCATTTAAATGTGTGTTCTTTTCACACACCACATATGGATCCACCAGTGTAATTGCATGTGTGCTCTTTTCACAATCCACATATGGATCCACTAGTGTCATTGCATGTGTGTTCTTTTTAGTAATAACAACCAGAGTCATTGAAATGTGTGTTCTTTTCACATACCACCTATGGATCCACCAGTGTCATTGCATGTGTGTTCTTTTTAGTAAAAACAACCAGAGTCATTGCATGTGTGTTCTTTTCACATACCACAGATGGATCCACCATGTTATTGCATGTGTGTTATTTTCACAATCTACCTATGGATCCACTAGTGTCATTGCATGTATGTTATTTTCACTAACAACAAACAGTGTCATTCCATGTGTGTTCTTTTGTCATACCACATATGGATCCACCAGTGTCATTGCATGTGTGCTCTTTTCACAATCCACCTATGGATCCACCAGTGTCATTGCATGTGTATTCTTTTTAGTAACAACAACTGGAGTCATTTAAATGTGTGTTCTTTTCACATACCACCTATGGATCCACCAGTGTCATTCCATGTGTGTTCTTTTTACTAACAACAACCAGAGTAATTGCATGTGTGTTCTTTTCACATACCACGTATGGATCCACCAGTGTCATTGAAATGTGTGTTCTCTTTAGAGACCACACATGGATCCACCAGTGTCATTGCATGTGTGTTCTTTTCACTAACAACAACCAGAGTCATTGCATGTGTTATCTTTTCACATACCACATATGGATCCACCAGTGTCATTGCATGTGTGCTCTTTTTATAATCCACCTATGGATCCACTAGTGTCATTGCATGTGTGTTCTTTTTACTAACAACAACTAGAGTCATTTCATGACTGTTCTTCTCACATACCACATATGGATCCACCAGTGTCATTGCATGTGTGTTCTCTTCACAATCCACACATGGATCCACCAGTGTCATTGCATGTGTGCTCTTTTTACTAACAACAACCAGAGTCATTGCATGTGTGTTCTCTTCAGAGACCACACATGGATCCACCAGTGTCATTGCATGTATGGTCTTTTCACTAACAATAACTGGAGCCAATGCATGTGTGTTCTTTTCACATACCACATATGGATCCACCAGTGTCATTGCATGTGTGCTCTTTTCACAATACAGCTATGGATCCACCAGTGTCATTGCATGTGTGTTCTTTTTACTAACAACAACAAGAGTCATTGAAATGTGTGCTCTTTTCACAATCCACCTTTGGATCCACCAGTGTCATTGCATGTGTGTTCTTTTTACTAACAACAATTGAGTCATTGAAATGTGTGTTCTTTTCACATACCACATATGGATCCACTAGTGTCATTGAAATGTGTGTTCTTTTTAGAGACCACACACGGATCCACCAGTGTCATTGCATTTATGTTCTTTTCACTATAAACAACCAGAGTCATTGCATGTGTGTTCTTTTCACATACCACATATGGATCCACCAGTGTCATTGCATGTGTGCTCTTTTCACAATCCACATATGGATCCACCAGTGTCATTGCATGTGTGTTCTTTTTAGTCACAACAACCAGAGTCATTGAAATGTGTGTTCTTTTCACATACAACCTATGGATCCACTAGTGTCATTGCATGTGTGTTCTTTTTAGTAAAAACAACCAGAGTCATTGCATGTGTGTTCTTTTCACATACCACATATGGATCCACCAGTGTCATTGCATGTGTGTTCTTTTCACAATCCACCTATGGATCCACCAGCGTCATTGCATGTATGTTATTTTCACTAACAACAACCAGAGTCATTCCATGTGTGTTCTTTTCACATACCACATATGGATCCACCATTGTCATTGCATGTGTGCTCTTTTCACAATCCACCTATGGATCCACCAGTGTCATTGCATGTGTGTTCTTTTTAGTAACAACAACCAGAGTCATTGAAATGTGTGTTCTTTTCACATACCACCTATGGATCCACCAGTGTAATTGCTTGTGTGTTCTTTTTAGTAACAAGTGGCGTCATTGCATGTGTGTTCTTTTCACATACCACATATGGATCCAGCAGTGTCATTGAAATGTGTGTTCTCTACAGAGACCACACATGGATCCACCAGTGTCATTGCATGTATGTTCTTTTCACGAACAACAACTAGAGTCAATGAATGTGTGTTCTTTTCACGTAGCACATATGGATCCACCAGTGTCTTTGCATGTGTGCTCTTTTCACAATCCACCTATGGATCCACCGGTGTCATCGCATGTGTGTTCTTCTTAGTAACAACAACCAGAGTCATTGAAATGTGTGTTCTTTTCACATACCACCTATGGATCCACCAATGTCATTGCATGTGTGTTATTTTCAGTAACAACAACTGGAGTCATTGCATGTGTGTTCTTTTCACATACCACATATGGATCCACGAGTGTCATTGAAATGTGTGTTCTCTTCAGATACCACACGTGGATCCACCAGTGTCATTGCATGTATGTTCTTTTCACTAACAACAACTGGAGTCATTGCATGTGTGTTCTTTTCACATACCACATATGGATCCACCAGTGTCATTGCATGTGTTCGCTTTTCACAATCCACATATGGATCCACCAGTGTCATTGCATGTGTGTTGTTTTTAGTAACAACAACTAGAGTCATTGAAATGTGTGTTCTTTTCACATACCACCTATGGATCCACCAGTGTGATTGCATGTGTGTTCTTTTTAGTAAAAACAACCAAAGTGATTGCATGTGTGTTCTTTTCACATACCACATATGGATCCACCAGTGTCATTGAAATGTGTGTTCTCTTCAGAGACCACACATGGATCCACCAGTGTCATTGCATGTATGTTGTTTTCACTAACAACACCTAGAGTCATTGCATGTGTGTTCTTTTAACATACCGCATATGGATCCACCAGTGTCATACCATGTGTTCTCTTTTCACAATCCACCTATGGATCCACTAGTGTCATTGCATGTGTGTTCGTTTTAGTAACAATAACCAGAGTCATTGAAATATGTGTTCTTTTCACATACCACCTATGGATCCACTAGTGTCATTGCATGTGTGTTCTTTTTAGTAACAACAACCAGAGTCATTGCATGTGTGTTCTTTTCACTTACCACATATGGATCCACCAGTGTCATTGAAATGTGTGTTCTCTTCAGAGACCACACATAGATCCACCAGTGTTATTGCATGTGTGTTCTTTTCACTAACAACAATTGGAGTCATTGCATGTGTGTTCTTTTGACATACCACATATGGATCCACCAGTGTCATTCATGTGTGCTCTTTTCACAATCCACCTATGGATCCACCAGTGTCATTGCATGTGTGTTATTTTTAGTAACAGCAACCAGAGTCATTGAAATGTGTGTTCTTTTCACATACCACCTATGGATCCACCAGTGTCATTGCATGTGTGTTCTTTTTAGTAACAACAATTGGAGTCATTGCATGTGTGTTCTTTTCACATACCACATATGGATCCACCAGTGTCATTGAAATGTGTGTTCTCTTCAGAGACCACACATGGATCCACCAGTGTCATTGCATGTATGTTCTTTTCACTAACAACAACTGGAGTCATTGCATGTGTGTTCTTTTCACATACCACATATGGATCCACCAGTGTCATTGCATGTGTGCTCTTTTCACAATCCACCTATGGATCCACCAGTGTCATTGCATGTGTGTTCTTTTTAGTAACAACAACTAGAGTCATTTAAATGTGTGTTCTTTTCACATACCACCTATGGATCCACCAGTGTCATTGCATGTGTGTTCATTTTAGTAACAACAACTAGAGTCATTGCATGTGTGTTCTTTTCACATACCACATATGGATCCACCAGTGTCATTGAAATGTGTGCTCTCTTTAGAGACCACACATGGATCCACCATTGTCATTGCATGTATGTTCTTTTCACTAACAACAACTGGAGTCATTGCATGTGTGTTCTTTTCACATACCACATATGGATCCACCAGTGTCATTGCATGTGTGCTCTTTTCACAATCCACCTATGTATCCACCAGTGTCATTGCATGTGTGTTCTTTTTAGTAACAACAACCCGAGTCATTGAAATGTGTGTTCTTTTCACATACCACCTATGGATCCACCAGTGTCATTGCATGTATGTTCTTTTTACTAACAACAACTAGAGTCATTCCATGTGTGTTCTTTTCACATACCACATATGGATCCACCAGTGCCATTGAAATGTGTGTTCTCTTCAGAGACCACACATGGATCCACCAGTGTCATTGCATGTATGTTCTTTTCACGAACAACAACTGGAGTCATTGCATGTGTGTTCTTTCCACATACCACATATGGATCCACCAGCATATGTGCTCTTTTCACAATCCACCTATTGATCCACCTGTGTCATTGCATGTGTGTTGTTTTAGTAACAACAACCAAAGTCATTGAAATATGTGTTATTTTCACATACCACTTATGGATCCACCAGTGTCATTGCACGTGTGTTCTTTTTAGTAACAACAACCAGAGTCATTGCATGTGTATTCTTTTCACATAACACATATGGATCCACCAGTGTCATTGAAATGTGTGTTCTCTACAAAGACCACACATGGATCCACTAGTGTCATTGCATGTATGTTCTTTTCACTAACAACAACTGGAGTCATTGCATGTGTGTTCTTTTCACATACCACATATGGATCCACCAGTGTCATTGCATGTGTGCTCTTTTCACAATCCACCTATGGATCCACTAGTGTCATTGCATGTGTGTTCTTTTTACTAACAACAACTGACTCATTTCATGACTGTTCTTTTCACATACCTCATATGGATCCACCAGTGTCATTGAAATGTGTGTTCTCTTTAGAGACCACACATGGATCCACCAGTGTCATTGCATGTGTGTTCTTTTCACTAACAACAACTGGAGTCATTGCATGTGTGTTCTTTTCACATACCACATATGGATCCACCAGTGTCATTGCATGTGTGCTCTTTTTACTAACAACAACCAGAGTCATTGGATGTGTGTTCTCTTTAGAGACCACACATCGATCCACCAGTGTCATTGAAATGTGTATTATTTTCAACTACCGCCGTTGGCCACAAACAATTGGGACGCAGAACTAACCAGCAACCGCTCTGGGCTTCTAGAAGACCCGATCCCCGATTGTTAGGTGCCGTTGGATCGGGGTGGATGGATGATAGTGATGTCCTTCGCGAGGGCAATCCACGAGAAGTCTGTTCTGCGAACTGATTGGCCGTGGCAACTACGCTGGGCCTACATCCTTGCCCTTATCCCCTTAACCTCGGGGTCGAAAATCAGATCGTGTTCCTTCATCGCCATGGAGAGGGAGAGGCCCAAACTCAGCTTGCATGAGGCTCAGATGTTCGCCCACTACGACATACTCGCGCCGCCGTTAGCGAGGCTTCCGGCCGGCTTCGAGCTCAGCTACGCCGGGGTTCCTGTCGCGCCGCTCTTGCGCGACAACGCGTTGGTGAGGCAGATCGAGGAGCGCTGCCGCCAGCTGTCGGAGCGGAAGAGGGCAATAGCGCGGTACTCACGTACGAGCGCATACTGGCGAAAGCTGTTCAAGAAGGAGCCGGTTGCGTTGATTGAGCTATATGGAACCCACCGGCGGGAGATCCACCCGGATCTGCGCAACCCCGAAGGGAGGCAACGCTTCTTGGCAGTGCCTGGTCGTACGACCTCCACCGTTATCGATGCAGCACGCCGTGAAGAATCCATGAGGAGGAGGAACGCTGCCGGGAACGTCGGCATCGATTCCGACATGGAGGAGGCTGGCGGCGACGCGGACAACGTCATCAATGATCGAGACTGCGGGAGCGTCATAGTCGATTAGGGGCACTTAAGCATAAATTAAATCTATGTACGGTATCTTAATGCGCTCTTTGGATCTGGGTCACTTGAGTCATGGTCGACTATCGTCATAATCTATATATGTTGGCCATGTTTTAGTTGTCTTTGTCTTTGAAACTAGTTGATCGAAACTCGTCCGATCCTGAAAATAAAGTTCGCGCGTTCCCTGGCATATCTGATGAGACAATACGCTGACTCTGCTCCCATCACTTGATGGCACAGCCGTAATTTGGAGTGCGCCAGAGGAGAAGGGATCGAGCGTGTTGTAATAGTGTACTACTCATATCCAGATATAACTGACTTAGTTGTTTTTAGATATTTCATAAATGTGTTTATACCCAAAACATGTCTAGATACATGTTTTAGGTTTTTCTGTCTTTCAAACTAATCAAAAGTTGTCAAATCCTGAACAAACAAAGTCATTGCGTTCACACCTGATGGGACAATACGCTGACTCTGCTACTTGATGGCACAACCATAATTCTGGAGTGCGCTAGAGGAGATGGGAATGCAAGGGAGATGGGAACTAGTAGCCGCGTCCAAACGCAGGTAAAAAATTAATGTAATAATATTTAAAAAAATGTAATCTGGTCCACATGACCCCATCACAGACACGTTGCACGCGCCAGATATAAATAAAGACGATACAGCTAGTTTAGTTTCAATGATATAATTCAACATACGACGTTACTGTGCCCATATCTTTCTGGTCCTCTTATTAGTCTGCTAGCCCACGCTGCATTAAGCATCAGTTGATGAGGATAAAAAAATGATAAAATGGCAAATAAAACAATTTTTAAGCCCACCTTTCATCCGGAGAATCGTACAAAGATGAAATTGGCAGGGATTTATTATTTCTCCTGCAGTTAGCCGAAAGATCCTCAAGAACATCCTCAATCACCCCTGCAACTTCTTCATATTCTAATACACCTCCATTATTTTCCCTTTCCTCCCTGTTCCGCTTACCCTTTTGTTTCTTTTCACACCCTTTTCTCGCCGGCACCTCCACTTCTTCATAAATTGGCTGCTTACGTATGTTTTCCTCCGAGTGGTCATCACCGTCTTCGCGCTACTCTTCCGCCAGTTCTGGCTGAGAAGCCTCATTTTCTGCCACCGGGGTGTGAACCGGGACAATAGCATGTGTAACTGGGTTTTTGCACAACCTCTTGTTATGGCCAAATCCGCCACAATGTCTGCATTTCCTTTTCCTAGATCCCAACCTTGGACCTTTATGGGTGGAGGCTTCGATCCTTAGCTTTCTAGGACTCCCAGGTGGCCTCGTAAGAACTGGTGGTTGAAGTTTGAACCCTGGATTGACAATCTCCCAATCATTTTCATCGGCCATAGGTGGTACGTTTTCTGCATAAGTTGCAGCAAACTTGTCCACGGAGAAATAGTTGTCGACATAGTTCTCTATTTCAGTTCCGTTACCTCTAAGCTTTAAGATGAAGTAAATTGCATGGTGACATGGCAGACCAGTAATCTGCCATAGCCTGCATGAATAAGTCTTGTTTCCAATGTCTACAGTGTACCTCCGTTCACTTCCACGCTTGTATTCTGCATAAACCTCAGCCAATGTTCTGGAACTTCTAAGCACCCTCATCTTTATCGTTCTCATTGCCCTGGTTCTTGCATTCAGTAACATAACCACCTTTGGAACTATTTTATGGCCTAAAAAATTTCTTGCACAAATTCTTTGCCTTAAATCTATCTTCACCATTATGCACTGTCTTATTGCATCCAACAAAATAACAATTCCAAGTGTCTTCATGCCCAAAATCTTATCATTGAAACTCTCTGCCAAATTATTGCATACAAAATCCACATTGCTTAACTCACCAAACTTGCTTTTAGCCCATAGCTTGGTGTGATGTTCCTCAAGGTATTTTTTCACCTTTGGCACTACATACATGTTCTGCAAGTAAGTAGCATGCGTGCTTGGGATGTATGTGTATGCTGATCACCACAAGTCCTCTTCAAAGATCTTTCCTTTGAACTTCTTTGTGAAGTTAGTAGCGAGGTGTCGCATGCATTCCCTATGCTCAACCCCAGGAAACACATCATCAACAACATTCTCAAGACCCTCGGATGCACCGGTGTGTATCACCAAGCCTTTAGGGTGACCAATTACTTCCCATAGTCTCTGCATGAACCATGTCCAGCTTTCATTTGATTCACCCTCAAGAACAGCATAAGCTACAGGTAGAAGCCAATTGTGCATGTCCAAAGCACAAGCAGAAGCAACATGTCCCCTGAACTTCCCTGTTAAAGAAGTTGCGCCTATTGCCAAGTATGGCCTACAGCCGTCTAGGAACCCCTTCCAGCATGCCTTCAGGAAGACAAAACATCTCCTGAAGCATATCTTATCTGCCTGCTTATACCTGACCCCCCTCAGGACCTTTTCTCTCCCTTTCACAACCTCGTAATCGATGTCAACAACACTACCAGGTGTTGTTTTCTCTACCCGAGCTTTGAAACTATACAACATATGAAAACTGTCATTCCACTTGCCTTGAATGAAGTCTAGAGCCATCTCCTTCCCATCAAAGACTCTGTGGTAAGGAATCAGAGCATTAAACTTTTTGCTAATCTTTGCTCTGAGTTCAGCAGGTCCAATGTTATGATCCTGCCTCACCCAGTCAAGTACAGTAGCAGCAATCCACTTGGTAGTCGCCGGTCTAATTTTACCACTTAAAGAAGTATTAGGGCAGTTGTGTTTCTTCGTGTTTACTTTGATCTGCATTCGATAAGAATCCAAATAATTCAAAGCTAGTTATCAGCAGAATAAATATGAGCAAGACTGAAACTAAATGTAGCTATTGCAACCTAAAATGGGTGTCCACCCTGCATTGGAGATGCATGTAATCTCCATTTACACACATTACTTTCCCTACAGTGCACCCTAAATCTCTTTTGGTCGCTCTTTTCAATGATAAATTCGAACCCAACTCTGATTGCATAGGTTGCAACTGCATATCTGCAGTCCTCCACATTATCAAAGACAGTCCCCTCATCAATTGTAGGATTATCCCTATCAAAGTGTATAACTGGCCTGTCCACGTCTTCATCATCGTATCTACATCCCATTTCCACATCTTCACATTCCTCTTCCTCATCAGTCCCATAGTCAGGCTCAAAGTTCAAATCAACCAAATATTCCCTACTCTCCATCCTATCAGGGTCAGCAGCCACGTCTGGATATGCTTTCTCATCATCATCCGCACTGCCACACGTTTCAGTGCCTTCATGCTCGCTTGACAAAGCATCATGCTCAAGGACAAGATGTACAGACGTCCTGTGGTTACCAACACATATCCTTGCCATCACCACAGGACTAGAAACGCTAATTGGGGTATGCAGATAAGGAATCACAGTTCTTACCCTTTAATGTGGACGCACGACACCTTCTCCGGGCTCCATACCTCCAAAGCTCTGCACCCCGCTTCCTCTTCCCTTGTTTCGTTGTCCTCTGTGCTCTCCAGACTTGAAGGAGATTCCATGCTCTCCAGCTGCGCAGGACCCATATCTGTGCTATCAAGCCTCACAGGATCCATCTGCGAGCGGGATCCGGATCACCAGCGTCGTTGGGCCCCTAACCCAACGGCTGACTCGGTTTTCGTTTCCAAACGCGCCTAGGCGGTGGGCGGTGGCAAGGAGACAGGGCAGGGAGGGGAGGGGACGTGAGGGGATGGAAGGGAGGAGAGGGCGGGTGGACGGTGGCCCAAGGGGACGACGAGAGCGGTGCACGACTGAGCGGAGTGGCGGTGGCAGAAGCAGAGGAGAGGAGCGGAGCAGAGCTGGTTGCGACAAAGCATGGAAAATTGCACAATAATGTGTTGGTGGGCGGCACCAGCCCTCGAACCTGGGACGTGCGCCATTAAAGGTGGAGGAGGCGGGCCCGCCTGTCAGAAAACATGCCACCTGTCAATGCACTATGCATGGGGAGCACTTCACGGAATTTTTTAGCAGGTCCCACATGTTAGTCTGTTTGATCAAAACTTGCATGCAGTGCATGGCTGGTTCACGCGCTAGTTCCGAAAAAACCCCAGTGATCCAAACTTGAATTGGCAGTTCCGCTTCTTCTCCCCCGTCTCCTCGTCTCCTCGTAGTGGCAGTTCCGCTTCGTCTCCCTCATCTGTTATCCTCTTCTTCTTCTCCTTGCAGTGGTAGTTCTTATTTCTTCCTCGATCAAAACATTCCCGCACGTAAGCCATGGCCAGTAGCCAGATGAACAGGAACTGGGCCGATCTCCCGACCGACCCATTTTGCAAGATCGCTGACTATTTGCTAGAGAAAGAGGAGTACGTCGACACCTATGCTGCTTCTGGGGAAGTCTACACCGATTGGCGCCGCACTTTAAAGGTGCCCGAATTCCATCTCAACAACTGGATCATGATAGATCACACACTTCCAGACGTTGGCGACTTCACCTTCCTCAACCTCGCCACTGGTCGTTGCTTCAGGACAAATCTAATGGACGTCCATCGCAGGTTCACATTCACATCTGATATTTATTGGTATTTTGCATTGTAAACATCTTAGTGCTAACTGATGCCCTCTTCTTCCAAAATATTATACTTCATCGGTGTTTCTCGTGGCGTCATCGTGCTTGCTCAGAGGGTGGAGCCGTACCAGATTCGGCTTCTGAACCCAATCACTCATAAGTCTAACACTGAGTTTCAAGCACACATACCATCTGATCCGCTGCGATCTGTCGTCGTGACGAAGTCCCCGACGATGGTGTTCGTTTGCACTAATTATCCAGATCGTATTGCATGGGACGATGAGAGCACCCCAACGGGGCAAATCAATGAATCATTTGGAGAAGGATTGTATTCGCCACCTCCTGCTATGCGAATGGACTGCATGGCGACATTCTGAGGGGAAGTATATGCATTACTTGAGAATGGAGACATCTTGTCGACCAACATCAAGTTAGAGCAGCACGCGAGCACTGTCACGATGGCCAAAATAATTTCAGCCCCAGCCTTTGAACAGGTACGCGAAACTTACAAAGTTTACCTTATGGAGTCAGATGGTGATCTGCTTCTTGTGTTGAACGGGGATTTCGCCAAAGGTCAAGCGGTGTTGTACCGGGTGGACACGGAGAACCGCTCTCTCGAGGCCGTCGGTGACATTGGAAGTCGTGCCCTCTTTGTTGATTACAATCGGTCTATCTCCATTGACACCAGGTTACACCCCACAGTCAAACCCGGTTGCATATACTACAAGAATTATATCAGACTGTACGATCATGAGGTTCAAGCCTGGGAAGAGGAACCAACAATGACGTATGGCTTAAGTCTGGAACATACATCGAGGCCTTACCCTCTGGACGAGATACTGGCAGCACATTGCAGACGGAGAGAGTTCTCTGAATGTGTGTTGCAGCACGCGGGAGCCACCGCCGATGAAATATATAGGAGAGAATGAATCCTATATTCATCCTAGGTTATTTGCTAGCATTTTCAGGTCTATTTTTCGAAGTAGAAATTTGTACTATATTTATATTATTTCGATGAGCAGTATGCGTATTAACTTTCAGAAAAAATTGTAATGTATTTAAATTTAGTACTTTCAGAATTCAAAGTATTTATTTTTAGTAGCTTCTTTCAGAATTCTCTGTGTTCGACATGGGCATCAGCTCAGCGCCGGAATTCAGGTCCCACATGGAAAATTGCACAATAATGTGTTGGTGGGCGGCCCCACCCCTCGAACCTGGGATGCGCGCCGTTGAAGGTGGAGGGGGCGGGCCCGCCAGTCAGAAAACATGCCACGTTGGCATCCCCTATTTCTGATGCCCTTTAAAAAATTAAAACACGCCACGTCGTTATCCACTGTTTCTGATGGTTTTGCTACACTCAACGGTACATGGTGGCATATAAATAATATTGTATAAACATAAGGACACAGTCGTCAAAATTTCTAAAATGAAACCCTGTCCCGTCTCCTACCTGTCCTAGTACATTGCCCGATGAGGTGGATAGCCACGACCGATCTTTTTAATACGTTCGCACTCTTATACTGAGAAGGGAAATAAAGATTGAGCTATTAATGCAACGAGTGTCGAATTATTACCCTCTAAGGAAATGGGAAATGGTTATTTTCACGCTTGCCCGTAGTCCAAACCTACTGTCAGTCTTTCACTCCCCTTCTCCGACTAACCACAGTTCACCTTGCACAGCTCCTCCGCGCCGCACCAACTAGGGTAACATGGCCCCGCCTAAGCCGCCGCCGCCGCTGCGACAACCGCCGAAACTGGGTATTTAGCCCCTCTAAGGCAGGCCATGAAGCTCTACTTCAAGGCCGCTCTCCCATTGCCCTGTCAGGCGAATGATTTTTCCGAATGTGCCGAATCGGCCGCGGCGGCGACTGCGCCATCGTTGGCGCCAGATGCGGCAAGCAGGGCCAAGAGAGCGATGTGGAGAAATCGCGCGGCGGCATTACAGCATGCTCAAGGCAGTGGGAACAAGGTACGTATCAAATTGTTCATGAGAGCATGCCGCCGCCGAGGGTACACACCCTCGAACAGGGCAGCACCAAGGTCTAGGAACTCTCGCGTCCATGCTTCGACACAGACTACCTTACCTCAGTGGGGGAGGCTAGGAGCACGCCGTCTGCGGCAAAGACGCTCCATCCTACGCACCATCGAAGGCCGTACCGTGGCGGTGACCAAGCGTCTACACTCAGCATGCTAGATTGTTCGACAGCCGAAGCCGGCGGCGGGCATCAACTCAGCCCCGGAATTCAGGTTCGAGTTCACACGGACCTACGATCCCGAGAAGGAGATGTCGAATTTCAGTTTCAAAGAAATCGTTGCGGCGGCGCGGATGGTCCAACTGAACCGGGACTGGCGCACAAAAATCGCTCGTGCATGAACGATGCAGATTTCTTGTAGTTTGGCGGGAAGGCAATAGATCAGTTTGGGTTAAATGATCAAAGAACTTATGTCCTCTCAAGGAAATTGACCAGCCAACTTTTCTGGTGGAGATCTGTAGTTTCTTTAGTGTAGAATAGTTAAGTTCAAACTGAAGAATGGCTTTTGTAGCTGAAATGCTGACGAATTGTTCTATAAACTAGTAGGAAGTTTATCCCACTTTTGTGCAGGTATAAGACCCTTTTGTATGGAAGTACTACTGTTGTAAGCAAATACTATCAAGTATCTATTTCCTTCAATTACTAGTCGTGGTTCAATCCAGTTAACTGGCATCTTTTTATCCCAGACTACAGATTTTGCGTCTGATGTCTGTGCTGTAAACCATTTTTCCTTTGTCTTGTGTTGCCTGCAAAATGGTCCTGCAGTTCAACGTGTTACAAATGTAGCTACCTTGTACTTGAAGAGGAGATGGACTACATTTTCCTGGCATCCACAGAATTGACATTGCTCATTGCCAGACCACCCTCTTTGCATGAAGTTGTCCTTGGTTATTCACAGAAATTATAAAGCACGGTGTTCAACTACATCGATTCAAACTATTACACACACACTACATCAAATTCATTACCCTCACATACTACATCGATTCAAACTATTACACACACATACTACTTCAAACTATTACACACACGTACTACATCGATTCAAACTATTACACATTTTTAGTCGATGCTAACTTCCTGCTATACTCTCCATACTACAAATTCATTAGCCACACATACCACGGCAATTCACTAGAGTTGTGTCTTCACTCAAGGGAAATCAGAACCACCAGCTCGTCCAAGCCCAGTCCCCCCACCGAAACTGTGTGTGTCGTCGCGAAACTGTGGTGGTCCTATGCCATCGATCCTTCCAGGCCAACACTGCAGGCGACGAGGACGCTTTCTGGCAGCCTCTTTCGAGGCCCTGAATGCCATGTACCGATTCCAGAACCTCCTCCAGGTGGATGATGACCGGGTGCTTCCAGCAAAGTTGTCGCCCTGCCCTGCTTGGAATCTGCACCTCGTACATCTTAGGAACGGCGTCAGGATCTTTCAGCCACGCCTTTACCTTGATGACCCATCTGTCGCTCGGTGGCACGATTTCCATCAGCTCGCCGCCAAGGCTACTGACGACCTTCTTGAGGGCCTCCATCTCCCAAGCATCCAATGGGAGGCCGTCAAAGCCGAGTTTGGAGAAGAAACGAAGCTGCCCCAAGCGATCGTCCCACCCACAGGCGCGATGCCAATGTATGAAGCTCATTTTCTCCCCGCAGCACTCGAAAGAACGGGAAGAATGCAGAACACACTCGGTGTCTGAGCTGTGCTCGAACTAGACGAAAAAATCGAATGGCGGCGCGCATACCTCAATGTTGACCTCATTTCGTCTTATCCCCAAATGAGACCTGAAAGCCGACAGCAACTCTACCGGCGACACGGCGGGACGGACGCCCAGCACGGTGGCCATGAGAGTGTGGTCGTCGAACTGCTGTGCCAGGGCTACCATGCCTGGGGTGCGCGGCAGCACACAACTTCCCGAGGCCAGTCGCCGGCCTGGATCGCCCGACAGGACGCGCTCCACCATGCGAGAAGGACTAGCCAAAGGCGAGATATTAGTCCGGGATGCGAAGCTCCGATATGGCGGACGATGCAATGACGATGGCTACGAGCTTCGATTAGAGGCATGGGAGGTTGACCGGGCATGGCGGGGACGCAAATTAGAGCAAGTGCGAGCTCCGATCTGAGACGAGCAGCCAGAGTTGAGCAAATGTTATGGGGAGGGGAGCAGGGGAGAAGACCAGAGCAGAGCAAAGAAATAGATCTGGTCCACTCAGAGATCTGGTCCATGCAGGGGTAAGCTAGTCCACGACCACAAAAGATAACGGGGAATACTAACATGGCGGGCCAAGAAGAGTTGACCTAACGACGGTATTTGAGTTCAACCGTTTTTCATCTGGTTCAAACGACCGTTTGGCCTTTAGATTTGTATTCACCCCCATTTGGCCCTTCTGGACAATTGGCGAATCTACTATGGCCCCTCCGCGCAATTGATGACAACTCGGGTACCGCGGTGCGCTCACCTACCAAGTTTGGTACCGCAAACGAACATTCCCACATGGCGGGTAGCACGACCGCCCCGCTAGATCCATTCTCCATGCTGATCCCGCCGACAGCAACGGAGACGGAGGTGGAGGAAGCCCTCTTGTGCCTAGAAAAGGCGACGCGCAAAGAGCAGGCCGAGTGCGAGAAGTTCCACCTCGAGCGGCAAACAGTGCAGGAGTTGTCGCTCTACCATCAGCGCCGCATCAGGACCCGCCTGCATTCCAACGTCTAGGGCCGTGTCATGAACTTCAACGATGAAAGTGACCCCGCACGCGCGGCCGAGCACAAGTACTGCGAGAACGCGTCGCTCGACGGCAGCAACCACCCTCCACACGGAGCACCTGCGACTAGAGCCCCACCGCCACCCATAGGCCACGCGCCTCCACCAGACCAGCCTTGGATCATCATTTCGCCGCAATCCCGCGACGCCAACGGGCTCCCATTGTACTCCACCCCCATAGGGATGGCACTCGCTGGGTTCGGGGCCGGGTCCGCCGCTCCATACCCGCCCCGTTTAATTAGTCGGGTCTAATTTTTTACCAGACCCGTGACCCAACCGGGTTCGGGGCCCCAACGGGTACCCGCCAGTGCGTGCGACGGGAGCGACGCTGGCGCATGCGTGAAGAAAACGATGGGATATTGGGATGGGGTTGGTGGAAATGGACGCGTGCATGTGTGTGTTGTCTCTAGGACTCCATATTCCATCGCGTGCATGTGATGTTTGTTGTGTGCGTGCGTGGTCGCCTGGGATGTGTGGTTAGACATGGCATTATTAGGGATAGGATTAAGGCTTAGAGTGGGTATGCGGGTCTGCGGGTACGGGTTTGCCATCCCAAACCTGCCCCATTAGACTTGGTAGGTCTAATTTTTTACCAAAACCCTCCCCGTTTAAGGTGGGTACCCGTCGGGTTTGCGGGTTTCGGGGCCCCATTGTCATCCCTACATCACCAAGGACAACGTCGTCACGACAGACGCCGCGGTCGCCCACCTCGACATCAACACCTCCGGCATCCACCTGGACACGGTGATCTACTGCTTCAAGAATGCGTGCCAGTATGAGCCTCTGGTCGCTAAGATCAAGAGGGTCTACCGGATGCTTGATAACATCCCTGACCTCCTCGAGATCGCCAAGCGTTACGTGGAGGAGGACCCCAACCAAGACTCCGACGATGAGTCGGGGGGAAGACACCGCACCAGTGGCAACGACAACGGACGACAGCACGACATGCGCTACAACAACACTCGCCTCACTGGAAAGCACCATGGTGATGGGCGAGTTGACTTCATCGCCAATGCCGGCTACGGGCAACGTGACCCAAAGAACTTGCGCCACAACAGAGCAAACTACCGCGACAGCGGAAATTATCATGCCAACAACGCGGCAAGGCCGAAATTCGACCCTGCTGCCCTGCTCAACCAGCCCTATGTCTACCATAGCAGGGAGGGGAAGCCCGCCACCAACACTACCGCAGACTGCCATTCTCTGAAGGAGATCGATAAGGTGAGGTAGGCAAGGGACAACCCCAACAACAACTCGCCAAGGGACAACAGCAACACCAGTGGATTCGGCAACACCGGCGGCTCACTACATACCTACACTAGGCTCGGCACCGAATGCAAGAAGAAGGTGCTCGCCCGCGCAGTCACCGTCAATGCGGTGACCTAGGTCGACATCCCCCACTTCCTCAACTTCTCCAAGCAAAGCATCACCTGTAGTCGCCAAGATCACGTGCCCAGGATCGAGTACCCAGGGTGAGCCGCCCTAGTGGTCAGGCCCATAGTGGCTGGCTACTGGCTGCCCAAGATGCTGATGGACGGCGGAAGCTCCATCAATATCATGTACTTGGACACATTCAAGAGGCTCCACCTCCTAGAGTCGGCGATCGAGTCGACACTCACCACCTTCCACGGCATCGTCCCCGGTCGGAAAGCGTACCCGATCGGCAAGGTGACGCTGCCAGTCACCTTCGGCACACCAGCAAACTTCTGCACCGAGCGGATTGTCTTCGAGCTGGTGAACTTCCGCAACCCCTACCATTGCATCCTAGGGCGCTAGGCGTTCGCCAAATTCATGGCGACCCCGCACTATGCCTACAACATGATGAAGCTCCCGGGGCCAAGCGGCATCATCACCGTCTACAGCGACCCCGACATGGCCATGGAGTGCGAAGACAAAGGCGTCGAGCTCGCCGATGCCATCATCGCCGTGGATACAAACCACGTGGACGAGCTCGTGAAATACGTGAGCAACATCGACAAGGACGACCCCACCATCCTGAAGAAGCCAACCGCCAGGGGCTCCACTTTCGAGGTGACCACGCACACCCGCACCATCAATATCGTCCCAGGCGACTCCAGCTAGACGGTCACCATCGGGACGAACATGAGTCCTACATAGGAAAGCATGCTCATCGGGTTCCTGCGTGAGAATCGTGAAATCTTTACATGGAAACCATCTGACATGCCTGGTGTCCCGAGGAAACTCGCTGAGCACAAACTTAACACCGACCCCAAAGTGCGACAGGTGAAGCAGCTGTTGTGGCCCTTCAATGAAGTGCGCCACCGAGCAATCGCCAAAGAAGTACAGCGTCTACTTGCTGCAGGATTCATTCGGCCCATCAAGTACTCCAAGTGGCTGGCAAACCTAGTCCTGGTTCTGAAAAAGAACAACACCTAGAGAATGTGTATCGACTACACCAACCTCAACAGTGCCTACACGAAGGAGGAGTTCGTCCTACCGCACATCGACCAGATCATCGACTCGACCGCGGGATTGGAGTCATTGTGCTTCCTCGACACGTACTCTGGTCACAACCAGATCAAGATGGCAGTCGAGGATGAGGATAAAATGGCATTCATCACGCCATTCGGTGCCTTCTGCTACACTACCATGACGTTCGGCCTCAAGAACACCGATGCGACCTACCAAAGGTGCATGTAGGAGTGCCTTGAGAGCCAAATTGGCCGCAACATCCATGTCTACATCGACGACGTGGTGGTAAAATCCACCCGCCAGAGCGACCTGCTCGCCGATCTGGCCAAGACCTTCACGGATCTGCGGAGGTACAAGATCAAGCTCAATCCAGGAAAGTGCACCTTCGGTGTGCGCACCGAACAACTCCTAGGGTACGTGGTCTCCAAACGAGGCATCGAGGCAAACCTCACCAAGATCGACACCATCACGCGGCTCGGAAAACCCGAGTGCCCGCGTGATGTCCAGAAGTTGGCCGGGCGAGTTGCGGCTGTCAATTGCTTCATTCCCCAGCTCGGTGAGAAGGCGATGCCTCTCTATCGCCTGAGGCACAAGAACCCCACGTTCCAATGGGACGAAGAAGCAGACAACGCGCTCAAGGCGCTCAAGGAAGTGATGCTCACGGCACTGCTGCTCGCCGCCCCCAAACGACAAAGAGCCAATGCTCATCTACGTCGCGGCCTCCACTCGAGTCGTCAGCGCCGTGATGGTCGTCGAGCGGCTAGAAGAGGGCAAGGAGCGCCCCGTACAGTGTCATGTCTACTACATCAGCGAGGTCCTGACGGACTCAAGGCAGTGCTACCCGCAATACCAGAAACTGGTGTATGTGGTCTTCAGAGCCCAGCGGCGACTCCCACATTACTTCTAGGAGCACCCCATCACGGTCGTCTCCTCCATGCCGTTGTAGAACATCATCCGCAATCGCGAGGCGAATGGGCGAGTCGCTAAGTGGGTCGTCGAAATCGGCGTCCATGACATCAAGTACGAGCCACGCAAAGCGATCAAATCGCAGGCCCTGGCCGATTTCCTCTCTGACTGGGAAGAAGAGAATCAACCGGAGAAGCTACCGTATCTCCATTACTTGTCGCTGTAACACCCCAAAAATATTAAACAAGATTAGCAAGTTCTAATCACCCAAGTTCAGGGTTAACAAAAAAATTTCTTATTAAATCTCATATGAGTGTATGTGTGAATTGCATTAGTGTATGAATGAGTGCAATTGCCATGTTTGATTTCTACAAATAATAAGGAATGGTTTAAAGATGAATACTACATCATCTATGACATGTACAAACTAAATCAAAAGAAAAGGAAATCAAATATTAATCATATGATCCAATGGTCATTTTGACCAAAATTATCCACTAGACCACTTTGAGTGTTCCTAGTAAAAGATTTCTAACAGAAACATTTCCAAATATTTTCACCCCTTGCTAGACCAAGTAAAAGTGAATCCAAGCAAACCATACAAAAAGACAGAAAATATTTTTAAACTCCTTTGAGAGACATTTCAAAATTGAATCAAGTGTATGTACTAAGATCACCACTTTTCAAAAACCACTCAAATCAATTCACCTTGACTTTCCCTAGCAACCCTAGGCACCCAAGAACGTGACAAACACACTCACCAAAATCCATCCAAAAATTCAAATCTTGAATTCATGTGGCCATTTGGTCGAGCACCTGGCAGACACCAGTAAACACTTGCCTAACAATCACTATTTGGAGTAGTAATTGATCGCCACTAGTGCCTCAATTCTCTCCCCTGATCGCCCTAGTGTCCAGCTGCGTAGTGGACAAGCCTCCCCTTTTGCCGTTCGCACCAGCGCAACGCCTCCCGAGCTCACCATGCAGGTCGACCAAGCACCGCTCGCCATAGACCGTGTCGCCCTCTCCCACGATGTCCAGGGGACAGGAGACACTTCACCGCCACCCCCTTTCCACCCCTCGACCGAAGACACGCTATGGACCAGCCGTAATTGCCACGCCTACTTCTATGTCTACCATGCCGAGAGTGCGCTAGAGCGCCACAACCGACACGCGCACCCATGCTGCACCTTGCCCTCTCTACACATGCCCGCACTCACTGCTACCCCAACTACCTCCCAGACACGCCAGTTCTCCACCGTGCGAATCGTGGCCACTATGCGCCGTCTCAAACGTCGTCGTTCCCGCACAGAACACGGACCGCTCCCGACCGTTCTCGACCGCCCCTTGCCGCACCATCACTCGCATGACAACCACCCTGAAGCACCACGTCAACCCCTACCCTTAGCCATGCCAATAGCTCACTGCAATGACGTCGCCGACGAGCCCGAGCCATGCAGCTCTACCCCTCTCACCGGTGTATAAATAGAGGCCACCCCAGCCCTCATTTTCCACACCAGCTAACTCCCCTCTCTCTCAGAAACCTCCCACACCTCTCCCCGGAGCAAGGCGAGCACCATCCCACCGGAATTTCACCGGAGCACCGCCGCTACAGAGGAGAAGAGGAACTGGAGCTAGGAGCCACCCTAGGAGCCGCCGCGACCACCATTTGACCTATTGGCCTCGACACGTTCGATCGCCCCCATCGCCAAGTCTAGCTGGAGCCCTGGTGAGCCCCCACATACCCCCCACCGTCGTGTTAGGGTTCAGTTCTCGGTGGCGTTGTGCGACGGAGACGATGATGCTCAGCCGTCGATTATGTTCTAATCACACGACCCAGATAGAGCGTACCATTTCAGTTTAGTTTAGTCGCTGACGTGTGGGACCTTCCTGTCACCAGCCCGCTGGGTGTGTGTTGTGCAGTTGGGCTGGCCCAGTATCGTTCCCGCGCTTGCCCCGCGTTCAAATTTAGATTTTTCTTTTATTTTCAACACCCTAATCTGTCAGTGACTTTGAAATTCAATTCAAAGAGATCTACTGAACCAAATTGCATAATTCCAATTTTGTTGGAAAGGTATTCAAAATATCTACCCAAGCCCGTTGGATTCAAATCATTTGAAATTATAGATCACCTATAGTAAAAATAACAATACAGAGGCGTTTGCCACTTCAAACATTTTTCAAAAATCAACCATAAAAGCTTCTGAGTTGATTCCAACTCTCAAAAATCAAATTTGACAATATCTATCTAAATATGTAAAAATATTTAGGTTTACATGCAGTGATCTTGGACTAGTACTAAAAGAATGCTATATAGGCATTTCTAGTCACTTTAATTTTATTAAATAGTAATTTTAAACTTTATAAAATGTGACCACCACTTGAAATCACATTCCTAAGTATTAGAATATATGGTGATGACATGTGTCAACATGATCCCATATTTTTGGAGAATATTAAATCTTAAGTATTCTCAATGAGTAGAAATTACTTTTCCAAAATAAGATAAATAAGACTAGGTCTTTATTTCATGTGATGTTTGTGATGATGCTAGATCATCAAGTGTGAGCCTTAATGTGCTAAATAGAAGTAGTTAAGTGTTGTTTGGTGATTGTGTACCTCATATTCCTTTATAGACGCTAGTACCGACCCGGGCTACGAGGAGGAGGAGTACTACGAAGAAGAAGAGAACTTCAACCAGTGCACTTCTCAAGGCAAGCCTAACACTACAAGTTAACTATGCAAGCCATCCTTGCAGGATAACCTATGCAAGATCTAGTAGGCATGCTTTGGTTATGCAACCTTGATTATACCAATCCCAAGTTTTACTTACAAGCTTTATTCTTTTACTTTTACCAAAGTTCTTTACCTTTAGTTAGTGATTTGTGAGTATTGGAAAAATAGGATAGATGCCATAAAGAGCATAAAACTAGGCCTAGGTAGTTATACTTAGATGCCATAAAAAGCATAAAACTAGATTTGGATAGTTACACTTGATTAGCACCCCTTATTAGTGACACCCCCCATTGATAGTTGCTAGTGCTAAACTACTACCGATCACTTTAGATGGGAATACTTGGAGAAAATGATTATGAAAACCTTGGAATGATGATTTCATTCTATTGAAATGTTTTGACATGTGTTCTGAAACACAATGGTTTTATGATGAAACTTCTTGAGGCATGAGCCTTAGTTTTGATAAAAATTGATGGTTGGGTTCGGAAGCGATACCATTCCAATTTTACCGTACAACCGCAGTACCTGAATTTGGTAGGGCTTAACTAGAAGTTTATATGCCTTAGTATGGGTTCCCTCGCGGAAAGAGGTTGAGCTGAGGCTACCTTGTGAATGTGAATGTCCACCTATGTAGTGCCCAGGATGGCAGATAGCCATGGCTGGGAGGCCAAGCTCATAGGGGAGGTGCCTATACTAGAGTGTGTAATTGAAAGGTTATGATTGATTATCCACATACTAAGTATGATGATTCAGGGTTATCCCTGATGGATGTATTGAATATTGTGGTGAAACTGTACCACCTCTGCAAAGCGTCAAATTATTCGAATAGCCCCGTCCGCGGTCATGGACAGTTGGAGTGGCCATACTGTTCTGTTGTCAGATGTTTTCAAAAATGACTTGTGAATTGAACTATGACCTTGACTTGACCACAACAGGGTTGTGGACATGAAAACTAGGTTCCCATTTAGGTGATGTAGAAAATTAAATTAGGTTCTTTACTTTTGAACTCCTTATGAAATAAACCTGGCTTTTGCAAATAAACCTAGAGCTTAAGATTCATACTAGAATTACCTTACTTGTTAGTGATAGTTTGCGAGTACTTAAAGAGTACTCATGGCTTTGTCCCTGGCTATTCCCGTGGCCAGACTATGAGGAGGACTACCAGGAAGATGGACAGCAGGAGGTCTATGACAAGTAGGATCATCTCCCATCGTTAGCATTGCATGTGACCCTGAATATGGAGCCCCTACTACATTTACTTTCCGCTGCTTTGATTGTATTAAGACTGGATCATGTGATCCTTTATTTGTAAGACCTTTATTATGGTTGGTAATGGATGATGTACTGTGGTGCCAATTCTATTATGTCTCGCAAAAATGGTAATCCTGGGATTGCGAGGTATGGCATAACAGGCATCTGGGATTAAAAATCCGGGTGTTGACAAGTTGGTATCAGAGCCATCCTGACCATAGGAGACCCTAGTTTTAATGGACGTCTAAACAAAAAAAACTTAGTTTCAAAACAAAAGAAGTGAGTATTTATGAAAACCTATTCCCACTCTTATCCTTGAGATTCTTTCAAAACAAATCATGTTCCTAAAAAATTCTTGCAATCCTACATAAAATTTGACACACTTGATCACCCCACTAACTTGCTTATCCTATATTCTTATAGATGGAGGTCAAGTATATCAAGTTCTACCAGCTGGGCAACGGAGGCCACCTGATCTTTGAGAGGGATCTAGATGCACTCGTAGAGCATCTTGAGCGCCCGCACCTGGAGTTCTTCAGGGCACAACTCAATGATCACGTGGGAGGAGAGCTACAGTGGCTAATAGTTGTAGATCTCAGAGGCAAGATGGAAGCACCCACCTCGGAGAAGATCCAATTTAGCTTGAGGGAGAACAACTGGCTAGACGGACTAGCCAGGGCTATGCAGGAAGCTCTTACCCATCTGTGTGGGCAAAATATCAACCAGATCAATGGCACTCGCTTTGCTCACTATGCAAGGCGTGATTCTATGGGACTACCCTTGGAGATGCCAGGACACCTGAAGCTGAATCACCAGGTGGATAAGCTCGACTTCATGTTGTATGATAGACAGAAAGAGTTGGACAACGCCCGTGCCTACGCCAACCATAACCATGCCATTGCAGTCAGGAAGGACCAGACCCTTGCCATCCTTGCCAAGGAGCGCTATTCACTTGGTCGTCAGTGTGACAAGAAGGATCGCATCATCGATCGTCTTCGCAAGAAGGTGGACACTCTCGAGAAGACCATCCGTGAACAGGAGATCCAGCTTGAAGCAAAGGAGGAGGAAGGTGAAGATATCCGTGGAGATCTCTACTCTTACCTCAGTGATGATGACGACTACCTAGAGGACGGGGCCATGGAGGATCACACTGATGAAGATGATGCCGCCTTCATTGATGATGATTAGATGCACTTGAGCAGTACCGTAGGAGTGAGTTGTACCCGGTCCCACTGTATCATAGTTTCACATAATGGTTCTTAAAACCATTTGTTTCCTTGTTGTGGTGTGTGTTTGTGTTGGGTGCTATGAATGAATGAATGAATGAAAAGAAAGTTGTTAGTTTGCAAAACCTGAGTTAAACTCCAAGTTTAAAGTTTCTAAAACAAACCCATAAACCCTAGAAATTCCCCCTTGTCTCATTATCTATCTCAATCTTCAGATGCCTCGCAGTAACGCCGGTGGAAGCAGTTCATCTCAGGACCCAATGATGCAGATTCTGCAAATGTTAGTTTCTAACCGTGAAGCTACTAGAGCCGAATGCCAAGCCAACTTAGCCACTCTTCAACAGATAGCTCAGATGGCCCACAATAATCAAGATCATAGAAACCAGGATAACCATGGATCCAAGCCCAAGAACTTTTAGAATACCAACCCACCTATATTTAGTAAGTCTGAGGAGCCCTTAGATGCTGATGACTGGCTGCAAACCATGGAGAACAATTTGGAGGTCGCGGGAGTTGAAGCCAATGAAAAAGTACTATTTTCCACCCATTATCTGGCAGGTGATGCAAGAGCCTGGTGGAATAGCAGTCGTACCATGAATGAAGGGCAAACGATGACTTGGGAAGAATTCAAGATCAAGTTCAGCCGGACCCATGTGCCCCAAGGTTTGGTCACTAGGATGAGGGATGAGTTCAGGGATTTGAAGCAAGGGAGAATGACTGTCGTGGAATACCATGACAGATTCTTATCCTTGGCTAGGTATGCCCCTGATGAGATTAGCACTGAAGCAAAGAAGAAGGAAAGGTTCCTGAATGGGTTACATGATGAGATGCAAACAGTGTTAGTCAACATCTGTTTTGCGGATCTAGAAGAACTAGTGGACTCTGCTATGCAGATGGAAGGAAATAACAACCAAGCCAATGACAACTGTAAGCATCACATGATGCACCAGCCTGGATCCCACCATACACAGAAGTATCGCCCCAACCCGTCTGCAGGATATGCCCCAAGAAACAACAGACCCCCTATGTCCCATCCAAACTATCCCAATCATGGTGGAGGAAACTTGAGGTCTGGAGGAAACCACAACAATAACCCCGGCAACTCCAATAACTTCAACCGTGCATCGCCCAAGTCCAACACCAACAACACCAACAACAGAAATACTGCCCCATGGACTGGAAGCAATGTTGTGCCTATTGCAGGAAAAGACAAGTCCATGATTACTTGCCTTGAATGCGGAGTCAAGGGTCACTACTCCAACGAGTGCCCCAAGAAGCTTGCAGCAACCACCAATGTGAATGCACCCGCTTAGCAGCAATGCCGTGTCCAGCCTGCAAAGAGATTTTCCCCAGGGAACCCGCTCAACCGCGACGGCCGTCTGTTCTAGATGAATGCTGAAGAAGCTCAAGAAGCGCCAGATATCGTGCTGGGTATGTTTTCTGTTAACTCAGTACTTGCAAGAGTGTTGTTTGATTCTGGAGCATCGCACTCGTTTGTTATAGAAGAATTTGCATGCACTAGTAAGATTCAACCAACAAAATTGAAGCATGTTATGATAGTTCAAATACCTGGGTCAACCACCAAAGCTAGAAAAAATTGCAAGGCTGTACCTATCAGAATCCACGGAATAGATTATTATGCTAATCTAATAGTACTTGGAACCAAAGGTTTGGAAGTAGTACTGGCAATGGATTGGATGTTGAAACATAAAGGATTGATCGACTGTGCCAAGAAAGCCATAACCATGACTAGTAGCACTAGAGTATCAGTAGAGCATGTATCCAAGACGCTGCCCCGTCAATTCAAATGCAACAAGAGTCTAGCCCAACCAACCCTAGACCAAGTCAGAGTAGTCTGTGAATACCCCGACGTGTTCCTAGATGAATTGCCCGGTATGCCCCCAGATCGGGATATCAAGTTCATCATTGAACTAGTTCTTGGAACTGGACCCATAGCTCAGAGACCTTATAGTATGAACCCATCTGAATTAGTGGAGCTGAAGAAGCAACTTGATGCTATGCTGGAGAAAGGTCTGATTCAACCAAGTGCATCACCATGGAGATCGCCTGTTTTGTTTGTGGATAAGAAAGATGGAGGTAACCATTTGTGCATGGATTACCGGAAGCTGAATGATGTCACCATCAAGAACAAGTACCCACTGCCGAAGATAGAAGATATGTTTGACCAGTTGACTGGTGCCAGAGTGTTTTCTAAGATTGATCTTAGAACTGGTTATCATCAACTCAAGATTCGTGCAACGGATATCCCAAAGACCGCCTTCACCACCAGATATGGATTGTATGAGTACACTGTCATGTCTTTTGGATTAACCAATGCCCTCGCTTATTTCATGAATCTCATGAATAAGATTTTTATGAACTTCCTAGATAAGTCTGTCGTTGTTTTTATCGATGATATTCTGATCTATTCCAAGTCAGAAGAAGACCATGAGCTACACCTAAGAACGATCCTTGAAACCCTTAGAGAACATCAGTTGTATGCCAAGTTTAGAAAATGTGAGTTCTAGTTAAAGGAAGTAGGATTCCTAGGACATATCGTGTCGGCGGGAGGAATTATTATCGATCCAACCAAGATTAAGGATGTTGAAGAATGGAAAACCCCAACCACTCAAACCCAAGTCCGCGCATTTCTCGGATTAGCGGGATATTACCACAAGTTCGTAGAAGGATTTTCAAGCATCGCAAGACCGCTGACCCAGCTGTTGAAGAAAGATCAGAAGTTTGAATGAACGGACAAATGTGAAGCAAGTTTTCACGAGCTCAAGAAGAGATTGATTTCAGCCCCAATTCTGATTATGCCGGATATCAACAAGCCTTTTGATGTGTATTGTGAAGCATACAAGATTGGTCTCGGATGTGTGTTGATGCAAGAAGGCAAAGTCATATCATATCTGTCAAGACAACTGAAGCAACATGAGCAAAACTACCCTACCCATGACTTAGAACTAGTAGCCGTAGTTTTAGCTTTGAAGACCTGGCATCATTATCTTATGGGTAACCGCTGTGAGATTTATTCGGATCACAAGAGTCTGAAGTATATCTTCACCCAGAAGGAGCTGAATATGAGGCAAAGGAGATGGATAGAGTTAATCAAGGATTATGACCTTGACATTCACTATCACCCCGGCAAAGCCAATGTGGTAGCAGATGCTCTTAGTAGACTACCGTGTAGATTAAACACCATGATTAAGGAAGCCCAGCCAAGTTTGCATGATGAGTTGGAGCAGTTTAGAATGGAGCTAGTTAGCGAAGGATTCCTAGCCAGTATTGAACTTCAACCCACTTTGATCAGTCAGATCAAGGAAGCCCAGAAAGGAAATGCAAGTATGATGGAATCAAGCGTCGTATCGGTACAGGGAAGATACCCGGATTCACCAAAGATGAAGGAGTTTTGTGGTACAAAGGACGTATCTGTGTACTAGCAGATTCTGAGTTGAAGCAAGTCATCATGCAGGAAGCTCATGATACTCTTTATTCTATTCACCCGGGAGGGACAAAGATGTATCAGGATTTGAAGGAGCAATTTTGGTGGCATAAGATGAAGAGAGAAATCAGAAGCTACATAGCCAAGTGTGATATCTGTTAGAGAGTCAAAGCAGAACATCAGCGACCCGCAGGACTTTTGCAAGCATTGCAGACTCCAGAATGGAAATGGGATTCTGTTGGAATGGATTTCATCACCGGTTTGACTACCTCTAGTAGGGGAAATTACTCTATTTGGGTCACAGTTGATAGACTGTCCAAGGTAGCCCATTTTATACTTGTCAAGACCACCTACCCGAGTTTGAAGCTAGCAAAGATGTACATTGCTAGAATCGTCAGTTTGCATGGAACCCCTAAGACCATAGTTTCGGATCGAGGAACCCAGTTTACCTCAAGATTTTGGCAGAAAGTCCAAGAAGGATTAGGAACCAAGTTGAACTTCAGCACAGCCTATCACCCGCAAACCGATGGACAAACTGAACGAGTCAACCAAATCTTAGAAGATATGTTGAGAGCTTGTGTTCTAGAATATGGATCAAATTGGGAAGATTGTCTGCCGTTCACAGAATTCTCATACAACAATAGTTATCAAGCTAGTTTGCAAATGGCCCCCTTTGAATTTCTGTATGGAAGGAAGTGTCGTACCCCCTTGAATTGGTCGCAAGTAGGAGAGAGTCAGATCTTCGGACCCGACATCCTATGAGAAGCCGAAGAGAAGGTTCAAAAAGTTCGTGAACACCTCAAGACCGCCCAATCCAGATAGAAGAGTTATGATGTCAAAAGCCATCGAGACCTGACCTTTAATGTCGGAGATTTTGTATATCTCACAGTATCACCCTTGAAAGGAATGTAGCATTTTCAACTTAAAGGGAAGTTAGCCCCCAAATATATTGGACCTTTCAAGATTTTCAATCGTCAAGGAGAAGTATCATATCAACTGGAACTGCTAGAGGAGATGTTATCCATACATGATGTGTTCCATATCTCGTTACTTCATAAATGCCTAGAAGTTCCGGAGAAGACCGAAGTGTTCAAGAACATCGATCACCGAGCCATAGATATCAACAAGGATCTAACCTATCATGAAGTACCAATTCGTATTTTGGAAGAAGCCTTCAGAACCACCAGGACCCGGAGTATCAAGTTTCTCAAGATCCAGTGGAGCAACCATACTGAAGAAGAAGCTACTTGGGAGCGAGAAGATTACATTAGGACTAAGTTTCCAAATCCCTTTAGTTCCTAGTTTTTCTTAAATCTCGGGACGAGATTTTGTTTAAGGAGGCAAGGTTTGTAACACCCCAAAAATATTAAACAAGATTAGCAAGTTCTAATCACCCAAGTTTAGGGTTAACAAAAACTTTTCTTATTAAAGCTCATATGAGTGTATGTGTGAATTGCATTAGTGTATGAATGAGTGCAATTGCCATGTTTGATTTCTACAAATGATAAGGAATGGTTTAAAGATGTATACTACATCATCTAGGACATGTACAAACTAAATGAAAAGAAAAGAAAATCAAATATGAATCATATGATCAAATGGTCATTTTGACCAAAATTATCCACTACACCACTTTGAGTGTTCCTAGTAAAAGATTTCTAACAGAAACATTTCCAAATCTTTTCACCCCTTGCTAGACCAAGTAAAAGTGAATCCAAGCAAACCTTATAAAAAGACAGAAACTATTTTTAAACTCCTTTGAGAGACATTTCAAAATTGAATCAAGTGTATGTACTAAGATCACCACTTTTCAAAAACCACTCAAATCAATTCACCTTGACTTTTCCCAGCAACCCTAGACACCCAAGCACGTCACAAACACACTCATGAAAATTCATCCAAAAATTCAAATCTTGAATTCATGCAGCCATTTGGTCGAGCACCTGGCAAACACCAGTAAACACTTGCCTAACAATCACTATTTGGAGTAGTAATTGACCGCCACTAGTGCCTCAATTCTCTCCCCTGGTCGCCCCAGTGTCTAGTAGCGCAGTGGACAAGCCTCCGCCTTTGTTGTTTGCACCAGTGCAGTGCCACCCGAGCTCACCGTGCAGGTTGACCAAGCACCGCTCGCCATAGACCACGCCACCCTCTCCCACGATGTCCAGGAGACAGGCGAGACGTCACTACCACCCCCTGTCCACCCCTCGACCGAAGACACATCATGGACCAGCTGTAATCGCCGCGCCCACTTCTCTGTCTGCCATGCTGAGAGCGCGCCAAAGCGCCGCAGCCGACACGCGCACCCACGCCACGCCTTGTCCTCTCTGCGTGTGCCCGCACTCACCGCGACCCTAGCTACCCCCCAGACATGCCCATTCGCCACCGCGTGAACCGTGGCCACTGTGCACCGTCTCGAACACCGCCGTTCCCGCACAGAGCATGGAACACTCCTGACCATTCTTTACCGCCCCTTGCCATGACATCACTCGCATGACAACCGCCCTCAAGCACCACGTCGACCCCTACCCTTAGCCATGCCAATAGCTCTGCAACGACGTCGCGGACGAGCCCGAGCCATGCTGCTCTGCCCCTCTCGCCGGTGTATAAATAGAGGCCACCCCAGGCCTCATTTGCTACACCAGCTCACTCCCCTCTCTCTCAGAAACCTCCCACACCTCTCCGTGGAGCAAGGCGAGCACCAGCCCACCGGAATTTCACCGGAGCCTGCCGCTACAGAGGAGAAGAGGAACTAGAGCTACGAGCCGCCCTAGGAGCCGCTGCGACCACCATTCGACCCGACGGCCTCGACACGTTCGATCACCCCCATCGCCAAGTCTAGCTAGAGCCCTAGTGATCCCCCACATACCCCCACCGTCGCTTTAGGGTTCAGTTCTCGCCGATGTTGTGCGACAGAGATGATGATGCTCAGTCGTCGATCATGCTCTAATCGCACGACCCAGATAGAGCATACCGTTTTGGTTTAGTTTAGTCACCGATGCGTGGGACCCGCCTGTCAGCAGCCCGTTGCGCGCGCGCTGTGCAGTTGGCTCGGCCTAGTATCGTTCCCGCGCTCGCCCCGCGTTCAAATTTAGATTTTTCTTTTATTTTCAAAAGCCTAATCTGTCAGTGACTTTGAAATTCAATTCAAAGAGATCTACTAAACCAAATTCATGATTCCAATTTTGTTGGAAAGTTATTCAAAATATCTACCCAGGCCCGTTGGATTCAATTCATTTGAAATAATAGATCACCTATAGTAAAAATAACAAGACAGAGGCTTTTGCCACTTCAAACATTTTTCAAAAATCAACCATAAATTCTTCTAAGTTGATTCCAACTCTCAAAAATCACATTTGACAAGATATATCTGAATATGTAAAAATATTTAGGTTTACATGCAGTGATCTTGGACTAGTACTAAAAGAATGCTGTATAGGCATTTCTAGCCACTTTAATTTTATTAAATAGTAATTTTAAACTTTATAAAATTTGACCACCACTTGAAATCACAGTCCCAGGTATTACAATATGTAGTGATAACATGTGTCAACATGATCCCATATTTTTTGGAGAATATTAAATCTTAAGTATTTTCAATGAGTAGAAATTACTTTTCCAAAATAAGATAAATAAGACTAGGTATTTATTTCATGTGATGTTTGTGATGATGCTAGATCATCAAGTGTGAGCCTTAATGTGCTAAATATAAGTAGTTAAGTATTTTTTGGTGATTATGTACCTCGTATTCCTTTATAGACACTAGTACCGACCCCGGCTACGAGGAGGAGTACTACTACGAAGAAGAGAACTTCAACCACTGCACTACTCAAGGCAAGCTTAACACTACAATTTAACTATGCAAGCCATCCTTGCAAGATAACCTATGCAAGATGCAGTAGGCATGCTTTGGTTATGCCACCTTGATTATACCAATCCCAAGTTTTACTTGCAAGCTTTATTATTTTACTTTTACCAAAGTTCTTTACCTTTAGTTAGTGATTTGTGAGTATTGGAAAAATAGGATAGATGCCATAAAGAGCGTAAAACTAGGCCTAGGTAGTTATACTTAGATTCCATAAAAAGCATAAAACTAGATTTGGATAGTTACACTTGATTAGCACCCCTTATTAGTGACACCCCCATTGGTAGTTGCTAGTGCTAAACTACTACCAATCACTTTAGATGGGAATACTTGGAGAAAATGATTATGAAAACCTTGGAATGATGATTTCATTCTATTGAAATGTTTTGACATGTGTTCAGAAACACAATGGTTTGATGATGAAACTTCTTGAGGAATGAGCCTTGGTTTTGATAAAACTGATGGTTGGGTTCGGATGCGATACCATTCCAATTTTACCGTACAACCGCAATACCTGAATTGGTTAGGGCTTAACTAGAAGTTTATATGCCTTAGTATGGGTTCCCTCGTGGAAAGAGGTTGAGCTGAGGCTACCTCGTGAATGTGAATGTCCACCTATGCAGTGCCCAGGATGGCAGATGGCCATGGCTAGGAGGCCAAGCTCATAGGGGAGGTGCCTATACTAGAGTGTGTAATTGAAAGGTTATGATTGATTATCCGCATACTAAGTATGATGATTGAGGGTTATCCCTGACGGATATATCGAATATTGGTGAAAGTGTACCACCTCTGTAGAGTTGGAGTGGCCATACTGTTCGAATAGCCGCGTCCACGGTCATGGACAGTTGGAGTGGCCATATTGTTCCTGACATGGGTATACCCTACAGGTACTCGAGATTGGTATATACGGCCCAGATACAACAGAATCCCACGGTGATGCCAAGGCCCAATGCAGAATTCGGGCAACCCACAGACACTTCGATTGCTTGCGAGACAAGACGTTTAAGATAGAAAGTTGAAAGGGCGAACCATAATCTGTAACCAACTTGACCTGCTACCCGAGACCTGGCCTATCTATATAAAGGTAGGAGGGGGCAGCGAGGAGGACAATCACAACCCTAGTTTCCACAACTCTCGCCAGATTGCATCTGTGCGCCCCTGTAATCTTCGATTCCTTCGTTAATTCCAAGAGCGGACAAGCAGGAGTAGGGACCTCTACGAGGATTGAACCTGGGTAAATCTTGCGTCCCTGTGTGCTTGTTTGCTATCCGATTGATGCCTCTAGCGCTCCCTCCTTCTCCAAAACCCAAGTCCATAACAATGGGCATTGATGAGTTAAACCCTCGTCAATTGGCACCGTCTGGGGGAATTGGGAGTGTTGATGTCGCGGCTTCTTAGGCCCCGTCAACCGCGATCTATAACTCTGCAACAACAGAGATTTGCCAACTCTTCGGCGCATTCGACTTCACCGTCCACACGCCGGCCACTCGCCCGGCTTTCGAGTCCGTGGGCGATGGAATCAGTCTGGCGATTGGGAGCTTCCGCTTCTAGGTTGGTCAACTGGGAATGCTAAGCATGCCTGACCAGCCAACGGCACCCGCGATTGCTCCAGCGTCGTGGTTCCCTCCACCAATCGGCACCCTCAGCGAGCTCAACACCTCAGCGACAGCTGGGAGTACGGACAGCGACAGTAGTCGCAGATCCGATCTGGGTGACCTAGCCACAGAAGATGGAGCCTACGGCTCTAGATTTGAAAGTTGCGGGAGCAACAACTTCCCCAACCACTTCATGTGTGCCATCATCAACACGGGCAACACCGGCGTCAATCACTAAAACACTGGCACCGGATCTGGCACCGGACCGCCCGATGGCAATACGCCCAATGGTGACATACCAGTCACAAACAGCGGCCCCACCAACGGTGGTACTGGCATGCCCATCAACAACGGGACGAGGGAAGAACCAGCACTCACGACGAATGAGAACACCGGTGAGCGCATGCTGATCAAGCTCAACGATAAGGAGTGGGCCCGTTGTCGCGAAGCTCTGCGGGGCAATCCTCTACCCCCAACACACCGCAAGACATGCTGATGGGCAACCATTGGCTGCTAAAGGAGGAATTCAAGCGCCAGCAACAGGTGATCGTGCAACTCGAAGCGCGCAGAAAGGCGGTGGATGAGTCGAGTCTTCGACGAGCTGGGCTCTCCACCCACGGAGGATCCTCCTCCAAGGGCAACAAGTACGTGGCCAATAAGAGGCGATCTCGACTGGCCCACCTCACCGAGTAAGAACGTGTAGAAGCTGCAAAAGTCCTCGACTTCAGCTCTATGTCGGTGGATACGTGGGGCAATGTGCTCCCAAAAACACCGCAAGCCGCAGTGACGGCAGCTACCATGTACCTCCTCAACAACCAGCCACCGGTTGGAGATCCACGAGCTGCCATGCACCGATCTATGATCGCGGGCCTGGGGCTAATCGAGATCACCCTCGACAAAGAACCAACGCTAGAGCCGAAGAAAAGCAAGACACTAGAAAAGTACTACTCGTACTCCTCTAGTGACGACAGTCATGATCTGTCACGACGACGTCGCTCACGGTGCATGACCGCGACTATGACACGCGCGATGACCTCATGCAGCGCAAAGTTGACAAGATGTGGGCAAGACGTGCTCGTTCGACTAACTCGGAAGAAGACGAGACTGAACTCTGCGGTGCCAGATGCTTCAGCAGAGCCATCAGGCAGAAGCGAATGCCTAAGGGGTTCAAGCTCCCGTCGGAGAACCCAAAGTTTGGCGGCCTGCAGGACTCGAAAATCTGTTTGGAGGACCACATCTCCTCTGTTAGGCTACATGGCGGGAGTCGAAGCACGGCCATGCAATGCCTGCAGCTATAGCTGCAGGGCGCCGCCTGCGCATGGCTCAACAAACTCCCGAGCGGATCCATTCGCAGCTGGGAAGAGCTGGTCTACAGTTATGTGTGCAACTTCAAGGGCACTTACAAAAGGCCCGCATCAATCGAAGAACTGAGAAGCTGCTAGCAAAGATCTGGCGAATCACTGTGCTCGTATATCTAGGGGTGGTCCATCATCAAGAACTCCATAGAAAACATCTCGGAGGACCGCGCAATCGATGCATTCAATGACAGCGTTCGCAGCATAGAGCTCAGGGAGGAGCTAGGCCGCTCGAAGCCCAAAACAATCGACCACCTGATGGAAATCGCGAATCGGTGGGCTGACAGAGAAGACTCAGTGAAAAACTGTACCTACTCCGATGACGATGACAACGATGACCTCAGGCGTAGGTGCGGCTGTCAAGGCAAACGTCGGATGCGCGTCTATGATGACCGCGACGAGGTCAATTTGGTCGCAGCCGGCTATGCTGACAAACGCGACGACAACCGCAATAGCGGATATTGCTGTGATGGATACCGCGACAGCGGAAAAACCACGCAGTTGTGGCAGCACCGCACTTGCGAAGAGGCAGCCGCAACATCTATCGAGGACAAACTGTCCGGACCATGCAACGTGCACTTCTACATCGACAAGCACGATGGCAAAAAGAAATCTAGCCACCTTCTCAAGGACTGCCGCGAGTTCCTCTAACTCCACGACGTGGTCAACAAGGGCTATGGAGCTGCCCCAAGCGCTGTGGCACATGGAGCTCCTCCACCACCGCCCGGACCACCACCACCCGCGGACGCACCGGTCCAGCATCACGGAGGCTAGCCATACCCACGAGCCGTGTGCAACATGGGGATGATCCAAAAAGGGCGTCCCTCAAATCGAGTGCAGAAGGCCATCACTCGCCAAGTCAATCTGGCGATGAACTCTCCACCCTCCACCACTGAGTACCTCAGCGGAAGCGACTCCTGCATCACCTTTGACAGACGCGATCACCCGCGCCAAGTTCCTCGTCCAGGCCACTGTACCCTCGTACTCGAGGCGCAGATCGGGGGCTTTGATATGAGTGGTGTCTTTATGGACGGCGGCAGTGGCATTAACCTCATGTTCATGAGTACCTTGCGAGCGATGAGGATCCCTCTGACTTGTCTGGAAGTTTCAGACACGATGTTCCACGGCATCGTCCCAGGGAAGGGCATATATCCCCTGGGCAAAATCAACCTCGACGTCATCTTCGGCATGCCACAAAAATTTCGGTGAGAGCGCATCGACTTTGAGGTCGTCGACTGGCCCTCGCAATACCACTGCATCCTCGGACGTGTCGCGTTCGCTAGGTTCATGGCGGTGCCGCACTACGCCTACCTGCAGATGAAAATGCCAGGTCCAAATGGCATAATCACAATCAATGGCAACTTCGAGAGATCCGACAGCTGCGATAGGGAATTCAACAGAATATCCCAGTCCTTCGGCATGCAGGAGGAACTTGCAAGATTGAAGGAGTCGACAGACAATAGTCTGCCTCCCCTGAGCAGGCCAAGTTCAACCGACTTATCCTTCGACTCGTTGGTGCACACGAAGAAAGTCCAGGTCCACCCAACATGCCCGACCAAGACGGCCTTCATCGCCAACAACTTGAGTTCCGCATAGGAACTCGCGCTCGTCGAATTCCTCCGTGAGCACTGGGAGATCTTCGCCTGGTGTCCAGCGGACATGCCAGGAGTTCCTAGGGAATTCGCCGAGCACTCACTCAATGTGAATCTAGATGCAAGGCCAGTCAAGCAGACAATTCAGCAACTGTCCGAACCAAGAGCAAAGGCAGTCGGAATGGAGATCAACAGACTCCTCGACGCAAAATTCATACGCGAAATCAAGGAGAGCACTTGGCTTGCTAACACAGTGCTTGTGCCTAAAAAAGACACAGATGTGCTGGACTTCACCTCCTTGAATAAGCACTGCCCAAAGGATCACTTCCCGCTGCCACAAATCGACCAAATCATCGACTCCATCGCGGGATGTGAGCGACTCTGCTTCTTCGACGCCTACTCAGGCTACAATCAGATTCGAATGAAGGAGGAGGATCGGGAGAAAATGGCGTTTACGACGCCCTTTGGTCTGTTCTACTACAACACGATGCCCTTTGGGCTAAAAACGCAGGAGCCACCTATCAGCGGTGCATGCAAGCTTGCCTCAAGAACCAACTTGGTCGCAACATCCAACTCTATGTCGATGACATCGTCATCAAAACCAAAGAGGAAGCCTCGCTAATCGACGATCTACACAAGACCTTCACGAACCTCGACCGCTACCGGATCAAGCTCAATCCAGACAAATGCGCCTTCGGCATGCCATCTGGGCAGTTACTCGGGTATCTCATCTCTGCGAGAGGGATCGAAGCAAACCCGAAGAATATAAAGGCCATACTAGCCATGGAGAAGCCGAAGAACATAAAAGGCGTCCAACAGCTGGCTGGGAGAATCGCGGCACTCAGTCGATTCATAAGTCGAATGGGCGAAAAGGCACTGCCCTTCTACCAACTTCTCTGCAAAACTGACAAGTTCGAGTGGACAGACGAGGCGCAAGAAGCATTCGAAGATCTCAAGCGCCTACTATCCACCTCGCAAGTACTGGTGACGCCTCGCGAAAAGGAACCACTACTGCTCTACATCTTCGCCACCAACTAGGTGGTCAGCACGGTGCTCGTGGTGGAACAAGCCGAAGACAATAAAATCCACGGGGTCTAGCGCCCAGTATACTACCTCAACAAGGTGCTCACGCCAACAAAACAGCACTACCCGCACTACCAGAAGCTGGCGTATGGCGTCTTCATGACAGCCAGGCGACTTCGCCACTACTTTTAGGAGCACCCAATCATGGTGGTAAACGATGCCCCACTCGGGCATATACTCAATAACCCTGACGCCATAGGACGAGTCGCGCTCTGGGGAATCGAATTGTCTCCACGAGACATCACATACGAGAAGCACGACGCGATCAATTCGCAAGTTCTCCCAGACTTTCTCGTGCACTGGATGGAGAACCAGCTCCCAACAAGCCAGATATGTCCTACCGTTGGACAAGGCACTTCGACGGATCCAAGCGAAAGGACATGGCTGGCACAGGTGTCATACTGACATCGCCCCAAGGAGACAAGATGAAATACATTATGCGAATGCAGTTCACCGCCTCCAATAACGAAGATGAGTACGAAGCCCTAATCCATGGGATGCGGATGGCAAAAGCCTGCGGCGCCAAAAGGCTCATCATCTACGGTGACTCCAAACTGGTGGTCAATCAAACGATGCATGAGTGCGACGCACTGAGCGAAAACATGATCACCTATCGCGACCTCTATGACACACTCGAAGGGGACTTCGACGGCTCTGAGCTGCGACATGTAGGTCGCGAAAGGAATGAAGAGGCGGATCTACTCGCCAATATTGGCTCCACCTGTGCCCCCATACCACCTGGGGTATTTCTCGAGCGCATATACGAACGCTCCATCAAGCCCAAGGCTCCAGAGAAGAAAGCAAGCGCGTCAACAGACTCCAGGGCTACGCCACCCAACAAGCCAATGGCACTCGATGACCTGGAGCTTGATACAGGACTCGAAGGACCAATGGGCATCATGATGATCGAGCCATCTTGGACACAACCCGACATCACATATATACTCAGCAAGAGGCTGCCAGCTGATCCGACTGACGCGCGACACATCGTGCAACGATCCAAGGCATTCGCCGTCATCAATGGGGAATTGTACAAGCACAGCATCATGGTAGTACTTCAACGGTGCGTCTCCAACGGAGACGGAAGGGCCGTCTTCCTCGACATCCATGAAGGCACTTGCGGGCACCATGCTAGCAGTCGCGCCCTCGTCACCAAAGCTCTACGAGCTAGATTCTACTGGCCCACGGTCATGCGTGATGCCAAGGACATCGTCCAGCGCTGCAACGCTTGCCAGCGATTCGCAGACAAACCTCACGCACCTGGCGCAGAACTCTGGCCAATACCATTGGCTTGGCCCTTCGCGTAATGGGGACTCGACATGGTCGGCAAGCTCCCGAAATCCTCGCTAGGAGGTTACGTCCACCTCTTGGGTGCAGTCGACAAATTCACCAAGTGGATCGAGTGCCACACAGCAGGGGCCAGCGCTGTCAAGTTCTTCGAGTCCATTATCTACCGCTTTGGAGTGCCACACAGCATCATCACGGACAATGGGACGAACTTCACCTCCAAGGAGTTCTAGGAATTCTGTGAAAACCTGGGAATCAACATAAGCTACGCCTCGGTAGCTCACCCGCAGACCAACGGTCAAGTCGAAAAGGCCAACGGCCTCGTCTGCGGTGGAATCAAGAAGTGACTCCTTTGACCACTCGAACAAGCCGCTGGATGCTGGCTAGACGAACTGCAATCAGTTCTTTGGAGCCTGCGTACAACTCCAAACAGCGCCACAGGATACACTCCGTTCTTCATGGTGCACGGTGCTGAAGCGGTGCTACCCGCAGAAGTACGCTACAAAGCCCCACGGGTGGTTGCTTACAGCGAGTAGGAGTCAACTCTTGCACTCGAAGACTCTGTCGACCTCCTTGACGAGGCACGGGAAATCGCAGCAGAGAGATCAACGATCTATCAGCAAAGCCTCCGCAACTACCACAGTAGAAGGCTACGCCCCAGATCCTTCATCGAAGGAGACCTGGTCCTACGACTGAAGCAACAAGGGCATCTCAAGCTCGAGTCCCCTTGGTAAGGAACGTACGTGATTATAGAAGTAATCCCAGGTGGTGCCTATCGCCTTAAAGACTTCGAAACAGGAGTCGCATACTCCAACCCCTGGAACGTCGTGCAGCTGCGTCGCTTCTACCCCTAGTCATTTTTTTATAATTACAAATAAGGCTATTCAGTCAGGCTACTTAGCCACACATTGTACCTCGTACTATTCCGCGAATAAATAAAGCTAAGTGTCCCAAAACACTGTGTTTTCCTTATTTTCTTGCAATTTTGTCACTCGGGGGCTGCGCCACCCTTTATACTTCTGTTCTACGAACAAATCGTAGTATCCTGAGTAGCTGACACAATATCAATCGAACCCTTGATAAACACCAACCCAGTTGCAACGCACCTGACAGGTTGGCAAGGTGCTGAGATAAACACAAGTCAGGCTAATGAAAAGGAACTGTAGAGTACAATTCACTCGCAAAAATATAAAAGCTAGCAAGCTCTTCACATATCAATGGGTATTAATTACATCCAACATAACCATACGAACTTTACAACACTTATACAATTATGTGCAGGATACAAATCATGCTACTGCTGCAAAAGAAGAATGTTCGTCTGCTCCTCGAAGAAATCGACAATGTCCTCTACTGGCCGATCAACTGCTTGATAGTGCGGAACCATGTTCCAGGTCATACCTTATGGTAGAGGCGGCGGCCCAGCAGCAACAGACGCAACATCTACATCTGGCCTATGCAGTCGCACTAGCAACAATGCAGCCTTAGCACCAGCTACTAACTACTGACGCACGCACTCGCGGACCACACTCAAATCTTGAAACTTCGCCAGAAGAGCCAACAGGCTTGAAGGGACGGCGTCTAGCGGAAACATCATTTGATAAATATGCCTAAGGCATGACCGCGCCTTTTTTCAAAACATGAAGTACTCAGGAAGAACGATCCTGCAGAGTCGCAAGCGCGATCGCATGATCGTGGTCCACCCAAAAGTACCAACTCGCCTGCAGTTGCTCCTAGGTCAGGTTATTCATTCGAATGGCTACCCGGTCCTTCTCATCTTGCAGATGACGAGCGCCGACAACTACACCAAGCAAAATGGCAAAGTGTGAAGACAAAGGCATCGCCACGATTGACTAAAAGAAAAGGTGAGAAAGTAGAAAGCTAACATTTGAACTGCTCATTCAGTTGTGCCACTTCCTCCAAGAGATACTTCTCACGGGCGGTGGCCTTCTTCGCCTTCGACTTCCACACATCCGCGCTACCGCGGGCGATGGGAAACTCGCGCTCCAACTGCTTAATGTGGTCGTGCAATCATGAAAGCAACGACAGTTCCTCCATCTTTAAACGCGGCTGCGCCGTGGTTTCATCGGTGGGAGGAGAGTCACGAGGACCACTCGATGTACCCTATCACAATCAAGCAAGAAGCAAATAAGCAAATAAGAAGCAAATAAGGGAGCAAATAAGCAAGAAGCAAACATGCAATCTTCCTTGGAAGCACAAAAGATCTTAACTAGAGAATACTAGACTTATGAGCAAATCAAGAAAGAAAGACAATGAAATTATTTTTCTCTAGAGTACTTCTATCTTTTTCATTCAACTCTCAGAAATAGTGTTGCTACTGACCGAGCTAGGTTTGCCAAAACCAACTAAATTAACTCAATGATCCCAGGGTGATACCAATACTAACAACAAGATCAATCATATAACCATGAATTGAAAACTAATATAAGCTATGCAAAAGAGTGAATGATAGAACTTCTCATTAATATTCCATAACGGCAACTCACACCAAGGGATACACATCTAACGAGAGAGGGGACACTTCCATAATGCAAACCATCCAACATAATAACTCCTCTATTCATGATATGACTCTACTAAAAAGGTAAAAAGATAGAAGATAGTGATGTGATACCGCGGCACTCCCCCAAGCTTGGAACAAACCAAGGGGATGCCAAACCTAATGACGAATTACTCCTTAGGTGGTGGTGGTATCCTCTCATCTTCGTCCGTCTTCCAAGGTAAAGGCTTCCCATCAACAAAGGACATTGTGGTTTCCAACATCCTGAAACTTGCAACAACACTTATGAGTTTAAATCTAGCCTCATACTCACAATTTTGATTTTGAACGTCATAGAACTGTGCTTGCAGTTCGTTGGTTGTTTGGCGGAGTGAGAGGACTTTGTCTTTGAGTTCAGCAATCTCCTTTTGGTGCTCGGTGATGAGTCCGGAACAAATCTTATGGATGATATCCACTTCGCGCTCCGCCATCTTCTTGTACCTAAAGACTTCTTGTTCCAATGCTTCCATCCTGTCCTCCAGACTTCCTTCACCTTTAAGGCCTTGAACCTCTTTAATCCGAACCTCCCCACCTTCGAGCAATAACTCCTTGGGATGAATCTTCAATTCTCTCATGTATGGGTTGATGATATCTTCCAAGGAATCTCCCTTAACTGATCCAGTAGAAGACACTGAGGCTACAAATCTGAGATTTTACCTGGCAGAAACAGGTCAAAACAAAAACACGATTTACGGACCTCGGAAGATCCAGGGGGTTATATATTACGAAGTTTCATATCAAAAGGAAGGTACTAGGATAAAACGAGTCGGAGGCGGAGTCCGGGGTGGACTCACCACCTGGTGGCGCGGCCAGGAGTGGGCCCGCGCCACATGGTGGTGTGGGCTACCCCGGCTCCGGTTCCGTCCCTTTTTCGCTTCGTAACTTTTCTTATCGACTAAAAACTACAAAAATATAGTTGTATTGTAATTTCGTGGAACTTTTCTTACCAGAACTGTTACCTATTTGAAAACAGACTCTGCAGGTCTCTGAATTTGGTATCTAGTAGATTCTTTCGGAGTCACCACTTGAATAACATCAATATCTTCATCTTCATACACTTATTAATTGAGTCATAAAACCCTTCTCTTCCTTATTACACCATTGTCTCCACTTCCTGCAAATTTCTTTCACACAAAACTTCACACAATTCTCATTAGCAACATTAGTATAAGTGAAGCGATAAAACATTTTGAGTCCAACTTCAACTGAAAACCATCAAAACATAAGCTACTGTAGCAACTCCTTCCGAAAACCCAAAAAGAATTCAAAAAGGAAATCGAATAAAGAAGCAAATGTAAGAGCGGCAAAATCTGCCAAAACAGACCAGTAGGTAAAGATCAATTTTTTAGAAAATCTTCTGTTGCTCAAATCAAAAAATGCAAAACTAACGAAAGTTAAATAACAACCTGGGGCGGAAGCACAAAAAATTAGAGCTCAATCCGACATACAGAGATCTCTCACGAGTTTTTACGGTGAAGCACAAAAAATCTGTTTCGGGACAGCAACTTCCCCAAATATTACTTCTCTCTCATTAAAGGTTGATCTTGACACAAAAACCAAACAAAACGGATAATGAGCGGTTATTACCGAATTAACAACTTCCAAGACTCAAATAAACAAAAGCAAACTGAAAGCAAAAACAAATTGGGTTGTCTTCCATAAAGCTCTTTCTTTATAGCCTTTAAGATGGGAATGATAATTTTGAAGAAGCTCTCATAGGGATATGAATTTAAGTGAAAGAGAGCATTAAGAAGAAAAAACACACACACGCATTTAAGTCTAACCCACTTCCTATGCAAGGGAATTTTGTAAACAAACAAGTTGTTGAAACCAGAGGCAACTTGCATAAGAAGGCAAAAGAAGTGCAACATAAAAACTTTCAGCATAAAGCGAGGAAACTTGATATTATTGAGATACATAAGAACACTTTTCCCTCTCTCATAGTAGCTTTCAATATCATGCATAAACTTAACAATATATCTATCACAAGGACCGTCAAAGCAATGATCACTTATTCTAACAGAAAACACGGGAATACTAGCTCTCATAACACTACTATGTGAAACAATATTAGAGGTATCCTTACAAAGGATAGGGTGTCCCTCTTTTTCATATTTAGTGACAAAGTCTTTCACACTTGCTATTATAGGTTCATCAACCATTTGTTTATCAGGTTCAATAGCTTTACTCATACTTTCATTAACCATACTAGGTATCATAGAATGTTCCTTTACCTTAACTGGAAAAGGCATTTTCTCAATATAAGGTTCAGGTAAAACATGATTAGCAGTATAAACTTCAGTATTTCTTTCAGGAACACTCTTAGCAACTTCTTTATAAGGTTCATGATACTTATTCCACTTCTTTTTAGGCACTTCAATATAGGAAGGAAAAGCCTTAAAATAAGAAGCAATAACTTGAGAGTCTAGACCATAAGCATTTTTAATATTTTCAAAGTCACCAGTTCCCATAAAAGATTCAATGCATTCATAATCATAATTTATACCTGACTTTCTACCTTTGTCATTCTCCCAAGCTTCAGCATTATCTTGAATACGGTCCAGAAGATCCCATTTAGCTTCTTCTTCCATGCGAGTGAATGATCCAGCACAAGAAGCATCCAATAAATCTTTATCATGTAGAGGGAGCCTTGCATAAAAGTTATTGATAATAATATTGTTGGGGAGCTCATGAATGGGACATTTGAGCATTAGTAACTTCAATCTCCCCCAAGCTTGAGCTGTACTCTCTCCATCAAGAGGCCAAAAGTTGTATATTTGATTTCGATCTTTATGAATCTCACTAGGAGGATAAAACTTTGAATAAAAGAAAGGCACTATTTCCTCCCATTTCAGAGCTTGACCATTCTTCAGCAGCTTATACCATTCCTCGGCTCTTCCTTTCAGCGATAATGAGAATAACTTCTTCTTAACTTGATCTATAGTAATACCTGCACACTTGAACAACCCGCATAATTCGTGTATAAAGAGTAAATGATCACCGGGATGGACAGTTCCATCCCCAACATAGTAGTTATCCATAACACGATCAATAATTCTTGTAGGTATTTTGAAAACATCATTCTTAGCAGGTGGTGGCTTATCTACTACCTTAGCAGTGGTAGTAGCATTACCAAATAAGAAACTCAGCGAATTATCCATAATGAAAATAAAGCAACTAACAGTAGTAAACAATACTCACTGTAGAAGTTTCCTTTACTAGTTCCACTCTCCAATAGCGCTTCACTCCCCGGCAACGGCGCCAGAAAATAGTCTTGATGACCCACAAGTATGGGGGGTGTATCGCAGTATTTTCGATAAGTAAGAGTGTCGAACCCAACGAGGAGCAGAAGGTGCTGGCTAGTGGTATGGATCAGGAATTCTCTACAAATACTTAGCAAACGGATTTTTAGGGGTTTTTGATAAAGCAAGCAAACAAAGTACGAGTAAACAAAAGACAGTAGGAATAAATGCAGCAAGTGGCCCAATCCTTTATGTAGCAAAGGACAAGCCGGTTGTATTACTTAAGATGACCAAACGTTCTCAAGGACACATGGGAAGACTGTCAAGTGCTTTCGCTTCATATAGTTGATTAATCTTCTTTAGCTTGCTAAGTGTTGTGTGGGTGAACCTGTGCTAATGTACCGCCCCATCCAAGACTAATACATACTTGTGTTTATACCCCTTGCAAACATCCGTAAGTACAAGAAAGTAATTAAGGTAGAAACATAACCACATCTTTAAACTTTAAGACCCTTACGTACCTTGTGCAATGGTTTCCTAACGGGGGTTCAGGTTTCTGTCACTCCGGCAACCCCTATGATTAGTAGCCAAATACACAATGCATCCCCCTAGGCCCATATAGGTGAAGTGTCATGTAGTCGATGTTCACATGACACCACTAGAAGAAGTACACCACAACTTAAATAACAATCTATTGAATCTTTCTCAACACAACTCCACTACTAACAACAAGACTTCTCCCATGTCCTCAAGAACAAAATGAACTACTCACAAGACATCATATGGATCATGATCAGAGAAGGAATAATGATGTATAACAATCTGAACATAAACAATAATTCAATGGTTCACTCAATAGCATAAACTACAAAGAGTAATCAACACCGAGAAAGTTTCCCCTATGAACTATGCAAGATTCAATGCAATTGTTACAGCAATATGGAGATGGTGATGAGGGTGGTGATGGTGATGATGGTGGTGGTGATGATGATGATGATCCCGATGAAGTCCAGCTTGATGGTGGTGTTGATGGTGACGATCTCCCCTCTCCGAGAAGGAATTCCCCGGCAGAAATCTGTCTGCCGGAGAGATCTTTCTCTCTTGGTGTTTTCCGCCCCGCAGAGGCAACGGAATCTTTTTGTGGTCGCTCCCCGAGTCTTAGGGTTTCAGGAGGTTGATATACGCTAGAGGGGAGACTCTGGAGTGGGCCAGGGTGGCCACACCACCTCCAGGCACGACCTAGGGTTGCCCGCGCCAGGGGGTGGTGTGGGCCCCCTATGACCCATCTCCACTCCGTCTTCTGGCACCCTTAGTCTTCTGGAAAAATAGGATTTTCCGTATATTTTCCCGGATTTTCTGATCTTCGCGATTTTTTCCTCCAAACAGCACCTTTTCCATCAGAATCCTGACTGCAGCGGTCCATGCTCCAAAAGTCATCAACCATGCAAAAATAGATGAAATATCATAAGTATCACCTCTCAGTATGAAATATATCAATGAATAATAGTGAATTAAGACATAGAATAGTGAGGCAAAATGGACGTATCAACTCCCACCAAGCTTAGACTTTGCTTGTCCTCAAGCGAAACTGAGCTCAATAAACATGGCCTCAGGTTTATGGAGTGAAGAGTCGATAAAAGAATACAGACAAGAAGCGTCACATTCATCAAATACATAGATCATAATAGAAGACAACTCACTATTATATAACTCAACTTGTAATAAGTAAAGGAAACACAATAAAGATACATAAAGTGAATCATAATTGGTAATGGCAAACTTAGCTCTTGGTCGAAAAATAGTTGATAACTTGCTGGAGTTCACAAATAACTGGTTTTTCAATGAAAGATTTCAAAGTAGTAAACATCAGGATAAGAGCAATGTGTAAAACATGGAACATAAGAAACATGAGTGAATAAATCATCATATGAATGAATGAAACACAACAACTCAAAATACTTGCTGAGATAGAAGGGAATAGGTTTACTGACTCAACTACAAAGTGAAAGAAAGGCCCTTCAAAGAGGGAAGCAGGGATTGCAAGTCTCATAAAGAGCTCCCAAAAATTAGGATACTTACTAGCTTTCATCTCTCTTTGCCCCTATCATAGGCATCTTTAGGTGATTAAGGTTAAAGTGATCAAAAATGAGGATATGCATTGACAAGTTGTAAGTTGAGAATCTCATGTCCCTTGAATATGAGGGCCGCTCCTCATGCTACTCAAGTTTAGTCACCGGTAAGTTCTTGTCATCGTAAACATATGTGTATCATAGAGAACCGCCAACGGGGTACCCCTTGCCCGATGATACGGAAGAATCCCCATATCAAAATGACAAGGCAAGCAGACAACAAGCATCTCAACAATCTTCTTATTTACAAAGGGAATATGGTGCTTTTTTCTCTCTTTCCTCTTTTCATAATATCTTTTTTTTTCTCTTTCTCTTTTTTCTCAATATCAGACTCTTTTTTTATAAGAAGAATGCTTCATAGATACTCGTTATGGTTACGCTGCAGGTTTCCACCATGTCAGCATGGATTAGACCAGCGGCCCAGGCATTTCTCTAACACACATGCATAACTCCATGGACTTACAAGCTCCCCTTTCATTTCACATCGACGACATCCATAGACAAAAGAACATGATGTCAACTTGGTACAAAGTACCAGTGCAATGTTGAAAGCGTTCCCCATGAGAACATGGTTCTGCTAATTAACAACTTACAAAGTGCAAGCTTATATGCAACATAGGTGAGCACAATGGTTCAAGTTTATTAAGTGCAAGAAAGTAAAGTGTGCCATCAAGTTCATGAGAGTTTTAATCACTAATTTTCACATAACAAGTTTAATTTGGGAGGTAGATAAAACAAGAATTTACTTGGAATAGCAATAATGCTACTAGGTAGGTATGGTGGACACAAATGGCAAAGGTTTTGGTTTAAAGGAGGTGGATGCACGAGAAGAAATCCTCTCAGTACAGGTTTTTGGCTAGCAAGGCTGGGTAGCAAGTATAAGAGTTGAAGGAAACAAACATATAAGTGATAAAGAAAAAAAGCAATCTTCCTTGGAAGCACAAAAGATCTTAACTAGAGAATACTAGACTTATGAGCAAATCAAGAAACAAAGACGATGAAATTATTTTTCTCTAGAGTACTTCTATCTTTTTCATTCAACTCTCAAAAATAGTGTTGCTACTGACCGAGCCAGGTTTGCCAAAACCAAGTAAATTAACTCAATGATCCCACAATGATACCAATACTAACAACAAGATCAATCATATAACCATGAATTAAAAACTAATATAAGCTATGCAAAAGAGTGAATGATAGAACTTCTCATTAATATTCCATAACAGCAACTCACACCAAGGGATACACATCTAACGAGAGAGGGGACAAACTTCCATAATTTAAACCATCCTACATAATAACTCCTCTATTCATTATATGACTCTACTAAAAAGGTAAAAAGATAGAAGATAGTGATGTGATACCGCGGCACTCCCCAAAGCTTGGAACAAACCAAGGGGATGCCAAACCTGATGATGAATTACTCCTTAGGTGGTGGTGGTATCCTCTCATCTTCGTCCGTCTTCCAAGGTAAAGGCTTCCCATCAACAAAGGACATCGTGGTTTCCAACATCCTGAAACTTGCAACAACACTTATGAGTTTAAATCTAGCCTCATACTCACAATTTTGATTTTGAATGTCATAGAACTGTGCTTGCAGTTCGTTGGTTGTTTGGCGGAGTGAGAGGACTTCGTCTTTGAGTTCAGCAATCTCCTTTTGGTGCTCGGTGATGAGTCCGGAACAAATCTTATGGATGATATCCACTTCACGCTCCGCCATCTTCTTGTACCTAAAGACTTCTTGTTCCAATGCTTCCATCCTGTCCTCCAGACTTCCTTCACCTTTAAGGCCTTGAACCTCTTTAATCCGAACCTCCCCACCTTCGAGCAATAACTCCTTGGGATGAATCTTCAATTCTCTCATGTATGGGTTGATGATATCTTCCAAGGAATCTCCCTTAACTGATCCAATGGAAGACACTGAGGTTACAAATCTGAGATTTTACCTGGCAGAAACAGATCAAAACAAAAACACGATTTATGTACCTCGGAAGATCCGGGGGGTTATATATTACGAAGTTTCATATCGAAAGGAAGGTACTAGGAGAAAACGAGTCGGAGGCGGAGTCCGGGGTGGACTCACCACTTGGTGGCACGGCCAAGGCTGGACCCGCGCCACAGGGTGGTGTGGGCTACCCCGGCTCCGGTTCCCGTCCCTTTTTGCTTCATAACTTTCCTTATCGACTGAAAACTGCAAAAATATAGTTGTATTGTAATTTCCCGGAACTTTTTTTACCAGAACTATTACCTATTTGAAAACAGACTCTGCAGGTCTCTGAATTTGGTATCTAGTAAATTCTTTCGGAGTCACCACTTGAATAACATCAATATCTTCATCTTCATACACTTATTACTTGAGTCATAAAACCCTTCTCTTCCTTATTACACCATTGTCTCCACTTCCTGGAAATTTCTTTCACACAATTCTCATTAGCAACATTAGTATAAGTGAAGTGATAAAACCTTTTGAGTCCAACTTCAACTGAAAACCATCAAAACATAAGCTACTGTAGCAACTCCTTCCGAAAACCCAAAAAGAATTCAAAAAGGAAATCGAATAAAGAAGCAAATGCAAGAGTGGCAAAATCTGCCAAAACAGACCAGCAGGTAAAGATCAATTTTTTCGAAAATCTTCTGTTCCTCAAATCAAAAAATGCAAAACTGACGAAAGTTAAATAACAACCTGGGTCATAAGCACAAAAAATTACAGCTAAATCCGACATAAAGAGATCTCTCACGAATTTTTACGGTGAAGCACAAAAAATCTGTTTAGGGACAGCAACTTCCCCAAATATTACTTATCTCTCATTAGAGGTTGATCTTGACACAAAAACCAAACAAAACGGATAAGGAGTGGTTATTACCGAAGTAATAACTTCCAAGACTCAAAGAAAAAAACAAACTGAAAGCAAAAACAAATTGGGTTGTCTCCCATAAAGCTCTTTCTTTATAGCCTTTAAGATGGGCATGATAATTTTGAAGAAGCTCTCATAGGGATATGAATTGAAGTGAAAGAGAGCATTAAGAAGCAAAAACACACACACATTTAAGTCTAACCCACTTTCTATGCAAGGGAATTTTGTAAACAAACAAGTTGTTGAAACCAGAGGCAACTTGCATAAGAAGGCAAAAGAAGTGCAGCATAAAAACTTTCAGCATAAAGCGAGGAAACTTGATATTACTGAGATACATAAGAACACTTTTCCCTCGCTCATAGTAGCTTTCAGTATCATGCATAAACTTAACAACATAGCTATCACAAGGACCATCATAGCAATGATCACTTATTCTAACAGAAAACACGGGAATACTAGCTCTCATAACACTACTATGTGAAACAATATTAGAGGTATCCTTACAAAGGATAGGGTGTCCCTCTTTTTCATATTTAGTGACAAAGTCTTTCACACTTGCTATTATAGGTTCATCAACCATTTGTTTATCAGGTTCAATAGCTTTACTCATACTTTCATTAACCATACTAGGTATCATAGAATGTTCCTTTACCTTAACTGGAAAAGGCATTTTCTCAATATAAGGTTCAGGTAAAACATGATTAGCAGTATAAACTTCAGTATTTCTTGCAGGAACACTCTTAGCAACATCTTTATAAGGTTCATGATACTTATTCCACTTCTCTTTAGGCACTTCAATATAGGAAGCAAAAGCCTTAAAATAAGAAGCAATAGCTTGAGAGTCTAGACCATAAGCATTTTTAATATTTTGAAAGTCATCAGTTCTCGTAAAAGATTCAATGCATTCATAATCATAATTTATACCTGACTTTCTACCTTTGTCATTCTCCCAAGCTTCAGCATTATCTTGAATACGGTCCAGAAGATCCCATTTAGCTTCTTCTTCCATGCGATTGAATGATCCAGCACAAGAAGCATCCAATAAATCTTTATCATGTAGAGGGAGCCTTGCATAAAAGTTATTGGTTATAATATTGTTGGGGAGCTAATGAATGGGACATTTGAGCATTGGTAACTTCAATCTCCCCCAAGATTGAGTTGTACTCTCTCCATCAAGAGGCCAAAAGTTGTATATTTGATTCCGATCTTTATGAATCTCACTAGGAGGATAAAACTTTGAATAAAAGAGAGGCACTATTTCCTTCCATTCCAGAGCTTGACCATTCTTCAGCAGCTTATACCATTCTGCAGCTCTTCCTTTCAGCGATAATGAGAATAACTTCTTCTTAACTTGATCTGTAGTAATACCTGCACACTTGAACAACCCGCATAATTCGTGTATAAATAGTAAATGATCACCGGGATGGACAGTTCCATCCCCAACATAGTAGTTATCCATAACACGGTCAATAATTCTTGTAGGTATTTTGAAAACATCATTCTCAGTAGGTGGTGGATTATCTACTACCTTAGCAGTGGTAGTAGCATTACCAAATAAGAAACTCAGTGAATTATCCATAACGAAAATAAAGCAACTAACAGTAGTAAACAATACTCACAGTAGAAGTTTCGTTTACCAGTTCCACTCTCTAATAGCGCTTCACTCCCCAGCAACGGCGCCAGAAAATAGTCTTGATGACCCACAAGTATAGGGGGTGTATCGCAGTATTTTCGATAAGTAAGTGTGTCGAACCCAATGAGGAGCAGAAGGTGCTGGCTAGTGGTATGGATCAGGAGTTCTCTGCAAATACTTAGCAAATGGATTTTTAGGGTTTTTTGATAAAGCAAGCAAACAAAGTACGAGTAAACAAAAGACAGTAGGAATAAATGCAGCAAGTGGCCCAATCCTTTATGCAGCAAAGGACAAGCCGGTTGTATTACTTAAGATGACCAAACGTTCTCGAGGACACATGGGAAGACTGTCAAATGCTTTCGCTTCATATAGTTGATTAATCTTCTTTAGCTTGCTAAGTGTTGTGTGGGTGAACCTGTGCTAATGTACCGCCCCATCCAAGACTAATACATACTTGTGATTATACCCCTTGCAAACATCCGTAAGTACAAGAAAGTAATTAAGGTAGAAACCTAACCACGACTTTAAACTCTAAGACCCTTACGTCCCTTGTGCAATGGTTTCCTAACGGGTGTTCAGGTTTCTATCACTCCGGCAACCCGTACGATTAGTAGCCAAATACACAGTGCATTCCCCTAGGCCCATATAGGTGAAGTGTCATGTAGTCGACGTTCACATGACAACACTAGAAGAAGTACACCACAACTTAAATAACAATCTATTGAATCTTTCTCAACAGAACTTCACTACTAACAACAAGACTTCTCCCATGTCCTCAAGAACAAAACAAACTACTCACAAGACATCATATGGATCATGATCAGAGATGGAATAATGATGTATAACAATTTGAACATAAACAATAATTCAATGGTTCACTCAGTAGCATCAACTACAAAGAGTAATCAACACCGGGAAAGTTTCCCCTATGAACTATGCAAGATTCAACGCAATTGTTACAGCAATATGGATATGGTGATGAGGGTGGTGATGGTGATGATGGTGGTGGTGATGAGGATGATGATCCTGATGAAGTCCAGCTTGATGGTGGTGTTGATGGCGATGATCTCCCCTCTCCGGGAAGGAATTCCCTCGGCAGAAATCTGTCTACCAGAGAGATCTTTCTCCCTCGGTATTTTCTGCCCTATAGAGGCGGCGGAATCTTTCTGTGGTCGCTCCCCGAGTCTTAGGGTTTTGGGAGGTTGATATACGCCTGAGGGGAGAGGCTGGAGTGGGCCAGGGTGGCCACACCACCTCTAGGCGCGGCCTAGGGCTGCCCGCGCCAGGGGCTGGTGTGGGCCCCCTGTGGCCCATCTCCACTCCATCTTATGGCATTCTTAGTCTTCTGGAAAAATAGGATTTTCCGTATATTTTCCCGGATTTTCTGATCTTCGCGAATTTTGCTTCCAAACAGCACCCTTTCCATCAGAATCCTGACTGCAGCGGTCCATGCTCGAAAAGTCATCAACCATGCAAAAATAGATGAAATAACATAAGTATCACCTCTCAGTATGAAATATATCAATGAATAATAGTGAATTAAGACATAGAATAGTGATGCAAAATGTACGTATCAGCGGCCACGGCACCAGCCAACGCATCTTCGTGGTGAAGGGACTGGGCGTCCAAGCTCAAGCCACCGGCATCTTCATACACAAGGCGTTAGCACAGCAATACGACATCAAACAAGGAACAACACAAATCCAGCTAAAAAAATACCTGAGAGGGAGTGGGCAATCGAGAAAAGCTGTTCTTCGAACAACTTCTCCCTCTTAGCAGTGGAAGTATGCAAATCCCCTCGCGCTTTCGCGACTCCTCCAGAGCTGCGACTGCTTCGTCGCGATTCTTCGCCGCTGCCGCAAGCGCCTTCTTAAGGGAAGCAGCACAGCGAAGAAGTTCATTGTGCTCAACTACAAAGCACTGGGTGTATCATCAATCGAATTTATAAATTTCACGAAGACAAAGACGAAGCCAAAACTAACCTTCGATGACACGATGGCGATTGTCCAGCAGAGCATGCTGTCGACCCATGACAAAGACTTTCTCCGCTAGGCGAGCAGCTTCCTTCACAATGAGCTGCATCAAGATAAAAACAAAGGTTCAGTAGCAGCACAAAATATAAATTCGACTGCCAAAACAACAAAAATGATGCTTACATGATCCTCTAGGGACTCCGAAGATGACTGTCACGTAGTCGTCCGGGCAACCATCTGGTGTTCCCCAGCATGCGGGGAAATCGAAGAATTGTGCCTGGAGTAGGCCACCACTAGAAGAGAAGGGGACCGTTCGGCCACCTCCTTGCCCTTGGAGTCTGCGACTCCGGACTCTTTCACAAATTGGACGTCATCAAAAGACGACGACGCAGCTTGACTACAAAAATACATCTAACAAAAACTTTAGAAAGAGCAAACTTCAAAAAAAAGAAGGCAAGACGCATTCGCGAAGGCAATACTAACTAGTTAAATTTATATAGGTTAAAGGATTCCTCCGACGACTCCTTCAAAAGTCGTAGCTTCTTCCGAGCGGGAGGAGCCACTGCACGAAAAGGAATGGCAGGGATGGGCTCCTCTGCAACCGCAGCAGGAGAATCCTCCGGTGTCGACGGAGAGGACGCATCCGAGTCCTCACTGCGGGAATGCTTGTGGGCTCCGCGATCAACGGACTCTGGGGCTTCCTCTTATTCCTCCATGGGGACTGTAGACCTCGACTCGTCCTCCTCCTCCTCTTCTTCGCGAGGAATAACCCCTTCAGGCTGAGGAGGTAAACTGGCAGCCACGCTCCAGTCCTGCAAATCAAAAGATGCATCATTATATATCAAGCGCTTGGTGGCAATCAACAAAGGAACTACTTCGTAATACAGTTCTACCTCAGGAGGAGGGTTGGAGGCATCAAAAGGAGGCACGACTGGTTCGCCTAGGAGAACCTCCTTGGCAGTGTACTTGGTCACCAATCACACCCTCCTATCCACCTCACCCGCAGAAATGCCTTCGGCAGATACAGGAGTGACATCGTCAGCGTCGGTCCAGCAACACATAGGGTGCACTCTGTCCTGCAGAGGCTAGACGCGGTGGCGTAACCATGTGTGAATGAGAGTAGTGCCACCCTCTTCTTTGCCTATGAGGCTTTCGAGGTCGCATACACTCTTATATAGCACCTCCGTCTCCTCGGACTCGCCAGGCATCACGATATTCTTCCAGGAGCGCCTCCTCTTGCAAGTTGCCGCGGGATCAAAGGGCGCGAGTCCGTAGTGGTCTCCGTCGGCCTTCTGGTCGCGGATGTAGAACCACTTGTCTCTCCACCCTTGGATGGACGCGGTGAGCTTGATGTCAAAGTAGGTGATAGAGGAGTCGACGTGGATCCCGCAGCCTCCTACATCGTAGACTACCGAACCGGACGCCGACTAAAGTTTTAGCTTAAAAAGCCTCTTGAAGAGACCAAAGTGTGGCTCAATTCTGGGTCAGCACTCACAGAGCGTGATGAAGCAAGAGACGTGGAGAATAGAATTTGGGGACAGTTCGTACGGCTGGAGCACATAGAAACAAAGGAGACCCCTGAAGAAAGGATGCAGGAGAGAGAAAGAACTCGGATGATGAACGTGAGGAACATCACCCAGAAACCCGGAGGAGGACAAGGGATTACCTCGTCGTCGGGCACTCGCGAGTCATCTTCTGCGGGTGGAAGAACTCCATCTTGACGATGAAGATGCAGCTCAGAAGGTTTGATGATGGATGCTCGCCAGGCACCGTTGGTGACGCGGGTACCCGCACCCTTCTTCTTCTTAGCACCAGTGGCGCTGGTGCCCACGGTGGTGGTATCGCCCTTCTTCTTGGTGACGACAATAGTGGCCGTAGATCCAGCGGCAGCGCCTCCCTTCTTCTTTCCCATCTTTTGATGGTGGTGTGAATGGAGAAAGTAATTGGGGAAGACACGGAGTTGGTCCAGTGTCGCGAAGAGGAAGTGCGCAAGGAAGCAGAGAGAGCAGCAATGGCGACGGAGGCATGAGCAAGAAGTCAGATGGGGAAAATTACCGCAGCAGTGCTGCTACTTAACCTCCTCGCGGCGCCATCCAACGGCCAGCAAAAACCCTACTACACGTGTGGCACACATCGCCATCAACACGTGGCGAAGTTGAACATGAACCGTCCCCCACTACTCCCATTACACGCGGAAATCGAGGAGACGTAGTTAAAACAGAACATTACGCACGCCCAGTCAAATCAAAGTCAGAAAGTGGGACCCACCGCTCGTCATGTCCCGTCAAAGCCGCTCACGCGGGCAACTCAGGTCATCACATCGTCGGCACTAACGTCATCGATTCCAAAAGCAGAAGATTTCGACTACTTTAAGTCCTTGCTCGAGTCTTCGACTCAACCAAGCACTCGGTGGCTACTCCTAACAGGAGCACTGGCCACGCACTCGAAAGAATTTTTATGCAGGTGTTTGGACATTCAAAACAAACTCATCACTCGAATCAACGATTCGATTGTGAATTACAGGTTACTCCCATAGGGAGCACCGGAAGCATATTCGACTGAAACAAGCAACAAAAGATGACAGGAGTCGCAAATGTTTTTTAGTCCCCATTCGAGTCTACAACTCGAATAGGCACTCAGAGGCTACTCCCATAGGGAGCGCTGGTCGCGCACCCTATGATTATTTATCCTTGTACATCGTACTATGTGTTGATAACATCCACACTCGAATGCTATGGCGACACCGCCTCATATTTTCACTACAAAGAGATTACGTCTCCTGGGCCACCCGAATCATCTCCGCGATGATAAAAATTCGGATGCCGCACTTACAACGTGAAGATAAGACCTGAATAAGGCCTGACAACTCATCTGTTGTGCACTACCAGAAACATATCCGTGCCTGCAGGTACGATGAACATGCCTTGACTGACGCGTCGAGTGATCACACTTATACACTGGAATTTGACTCCTATAAGACCTCCGTGGCTTGAGTAGAATTACGCCAGCACTTTTCCAAATTCGAGTCCGGGGACTCGAGTTTGAGTAGATTGCGTTGTTTTCCCCTAAGGCAGTTAACTGATGCCGATACATCGGATAAATCAGGCACGTATATCAACAATCCCTATGACATAAATAGAACACTCGAAAAAAATGCTCAGTCATACACTCGAGAGACTTCATAAAGTCCCCAGTCGAATCTGCGATTCCACTGGACACTCGGGGATTACTAACATGGGTATACCCTATAGGTACTTGAGTTTGGTATATACGTCCCAGATACAGCAGAATCCCACGGTGTTGCCAAGGCCCAATGCAGAATTCGGGTGTCCCATGGACTCTTATATTGCTTGCGAGACAAGAAGAAGTTTAAGATAGAAAGTTCAAAGGGCGAACCCTAATCTGTAACCGACTCGACCTGCTACCCGAGACCTGGCCTATCTATATAAAGGATAGGAGGGGGCGGCAAGGAGGACAATCACAACCCTAGTTTCCACAACTCTCGCTAGATTGCATCTGCGTGCCCCTGTAATCTTTGATTCCTTTGTAAATTCCAAGAGCAAACAAGGAGGAGTAGGGACCTCTACGAGGCCTGAACCTGGGTAAATCTTGTGTCCCTATGTGCTTGTTTACTAGCCGATTGATGCCTCCAGCGCTCCCTCCTTCTCCAAAACCCAAGTCCATAACAATGGGCATTGACGAGTTGAACCCTTGTCAGTTATGTTGTCAGATGTTTTCAAAAATTCCTTGTGAATTGAACTATTACCTTGACTTGACCACAACAGGGTTGTGGACATGAAAACTAGGTTCCCACTTAGGTGATGTAGAAAATTAAATTAGGTTCTTTGCTTTTGAACTCCTTATGAAATAAACCTGGATTTTGCAAATAAACCTAGAGCTTAAGATTACTACTAGAATTACCTTACTTGTTAGTGATAGTTTGTGAGTATTTACAGAGCACTCATGGCTTTGTCCCTTGCTATTCCCGTGGCCATACTATGAGGAGGACTACCAGGAAGATGGACATCAGGAGCTCTATGACAACTAGGATCATCTCCCATCGTCAACATTGCCTGTGACCCTGAAGATGGAGCCCCTACTATGTTTACTTTCCACTTCTTTGATTGTATTAAGACTGGATCATGAGATCCTTTATTTGTAAGACCTTTATTATGGTTGGTAATGGATGATGTACTGTGGTACAAAATCGGTTATGTCTTGCAAAAATGGTAATCCTGGGATTGCAAGGTATGGCATAACAGGCATCTGGGATTAAAAATCCGGGTGTTGACAATCGCTCCACTTCGACGGATCCAAGAATGCGGATGGCGCGGGAGCTAGGATCATACTCACCTCCCCCAAAGGCGACAAGCTCTGCTACATGCTCCAACTCGACTTTAATCCCTGCACCAACAACATGGCCATGTACCAGGCCCTCTGTCGGGGGGATAACCCCCGGGGTAGGCCCAGCCAAGATCGAGTTGGCTAGCTCTAGGAAGATCTGGCCTAATGGCTGCAAGACAAAGAGTCACCACCGGGTGGAAGGATCCACCCAGAACGCCCCAAGATTCTCTGGCTAGCCCATCTAGTCGGAGGCGGGAGGAGCCGGCTGGGTGGCCACCTCCACTCGACCTCCTTGGATCCATTGGCCACTGGTACGGGGGAGGGTGACGCTCCCTGCTGAGCGCACCCTTGATCGGAAAGGCTAGCTCCCACCCAGACGGCGCTACCAGACGAGGCAGCCAAAGCGCCAAGGTTGAAGGATGACGAGTAAAGCTCCGGCTGACGGATAAAGCTCTGGATGACGGATAAAGCCATAGGCTGATGAATAAAGCACCCGGTGACACCCAAAGCAACGGTGCTGGGACACTGAGGGGTTGTCCCCACCTGTACTAAAGCTTGACTGGGCCCTGGCCCACCTGTGGGGCCTGGCCAGCCGGGCCGCTTTGTAAACCCAAAGCCCAAAACAGTAAACCCTAGATCCCACATTGTAACCTACCCTTCTAGTAGTATATAAGGAGGGGTAGTGATAGGGTTCTAGGTAAGCAATAAAAGGTTAGAAGTTAGCCAGAATCTCAAGGTCGTGTGATCCATCTTCCTCTAGCTCCCAAGAGTAGCTAGGGAAACAGCTCAAGGAGCACTTGTATTGAGCATTTTCTCCCCATATAGAGGATCCTTGCAGGGGGTGTTACTTCGACAAGAGGGCCCCAAACCTAGGTACATCACTGGGTCTATAGTATATGTGCCCAGATTGTTGCGAGTATCGATCGATAGCATCCTGATTATCCCCATCTATGCCATCCCCGATGGCACTGTCGTGTTCCACACCACGACAGTTGGCACCCACTGTGGGGCACAATGCTTTGGTTGGGGTCATCTTTCGCACGGGACTTCTGCTCGTCGCTAGTGAGCGAGTTGCCTCTAGCCTCGTCCTCGCCTTCGGCTCGTTCGACTACATCCTCGACAAGGCATCTTGCTTCAACAGGGAAACTTTCCCAAGTGATGGCTCCGTCATGCACTTTGGCGAGCACCGCTTATACGTCTCCACCATCGCCAAGGAGTTCCCTCGCAAGGTCGTCGTTGTCTCCGGTGCGCCTCCAGGTTTCTCCGCCCCGCTCCACGCGAGCGGCAACATTGAGGTCATGATGGCCAGTGCAGGCGAAGGACGCCACCCACCTCTGGAGCGTGACGCGGGCACCCAAGACCCTGCTCCACAAGGGCAAGGCGCAGACCCTCTGGTGGATTCCATCCAAAACCTTCGCATCCCCGTCGCTACCGGGCTGGATCTAGCTGTCGCGATGGCCGCGCTGGAGACCACACGCCAGAGCCTCCTGAAGGAATCCAACAGAGTTGCCGCACGCCAACCATGCATGGACTCCACCGTGCGCGAGTATAACATTGCGCATGGCTTTTCCCGCCTACCCGGCACGAACCGAGAAGTGTCGCCACAGGGCCGTAACCTAGGCTCGGAGCTAGACTACACTGCTGACTCGCGCGTGGCGGCGCCTTGCCTGGTATATAGCACTCCTGCCAAAAATAGCAGGCACGCGTCTAGCTCCTTTTGGCAACAGCTAACCGGCAGCAGGCCGAGGCAACTGCAAGCCTAGGTGGCAACTGCAAGAACCAGCCACCTCGCCGGGTGGGCGAGCCGGTTGGAGGTGGCAGCAAGGCCTCCTCTCCAAACATCACAATGCATGACAACCGTCTGCGTGGCGGGTCGGCCGGACGCGGACAGAACCCACGTGAAGCCACCAGCAGGAACCGCGACCCAGCCAACCAAGCTAGAAGGGCAAACGCGCCACCCAAGTCCCGCCTTCAAGGTCGGCTTGGCCCGGTCGAGCCGGATGAACCATGAGATGCACGTGAATGCATCGACCTCCTGGTCCAATCGCGCGCTCTAGAGCAAGAAAGCCTGGTTGGACCAAGGTGTTTTGGACCACGCATCTGTAACGAACCGTTTCCAAAGGGATTTTTGCTCCCAAGGGACACGCTGAAGTACAATGGCACCGTCAAGCCAGAAGATTGGCTGGTGGATTACACCACCGTGGTGGGCATTGCAAATAGCAATCGCCGGGTGGCAGTGCGCTACGTCCCTCTCATGCTGCTGGATTTAGCCAGAACCTGGATCAACAGCCTCCCTGATAACAGCATCAATGCTTGGATCGATTAAGAGTAGGCGTTCATTCGCAACTTCACTGGCACCTATAAACGCTCGGGTCGCCTTGGCGAGCTCGCCCTCTACGTCCAGGGCAAGGACGAAACCGACCGCTCCTACATTACTAGGTGGACAAGCATGCACAACTCCTACGAGGGAGTGCGCGAGCATCAGGCAGTCGACTTCTTCATCAACGGCTGCAGGGACGGAACAATGCTCAAGCACAAGCTTCGCTGGGTAGAGCCTACCACCATGGCCAAGACCATGGAGATCGCGAACAAGTACTCCACCGCGGAGGCGGCAATGAAAAGGTCCGTCCGGATGGACGACCAGGGGCAGATCATCATGGAGGCCACCACGGATCGATGTCAGCCGGAGGGAAACAACCACAACTCCAGGTGGCACAATAACCGCCACGGCAAGAGGAAGGATGACCAGCCGGATAACCAATATGGTTCTAGGCAGGTAGCAGCAGTCTAGGAGGATTCGGCTGTGGGAGGCAGCCGGAGACAAAATCCCAACGATCGGTCACTGCGGCCCAAGTACACATCAAGTCAATGCTTGATCACACATGCAAGTTCCATAGTGGTGGCAACAAGCCGGCTACACATACAACCAGCCAGTGCACCTGGACAAAGAAAATGTAAAGTTTGCGGTCTACCACCACCCCCTCCTTCGCTAGTCGGTGGGCAACAAGACAACCGCGAGCGCTAAAACTGCCAGGACAAAGATGGCGGAGACTACCCTCGCCAAGTAGGTAACTACCACATCTTCACCACCGAGCCGAAGACCAAGCACAGCAAACGGCGCCGCGAGGCGGGGGTGAACGCGATTGTTCCTCCCATCCCCAAGTTCCTGGACTGGTCGGAGCAGGAGGTCAAATGGAGCCGGAAGGACCAGCCAGACATGCTGCCACATCCCGGCACATATGCCATGGTCCTAGACCCTATCATCATCTCCAAGAAACACTCGTGCAGATTCTCCGGCGTCTTGGTGGATGGAGGGAGCAGCATCAACCTCCTGTGCCGCAACTCCCTCGACCGGCTTGGCATCAGCGAGTCTAAGCTAGAGCCATCCAGCACCTCGTTCCACGGAGCCATTTCGGGTCCATCGCATTCGCCCATTGGCAAGATCCGGCTCGACATCATCTTCGGCACGGAGGACAACTTCCACCGTGAACCTATCTGGTTCGAGGTGGTGAACCTTTGCAGTGCTTACCACGCCATCCTAGGACGCCCCGCGCTCACCAAGTTCATGGCGGTGCCACACTACGTGTACCTCAAGATGAAGCTCCCTGGGCCAAAGGAAGTAATCACCGTCACAGGTGACTATAGGCGGTCGGTGGAATGCGCCATAGATGGCTCCAAGATCACCGAGGCCATGATCATTGTAGAGGAGAAACGCATCATCATGCAGAACGTGGCAGTCCTCCAGGCGGACATGCCGGCTGGCGAGCCAAACCTAGCCAGAGAGACGCAATTCAAGCCATCAAAAGGCACCAATAAAATCCTGTTGAACGAGGCCGAGCCGGACAAGTTCATCCTGGTCGGAGACGGCCTTGACAGCAAATAGGAAAACACGCTTGTCGACTTCCTCTGTGGGAATCGGGATATCTTCGCATGGTCCACAAAAGACATGCCTGGTGTTCCGAGGGAGCTCGCCGAGCACTCTTTACATGTCAGGACGGATGCAAAGCCGGTCAAACAGACACTACGCTGCTTCACGTAAGAGAAAATAAGAATCATCGGTGAGGAGATCACCCAGTTGCTTGCAGCCAGATTCATCATGGAAGTGTTCCACCCGGAATGGATGGCAAACCCAGTACTGGTGCTGAAAAAGAACAAGACTTGGAGCATGTGTGTTGACTACACCAGCCTAAACAAGGCATGCCCCAAGGATCCGTTCGTCCTGCCATGGATAAACCAAGTGATCGAATCCACAGCTGGCTGCGAACTACTATCGTTTTTGGATGCGTACTCCGACTACCACCAGATCTAGCTGAACCCCGCTGATCAAATAAAGACAACATTCATCACCCCATACGGGGCCTATTACTACACCACCATACCATTCAGACTAAAAATGCAGGCGCCACATATCAGCGCTGCATGCAAAACTGCCTACAATCGCAAATTGGCAGAAACATGCACGCTTATGTCGATGACGTGGTGGTCAAAACAAAGGAGAAACGGACACTCCTCGAAGACCTGAAGGAAACCTTCACCAACCTTTGTCGGTTCCAGATGAAACTGAACCCGGAGAAGTGCGTGTTCGGCATCCCAGCCGGCCAGCTCCTCAGTTTCCTCGTCTCAAAGCATGGGATCGAGGCTAACCCGGAGAAAATCGGTGCAATCGAGCGCATGCAACCGCCGTAGAACCTGCACGATGTACATAAGTTCACCGGGTGCCTAGCCTCCCTCAGCCGGTTCATCAGCCGGTTGGGCGAGAAGGCATTACCCTTGTACCATCTCATGAAGAAAATAGACAAGTTCGTCTAGACAGCACAGGCGGAGGAGGCCTTCTGCGACCTCAAGCGCATGTTGTCTTCTCCTCTGGTACTAGCGGCCCCAGCCGCGAAGGAGCCAATGTTGATGTACATCGCAGCCACCAATCCGGTTGTCAGCGTCGTACTAGTGGTGGAAAGGCCAGAAGAAGGAAAGGCCCAGCTGGTTCAACGCCCGGGGTACTACTTGAGTGAGGTACTCTCGCTGTCAAAGTAGAACTACCCTCACTACCAGAAGCTGGTGTATGGCATGTACATGGCCGCCAAGAAGCTAAAGCACTACTTCCAAGAGCACTCAATTCGGTAGTTACACTGGCCCCCTTGGCGGAGATCATCGGCAATAAGGACGCCACGGGTCGGGTGGCAAAATGGGCGATAGAGCTCGCCACACACTGCATCCGGTACGAGCCAAGAACGGCGATCAAGTCTCAAGCCCTAGCGGAAACACAATACCTACCTCCATGTCCCGACTCCACGCACTAGAATCTGCACTTTTACGGCTCCAAAATGTACGGTGGGCTCGGAGCCAGGGTCGTCATCACCTCTCCCAAAGGAGACCGGCTGGAGTACGTGATGCAGATCCACTTCCACGCGTCCAACAACATCGCTGAGTACGAATCACTCGTGCATGGCCTCAAGATGGCAAAATATATCGGCATCAGACATTTCCTCTGTTTCAGCGACTCCGACCTAGTGGTGCAACAAGTATCGGGTGACTGGGATGCCAAGGACGCAAACATGGCACTATATCGCTTCTTCGTATAGTAGCTATGCGCCTATTTCAAAGGATACAAGTTCCACCACGTGCCTCGAGCAAACAATGAAGCCACGGACACACTCGCCCGTGTAGGCTCAACAACAGAAGCAATCCCGCCTGGAGTAGCCCTCGAACACCTACGCAAGCCCTCCATCATGCCATCGCCGGAATCCGACTCCGTCATGCTGGACGCGAACCTGAGGACTGCCGGCTCCATCCTGGGGACTGCCACGACACACCCGGGGACTGCCGCCTCCATCCCGGGGACCGCCACGCCGCACTGGGGAACTGTCATGCCGCACCCGAGGACTGCCACCTCCATCCCGGGGACTACTGGCTTCGAACTCCCACCCGATCAGCAGCCTGACAAGCCCGAGCCAGCCGGGAGCGAGGAAGTGAGGCTGATCATGCAAACAGTCCTCTCCATCCGGGAGAATTCGTGATGGGGCAAGCCATTCATGGACTTCCACTACTAGGGAAAACCCTACCCGAGGCGCACCAAAAACCCTATCTAAGGCGCACCAAAAACCCTATATGAGGCGCATAAGATATGCGCCTCTAGCGTCGCGCCTTTAGTATTTGTTATGCGAGGCGCATATCATATGTGCCTCCTATATCCTAGATATGTGAGGCGCATATTGATCATATGCGCCTCCCATAGTCAGAATATGTGAGGCGCATATTGATCCGAATGCGCCTCCTATATTCTGCATATGCGAGGCGCATATTGATGGAGGAGGAGAAGGAGGAGAGGTGGAGGAGAAGGAGAGGTGGAGGTGGAGGATAAGGAGAAGGGCAGGTGAAGGAGAAAGAGAAGGAGAAGGAGGCGAGGTGGTAGGTGTGGTAGGTAGTTATTTTGAATTTGAATCCGGCTCTACTTATGCAAGGTGCAGATCATATTATATATGCCTCGAATATGTTTTTATTTTTTTGCAGGAAAATATCTTCTTTCGACCATAACTTATTACTCTTTTCGAACTTGGGGATTCTTTAAAATCCAGAATGACCATAGGTCGTTGAATTCGAATAGGAAATTTCGAGATGATCGTTTTGATAGGTTAAAGATTTTTTTCGACATCGTATGCAAAAGTTATAGCCGTTTTACTGTGCCATGACCTATTTTTCCAAAATACATCGAAATTCATGTTTTTCAGTTTTTTCTAGATCTATACCCTAAAATCTAACTACAACTCAAAGGAATTATTTTTCTGAATTTTCTATCATTTTTGTTTATTTTTTACCAAACTTAAAAGGTGTTCCCAGGGGGTGGGATCTGCCAGGTTATAGGAGTATGCGCCTCGCATACTGTCAAGTATAGGAGGCACATATTGCCATATGCGCCTCGCATATTCGACCACAGATCTCCTCCCGGGCCCATGCAACTTATATGAGGTGCATTCTTCCCATATGCGACTCGCCTATCTAATATATTATAGGCGCATATTATCAAAATGCGCCTCGCATAATATGGGGGTGCCAGATTTCGTCTGTACAGATGCTAGAGGAGGCGCATCCTACAAATATGCGCCTAGCCTATTTAAGTACTAGAGGCGCATGTCTGGCTGGTGCGCCTCGCCTATTTTATCAGAGGCGCATATACTATAAATGTGCCTCTAATGTGCATGTCTCCTATAGCCTTGTCTCTAGTAGTGTTCCTGGCCAAAGGGGAGATGCCTAATGAAGAGGTAGTGGCAAGACAAGTGAAGCGCAGAGCAAGCGCGTACACCATCATCAACAATGAGCTTTACAACGGGTGGCGGCTCCTCTTCCCCCCTCTCTCGGCTAGAGTGGGACTGGTCGAGGCAGCCCGCTTCTCGCGAGCCCTCGACACGGCAGCCTCCACCAGGTCTGCATCCTCGCCATGGGAATCTTTGCCAAGACACAGGAAAAACGTCGGGAGCATGACAAAGGAAGAGCAATAAAATTCCGGATAGAAACAACAACCCACCGGGTGGAAACGCGCAGCCCTCATCGGCCCGGGTGGGGAACCACTCCGACTCTATCGCCGGATACCTCGACGGCTTGCGATCGGCGGTGAACTTAGGGAGCTCACCATTCCCCATACCATCTTCGGCTACATGTGCCATAAAAAGCTACTCAAAAAGGAACATAAGAAGCAAGGAGAGAAGTTTCTTCGGGAAAAGATCTGCCTGGAGAAAAAGAAAGAGGGTATGACCTTCAGGGGCAGCCGGCTGCGGTGGTATGGGCGGCAGGAGAAGACCCAGTCCTCCGTCAGCGTCTCCTTCAAGATGGTGGCAAGCCACTCCCGAAGGGCCACAAATGGCACCTCCAGCTGGGAAACCCGGGTGGGATCCAGCGGCCCAGACAAGTGGCAGATCTTGTGCGACCGATGTTATAGCAGAAGCATGCGGTTCATCATCTAGGACAGTAGGATGTCCCTGGCGACGAGCCACTCCTTCTCCACCAGCACTGTCACCCGGACAACCATCCGCTCCATGTTGGCCTAGGCACCCAAGTTCTGGATGGTCCAGGTAGGCCTCGCAACAGGCCGCACGATGCGATAGCCACGCGATGGCGTTGGCGTCGAGGTGGTGGAGTTGGAGGTCAAAGGAGACCATCAGCTCCAGGACAAACCTGCTCAAGGTAAGACCGAGCCCATGGGCAAAGTGGGCAAGGAAAACGACGGCCTCCCCAGGCCACGGATTGGGGACCCTCTCCCCTCCGGTGCAAGACGGTGCCTCACCAAGCGCTCCGACGGGATGAATTTCCCCCGCCGGTACTTCTGCACCAAGTCATCGGGGACATACAAGGCACACCAGCCACCCGCTTGTTTAGGGAGCATCTCGGCAAGCGCGGCGGGCGTGTTAGAGAAGCGAGGCCCCATTGTCGTGTCGGAGGAGCAGCGGCGGCGGCGCTCAAGGGAAGCTGAAGCACAAGGGGCAATGAGCGGCGGCGGTGGTGCTGAAGGAGATCTGAAGCACAAGGGGCAATGGGCACAGGAAGAAGGCGAGATAAGGGAGAAGCCCTCCCCGGCGCCCCTATTTATCAAGACAGGGCAAGCTGCACCTCCTACACTCCCACATGCCACGTGGCATAGGAACTGCCCCACTACTCCCATGACGCTTTGGTGCCGGATCGATTGCACCAAAGGAAATGCCACAGAAGATCCCGCGGATGTTACTATGAAGGCCAAGCATGCGCACAATCCCCGAGAAACCGCTATGATGAAGGCTTGGGCGTAGTTACCAAAACTGCAGCGGCAAGCCAAGAGGTCAAACTGGCACGACGTGCGACAGAAGCGGCATGCCAAGAGGTCAAACTGATGCGACACGCGATAGAGGCGGCAGGAACGCCTGGCGACAGCATTGACGTCATCGACTGGAGGATTCATCTCCCCAGCCAGGTTCGATAGCCGGGAGATGCAATCACCGCTCACGCCCTGTGGGTGGGCCACCGGACCCACAATCGAAAAAACTTCAGCTGGAAACCAAGAGCATCTCGAGCCGGAAAACGACAAGCACTACAGAACAAGCACTACAAGTCAAGCACTACAAGACAGACGATGATATGGTCTTCACCAGCAATCATTTCAAGGACATCTAATGAGCATGCAAGAACTTCTCCATGGGACGAAGTCCCAACGTGTCGGGGACTAGTGTCGGGGGATAACCCCTGGGTAGGCAAGCCAGGCTTGAGCTGGCCAGCTCCAGGAAGATCTGGCCTAATGGCTGCAAGACAAAGAGTCACCACCAGGTGGAAGCCTCCACCCGGCCCGCCCCAAGATTCTCCGGCTGGCCCATTTAGCCAGAGGCGAGAGGAGCCGACTGGGTGGCCACCTCCACCCGGCCTCCTTGGATCCATTGGACACTGGTACGGGGGAGGGTGACGCTCCCTACTGAGCGCACCCTTGACGGGAAAGGCTGGCGCCCGCCCAGAAGGCTCTACCAGACGAGGATGCCAAAGCGCTAAGGCTGAAGGATGATGAGTAAAGCTCCCGCTAACGGATAAAGCCCTAGGCTAATGAATAAAGCATCCGGTGATGCCCAAAGCGGCTGCACTGGGACACTGAGGGGTTGTCCCCACCTATACTGAAGCTTGACTGGGCCCTGAAACACCGGTTGGGCCTGGCCAGCCGTTCCTCTTTGTAAACCCAAAGCACAAACAGTAAACCCTAGAGCCCACATTGTAACTTACCCTTCTAGCAGTATATAAGGAGGGGTAGTGCTAGCGTTCTAGGTAAGCAATAACAGGTTAGAAGTTATCTAGAATCTCCAAGTCGTGTGATCCATCTTCCTCTAGCTCCCAAGAGTAGCTAGGGAAACAACTCAAGGAGCACTTGTATTGAGCATTCGCTCCCCATATAGAGGATCCTTGCAGGAGTAGGGGTGTTACCTCGATAAGAGGCCCCGAAGCTGGGTACATCGCTGTGTCTGTAGTATCTGTGCCCAACCCATTGCAAGTAGCCACCGATAGCATCCTGATTGTCCCCATTCATGCCATCCCCGATGGTACTGTCGTGTTCCACACCACGACACCCTCCTTCACGGCATGCGGGATGCTAAGGAGATGAACGTCAATCGGCTATGATGCTACAGGGAATCCAACCTAGTCGCCGGACAAGTCGCTAGGACCTTCGACGTCATCTCCCCCACCATGATAGCATACCACCAAGCGGTGGACCAGCTGGGAGGTCACTTCACCGGCTACTCCGTCGACTGGATCGATAGGCGCAAGAACGAGGAGGCTGACGCCCTCTCACGCATCGGATCGGCCCGCAAAACGCCACCCGCGGGTGTCTTCCTCGACATCATCCAAAGGCCTTCGATCTCCCCGCCCAAGGAGATCGACATCCGGATACCTCTGCAGCCCAAGCCCGCCCTAGTCGCCATGGTCATAGAGCCCAGTGACTGGACCGCACCATACGTCGCCTTCCACGAGCACAAGGTCCTGCCCACCAGCGAGACAGATCCACGAATGATCATGCGCCGCTGCAAATCCTTCGTCATCATCAACGGCGAGCTCCACAAATGCAGCATGACTGGCGTATTCTAGCGTTGCGTACAGCCAGAAGAAGGACGCAAGATCCTCCAAGACATCCACGATGGCGACTTCGGCCATCATGCTGGCGCCAGATTGCCAGTCGTCAAGGCCATGCGACATGGCTTCTACTGGCTCACCGTGCACACCGACGCCATCGACATCGTCCAACGGTGCGTCGGGTGCTAGAAGTAGGCCAACCAGACGCACGTCCCTGGTTTGGCACTCAAGACCATCCCCATCACCTGGCCATTCGCCGTATGGGGCATCGACATGGTCGGCCCATTCAAGAACGCTCCATCTGGCTTCACCCACCTCCTGGTCGCAGTCGACAAATTCACCAAGTGGGTCGAGGCCAAGTCGATCAAGAAATGCAACGGCAAGACCGCCACCAAGTTCCTCCGTGAGCTCATCTACCGGTACGGCTACTTGCACAGCATCGTAATGGACAAGGGCACCAACTTCGCCAAAGGCGCCATGGAAGAGTTCTGCGAAGAGCACGGCATACGGCTCGACCTTGCCTCAGTTGCTCACCCATAGTCGAATGGCCAAGCAGAGCGCGCCAACCAAAGCATCCTCCATGGACTTAAGCCACGACTTAAGGTGCCCCTCGAGTGAACCCTCGGATGCTGGGTCGAAGAGCTCCCCACCGTGATACGGGGCATCCGCACCTCTGTCAACCGCTCCACGGGGTTCACACCCTTCTTCATGGTGTACGGTGCTGAAGCCATCATGCCATCCGAACTGGAACACGACTCGCCTCGGGTCGTCAACTATGTGGAGGCGGCAAACAAGACCGCCCGCCAAGACGGGGTCGACCAGCTCGACGAAGCGCCCGACCTAGCTCGCTCCCGCACCGCCATCTACCAGCAGGGACTCCACCGCTACCAAAGTCGCCGAGTCCAGACCCGCACCTTCCAGGAAGGCGACCTAGTCCTACGACTGGTCCAGGACAAGAAGGGCATGCACAAGCTTCCCCCCATGGGAGGGGCCATTCTCCATAGGGAGAGTCCTTGGCAACGACGCCTATTACCTAATCGATGTAAGAGGCAATGGCTAGCTTGATGTTGGGAGGCCATGGAATGTAAACCTCCTCCAAAAGTTCTATACATAGAACTCAAACTTGTACTCAGCTCCTATATAATAAAAATTCGGATCGCACAAATTGTGTCTACTCGCCATACTCTTGTGCTAATCGCACTCGTACACTTAGCAATACGCTACCCACCGAAGTCAACCCTTGGTCGAGCGACCGACATGGCTAAGTAGTGCGGCCCAAGGGCACCGAATACAGTCGGGCCTTGTGTCGTCCATGAACACGCCACCCCGGAGCCACCATCGGAGTCGCCTCGCTCAACTGGCCCGCCGGGCCAAGACAACCAATAACGCTTCCCACAGTGACCCATCCTCCCCATCCTCGTGCAAAGCGACTCGAACGGTTAAGTACCACACAAGGGGACTTGTTCATGATAAACCCCACGCGGCTTGGGAACACACCAAGTAAGAGAGCTTTCTCCGGACTCGCCACGGGACTGTCTTTCCGAGCCAGGGGAGAGACGCGTTACAAACAATGCACCAGGTCTTCACCTAACCTGGGCACGCGACTAGAACGGTTAAGTACCACGCTCGAGGACTCGCCTAAACCAACCCTGCTCGTGTCCGGGAAAATAGCTAAGTATAGCGCTCCCTTGGGGTCGCCAAGCGACTGGCTCCACGAGCCAAGACAAATCGACCCCAACCAAATTAAAAACTCAAATATAATAAAACTTACATACATACAAGGTAAACCCCAATAAAGGGCGGGCGCGCTCGGGGACTCGCACAACCAAATACCAAACGTAAAACAGACATCACCATGCATTACGAGTCGATTGACTCCTTTTACTTCAGCAACCATATATATTGTTTACATTACAAAAGAGGCCAGTCGCCATAACATACAAAAGCCCCTCAGGGCATTCACTCATTTTGCAGGCTTCGACGAAGAGGCACCGCCATCACCCTTGACCCGGACGTATGGCTCCCAAGGGTTCGTCAGGTACGTCGTCAATGACTTCGATAACAACAACCGGAAGGGTTGCTCCGACATCAGTCACGGTGCTCTGGTTCGGAGTCGCCCGGCGCCACCACCGTTTCTTGATACGGCAGCAACTCCCCTATCACCAATACTTGCTCCATGAACGGAGCAGCCTTGGCGGTCAACCTCAGAACCTCCAAGATCTCCACCAAGTCGGTCGCCGAGGGATAACCGCTGGTGACGTCGTTGAGGTCGAAGTCGTCGGGGAAGTGAGCGAGCCCAATGCTAAGCACTGTAGTGGCCCGGCGTCTGAAGGCTGATCGTTCCATCCACTCGACGATGGCGGGCGCTTCCTCCAGATAGCGACAACCTCCGTCAACCCCCTAGGAATAACCTCGGTGGGGGAGATCCCTTGAAGCACAGCTTGGACACACAGTGCCGAGGCGGTCACCGCGTTCACCACCGCCATCACGCACAGAGAGGCGTCAAAGGTTTGCACCACTGGGTCGCTTTGACCTATCAGGGCTGCAATGTCAGAAATTCAATATCACGAAGGACTAGTGGACTCTTCCGCTCGGGGACTCGCCGCATACCAAAAAGAAAGAGCAGACACTCACCAAGAAGCTTGCGGCAGTTTCCCGTCACATGTTTCTAAAGCACCCCAAGGTCACTCTACAACCCGAGGATGACCGAGTTGGAGGCCTTCCGCTCCTCCTCTGTCGTGGTGACTACAGCTTTGGCCCTCTCTTCAGAAGAGATCATCGACGCCTTCGCCGCCTCCAGCTCCTTCACCAGCGAGTCGATTCGCTCCTCTGCCGTGACCAATGCCACCTTCATAGTATCCAGATCAGCATCCGGAACATACCCTTCACGGGCCTTGGCAATGGCAGTAGGGAGTTCAGCTAAGAAGCAAAAGCATCACGATTCAGTTTTGCACAACAACAAATGCTCGATCTCGCCAAAGGAAAACACCAACTTACCAGCAGATTCTTGGAGTCGTCAATTGGCCTCCTGTGTTGTCCGCAGGTCGCGCTCCAGGCATTCCTTCGTGGCTTGCTAGTCGGACGACTCCTATTGTAGGCCCTGACGACAAAACAATAATAAGAGACTGGACGACTAAAATCCTAAGTGGCTAGCCGCTGAAATTCAGCGACTAGACCCTCGGGGACTAGACGACTAAAATCCTAAGTTTCTAGCCGCTGAAATTCGCGACTAGACCCTCGGGGACTAGACGACTAAAACTCTAAGTGCCTAGCCGCTGAAATTCAGTGCTAGACACTCGGGGACTGGACATACCTGAATAGCAGCACTAAGCATGCTGTGAAGCTCGCTGGCATCCGTCGAAGGGACCACAAAAGACGTGCGACCGCACTGCTTCCCAACGTCATCATCGACGATCTCTGGAATTTGCAGCGGTTGAGTTTCAGCCACTGTCAAGAATGCCTTCGCCATAAAGCGCGGAAACGATGTGGCCACCCTCACCGGGGCGCTCGTCGTCAAGACCAGTGGTTCCGCTAGCGAGGCTTCCTTAATTGGCTCTGAGTGGGTGGCCTCCACTTCTCTAGCGCGGGTAGTGGAGACATCCTCCCCCCCGTCCACTCCTGTCGCGATGTCAGGGATGTCCCCCTTCTCCTTCTTCTTCGCACCCTCGCCTGGCGCATCCTCTGCGATAATCTTCCTCTTCTTGGAGGGGTCGACCTCGCCTCTAGCATCGACCGGTGGAATTTTGGCCACCAAAGGGTGGCCAATCTTTTTGGCGCCGAACCTGTGAAAATTGTCACGACCAGAAATCTGACGGTACAAGGAATATTGAAATGGGAAAAGAATCTAACTCACTTGGCGACAGGGAGAGTGCGCAAAACGGTACTGATATGCGCGGGCTTCTCCAGCTTCGGACCCAAACGGTGCGAGAGAGCCTTCTTGAGCACACTCGAGGCCCATGACACCGCGGGCTTCTTCGACGTCGAAGTCACGGTTGCGGGAACCTCCGGACCGAGCGACACGGCGGCTTCATCTAGTGGCAGCGACTTCGACCCTGTGACTTCAGTTGCACCGGCTCCGAGGAAGTCAAGGTTGTCGGTGCAATCACGGCAAGTGGAACCACCGACTCCACCGTCACGGCTGTAGTCTCTGATCCCTTCATCGGATTTGGGTCCTCTGGGATCTTGGTTGAAACGTCAGCCGCCTCGTCACCAGACTCCTCGTCCGATTCAAATCCCACCACCGAGCGGGGCGGCAATGCTGACTTTGGCACCGGCTTCTTCGCAGGTGACTTCAGCTTCTGTGCGGGCTTTGCCGGCGTAGCCACTCGCCGCGAGCTGTGCTATTGTAGGATCTCATCGTTGTCGTCGCGCTCCTCAAGGCTGCGACTCGCCTCGATCTCGCGCTACTTCTACATACGAGTCTTGCGGGCCACGGGTGTAACACCCCAGTTTTAGCTAATCTTATATTTAGGGTTGTTTGTCCATTCATGAGCATCATCCCTTAAAATGCATGAAAAAGAAAGTAATGTAAAAACCCTAAACGCTAGTTTCCACCTCTCTCTAAAATGAATTCAAAATAGTTTTTGTATTTTGAAAAGATCAAAAGTGTGGAGCCCAAACAGTATAAAAGGGCCCTGCAATGTTTTCTTATTATTTACAAATCCTCTAGTATTTTTGAAATGATTCAAATCAGAAAATAATTTGAAAATACAAAATAATAAATAGAATTGGAAAAATGTTTTCGGAATAAAAAAGAGAGATAGCAGCCTAAGCAGGCCGGCCCATCTCTTCTCTTCCCTCTCTACCGCTCGCACGCGCTAGCTAGCGGCCCAGCAGCAGCCCAACATGGCCTAGACCAACTTACCCCTTCGCCATCTCTTTCTTTTATTCCTCCCGACGACAAACCGAAGCAGCTCCGTGTCGCCGGTCTCACCGTCGACCCCTGCCGCCTGCTCTCTGCCGTCCGTCGAGCTCCTGGAGAGGATAAGGTTGCCGTGTCACCTCTCTCTCCCCTGGTTCCTCTCCCTCCAGTGCTGCTCCCCTCTTCTGCGTAGAGGTTCCCGGAACCCTACCCGGAGGTCGCCATCGTACCCGCCGCTCCCAGCCACCCTAGCCTAAGATTAGGACACCACCGAGCTTGCTCTGCTGCACTGGTTCGTCCTAGCTAGGTCAGGCATCCCCGCGTGCCCGCAAACCCTCGAATCGAAGCTTCGTTCCCGCCGCTCCTCGCCGTCACCTCCGTCCAAACCACATTGAGCCTTTGGTCCACCGGAACCCCTCCGGAACCTCTCTCTCGCTCTGAGCCTCGCCCACGCCATAGTCTGCTTGCGCTGCCACTGGATGTGGTCGCCGACGAAGGTCCGGTGACCCAAAAACGGTGGCGCCGCCTCCTTTTTGTTCGCCCTACTTGTGCGAGTCGAACGGGCATCGTTTCGCAGCCCCACAAGCCCCCTAACACCATCCCCGTCCATCACCTGGGAGGTGGCCGCCAGCAGGATGTTATGCTGACATCATGGCGACGTCAGTAGGAGCGGTCAGCCCCGGTCAAACCCACGGTGGGCCCGCCTTTCCGAGTGGATGCCGATGTGGCACCGGCCCCACTTGTCAGCCTTAGTGGCTAGGGGTGTAGCTGGTGTAAAAGGTTTTCCTAGATTTTCTATAATTTTTATAAATGGTTTATTACTTCCAGAAATAGGTTTGAATTTTATAAATTCAATAACTAATTAGTTATAAGTCAGAAAAATATGTATAATATATCAAAATGTGCAGAAAAATGAGATCTACACTTTCGCATCTGAATCATGGATTGTTAAGGAACTTTAATTACAAGTTTAATTAGAGGAACATATGAACCCTCGTAGGTGATTCCGGGGTCTCTCCTGTATTAGGGTTTGGACCCTTCGGATCCCGATTAAATTGCCAAGCATGCTATAGGGTTTCATTCTAATACAATTTAACTTGTCATATCATCATCCTTGATTGAGCATTGCATCGATGCCATGTGTTGATTGTTTCCCCTATCTTTCTGGTGTTTGCTTCTTCCCCGGTAGAATGTGATATTAAGATCGAGATCAAAGACCGAGAGCAACACGATCAAAGGTCGACGAACAATACTTGACCAACTATAACCAAGTCAATACCAACGCTTCCGAATATCTATATATGGGTATCAACAGGCAAAGGCAAGCATAGCCCCACCATTATACAATCCTATGGTTTCAAAAGCATTTCATTCTTTCCATGATGCATACGATTCTACTGTGGTATTTTATCGATAGATAAAGTATCCTATCTGTTGCATTACTCCCTTGAGCTTATATTACCTGATCCACTGCTCCTACCATAACTAGGTTTGGCTTGTGTGCACTTCTAGATCTATTATCTGTGTCTTGCTTAGTCATGCTTAGCTGTTAATGCTGGTTCATCCAGAAGATGTACCAAATGCAGAGGATCTTGTATGGCAGGAGAACAAGGTATACTGATGAGGTAAGATCAGTGGTAAAGGTTAAACATGCTAATTCTTGTATGGGAGGCCATGGTGGGATGTGGTTTTTTTAGTCCCATGCTCGCCACCACTAGGAACCGAGTTCTTGCCTTTGGACCAAGACGAGCGTACAGCCACACGGGGCTTGGGAACCCCACCACTGATTAACTTGCCTAGTAGATTACATGATTCACATAGTTCGGTGTTCCATTTGACATATCCATAGAAAACGTTTTGAAAGATTTAGTGGGTGAAGGTGCATCATAACAGGTAGGTAAGCGTGGTCGGGGTTGCTTGGGGTAGATAGCACCCCTGAAAAACCAACCTCGCCCACATCTCTAGGGACCGGCTTCGGGATTTGACCCATTACAGTGGAACCCTCCTTAGGGCGTGACTCATGGTCTCGGCGAAAGCAAGGTAAAGGTCGTGGCTAGCCACCCTCTGCCGGCCTTCCAAGGAAGAGGGCTATTACTAGTGGCATTAAGAGTCGATTGGTACGTGTGGGTAAAGCTGTACACCCCTGTAGGGTTAAATCTTTTCGAAAAGCTGTGTTCACGGTTATGAACGCTTGGTGACCGAATTCTAAGATCATAGAGAACTTTAACCGAATCGTAAAACTTGGAGGTCTCAGCGTGTGCTTAAGGATGCTTTCTCTTGGGTACGAGGGGGTGATCCTAGTTGTGAGATGAGGATTACTTTGGTGGATATCAAGATGATGATCAATTCTTCGGAGATGTCGCTCGCTTATCCCCTTTTAAAATATTTTGATTAAACGAGCTTCTTCTCCCTCTTGTTTTATAAACAAAGACGGCTTTATGCAAAATAACCCCACCAGCCATAAGTCTTGTGGAGTACACCCTGTACTCACCCTTTCTTTGTTAATACTTTTGTAGAAGAGTATGTGTTCCCATGAAGACGAATTTGGTACGACATCAACACCGACGAGTAGCTTGGGGTTCCCGGTCGGCAGCCTGGAATCCATGGGCTGGGACGTCATCGTTATGCTTCAGGCCTCTTAGGCCATTTGTTAAGTTTGCTATACTTAATAGCATAACTTGCCTTCCGTTGTTTGGTGTTTGTGGTCAGTGACCTCTGCTTGTAGTATTTTGGTTCTTCGCTCAGTTATGAGCTTGCTGTAATAATTTTTGTGTCGCAGGGTTACTATTGTGTTATCGATTTCTCACTAGATATCCTCGAGCTCTAGGTTACGCTTATTTTAGACTAAGGTTTGGTATTTCTTTAACCCTGATCCCGGGGGTGTCACAGTTCTTGGTATCAGAGCAGTACCAACCATAGGAAAACCTTGCTATTGGTCGATGTTGAGTCTAGTTCTTGTCAAAACTATTTCAAAGATGAAAAGTATTTGCGAAAACTCTAGTATGCTTCCTTTTCTCCTTATCCAGATTCGCTCTAACTCTGGGTCATCTTATCTTGTTTTGACTTTGGAGAAGTTTTGATATCTCTTCTAGTCTTTCAAAACTTAGGTGCCTTCCTGGCATGTCGTTTCTCAGCCAGTTGACCTAGTGTTGAGTTCTTTAGAGTTGTGTGTGTTGTGAAATCCTTGTATACTCTTTGCTTTGTTTCAGTTGAGAGATTCCTTTCCCTCATTATCTCTCTATCCTATGGGTCCACAACATCATGTTGATGGTTCCATAGTGATATGTTCTAGGTCTCGAGGTTTCCTTTCGCCTCATGTGCCTCCCTTTTGTTTGTTTGGGTACTTCAGAAGTTCTTTCTTATCTTGGAAGCTACCTTGTGATTACTGTCTTGTAGTGTACGCTATGTCACTCAAGTAGCAGTTACTCTTTTCTCAGGTTTTTAACCCTTGGGATTGAACCGAAGATCCTGGATTGTGCTAGATTCTAGTGTTGTGAATCTTGTACATGAAGCTGATCTTTAACCCAAGATCCATTCCATTGACCCCTATCGCTAATGTTCAAACATTACCTCAGGATGGCTGGTACTACAATTCTAGCCTTCAAGCTTGTGGTTATTGTCGCGATTGAATTTCAACAATTAAGGACTTCCCCTACCACTTGTTATGACAGATGTTCTTTAATGGAACCAAATAGATCATGACAAGAGTACTCCTCGTGAGTCTCACCTCTATAATTGTGACTCCACCACACCCTCCCTTCTATGCATTGGTTTTCGGAAGATTGATAATCTATGCATCCACATCTCGGGATTCTATCCTGAGAATGTTCTTTTCCCCTTGTTGTTTCTGACCTTTGTCTACCTGTTGGTAGCCAAGTAGTGAATGTGCATTGGTGTCTTCTGATGCAAAATACTCTTGTGGTCCATCAAGACAAACCATTTTGGAATGTCAGGAGAAATAAACTCCAGTACCTCGTCACATCTAGGACCAGGTCAAAGTGTTGCAATCCGCAGATCAAAAAGCGTTGATTAGCTCATGTTATGTTCTACCTTAAAGTATCACACTCTTTCATCCTAAGAGGCCGTGCTGAGTTTCATGATCCCTTAATGAAGTGATGCTCTTACACATATTTACCCACCCTTCCTCTGAGCTTTCGTGATCGTGAATGATGTGTGTGCGTAACAATGTGGCCATCTGAGATTCTTAGAAATCAATATTGCTTTGGACCTCAACAAGGACATTTGTGTCATTCTTAGCGTGATGGTTAACCCTATCACCAAGCAAATAATAATTGTGCTACCAAGTCCGCTATTCAGGTGCACTCTCTTCGGTCAAAGAGTTAGGCTTGTGTCAAAGCTCCGAGACTATGTCTTCTTTCCTTACCAAGCAAGTTTCCTCTCGAACTAAGTGACATATCGGTGGTTCGTGATATTCTAGATGTCTGATAGAAGTATCGCCATGTTGCCACATGACCGTGTTTGTCAAGTTCTAGAGTAAGCAAGATATCTGAACTGCTCCTTTCTCCAAGGATCCGTACTGGATACCTTGAACTAGTTGGTTGAGCTTAAACAACAACTTGGAGAGTTGTAAGACAAAATTTCTATCTAACTTAGTTCATCTTAAAGGGATGTCTGGTTCTGTTCGTGTTGAAGAAAGATAGTGTTTCCTTCGTGGAAATGATATCTTCCCCCACCTTTGATTTGATTTGGGTTATCGTCAAATCAAACTCAGTTCCAAGGACTATCTCGATGATGTTGCTACTCGTGATGTTTCACTTGAGTACATCTTCATGTCCGTTGGTCTGACCAATACGTTTGCCTTGTTCATACAACATATGAGTCCATCTTCATGGAGCATTTTGATAAGTTTGTTATTGAGACCACTGATAGCATCCTTATCTTCTCCATGCTAGACCAGATTCATATGGAACATTTGGCATTAATGTTGGAAAACTTTTTAAGAACCATCTTCGGGTCATCTCGAAGAATGTGTTCTGGATGTTAGAAGTAACCTTCTCCGATTCACGTACAATTGTTGAAAGATGTCATCGTGGATTTGAGTAGAGTTATCTTTGTTTCCTCTATGGACACAGGTGTATTATGTTGCAAGTACTCGATGTATGAGCAGTTGTCTTTTAACAAGTTGTTAATACATGAATCTAGCAATCTAGCTCAGTCTATTGGAGCTTAACACTGAAGTCCATGACTTGAGAATCTAGTAACTTTACCTTGTGGTAAATGTTGCACACTTTCTATTCGGACATGCTGAGTCTGAAGTATCATTCCACCTAACCAGAACTAAATCTCAAACAGCAACGATGGTTGGTGTTTCTCAAGGTTTTGACATTGGTCTCTTTGTAAACCTGGCAAGATTGATGTAATGGTTGACACCATTAGTCGGAAGACCTATTGCCACATTCCCTTGAATTAGCAATAACAACCACCCTTCATACGGCTCCTTTTATGATTTATTATAGGAGTTATGCTTATGGTTTCCTTTGTATACGAAGTCTGATCTTTACTTGATGTCTGTTTTCTCGAACATCAAGGAGAACATTTAAAGTAGTGTTGCTAAATGTCTCTCGGTCCATCCTCCAGACCTTTCATGTAGGCAAGTTCTGTTATGCCAAGTAATTGAAGTCTGAGAATGAAGTTTATTTTTCCCCGTGTCATCAGGAATCTTCTTACTTAATCATCTTGGTGGTGTAAAGTGATATCATGATCTTTGACAAAGATTTTGATAGTCCTGGATGAATAAAGAGTTTTCTTCGTTTCTCGATCATGTTCTAAGAGTGACTATGATTTTGGTAATCAGTAGTTTCTCTTGTTACATGTTCCTTGTGACTCTTATGAGTCCTCTCCACAAAACACATTTCTTTCCTAACCTTCTGTTGAATGAAGAGTGACCCTTCTATATCAAAAGTAGTTCAACAACTTGGTTATCTGTATCTATGTATCCCTGGAAGCTCTACTTAAGCTGTCTAGTAGAGTTTCATTTCTCGAAGTCTATGGTCATGTTCTTTATGTTGTAAGCTTTCCTTTTCAGAAGCTTAAGCTCTTCTGGAACTCCATGATCTCAATACTTATGAAGACCAGTTATCTAACAACTTGAAAATTTCTCCTCTTGTTTCCTTTGTTACCCTGATGTGTTTCATTTCGTCATCTCAGAGTCGTTTACGAACACTCCTTTCATGAGCTGACCATGAGATACTCCGTGTGTTGTTAGTGTGTTTCCCTCTTATCCTTAGAGTGACCATGTTTTCCTTCTTTCTTCCTACCTTTGGAATCTCCGGTCGAGATTCTCGTAAGAGGGATAAAGCTGTAACACCCCAGTTTTAGCTAATCTTATATTTAGGGTTTTTTGTGCATTCATGAGCATCATCCCTTAAAATGCATGAAAAAGAAAGTAATGTAAAAACCCTAAACCCTAGTTTCCCCCTCTCTCTAAAATGAATTCAAAATAGTTTTTGTATTTTGAAAATATCAAAAGTGTGGAGCCCAAACAGTATAAAAGGGCCCTGCAATGTTTTCTTATTATTTACAAATCCTCTAGTATTTTTGAAATGATTCAAATCAAAAAATAATTTGAAAATACAAAATAGAAAATAGAATTGGAAAAATGTTTTTGGAATAAAAAAGAGAGCCAGCAGCCTAAGCAGACCGGCCCATCTCTTCTCTTCCCTCTCTACCACTCGCACGCGCTAGCTAGCGGCCCAGCAGCAGCCTAGCACGGCCTAGACCAACTTGCCCCTTCGCCGTCTCTTTCTTTTCTTCCTCCTGACGACGAACCGAAGCAGCTCCGTGTCGCCGGCCTCGCCATCGATCCCTACCACCTGCTCTCTGCCGTTCGTCGAGCTCCTGGAGAGGATAAGGTCACCGCGTCACCTCTCTCTCCCTGGTTCCCCTCCCCCCTAGTGCTGCTCCCCTCTTCTGCGTAGAGGTTCCCGGAACCCTAGCCGGAGGTCGCCCCCGTACCCGCCGCTCCCAGCCACCCTAGACCAAGATTAGGACACCACCGATCTTGCCCTACTGCACTGGTTCGTCCTAGATAGGTCACACATCCCCGCATGCCCGCAAACCCTCGAATCGAAGCTTTGTTCCTGCCGCCGGTAACCGTCGTCCATCGTCAATTCCGGCCTCCCCGCTTCTCGCCGTCGCCTCCGTCCGAACCACGGTGAGCCTTTGGTCCTCCAGGACCCCTCTGAAACCTCTCTCTTGCTCTGAGCCTCGCCCACGCCATAGTCTGCTTGCGCTGCCACTGGATGTTGTCATCGGCGAAGCTCCGGTGACCCAAAAAGGGTGGCGCCGCCTCCTTTTGGTTCTTCCTGTGCGTGTGAGTCGAACGGGCATCGTTTCGCTGCCCCCACGAGCCTCCTAACGCCGTCCCCGTCCATCACCTAGGAGGTGCCGTCGGCAGGACGTCATGCTGACGTCATGGCGATGTCAGCAGGAGCGGTCAGCCTTGATCAAACCCACGGTAGGCTCGCCTTGCCGAGTGGATGCCGATGTGGCACCGGCCCCACTTGTCAGCCTTAGTGGCTAGGGGTGTAGCCGGTGTAAATGGTTTTCCCAGTTTTTCTATAATTTTTATAAATGGTTTATTATTTCCAGAAATTGGTTTAAATCTTATAAATTCAATAACTAATTATTTATAAGTCAGAAAAATATGTATAATATATCAAAATGTGCAGAAAATGATATCTAAACTTTAGCATCAGAATCATGGATTGTTAAGCAACTTTAATTACAAGTTTAATTAGAAGAACATATGAACCCTCGAAGGTGATTCCGGGGTCTCTCCTGTATTAGGGTTTGGACCCTTCGGATCCTGCTTAAATTGCCAAGCATGCTATAGGTTTCATTCCAATACAATTTAACTTGTCATATCATCATACTTGCTTGAGCATTGCATTGATGCCATGTGTTGATTGTTTCCCCTATCTTTCCGGTGTTTGCTTCTTCCCCGGTAGAATGCGATATTAAGATCGAAATCGAAGACCGAGATCAACACGATCGAAGATCGACGAACAATACTTGACCAACTATAACCAAGTCAAGACCTAGGCTTCTGAAGATCTATATCTGGGTATCAACAGGCAAAGGCAAGCATAGCCCCACCATTAAACAATCCTATGGTTTCCAAAGCATTTCATTCTTGCCATGATGCATACGATTCTACTATGGTCTTTTATTGATAGATAAAGTATCCTATCTGTTGCATTACTCCCTTGAGCTTATATTACTTGATCCACTGCTCCTAGCATAACTAGTTTGGCTTGTGTGCACTACTAGAGCTATTATCTGTGTCTTGCTTAGTCATGCTTAGCTGTTAGTGTTGGTTCATCCAGAAGATGTACCAAATGCAGAGAATCTAGTATGACAGGAGAACGAGGTATACTGATGAGGTAAGATCAGTGGTAAAGGTTAAACATGCTAAGGCTTATATGGGAGGCCATGGTGGGATGTGGTTTTTGTAGTCCCATGCTCGCCACCACTAGGAACCTAGTTCTTGCCTTTGGACCAAGACGAGCGTACAGCCACATGGGGCTTGGGAACCCCTCCGCTGATTGACTTTCCTAGTAGATTCCATGAGTCACATAGTTCTACGTTCCATTCGACATATGCATAGAAAACATTTTGAAAGATTTGGTGGGTGAAGGTGCATCATAACAGGTAGGTAAGCGTGGCCGGGGTTGCTTGGGGTAGATAGTGCCCCTGATAAACCAACCTCGCCCACATCTCTAGGGACCGGCTTCGGGATTTGACCCATTATGGTGGAACCCTCCTTAGGGCGTGACTCATGGTCTCGGCGAAAGCAAGGTAAAGGTCGTGGCCAACCACCCTCTGCCAGCCTTCCAAGTAAGAGGGCTATTACTAGTGGCATTAAGAGTCGATTGGTACGTGTGGGTAAAGTTGTACATCCCTGCAGGGTTAAATCTTTTCGAAAAGCTGTGTTCACGGTTATGAACACTTGGTGACCGAATTCTACGATCATAGAGAACTTTAACCGAATCGTAAAACTTGGAGGTCTCAACGTGTGCTTAAGGATGCTTCCTCTTGGGTACGAGGGGGTGATCCTAGTTGTGAGATGAGGATTACTTTGGTGGATATCAAGATGATGATCAATTCTTCAGAGATGTCGCTCTCTTAACCCTTTTTAAAATATTCTGATTAAACCAGCTTCTTCTCCCTATGTTTTGTAAACAAAGACGGTACCCCACCAGCCATATGTCTTGCGGAGTACACCCTGCACTCACCCTTGCTTTGTTGATACTTTTGTAGCAGAGTAAGTGTTCCCCTGAAGACGAGTTTGGTACGACATCGTCACTGACGAGTAGCTTGGGGTTCCCGGCCGGCATCCGGGAATCTATGGGGGGGATGTCATCGTTATGCTTCAGGCCTCTTAGGCCATTTGTTAAGTTTGCTATACTTAATAGCATAATTTGCCTTCTATTGTTTGATGTTTGTGGTCAGTGACCTCTACTTTAATATTTTGGTTCTTCGCTCAGTTATGAGCTTGCTATAATAATTTTTGTGTTGCAGGGTTACTGTTGTGTTACCGATTTCTCACTGGATATCTTCGAGCTCTAGGTTATGCTTATTTTAGACTAAGGTTTGGTTTTTGTTTAACCCTGATCCCGGGGGTGTCACAACGGGCGCTGGTGGGGGAATGTCCCTTGCTTCCTCTTTGCTTTCGGAGGACTCCCCTTTGGTCCCTTATTCGAGCTCCATGGGAACCTCCTCGTCGAGTGGGGGAAGCCAACCTTCAAGGATCTGGAACAACTGAGAATGAACAAGTAAAATTGGTTTGGTTAAAAATCGCGACTGAAACGTTATGAGTTGTGGGTGCAAATTGCGCTCGCGCAAGTTGTGGCTGAAGACGAAGCAACAGAGAAAAACTTATCGTGGGAGCTTCATTCTTCATGGCTACGTACGGAGCGAGCCCGACCATCGTCTCGGTGAATTCTGCATCCGTGATCTTCTTCAGGGTGGCCTTGTAGTCCACGGTGTCCCAGGTCTCTTTGCTCGCCCTGGAAGGATCGTTCTTCTAGGTGTACTCGTACATCCAGTAGGGCCGGGTCGCTAGTGGAACCAGGCGCCGCCCGAGCCAGAAGCTGTAGAGGTTGATCGTCTCAAGCGCTTTGTTCTTCAGCACCTGGATCTGCTCCATCATTTCGATGACGGCCATCTTCTGGTCATCAGGGAGCTTCATCACTATCAGCCGATAGGGCTCACTCCTCTCTGCGACATACATCGGGAGCACTACTTCGCTGGAGGGAGCGGAATCCTTCACGTAGAACCAGCTTTTCTTCCACTTGCTTGTAGCTTTCTTCGACAGCAGGAGCTTGAAGAAGTTCACCTTCGGCTTCAATTGGAAGGTAACACCGCCTGCCTCCAGGATGGGGCCGCCCGATCCGTCACGGCTGAGGCGACCGTGGAACAGCTCTAGCCATAGAGGGAAGTAAGGCCGGCATCCCAGATAGCATTCACATAAGGCGACGAAGATCACCATCAGCTCAACGTTGTGCGGACCTAGATTCGATAGCTTGATTGAGTAATACGCGCAGAACCACCGAAAAAAGATTGAAGTGGGGAATCCCAAGCCCCTCTCTAGGTGGCTTGGGAAATAGATGAACTCGCAGGCGCGAGGCTTCGGCTCGGTCTCAGCGGGTGTGGGAACCCGCCAGTTCCCCTTGCAGAGAATCCCCGCGTCCTCGAACGACTTGAGCTGGGCGGTAGTACACTTGGACTTCCCCCACAAATCTTTTGGAGGCGCCATCGAGGAGAAGACAAGTTCGCCTGGTCCGGAAATTCTGGATGGCAAAGAGACAGAGAGACTGGGAGTACACGGGGATGAGAAATGTGGAAGAAGATCTGCAGGTTTCCTAGCTGCTCTCCTTATAAAGAAGCTCTACCCGCCAATCTCGGGAGAACTGTTACCCGCGGTAATTACGCCGAAGTTACTGTTGGATTACCCAAAGGCTAGTTTGACTAATTCAGCGGTCCAACTTCTTCCACTCGCCTCGCCTGCTGGAACGCCTTGTCCATTCGATAGGGGTAGTGACTCGAGTACAAATCCACTCGCCAATGCTGCGACTGGAAACCTGGTGGAGAAATTTCCTCCTTCATCGAGGGAGTCCATCACCGATTCGACTGGGCGTCCAAATTGGACTCGCCTACTCTGACTGCCAAAAGAACGCCTGCACCGAGTCGACAGTGGCCTCGGGGACTACTGATGGGGATATGCCGAATGGGGTATGCCCAGCAGGACGTTTTGATTGGATCAAGGGTCTGATGTCTACGCACGCTTCTATTCTTGTAGACAGTGTTGGGCCTCCAAGTGCAGAGGTTTGTAGAACAGTAGCAAGTTTCCCTTAAGTGGATCACTGATGTGCTCGTCGTTCGACGTAGAGCTCGTTGGGAACCCCAAGAGGAAGGTATGATGAGCACAGCAGCAAGTTTTCCCTTAGTTATGAAACCAAGGTTTAATCGAACCAGTAGGAGCAAGGAAACACCCCAAAGGTGTTACTAGCTGAGCTTTGGCAGGGTGCACTACTGGTGCTAGTATCAACGTGGAGACATGCACAACACAACCACAGAACTTTGTCCCCAACTTGCGATGAGGTTGTCAATCTCACCGTGTGTTGCAGAAAACAAAGGATTAAACGTATCGAATGGAAAGAAGTAAAAGTTTGCAGAAAGTAAACACAAAGAAGTAAATAGTTGTAGATTGTATGTAAAGAAAAAGGACCGGGATCCATAGTTCACTAGAGGTGGCTCTCCTTAGATAGATAACATGTTGGGTGAACAAATTACAGCGGGGCAAATGACAAACACCGAGAAAGCAATACATGCATATACTAATCATCTTGACTCCTTTGAGACTTGATTGGGCAATACAACATAATGCATAGACCGCCATCCAACTGCATCTATGACTAATAATCCACCTTCAGGTTATCATCCGAACCCCCTCCAGTATTAAGTTGCAAGCAACAGATTATTGCTTTACGAACTGCATGTAAAGTAAACAATACGATTGTTGTATGAACAAAGGATTGTTGTTTTCTCCCTAGTAGCAACAGCACATCTAGTACGTTAGAGATTTCTGTCACTTCCCCAGATTACCAGAGGCATGAACCCACTATCGAGCATAAATACTAACTCTTGGAGTTACTAGCATCTACTTGGCCAAGATAGCTACTAACAACGGAAAGCATGCAAGATCACAAATAACAAAGACATGATAGAATCAATAATCAATCTGAAATAGCATCTCAATATCCATCGGATCCCCGCAAACACAACATGTATGGATTACAAATAGATGATCTTGATCATGAACGGAGCTCACAAGATCTAAACATGAAAGCACAAAGGAGGAGAACCAGCCATCTAGCTACTACATGGATCCGTAGTCCAAGGATGAACTACTCACGCATCACACCGGAGGCTTGCATGGTGATGAAGAAGACCTCCAGGGTGAATTCCCCTCTCCGGCAGGGTGCCGGGAAGAGCTTCAGATCCCTCCCGATCTAGGGATGGAGATGACGGCGGCTACAGACTCTTTCGTGGATTTTTGATCAGGTACTTAGGGTTTTTGTCCCGAGGGCAATATATAGGCGGAAGGAGAGGCCGAGGGGGTGCCGGGAGCAGCCACACCACCCCCTGGCACGGGTCAGGCCTGGCCGCGTGGCCAGGTGGTGTGGTGGCTCCCTGGCCCTTCTTCGTCTCGTATTCTGGCACTTGAACCCTTCCAGAAAAATAGGCACTTTGGCTTTTGTCCCGTCCAATTCCGAGAATATTCATTTTCTGACTTTCTTGGAACCAAAAATAGCAGAAAACAGGCAGTTGGCACTGTGGCTCTTGTTAATAGGTTAGTCCAAGAAATCATATGAAAAGTACTCCAGAGTTGGAACAAAACACAAGAAAGTGGATAAAACCAAGCATGGAACATCAAAAATTATAGATACATTTGCAATGTATCAACATCCCCAAGCTTAACTCCTGCTCGTCCTCGAGTAGGTAAGTGATAAAAAGAAAGAATAATTTTTGAGGTGACATGCACCATCACAGACTTGATCAAAGTATTTGCAAAACATTCAAAGCTGGGATCATAGTACTTCAATCATAACATGAAAGACAAAGTTCTAGCAATAAGCAAAGAAACTATGATGCAACATGAAAAGGCACAAACAAAAGATTCATGAATAGCAATGCTTTGCAAGACGTTTATTTGTTTCACATAAAGAAAGCATAGCATAATAGTATTCAGCTTGTCCCTCAATAGAGTAGCAAATATAAATGCATAGGACACCTTCAAAGTTCATAAGAGTGACTAGATATAATAGTTTAAAACAAGCAATATCAAGTTATGCATCAATCAACTAGTCTTGGGACAATGCACATAGAACTAAGAATGGCCACTATGCTCTCAAAGTAAGTGCATAAAGATAGATGGTGGAGACTCAATATAATGGTGGAAGAAAAGTCTTTGTAAAAGGAAGTAGGGATTCAAGTCTCATAAAGAGCTTCCAAAAGTTATGGTACTTATAGCTTTCAGCTCTCATTGCCCCTATCCCCTATCATAAGCATCTTGAAGGTGATTAAGGTTAAAGTGACACAACTAAGAGGATATGCTTGACAAGTTATAAACCGAAATCTCATGTCCCTTACTTACGAAGACCGATCCTCATGCTATTCAACTGCAGTCACGAGTAAGCTCTTGTCATTGTAAGTATATGTGTATCATTAAGAACCGCCAACGGGGTACCCCTTGCACATGATACGGGAGCTTTCCCATAATCAAAATGACAAGGCAAGCAGACAATGAGCATCTCAGCGATCTTTTTATTTGCTATTTGCATAGGTTTTTATTGAGGATGCTTCATAGAGTGCTCATTATGGTGATGCTGCAAGTTTCCACCATGATTAAGCATGGCTTAGGCTAGCGGCCTAGGTGTTTCTCTAACACACATACAAACTCCATGATCTTACAAGTTCCACTTTTATTTCACACCGCCGGGATCCGTAAGCAAAAGAACATGATATCAACGGGGTAAAAGTACAAGTGCAATGTTGAAAGCATTCCCCATGAAACATGGTTCTGCTAATTTCAACTTATAAAGAGCAAGCATATACGCAACAAAGAAGGACCCAATGGTTCAAGTTTATTAGAGGCAAAAAGTAAAGTGTGTCATCAAGTTCGTGAGAGCTTTAATCACTAGTTTTCTCATAACAAGTTTAATTTGGAAGGTAAACAAAAGCATGAATATACTTGGAATAGCATAAGCTAGTAGGTAGGTATGGTGTACTCTTTGGAATAACTTGGTTTAGGGAGTTGGATGCATGAGTGGAACTCATACTTGGTTGTGGAGGCTAGCAAAAGACTGGGAGCGACAAACTAAGAGAGCAATAATGGCCATAATCATGCAAAGCGACAAAACATCATTGATCAAAGCATAAAGTGATACTACAAGTTGAAAAATAAAGGATCATAAAGTCTATGGTGACTTGAGATAGTCATAACATGGTGTGAGCATGCGCCAAGTCAACCCAAATAAAGCATCAAAGGAGAATATCACTATACTATGCTTTAATATGTTAAAACAACGCATGATTCATCCAAGGCACATTAAGCAATCTCAATTGTTTATAACAAGTCATGCTACAGCAAAGAATACTAAGCATAAAGCCAAAACAATATCAAGCATGGCATGACAAAGCACAGGCCACAGTCAAAAACAAGCTCTTTTTACCACATAAGTATGAACTTTCCTACTCTTTTCCAAACCAAACCAAACTATTTGCAAACCAATGTATGAAAGAGGGGTTCCAACCAATTTATTCAGAAAACTAAGCAAACCAAGCAAACTAAAAACCAAAACAAAAACAAAAAAGAAGACGCTCCAAGAACAACACAACTGTGCATGAAACAATAAAAATGAAGCGTTTGGAAGAAACCTGGGATTTTTATTGATGAAGAAGGGGATGCCTTGGGCATCCCCAAGCTTTGACGCTTGTACTTCTTGGATATTTCTTGGGGTGACACGAGTGGCATCCCCAAGCTTGAGCTTTAGTCCATCCTTCATCTCAGTGCTCATTCCTTCCATACACCTGAAAATTTTCCTTCATACAAAACTTCACACAATCTTTATTAGCAACATTAGTGCACTCAAGAGAAATAAGTCTTAAGGTTCAGTTATAACACCAAATAAACTTAAATTAGAACACTAGCTACTGAAGTACTTCCTTCAAAAAGCTCAATTCCCCAAAAGAACTCAAAAAGGAACCCACAAGAAGCAAATGCAGAAAATGGCAGAAATCTGTCAAAACAGACCAGCAGGTAAAGACGAATTTTTTCGAAGACCTTCTGTTACTCAAATAGAAAAGTGTTGAACTAACGAAAAAAGTTAGATAACAAACTGGGGCAGAAGCAAAAAAAATTACAGCTCAATCGGACATACAGAGCTCTCTCACGAATTTTTACGGTGAAGCACAAAAATCTATTTCGGGACAGCAACTTTCCCAATCATTACTTCTCTCTCATTAGAGGTTACTCTTGGCACAAAAAGCAAATAAAAATGATAATGAGAGGTTATTACAGAGGTAATAACTTCCAAGACTCATCTAAAACTTTTGGGTTATCTCCCAATAAGTACTTTTCTTTAACGCCTTTAAGTTAGGCATAAGAAGCAAAGAAAGAATCAAGTGTTCTCAAATGAAGAAGCATTAAGAACAAATTTTGTTTTCATAGGAGAAGCAAAAGAAATGTTTTCTCTCTTTTTAGGGAAGTGTTCTATACCTTTCTTGAGTGGGAGTTGATATTTAATGGTGCCATTTTCATATCAATGATGGCACCAACAGTTCTAAGAAAAGGTCTTCCCAAAGTAATAGGACAAGAAGCATTGTATTCAACATCCAAAACATAGAAATCAACGGGGACATAGGAATAGTTAACCATAATAAGGACATCATTAAGACTCCCCATGAGTTTCTTTTTAACATTATCATCAAGTGGGACATTCAAACAGCAATCTTCAAGAGGAGGAAAATCAAGCATATCATAAATCCTTCTAGGCATAATAGAAACACTACTATCAAGATCACCAGAAAGCTTTGAAATCAAAGTCATTCACTTTCATATTAATGATGGGTTCCCAACCATCCTCTTGTTTTATAGGAATAGAAGCTTTATGGTTCATCTTTTCTTCCTTAATCTTTATAAGAGCATCGGTAATGTGTTTTGTAAAGGCCATGTTCATAGCACTAGCATTAGGACTTTTAGCAAGCTTTTGTAGGAACTTAATAACTTCAGAGATATTGCAACCATCAAGATCAAAATCAACTTTATCATCTAGAGTAGTAGAACTATTACTAGCCTCAATACTAGTGGTGGTGATAGTAGAAACACTAATGTTTTAGCAATTTCATCTTCTCTTTCCCACTTAGCATGTAATTCAGCTAATAGTATAACATTTTCATCAATTCTTACTTGTATAGCATTGGTAGCTGCAAAGGGATTATCATTAGTTTTAGGTTTAGCAGCCATTTTATTCAAAGAAGATTGAGCTTCAGCCAAAGATGCTATATTTCTTTCAGCATTAGAGAGTTTTTCCTCAATAGTTTTATTGAAAGCAGTTTGTTTACTAATAAACTCTTTAAGCATAACTTCAAGTTCAGAGGGAGCACTCTTATTATTGTTGTAATAATTTCCATAAGCATTACCATTGTTGGGAGGATATGGCTTATAATTGTTGTTACCAAAATTGTTCCTATAAGCATTATTACCATAAGCATTGTTGCCAAAGTTGTTATTTCTTATGAAGTTCACATCAACTTGCTCTTCCTGAGCAACCAAAGAGGTTAAAGGAACATTATTTGGATCAATATGGGCTTTCCCATTAACAAGCATAGACTATAGCAGTCTTATCACTCAAGGAGGAAGTTTCCTCAACATAATTTACCTTCTTACCTTGTGGAGCTCTCTCAGTATGCCATTCGGAATAATTAACCATCATATTGTCCAGAAGTTTTGTTGCAGCACCCAAAGTGATGGTCATAAAAGTACCTCCAGTAGCAGAATCCAATAGGTTCCTTGAAGAATAGTTCAATCCTGCATAAAAAGTTTGGATAATCATCCAAGCAGTCAGTCCATGAGTGGGACAATTCTTTACCAAAGATTTCATTCTTTCCCAAGCTTGAGCAACATGCTCATTATCAAGTTGTTTAAACTTCATTATTTCACTTCTCATGGATATAATCTTAGCAGGAGGATAGTATTTTCCAATAAAAGCATCTTTGCACTAGTCCAAGAATCAATACTATTCCTAGTTAAGGAATTCAACCACTCTTTAGCTTTTCCTCTCAAAGAGAAAGGAAACAATTTCAGCTTAATAATATCACCATCTATATCCCTATGCTTTTGCATTTCACAAAGTTCAACAAAGTTATTTAGACGGGAAGCAGCATCTTCATTAGCAATACCAGAAATTTTTTCTCTCATAACAAGATTGAGCAAAGTAGGTTTTATCTCAAAGAAAGTATTTTCAGCCACAAGTGGAGCAATAGGTGTCCTCATAAAATCATTGTTGTTGGTGCTAGTGAAGTCACACAACTTAGTGTTTTCAAGAGTAGTCATTTTTTTTGGGGTTTTCAAATAAGAAAGCAAATTAGTAAAACTAATTTTTTTGTGTTTTTGATAACAAAACAAGCAAACAAAGCAAAAAGAAACTAAGCAAAACAAAAACAACAAAGTAAAGAGATTGGTTATGAGGGACTCCCCTTGTGAAGATGTCCTTGACTCCCCGGCAACGACACTAGAAAAGATCTTGATGTGCTCGTTGTTCGACGTAGAGCTCGTTGGGAACCCCAAGAGGAAGGTATGATGAGCACAGCAGCAAGTTTTCCCTCAGTTATGAAACCAAGGTTTAGTCGAACCAGTAGGAGCAAGGAAACACCACAAAGGTGTTACTAGCTGAGCTTTGGCAGGGCGCACTACCGGTGCTAGTAGCAACGTGGAGACCTGCACAACACAACCACATAACTTTGTCCCCAACTTGCGATGAGGTTGTGAATCTCACCGTGTTTTGCGGAAAACAAAGGATTAAACGTATCGAATGGAAAGAAGTAAAAGTTTGCAGAAAGTAAACACAAAGAAGTAAACAGTTGTAGATTGTATGTAAAGAAAAAGGACCGGGATCCATAGTTCACTAGAGGTGGCTCTCCTTAGATAGATAACATGCTGGGTGAACAAATTACAGCGAGGCAATTGAAAAACACCGAGAAAGCAATACATGCATATACTAATCATCTTGACTCATTTGAGACTTGATTGGGCAATACAACATAATACATAGACCGCCATCCAACTGCATCTATGACAAATAATTCACCTTCAGGTTATCATCCGAACCGCCTCCAGTATTAAGTTGCAAGAAACAGATTATTGCTTTACGAACTGCGTGTAAAGTAAACAATACGATTGTTCTATGAACAAAGGATTGTTGTTTTCTCCCTAGTAGCAACAGCACATCTAGTACCTTAGAGATTTCTGTCACTTCCCCAGATTACCACAGGCATGAACCCACTATCGAGCATAAATACTAACTCTTGGAGTTGCTAGCATCTACTTGGCCAAGATAGCTACTAACAACGGAAAGCATGCAAGATCACAAATAACAAAGACATGATAGAATCAATAATCAATCTGACATAGCATCTCAATATCCATCGGATCCTCGCAAACACGACATGTATGGATTACAAATAGATGATCTTGATCATGAACAGAGCTCACAAGATCTAAACATGAAAGCACAAAGGAGGAGAACCAGCCATCTAGCTACTACATGGATCCGTAGTCTAAGGATGAACTACTCACGCATCACACTGGAGGCTTGCATGGTGATGAAGAAGGCCTCCAGGGTGAATTCCCCTCTCCGACGGGGTGCCGGGAAGAGCTTCATATCCCTCCCGATCTAGGGATCGAGATGACGACGGCTACAGAATCTTTCATGGATTTTTGATCGGGTACTTAGGGTTTTCGTCCCGAGGGCAATATATAGGCGGAAGGAGAGACCGAGGGGGTGCCGGGAGCGACCACACCACCCCCTGGCGCGGGCCAGGCCTGGCCACGCGGCCAAGTGGTGTGGTGGCTCCCTGGTCCTTCTCCGTCTCGTATTCTGGCACTTGATCCCTTCCAGAAAAATAGGCACTTTGGCTTTTGTCCCGTCCAATTCCGAGAATATTCATTTTCGGACTTTCCTGGAACCAAAAATAGCAGAAAATAGGCAGCTGGCACTGTGGCTCTTGTTAATAGGTTAGTCCAAGAAATCATATGAAAAGTACTCCAAAGTTGGAACAAAACATAAGAAAGTGGATAAAACCAAGCATGGAACATCAAAAATTATAGATACATTTGCAATGTATCAATCACCCAAGGTTCATCGAACTCAGGGAGGAAGTGGTCAAAGGTATCCCTCTCAAGCAACCCTGCAATCAAGATACAAGAAGTCTCTTGTGTCCCCAACACACCCAATACACTTGTCAGGTGTATAGGTGCACTAGTTCGGTGAAGAGATAGTGAAATACAAGTAATATGGATGATTATAAGTGATAATTGCAATCTTAAATAAGAATTGGATAAAGCGAACATGTAACAGGACTAATTGTAAATGGTGTTTCAATGCTTAGAAACAAGGCCTAGGGATCATACTTTCACTAGTGGACACTCTCATATAAATATCTTCTCTTCATGATGCTACCCTGAACTACTCTCCGGTTGGACGATGTAGGGCTATAACAGCACACCTTAAAGTTCGCATTCCCCATCTAGATAACCCCTCACTATCACCTTAAGCGCTAGATGGTTCCAACAAACACCACAATCTCATAGAGACATCCAACTCAAATTATACTCATGATAAGTATTTATGTAACCTTAGGTAAAGTGCCACACGGTGTGCACACTGTCAACTTCACACACGTGGGGATAAGAAGAGATTAATTAAAGCACTTGAGTAGCAGAATGGATCTATAGATTACAAAGCTCGTGATCTCAATAAGATCACGCATAGAGAGAGAGAGAGAGAAAGAGATGAACACATAGCTACCGGTAGAACCCTTATCCTCGAGAGAGAACTACTCCCTCCTCATCATGGGAGTCAGCAACAGCGATGGAGATGGCGGTGGAGTCAATGGAGATGGCTCCGGGGGCACTTCCCTGTCCCGGCAGGGTGCTGGAACAGAGACTTCTGTCCCTTGAATCTCCTCTTCGATGGCGGCGGCGCTGCAGAACTTTTCGTGGAATTCTAATCCTTCTTTTAGGGTTTTCGTCTAGGGGGGAATATATAGGCAAAGAGGCAATGCTAGAGGTGGGCCAGGGTGGCCACACCACCTGGTGGCACGGCCAGGGGTGACCTGCGCCACCCTAGGGTGTGCCTGCCTCATGGCTCCCCTCCGTCTCCCCTTTGGACTTCGTGTCATGTCGGGAAAAATAGGAACTTCAGGCTTTGTTTCGTCCAATTCCGAGAATATGTCTTTACTAGCTTTTCTGAAACCAAATACAGCAGAAAACAGGCAACTGGCACTATGGCATCTTGTTAATAGGTTAGTTCTAGAAAATGTATAAGTATCACCCCTCAATACGAAATATATCAATGAATAACAGTGAATTATGACATAGAATAGTGATGCAAAATTGACGTATCAACTCCCCCCAAGCTTAGACTTCGCTTATCCCCAAGTGAAACTGAGTTCAATAAACATGGCCTCAGGTTTATGGAGTGAAGAGTCGATAAAAGAATATGGACAAGAAGCATCACATTCATCAAATACATAGATCATAATAGAAGGCAACTCACTATTATATAACTCGACTTGCAATGAGTAAAGGAAACACAATAAAGATACATAAAGTGAATCATAATTGGTAATGGCAAACTTAGCTCTTGGTCGAAGAATAGTTGATAATTTGCTGGAGTTCACAAATAACTGATTTTCAATCATAGCTTTCAAAGTAGTAAACACCAAGATAAGAGCAAAGTGCAAAACAAGGAACATAAGAAACATGATTGAATAAATCATCATATGAATGGATGAAACACAACAACTCAAAATACTTGCTAAGATAGAAGGGAGTAGGTTTACTGACTCAACTAAAAGGTAAAAGAAAGGCCCTTCGCAGAGGGAAGCAGGGATTTTAAGTCTCATAAAGAGCTCCCAAAAATTATGATACTTGCTAGCTTTTAGCTCTCATTGCCCCTATCATAGGCATCTTTAGGTGATTAAGGTTAAAGTGATCAAATATGAGGATATGCATTGACAAGTTGTAAGTTGAGAATCTCATGTCCCTTGAATATGAGGGCCGCTCCTCATGCTACTCAAGTTTAGTCACCGGTAAGTTCTTGTCATCGTAAGCATATGTGTATCATAGAGAACCGCCAACGGGGTACCCCTTGCCCGATGATACGGAAGAATCCCCATATCAAAATGACAAGGCAAGCATACAACATCTCAGCAATCTTCTTATTTACCATGGGAATATGGTGCTTTTTTCTCTCTTTCCTCTTTTCATAATCTCTTTTTTTCTTTTTCTCTTTTTTTTCTCAATATAGGACTCCTTTTTTATAAGAAGAAATCTTCATAGATGCTCGTTATGGTTACGCTGCAGGTTTCCACCATGTCAGCATGGATTAGACCAGCGGCCCAGGCGTTTCTCTAACACACATGCATAACTCCATGGACTTACAAGCTCCCCTTTCATTTCACACCGACGACATCCATAAACAAAAGAACATGATATAAACTAGGTACAAAGTACCAGTGCAGTGTTGAAAGCGTTCCCCATGACAGCATGGTTCTGCTAATTCACAACTCACAAAGCGCATGCATATAGGCAACATAGATGGGCACAATGGTTCAAGTTTATTAAGTGCAAGAAAGTAAAGTGTGCCATCAAGTTCGTGAGAGCCTTAATCACTAATTTTCACATAACAAGTTTAATTTGGAAGGTAGACAAAACAAGAATTTACTTGGAATCACAATAATGCTACTAGGTAGGTATGGTGGACACAAATGGCAAAGGTTTTGGTTTATGGGAGTGGATGCACGAGAAGAACTCCCTCTCAGTACAGGTTTTTGGCTAGCAAGGCTGGGTAGCAAGTATAAGAGTTGAAGGAAACAAACAAACATACAAGTGATAAAGACAAACTTGCATTCTTCCTTGGAAGCACAAAAGATCTTAACTAGAGAATACTAAACTTATGAGCAAATCAAGAAAGAAAGATGATGAAATAATTTTTCTTTAGAGTACTTTTATCTTTTTCATTCAACTCTCAAAAATAGTGTTGCTACTGACCGAGCCAGGTTTGCCAAAACCAACTAAATTAACTCAATGATCCCAAAGTGATACCAATACTAACAACAAGATCAATCATATAACCACAAATTGAAAACTAATATAAGCTATGAAAAAGAGTAAATGATAGAACTTATCATTAATATTCCATAACGGCAACTCACACCAAGGGATACATATCTAACGAGAGAGGGGACACTTCCATAATGCAAACCATCCTACATAATAACTTCTCTATTCATGATATGACTACTAATAAGGTAAAAAGATAGAAGATAGTGATGTGATACCGCGACACTCCCCCAAGCTTGGAACAAACCAAGGGGATGCCAAACCTGATGACGAATTACTCCTTTGGTGGTGGTGGTATCCTCTCGATGAGCTTCTTGACCAATTTCCCCAAGTCCTCGATCTCGAAGGTGAGGGTACGAATCAACTCCGAGTTGTGCTTGATGCGGTGCATGATCATGTCAGATTGTGGATCCCAACTCTTGTGATTCTTTTTCCGCTCCCCTTCCTTGCGGTCTTCTTTTCCTGCATGGTTATGGATAAAGGTATGGAAGGGACTCTTGGTACTTGGAGAAGGTGACCGTGGAGCCAAGTAGTGATGAGGAGCTTTCCCCCTAGTTTGCATCTGTGCAGTCCTTCTAAACCTGGCAGGTTTTTTCACCACTCCAACGCTTGCAATGGTAGTGCCGGTGTGCGGATGTTGGCTTTTCTCCTCTTCATCTTCACTTTTGATCTCCTTCTCTTGCCCAGGGTCTTGGAGATCCTCCTCCATAGGATCCTCTCCCTTATCCTTGGCAGACACCATTGTGCTTAAAAGCTTCAAGAATAGTTCCTGGCAGAAACAGATCGAAACAAAAACACGATATATGAACCTCGGGGGATCCGGGGGGTTATATATTACGAAGTTTCATGAAGAAAGGAAGGTAATGGGAGAAAACGAGTCGGAGGCGGAGTCCGGAGTGGACTCACCACCTGGTGGCGCGGCCAGGAGCGGGCCCGTGCCACAGGGTGGTGTGAGCCACCCTGGCTCTGTTTCCGTCCCTCTTTCGCTTCGTAGCTTTCCTTATTGACTGAAAACTGCAAAAATACAGTTATATAGTATTTTCATGAAACTTTTCTTACCAGAACTGTTACCTATTTAAAAACAGACTCTACAGGTCTCTGAATTTGGTATCTAGTAGATTCTTCCGAAGTCATCACTTGAATATCATCGATATCTTCATCTTCATACACTTATTACTTGAGTCATAAAACCCTTCTCTTTATTATTACATCATTATCTCCACTACCTGGAAATTTCTTTCACACAAAACATCACACAGTTCTCATTAGCAACATTAGTATATATGAAGTGATAAAACCTTTTGAGTCCAACTTCAACTGAAAACCATCAAAACATAAGCTACTGTAACAACTCCTTCCGAAAACCCAAAAAGAATTCAAAAAGGAAATCGAATAAAGAAGCAAATGCAAGATTGGCAAAATCTGTCAAAACAGACCAGCAGGTAACGATCAATTTTTTCGAAAATCTTCTGTTGCTCAAATCAAAAAGTGCAAAACTATCGAAAGTTAAATAACAACCTGGGGCAGAATCACAAAACATTACAGCTCAATCCGACAGACAGAGATCTCTCACGAATTTTTACGGTGAAGCACAAAAATCTGTTTCAGGATAGCAACTTCCCCAAATCTTACTTCTCTCTCATTAGAGGTTGATCTTGATACAAAAACCAAACAAAACAGATAAGGAGAGGTTATTACCAAGGTAATAAATTCCAAGACTCAAAGAAACAAAAACAAACTGAAAGCAAAAACAAATTGGGTTGTCTCCCAAAAAGCACTTTCTTTATAGCCATTAAGATGGGCATGATAATTTTGAAGATGCTCACATAAGAATATGAATTGAGGTGAAAGGGGGCATTAAGAAGCAAAAATACACACATTTAAGTCTAACTCACTTCCTATGCAAAGGAATTTTTTAAACAAACAAGTTGTTGAAACCAGAGGCTACTTGCATAAGAAGGCAAAAGAAGTGCAGCATAAAAACTTTCAGCATAAAACGGGAAACTTGATATTGTTGAGATACATAAGAACACTTTTCCCTCTCTCATAATAACTTTCAGTATCATGCATAAACTTAACAATATAGCTATCACAAGAACGATCATAGCAATGATTATTTATTCTAATAGAAAACACAGGAATACTAGCTCTCATAACACTACTTTGTGAAACAATATTAGATGTATCCTTACAAAGGATAGTGTGTTCCTCTTCTTCATATTTAGTTTCAAAGTCTTTCACATTTGCTATTATAGGTTCATCAACCATTTGTTTATTAGGTTCAACAGCTTCATTCATACTTTCATCAACCATACTGAGCCACCCTGGCTCCGTTTCCGTCCCTCTTTCGCTTCGTAGCTTTCCTTATTGACTGAAAACTACAAAAATAGAGTTGTATAGTATTTTCGCGAAACTTTTCTTACCAGAACTGTTACCTATTTAAAAACAGACTCTACAGGTCTCTGAATTTGGTATCTAGTAGATTCTTCCGGAGTCATCACTTGAATATCATCGATATCTTCATCTTCATACACTTATTACTTGAGTCATAAAACCCTTCTCTTTCTTATTACACCATTATCTCCACTACCTGGAAATTTCTTTCACACAAAACATCACACAGTTCTCATTAGCAACATTAGTATATATGAAGTGATAAAACCTTTTGAGTCCAACTTCAACTGAAAACCATCAAAACATAAGCTACTGTAACAAGTCCTTCCGAAAACCCAAAAAGAATTCAAAAAGGAAATCGAATAAAGAAGCAAATGCAAGATTGGCAAAATCTGTCAAAACAGACCAGCAGATAAAGATTAATTTTTTCGAAAATCTTCTGTTGCTCAAATCAAAAAGTGCAAAACTAACGAAAGTTAAATAACAACCTGGGGCAGAAGCACAAAACATTACAGCTCAATCCGACAGACAGAGATCTCTCACGAATTTTTACGGTGAAGCACAAAAATCTGTTTCGAGACAGCAACTTCCCCAAATCTTACTTCTCTCTCATTAGAGGTTGATCTTGATACAAAAACCAAACAAAACAGATAAGGAGAGGTTATTACCAAGGTAATAACTTCCAAGACTCAAAGAAACAAAAACAAACTGAAAGCAAAAACAAATTGGGTTGTCTCCCAAAAAGCTCTTTCTTTATAGCCATTAAGATGGGCATGATAATTTTGAAGATGCTCACATAAGAATATGAATTGAGGTGAAAGGGAGCATTAAGAAGAAAAAATACACACATTTAAGTCTAACTCACTTCCTATGCAAAGGAAATTTTTAAACAAACAAGTTGTTGAAACCAAAGGCTACTTGCATAAGAAGGCAAAAGAAGTGTAGCATAAAAACTTTTAGCATAAAACGGGAAACTTGATATTGTTGAGATACATAAGAACACCTTTCCCTCTCTCATAATAACTTTCAGTATCATGCATAAACTTAACAATATAGCTATCACAAGAACCATCATAGCAATGATTACTTATTCTAACAGAAAACACAGGAATACTAGCTCTCATAACACTACTTTGTGAAACAATATTAGAGGTATCCTTACAAAGGATAGTGTGTTCCTCTTCTTCATATTTAGTTTCAAAGTCTTTCACATTTGCTATTATAGGTTCATCAACCATTTGTTTATTAGGTTCAACAGCTTCATTCATACTTTCATCAACCATACTGAGCCACCCTGGCTCCGTTTCCGTCCCTCTTTCGCTTCGTAGCTTTCCTTATTGACTGAAAACTGCAAAAATAGAGTTGTATAGTATTTTCGCGAAACTTTTCTTACCAGAACTGTTACCTATTTAAAAACAGACTCTACAGGTCTCTGAATTTGGTATCTAGTAGATTCTTCCGGAGTCATCACTTGAATATCATCGATATCTTCATCTTCATACACTTATTACTTGAGTCATAAAACCCTTCTCTTTCTTATTACACCATTATCTCCACTACCTGGAAATTTCTTTCAACAAAACATCACACAGTTCTCATTAGCAACATTAGTATATATGAAGTGATAAAACCTTTTGAGTCCAACTTCAACTGAAAACCATCAAAACATAAGCTACTGTAACAACTCCTTCCGAAAACCCAAAAAGAATTCAAAAAGGAAATCGAATAAAGAAGCAAATGCAAGATTGGCAAAATCTGTCAAAACAGACCAGCAGGTAAAGATCAATTTTTTCGAAAATCTTCTGTTGCTCAAATCAAAAAGTGCAAAACTAACGAAAGTTAAATAACAACCTGGGGCATAAGCACAAAACATTACAGCTCAATCCGACAGACAGAGATCTCTCACGAATATTTACGGTGAAGCACAAAAATCTGTTTTGGGACAGCCACTTCCCCAAATCATACTTCTCTCTCATTAGAGGTTGATCTTGACACAAAAACCAAACAAAACAGATAAGGAGAGGTTATTACCGAGGTAATAACTTCCAAGACTCAAAGAAACAAAAACAAACTGAAAGCGAAAACAAATTGGGTTGTCTCCCAAAAAGCTCTTTCTTTATAGCCATTAAGATGGGCATGATAATTTTGAAGATGCTCACATAAGAATATGAATTGAGGTGAAAGCGAGCATTAAGAAGAACAAATACACACATTTAAGTCTAACCCACTTCCTATGCAAAGGAATTTTTTAAACAAACAAGTTGTTGAAACCAGAGGCTACTTGCATAAGAAGGCAAAAGAAGTGCAACATAAAAACTTTCAGCATAAAACGGAGAAACTTGATATTGTTGAGATACATAAGAACACTTTCCCTCTCTCATAATAACTTTCATTATCATGCATAAACTTAACAATATAGCTATCGCAAGAACCATCATAGTAATGATTACTTATTCTAACAGAAAACACAGGAATACTAGCTCTCATAACACTACTTTGTGAAACAATATTAGGGGTATCCTTACAAAGGATAGTGTGTTCCTCTTCTTCATATTTAGTGACAAAGTCTTTCACATTTGCTATTATAGGTTCATCAACCATTTGTTTATTAGGTTCAACGGCTTCATTCATACGTTCATCAACCATACTAGCTATCATAGAATGCTCCTTTATCTTAACTGGGAAAGGCATTTTCTCAATATAAGGTTCGGGTAAGACATGATTAGCAGTATAAATTTCAGTATTTCTTGAAGGAACACTCTTAGCAACATCTTTATAAGGTTCATGATACTTATTCCACTTCTTTTTAGGCACTTCAATGTAGGAAGCAAAAGCCTTAAACTAAGAAGCAATAGCTTGAGAGTCTAAACCATAAGCATTTTTAATATTTTGAAAGTCATCAGTTCGCATAAAAGATTCAGTACATTCATAATCATAATTTATATCTGACTTTCTACCTTTTTCATTCTCCCAAGCTTCAGCATTGTCTTGAATACGGTCCAGAAGATCCCATTTAGCTTCTTGTTTCATGCGAGTGAATGATCCAGCACAAGAAGCATCCAATAAATCTTTATCATGTAGAGGGAGCCTTGCATAAAAGTTATTGATAATAATATTGTTGGGGATCTCATGGATGGGACATTTGAGCATTAGTAACTTCAATCTCCCCCAAGCTTGAGATGTACTCTCTCCATCAAGAGGCCAAAAGATGTATATTTGATTCCGATCTTTATGAATCTCACTAGGAGGATAAAACTTTGAATAAAAGAGAGGCACTATTTCCTCCCATTCCAGAGCTTGACCATTCTTCAGAAGCTTATAGCATTCCTCAGCTCTTCCTTTCAGCGATAATGAGAATAACTTCTTCTTAACTTGATCTGTAGTAATACCTGCACACTTGAACAACCCGCATAGTTCGTGTATAAAGAGTAAATGATCACCAGGATGGATAGTTCCATCCCCAAGATAGTAGTTATCCATAACACGGTCAATAATTCTTGTAGGTATTTTAAAAACATCATTCTCAGCAGGTGGTGGCTTATCTACTACCTTAGCAGTGGTAGTAGCATTACCAAATAAGAAACTCAGCGAATTATCCATAACGAAAATAAAGCAACTAGCAGAAGTAAACAATACTCATAGTAGAAGTTTCCTTTACTAGTTCCACTCTCCAATAGCGCTTCACTCCCTGGCAACGGTGCCAGAAAATAGTCTTGATTACCCACAAGTATAGGGGGTGTATCGCAGTATTCTCGATAAGTAAGAGTGTCGAACCCAACGAGGAGCAGAAGGTGCTGGCTAGTGGTATGGATCAGGAATTCTCTGCAAATACTTAGCAAACGGATTTTTAGGGGTTTTTGATAAAGCAAGTAAACAAAGTACAAGTAAATAAAATACAGTAGGAATAAATGCAGCAAGTGGCCCAATCCTTTATGCAGCAAAGGACAAGCCGGTTGTATTACTTAAGATGACCAAACGTTCTTGAGGATACATGGGAAGACTGTCAAGTGCTTTCGCTTCATATAGTTGATTAATCTTCTTTAGCTTACTAAGTGTTGTGTGGGTGAACCTATTATAATGTACCGACCTTCCTAGGACTAATACATACGTGTGATTATACCCCTTGCAAACATTCGTAAGTACAAGAGAGTAATTAAGGTAGAAACCTAACCACAGCCTTAAACTCTAAGACCCTTACGTCCCTTGTGCAATGGTTTCCTAACGGGGGTTCAGGTTTCTGTCACTCCAGCAACCCCTACGATTAGTAGCCAAATACACAATGCATTCCCCTAGGCCCATATAGGTGAAGTGTCATGTAGTCGACGTTCACATGACACCACTAGAAGAAGTAGACCACAACTTAAATATCAAACTAATGAATCTTTCTCAAGACAATTCCACTACTAACAACATGACTTCTCCCATGTCCTCAAGAACAAAACGAACTACTCACAAGACATCATATGGATCATGATCAGAGATGGAATAGTGATGTATAACAATCTGAACATAAACAATAATTCAATGGTTCACTCAATAGCATCAACTACAAAGAGTAATCAACATCGGGAAAGTTTCCCCTATGAACTAATGCAAGATTCAACTCAATTGTTACAGCAATATGGAGATGGTGATGAGGGTGCTGATGGTGATGATGGTGGTGATGACGATGATGATGATCCCGATGAAGTCCAGCTTGATGGTGATGTTAATGGCGACGATCTCCCCTCTTCGGGAAGGAATTCCCCTGACAGAAATCAGTCTGCCGGAGAGATCTTTCTCTCTCGGTGTTTTCTGCCCCACAGAGGCGGCAGAATCTTTTTGTGGTCACTCCCCGAGTCTTAGGGTTTCGGGAGGAATATATACGCCGAAGGGGAGTGCCAGGGGTGGACCAGGGTGGCCACACCACCTGGTGGCGCGGCCTAGGCTGGCCCGCGCCAGGGGGTGGTGTGGGCCCCTTGTGGCCCATCTCCAGACCCCCTTCTGGCTTCCTTCGTCTTCTAGAAAAATAGGATTTTCTGTATATTTTCCCGGATTTTCTGATCTTCGCGAATTTTGCCTCCAAACAGCACCTTTTCCATCAGAATCCTGACTGCAGCGGTCCATGCTCCAAAAGTCATCAACCATGCAAAAACAGATGAAATAACATAAGTATCACCCCTCAATACGAAATATATCAATGAATAACAGTGAATTATGACATAGAATAGTGATGCAAAATGGACGTATCAGCTTATAAGCTCCCCTTTTATTTCACACTGTCGGGATCCATAAGCAAAAGAACATGATATCAACTGAATAATAAGTGCAATGTTGAAAGCGTTCCCCATGACAGCATGGTTCTACTAATTTCACAACTTATAAAGTGCAAGCATATAAGCAGCATAGATGGACACAATGGTTCAAGTTTATTAAGTGCAAGAAAATCAAGTGTGCCATCAAGTTTGTGAGAGCTTTAATCACTCATTTTCACATAAAAAGTTTAATTTGGAAGGTAGATAAATACATGAATATACTTGGAATGGTGTAACACACCATGCATAGGAATTTATAGTGGACTCTTTGGAATAACTTGGTTTTCTTGGAGGTTGGATGCATTAGTGGAACTCATACTTGGTACAGGTGGAGGCTAGCAAAAGACTAGGAGCGACCAACTAAGAGAGCAATAATGGCCATAATCATGCAAAGCGACAAAACATTATTAATTAAAGCATAAAGAGATATTACAAGTCAAAAACTAAATGATCATAGAGGCTAAGGTGACTGGTTCATAGTCTTAACATGGTGTAAGCATGTGCCAAGTCAACCCAAATAAAGCATCAAAGGAGAATACCACAATATTATGCTTTTGTATGCTAAAACAACGCATGATTCTTTCCAGGCACATTAAGCAATCTCAATTGTTTGAAACAAGTCATGCTACAACCATAATCACTAAGCATATGTTCAAAGCAACATCTAGCATGACATGATAAAGTCTAAGTCACAGTCAAAACAAGCTTCATTTTGTACCATTATAAGCATGAAACTTCCTACTCTTTTCCAGCACCAATCGACTTATTTGAAACAACTCTCAAAGATAATAACCAATAAAGACCAGAGAGCATGTCTCACCCATCTACAAAGAAGAACTAAAAAGTTCTAAGCCAAAATAACAAGAAAACTAAAGCTAAACGCAGTGCTAGCAAAGGAGAACACTCATAGAACAATAAGAGTGAAAACTAGAGTGTTCTAGGCAATGAATAACGAAGTGTGTGTCTCTCCAAAATAAGTGTGTTGGGATCCAACCAACTTATTGCGGCAAATAAAGCAAAATAAAACTAAAAACAAAGACGCTCCAAGAAAAACACATAGTGCATAAGGTAATCAAAATAAAGTGTCTTGAAAGATGACCTGAGATTATTGATGAAGAAAGGGATGCCTTGGGCATCCCCAAGATTTGACGCTTGTACTTCTTGAATATTTCTTGGGGTAACACGGGTGGCATCCCCAAGCTTGATCTTTTGTCCATACTTCATCTCATCACATTATTCTTCCCTACACTTGAAAATTTCCTTCATACAAAACATCACACAATCTTCATTAGCAACATTAATGTATTCAAGATAATAAGTCTTTGGGTTTAGTTTCAACACAAGTAAAACTTCCATTAAAACAAAAGCTACTATATCAATTCCTTCTAAAAGCTCAAGTGATAAAAGATAACTCAAAGAGAAAGAGATTAAGAGGCAAATGCAAATAATGGCAGAAATTTGTCAAAAGAGACCAGCAGGTAAAAACTGACTTTTTCGAAGACCTTCTGTTGCTCAAATTGAAAAGTGCTGAACTAACGAAAGTTGGGTAATAACCTGGGGCATAAGCACAAACAATTACAGCTCAATCCGACGTACTGAGGTTTTTAACAATTTTTTACAGTGACGCACAGAAATCTGTTTCAGGACGGCAACTTCCCCATATCTTACTTTCCTCTCATTAGAGGTTATTCTTGGCACAAAAACCAAACAAAAAGGATAAGTAGAGGTTATTACAGAGGCAATAACTTCCAAGACTCAACAAAACAAAAATAAACTGAAAGTAAAAATATAATGGGTTGTCTCCCAAAAGCTCTTTCTTTATAGCCAATAAGATAGGCATGATAATTTTGATGATGCTCACATAAGAAATATGAGTTGAAGTAAAAGAGAGCATCAAGAAGCAAATTTGGAACAAATTTAAGTCTAACCCACTTTCTATGAAAAATAATATTGTAAAGAAACAAGTCATGAAAGCACAAAGCAACAAGCATAGGAAAGCAAAACAAGTGCAACTTCAAAACTTTCAACATAATGAGGGGAAACTTAACATTGTTGAGATACATCAAACCATGTTTCCCTCTCTCATAATAACTTTCAGTAGCATCATGAATAAAATTAAAAATATAGATATCACATAAAACATTCTTATCATGAGCCACATGCATAAAATAATTATTACTCTCCCTATAAGCATAGTCATTCTTATTAATCGTAGTGGGAGAAAATTCAACAAAATAGCTATCATTATTATTCTCATCGCCATAATCATCAAATATAGGAGGCATATTGTAAGCATAATTAATTTTCTCCTCAATAGTAGGTGGACTGAAAATATCATATTCATCATTGTAATCATCATATATTGGAGGCATAGTATCATCAAAGTAAATTTTCTCCTCCGTTCTTGGGGGACTAAAAAGATCATTTTCATAAAAACTAGCTTCCCCAAGCTTAGACTTTTCCATAGCATTAGCAATAATGGTGTTCAAAGAATTTATACTAATAACATTGCTATTAGCACGCAAATAAAGTTCCGTAGGTTTTTTAATTTTCACTTCAAACACTTCATGTCCTAACTCAAGATAAATACTATAAAGCTCTCTAATTTTGTTGTTGTTTTCCATTAAGCCTAACTAGTGAAAATAAAAACAAGAAACAAAAAGATATAATTGCAGAATTTAAAGGAAATAACTTCGAGCAGTCACACACCAGCAACAGTACTAGAAGATAGCTTAGTAGCCAGAGGATGTGAGTACCTTTTACCTTACCTCCCCGGCACCGGCGCCAGAAAATAGCTTGATGTATACGCATGCTTCTATTCTTGTAGACAGTGTTGGGCCTCCAAGTGCAGAGGTTTGTAGAACAGCAGCAAGTTTCCCTTAAGTGGATCACCCAAGGTTTATCGAACTCCGGGAGGAAGTGCTTAAAGGTATCCCTCTCAAGCAACCCTGCAATCAAGATACAAGAAGTCTCTTGTGTCCCCAACACACCCAATACACTTGTCTGGTGTATAGGTGCACTAGTTCGGCGAAGAGATAGTGAAATACAAGTCATATGGATGATTATAAGTGGTAATTACAATCTTAAATAAGAGTAGAAGCAAGCAAACATGTAACAGGACTGATTGTAAATGGTGTTTCAATGCTTAGAAACAAGGCCTAGGGATCATACTTTCACTAGTGGACACTCTCATATAAATATCTTCTCTTCATGATGCTACCCTGAACTACTCTCCGGTTGGACGATGTAGGGCTATAACAGCACACCTTAAAGTTTGCATTCCCCATCTAGGTAACCCCTCACTATCACCTTGAGTGCTAGATGGTTCCAATAAACACCACAATCTCATAGAGACATCCAACTCAAATTATACTCATGATAAGTATTTATGTAACCTTAGCCAAAGTGCCACACGGTGTGCACACTATCAACTTCAGACACGCGGGGATAAGCAGGGATTAATTAAAGCACTTGAGTAGCAGAATAGATCTATAGATTACAAAGCTCATGATCTCAATAAGATCACGCATAGAGAGAGATGAACACATAGCTACTTGTAGAGACCTTAGCATCGAGAGAGAACTACTCCCTCCTCATCATGGGAGTCAGCAACGGTGATGGAGATGGCGGTGGAGTCGATGGAGATGGCTCCGGGGGCACTTCCCTGTCCCAGCAGGGTGCCGAAACAAAGACTTCTATCCCACGAATCTCCTCTTCGGTGGCGGCGGTGCTACAGAACTTTTCGTGGAATTTTGATCCTCCTTTTAGGGTTTTTGTCTCAGGGGGAATATATAGGTGAAGAGGCGATGCTAGAGGTGGGACTGGGTCGCCACACCACCTAGTGGCGCAGCCAGGGTGACCCGCGCCACCCTAGGGTGTGCCTGCCTCTTGGATCCCCTCCGTCTCCTCTTTGGACTCCGTGTCGTGTCGGGAAAATAGGAACTTCAGGCTTTGTTTCGTCCAATTCTGAGAATATGTATTTACTAGCTTTTCTGAAACCAAAAACAGCAGAAAACAGGCAACTGGCACTATGTCATCTTGTTAATAGGTTAGTTCCAGAAAATGTATAAAAATGCCTCAAAGTGTACACAAAACATAAGATAGTTGATACAAAACAAGCATGGAGCATCAAAAATTATAGATACATTTACGACGTATCAGGGCCTTGCGAGTGGGCCTGCATGACAACAACTGGAAAGCAACTGAGAGTCGGCCTGGTGACTAGAAGCTGGAGGCCCAGGAGCATAGCTGAAGGCCAATTGGATTAGGTTAAACCCTCTGAATCCCTGATTGGTCGGTTGTATATCTATAAACCCTAGCGAGGTACCCCCTATATAAACCTCCCTAGGGGTCCCTTTGTACATACGTTCCGTCATACACCCCTTCCGAGAGACTTGCTGCCTATCAGCCGAGCTCGCCACCCCTATAACTCGTACGCCACAAATACAATCTACCAGGAATAGGTCTTCACCCTCCGAGGGGCGAACCTGGGTAAACTCATGTGTCTCCGCCCCCATCTCGCTCCGCGGATTGTCGGCGGCTCTTCCCTCAATCCTATCAATCGCTACCCCTGGTAGCAACTGTTGTGGTCATTCCCACGACAGTCCTATGGTAGAAAAATAATTCTATCCTATGGTAGAAAAAGAATTATCCTATGGTAGAAAAAGAATTCTTCGTTGTAGTTTTCTCCTGTGATAAATTTAGATCTTATATCACGGACTCCAAAGTAAGAGTACACACTAATCATGTTGGCTTAAAGGAAAACCTAGAAAGGACCGATGTTAAGCCAAGAATGATCCGTTTGACTCTACTTTTGCAAGAATTTGATTTACGGATCCTATAAAGGAAGGAAGAGATGGAGGAAATGTTCATGGACACTCAAGAAGTTGTTCATCCTAATGAGGTGGCATCCATGTACATACCTGTGGGAACCACACTACCAAAAAGGAAGTTATGTATATCTTCTTGCAAAGGTTTTAGTGATTTTCTACGACCTATTTTATTCGAAGAGAGGAAGAAAAGAAACTCAAATGAGTCCATATTCCCTTGATGATCATGGCTTATGGAATCCTAAACACATCTTTGTTCTGGTTAATTTTATGCTAATTCATTTTGCATATTTGATTTCCTCTCATTTTTCTGAGTTCATTGTCGGCCTTACGAGATAGCTACGGGCGGGCAATACGTCCGGATCCGCTCGTACCGATAGTCGTTAAGCCTACTGATGCCTCGGTTTTATTTTCACATAATAGGTACGACCGCACCATACGGGCATAACCCCCCGTACGGCTGGTCGTTATCTATTTTGTAACCGCCTTCCGCTTTTCGTTTATCATATAAAAAACTGAAAGTGAACCGCCGCGAAGTTGGTATGGATGGGCAGTACGGGCGGGACCCGCCTGTACCGCTTAGTTGGTTGACTAGTTACCGACTTCGCCATGTGTTGTTTTTGGAAATGACCCGATATATGCACGTCGTACGGGCGTTCGCCCGTACCGGTTGGTCATTACGACCCGAATTTCCTTCTTTTGCACTTATTTGATTCCATATATGTTAGGATTCTTTTCTTGTATGAATCTTTTCCTCTCAGTACGAATTTTACCCTGCCTCTAACCCTTTATAAGTCTCTTTAAATATCCACCTCTCTCTTATATCAACAAATCTAATCTACTTGATGTGCTACTCGATTCAAGGCGAAGGCAAGCCTCTAAACCTCATGGCTTGTTCGTGGGATAGTTTCCAGATCTCCTCCATCGAAGATGATGATCGTGAAGCTCAAGGCCTAAGCCCAAAGTACAAGCGTACACTTATGATTCCGATGATGATTCTGAAGACGAGGAGTTCCAGATATTCATGGAGCAATCAAAGAGGGGATGGAAGCAACCGGACTACTTGGCAATGGTGAAGCCTGAAGATGAGGAAGAAGCCAAGAAACCTCATGGGAAGTCGTGCATGGAGTCACTCAAGCTCATCTCCGTCAACTACTCTTCACCAAAGCATAATAAGTCTAATCTCTCTAATGCAGGAACTTATCAGGAAACTATGGCTCATACGTCAACAACAAAAAAGATCACCATGAACGCGCGCATGAGCGTGAAGCCACAAGAGGATTAGGGGTGCAACCTCCTGTACGTACCAGTTGGCGCGCACATCCCAGACAATGAACACCGTATTCACAGGATAGAGAAGTACCAGAAAGAAGAGCTCATCCACAAGGAGATCAAGCGCAAGTGCCTTTTGGATCTTGAAGGAAAGAAGGAACTCAATGACATGATGAGAAAAGTTGCTGATGGGATGTTCCTCTTACGTTCAGATCTACAGAAGTGTCTTCAATGCATATCTGCTCTGGAAGAGACGAACAAGAAGCTTTGAGTGGCACTCTCCAACAAGAGTCCTTAACCATGATACACACCACGGTATTGAATAATCGCGAGGAATTATTTGATCCACCCAGCTTGATTCCAAGCTTGGGGGATATGTGAGAACCTTGTAATCTATTTTACAGTTTCTGCATGTTTACTTTTCTGCACACATAGTTAGGTTTAAAATTCCGAATTTGCATTAGTTGCATCAACTTCGAGTTCCCTTTGTTCAAGAGAAGATTTATATCTATTGAGATATGAGATTTTATGATAATTGAAGCTGTGTTTGATTCATGATTATTATATTAGATGATTGAACTAGGTTAAGTGTTATGATACTTGTATAGCTGTCATAATTTTAGGGACTTCCACACCAACAAAGGTATTGATTAAGTTATGAGAAGAACAATTCTAGTAGCATATTATAATTAAGAGTTTTTGAAAGCCATTGAAGTAGTGATCATGATCAAATAGCTGTGCTGAAAAGAAGAAGAGAAAAAGGAGCAAGTAAAAACATAGACATACAAGTATCAAAACAAAAGAAGAAAGCAGTTGTCAAAAGAATCAAACATAAAAAGAGAGAGAGAAAATGATCATGAATCTTCGTTACTAAACTTAGTGCTCTATATCTTTAAACTTCATGATTATCTGATATGTTGAATCACTAGTAGCTTCTTATGATTTCATTAATACTGAAAAACGTGTGGAAGCCTCTAAGTTATGTAATGTGTAAGGGTATGGTAATACCCCCGAAGTATCTCTACATCCGATGTTGTATTCCTGCTTCAATTCCTACCTCATTTATTGTATCGACTCGTGTCTCATGAACATGATGATCTTGTCCATAAGATACCATATTGATCGGGGACGAGCAAGATCCTAGCTTGGGGGAGTTGATAAGTGCAAAATTGAAACATATTTACCTTTTGTTTTTTGCATAAATGGAGTAGGGATCTTTGTATTTCACTGCGTCTACGCGCGCTATTTTATTCTTGTTTCAACAGGATCCCAAATCATGGAGTCATATATGAACATATCAATTAGAGTTGTTATATTGTGTAATTATATGATATTTCTAAGTGATAAAAGTCATTTTACGAAGTTACCTTCGCACCTGGAAGAATACCAAACAAGGAGGAGGCACCAGTATCGTTAACGACCACTGGTACGGGTGGAGCCCTTCCATACCGTCCACCCGTAACAGGAGCCATCACGATCGCCTCGTCAAATACTTCTTCTTGGCGAAGACGAGAAGGAGATCTGACATTCACAACCACCAGAAACCATGAAAAACCACATCCGAGAGGGATCTGAAGGATGAACTTGGCTAAGGCAAAATCCCATCTTCTTCACGGATCATTGGAGGACAATGCATCATCCCCCTTCATCATCAACTGTTGCATCTCCATCACCACCATTACTCCCATTTTTCATCTATTAGATCTCTTTGTAATTCTAGATCCAATTGTGGTTTGCATTAGATCTACCGCCATACTTTTATCCATTCATTTGATTAGGATGATGTTATTGATTGCTTCCATGAGTGAGTAGTTCCTTTGTTCTTGGGGATATGGAGAAACCCTAGCACCATTATGAACTTGTAATAAAGATGATCTATTCTTGTGTCTGTATGACTTGCATTTCTATGATATAATTATGATTTGTGTTTGATCTCTCCCTTTAGATGGTATGTGTAGTCCGCCGCATATCATTTGCCTTTGGGACTAAAGGGAGGGAGAAATCCTTTGTACGTGTCTTGGAAGCGTACCCGGAATGCCCCCGTGACAGATTGGCGCTGGCTCGTAACCTATACGGTCAAAGGAGGATTAAAGAGGGACTCCCTAAGCTAATTATGATATCCACGGGGAAACCCTTAATGGCGGTGGTTTGTATGGGTGACTTCTCTAAGACATCGAAGTGGTTATTTAGAGGTGACATCACTCTTGGCTCAACAAAGTGGCTTCCTACGAGCCTTGTAGTCAACATGTTATTATGGGGCTCTCTCCACACATATCATGACACAAGGAGTATGTTATATTGATTACACATAACAATAATACTATGCTAGTGGTGTATCCTACATCCCCGAGAACATTTTAGCCCTATTGAGTTCAACCACGCTTTCACATAAACTTGTCACTTGTTTTCTTTTACTTGCTTTAATTACTTTTTTGCAATCAACCATAAACCTTCAAAACACACTTTACTTGAGATCAAAGTGATCTTATAAGTATACTTTGGTAGAGAATAACGAGGGGCATAAATACCTTTACCAATAGCTCTATGTGGGTTCAATATCTTTACTTCGAAACTAGCTACAATTGGTCTGTGCACTTGTAGTCATCAGTCCATCATGAACATCATCATTCGGGATAAAGAGGCTAGAGGCCACCCAGTCCCTTCTTGCACCACCATTCCCTCCCCACACCCCACCTACCACTCCCTAGAGCCCCCTAACCACGCCCCTGGTCATACCTCGCAGTAAGAAGGAAGAGTAACTCCCCTCGGATCTGCAAGAAAGAAGGCAGGATGGTCGATGCCATCCTCCCCCTTTCTCCTCCCTTTTTGACCAGTCATTGTCCCCGTGCTATGGGATACCTAACCCACCTACCCTTTTTGCCTAGGGAATCCCTAGGAGTCGCCTCTAATGACTTCCGGTGGCATCCATCGTAGGCATCGACGCGCGACCTCCCTCCTGGCGCCAAAAACCACCTTGGCACCCCTCGTTTGACTTACCTCAACCATCGATTTTCCTTCACCTCCTCTCTGTCACCGGTGTACCCTCTAGGTGAGCTCTCGAGCCTCTCCATCTTGCAGCTAGGGTTTCCCTCGATGTTGCCGTGTCCCGAGGTGGATGATGAACCCGAGTCGTGGATCCCCCATTTAATCTGATGGCCATAACCACCCCCATACCCCTTTGTTTCCTTGTGCCTCTAACCGGCAGGCCTCGTCTGGCCATTCGAACCAGCGCTCTCCCGCGCGTGGCTCACCTGGGGTGGGCCGAATCCGGGCTATACGGCCCGTTTCGGTCAAGATCTGGCATGTTGTGTCATTGCTTTGTTTTCTTTAATCTAATTGACATATGTGCAAAATTTACCGCTACTTTAGTTTGTAAACAAAAATGGAATACTAATAGAAATGTCTAGCTATAAATTTATATTTGTAGCTAGAGGTTTTCTGCAACATGCAGAACAAGTACTTCACCCAAAATAAAACTGGTTATTTTCGGGAAATTAATCTTCTAAAAGGTGCTCTTTTCAATCATAAATTAGTACCTAAGACATATCCAATTGATGCAAACACAATTTTTATAGGTAGTTATTCCAAATATCTCTCATATGACCTTGGTCCCATGCCAAAATGACCAGTGGTTCTATAGTAGCTGTCAACACCCGGATTTTTAATCCTAGATGCCTGTTATGCCATACCTCACAATCCCAGGATTACCATTTTTGCGAGACATAACAGATTGGATATCATAGTACATCATCCATTACAAACCATAAATAAGGTCTTACACAAATAAGGATCTCATGATCCAGTCTTAGTATAATCAAGTAGCGGAATAAATAGCATAGCGGTGGGGTCCATCTTTAGAGTCACAGGCAATGCTAACGATGGGAGATGATCCTAGTTATCATAGCCATCCTACTGTCCTTCATCTTGGTAATCTCCTCCATAGTCTGGCCACAGGAATAGCCAGGGACAAAAGCCATAAGTACTCTTTAAGTACTCACAAACTATCACTAACAAGTAGTATAGTTCTAGTAGGAATGCTCACTCTAAGTTTACTTGAAAAGTTAAGTTTGAAACCTAAGCTGAGTTCAGAAACAAAGAAATATAAAACAAGTTTGAAAACACCTAAGTGGGAACTTAGTTATCATAGTCACAACCATGTTGTGGTCAAGTCATGTCACAATTCATTTCATAAGTCATTTTGAAAACACCTGACAACGGAACAGTATGGCCACTCTAACTGTCCATAACCGCAGACGCGGCTATTCGAATAGTTTGACACTTTGAAGAGGTGGTACACTTTCACCACAAGATTCGATACATCTGTCAGGGATAACCCTGAATCATCATACTTAGTATGCAGATAATCAAACATAACCTTTCCTTTACACACCCTAGTATAAGCACCTCTCCTATGAGCATGGCCTCCCAACCATGACCATCTGTCATCTTGGGCACTGTATAGGTGGACAACATTGAGAGGTAGCCTCAGCTCAAACCTCTCCCGCGAGGGAACTAATACTAATGCATATAAACTTCCAGCTAAGCCTTACCCAATTTAGGTATTGTGGTTATACGGTAAAATTGGAATGGTATCGCATCTGAACCCAACCATCATTTTTATAAAAGGGCTAAGGCTCATGCCTCAACATTTTCATCATCATAAACCATTTGTGTTTCTCAACACATGTCAAAACATCTCAATAGAATGACTCATCATTCCAAGGTTTTCACAAGTCATTTTCACCAAGTATTCCCATCTAAAGTGAATCAAGTTTTGGGTTTTGTTCCAACTACTAAGTTAAGAGTGTTCACTAAGGTGGGATGCTAATCTCAATATCATGACATAGAATGACATCTAAAATATAACTAGATAGGTCAAGTTTTATACTCTTTATGCTACCTTTAAACAAGTAAAGGACTTTGGTAAAGTAAAGAAAGTAAAGCTTGTAAATAAAACTTGGAAAAGGTATAAGTCAAAATGGTATAACCAAAGCATGCCTAATGCCTTTGCTTAGGTTATCTAGCTTGCAAGGGTTAGCTTGCATTGTTAATGATGGCTTGCCTTGTGTAGTGTAGTGGTTGAAGTTTTCTTCCTCCTCCTCTTGGTAGAACTCCTCCTCTTCGTAGACTTGGTCGATACTATCGTCTATACATACATACAGAATACATAATTACCAAACAATACTCAACTAGTATACTTAGTACACTAGGGCACATATTTGATGATCTATTATCATCACAAGCATCACAAGGTTTAATGAACTAGTTTCATTCTTTTTATTTGAGAAAAGTAATTTCTACTCATTGAAATTAACTAAGATTTAATATTCTCCAATTAAAATATGGGATCATGTGGACACATGTCATCACCACATATTCTAACACATGGGAATGTGATTTAAAGGTTGGATCATATTTTAACAAGTTTAAGTTTAATACTTAATGATTTAAAGTAACTAGAAATGCCTATATAGCATTATTTTGGTACTAGTCCAAAGTCACTGTATGCAAACCTTAATATTATTACATATTCAGATAGGTATGGTTAAATGTGATTTTTGAGAGTTGGAATCAACTCAAAAGTATTATGGTTGATTTTATAAAAATGCTTGAATGTGCAAAAGCTTCTGTTTTGTTATTTTAACTAGGAGAGATCTCTAACTCTAAAAGATTTAAATCCAACGGGCTTGGATAGAGATTTTCAGTAGCTTTCCAACAAAAATTGGAATCACTCAATTTGGTTTAGTAAATCTTCCAGAAATGATTTTTAAACTAAGGGACAGAATTGATTCTAAGTCTAAATAGAAAAACCTATATTTCAATTACTGGGTCAGCGTGGGAAACTAAATGGGCCGGCCCAGTAGCACTCCGCAGTGCAGAGGGCGACTGACAGGCTGGTCCCGCATGTCAGCGGCACTTAAAACCCGAAGAGTTATGGGGCAATATGGGCGCTACGATTAGAACACAGATCAATGGTCCATGGTCGTCGTCGACGACAGACTCGTCGCCGGCGAGACCGGACCCTAGAGCGGTCAGTGGGGGTACGGTGAGGGCATACCAGGGCTCCAGCTAGTGCAGCGAGGCGGGCAAACGAACTGGACGGTGATGGCAGACTCAGGCGAGGTCACGGCAGGGGCTGAGGTGGACGAAATCGACGGGGACTTCTCCTCCTCTGTAGCGGCTACCTGCGGCACAATTCCGGCGATGTGCGGCTCGAGCGGCTCCAGTGAGAGAGGGGAAACGGTCATTGGAGAGAGGGGAGTAAGGTGGTGTGCAGAATGAGGCTGGAGGTAGCCTCCTTATATAGGTTCGACGAGGGGACCGACGGGTGTGGGCTGGCGTCTCCGGCGAGGGCGGTACAGAGGGCTACGGTGTGGCCGAGGTAGGCGGACGGTGGGCGGATTGCTGGCGGTCCTCTACGGCATAATGGTGATGCTAGGGGAGGTGGAATTTGGTCGGGAGCTTCCCGCGCTCTTGGAGACAGAGGCGGTGCTCGAGGGCGATCATGGCAACTGTGGGTCGCGCGGCGGTGCACGGCCGTGTCTGGCGGGGCATGGGTGTCGAGACAGAGCGGCGTGCGCGATTTGGTGTCGAGGCGCGGTATGTGGAGTGCTGGCGGAGATCGCGCTCTAGCGTGCGCTGCGCAGGGCGCAGAGAGAAAGGGCGGCGATGCTCTGGGGTGGTCCAGGGGCTAGCAGCGATCGAGGGGTGGACAGGGAGTCACGGTGTGGTCCGGTCTATCTCCTAGACATGGCGAGAGAGGGAGGGGCGGTCGGCTGGGAGTTGTCCATGCTCGACCGGCGAGCATGGCGCTCAGGTGGCGCGGCACTGCTGCAAACGGCTAAGGGGTAGCCCCTTGATGGCATGGTTGGTACTGGGGAGACAATGGGAGAGGTTTTAGGCCATAGTGGCATTGGATCACTTCTCTAAAATAGTAATAGTTAGGTAGTTTGTTTAGTGCTCACTAAGTGTTCGACACAATGGCCGCAAGAGATTTTTAATGGAATTTTTGAAAGATTTTTCATGTGTGCTTTGATATGATGCTTGGTAGACTATGGTTGCTAGGATTTGTTAAATGGAATTCATTTGAGTGGTTTTTGCAAAAGTGGTATCTAGACATATGAACTAGATTCAATTTTCTACTGTCATTTAAAATTAGTGTTTGAAGGTTTTTGGGAGATCACAAAGTGGGCCTTGGTACATCACTACTTGTACTAGCAAGGGGTGCAAAGATCCACAATTGTCTCTGTTTGAAAATGAGTGCTAGGAATAGCCAAAGTGGGCTATGTGATTAAAATGGCAAAAGTGACCATTTGCTTATTTAATTCTTTTTGATTTATTTTTCTTTGGGATTTGCTTGGGGATGATCTAGATGATGTGTAATTCACCTTAGAGTCATTTTACAATCAATAGATCACTCAATTATGGCCAATCAAAACAACTCCTATTTAAATGCTCCATTGAATCTTGAGAAATTTTATACTCCTGGTCCTGGTGGTTCTGTAGGCCTCCTCCAAGATACGGATGGGCACTTCCCGATACGTCAGGTCCTTGTTGATATCAACAGCTCGGTGATCGATGTTCTTGAAGACTTCGGTCTTCTCCGGCACTTCTAAGCATTTGCGAAGTAACGAGATATGGAACACATTGTGGATGGCTGGCATCTCTTCTGGCAGTTCCAGATGATACGATACTTCTCCTCGACGGTTCAGAATCTTGAAGGGTCCGATATATCTAGGGGCTAACTTTCCTTTCAGACTAAAACGCTGGGTTCCCTTCAATGGTGAAACCTTGAGATATACAAAATCTCCGACATTGAAAGTCAGGTCTCTCCTTCTCTTGTCAGCATAACTCTTTTGTCTGGATTGGGCTGTCTTGAGGTGCTCATGGACTTTGTGAACCTTCTCTTCAGCTTCTCGAAGAATGTCGGGTCCAAAAATCTAACTCTCTCCTACTTGCGACCAATTCAAAGGGGTATGACACTTTCTTCCGTATAGGAACTCAAATGGGGCCATTTGCAAACTGGCTTGATAGCTGTTGTTATATGAGAATTCTGCGAAAGGCAGACAGTCTTCCCATTTTGATCCATACTCTAACACACAAGCTCTCAACATATCCTCTAAGATTTGGTTGACTCTTTCAGTCTATCCATCGGTTTGCGGCTGATAAGTTGTGCTGAAATTCAACTTGGTGCCTAATCCTTCTTAGACTTTCTGCCAAAATCTCGAGGTAAATTGGGTTCCTCGATCTGACACTATGGTCTTGGGGGTTCCATGCAGACTGACAATTCTAGCAATGTATAACTCTGCTAGCTTCAAACTCAGGTAGGTTGTCTTGGCAGGTATAAAGTGAGCTAGTTTGGACAGTCTATCAACAATGACCCAGATTGAGTCATTTCCCCTACTACAAGTAGGCAAACCAGTGATAAAGTCCATTCTGACGGAATCCCATTTCCATTCCGGAATCTGCAATGGTTGCAGTAGTCCTGCAGGTCTCTGATGTTCCGCTTTAACTCTTTGACAGATATCACACTTGGTGATGTAGCTTCCGATTTCTCTCTTCATCTTGTGCCACCAAAATTGCTCTTTCAAATCTTGATACATCTTCGTTCCTCTGGGGTGGATAGAATAAAGATTATCATGAGCTTCTTTCATGATAAGTTGCTTCAGCTCTAAATCTACTGGCACACAGATACGGCCTTTGTACCACAGAACTCCTTCTTCGTCTTCGGTGAATCCAGGTACCTTTCCTGTACCAATACGACGTTTGATTCCGTCGATACTTTCATTTCCCTTCTAGGCTTCCTTGATTTGGCTAATCAAAGTGGGGTGAAGTTCAATGCTAGCTAGAAATCCCTTGCTAACTAGCTCAGTCCTAAACTGCTCGAACTCCTCATACAAACTTGGTTGCTTCTCCTTGATCATAGTGTTTAGCCTGCACGGCAATCTGCTAAGAGCATCCGCTACCACATTGGCTTTGTAGGGGTGATAGTGAATGTCAAGGTCATAATCCTTGATTAACTCTATCCATCTCCTTTGCCTCATATTCAGCTCCTTCTAAGTGAAAATATACTTCAAGCTTTTGTGATCTGAGTAAATCTCACAGCGATTACCCATAAGATAATGACGCCATGTCTTCAATGCCAAAACTACGGCTGCTAACTCAAGATCATGGGTGGGGTAGTTCTGCTCATGTTGCTTCAGTTGTCGAGACAGATAAGCGATAACTTTGCCTTCTTGAATCAATACACATCCGATACCAATCTTGGATGCATCACAATACACATCAAATGGCTTCTTGATATCTGGCATGATCAATATTGGGGCTGAAATCAATCTCTTCTTCAGCTCTTGGAAACTGGCTTCACATTTGTCGGTCCATTCAAACTTCTTGTCCTTCTTCAACAATTGGGTCATGGGTCTGGCGATGCTATAGAATCCTTCTACGAACTTGCGGTAATATCCCGCTAATCCGAGAAATGTACGGACTTGGGCTTGAGTGGTTGGGGCTTCCCATTCTTCGACATCTTTGATCTTGGCAGGATCAACAGCGACTCCTCCGGCAGACACAATATGTCCTAGGAATCCTACTTCTTTTAGCCAAAACTCACATTTGCTGAACTTGGCATATAACCGATGCTCTCTAAGGGTTTCAAGGATGATTCTCAGATGTTTCTCATGCTCTTATTCTGACTTGGAGTAGATAAGGATATCGTCGATAAACACAACGACAAACTTGTCTAGAAAATTCATAAAGATCTTATTCATGAGATTCATGAAATAAGCAGGGGCATTGGTTAATCCAAAAGACATAACCGTATACTCGTATAATCCATAACGAGTAGTAAAGGCAGTCTTCGGAATATCTGTTGCACAAATCTTAAGTTGGTGATAACCAGTCCTAAGATCGATCTTAGAGAATACATTTGCTCCGGTCAACTGATCAAATAGATCTTCTATCTTTGGCAAAGGGTACTTGTTTTTGATGGTGACGTCATTTAGCTTCCTGTAATCGGTGCACAGACGGTTGCCTCCATCTTTCTTGTCGACGAATAACACTGGCGATCTCCATGGCGATGTGCTTGGTTGAATCAAGCCTGTTGCCAACATAGCATCCAGTTGCTTCTTCAATTCCACTAACTCTGAGGGGGTTCATGCTATAGGGTCTCTGGGCTATGGGTCCGGTTCCGGGGATTAGCTCAATAATGGACTCAATATCCCTATCCGGGGGCATACCTAGCAATTCATCCGGGAATACATCGAGGTATTCAAAGACTAATCTGACTTGGTCAATGATGGGCAGGGCTAGGCTCTTATTACACTTGAATTGACGGGGCAAGGTTTCATATATGTGCTCTACTGATACTCTAGAGCTACTGGTCATGGTGATGGCTTTCTTGGCACAGTCAATCAATCCTTTATGCTTTGTGACAAGGGTTTAACTCATCAATGCCCATTGTTATGGACATGGGTTTTGGAGAAGGAGGGAGCGCTGGAGACATCTCTCGGCTAGCAAACAAGCACACAAGGGACAAAGATTTACCCAGGTTCAGGCCTCGTAAAGGTCCCTACTCCTGCTTGTCTGCTCGTGGAATTATTGCAGGAATCGAAGATTACAATGGTGCGCAGATGCAATCTGGCGAGGGTTGTGGAAACTAGGGTTGCGTGTGTCCTCCTCGCCGGCCCTCCTAGCCCTTATATAGATAGTCTAGGTCTTGGGTAGCAGGTCGAGTCGGTTACAAATTAGGGTTTTCCCCTTCAAACTTTCTATCTTTAGCTTCTTCTTGTTCTTCAAGCAATCGAGAGTCCGTAGGTTCCTCGAGTCCTTCATTTGGGCCTTGGCGACACCATGGGCCTTTACATATTTAGACCGTATATACCAAACTTGAGTACCTGTAGGGTATACCCATGTCAGTAGCCCCGAGTGTCCAGTGGAATCGCAAATTCGACTGGGGACTTTTGAAGTCTTTCGAGTGCATGAATGAGCATATTTCGACTACTTTATTTGTGTCATAGGGATTGTTGATGTACGTGCCTGATATAACCGAAGTATCGGTATCAGTTAACCACCTTAGGGTGAAACAACGCAATTTACTCGAACTCGAGTCCCCGGACTCGAATCCGGAAAAGTGCTGGTGTAATTCGATTCAAGCCGCGGAGGTCTTCTAGGAGTCGAGTTCCAGTTATATGGGTGTGAGCACTCGACGCGTCCGTCAAGGCATGTTCATCGTACCTATAGGCACGGATATATTTCTGGTAGTGCGCAGCTAATGCGTTGCCAGGCCTTATGCAGGTCTTACCTTCAGACTGTAAGCGCGGCATTCGAATTTTATCATCACGGAGACGATTCGGGTGACCCAGGAGACGCAGTCTCTTTGTAGGGAAAAATTATGAGGCGGTGTCGCCATGAGTTTCGAGTGTGGATGTTATCAACACACAGTTTTTTGTATAAATAATCATAGGGTGCGCGACCAGCGCTCCCTATGGGAGTAGCCCCCGAGTGCCTGGTTGAGTCGAAGACTCAGGCAGGGACTAAAGAATCATTTTGCGACTGTTGTCGTCTTTGTTTGCTTGTTTCAGTCGAATTTGTTTCTGGTGCTCCCTATGGGAGTAACCCATGCCCATAGTCAAGCCATGCTGCGAGTGGTTGGGTTTGATTTGATTATCCATGTTCCTGAAAAAAGAAAAAGAAAGAAAAAATCATAGGGTGCACGACCAGCGCTCCCTATGGGAGTAGCCCCCGAGTGCTTGGTGGAGTCGAAGACTCGAGCAAGGACTAAAGTAGTCGAAATCTTCCGCTGCATAGCTTTGATGACGTCAGTGCTGACGCTTTCATGACCTTAGTTTCCCGCGTGAGCGAGTTTGACGGGACGTGACGAGCAGTGGGTCCTACTTTCTGACTTTGATTTGACTGGGCGTGCGTAATCTTTATTTTAACTGCGCCTCCTCGATTTCCGCGCGTAATGGGAGTAGTGGAGGGACGGTTCGCGCTTCCACTCCTTCTCGTGTCGAGCACGATGTTTGCCACGCATCCAGTAGGGTTTTTCTGAGCCATTGGATTGCATCTTCCAGGGGTTAAGTAGCGGCGCTGTGAAGGTAATTTTCTCATATGTTCTCATTCATCCTTCGCTTCCATCGCCATTGCTGCTGCTCCTCTGCTTTTCTCTACGCCCGTTTCTTTCGTGACGCTGGACCAGATCCGCTCATTTCCGAGCTACTTCCTTCGCTCGCATCACCGCCGTGCAATGGGGAAGAAGAAAGGAGGCGTTGTGGCTGATTCCGTGGCCACCGCTGCTACGGCGAAGAAGAAAGGCGGCTCCGCCGCTGCGGGCACCAGCACCGCCGTCGGCGGGAAGAAGAAGGCCGCAGGCACCCGCGTCACAAATGGTGCGTGGCGCCCCTCCATCATCAAGTCGTCGGATCTCTGTCTTCTTCGTCAAGATGGAGTGCTGTCCGGCACAGTCGCCGACACGCGCGTCCCCGGTGGTGAGACAATTCCTGCTCCTCCTGCTGGTTTTCGAGTGATGTTTTTAGCATTCATCATTCGTGGTCTCTCCTTGCCTCTTCACCCCTTTTTTAGGGGCCTCCTTTGTTTCTACGGGCTTCTGCTCCATCAGCTGGCCCTGAACTCGATCCTCCATATCTCTTGCTTCATTACCCTCTGCGAGTGCTGGCTCGGAATCGAGCCACACTTCAGCCTCTTCAAGCACCTCTTCAAATTGAAGCACCAATCTGCATCTGGCTCTTTAGTTTATGATGTAGGTGGTTGCAAGATTCACGTCGACCCATCCGACACCTATTTCGATATCAAGCTCACAGCGTCCGTCCAAGGGTGGAGGGACAAGTGGTTCTATATCCGCGATGAGAAGGTTGGCGATGAGCACTTCGGACTCGCACCCTTCGATCCTGCGACGCCGTGTAATAGGAGGCGCTCCTGGAAAAATGTAGTTATGCCTGGCAAATCCGCGAAGACGGACGTGCTGTACGAGCGTGTCTGCGACCTCAAGAGTCGCCTCAGCAAAGAGGAGGGAGGCTGCACCCTCATTCGCACTTGGCTGTGCCGTCGCGTCCAGCCCCTACAGGCCAGAGTCCACCCCATGTTTCAGTGGGCTGGCGCTAATGATGCCACTCGCGTGTCTGCCGATGGCATGTCCGCGAGTGAGGTGGACAAGAGGGTTCGACTGGTCACCAAGTACACCGTCAAGGATGTGCTCCCAGTGAGCCAGTTGTTCCTCCGTTCGATGCTGCTAACCCTCCTCCTGAGGTATAGTTGTGCTACGCAGTAGCTTAATTTGTCGATTGCTTTTCTGCTATTTTGTTTGTTTTTTGCTGAACTTGTTGTCTATATGCAGGATTGGGCGGTGTCTCCTTGTATGCCCCCTCTTCCTGAGGGGATTATTCCTCGCGAAGCCTTGGAGGAGGACGAGTCGGAGTCGACCGTCCCTTCTGATGTGGAGGAGGAAGCCCTCGAGTTCGGTAGTCCGGATACTCGCAAGCGTTCGCGCAGCAAGGATTCCGATGCGTCGTCTCCTTCGACTCTGGAAGGTGCAGGTGTAGGTGCGGAGTCGCCGATCCCTGCCATTCCTGTGAGCGCCGTTGCACCTTCCTCTCGCAAGAAGATGCGGTTGCCCAAGGAGTCCTCGTTAGAGTCGAAGGAGGCCACTTTTGACTTTGACAAATTTGATTGGTAAGTTTTCTAATTCGTTTTACTCTTCTCTAGATTTGTCCTTGTTTGGCTCGTCTCTGCGTTTGTCCTTTTTTGATGTGGATTTTTTCTTGCAGCCAAGAGGCGTCGTCATCTTCTAGCGACGTTCAATTCTAGAAAGAATCAGGAGTCACGACCTCAAGGGCCAAGAAAGAGGTCGAACGCTCTCCTTCCCCTCCATTGGCGGCCCACTCCGGGCACAACTCTTCCAGTTCTCCTCATGCAGGGGAGCATCGGATGGTTGCCCGGATGATGGTACAGCAGACATCTTCGGATTCATTGGAGGACCATGTAAGTGTAGTTTTTCTCCTTTTTTGTGTTACAGTCGATGTTATCTATTGCCTCTGCTGATTCCTTGTTGTGTGATAGCTCCTTGTGAAGGAAGCCGCGCACTTGGCGGAGCAAGTGCTTGCCATGGGCCGCCAGCATGCGATGCTGGAGACGCGTCATCGCGCGGTTGAAAGTGAGTGTCCTACACTTCTTCTTCTTCCTCGTCTCCTTTTGATATGGTCGACTGATAGTCAATCTCTTTCCGCTTGTAGCTGAACATAACGCCCTCTTGCGCAATGCTGCCACCATGGAGAAAACCCACGCCGCGGCTGTGAAGGGTCGCGATGAGGCAATCACGGCGCGTGACGAGGCGCAAAGGCACGAAGAGGAGTTGTGTGCCTCCTTCGTAGCCAAGGAGAAGTTGTTCGAGGGACATCTTTTCTCAATCGCCAAGGCCCTCTCAGGTATTTTGCTTTGGATATCGTTGTCCTTCTCTGCTGGACTTTTTGCCGTTGGCACTGATGTTTTGTCCATGTGTGGATTTGTGTGCAGATGCTGGTGACTTGAGTTTCGACCCGCAGGCCCTTCGCCTCGATGACGCTCTGGCGGGTGCACTATCGGCAGTCGAGGACCGTAGCACCGCCGTCCAGGATACGCTTTCCAAGGCCAAGGGCGCCCTCAGTCGCCTCCGCGAGGAGCTGATGCGCAAGGTGGAGTTAATCGAGAATATAGGCGAGCTGGTGGAGTCACTCGCCGGGGGGTGTGCCTTCCAGCTACAAGAACTCACTTCGCGCGGCTGGCGCGTCCATGTCGCTTGCCATGGTGCAGGCCCACGGAGTCGAGGTTGATCCTGCCGCGGTGTCGAAGGCGATGCCTATTAGCGCGGACGGCCAGCAGGTAGTCTTCGCTCCTTTCGCGACTGCCTATGGCAAGTATGGGCCTCAGTTGATAAATACTGTTGCAAAGTATTCTGAGGAGCTGCATCGTGCCAAGAAGGCGGCAAAAGCGATGGCATCAGGGGTTGGCGGAAAGTCAGTGGCATCTGACACTGCCACGGACTCGATGAAGCACCCCAAGCCGTCGAAGTCGAAGAAGCCAGTTGCTCCTTAGTTTGCTTTTGTAATAGTTAATTAGTTTATGTCCTTTTGTTTAAGAACATGCCTGCTGGCGAGTGTATCTGCTGATACTTTTGCTAGTCTTGAATGCATTTGAATCCTTTGTCTTTGTGTTGATTTGGTTGCCTTATTTGCTTCTATCTTGACTTGTGGTAGGGTACATCAAGTGATCCTTTGAGGGAAACTCGGGACTCGCCGACTCTTGATGATACCGTGGTACCTCTGCGTTCCAGAGTAGATGAGCTTTCGCTGCTTTCGCGACTGCGTGACCGCGTGAAGCAGCTGGAGCGTGAGTTGCCCATGCTCCACGGTAACGCGGATGTATGGAAGTCGAAGGAGGAGAAAGCCGCCGCCCGAGAGCAGTATCTGCTTGGCGAGGTGACGCAGCTGGGCGACCAATTCAAGTGTTAGTTTGCTTGCTCTCATCTTTTCCTTGTAGCCACTTGCAATGGTACGTTGTACTTATGCGGCTGTTGCTGCTTCGTGTAGTTGTCAGCACGCGTCATCCGTAGGAGGAGAACGATAGAATTGCCATTCGCATGCATGATCTTACCCAGGAACAACTTCAAGAGAGTGGATACTTCTGGGTAGATCATGATCGTGCGACTGCGCTGGCGACCCTGCAGGATCGTGCGTCACGAGTGCTGCACTTTTTGAAGAAGTCTCAGTCATTCTTGAAGAACATTTATCGGGCGATGTTTCCGCTGGATGATACTCCATCAAGCCTGCTGGACCTCCTTGCCAAGTTTCAAGACCTGGCCGTGGTTCGCGAGTGCGTAAGGCAACAGTTGGTGGCTGGTGCCAAGGCTGCTCTATCAATGGTGCGACTGCACAGGCCTGACGTAGATGTTGCGGCAATTGCATGTGGTCCGCCTGCACCACCAGCGGGTTCTGCCTGGAATATGGTGCCGCACTACCAGGCGGTGGATCGCCCAACAGAAGAGATCGTCGACTTTTTTGAGGAACAAACCAATGTTCTCCTGCTGCAGTAGTAGCCTAGTTTTGTATCCTGCACATAAGTGTACTTGTGTTGTAAAGTTCGTATAAATGTTGTGTATAAGTTATTGTATAAAGAGTTTTGTTAGCATGAAGTACGTTGCACTATGCGAGTCCCTTTCGTTAGCCTGGTCATGCTTTTATCTCAGTCCCTTGTCAACCTGTCACGTGCGTTGCAGCTGGGTTGATGTTTGTGTCAAGGGTTTTGATTGATGTGCCAGCTACTCAGGATATCGCGTTTTGGTTCATAGAATAGATGTATATAGGGTGGCGCAGCCCTCGAGTAGATAAAATTGGAAAAGTAAAGGAAAAACACAGAGTTTTGGGGCACTTAGCTTTATTTATTTGAATAATAGTGTGCGAGGTATAATGTGTGGCTAAGTAGCCTTGGCTGAGTAGCCTTATTTGCAATGTAAAAAGTAAAAAGCGACTAGGGGTAGAAGCGTCGCAGCTGTGCGACGTTCCAGGGGTTGGAGTATGCGACTCCTGTCTCTAAGTCTTGAAGGCGATAGGCACCACCTGGGATTACTTCTATAATCACGTACGGTCCTTCCCAGGGGGACTCGAGCTTGAGATGCCCCTGCTGTTTCAGTCGCAGGACCAGGTCGCCTTCGACGAAGGATCTGGGGCGTAGCCTCCTACTGTGGTAGTTGCGCAGGTTCTGCTGGTAGATCGTTGATCTTTCCGTGGAGATTTCTCGTGCCTCTTCAAGGAGGTCGACGGAGTCTTTGAGTGCGAGGGATGACTCTTGTTCACTGTAAGCGACCACGCGCGACGCCTTGTATCGTACCTCGGCGGGCAGCACTGCTTCTGCTCCGTGCACCATAAAGAATGGCGTGTAGCCCATGGTGCTGTTTGGAGTTGTGCGTAGGCTCCAGAGTACGGACTGCAGTTCGTCTGGCCAGCAACCCGTGGCTTGTTCGAGTGGCCAGAGGAGTCGCTTCTTGATGCCTCCGTAGACGAGCCCGTTTGCTTTTTCCACCTAATCGTTGGTCTGTGGATGCGCTACCGAGGCGTAGCTGATGTTGATTCCCAGGTTCTCGCGGAATTCTTGGAACTCCTTGGATGTGAAGTTCGTGCCGTTGTCCGTAATGATGCTATGTGGCACCCCAAAACGGAAGACGATGGACTCGAAGAACTTGACTGCGCTGTGGCCTAATTGATTGGTTACTGGCATGGCCTCTATCCACTTGGTGAATTTATCGACTACCACCAGGAGGTAGACGTATCCTCCTCATGAGGACTTAGGGAGCTTGCCGACCATGTCGATTCCCCATTGTGCAAGGGGCCAGGACAACAGAATTGGCTGGAGTTCTGCGCCAGGTGCGTGCGGCTTGTGCGCGAATCGTTGGCATGCATTGCACTTCTAGACGATGTCCTTGGCGTCGCACATGGCCGTAGGCCAGTAGAACCCAGCTCGCAGAGCTTTGGCCACGAGGGCGCGACTGCCGGCGTGGTGCCCGCAGGTCCCCTCATGGATGTCAAGGAAAATAGCTCTTCCATCAGCCGTGGAGACGCATCGTTGCAGTACTCCTATGATACTGCGTTTATACAGTTCACCGTTGATAACAGCAAATGCCTTGGATCGTCAGGCGATGTGTCGTGCATCAGTCGGATCATCCGGTAACCTTTTGCTGAGGAGATACGTGATGTACGGTTGCATCCAGGATTGCTCAATCATGATGACGCTCATTGGTCCCTCGAGTCCTGTGTCCATCTCCAAGTCATCGAGTGCCATTGGCTCATTGGGCAGCGTAGCCCCCGAGTCTGTTGTTGTGCTTGTTTTCTTCTCTGTGGTCTTTGGCTTGATGGAGCGTTCACAGATGCGCTCGAGAAATACCCTAGGTGGTATGGGGACGCAGGTAGAGCCTATGTTGGCGAGTGCGTCCGCCTCCTCGTTGCTTTCGTGACCTACGTGTCGCAGCTCGCAACCGTCGAAGTCTCCTTCGAGTGTGTTGTAGAGGTCGCGGTACGCGATCATGTTGTCGTTCAGTGCGTCGCACTCATGCATTGTTTGGTTGACGACCAGCTTGGAGTCGCCGTAGATGATGAGCCTCTTGGCGCCGCAGGCTTTTGCCATCCTCATCCCGTGCAACAGGGCCTCGTATTCAGCCTCATTGTTGGAGGCTGTGAACTGCATTCGCAGGATATACTTCAACTTGTCCCCTTGAGGTGATGTCAGTATGACACCGGCGCCTGCTCCGTCCTTCCGCTTGGACCCATCGAAGTGCATTGTCCAGAGGTAGGACATATCTGGTTTGTCTGGGAGCTGGTTCTCCATCCAGTGCACGAGGAAGTTAGGGAGAACTTGCGATTTGATTGCACCGCGCTTTTCGTATGTGATGTCTCGTGGACACAATTCTATTCCCCAAAGCGCGACTCGTCCCGTGGCATCGGGTTTATTAAGGATATGCCCCAACGGGGCGTCGTTGACCACCACGATTGGGTGTTCTTGGAAGTAATAGCGCAGTCGCCGGGCGGTCATGAAGACACCGTACGCCAGCTTCTGGTAGTGCGGGTACCGCTGTTTTGTTGGTGTGGGGACCTCACTGAGGTAGTATACTGGGCGTTGTACCCCGTGGACCTTGTTTTCCTCGGCTCGCTCGACAACGAGCACTGTGCTGACCACCTGGTTAGTGGCGGAGATATATAGCAACAGTGGTTCTATTTCCCGTGGGGTCACGAGTACTGGCGAGGTAGATAGCAGGCGCTTGAGATCTTCGAATGCTTCTTGTGCTTTGTTGGTCCATTCGAATTTTTCAGCTTTGCGGAGGAGCTGGTAGAAGGACAGCGCTTTTTCACCGATCCGACTGATGAATCAACTGAGGGCTGCGATTCGCCCAGCCAGTTGTTGAACGCCCCGTATGTTTTTCGGCTTCTCCATGGCCAGTATGGCTTTTATTTTCTTCGGGCTTGCCTCGATTCCCCTCGCGGAGATGAGGTATCCGAGTAATTGCCCAGATGGCACGCCGAAGGCGCATTTGTCTGGATTGAGCTTGATCCGGTAGCGGTCGAGGTTGGCGAAGGTTTCATGCAGATCGTCGATTAACGAGGCTTCCTCCTTAGTCTTGATTACTATGTCATTAACATAGACTTGGATATTGCGACCCAGTTGTTCCTTTAGGCAAGCCTGCATGCACCGCTGGTAGGTAGCTCCTGTGTTCTTTAGCCCGAAGGGCATTGTGTTGTAGCAGAACACACCAAAGGGCGTTGTAAACGTTGTTTTTTCTTGATCTTCCTCCTTCATTTGAATCTGATTATAGCCTGAGTAGGCGTCGAGGAAGCAGAGGCGCTCGCATCCCGTAGTGGAGTCGATGACCTGGTCGATGCGTGGCAACGGAAGTGATCCTTTGGGCAATGCTTATTCAGAGAGGTGAAGTCCACGCACATCCACAGGATATCCGTGTCCTTTTTTGGTACCAGCACTGTGTTGGCGAGCCAAGTGCTTTCCTTGATCTCGCGTATGAATTTGGCGTCGAGGAGTCTGTTGATCTCCATGCCGACTGCATGCGCTCGTGGCTCGGACAATCGCCGAATTGTTTGCTTGACTGGCTTTGCGTCGGGGTTGACGTTTAGTGTGTGCTCGGCGAATTCCCTGGGAACTCCTGGCATGTCCACAGGACACCAGGCGAAAATTTCCCAGTGCTCACGGAGGAATTCGACGAGCACGAGTTCCTATGCGGGACTCAAGTTGTTGGCGATGAGAGCCGTCTTGGCGGGATCCGATGGGTGGACCTGCACTTTCTTTGTGTGCACCGATGAGTCGAAAGAGAGATCAGGTGAGCTTGGCCGGCTCAGCAGAGGCAGACTGTTGTCTGTCGACTCCTTTAGTCTCACGAGTTCTTCCTGCATGCCGAAGGACTGAGAAATTCTGTTGAATTCCCTGTCGCAACTGTCAAATCTTTCGAAGATCCCATTTATCGTGATGACACCATTGGGACCTGGCATTTTCATCTGCAGGTAGGCATAGTGGGGTACTGCCATGAACCTAGTGAACGCGACACGCTCGAGGATGCAGTGGTACTGTGAGGGCCAGTCGACGACCTCAAAGTCGATGCGTTCTTGCCGGAAGTTCTTTGGCGTGCCGAAGATGACGTCGAGGTTGATTTTGCCCAGGGGATACATGCCTTTCCCTGGGATGATATCGTGGAATGTTGTGTCTGAGGCTTCCAGGCAGGTTAGAGGGATCTTCATTGCTCGCAAGGTACTCGCGAATATGAGGTTGATGCCGCTTCCGCCGTCCATGAAGACGCGGCTCATGTCAAAGCCTCCGATTTGCGCCTCGAGTACGAGGGGACAGTGGCCTGGACGGGGTACTTGAGGCGGGTGGTCGCTTTTATCGAAGGTGATGCATGACTCGCTTCCACTGAGGTACTCAGTGGTAGATGGTGGCGAGTGTGTGGCGAAGTTGACTTGGCGAGTGATGGCCTTCTGCACCCGATTGGAGGGGCGTCCTTTTTGGATCATCATGGTACCCATGGCCCTTGGGTAGAGTTCACCTCCCTGGCGCTGGTCCGGTGCAGCTGCGTTTGGGGGTATTCCCAGTGGTGGTGGAGGAGCGCCATGTGCCACGGCGCCTAGGGCGGCGCCGTAGCCTCTTTCGACTGTGTTGCGGTTCATCCGAGCTAATCCCTCGTGTAGTTTGAGGAACTCGCGGCAGTCCTTGAGGAGGTGGCTGGACTTCTTCTTCCCATCATGCTTGTCGATGTAGAAGTGCACCGTGCATGGCCCAGACAGTTTGTCTTCAATGGTTGTTGCGGGTGCTTCATCACGATCGTGGCGTTGCCACACTTGCGTGGTCTTCCTGGAGTCGCGATATCCACCGTTACGGTATCCGCTGTTGCGATTGTCGTCGCGTCTGTCGGTATAGCCGGCTGCGACCATGTTGACGTCGTCGCGGTCATCGTAGATGCGCATACAGCATTTGCTTCGGCGGTCGTGTCTGCGCTCGAGTTCCGCCTCTTCGTCGGAATGGACGCGATTCTTCACCGAATCTTCTCCATCGGCCCACCGATTCGCGATCTCCATCAAGTGGTCGATGGTCTTGGGCTTCGAGCGGCCCAGATCCTCCCTGAGCTCTATGCAGCGGACGCCACCGTAGAATGCATCAATCGCACGATCCTCCGAGATGTTCTCTGTGGAGTTCTTGATGATGGACCACCTTTGGATGTTGGAGCGTAGCGATTCTCCCGATCGTTGCTGGCAGCATCTTAGCTCTTCGATTGATGCAGGTCGCTTGTACGTGCCTTTGAAATTGCACACGAAGCTGTAAACCAGCTCGTCCCAACTGCGAATGGATCCGCGTGGGAGGTTGTTGAGCCATGCTCGGGCGGCGCCCTGCAGCTATAGCTGCAAGCATTGCATGGTCGTGCTTCAACTGCCCCCGTGGAGCCTGACGGAGGAGATGTGATCCTCCAGCCAGATTTTTGGGTCCTATAGACCGTCGAACTTCGGGTTCTCCGACGGGAGTTTGAACCCCTTTTGCATTCGTTTCTGCCAGATGGACCTACTGAAGCATCTGGCGTCGCAGAGCTCCATGTCTTCCTCTTCTGAGTCAGTCGACCGAGCACGTCGTGCCCTTGATTTGTCGATCTTGTGTTGTGTGATGTCATCACGCACGTCGTAGTCGTGGTCGTGTCGTCGTGAGCGGCGACGTCGAGACAGGTCGTGACTGTCATCATTGGATGAGGGTGAGGAGTAACGCTTTGCTAGCGCTTTGCCCTTCTTTGGTTCCGGTGTTGGCTCTTTGTTGAGGGTGGCCTCGATTAATCCTAAGCCCGCGATCATGGATCGGTGCATGGCGGCTCGGGGATCTCCAGCCAGTGGCTGGTTGTTGAGGAGGTACGTGGTGGCCGCTGTCACTGCAACCTGCGGCATCTTGGGGACCACGTTGCCCCTAGTGTCGACTGTCATAGAGCCAAAGTCGAGGACCTTTGCGGCTTCTATGCGTTCTTGCTCGGTGAGGTGGGCCATCCGAGATTGCCTCTTCTTGGCGAGTTGCTCGTTGCCCTTTGAGGAGGATCCTCCGTAGGAGGAGAGCCCAGCACGACGAAGGCTCGACTCGTCCACCGCCTTTTTGCGCGCCTCGAGTTGCGTGATTGTTTGTACTTGGCGCTTGAATTCTTCCTTTAGGAGCCAATGGTAGCCCATTAGCAGTTCTTACAGAGATCTGAAGGGTAGAGGAGTGCCTTGTAGGGCCTCGCGGCAGCGAGCCCATTCTTGCTCGTTGAGCCTGATCACGACGTGTTCGCTGGTTTGCTCGTTTACTATGGTTGGAGGTTCGACTGCTTCTCCGTTGTTGGCGTTGGTGCGATCGCCACCGTTGCTGCCGTTGCCACCGTTGCCGCCATTAGGCGGGTCGGTTTCATTGCCGCGATTGCCACCGTTGTCACAGTTGGCAGAGGTATCGCCTGCATTGATGACGGTGCACATGAAGTGATTGGGGAAGCTGCTGCTTCCACAACTCTCAGATCCGGAACCGTAGGTCCCATCTTCAGTGGCCAGATCGCTCAGATCGGAGTCATGACTGTTGTTGTTGACCGTGTTCTCGACTGTTGTCGGGGCATTAGGCTCACTAAGGGTGCCGATCGATGGAGGTAACCATGATGCTGGGGCAATCGACGGTGCCGTCGGCTGATCAGGCATGCGAAGCGTGCCCACCTGACCAACTTGGAAGCAGAGGCTTCCTATCGCCAGGCTAATTCCGTCGCCCACGGATTTGAAGGCCGGGCGAGTGGCCGGCGTGTGGACGGTGAAGTCGAACGCACCGAAGAGCTGGCGGATCTCCGCTATTGTGGAGTTGTAGATCACGTTTGATGGGGCCGAAGAAGCCGCAACATCAGCACTCCCAATTCCCACAGACAGTGCCAATTGACGAGGGTTTAACTCATCAATGCCCATTGTTATGGACTTGGGTTTTGGAGAAGGAGGGAGCACTGGAGACATCTATCGACTAGCAAACAAGCACACAGGGGACAAAGATTTACCCAGGTTCAGGCCTTGTAAAGGTCCCTACTCCTGCTTATCTGCTCGTGGAATTATCGAAGGAATCGAAGATTACAATGGTGCGCAGATGCAATCTGGCGAGGGTTGTGGAAACTAGGGTTGCGTGTGTCCTCCTCGCCGCCCCCTCCTAGCCCTTATATAGATAGGCTAGGTCTCGGGTAGCAGGTCAAGTCGGTTACAAATTAGGTTTTTCCCCTTCAAACTTTCTACCTTTAGCTTCTTCTTGTTCTTCAAGCAATCGAGAGTCCGTAGGTTACCCGAGTCCTTCATTTGGGCCTTGGCGACACCGTGGGCCTTTACGTATTTAGACCATATATACCAAACTCGAATACCTGTAGGGTATACCCATGTCACTTTGACATCCAATCCATCCCTAGTACTACTTCCAAACCTTTGGTTCCAAGTACTATTAGATTGGCAAAGAAACCTATCCCATGTATCCTGATAGGCACAACTTTGCAAATTTTTCTAGCTTTTGTAGTTGAACCAGGGATTTGAACTATCATGACATGCTTCAAGTTGGTTGGGTGAATCTTACTAGTGCATGCAAATTCTTCGGTGAAAAATGAGTGTGATGCTCCCGAATCAAACAATACTCTTGCTAAAACTAAGTTGACAAAAAACATACCCAGCACTACATCTGGCGCTTCTTGGGCTTCTTCGGCGTTCATGTGGAAGAGACGGCCGTTGCGGTTGTGAGGGTTCCCTGGGGCGAATCTTCTTCCTAGTTGAACACGACGCTGCTGTTGAGCTGGGGCATTCACATTGGCAGTGGAGGCTATCTTCTTGGGGCACTCATTTGAGTAGTGACCCTTCACTCCACACTCGAAACAAGTGATCTAAGACTTGTCTTTCGCTGCCACGGGCATAACATTGCTTCCAGTTCTGGGTGCAGTGTTGTTGTTTTTGTTGTTGCTCTTGGGAGGTGCACAGTTGAAGTTGTTGGTGTTGCCGGGGTGATTGTTGTTTCCTCCAGACTTCACATTTCCTCCGCTACAGTTGGGGTAGCTTGGCAAGACATTGGGGGTCGATTGTTCCTTAGTGCATATCCCGCAGAAGGCTTGGGACGGTACTTCTGGTGACTGTTGGATCCATCTTGGTGCATCATACGACGTTTGTGGTTGTCGTTTGCCTGGTTAAGCTTCCCTTCCATCTGAATGGCAGAGTCGACTAGCTCTTCAAGATCCTAGAAACAGATGTTGACGAGGACAGTCTGCATCTCATCATGCAGTTTGTTCAAGAATATCTCCTTCTTCTTGGCCTCTGTGTTGATCTCAGCAGGTGCATACCTGGTAAGGGACAGGAATCTGTCACGGTACTCCACTACAGTCATTCTGCCTTGCTTCAACTCTCTGAATTCATCCCTCATTCGGGTGACTAGACCTTGTGGCACGTGGGTGCGGCTGAACTTGATTTTGAAGCCTTCCCATGTCATCACTTGACCATGGTTCATTGTGCGGGTGCTGCTCCACCAAGCTCTTACATCTCCTGCCAAATAGTGGGTGGCAAAAAGAACCTTCTCGTTGGCATCCACTCCTGCTACTTCTAAGTTGTTCTCCATTGTCTATAACCAGTCATCAGCATCCAGTGGGTTCTCTGAAGTACTAAAGATTGGGGGATTTGTATTCTGGAAGTTTTGGAGTTTGGATCCATGATGATCCTGATTTCCATGGTTCTGGTTGTTGTGAGCCATCTGGGCGATTTGCTGCAGTGTTGCTAGATTAGCTTGGCACTCTGCCCTGCTTGCTTCCCGGTCTGCAATGAGAGTCTGCAGAATCTGCAGCATTGGGTCTTGCGATGAGCTGCTCCCTCCTTGGTGTCCACGAGTCATCTGAAGATTGAGGTAGATAAAGGGGTAAGAGGGAAAGTTCTAAGGTTCATGGTTTTGATTTCAAAGCTAAAACTTTGAGTTTGACTCAGGTTTTGCAACTAACTTCTTTTCATTCATTCAAGCAAAGCACACGGTACAAACACACATCACAACATTAAAGGAAAACAGATAGTTTTAAGAACCATTCTGTAAGCTACGATACAATGGATCGATACTCCTTATTCTACGATAGTGCTCTAGTGCATCTACTCATCATCGATGAAGTCGGAGTCATCATCGTTGGTGTAGAAGTCCACGGCATCCTCCTCCAGAAAGTCATCATCATTCTGAGGTAGGAGTCAATATCTCCTTGGATATCTTCACCTTCCTCTTCTTCTTCCTTTACAGCAAGCTGAACTTCTTGCTCCTTGATGGTCTTCTCGAGGTCGGCCACCTTCTTGCAAAGACGGTCGATGGTGCGATCCTTCTTTGCGCATTGACGGTGAAGAGACTGACGATCCTAGACTAGCAGTGAGAAAGTCTAGGCCTTCTGGGCGGCAATGGCGAGGTTGTTGTTGGCGAGCTCTCTAGCATTGTCCAACTCCTTCTGTCTGTCGTATAGTAGGAAGTCAAGGTTCTCCACTTGACGCTTCAGTATTAGGTGACTTGGCATCTCTAGCGGCATTCCCATGGAATCACGCCTTGCATAGTGATCAAAGCGGGTTCCTTGGATTAGGTTGACACTCAGGGCACACAGACGTGTGAGAGCTTCATGCATTTCTCTGGCTAATCCATCTAGCCAGTTGTTCTCTCTCACCGAGAACTGAATCCTCCCAGATACTGGTGCTTCTATCTTACCTCGAAGATCAGCAGTCACTAGCCATTGTAAATCTTCTCCTGGTGGACCCGGGAGTTGAGCTCCAAGGAATTCCGGATGAGGACGCTCCAAGAACTCAGACAGTGAATCTAGATCCCTCTCGAAGATCAGTTGGCCTTCGTTGCCCAACTGGTAGAACTTGCCGTATTGGGCTTCCATCTATAAGAATTTAGGATGAGAAAGTTAGTGAAGTGATCAAGTGTGTCAAGGTTTTATGTAGTAATGTAAGACTTTGGAGGAACATGAATTATTTTGAGAGAAAGAATCCCTAAGGGTAAGAGAGGAAATAGTTTTCATAAATACTCACTTTGGTTTTTGAAACTAAGTTTTTGTTCGGATGTCCATTCTAACTAGGGTCTCCTATGGTCAGGATGGCTCTGATACCAACTTGTCAACACCCGGATTTTTAATCCCAGATGCCTGTTATGCCATACCTCGCAATCCCAGGATTACCATTTTTGCAAGACATAACAGATTGGATATCACAGTACATCATCCATTACAAACCATAAATAAGGTCTTACACAAATAAGGATCTCATGATCCAGTCTTAGTATAATCAAGTAGCGGAATAAATAGTGTAGCGGTGGGGTCCATCTTCAGAGTCATAGGCAATGCTGACGATGGGAGATGATCCTAGTTATCATAGCCGTCCTACTGTCCTTCATCTTGGTAATATCCTTCATAGTCTGGCCACGGGAATAGCCAGGGACAAAAGCCATGAGTACTCTTTAAGTACTCGCAAACTATCACTAACAAGTAGTATAGTTCTAGTAGGAATGCTAACTCTAAGTTTACTTGTAAAGTTAAGTTTGAAACCTAAGCTGAGTTTAGAAACAAAGAAAGATAAAAGAAGTTTGAAAACACCTAAGTGGGAACTTAGTTATCATAGTCACAACCATGTTGTGGTCAAGTCATGTCACAATTCATTTCATAAGTCATTTTGAAAACACCGGACAACGGAACAGTATGGCCATTGCAACTATCCATAACCGCGGACGCGGCTATTCGAATAGTTTGACACTCTGCAGAGGTGGTACACTTTCACCACAAGATTCGATACATCTGTCAGGGATAACCCTGAATCATCATACTTAGTATGCAGATAATCAAACATAACCTTTCCTTTACACACCCTAGTATAAGCACCTCTCCTATGAGCATGGCCTCCCAACCATGACCATCTGTCATCTTGGGCACTGTATAGGTGGACAACATTGAGAGATAGCCTCAGCTCAAACCTCTCCCGCGAGGGAACTAATAATACATATAAACTTCCGGCTAAGCCTTACCCAATTCAGGTATTGTGGTTGTACGGTAAAATTGGAATGGTATCGCATCCGAACCCAACCATCAGTTTTATAAAAGGGCTAAGGCTCATGCCTCAACATTTTCATCATCATAAACCATTTGTGTTTCTCAACACATGTCAAAACATCTCAATAGAATGACTCATCATTCCAAGGTTTTCACAAGTCATTTTCACCAAGTATTCCCATCTAAAGTGAATCAAGTTTTGGGTTTTGTTCCAACTACTAAGTTAAGAGTGTTCACTAAGGTGGGATGCTAATCTCAATCTCATGACATAAAATGACATCTAAAATATAACTAGATAGGTCAAGTTTTATACTCTTTATGCTACCTTTAAACAAGTAAAGGACTTTGGTAAAGTAAAGAAAGTAAAGCTTGTAAATAAAACTTGGAAAAGGTATAAGTCAAAATGGTATAACCAAAGCATGCCTAATGCCTTTGTTTAGGTTATCTAGCTTGCAAGGGTTAGCTTGCATTGTTAATGATGGCTTGCCTTGTGTAGTGCAGTGGTTGAAGTTTTCTTCCTCCTCCTCTTGGTAGAACTCCTCCTCTTCGTAGACTTGGTCGATACTATCGTCTATACATACATACAGAATACATAATTACCAAACAATACTCAACTAGTATACTTAGTACACTAGGGCACATATTTGATGATCTATTATCATCACAAGCATCACAAGGTTTAATGAACTAGTTTCATTCTTTTTATTTGAGAAAAGTAATTTCTACTCATTGAAATTAACTAAGATTTAATATTCTCCAATTAAAATATGGGATCATGTGGACACATGTCATCACCACATATTCTAACACATGGGAATGTGATTTAAAGGTTGGATCATATTTTAACAAGTTTAAGTTTAATACTTAATGATTTAAAGTAACTAGAAATGCCTATATAGCATTATTTTGGTACTAGTCCAAAGTCACTGTATGCAAACCTTAATATTATTACATATTCAGATAGGTATGGTTAAATGTGATTTTTGAGAGTTGGAATCAACTCAAAAGCTATTATGGTTGATTTTATAAAAATGCTTGAATGTGCAAAAGCTTCTGTTTAACTAGGAGAGATCTCTAACTCTAAAAGATTTAACTCCAACGGGTTTGGATAGCGATTTTCAGTAGCTTTCCAACAAAATTGGAATCACTCAATTTGGTTTAGTAAATCTTCCTGAAATGATTTTTAAACTAAGGGACAAAATTGATTCTAAGTCTAAATAGAAAAACCTATATTTGAATTACTGGGTCAGCGTGGGAAACTAAATGGGCCGGCCTAGTAGCGCTCCACGGTGCAGAGGGCGACTGACAGGCTGGTCCCGCATGTCAGCGGCACTTAAAACCCGAAGCGGTACGGGGCAATCTAGGCGCTACGATTAGAACACTGATCAATGGTCCACGGTCATCGTCGATGACAGACTCGTCGCCGGCGAGACCGAACCCTAGAGCGGTCAGTGGGGGTACGGTGAGGGCATACCAGGGCTCTAGCTAGTGCGGCGAGGCGGGCAAACGAACTGGACGGAGATGGCGGACTCAGGCAAGGTCGTGGCAGGGGCTGAGGTGGACGAAATCGACGGGGACTTCTCCTCCTCTGTAGCGGCTACCTCCAGGGCAATTCCAGTGATGTGCGGCTCGAGCGGCTCCAGCGAGAGAGGGAAAACGATCAGTGGAGAGAAGGGAGTGTGGTGGTTTGCAGAATGAGGCTGGGGGTGGCCTCCTTATATAGGTTCGACGAGGGACCGACGGCTGTGGGCTAGCGTCTCCGGCGAGGGCGGTACATAGGGCTACCAGCGTGGGCGAGGTAGGCAAACGGTGGGCGGTCTGCTGGCGGTCCTCTACGGCGTAATGGCGACGCTAGGGGCGGTGGCATTTGGTCGGGGGCTTCCCGCGCTCTAGGAGACAGAGGCGGTGCTCGACGGCGATCATGGTGACTGTGGGTCGCGCGGCGGTGCACGGTTGTGCCTGGCGGGGTGTGGGTGTCGAGGCGGAGCGGCGTGCACGATTTGGTGTCGAGGCACAGTCTGTGGAGTGCTGGCGGCGATCGCGCTCTAGCGTGCGTTGCGCATGGCGCAGAGAGAAAGGGTGGCGCTGCTCTGGGGTGGTCCAGGGGCTAGCAGCGATCGAGGGATGGACAGGGAGTCGCGGTGTGGTCCGGTCTATCTCCTAGACATGTCGAGAGAGGGAGGGGCGGTCGGCTAGGAGTTGTCCGTGCTCGACCGGCGAGCATGGCGCTCAGGTGGCGCGGCACTGTTGCAAACGGCTAAGGGGTAGCCCCTTGATGGCATGGTGATACTGGGGGAGACAATGGGAGAGGTTTTAGGCCTTAGTGACATTGGATCACTGCTCTAAAACAGTAATAGTTAGGCAGTTTGTTTAGTGCTCACTAAGTGTTCGACACAATGGCCGCAAGAGATTTTTAATTGAATTTTTGAAAGATTTTTGGTGTGTTCTTTGATCTGATGCTTGGTAGACTGTGGTTGATAGGATTTGTTAACTGGAATTCATTTGAGTGGTTTTTGCAAAAGTGGTATCTAGACATATGAACTAGATTCAGTTTTCTACTATCATTTAAAATTAGTGTTTGAAGGTTTTTGGGAGATCACAAAGTGGGCCTTGGTACATCACTACTTGTACGAGCAAGGGTGCAAAGATCCACAATTGTCTCTGTTTGAAAATGAGTGCTAGGAATAGCCAAAGTGGGCTATGTGATTAAAATGGCAAAAGTGACCATTTGCTTATTTAATTCTTTTTTATTTATTTTTCTTTGAGATTTTCTTGGGGATGATATATATGATGTGTAATTCACCTTAGAGTCATTTTACAATCAATAGATCACTCAATTATGGCAAATTAAAACAACTCCTATTTAAATGCACACACATATAAATGCTTAAAGATTTTTAAATGGGAAAGTTTTTGTTAACCATAAATTGGGTCGATTTGATCTTGATCACTTAGATTAAAGTTTTGGGATGTTACAAACCTTCCCCCCTTAAACAAAATATCGTCCCGCGATTTAAGAAAGAAAACTAGGAACTAAAGAGATATGGGAACTCAGTCCTAATGTAATCTTCTCGCTCCCAAGTGGCTTCCTCTTCGGTATGGTTGCTCCATTGAATCTTGAGAAATTTTATGGACCTTGTCCTGGTGGTTCTGTAGGCCTCCTCCAAGATATGGATGGGCACTTCACGATACGTCAGGTCCTTGTTGATATCAACAGCTCGGTGATCGATGTTCTTGAAGACTTCGGTCTTCTCCGGCACTTCTAAGCATTTGCGAAGTAACGAAATATGGAACACATTGTGGATGGCTGGCATCTCTTCTGGCAGTTCCAGTTGATATGATACTTCTCCTCGACGGTTCAGAATCTTGAAGGGTCCGATATATCTGGGGGCTAACTTTCCTTTCAGACTAAAACGCTGGGTTCCCTTCAATGGTGAAACCTTGAGATATACAAAATCTCCGACATTGAAAGTCAGGTCTCTCCTTCTCTTGTCAGCATAACTCTTTTGTCTGGATTGGGCTGTCTTGAGGTGCTCATGGACTTTGTGAACCTTCTCTTCAGCTTCTCGAAGAATGTCGGGTCCAAAAATCTGACTCTCTCCTACTTGCGACCAATTCAAAGGGGTATGACACTTTCTTCCGTATAGGAACTCAAATGGGGCCATTTGCAAACTGGCTTGATAGCTGTTGTTATATGAGAATTCTGCGAAAGGCATACAGTCTTCCCATTTTGATCCATACTCTAACACACAAGCTCTCAACATATCTCCTAAGATTCAATTTTCTACTATCATTTAAAATTAGTGTTTGAAGGTTTTTGGGAGATCACAAAGTGGGCCTTGGTACATCACTGCTTGTACTAGCAAGGGGTGCAAAGATCCACAATTGTCTCTGTTTGAAAATGAGTGCTAGGAATAGCCAAAGTGGGCTATGTGATTAAAATGGCAAAAGTGACCATTTGCTTATTTAATTCTTTTTGATTTATTTTTCTTTGGGATTTGCTTGGGGATGATCTAGATGATGTGTAATTCACCTTAGAGTCATTTTACAATCAATAGATCACTCAATTATGACAAATAAAAACAACTCCTATTTAAATGCACACACATATGAATGCTTAAAGATTTTTAAATGGGAAAGTTTTTGTTAACCCTAAATTGGGTAGACTTGATCTTGATCACTTGGATTAAAGTTTTGGGATGTTACAGTAGCAAAAATAACAAAATGACCACCTATCCGATTAGAAAAATTCTCAAAGTAGATCTACTACACATTTTGAGTTAATTCCAACTCTTAGGGATGTGGTACTGCAATACCTACCAAACTCTAGGGGTTCATGATTTATTGGGTAATCAACGAATTTTAGTGAAATAAATACTCCTTCTTGTAATTGTTTCACTCAATAAATCATCACTTGAGTTCTACCAATCTAAAAATAGTAAACCCAAATTATACGGAAAGGTAATAGGGAGATCTACCTTGTGTCCTTCGTTTCATGCCATTTGGACCTGTAGAATAAAACTGGTAAAAAACAAAAATAGCTTGCAGAATTAACTTTGGGAATTCCCAAGGGCATTCTGGTAATTGTTTTGAGGTGAATTCAACTCCCAATGAACCAGTACTCAAGTACCTTCCAAAACTAAGAGGAAATATTTTTTGACTTACAGATCCTTTCTGGTTAATTAAGTACCAAAATAAGATTAAATTTCACTAGAAAAATCATAACTAAATAAATAGAAGTGAAAAAATGTTGAAACCACTTATGGTGCCTTTGTTATTTCAATACCTACCTGAGGATGTCATTTTTTTATATTGATAGCATACAGGACCTGGTCTTGGTATAAATGATGTAGCCTAATACATGGCATTCACCATTGGTCCACGTCATACTACGCTAACCATCACTCCAAAGTCCAAAGGTGAAATCCTTCCATACATCGCCTTCCTTTGGTTATCATGTGAATGGGATCCTACTTGAGAAAAATGCCCATGACATGACTAGGTCCATGACCATGATACTAAGAGGATGTGAAAAGGATGAACCTGGAGCCAAGACACCCAAGCAAGAGGCCTGGAAGAGAAGACGCGTGAGGTGGCTGGAGCCAGACTAGAGTCTCCGGCCTAGCACACCAGAGTCTCTGGTCTACCACACTGGAATCTCCGGCCGATCTCAGGACCAGCCTCTGAATCAACACCAGGGACAATCTGAACCCCACTCTGGAGACGGACCGAAGAAAAGTAGCTGAGACTGGAGTCTCTGGACCACACCAGAGTCTCTGCACCATCCATACCGGAGTCTCCAGACTGGTCGATGTGGGCTTGTGTGCCTTGAGTTGGGCCTGGCCCATGTAACGCCCACAACTTTCCCTTTATACCTAAAGTACCCCTAGCTCGTGGTTGGCCTATATATATGCCCCTACTCCCTCCTTGAAACCCTAGAGATGATGATGAATTAAGGCATGTGCCTAACCCTAGATGTGAACCACCTCCCAATTTTAGATCAATGAGTTGTACAAGGCCTTGGAGTCAGTGCCCTTCTCCAAGTCGTCAAGACCCTCCTCAAGTGTTTGGTGTCTCCCTGTCAAGGATTCTAGTAGTACTTGGTCTCTCCCCTTTGAGATTTTACTTAGTTGCTACTCTCCTATGATTTGGATTCTATCATCCGCTTGCCGATCTCCCCTTTGGTGATTCTACCACAAGGTGTCTTGTTGAGGATTCTATTGGATTGGTTGTTCGAACCAACGGGAGCAAATCGAATCGGGTGTGTTTTGGCGTGTGTTTGTATCTTTACCTTATATTAGAGTTGCGTGCATCGTGTTCATCGCGTGTTCCCTCACTCCCCGCCTCAAATCCGTGAAGATCGGGCCACCCCAAGGGTAAATCCACAAGGAGCCCCATATCAATAAATCACCTTGCTTGAAGGGTGTTTGGTAATCATAAGTAGGGTTTAGGGAATGAAAATGAGTTGAATCTAAATGTGTTATAACTAAAATTTTCAATACATACTGAATGGTTTAGTGCTTGATAAGATTTCTTGCTATACTGTATTGGTGCTTGGTTTCTTGGTGGTGATTGTTGTGTTTGCTTGTTTGCATGTGTGACCTATTGTGACAATAGTGCGATTATTGACGTCAAGAAGAAGACAGAGTTTATTGTTGAATTTATAAGAAGAACTCCAGAGACATATTGCTAGTCATAGGAAAGCCACCTACTTTTTCATAAGCCTTGTCCTACTATTTATTTATGCATGTTTTACTTAACTATTTGTGCAAATTGCATTGTTTTTACTGTATTGACATTATATCCTGTAGTAGTTTGGCTCCTCCAAGATATTACACTTTTGTACTGCTAAGTACAACCCCCTGATGACACTGACTTGTCCCCTAGTATTGTAAGTTGGTATATAACACCATACCCCCTTAGAGACCTTGTTTTAGCCAAAGCAAAACTATAGGTAGGGAAAACCCAGAAAGTTTACAAAAAGGTTTCATGGTAAAACCTTGGTAAGGACTGCCTTACCAAGAGGAGTTTCGAGAAAAGAAATGAGTTTTGTTTAACAAGTGGTACTAAAATGGCGAAGGAGGAAAAATGTTTGTGAGAACACACGTGGTTCTTTGTAGTTTGCTAGAACAACTAAATCGTGCAACGACATTACCCTGGAATGGGACATGGTTTGACTTGAAGTTTGTTCACTCTGGTATGGGATGTCTCGCAACTACTTATATGAGATCATCTCTCTCGAAACTGGGTCTCCCCCGGCGCTAGATCTTTGATGAGCATTGAACGGGGAGGGGAGAATATGAACTACCTGCCGGTGGTCGGGCGATACTATGAGCCTCTTAATGAAAGTGCACACTTTGTGCAGTGTAAAATGCGCTCCGGATGGTGCTTGGTACCCAACGCCCCAGCGTTGAGAGGAACAACTCATAGGGTAGGCGTCTATACTTGAGTGGCATCCCGAGAGTCTTGAGCAGTTACCCGACCCACAATCCATGCGGGATCAGGGCAGGATACTAGGATGGTGTGGGTAAAGTGTACAACCTCTGCAGAGTGTAAATCTATTTGAATAGACGTGTCCACGGTCATGGATGGTTAGGAAGGTTGCTGCATAGCGATGTTGGTTTTGTTTCAAAAAGGATTTCGGAAAAGCAAAAAGGCTTTGGAAATGATCTGGTCATGGGATCACCAGAAAGGAAAAAACAGGTGTGATCATGGGGTGATCATAGAGGTAGGTATTTGTTACGATCATGTGATGACCAGGAAGGAAAAGAGGTTGACCCCAATCCTAGTGGTTTTCAAATTCAATGTTTCCCAAATGTTTTCAACAAAGATATGGAGATGCTATATCTACAAGAGAAACTGGTTTGAGAAAAGAACCCCATATGTCGCCCTCCTACTACCACAACCATATTGTATATTCTTATTATTACTCTCTTAATGTGGTTTGTGAGTACATTCAAAAGTAATCACTAGCATTGTCTCTGGCTATTTACTTGGTCAGACATCAAAAAGGATGGAGAAGAAGAAGGAAAGATGTTGGCGACTATGTGAGTTAGGACCTTTCCCTAGTCAGCTGTCTGTAGGGTTAAGGTATGACTTGAGCTCTATGGTTGATGATGTTCCGCTGGGGGTAATTGGAGTTGCCCGACGAGGCTCGTGTAAGGCATAGTCATAATGGCATTTTTGTAACTCTTACTCATTATGTTTCAGATGTTTACTTGTCGGTTATGTGTCACGACAGACTGATCACGGGATCGTGTCAATATGCTTAACAGGGATTCTCGGATGGTTAATCCAGGAGGCCCACACAGGCTGCCTTCGTGGTGTGGGCCTGCGCAGGTACACATGGCATGACCTGAAGGAGGGCATTTGCGGTGCGGAAAAAATAAGGAGGCCAACATGGTGGACCCACACCCGTCGCCATCTCCACAAGACCCGGAGGTTGCAAGCCTCCATCGGTATCGAAGCGTTTTGCTTAAAAATATAGGATCTACACTACCTGAATCAAGGTGGTTGCGCTAAATCTTCCATCTTTAATACTCCCTCCATTCCATAATATAAGCTTTTTTTTAATAAGCTGTTTTAGTTTGCTAAAAAGACTCATATTCCGTATTTAGGCAGGCTAACGTACGTGTTCCTGTTGAAAAAAATGTAGCAACAACCCGAAACGAATGACAAATATGTTCATGCATTTTCAATTTTTCATCAGTGTTTGTCAAACTGAATAGCGTAGCTTTTGTTCTAGGTGAACTTTGGAGCTGAGATATATATTTACCTTCACCGCGATTTCTGTCATCAAGTCTTCGTTGCACATTTATTATCGTAACCAAATAACTAATCCAAAAATGGAATGACCAAACGAGCACATGCACATTGTCCACCAAAACAACAGATGATTGGCCCCACAAGTCTGCCATCTTATTTTATAGTATAATCAAACATGCATCCCGGGTAGCAAAATAATCATGTGTTACATGCTTAAGAATCATGCCAGCATGTAAGCTTGGAAGGCTACATCAGTTCATACAGCATCAACCTAACTTCAAATGAAGATAGCTCAGACTTGTATGCGCCATAAGATCATGTATGTATACCTCCGTCTTTTGGGAATTATGCATATTTCAAGAATAAACTGGACTGAAATTATCATCTCACTGATTATCTTAAGGCGGGGATTTGTAACCATCTGCCTAGAAACTGGCGTCCTCTGTTGTCGGCCTCCTCAAGAAATAGCGCAAGCTATTAGCAAGAACCTGCAGGAACAAACTAAATCAAAAAAACACCCCACTACTGATCATTTAAGGTATTACAGAGATAGCATTTGGCTCCAATCAAACTAGTCTGGCAATTACAGTTTTCATGGTATGTGGCATGGTTTCATGGTAATAGGATAGCACATTCAATAGAAAAAAATATACTCCCTCCGTCCCAAAATAAGTAACTTGGGTTTGTCTAAATTTGAATGTATCTAGACACGTTTTAGTATATAGATACATCCGAATCTAGATAAATCCAAGTCATTTATTTTGGGACGGAGGGAGTACATGGTTGAGTTTACCTGTTGCAAAGCCTTGATCAGTGGCTTGCCTCGATAACTGACATGGAATTTTGCTTTAGCCAGTAGCCCCTACAAGATGCAAAATGTCAGCAGAAGAATAGCTTTTTAAATAAATAAAAATTAATGCTCCAAGCAACTCATGTCACCTCAGTGTCAAACTCTCCAGATTGGACAGTGATGTTGATGTCAGCTATGATCTTAACAAGGTCAACCAACAACCCTGGGCGATCAGCTGACTCCACAACAAGTAAACTGGAATGGAACATTGGAGGAGATCAAATCAATGTGAATCATATAGGTATGGCCAATAACAGCAATCTAACAAACCAACGACCTTCTTGTGGTGAAGGCAAGCAAAGTGCAGATAACTTTAATGCATACACTATAGCCTTATACAAGGCATTTCATTATTCAAAATCCTCCAGAAACAAATGTGGTCATATTCCAGATGACAAGTACATCAATGAGTGATAAATCTCCAGTCAGATATCTTCTTTAGGACGCATGCTTGATACATAAAAGAACGGATCATTACATTGCTTCTAGCCCAATTGACATGCATTTTATTAGGGTGAAAAATAAAGTACGTGAAATTTCCCTTGCATTGTTAAGAATAAAGCACCCCAAAAGAATACCTTCTTTCAGGGCCATCATCATAGATGTCTATGTGAGTTGCTATGTCCACATCAACCTGCCAATTTACGAGCAAAAACTACTTACATACAGAAGAGATCAGAAATCTCAAGCATGTCAATATAGAAGACGTGATTTGATGCTACATCAGACTGCAATTCCATAGGTCAATATAGAAGACGTGATTTTGATGCCTCATCAGACTGCAATTTCATGGCCACAGTAGCATGAGAAGTTCATGCAAGTTGCTCTACACAAAACATATAATCTATTTTGCAACAAGGTGTCGTCAAGTCCATGTTTACTAAGAATTTTCTATGTGGACAGGTTTAGCAGTCAAGTAGGCATATAAATTTACAGCCAAGACATCCCTAGCATTGATGTTCGCTAGAAAATAGTGTCTTGTACATCTTTATGTGATGTTCCTTCTGCTAATATGGTTTTAGGGACATCCATAGAGATTGGGATGTTTTCAAGTATTCAAGATTGATGAGATAGATGATGTTGAATCTTTGACATATGAATGGATTTAAGAAAGTACCACTTCTGTAGGAGGCTCTATCCCAAAAGTAGCACCCATGACCAATTGACTGCTAGCTTCCTGTTGTCAAAAAAAAAATTTAAAAGATGCAGCCCTTAGTTCACAAGATTCAATTTAGGACAACTTAAAAAAGTAAAAAGGAAAAGAGGTGGAGGAAATTACAGGATGGTATTCGAGCATGTTGTTAATAATTGTCAGTCGTACTGCTTCTAACAACTCTGGATCATCAATTTTGCGACCAGTCGACCTGTAGAGTATTCCTGTCACTCATTCTAGACAAGGACTGATAGGTGCAGAAAAGTACAATGAAGAAAGACGTCACATTCTGCTATAAGTGGAAGATCAAACTTATACGAGAGATTTCTCATTCCAGGCTTTGCATATCTGAAATAATAATCAATGTATCCACTTACGATTTTGTTATAGCGAACTTGTTGTGCTTGCCAGAAGAATCAAGGCAGACGCTAGCTTTCACAACATTTAGCCCTAAATTCCTCAGGGCGCTCATCTTCACAATAAACGAAACACAAATAATCAGCATGTCATGATTATAGAAATAATAACCAAAGAGTAATTGAATGGTGAAAATATACTGAAAATATAATGTAAACATACAGTATCAAGAAGATCCCCAAGACGGTCTCCCAAGGTTACTTCTACAATAGTTGCATCCGGATCAGAGTCTTGATCTATTATAACTTTTGGTGTAGGAACTGTATTGGTGTTGCTAGAGCTCCCGTCCTGCTAACCAAAGTATATGCAGTTGAGCATGGAGGTTCATCCAATGTTTTGTGGTAAGCTATGCTATCTACCTCAACAGCTGCAGGCGAAGCAGCTCTGGGAACCCTCAAAGCTGGAGATGACAATCTAAAAGAAAAACAGTTGTATATACATGAGAAACATTGAGACTTGTAAACAGAACGATGGTGATGTAATAAGACAAAATAATGGAGGACTTAATAGATTTGCAGAAAGCAAGTATATAGCAAACAATTCATCTTGTTAACATCATGTAGCTAGTGCTTATCACACAGTAAAGATACAACAGGGAAAAGGCTTTTAACCAGTATTTGTTGCAACACAAAAGGGCAAATTTTGCAACACTGCTGACCAAAGAATATAATATCAAGCTTGATCATACCAGTCGGAAAATACATTAGTTCACAGATCCAGGACAGAAGAAAATAAAAATCAAAGCACAAGTAACAGTATCTGCAAATGTAATCAACGAACTCAGCACCAGAAAATTTTCATTGACTGCCCTACAACACTGCTTTAGTTAAACTAGCTCCTATTACAGGCAGGGAAGAATCACATGAATTAACTGATAGCATTTCTTGACTTCGTTCACATTCACAACCAAGGAATTAACTGGTGTATTGTGCAAGCATCACTTGGTGGACATCCCCTGCCTAACTATGTGTATTGAACTTCATCCCGTTCCAACCAAGGAATTGCATACCGGAGACCTGTCAATCTACATAGCAACTACTACCTCTGCACCATAACATAAGACGTTTTGGTAGGCTACGTCTTATATTATGATATGGAGGTACTAGGCAATAAGTATCAGCCTCCTGAGCCGATAAACTAATTAGTACCGCCACCACTTTAGCAACAAAATCTCCCAGAGCAACCAGAGTTACCCAAATGACTCACACGTTCTGGCCAAAATTGCACGACCAACTATTAGTATCTGCGTATGTGGCATATTCTGCAACTAAAACATGATGACAAATGAAAGCATCAAGTTATATCATCATGAATTCATTAAGTAAAGTAGCACCCAGGGTAGCCGGTGAATCAAACAAAAAATTCTACGCATCCCACTGAAGAAAATACTTACGATTCTAGAAAAACGAGACTCGAATCTCCGAGCGAAGTCTACCAACCCTAGCACAGCATTTTACCATCGGAGACAGAAGGAATCAGCAAAGGAAGACTCTGAATCTAAGGCGGCAAAAGCAAGAGATAAATCTCGGCCAGTCTCCTCACCTCAGCTTAGCGGGCACGGCCAGCGCAAGTGGCCGCCAGCCGGCAAGCCGGCGGTTCCCGGACGCCGCCGGCGACACGCCGGAGCAGGGACGGAGGGTCCCGGCGGCAACGGTCACGGCCATTTCTGCCATCTTCTCCCCCTTGGAGAATAAAAAAAATCCCAAGGAACGTGCGAGGATGGAGATCAAATCTGGTCCAAGAGACGGGGGGTGAGGTGGTGCTACAAAGGCGAAGGCTCTGATGGGATCATGACGATGATATCTATGGCTGTCGCGGCGGCTCTATCCATAGGATAGACGGGGTCGAAACGGGAGGTGGGCTCGTGCTCTCCCTCTCAACCTCGCGGCCTCACCTCACCCTTCCTCTCCGGATATATATCTCGCGCGCGCACAGACACACCTTGCTCTGCCTTCTCGCTCAGTGATGTCCCTTTCCGTGGGAGAGCAGTCTGGAATTTGGGAAAATTGGTTATTCACCTAAAAGTTCATTAGCCTTGGATAATCTATCCAAAGTTGATGATCCATTGTTAAAATACCACTAACGACTTGAAAGTAATAAAGAGTTATAGCAAGCCCCTAATTAGAGTTGGTCATATATGTCTCGAGGGATCAGTTTCATCGATTAGATTAGATTAGATCGCAAACCCTCGCCCAGGTACGCGTGCACCTCCGGCCAGCGCCGCTCCCAGCGGCAAATCAACGACGCCGCTGTGTCGGCTTTCCCGACGTAGTTCGCCCTTCATCAGCCTCCTCCATGTGTGACTTTGTAGTTGCCGTCGGCCCGGCACCGTCCGCCGCCAGTACGTATGTGATCTCTCAGCCCTATACATACTCAGTACGTGATCTCTCAGCCCTACTCCAACGGCCAGTACATGGAACCATTCACTCGCATGTTGGCCTGTACAATTGAGTCCGCCCTCGATTAGTACTGCTAGCAACTCAGTGTATGCTCGTTATGTAATTCTAGCACGAGTCTATGCAAGAACAGACGGTCTTTATTTTCTGTCGATTACTATTTTATAGGACCTATTTGGATTAATGATTGTAGAATACGTGAAAACTACAAGAGTAGTTATTTGGATGGAAATATGCGATTTGTCTCAATCCAAAGCAAAATGAGTGAGAAGATAGCTCCACTCTGAGGTAGTTGTAGTTTCAGTCTGATTCTAATAGGCTCGGTCTGAGCATATTTCCTGGAAGTAGTAATCTACCTTTATTTCTGAATGGTAGTGATATTCTTGCTAGTACTAATTTATTGGCCACGCAACGGAGCTTAATTACATATCACACATCCTTTTCTGTTATATGGGCATACACCTTTTTTGACACACATCGTTGAGATGCAATAATTCATTAAAAAAAATTCAAATCTTTTGTGTCACTTAGGGCATGTCGGACAAAAACGACTATGTTGGAGAAAATGGTGCTAATGCATCGACGACGGACTTTGGGCTCATGGACTGGTCAACTCTTGTCATCGAACAAAATGATGATGGATTTAATGTTCCTGTGACCGAGGATAATATGTTTGCTTTTCTTGGTCTGAGCAATGAGGATGAGAGACAGATGGAAGCTACTTCGTTTAATGTTGCAAGTGTTGATGCCACAATTGCTCATGTCACTAACATTGATGTCGCTGACAACACGAATTATAAAAATGTTGACACTGAAGGTGCAGCCATTCCGGTTGACGATCATGTAGCTGAGGAGGAGAACCTTGATTATGACATGGATAACCCAAATATGGAGGAAGGCAACACATTCCCTTCCATGGAGGTATTTAGAGTGGCAGTAAAACAATATGCAATTACAGGGGAGTTTGACATAGGGACTCGAAGATCTGAACCAGGTAGGTTCGAGGGCGCTTGTAAAGCTGAAGGATGTAAGTGGAAGATTAAGGCTAAAAAGGTGCAACATGATGGTGTTATCATGGTACTAATCTAGTTCATGGCTATTGATACTTTTTGATTGATGTATTTGTTTATTATTTGTTATTACTTGCACTTATTGCGTCTTGTTATTCTCTTGTATCTATTTGTAGGTGACTAATGTAGGACTGGATCATGAATGTTTAACTAGAAGCAGGAAAACATCTAGCATGGCATCTCAGAGTTGGATTGCTGATAGGACACTACCTATATTGAGAAACAAGCCTGAGACGAGTGCCACATAACTGCAGGAGAAGTTGGAAGAAGACTTTGGTATGACACTTAACTATTGGACGGTATGGAAGGGGAGAGAAAGAGCAATGAGTAACCTGTATGGTACTTGGGAAGAAAGCTTTCAATCTCTTTATAGCTTGAAGGCTGAAATTGAGCTAAGATCTCTAGGAAGTGTTGTTGAGATTAACACTAAAGATGTCGATGGAGAAGTATGCTTCAACAGATTCTTTATTGCTCTTAAGCCTTGCATTGATGGATTTTTGAGTGGTTGTAGACCATACATAAGTATAGATTCGACACATTTCAATGGCAAGTGGAATGGACAACTTGCCGTCGCTATAGCTTTAGATGGACACAATTGGATGTTTCCAATAGCGTTCGGATTTTTTGATGCAGAAACTACTGAAAATTAGACATGGTTTATGAGTCAACTAAAGAGGGTAATAGGTGACCTCCCCGTGTTGGATATTTGCACAGATGCTTGCAAAGGTTTGGAGAATGCAGTGAAGGTTGTTTTTCCTAATGCTGAGAAAAGGGAGTGCATTAAGCATCTTATGGCAAATTTTGTTAAGAAATTCCGTGGGAAAGTATATCGCCGCATGTGGCCAGCAGCTAGGACATATGAAAAAGAGATATTTGACCACCACATGAGCAAAATATTTGCAGCAAGCATTAAGGTAGCACCATATCTACTGGAGTACCATAATTTGCTATGGATGAGGTGCATTTTTATCTCACGTCAATGCCATGTTCATTACTTATACTCTTACTGCACACACTTAATTAATTTCCATTGTTTTTTCAGGTGTGGGTTCAATCCTGAAATCAAGTGTGACTCAATAACTAACAATCTCGTTGAGACCTAACTCATGGATTTGGGATTTAAAGGATTTACCTATTGCACAACTAGTTAACAAGTTGAGAGAGAAAATTATGGTGCTTTTTAGGAAGAGGAGAGCAATTGGAGTAAGGCTGCAAGGTAAAATACTACCAGCTATCATACAAGAGTTGAATGTGCGTTCCAGAGGATTAGGCCATCTTAAGACAGGTGCATCTGCTGAGCTGAGTGCCGAGGTTAAAGATACTACAAAAAATGACCTACGACATGTAGTCAAGTGTCTTATACATGAATGTACTTGCCTAGAATGGCAGCACACAGGCAAGCCATGCCGACATGCATTGGTGGTATTAGCTGCACAAAAAATCAAACTTGAAGACTTTGTGCATAACTATTTCTCGGTGGCGACATTTAGAGTAGCATATCATGGGGAAATAGAACCACTAACAGGCAAATCTCAATGGCCTAGTGTTGATCCTAGATTTGTGTTGAGACCACCAATATCCAAAAGAGGGAGAGGGAGACCGAGAAAATTGAGGATCAAAGCATGTACAGAAAGTGGTTATCAAGGAAAGAAAAAGGTTCAAACAGGAGACAACGACAGATGCAAAAGGATGACAAGAGCTAGGACATAGGCAAGCAGGTTGCCCTTTAAATGGTACAAAGAAAGGGTACATCACTCCAATTATGCAAATATTTGTGATTTTAGATTATACACTTTTTTGTGTGTTCAACTAACATAAATGTATCTTCTTATTGTCGTAGGAAAAGTAGAAGCAAGCGAAACATGGTACCATGGAATCATGCAACTACAAGTACAACTGGAAATTCTTCTACACCTGCGAGTCCTGGACCAATCACAAGAAGCTTAATATTTTGCATGTCAGCTCTTTCGGCCGAGCGCACATACAACTTGTGACTATTTTTTGCTTTTAATAGCCAATCCGTACGTAACCAATCAACGCCTATAAGGACCAATATGCCTGCTCAACCGTCAACGAGTCCTGGACCGGTTACTAGGAGGTGAATATATTTTATGCAAACTTTTTTGAAGCACTTACATTCTAACATCTTATCATCCCACTTTTATAGTCAATCTGGAAGTAGTCCTTCTACACCTATGAGGATCAATACCGTTGCCCAACCATCAACAAGTCCTAGGCCTGTTACTAGGAGGTGAATATTACATCGACAACTCAATTCATTGTGCGTCACTATAACATCTTCCTGTTTTTGAAGTCAATCCGTTCTTTTCGGAGATGGGGTCTCAGATAGTGTTCACAACATCTCCGGCAAGGACTCCAACAAAAACAAATACAAAGACCGCTAGGAAGATTACTCCTAAGAAGAGGAGAATAAATTAGAACTCATAGTTTTCTTAATCATTTTTTGTGATATACAGTGAGACACATTTTATTTTATTTGTAATGTATACTTCATCCGATATTACTTTTGTCTATTGTAAACCTGTTAATACAGATTTTGGCACACATATAAATCAATGAATGCATCTATTGTGAACACCTGCCTTATATATATATATATATATATTTATTGTACTCCCTCTGTCCCAAAATAAATGACTTGATTTTATCTATATTCGCATGTATCTAGAAGTATTTTAGTATATAGATACATTGAAATTTAGACAAATAAGTCACTTATTTTGGGACGGAGGGAGTTCATATTCTTGTTGTTACGACGTTGTCATTCTATTTTATTGGTAAATGGTCATCATGAAGAGGTATATTAGAATGCATGAAAAAAGAGCTAGCCGTGCTCTCACCCTCAGCCGGCAGTATGCATGTCTCGTCATGCACATAACTGAGATGCGGATGTTCCTTTCAGTGCTTCATTGCTAAATTATTGTACTGCATGATGAGTATGGTACTGCACTAGTACTGGTACGTACACCCATAGTAATTATTTCTGTTACTAATCAAATGCTACAATTTGCTTAGTTTACAGGAAACCCCTTTTAGGTTAATCATAAACATATTTAATCTTTTTTTGGTATTTTACCAAGAGACCATCAACTTTAGATAGATAATCCAAGGCCAATGAACTTTTGGGTAAATAACCAATTTTTTCCTGAAATTTTTGCAATTGGGAAAATGGACAGTGCAGATAGGTTAGTTGGGGGTGGTTGGGCCCTTGATGCCGTTGAGAGGATGGACAATCAGGACCGTGGATTTTGGTACGGGGCTGTAATAATTTCATGCAAGCCTTTTTTCTTAGAATATATCCTAGAATGTGCATTAACCATATATATAAAAGAAGTGTCAAATGGCACACAACACCACGCAGCGGCAAGTTCAGTTGCCACTTGCCATCAAAAGATGATAGCTTCTTGATAAGGGGGTGCTAATCTCCCTCCATCCACGGCTAAGACACGGGCGATAGAAAGCTAAAACTATCGGTCTTAAAAAGAGACCCGCTAAACACCACCTATTGAAGTCCTCACAAATCCTTGTTCTAATCGTCGTAGCTGTCAGCATGACTTTGTTGAAAACACATCATTTTGGTGCCTTCGAATGCACCAGAAGACTAGGATGAGCATCATCCACATGTCTTTGTGGTTAGCTGTGGGATAAGTCCTTATAGTCCACCTGTGAATCAGCTCGGTGTCCAGGTTGGGCTGCCCGTCCAGTCGGTCCAACGATGCAGGGGTCATCCTTAGACCTCTCTCGAGACCGCGCAACCTATAGGGAGGTGATGAAGTGTCTTGGGGTGCTGGTCACAAAGCGAGCAAGCCGTTGGATGAGTCAAACGACGATGTTGAAGCATGTCAGCCGTTCAACACCTGTTCTTGGAGACAAGCCACGTGAAAAAATTATAGCTAAAAGGTGATTGTGCTTTTCAGATCTGTCCATGACCTGAGCGAAGGTTGTGCCACCAAATAAGGTGTTGTAGGCTGACTTTGTTGAGTACATGCCATGATTGGTCCACTGCCACACTAGCTTGTCATCCCTGTCTGGTGAGAGTCGATCGCTAGAAAGCGCCTGTAGAGAAGGAAGACGCAATCCAAAAGCCACATTCTCGAAAGATTGTCCTTGACTGGCCGCGCGTTCGCCCGTCTTGTCGGCACTTTGTCCGCAAGGGTAGGGGTAATGTCGGTCACCTAGCATCGTTGAGCCAACTATCCTTCTAGAACTTCAAGCGCTCCCCGTTACCAATGATGAAGCATGTGGCCACCTCAAAGATAGCTCGTGCTAATGGGGGTACTTGGAGGCTGAACTCGGCCCACGCTCTAGTAGGGCCAGCTCGCTGTAGCCACAGCCATCGGCATCTTAGAAAAAGGTTTAGAAGATGGAGATGCGGGATGCCCAGGCCTTCGTAAATCTTGGGAATGGCGGTCATGTCCCAAGCCACGAGATAGTGCTGGACATTTATCTCCAAGTGCCCCTTCCACATTAAAACCCTGCAAATCTTCAGCAGGGCCTCCAAGATTTTTAGCGGAATGTCGATCGACATCATAACGTGCATGATTTCATGCAAGTTTTTCACATAGTTTTTTGCGGTGCCATTACGATGCTAACTAATAGTAAACACTGGCTTACGAGGAGTAACCTTGGCAATGCCCATGGTGATGGACTTGGGATTTCGCAGAAAAGAGAACGCTGGGGAGTTCGTCGGATGTCAGGGAAAACAATGAAGACAAAGTCGCCTAAATATTAGGGAAACACTCTATTACAAGTTGTCCTCTAGATTTCGGTACCCCCGCTTGGTCTTCTCCCGCCCTATATATAATAGGTTGGGTCTCAAAGCTGTATGCGATATGTTTCATACACGCGTGATTACAATATCAATATAATATCGATTCGTGATTTTTTTCCTAATACAACAAAGGGTCTCTGTCGGTTGCTTCCTTGGGCTTTTATATGGAATCTCTATGGGTCGTAGGCCTTTTACCCAATGTAGGGTGGCGAATAATGAGCATCCGAATAATCATACCCATGTCAGTATCCCCCGAGACTCTACCTTGAATCCGTAGTTTTCAGGTTGAGTCTCAGAGTTTTCTTTCTTCTTTCTCTCGTTCTGTTTAATTTTGTTTTTTGTAGGGATTTTGGTACAACGAGTCTGATGCTTTCGACGGATCGGGAATCAGTTAATTGCTCCTAGATAAAAACAAGGTTGACCTGCACCAAACTCAAGTCCCCGGGCTTGAATCCAGAATTTGTTGCTGGTGTAATTTAGTTCGAGCCGCTGAGGTCTTACCGAATACTGAATTCCAGTTTTCTATTTTTTATTAGGTACCCAACGCGTCCGTCGGGATTTTGCATCGTATCGTTGATACGGATTTTTACTGGCATAGCACATTCTTGTGCGATTACCAGGCCACACAGGACGAATCCTGGGGTCTTACCTTCGTGTTTCTGAACACAGCATTCGGATTTTTTCTCGCGTCTAAGCGTGATCCGAGGTTTTTGGCTTTCTTGGCAGTTGGCCTGCTGGGCCGCCAATATTTCTGATTATATCAGATATTTTTATTATTTTATACTATCTCCTGATGGGAGTAACACCTTTTTGAGGATACACTAGTGTAAAACTCAAAAGGTTTTTGCAATTTGTCAATGCACTTTATACACAAAGGTATTTCTATCGGGTGCGCGTTAGCGCTCCTAATGGGAGTAGCCCTCGAGGCTATGTTCGGATGCCTGTATCTAGACATAGGCTCATAATTGCTATTAGTATTGATCTTTGAAAAATAAGATTAAGATACAAATAACTTCTCTTTATATACAAGGCAAAAATCGACGGTACATTATTCTTTGAGAAGATGGCTATTTTTAGCCTTTTCTCCTGGACATCTTGGCTTAATAATCCGAATTGTAACTCTTATTACTTTTGCAAATAATATTATGCGTAAAAGCATCGTAGTTGTGCTACGTTCCATGGATTTGAGTAATTTACTCTTGTCTTCTTGTCTTGTAGTCGATATGCCCCTCCGGGAATCACTTCTATGACGATGTACAGTCCTTCCCATAGCGATTCTAGCTTCTTATGGCCATCTTGCTTGAGACGAAGAACTAGGTCCCCTACTGCGAAGGACCTAGGCCGCAATCTTCTGCTATGGTAATTGCGCAAGTTTTGCTGGTACATAGTTGCTCCTTAGAGGGCTTCATCTCGAGTTTCATCAAGCGCATCCACATCATCTTCAAATGCTTCTCTTGATTCCTCTTTATTATATGCAGCCACTCTTGGCGATTCGTGTGATACTTCAACTAGAAGCACGGCTTCCGCACCGTGGACCAAAAAGAAAGGCGTCTCTTGTGTTGAATTATTTGGAGTTGTACATAAACTCCATAACACGGATGGTAATTCATCCACCCATGCTCCTTTTGATCTGTCAAGTGGTGCCAGTTGTCTCTTTTTGAGTCCAGCGGTAACTAGTCCGTTGGCTTTTTCAACCTGTCCATTTATTTGCGGGTGAGCTACCGAAGCGTAGTTTATTTTGATGCCCATCTCCTGGCAGTACTCCTTGAACTCATTGGAAGTGAAGTTTGTCCCATTATTCGTGATGATGTTGTTCGGTACGCCAAACCAAAATACTATAGATTTGATAAAATTCACAACTGAAGTTCCATCTTGGGTGGTGACAGGCATTGCTTCAATCCATTTAGTAAATTTGGTGACTGCTACTAGAAGAAAGACGTGTCCTCCCGGCGATGATTTGTGAAGTTTTTCCACCATGTCGAGTCCCCACTGCACGAAAGGCCAAGCCAAGGGTATGGGATTCAGCTCAGCGGCTGGTGCTCCAGGCTTTGTTGCAAATCGTTGACATGCTTCACATGTTCTGACAATGTCCTTTGCATCTTGTACTACAGTGAGCCAATAAAATCTTGCCCTGAATGCTTTTGCAGCAATTGCTCGGCTACTAGCATGGTGACCATAGACGCCTTCATGTATATCTTTCAGTATAATTTTTCCTTCTTCAGGTGTTATGCAACGTTGCAACACACCCGAAATACTTCTTTTGTATAGTTCTCCTTTAATTGTCCTGAAAACCTTCGATCATCGGGTGATTCACCGAGCTTCTATCACATCCTATAGTAGTTCTCCCTTAATCATATATGCTATATACGGCTGCATCTAGGCTGGTTCAATTAGCATGACCTCTTTGATTTCTTGTTCTTTTTCTTTGATGGCCTCTTCTATGTTCTTGGTTCCTGAAGGAGCCCTCGACTCTTTTTGCGGATGCTTCTTTTTTCCTGTTTTTGGTGCCATGACTTTCGAGACTCTTTTCGCTTTGATTGATCGCTCCACTATCTCCTCCCAAAAAACTCCTGGTGGTATTGGTAAACATAATGATCCGATATTTGCTAGATTGTCGGCTTCCTCATTGCTTGCTCTTCCTATATGTGATACTTCACACCCATCAAATTGGGCCTCCATAATGCCATATAAGTCGCGATAAGCGACCATATTTTCGCTGACAATGTTACATTTGTTCATTGCCTGCTGTGCCACATGGTTGGAGTCTCCGAAGATTTTGAGGCGAGTTGCACCGCAAGCTTTGGCCATTCGCGTGCCATGCAACAGGGCCTCGTATTCCGCTTCATTATTGGATGCGTTTGTAAAGCTCATCCGAAGAATATAGCGCATTTTATCGCCTTGGGTGATATTAGTATGACTCCTGCTCCTGCTCCCTTTGTTCTTTTTGATCCATCAAAGTACATGGTCCATGTGCTAGAAAGGTCTGATGGACCCGCACATTGCAATTCCGTCCACTCTGTGATGAAATCTGGCAAAACTTGTGACTTAATTGCTTTGCGCTTCTCATAAGTGATATCCCGAGGAGATAATTCGAGCCCCATAGATAAACACGACCAGTTGCTTCTGGATTGTTGAGGATGCTTGACAAAGGTGTCTCGTTGACCACTACGATCGGGTGCTCCGAAAAATAGTGGCATAGCTTTCGTGCTGTCATAAATACTCCGTATGATAGTTTATGATAGTGTGGGTACCTTTGTTTAGATGGCGATAAAACCTCACTCAGGAAGTATACTGGCCTCTGCACATCGTGCGTCTTTCCTTCTTCGGGTCGTTCTACAACCAGAATTGTGTTGACGACTTAATATGTTGCAGCAATATAAAGGAGTAAATGTTCTTTCTCTTTTGGCGACACGACGACAGGGGATGTCGAAAGTGTCCTTTTAAGATCTTCAAAGGCATGCTGAGCTTTTCTGTCTACTCGAATTTTTCTGATTTTCTCATGAGGGCGTAGAAATGGAAGCACTTTTTCTCCTAATCTTGCAATAAAACGACTCAGCGCCACCACTCGTCCCGCCAATTGCTGTACCCCACGTAGATTTGTTGGCTTCTTCATTGTGAGGATAGCTTGTATTTTTTCGGGGTTAGCCTCGATCCCTCTGGTTGATACCAAATATCCGAGGAGTTGTCCTGCTGGAACTCCAAAGGAACACTTCTTCGGGTCCAGTTTGATGCTGAACCTGTCGAGATTTATGAATGTTTCTTCTAGGTCCTTGATCAGCGCCGATCCTTGACCTGTGGTAAATATGACATCATCAATATACACTTGTACGTTCGTACCTATTTGGCTTCCCAGTAACTTCTACATCATTCGCTGATATGTTGCTCCAGCGTTCTTCAGGCCAAACGACATTGTTGTGTAGCAGAAAATGCCGTAAGGTGTGATAAACGTTGTTTTCTCCTAGTCTTCCTCCTTCATCCTGATCTGGTGGTATCCTGAATAAGCATCCAAGAAAGAAAGACGTTTGCATCCCGCATTTGCATTGATGATTTGATCGATTCGCGGCAATGGGAAGTGATCTTTTGGGCAATGTTTGTTCAGTGCAGTAAAGTCGATACACATCCAAAGTTCCGTAGTGTTTTTATTTGGAACACATACTGGGTTTGCAAGCCACTCTGATTTTGTCAATTCTTTGATAAAATTGGCATCGGTTAGGCGATAGAGCTCCTTTCCAATGGCCTTGTGTTTTGGTCCTGTGAAGCATCGAAGTGCTTGTTTTACTGGCTTTGCCTTTGGATCTAAATTTAGTGCATGCTTAGCAAGTTCCCTGGGGATTCCCGGCATGTCAGAAGGTAGCCATGCGAAAATATCCCAGTGCTCACGGAGGAACTCGATAAGCGCGCTTTCCTATGCAAGATCAAGGTTGGAAGCCACAAATGTTGTTTTCGTCGGGTCAACGGGGTGGGTCTATACTTCTTTTGTGTCTTTTGCCATGTCAAAAGCCTGATCAGGATTGACACGTGCTACCTCTAGAGGTTGTTTGTTTGCCAAACTTTTGAGTTGCTCGAACTATGTTGCCATCCCGAAAGACTCAGAAATTTTGTTGAACTCTCGATCACAACTATCCTCCCGTGTGAAGCTTCCTTGCACCGTGATAATTCCCTTTGGTGCTAGCATTTTCATTACTAAATATGCGTAATGTGGTACTGCCATGAAACGTGCAAAGGCTGGTCATCCCAGGATTGCATGGTATTACGATGGCCAATCCATGACTTCGAATTCGAGTTTTTCTCGCCTGAAATTTAATTTGGAACCAAAAACCACGTCAAGGAAAACTTGGCCTAAAGGAATTTTGGCTTTACCTGGTACTATTCTGTGGAAAGAGGTTTCTGTTGGAGCGAGATTATCCTGAGGGTAGCCTATTGTCCGCAATGTTTTGACGTAGATCAAATTTATGCTACTCCCTACATCCTTGAAGACCTTGCTCATGTCGAATCTGCCAATTTGTGCTTCTACTATCAGGGCGGAATGTCCTGGTTGTGGGACTCGGAGTGGGTGATCTGCTCTGCTGAACTTAATTTCTTGCTCTGACCAATGGAGATACTCAGGTGTGGCTGATGTTGATGTTCCTGCCATATTTATTTGTCTTGTGATGAGCTTCTGAATTCTATTGGGTGGACGCCCTTTCTGAATCATAGACATTGTTCCTTTTGATCTAAGGTACTCGTTGTTTTGATCGTTTGAATTTTGCGATGGTGCAATTGGTGGTGGTGCACCGATAGCTAGTGCACCAGGAATGGATGTGTACCCTCGGTTTGCTGCTTCGGCTGCCTTTGTGTTGCATAACTCCTGCATCTTCAAGAATGTTCGACAGTCTTTCATCAGGTGATTGGATTATCGCCTGCCTGCTGAGTCGACATAAAAATGCATATTACAGGGTCCTTCCAACATTTGTATCACGGACATAGGTGGATCTCATGCTCTTGGCTGATATCACTGTGCGGATTGGCTTCCTCCGACGTCGTCTCTGTTCTGGCGTATCCGCCATTATTGTCGTTGCTTCTGTTGTTACCTTCACCCGAAAAACCTGCTGCGACGTAACTTGGTCTCGCGTTCCCATCGTTGTTCCTTCGTCTTCTGTCATTGCCGTGTTTATCCCTGTCTTCCTCGGGTGACCGCGTGTGCTTATTATGTAGCGCGTCTTCTCCATCAGCCCAGCGGTTTGCTATTTCCATCAACTATGATATTGTCTTTGGTTTCGTCCTACCCAGCTCTTCTATGAATTCTCGGCGACGTAGGCCGTCATTGAAGGTGTCAATGACCCTCTCATCCGATATGGTCTCAGCTGATTTTTTATGATATTCCATCTCTGTATGAATGCTCTTATTGACTCGCCGGATTTTTGTTTGCATGCTTGCAATTGTTCCAAGGATGTTGGTCGCTTGAATGTAGAATGAAAGTGTCGAATGAACTTATCTTCCAGATCGTTCCAGCTACCAACTGAACCTTCGGGTAACTGCCTTAACCATGACCGTGCGGCGCTGGTGAGGTGTAGTTGTAGGCTTTGCATCGCAGTAGTTGTGGATCCGTCCTGTAGTTTGATGGTGGCTAGATAATCTGCTAGCCAAGCTTTGGGTTCCTGGAGCCCATCGTATTTGTGTCAATCATGTGGAAGTTTAAAATCTTTCGGTACCAAGGCTCTGCGAATCCTGTGTGTGAAGCAACTGGCCCCGTATAATTCATGGTCGTCTTTGTCATCTCCATCTTGATATCGTCGGGTGCGGTTTTTGTCTCTGGTTCCACTGCTCCTATGTTGGGTGTTGTCATTCCTTGTGTTGCTTCGTGGCTCGGATCCTACGAGGTGCGCCTGGTGTGGTGATTGCGATCGCCGGGTGTGTCCTGCTTGTCGAGGACTGTTTTGACGGTGTGGGGACCTTTGCGTGAGTCCTTGTTCTGCTTCCACAAGTGAGGCTCCTACCATGCCGAGATTCATCAGAGCGGAGCGGTGGAGGGCCGTGCACGGATCGTCGGGTGCGGGTTGAGTGGTGATCAGGTATGTCTGCGTGGCTACAATGGCTGCCTGAGCTGTTTTTGCCTTGATGTTTCCTGCTTGATCGATCGACATGAATGATAAGTCGAGGCCTCGGATGATTCCACTTCTATCTGCTTTAGAGATATTCTATAATCGAGATGTCGCTCTTCTTGGTGGTGCTTCTCCTGTCACACTCCTTGACCCTCGTGTAGAGCTTAGTTGGGCCCATCGTAAACTCGATTCGTCGGCTAACCTTTTCCTTTCATCGAGCTGTCTTTGCATTCGGAGTAGGTCTCTCTTCTTGTGGTGGAGAAAATATTGGTACGCTAGTAGATCCTCATGTGAAGCATATGCCGTCATTGGGACTGCTCCCGAAATTGCCTCTCTTGCTTTTTGCCATGCCGACGCTGGTAGCCGAAGTTCTGGTCTCTCTTTTGTGCATGGTTCTCCGCCTCCTCCTCGAACTATGCGATTATCTGCTATTTCTCCTCCGTTTCCATGTTCTCCTCCATTGTTGTGTTCTCCTTCGTTGCCGTGGTTTCCTGCATGGTCATCTAATAAAATATCATTAGGGTTTATGACGGGATTACCGTTTTCGTCGCGTGGCGTTGAGGTATCTCCGTTGATCATGTACACTTGGTGGCGTATTTTATGTGGCCTGATGGTGTCACCTTTTGCTTCTGCGGGTGCGTTGGTAGTACTCTGAGATCATAGTTCTGGATAAATCTTCACCATCCTTTCTTCAAAATCGACATTCTCACTGCTTTCTTCGGGTTCTAAGTTTGTTGGGTTTTCTCCGTGTGGTGAGATTGATTGGCCACCTTCTTTTTCTGCTTCGATTTGAGCTGTGATATTTGTGTGGGGGGGGGGTCCAACGATGCTGGTACTGTTACAGGTGTGGCCTTTCCCACCGACAGTTCTGATGTGATCAGGGCCGAAACATGTGACTCCTGTGTGTTGTCTCCCTAGAAGTGGAGGCTTCTGATGATTAGATCGGATCCGCCATTGAAATCGGCGGGTACTACTATGAGGGTGGGTGGGTGCGGATCTGTTTTCGTCGAGTCGATGTTTGGTGGAGAGCGTTCCGCCAAATCCGTGTTTCCAGCATTCAAGTTTCCCACAGACGGCGCCAATTGACGAGGGGTAACCTCGACAATGCCCATGGTGATGGACTTGGGGTTTCGCGGAAAAGAGAACGCTGGGGATTTCGTCGGATGTCAAGGAAAACAATGAAGACAAAGTCGCCTGAATATTAGGGAAACACTCTATTACAAGTTATCCTCTAGATTTCGGTACCCCCGCTTGGGCTTCTCCCGCCCTATATATAATAGGCCGGGTCTCAAAGTTGTATGCGAATAGGTTTCATACACGCGTGATTATAATACCAACATAATGTTGGTTCGTGGTTTGTTTCCTAATACAACAAAGGGTCTCTGTCGGTTGCTTACTTGGGCTATTATCTGGAATCTCTATGGGCCGTAGGCCTTTTACCCAATGTAGGGTAGCGAATAGTGAGCATCCGAGTAATCATACCCATGTCACTGGCGCTAACTAATAGTAAATACTGGCACTAGCTAAGCATTTGATATCCAAAAATGATGTTCTTTTTTTTGCGAAATTCCACCGATTTATTAATTATCATTAACAGTAGTACAAAGAGTCCCAAAAGTAATAAAAATGACAAATAGGTCATTAGACCACCTAGCAACGACTACGAACGCTAGCGCGAGCTAAATGATACATTGCAAATGTATCTATAATTTTTAATGTTCCATGCTTAGTTTTATCCACTTTCTTGGGTTTTGTTCCAACTTCGGAGTACTTTTCATATGATTTCTTGGACTAACCTATTAACAAGAGCCACAGTGCCAGCTGCCTGTTTTCTGCTATTTTTGGTTCTAGGAAAGTCAGAAAATGAATATTCCTGGAATTGGACAGGACAAAAGCCAAGGTACCTAGTTTTCCGGAAGTCATCAAGTGCCAGAATACGAGACGGAGAGGGGCCACCACACCACCTAGCCGCGCGGCCCAGCCTAGCCCGCGCCAGGGGGTGGTGAGGCCAGCCCTGGCACCCCCTCGGCCTCCCCTTCCGACTATAAGATACCCTCGGGACGTAAACCCTAAGGACCCGATCAAAAATCCACGAAAGAGTATGTAGCCGCCGTCATCTCCATCCCTAGATCGGGAGGGATCTAAAGCTCTTCCCGGCACCCTGCCGGAGAGGGGAATTCACCCTGGAGGCCTTCTTCATCACCATGCAAGCCTCCGGTGTGATGCATGAGTAGTTCATCCTTAGACTACGGATCCATGTAGTAGCTAGATGGCTGGTTCTCCTCCTTTGTGCTTTCATGTCTAGATCTTGTGAGCTCCGTTCATGATCAAGATCATCTATTTGTAATTTTGCATGTTGTGTTTGTGGGGATCCGACGGATATTGAGATGCTATTTCAGATTGATTATTGATTCTATCATGTCTTTGTTATTTGTGATCTTGCATGCTTTCCATTGTTAGTAGCTATCTTGGCCAAGTAGATGCTAGCAACTCCAAGAGTTAGTATTTATTCTCGATAGTGGGTTCATGCCTCTGGTAATCTGGGGAAGTGACAGAAATCTCTAGGGTACTAGATGTGTTGTTGCTACTAGGGAGAAAATAGCAATCCTTTGTTCATAGAACAATCGTATTGTTTACTTTACATGCAGTTCGTAAAGCAATAATCTGTTACTTGCAACTTAATACTGGAGGGGGTTCGGATGATAACCTGAAGGTGGATTATTAGTCATAGATGCAGTTGGATGGCGGTCTATGTATAATGTTGTAATGCCCAATCAAGTCTCAAAGGAGTCAAGATGATTAGTATATGCATGTATTGCTTTCTCGATGTTTGTCAATTGCCCCGCTGTAATTTGTTCACCTAGCATGTTATCTATCTAAGAAGAGCCACCTCTAGTGAACTATGGATCCCGGTCCTTGTCTTTTATATTCAATCTACAAACTTTTACTGCTTTGTGTTTACTTTCTGCAAACTTTTACTTCTTTCCATTCGATACGTTTAATCCTTTGTTTTCCGCAAAACACAGTGAGATTGACAACCTCATCGCAAGTTGGGGAAAAAGTTCTGTGGTTGTGTTGTGCAGGACTCCACGTTGCTACTAGCACCGGTAGTGCGCCCTGCCAAGGCTCAGCTAGCAACACCTTTGGGGTGTTTCCTTGCTCCTACTGGTTCGATTAAACCTTGGTTTCATACCGAGGGAAACTTGCTATTGTGCTCATCATACCTTCCTCTTGGGGTTCCCAACGAGCTCTACATCAACCATGCACCAGCACTTTTCTAGGCGCCGTGCATTGAGCCATCAAGCATTTTTCTGGCGCCGTTGCCGGGGAGTTAAGGACATCTTCACAAGGGGAGTCCCTCATAACCAATCTCTTTACTTTTTTGTTTTTGTTTTGCTTAGTTCTCTTTTTGCTTTGTTTGCTTGTTTTGTTCTTCAAAAACACAAAAAAATTAGTTTTACAAGTTTGCTTTCTTATTTGAAAGCCCAAAAAATGACTATTCTTGAAAACACTAAGTTGTGTGACTTCACTAGCACCAACAACAATGATTTCATGAGCACACCTATTGCTCCACTTGTGGCTGAAAATACTTTCTTTGAGATAAAACCTGCTTTGCTCAATCTTGTTATGAGAGAACAATTTTCTGGTATTGGTAATGAAGATGCTGCTTCCCATCTAAATAACTTTGTTGAACTTTGTGAGATGCAAAAGCATAGGGATATAGATGGTGATATTATTAAGCTTAAATTGTTTCCTTTCTCTTTGAGAGGAAAAGCTAAAGAATGGTTGAATTCCTTAACTAGGAATAGTATTGATTCTTGGACTAAATGCAAAGATGCTTTTATTGGAAAATACTATCCTCCTCCTAAGATTATATCTATGAGAAGTGAAATAATGAAGTTTAAACAACTTGATAATGAACATGTTGCTCAAGCTTGGGAAAGAATGAAATCTTTGGTAAAGAATTGTCCCACTCATGGACTGACTGCTTGGATGATCATCCAAACTTTTTATGCAGGATTGAACTATTCTTCAAGGAACCTATTGGATTCTGCTGCTAGAGGTACCTTTATGACCATCACTTTGGGTGCTGCAACAAAACTTTTGGACAATATGATGGTTAATTATTCTGAATGGCATACTGAGAGAGCTCCCCAAGGTAGGAAGGTAAATTCTGTTGAGGAAAGCTCCTCCTTGAGTGATAAGATTGATATTATTATGTCCATGCTTGTTAATGGGAAAGCCCATATTGATCCAAATAATGTTCCTTTAGCCTCTTTGGTTGCTCAAGAAGAGCAAGTTGATGTGAACTTCATAAGAAATAACAATTTTGGCAACAATGCTTATGGTAACAATGCTTATAGGAACAACTTTGGTAACAACAATTATAAGCCATATCCTCCCAACAATGGTAATGCTTATGGAAATTCTTACAACAATAATAAGAGTGCCCCCTCTAAACTTGAAGTTATGCTTAAAGAGTTTATTAGTAAACAAACTGCTTTCAATAAAACTATTGAGGAAAAACTCTCTAATGCTGAAAGAAATATAGCATCTTTAGCTGAAGCTCAATCTACTTTGAATAAAATGGCTGCTAAACCTGAAACTAATGATAATCCCTTTGCAGCTACTAATGCCATACAAGTAAGAATTGATGAAAATGTTAGACTATTAGCTGAATTACATGCTAAGTGGGAAAGAGAAGATGAAATTGCTAGAAACATTAGTGTTTCTACTATTACCACCACTAGTGTTGAGGCTAGTAATAGTTACTTTAGATGAGAAATTTGACTTTGATCTTGATGGTTGCAATATCTCTAAAGTTATTAAGTTCCTACAAAAGCTTGCTAGAAGTCCTAATGCTAGTGCTATGAACATGGCCTTTACAAAACACATTACTGATGCTCTCATAAAGATTAAAGAAGAAAAGATGAAACATAAAGCTTCTATTCCTATAAACCAAGAGGATGGTTGGGAACCCATCATTAATATGAAAGTGAATGACTTTGATTTCAAAGCTTTATGTGATCTTGATAGTAGTGTTTCTATTATGCCTAGAAGGATTTATGATATGCTTGAGTTGCCTCCTCTTGAAGATTGCTATTTGAATGTCCCACTTGATGATAATGTTAAAAAGAAACTCATGGGGAGTCTTAATGATGTTCTTATTATGGTTAACAATGCCTATGTCCCCGTTGATTTCTATGTTTTGGATGTTGAATACAATGCTTCTTGTCCTATTACTTTGGGAAGACCTTTTCTTATAACTGTTGGTGCCATCATTGATATGAAAGAAGGCACCATTAAATATCAACTCCCACTCAAGAAAGGTATAGAACACTTCCCCAAAAAGAGAGAGAAGATTTCTTTTGCTTCTCCTATGAAAACAAAATTTGGTCTTGATGCTTCTTCATTTGAGAACACTTGATTCTTTCTTGCTTCTTATGCCTAACTTAAAGCCGTTAAAGAAAAGTACTTATTGGGAGATAACCCAAAAGTTTTAGATGAGTCTTGGAAGTTATTACTTCCGTAATAACCGCTCCTTATCCTTTTTATTTGCTTTTTGTGCCAAGAGTAACCTCTAATGAGAGAGAAGTAATGATTGGGAAAGTTGCTGTCCCGAAACAGATTTCTGTGCTTCACCGTAAAAATTCGTGTAAAATCTCTGAACGTCTTTTTGAGGCGTGAATTTTTGTGCTTCTGCCCCAGGTTGTTATCTAACTTACTTTAGTTCAACACTTTTTGATTTGAGAAACAGAAGGTCTTAGAAATAATTCGCCTTTACCTGCTGGTCTGTTTTGACATATTTTTGCCATTTTCTGCATTTGCTTCTTGTTGGTTCCTTTTTGAGTTCTTTTGGGGGAATTGAGCTTTTTGAGGGAAGTTCTACAGTAGCTAGTGTTCTAATGGAAGTTTATTTGGTGTTAGAACTGAACCTTAAGACCTTTTATCTTGAGTACACTAATGTTGCTAATAAAGATTGTGTGAAGTTTTGTATGAAGGAAAATTTTCAGGTGTATGGAAGGAATGAGTAATAAGATGAAGGATGGACTAAAGCTCAAGCTGGGGGATGCCACGCGTGTCACCCCAAGAAATATCCAAGAAGTACAAGCGTCAAAGCTTGGGGATGCCCAAGGCATCCCCTTCTTCATCAATAAAAATCCCAGGTTTCTTCCAAACGCTTCATTTTTATTGTTTCATGCACAGTTGTGTTGTTCTTGCAGCGTCTTATTTTTTGTTTTCGTTTTGGTTTTTCGTTTGCTTGGTTTTCTGAATAAATTGGGTGGACCCCCTCTTTCATACTTTGGTTTGCAAATAGTTTGGTTTAGTTTGGAAAAGAGTAGGAAAGTTCATGCTTATGTGGTAAAAAGAGCTCGTTTTTGACTGTGGCCTATGCTTTGTCATGCCATGCTTGATATTGTTTTGGCTATATGCTTAGTATTCTTTGCTATAGCATGACTTGTTATAAACAATTAAGATTGCTTAATGTGCCTTGGATGAATCATGCATTGTTTTAGCATATTAAAGCATAGTATAGTGGTATTCTCCTTTGATGCTTTATTTGGGTTGACTTGGCACATGCTCACACCATGTTATGACTATCCCAAGTCACCATAGCCTTTATGATCCTTTAGTTTTCAACTTGTAGTATCACTTTATGCTTTGATCAATGATGTTTTGTCACTCTACATGATTATGATCATTATTGCTCTTTTAGTTTGTCGCTCCCAGTCTTTTGCTAGCCTCCACAACAAAGTATGAGTTCCACTCATGCATCCAACTCCCTAAACCAAGTTATTCCAAAGAGTCCACCATACCTACCTACTAGCTTATGCTATTCCAAGTATATTCATGCTTTTTTTACCTTCCAAATTAAACTTGTTATGAGAAAACTAGTGATTAAAGCTCTCACGAACTTGATGGCACACTTTACTTTACTTGCCCTTAATAAACTTGAACCATTGTGTCGTCTATGTTGTATATGCTTGCACTTATTTGTTGGGAATTAGCAGAACCATGCTTTCATGGGGAACGCTTTCAACATTGCACTTGGTACTTGTACCTAGTTGATATCATGCTCTTTTGTATATGGATGTCGTCGGTGTGAAATGAAAGGGGAGCTTGTAAGTCCATGGAGTTATGTATATGTGTTAGAGAAACGCCTGGGCCGCTGGTCTAATCCATGCTGACATGGTGGAAACCTGCAGCGTAACCATAATGAGCTGTCTATGAAGCATTCTTCTTATAAAAAAAGAGTCCTATATTGAGAAAGAAAAAAAAAAGAGAAAAGAGAAAAAAAAGATACTATGAAAAGAGGACAGAGAGAAAAAAGCACCATATTCCCATGGTAAATAAGAAGAATGCTGAGATGCTCGTTGTGTGCTTGCCTTGTCATTTTGATATGGGGATTCTTCCGTATCATCGGGCAAGGGGTACCCCGTTGGCGGTTCTCTATGATACACATGTACTTACAATGACAAGAACTTACCCATGACTAAACTTGAGTAGCATGAGGAGCGACCCTCGTATACAAGGGACATGAGATTTCTGACTTATACTTCGTCAAGCATGTACACCATAGTTTGTTCACTTTAACCTTAATCACTTCAAGATGCTTATGATAGGGGCAATGAGAGCTGAAAGCTATTAAGTACCATAATTTTTGGAAGCTCTTTATGAGACTTGAATCCCTACTTCCTTCTATGAAGGCCTTTCTTCCACCATTATATTGAGTCTCCACCTTCTATCTTTATGCACCTACTTTGAGAGCATAGTGGCCATTCTTAGTTCTATGTGCATTGTCCCAAGACTAGTTGATTGATGCATAACTTGATATTGCTTGTTTTAAACTATTTGTATCTAGTCACTCTTATGAACTTTGAAGGTGTCCTATGCATTTATATTTGCTACTCTATTGAGGGACAAGCTGAATACTAGTATGGTATGTTTTCTTTATGTGAAACAAACAAACGTCTTGCAAAGCATTGTTATTCATGAATCTTCTGTTTGTGCCTTTTCATGTTGCATCATAGTTTCTTTGTCTTATTGCTAGAACTTTGTCTTTCATGTTATGATTGAAGTACTATGATCCCAGCTTTGAATGTTTTACAAATACTTTGATCAAGTCTTTGATGGTGCATGTCACCTCAAAAATTATTCTTTCTTTTTATCACTTACCTACTCGAGGACGGGCAGGAGTTAAGCTTGGGGATGTTGATACATTACAAATGTATCTATGATTTTTTATGTTCCATGCTTAGTTTTATCCACTTTCTTGTGTTTTGTCCCAACTTTGGAGTACTTTTCATATGATTTCTCGGACTAACATATTAACAAGAGCCACAGTGCCACCTGCGTGTTTTCTGCTGTTTTTGGTTCCAGGAAAGTCAGAAAATGAATATTCTCGGAATTGGACGGGACAAAAGCCAAAGTGCCTATTTTTCCAGAAGTCATCAAGTGCCAGAATACGAGATGGAGAGGGGCCAGGGGCCACCACACCACCTGGCCGCGGCCCAGCCTGGCCCGCGCCAGGGGGTGGTGAGGCCAGCCCTGGCACCCCCTCGGCCTCCCCTTCCGACTATAAGATTTCCTCGGGACGTAAACCCTAAGGACCCGATCAAAAATCCACGAAAGAGTCTGTAGCCATCGTCATCTCCATCCCTAGACCGAGAGGGATCTAAAGCTCTTCCCGGCACCCTGCCGGAGAGGGGAATTCACCCTGGAGGTCTTCTTCATCACCATGCAAGCATCCGGTGTGATGCGTGAGTAGTTCATCCTTAGACTACGGATCCATGTAGTAGCTAGATGGCTGGTTCTCCTCCTTTGTGCTTTCATGTCTAGATCTTGTGAGCTCCGTTCATGATCAAGATCATCTATTTGTAATTCTGCATGTTGTGTTTGCGGGGATCCGACGGATATTGAGATGCTATTTCAGATTGATTATTGATTCTATCATGTCTTTGTTATTTGTGATCTTGCATGCTTTCCGTTGTTAGTAGCTATCTTGGCTAAGTAGATGCTAGCAACTCCAAGAGTTAGTATTTATGGTCGATAGTGGGTTCATGCCTCTGGTAATCTGGGGAAGTGACAGAAATCTCTAAGGTACTAGATGTGTTGTTGCTACTAGGGAGAAAGCAACAATCCTTTGTTCATAGAACAATCGTATTGTTTACTTTACACGTAGTTCGTAAAGCAATATTCTGTTGCTTGCAACTTAATACTGGAGGGGGTTCGGATGATAACCTGAAGGTGGATTATTAGTCATAGATGCAGTTGGATGGCGGTCTATGTATAATGTTGTAATGCCCAATCAAGTCTCAAAGGAGTCAATATGATTAGTATATGCATGTATTGCTTTCTCGATGTTTGTCAATTGCCCCACTGTAACTTGTTCACCCAGCATGTTATCTATCTAAGGAGAGCCACCTCTAGTGAACTATGGATCCCGGTCCTTGTCTTTTATATTCAATGTACAAACTTTTACTGCTTTGTGTTTACTTTCTGCAAACTTTTACTTCTTTCCATTCGATACGTTTAATCCTTTGTTTTCCGCAAAACACGGTGAGATTGACAACCTCATCGCAAGATGGGGACAAAGTTCTGTGGTTGTGTTGTGCAGGTCTCCACGTTGTTACTAACACCGGTAGTGCGCCCTGCCAAGGCTCAGCTAGCAACACCTTTGGGGTGTTTCCTTGCTCCTACTGGTTCGATTAAACCTTGGTTTCATACTGAGGGAAACTTGCTGTTGTGCTTATCATACCTTCCTCTTGGGGTTCCCAACGAGCTCTACATCAACCACGCACCAGCACTTTTCTGGGCGCCGTGCATTGAGCCATCACTGAACGTGTGCCATCGTCCTCGGTCCTCCATCACCGGAGCCCGCCAAAGCTTGTCGTAGTAGAGTTTGTTGTAGTAGACAGATGGAAAGTTATCGTGCTAAGGCCACAAAGGGCCAGCGCATTAGAGGAACAACCATCACCAATAATGACAACCGTAGATCGGAAGAGATTGACCTGAAAACAAACCAAAGAAGATGAAAATAGACAGAATCCTAGCAGATTCACCAGGCAATGACTCCATGCACCCTCCGTCTATGCTAGATGCACCACTAGGGCGAGGATAGAGTAGGGAGGAATTTATTCTAACTTCGGGAGGTAGCATCGCCTCAACATCCCAAAGAAGACACTAAAAACAGACTAAACAAATACCAGAAAGCCTTTCGCCGGTGAGAGGTCGTGGTCCTCCACACCTCCAAGGACCTAGGGCCACTGGAGGCGGAGCGAACCGACGACATCACCAGCAAGGGGTGCGGAACCCTAGATGGGTTTTCTCTCCTTCGCCTCTCGCTAGCGGCTAGCTGTACCGGTTCGGTGGTGGCGTCGAGTCGAGCCAGGTTAATGGCCCTCCAAAAAAATGATGTTCTTAGCAGCAAAATATCTGAAAACCACTGCACATGTTTATGGTTAGGGGCGGATGATCGAGTGCATGCTGGTACCCCAGTTACCAAAAAACTTGTTTTAGGAGTACACATATGCAGACTTGCACACATGGTGAAAAATATTTATTTTACAAAGGACCTTTTTAGGAGTGGAATGATTTAAAGCTCATAAGACACACAATTACAACTTACACACAATTACATCTTACACACAATTACATCTTACACTGACGACTGAAAGAATGACCGTTGGACCGAGCCGCTACCGCGATGCGCCCTGCCGCCATAGCCGGCCCCCACCACCGCCCCCTCTCCACGGCGTCCCCCGGCCAGCCAGCTCTCACCACCGCCCTAGCCATCCCCCACCTCCCCTACCATGCCCCCAACTTCACCCCTGCCTTCCTCGATCTCGCGGCGCCACTCGTAGATCGAGACCTCAGATCGGTCATGGTTGCTCCCTCATCGGCCTCCCCTATGCCGGTGCGTGTGGGGTGGGCTCTGCGACACCTCCGGAGTGTGGTCCTCAAGCCTCTCCCTTGATGAACCTTCGCTCGAGGACTGCGCCTCCATCTGTGCGGCTTTGTCCGCTTGGAAGGGTGCGGGGTACCCTCCGTCCTCGACACCTATGGCGGCTACTCCAGCTGCAATTCTCCGGGCTCCGTCCATGGCCAGACCCACTATGCCACGTCACGAACGCATATCAGTGCGGCTTCATTCTACCACCCCTACCTCGCTGCCCCAGCACCTCGGCTCCTCCCTTCCGCCAGTTACTCCTGAGGAGTCCCTACCCGAGGAGGGGTGGACATGAGTAATGTCTCGTCACATGTGTCATGAAGCCTGAAGAGTCGATGCCTCATTAATGCTCCGTCGCTCCATCTCCTCCTACCAGCGCGCCACCTCTTGACCTCCTCGGCCTACAAAGAAGCCCCCGCACCCCTACTTCCGCTGCAACTCCCTAGAGCACCACGTCGCCAGATGCCCCCAAGCGCGCATCCATAGGCCTCCCTCTATTCAGTCTCGGCCGAGTAGCTCTCCCGCTCGAGACTCACCGTCTTGCGCCGCGGCCACGTCCTTCCTCAGCCACCCCTCCATGTGCGTAGAAGAAGATACATGCTACACGCCACCTCATACAACCTTGACCGCAAGCGCCTGGACTGGGAGAACACTACTATCGTGGAGTGGGTGCTTGATATGTTGCTAAAGTATCCATAATTTTTGATGTTCCATGCTTGGTTTTATCTACTTTCTTATGTTTTGTCCACACTTTGGAGTACTTTCTATACACTTTATTGGACTAACCTATTAACAAGAGCCATAGTGCCAGCTACCTGTTTTCTGCTGTTTTTGGTTCCAGGAAAGTTAGAAAATGAATATTCTCGGAATTGGACGGGACAAAAGCCAAAGTCAGTTTTTCACCGAGGGGGACATGGAGCCAGAATACGAGACAGAGAGGGGCCAGGGGGCCGCCACACCAACTGGCCGCGCGGCCAAGCCTGGCCCACGCCACGGGGTGGTCTGGCCGCCTAGGGTACCCCCTCGGCCACCCCTTTCGCCTATAAGATGCTTCCGATACAGAAACCCTAAGGACCCGATCAAAATTCCACGAAAGAGTCTGTAGCCGCCATCATATCCATCCCTAGACCAGGAGGGATCTGAAGCTCTTCCCGGCACCCTGCTGGAGGGGAGAATTCACCCTAGAGGCCTTATTCATCACCATGCAAGCCTCCGGTGTGATGCGTGAGTAGTTCATCCTTGGACTACGGGTCCATGTAGTAGCTAGATGGCTGGTTCTTCTCCTTTGTGTTATCATGTTTAGATCTTGTGAGCTCCGTTCATGATCAAGATCATCTATTTGTAATCATACATGTTGTGTTTGCGGGGATCAGATGGATATTGAGATGCTATTTCAGATTCATTATTGATTCTATCATGTCTTTGTTATTTGTGATCTTGCATGCTTTCCGTTGTTAGTAGCTATCTTGGCCAAGTAGATGATAGCAACTCCAAGAGTTAGTATTTATGCTCGATAGTGGGTTCATGCCTCTAGTAATCTGGGGAAGTGACAGAAATCTCTAAGGTACTAGATGTGCTGTTGCTACTAGGGAGAAAACAACAATCCTTTGTTCATAGAATAATCGTATTGTTTACTTTACACGCAATGCGTAATGCAATTATCTGTTGCTTGCAACTTAATACTAGAGGGGGTTCGGATGATAACCTAAAGGTGGATTATTAGTCATAGATGCAGTTGGATTACGGTCTATGTATAATGTTGTAATGCCCAATCAAATCTCAAAGGAGTCAAGATGTTTAGTATATGCATATTGCTTTCTCGATGTTTGTCAATTGCCCAGCTGTAATTTGTTCACCCAACATGTCATCTATCTTAAGGAGATCCACCACTAGTGAACTACGGACCCCGGTCCTTTCTTTTATCATCAATCTACAACTGCTTTCTGTTTACTTTCTGCAAGCAATTACTTTCTTCCACACAATACGTTTAATCCTTTGTTTTCAGCAAAACCGGTGAGATTGACAACCTCACTGTAAGTTGGGGGAAAAGTTCTGTGGTTGTGTTGTGCAGGTTTCCACGTTGCTGCTGGTGCCGGTAGTGCGCCCTACCAAAGTCCAGCTAGCAACACCTTGGAGGTGTTTCCTTGCTCCTACTGGTTCGATAACCTTGGTTTCATAACTGAGGGAAAACTTGCTGCTATGCTCATCATACCTTCCTCTTGGGGTTCCCCAACGAGGTTGATATATTTTAGGCCATCAGTGCTCTCCACGCCGTCAGGGACGGACTGCACCGACGTCGAGGACGTCTTCCGCCGCAAGTTTTGGCTGCATGAGTCAGAGCTGATGGTGAGCTTTCACTTCCCTGAACAATATCTCGTTAAGTTCTCCTATGTGGAGCTGCGCAACGAGGTGATGCGCACCGAGCGCTGCAATTTCAAGCTCGACGTCCACTTCTGGTCATGGCGCGCAGTGTCTCACGCATACAATGCGGATCTTCACTTCAGTATCCACGTGGTGGTCAACGGGCTGCCCCCTTTCGCCTGGAGGCCAGAAGTGGTGGACCAGCTGATTTTCAGGAGGTGCACGGTGCATCACCTCGACAATGGCGTCATCACCATGGAAGATACATCCTCCTTCGGCATGTGGGTATGGACCCCGTCGCTGCATCGTATCCCCAAGATCCTTTGGTGCATGCTCATTGACAAAGCTCATGTGGGTCTCTCCTCCATGGAGTGCTGATGGCTCTAATTTTTGCCATCTTCCACTGCATTGTTTTTGGTCAAGCAATTTCCAAAGAAACTCTCATTCCTTGCCACTAATGACTAATAATTGAAAAGATATGCAACTCCTCTCTTTGCATTATGTTGTGCAGGAAATCACGACTTTTAATGCGAAATAAGGAGTCATAATGAAGGATTTTGAGGAAGTACATATGGACAAGTAATTGGGAAGCAGTTCCAGGGTGTCAGTACGCTTAACGACCACTGGTATGGGTGTGGTCCGTGATACATTGCAAATGTATCTATAATTTTTGATGTTCCATGCTTGGTTTTATCCACTTTCTTGTGTTTTGTTCCAACTTTGGAGTAATTTTCATATGATTTCTTGGACTAACCTATTAACAAGAGCCATAGTGTCAGCTGCCTGTTTTCTGCTGTTTTTGGTTCCAGGAAAGTCAGAAAATGAATATTCTCGGAATTGGACGGGACAAAAGCCAATGTGCCTATTTTTCCGGAAGTCATCAAGTGCCAGAATACGAGACAGAGAGGGGCCAGAGGGCGGCCACACCACCTGGCCGCGCGGCCAGGCCTGGCCCGCGCCAGGGGGTGGTGTGGCCAGCCCAGGCACCCCCTCGGCCTCCCCTTCCGACTATAAGATTCCCTCGGGACGAAAACCCTAAGTACCCGATCAAAAATCCACGAAAGAGTCTGTAGCCGCCGTCATCTCCATCCCTAGAACGGGAGGGATCTGAAGCTCTTCCCGGCACCCTGCCGGAGAGGGGAATTCACCCTGGAGGCCTTCTTCATCACCATGCAAGCCTCTGGTGTGATGCGTGAGTAGTTCATCCTTGGACTACGGATCCATGTAGTAGCTAGATGGCTGGTTCTCCTCCTTTGTGCTTTCATGTCTAGATCTTGTGAGCTCCGTTCATGATCAAGATCATCTATTTGTAATTCTGCATGTTGTGTTTGCGGGGATCCGATGGATATTGAGATGCTATTTCAGATTGATTATTGATTCTATCATGTCTCCGTTATTTGTGATCTTGCATGCTTTCCGTTGTTAGTAGCTATCTTGGCCAAGTAGATGCTAGCAACTCCAAGAGTTAGTATTTATGCTCGATAGTGGGTTCATGCCTCTGGTAATCTAGGGAAGTGACAGAAATCTCTAAGGTACTAGATGTGCTGTTGCTACTAGGGAGAAAACAACAATCCTTTGTTCATAGAACAATCGTATTGTTTACTTTACACGTAGTTCGTAAAGCAATAATCTGTTGCTTGCATCTTAATACTGGAGGGGGTTCGGATGATAACCTGAAGGTGGATTATTAGTCATAGATGCAGTTGGATGGCGGTCTATGTATAATGTTGTAATGCCCAATCAAGTCTCAAAGGAGTCAAGATGATTAGTATATGCATGTATTGCTTTCTCGGTGTTTGTTAATTGCCCCGCTGCAATTTGTTCACCCAGCATGTTATCTATCTAAGGAGAGCCACCTCTAGTGAACTATGGATCCCGATCCTCTTTCTTTACATACAATCTATAAACTGTTTACTGCTTTGTGTTTACTTTCTGCAAACTTTTACTTCTTTCCATTCGATACGTTTAATCCTTTGTTTTCCGCAAAACACGGTGAGATTGACAACCTTATCGCAAGTTGGGGACAAAGTTCTGTGGTTGTGTTGTGCAGGTCTCCACGTTGCTACTAGCACCGGTAGCCAAAGCTCAGCTAGTAACAGCTTTGGGGTGTTTCCTTGCTCCTACTGGTTCGATTAAACCTTGGTTTCATAACTGAGGGAAACTTGCTGCTGTGCTCATCATACCTTCCTCTTGGGGTTCCCAACGAGCTCTACATCAACACCGCCATCAAGCATTTTTCTGGGCGCCATGCATTGAGCCATCAAGCGTTTTTCTGGCGCCGTTGCCGGGGACTCAAGGACATCTTCACAAGGGGAGTCCCTCATAACCAATCTCTTTACTTTTTTGTTTTTGTTTTGCTTAGTTCTCTTTTTGCTTTGTTTGCTTGTTTTGTTCTTCAAAAACACAAAAAAATTAGTTTTACAAGTTTGCTTTCTTATTTGAAAGCCCAAAAAATGACTATTCTTGAAAACACTAAGTTGTGTGACTTCACTATCACCAACAACAATGATTTCATGAGCACACCTATTGCTCCACTTGTGGCTGAAAATACTTTCTTTGAGATAAAACCTGCTTTGCTCAATCTTGTTATGAGAGAACAATTTTCTGGTATTGGTAATGAAGATGCTGCTTCCCATCTAAATAACTTTGTTGAACTTTGTGAGATGCAAAAGCATAGGGATATAGATGGTGATATTATTAAGCTTAAATTGTTTCCTTTCTCTTTGAGAGGAAAAGCTAAAGAATGGTTGAATTCCTTAACTAGGAATAGTATTGATTCTTGGACTAAATGCAAAGATGCTTTTATTGGAAAATACTATCCTCCTCCTAAGATTATATCTATGAGAAGTGAAATAATGAAGTTTAAACAACTTGATAATGAACATGTTGCTCAAGCTTGGGAAAGAATGAAATCTTTGGTAAAGAATTGTCCCACTCATGGACTGACTGCTTGGATGATCATCCAAACTTTTTATGCAGGATTGAACTATTCTTCAAGGAACCTATTGGATTCTGCTGCTAGAGGTACCTTTATGACCATCACTTTGGGTGCTGCAACAAAACTTTTGGACAATATGATGGTTAATTATTCTGAATGGCATACTGAGAGAGCTCCCCAAGGTAGGAAGGTAAATTCTGTTGAGGAAAGCTCCTCCTTGAGTGATAAGATTGATATTATTATGTCCATGCTTGTTAATGGGAAAGCCCATATTGATCCAACTAATGTTCCTTTAGCCTCTTTGGTTGCTCAAGAAGAGCAAGTTGATGTGAACTTCATAAGAAATAACAATTTTGGCAACAATGCTTATGGTAACAATGCTTATAGGAACAACTTTGGTAACAACAATTATAAGCCATATCCTCCCAACAATGGTAATGCTTATGGAAATTCTTACAACAATAATAAGAGTGCCCCCTCTAAACTTGAAGTTATGCTTAAAGAGTTTATTAGTAAACAAACTGCTTTCAATAAAACTATTGAGGAAAAACTCTCTAATGCTGAAAGAAATATAGCATCTTTAGCTGAAGCTCAATCTACTTTGAATAAAATGGCTGCTAAACCTGAAACTAATGATAATCTCTTTGCAGCTACTAATGCCATACAAGTAAGAATTGATGAAAATGTTAGACTATTAGCTGAATTACATGCTAAGTGGGAAAGAGAAGATGAAATTGCTAGAAACATTAGTGTTTCTACTATTACCACCACTAGTGCTGAGGCTAGTAATAGTTACTTTAGATGAGAAATTTGACTTTGATCTTGATGGTTGCAATATCTCTAAAGTTATTAAGTTCCTACAAAAGCTTGCTAGAAGTCCTAATGCTAGTGCTATGAACATGGCCTTTACAAAACACATTACTGATGCTCTCATAAAGATTAAAGAAGAAAAGATGAAACATAAAGCTTCTATTCCTATAAACCAAGAGGATGGTTGGGAACCCATCATTAATATGAAAGTGAATGACTTTGATTTCAAAGCTTTATGTGATCTTGATAGTAGTGTTTCTATTATGCCTAGAAGGATTTATGATATGCTTGAGTTGCCTCCTCTTGAAGATTGCTATTTGAATGTCCCACTTGATGATAATGTTAAAAAGAAACTCATGGGGAGTCTTAATGATGTTCTTATTATGGTTAACAATGCCTATGTCCCCGTTGATTTCTATGTTTTGGATGTTGAATACAATGCTTCTTGTCCTATTACTTTGGGAAGACCTTTTCTTATAACTGTTGGTGCCATCATTGATATGAAAGAAGGCACCATTAAATATCAACTCCCACTCAAGAAAGGTATAGAACACTTCCCCAAGAAGAGAGAGAAGATTTCTTTTGCTTCTCCTATGAAAACAAAATTTGGTCTTAATGCTTCTTCATTTGAGAACACTTGATTCTTTCTTGCTTCTTATGCCTAACTTAAAGCCGTTAAAGAAAAGTACTTATTGGGAGATAACCCAAAAGTTTTAGATGAGTCTTGGAAGTTATTACTTCAGTAATAAACGCTCATTATCCTTTTTATTTGCTTTTTGTGCCAAGAGTAACCTATAATGAGAGAGAAGTAATGATTGGGAAAGTTGCTGTCCTGAAACAGATTTTTGTGCTTCACCGTAAAAATGCGTGAGAGAGCTCTGTATGTCAGATTGAGCTGTAATTTTTTGTGCTTCTGCCCCAGGTTGTTATATAACTTTCGTTAGTTCAACACTTTTTTATTTGAGCAACAGAATGTATTCTCAAAAATTTGTCTTTACCTGCTGGTCTGTTTTGATAAATTTCTGCCATTTTCTGCATTTGCTTCTTGTTGGTTCCTTTTTGAGTTCTTTTGGGGAATTGAGCTTTTTGAGGGAAGTGATACAGTAGCTAGTGTTCTAATGGAAGTTTATTTGGTGTTAGAACTGAACCTTAATACTTATTTATCTTGAGTGCACTAATGTTGCTACTAAAGATTGTGTGATGTTTTGTATGAAGGAAAATTTTCAGTTGTACGGAAGGAATGAGTAATGAGATGACGGATGGACTAAAGCTCAAGCTTGGGGATTCCACACGTGTCACCCCAAGAAATATCCAAGAAGTATAAGCGTCAAAGCTTGGGGATGCCCAAGGGATCCCCTTCTTCATCAATAAAAATCCCAGGTTTCTTCCAAACGCTTCATTTTTATTGTTAAATGCACAGTTGTGTTGTTCTTGGAGCGTCTTCTTTTTCGTTTTCGTTTTGATTTTTTGTTTGATTTTGTTTACTTAGTTTTATGAATAAAGTGGTTGGACCCCCTCTTTCATACATTGGTTTGCAAATAGTTTGGTTTGGTTTGGAAAAGAGTAGGAAAGTTCATGCTTATGTGGTAAAAAGAGCTTGTTTTTGACTGTGGCCTATACTTTGTCATGCCATGCTTGGTGTTGTTTTGGCTTTATGTTTAGTATTCTTTGCTGTAGCACGACTTGTTATAAACAATTGAGATTGCTTAATGTGCCTTGGATGAATCATGCGTTGTTTTAGCATATTAAAGCATAGTATAGTGGTATTCTCCTATGATGCTTTATTTGGGTTGACTTGGCACATGCTCACACCATGTTATGACTATCTCAAGTCACCATAGCCTTTATGATCCTTTAGTTTTCAACTTGTAGTATCACTTTATGCTTTGATTAATGATGTTTTGTCGTTCTGCATGATTATGTCCATTATTGCTCTCTTAGTTTGTCGTTCCCAGTCTTTTGCTAGCCTCCACAACCAAGTATGAGTTCCACTCATGCATACAACTCCCTAAACCAAGTTATTCCAAAGAGTCGACCATAACTACCTACTAGCTTATGCTATTCCAAGTATATTCATGCTTTTGTTTACCTTTCGAATTAAACTTGTTATGAGAAAACTAGTGATTAAAGCTCTCACGAACTTGATGGCACACTTTATTTTTCTTGCCCTTAATAAACTTGAACCATTGTGTCTTCTGTGTTGTATATGCTTGCACTTATTTGTTGGGAATTAGCAGAACCATGCTTTCATGGGGAACGCTTTCAACATTGCACTTGGTACTTGTACCTAGTTGATATCATGCTCTTTTGTATATGGATGTCGTCGGTGTGAAATGAAAGGGGAGCTTGTAAGTCCATGGAGTTATATATATGTGTTAGAGAAACGCCTGGGCCGCTGGTCTAATCCATGCTGACATGGCGAAAACCTGCAGCGTAACCATAATGAGCTGTCTATGAAGCATTCTTCTTATAAAAAAAGAGTCCTATATTGAGAAAGAAAAAAAGATAAAAGAGAAAAAAAAGAGATACTATGAAAAGAGGACAGAGAGAAAAAAGCACCATATTCCCATGGTAAATAAGAAGAATGCTGAGATGCTCGTTGTCTGCTTGCCTTGTTATTTTGATATGGGGATTCTTCCGTATCATCGGGTAAGGGGTACCCTGTTGGCGGTTCTCTATGATACACATGTAATTACAATGACAAGAACTTACCGGTGACTAAACTTGAGTAGCATGAGGAGCGGCCCTCGTATACAAGGGACATGAGATTTCTGACTTATACTTCGTCAAGCATGTACACCATAGTTTGTTCACTTTAACCTTAATCACTTCAAGATGCTTATGATAGGGGCAATGAGAGCTGAAAGCTATTAAGTACCATAATTTTTGGAAGCTCTTTATGAGACTTGAATCACTACTTCCTTCTATGAAGGCCTTTCTTCCACCATTATATTGAGTCTCCACCTTCTATCTTTATGCACCTACTTTGAGAGCATAGTGGCCATTCTTAGTTCTATGTGCATTGTCCCAAGACTAGTTGATTGATGCATAACTTGATATTGCTTGTTTTAAACTATTTGTATCTAGTCACTCTTATGAACTTTGAAGGTGTCGTATGCATTTATATTTGCTACTCTATTGAGGGACAAGCTGAATACTAGTATGGTATGTTTTCTTTATGTGAAACAAACAAACGTCTTGCAAAGCATTGTTATTCATGAATCTTCTGTTTGTGCCTTTTCATGTTGCATCATAGTTCCTTTGTCTTATTGCTAGAACTTTGTCTTTCATGTTATGATTGAAGTACTATGATCCCAGCTTTGAATGTTTTACAAATACTTTGATCAAGTCTTTGATGGTGCATGTCACCTCAAAAATTATTCTTTCTTTTTATCACTTACCTACTCGAGGACGAGCAGGAGTTAAGCTTGGGGATGTTGATACATTGCAAATGTATCTATAATTTTTGATGTTCCATGCTTGGTTTTATCCACTTTCTTGTGTTTTGTTCCTACTTTGGAGTACTTTAATATGATTTTTTGGACTAACCTATTAACAAGAGCCACAGTGCCAGCTGCCTGTTTTCTGCTGTTTTTGGTTCCAAGAAAGTCAGAAAATGAATATTCTCGGAATTGGATGGGACAAAAGCCAAAGTGCCTATTTTTCCGGAAGTCATCAAGTGCCAGAATATGAGACGGAGAGGGGGCAGAGGGCGGCCACACCACCTGGCCGCGCGGCCAGGCCTGGCTCTCGCCAGGGGGTGGTGTGGCCAGCCCAGGCACCCCCTCGGCCCCCCTTCCGACTATAAGATGCCCTCGGGACGAAAACCCTAAGTACCCGATCAAAAATCCATGAAAGAGTCTATAGCCACTGTCATCTCCATCCCTAGATCGGGAGGGATCTGAAGCTCTTCCGGCACCCTGCCGGAGAGGGGAATTCACCCTGGAGGCCTTCTTCATCACCATGCAAGCCTCCGGTGTGATGCGTGAGTAGTTCATCCTTGGACTACGGATCCATGTAGTAGCTAGATGGCTGGTTCTCCTCCTTTGTGCTTTCATGTCTAGATCTTGTGAGCTCCGTTCATGATCAAGATCATCTATTTGTAATTCTGCATGTTGTGTTTGCGGGGATCCGATGGATATTGAGATGCTATTTCAAATTCATTATTGATTCTATCATGTCTTTGTTATTTGTGATCTTGCATGCTTTCCATTGTTAGTATCTATCTTGGCCAAGTAGATGCTAGCAACTCCAAGAGTTAGTATTTATGCTTGATAGTGGGTTCATGCCTCTGGTAATCTAAGGAAGTGACAGAAATCTCTAAGGTACTAGATGTGCTGTTGCTACTAGGGAAAAAACAACAATCCTTTGTTCATAGAACAATCGTATTGTTTACTTTACACGCAGTTCGTAAAGCAATAATCTGTTGCTTGCAACTTAATACTGGAGGGGGTTCGGATGATAACCTGAAGGTGGATTATTCGTCATAGATGCAGTTGGATGGCGGTCTATGTATAATGTTGTAATGCCCAATCAAGTCTCAAAGGAGTCAAGATGATTAGTATATGCATGTATTGCTTTCTCGGTGTTTGTCAATTTCCCCGCTGTAATTCGTTCACCCAGCATGTTATCTAGCTAAGGAGAGCCACCTCTAGTGAACTATGGATACCGGTCCTCTTTCTTTACATACAATCTATAAACTGTTTACTGCTTTGTGTTTACTTTCTGCAAACTTGTCAACACCCGAATTTTTAATCCCAGATGCCCGTTATGCCATACCTCGCAATCCCAGGATTACCATTTTTGCGAGACATAACGGATTGGATATCACAGTACATCATCCATTACAAACCATACATAAGGTCTTTACACAAATAAGGATCTCATGATCCAGTCTTTAATACAACAAGCAGTGAAAAAAAGATAAGCGTAGCGGTGGGGTCCATCTTCAAGGGCACAAGCAATGCTGACGAAGGAAGATAGTCCTAGTTATCATAGCCGTCCTGATGACCATCCTCCTGATAGTCTCCTTCATAGTCTGGCCATGAGAATAGCCAAGGACAAAAGCCATGAGTACTCTTTAAGTACTCGCAAACTACTATTAACAGGTACTATAATTCTAAGTTAAAGTGCTAAATCTAAGTTTAACTCTAAAGTTAAGTTTGAAACCTAAGCTGAGTTCAGAAGCAAAGAAAGATAAAGTAAAGTTCTAGAATCACTTAAGTTGGGAAGCTATTGTTATAAACAAAACCCTGTTGTGGTCAAGTCAAAGTTCATCATTCATTTCAAGTTATTTAGAAAACATGTGACAACGAAACAGTATGGCCATTCCAACTGTCCATAATCGTGGATGCGGCTATTCGAATAGTTTGACACTCTGCAGAGGTGGTACACTTTCACCACAAGATTCGATACATCTGTCAGGGGTAACCCTGAATCATCATACTTAGTATGCAGATAATCAAACATAACCTTCCCTTTACACACCCTAGTATAAGCACCTCTCCTATGAGCATGGCCTCCCAACCATGACCATCAGTCATCTTGGGCACTGCATAGGTGGACAACATTGAGAGGTAGCCTCAGCTCAACCTATCCCGTGAGGGAACTAATACTAATGCATATAAATTTTCAGCTAAGCCTTACCCAATTCAGGTAATGTGGTTGTAGGGTAAATTTGGAATGGTATCGCATCCGAATCCAACCATCAGTTTTATAAAAGGGTTAAGGCTCATGCCTCATCATATTCATCATCATAAACCAGTTGTGTTTGTCAACACATGTCAAAACATCTCAATAGAATGACTCATCATTCCAAGGTTTTCACAATTCATTTTCACCAATTGTTCCCATCTAAAGTGACTCAAGTTTTTGATCTACTCTAAAATACTAAGTTAAGAGTGTTCACTAAGGTGGAAGGATGGGATCAATCTCATGCCATAGAATGACATCTAAAGGTTTCTAAGTAGGTCAAGTTTTATACTTTTTATGCTACCTTCAAACAAGTAAAGAACTTTGTGTAAACTAAGGGAGGTAAAACTTGTCAATAAGACTTGAATTACTAATAGTTAAAAGGGGGTGTGATCAAGGCATGCTTAAGGCATCTTTGCTAAACCATCTAGTTGTTTCTAGTTTGCTGAGCACTAAACTTGCAAGAGTTAAATCTTGGGTATTACTAGCTTGCTAAGGATAGCTTGCACTGTTAATGGTGGCTTGCCTTGGTTGGTGCAGTGGTTGAAGTTTTCTTTGTCTTCGCCTTGATAGTACTCTTCCTCCTCGTAAGCTTGGTCGGTACTATCTTCTATAACAATACATACGGAGTAGACAATCACCAAACAATACTTAACTAGGCTAGATGGCATTCTAAGACACACAATTGTTGATCTATTATCATCACAAGCATCACAAGTTTAATTCAATAGTTTCTTTCTTTTTATTTTAGAAAAGTAATTTCTACTCATTGAAAATTTAACTAAGATTTAATATTCACCACTTAAAATATGGGATCATGTTGACACATGTCATCACCACATATTCTAACAGGTGGGAATGAGATTTAAGGGTTGGATCAATATTACTTTGGTTTAAGTTCATTATTTAATGATTTAAGGTGACTAGAAATGCCTATATAGCATTATTTTGGTACTAGTCCAAAGTCACTGCATGTAAACCTTAATATTATTACATATTTGGATAGATATGATGAAATGTGATTTTTGAGAGTTGGAATCAACTCCAAAGCTAACTTGGTTGATTTTATAAAAATGTTGCAAGTTGCAAAAGCTTCTATCTTGTTATTTTTATTAGGAGAGATCTATAACTCTAATTGAATTAAATCCAATGGGCTTGGATAGAGCATTTTAATACCTTTCAGACAAAATTAGTTTCATGCAATTTGGATTTGTCAAACTCACAGAATTGAATTTTGAAATAGTGGACAGAAACTAGATTTGACTAAAAAGAAAAATCCAGATTTGAATGGGTGGGCTAGCGCGGGAAAAGAAATGGGCCGGCCCAGTGGCACTCCGCGGCGCGGGGCTCAGCTGACAGGGGGTCCCGCTTGTCAGCGGCACTTAAAACGCGAAACGGTACGCGCGCTATGGGCCGTAGGATTAGAATAGGAATCTACGACTGAGGGTCGTCGTCGACGACGAACAGGTCGCCGGCGAGCTCGAACCCTAGCGGCTCGGTGGGGGTCTTCTGGGGACGTAACAGGGCTCCAGCAGGGTCGGCGAGGCGGGCAAACGACGTGGAAGCCGACTACGAGGCGAGGCGCGGTTGTGGCGGAGCTTGGGGTGGTCGCAATCAACGGCGCCCTTCTCCTCCTGCCGCGGCTGCTCCGACTCCAATTCCGGCGAGGCAGAGCTCGCCTTGCTCCGGCTAGAGGTGGGTGAGGTTCAGAGAGGTGAGGGGAGTGGAATGGTGTGGAGAGAAGAGGTTGGGGAGGGCTCCTTTTATAGGCCCGACGGTGAGACCGAGCGGGATGGGCAGGCGACGGTGGGGACATGGCTATGGCGGGGTAGAGGCATGGCTGGGGGTGGCGATCGATGTGTGGTTCCCTGGCGGTGCTCTAGGACTTGAATGCGAGCGTAGGGGCGGTGGCACGCGGTCTAGGCGAGGTGGCGCTCTGAGAGGCAGAGGCGGCGGTGTCCACGGCGAGCGGTGGCTGTGAGGCATTGGGCGGCCAGCGGGGGTGTCTGGGGTGTTCTCCAGGTCGAGGCAGAGCGGCGGGCGCGGGCTGCTGCAAAGGGGCGGTCTGTGTGAGCGGGGACCGAGCGCGCTCTGGGGGCGGCACTGGCATGGTGCGGTGGTACTGGGCGCGGTTTGTGCTCGGTGGTCCACTGCTGCTCTTGGCTCGGGCAAGGGACAGGGGGTGGCGGTGAGCTCCTGGCTACCTCCTAGACATGGCGAGGGAAGAGGGAATGGTCTGCTGCAGCGGGGCAAGGGTTGGCCGGCGAGGCATGGCTCGGCATGGCATGGGGACTAGGGACAAGGGAGAGGGATGTTAGAGGTTTGGTTAGATCAAGAGGGGACAGAGGAGATAAATGAAGATCATTTGGGGGCAAAACCCTGTAGTAAACAGTGAGCTAGGATTAGAGTAGAGATTATGCATGCCAAGTGTTTGATTAAATGGCCGCATGAAAGAAAGTTTTGAATTTTGGTTTCAAATTTTTTGAGTGATCTCCACTAGTGATAGGTAGTCTCTGGTTGCAAGGGTTTTGAAAGTGGAGCTCAAAGAGATGGTTTTTGAAATAGGGGTGATCTATGCATATGCATTAGATTCAATTTTAAACTATCATTTAAAATAGTTAACATAATGTTTTTAGCAGATCAAAGTGTGGGCCTTGGTACCTCATTATGTGTACTAGCAAGGGGTGCAAATATCAAGAATTGTTTTTGTTAAGTTTTGAGTACTAGGAATAGCCAAAGTAGGCATGGGAGTTAAATTTGCCAAAATGACCATTCCTCCTTTTTAATTCTTTTTGATTTGATTTTCTTTAGGAAAAGTTTGGGAATGATGTAGATGATGTTTAAATCACCTAAGAAACATTTTACAAGCATTGGATCACTCAATCATGGCAATTCAAACAACTCCTATTTTAAATGCACACACATATGAATGCTTTCATATTAATTTTGGAAAAGTTTTTGTTAACCCTATTTTTGGATGATTTGATCTTGATAACCTTGGATTGAAGTTTTGGGATGTTACAAACCTTCCCCCCTTAAACAAAATCTCATCTTGAGATTTACAAAGAAAACTAGGAACTAAAGAGATCTGGGAACTCTGTCCTAATGTAATCTTCGCGCTCCCAAGTAGCTTTCTCCTCGGTATGGTTGCTCCACTGAATCTTGAGAAACTTGATACTCCCGGTCCTGGTGGTTCTGTAGGCTTCTTCTAAGATACGGATGGGCACTTCCCGATAGGTGAGGTCATTGTTGATTTCCACAGCTCTGTGATCGATGTTCTTGAAAACTTCCGTCTTCTTAGGCACTTCCAGACATTTGCGAAGTAACGAGATATGGAACACATTATGGATGGCTGACATCTCTTCAGGCAGTTCCAGTTGATACGATACATCTCCTCGACGGTTCAGAATCTTGAAAGGTCTGATATATCTGGGGGCTAACTTTCCTTTTAGACTAAAGCGTTTGGTTCCCTTCAATGGTGAAACCTTGAGATATACAAAATCTCCGACATTGAAAGTCGTGTCTCTCCTTCTCTTGTCAGCATAGCTCTTTTGTCTGGATTGGGCGGTCTTGAGGTGCTCACGTACTTTGTGAACTTTCTCTTCTGCTTCTCGGAGAATGTCGGGTCCGAAGATCTGACTCTCTCCTACTTGCGACCAATTCAAAGGGGTACGACACTTTCTTCCATATAGGAATTCAAATGGTGCCATCTGTAAACTAGCTTGATAACTGTTGTTATATGAGAATTCTGTGAAAGGCAGGCAGTCTTCCCATTTTGATCCATATTCCAACACACAAGCTCTAAGCATATCCTCTAGGACCTGGTTGACTCTCTCAGTCTGTCCATCAGTTTGCGGGTGGTATGTGGTACTGAAGTTCAACTTGGTTCCTAAACCTTCCTGCACCTTCTGCCAAAATCTTGAAGTAAACTGGGTTCCTCGATCTGAGACGATGGTCTTGGGGGTTCCATGCAGACTAACAATCCTAGCAATGTATAGCTCTGCTAACTTTGCACTCTGGTAAGTGGTCTTGACAGGTATAAAGTGGGCTACCTTGGACAGTCTATCAACTATGACCCAGATTGAGTCATTCCCCCTACTAGAAGTAGGTAAACCGGTGATAAAGTCCATTCCGACAGATTCCCATTTCCATTCCGGAATCTGCAATGGTTGCAACAGTACTGCAGGTCTCTGATGCTCTGCTTTGACTCTTTGGCAGATGTCACACTTGGCGATGTAGCTTCCGATCTCTCTCTTCATCTTGTGCCACCAAAATTGCTCTTTCAAATCCTGATACATCTTTGTTCCTCCGGGGTGGATAGAATAAAGAGTATCATGAGCTTCCTTCATGATAACTTCCTTCAGCTCCGAATCTGCTGGCACACAGATACGTCCTTTGTACCACAGTACTCCTTCTTCGTCTTCGGTGAATCCAGGTACCTTGCCTGTACCAATACGACGTTTGATTCCGTCGATACTTTCATTCCCCTTCTGGGCTTCCTTGATTTGGCTAATCAATGTGGGTTGAAGTTCAATGCTAGCTAGGAATCCTTTGCTAACTAACTCAGTCCTGAACTACTCCAGTTCCTCATACAAACTTGGCTGCTTCTCTTTGATCATGGTGTTAAGCCTACACGGCAATCTGCTAAGAGCATCCGCTACCACATTGGCTTTGCCGGGGTGATAGTGAATGTCAAGGTCATAATCCTTGATTAACTTTATCCATCTTATTTGCCTCATATTCAGCTCCCTCTGAGTGAAGATATACTTCAAGCTCTTATGGTCTGAGTAAATTTCACAACGATTACCCATCAAATAATGACGCCATCTCTTCAATGCTAGAACCACGGCTGCTAGCTCAAGATCATGGGTCGAATAATTCTGCTCATGTTGCTTCAGTTGTCGAGACAGATACGCGATGACTTTGCCTTCTTGCATCAATACACATCCTAGGCCAATCTTGGATGCATCACAATACGCATCAAACGACTTCTTGATGTCTGGCATGATCAAAATTGGGGCGGATATCAATCTCTTCTTCAGCTCCAGGAAACTGGCTTCACACTTGTCTGTCCATTCGAACTTCTTGTCCTTCTTCAACAATTGGGTCATTGGTCGGGCTATGCTCGAGAATCCTTCTACGAACTTGCGGTAGTATCCTGCTAATCCGAGAAATGAATGAACTTGGGTTTGATTGGTTGGGGCTTCCCATTCTCCGACATCTCTGATCTTAGTGGGATCAACAGAGACTCCTCCGGCAGACACAATATGTCCTAGGAATCCTACTTATTTCAGCCAAAACTCACACTTGCTGAACTTGGCATATAACTTATGCTCTCTCAGGGTTTCTAGAATGATTCTCAGATGTTGCTCATGCTCTTCTTCTGACTTGGAGTAGATAATGATGTCGTCGATAAACACAACTACAAACTTATTTAGGAAATTCATAAAGATCTTATTCATGAGATTCATGAAATAAGCAGGGGCATTGGTTAATCCAAAAGACATAACCATATACTCGTATAAACCATAGTGAGTAGTAAAGGCGGTCTTCAGAATATCCGTTGCACGAATCTTAAGTTGGTGATAACCAGTCCTAAGATCAATCTTTGAGAATACCTGAGCTCCGGTCAACTGATCAAATAGATCCTCTATCTTTGGCAAAGGGTACTTGTTCTTGATGGTGACATCATTCAACTTTCGGTAATCTGTGCACAGACGGTTGCCTCCATCTTTCTTGTCGACGAATAACACTGGTGATCTCCATGGCAATGCGCTTGGCTGAATCAAGCCTTTGTCTAACATGGCATCCAACTGCTTTTTCAGTTCTACTAACTCTGAGGGGTTCATGGTATAGGGTCTCTGGGCTATAGGTCCAGTTCCGGGGATTAGTTCGATAATGAACTCAATATCCCTATCCGGGGGCATACCTGGCAATTCATTTGGGAATACGTCGGGGTATTCATAGACTACTCTGACTTGGTCAATGGTGGCCAAGGCTACACTCTGGTTGCACTTGAATTGACGGGGTAAGGTTTCAGAGATAGCCGATGAAGACGAGGCACCGATCCGAGCTTGCCAGACTCGGGAACTTGTCGAGGACGAAGGCACTCCCGGTGTTGCCAGTACTAGGCGTGCGGGGGCAGGGACCATCATGAACTTGCCGCCATGTCAGAAAGACTAGCAGAGGAAGCCTCCAGAGCGGTTGCGACACGCAAAGCGGCGAAAGGAGAGATGTCGGCGCTGTCCGCGGTTGTCGGAGTAGAGTAGCAGGTGATGTAGTCGGGGATGAGGTGATGACGCTAGCGGCGAAGTTGTAGTGGACGAAGACGTAGAAGGCGGCGAAACCAGCGGCGACCTGGGTTAGTCATGCTGGATGCCTAGAGTGGCGATGGGGGTAGTCGGCGGGACCTACGATGGCGAGAGGACGCCCTGCAGGTTACCTTGTGAAGCGCGACGGCGGTGCTCGAACTAGGCGAGAAAGACCCGACGATGTGACGAAGACCATGTGCAGACGGCGGCGATCTGTGCCGTAGGAGATGACGCGGTGAAAGACGAGGTCGTCGATGCACGAGGACAGCGAACTAGACTGCGTGCAGCCATGCTACGACCCGAGGGGGCGGTATAGCTGCAGGGCGCATGTCGGTGCAGCGGCTGGGAGTCCACCAGTGACGTACACGCCAAGGAAGGCGAGTTGGAAGCCGATAGCGTGGACCAAAGGAGGCGGCGCTGCGGCCCGACGGGGTGACACAACGGCAGTCCGTAGCTTGATCGGTGGTAGGCGCGTGCTCGGGGACGTGCTTGGCGTAGACAGGCGCGGGATCGGTTGATCAGGCCGACGGTGCGCCAGGGTGTGGATGACGCGTAGATCGTAGTCGATGGCGGCGTAGTCGGTGAAGTCCCAGACGATGACGGCGAAGACGTCCGCGGGGGCGGCCGCGGTAGCCTTCCAATGGAAGACGTAGCAGCCGTCCGCGGTGCGCGTCAGCCTGCCCTGAGACCGCGACAGCCTGTCGAGGCAGGCGCAATAGCGGAGGAGGCAGGCGCACGGGCGCGGTGTAGATCCTCGATGCCGATGGTCGAAGTAGAGGCGCGGCGATGATGACGGTGGTGGGTGACTCAATCCGATCTATCAAGAGATCGGGAAAAAAACTTACAGGGCAGCCGATCATGGATCGGCGGACGAAACCCTGCGTACGGATCGCGCGGCCCCCGACGGAGATCAGGGAGATCGATCCCCCGGGGGCGGCGCGGCGGAAGCGTGCGGCTAGGGTTTAGACCGATTAGGCTGATACCATGAAAGAGTATGAGTTTAGCGGAATAGATGGATATATTATTGAGCCTCATGAGCGAGTATATATAGGCGTACATAGGATTATCTTGAAGTACGAGTCAAGTTAGAACTGTACGTAAACAAATCCTAATTCTATCTAAACTACTATAATAACTGTATATACCTAATACTCTAACAGAGAATTTTCTAAAATTGGATGTAGCTATATACTAAATAGCGTCTACATACGTCCAAATTTAGATAAATTAACGATATCTATTTTAATATGGAGGGAGTATGTTATTCTGAAGGAGAAAGTCCATTTTTTCTCAACTATTTTGAGGCCTATGGTTTTGTTTTAAAATCTTTGTCGGTCATTCCTAATCCTTAGGTATCACAATCGTTTATATTCATGAATGTCTCATACACCATGGTCCATTTTATTATCCAAATACGACGGGGAATTTACATCTCGTGTGGAGATAGATCGTGGTGATTCTTCTTGATAGTGCATGGTAATGACGTCATACGATGACTTGTTATACGCAACTGGTCTTGGTTTATATTTGATCTCTTAATTATTACTTTGGAATCGTTTGCACAAAAGATGTTGAAATTCCAATAATTTATAAAATGGGTAACAAAATTTTGAAAATAGTTTTTTATCAAACTTCATGATTCTTTTACAAAGCATTTATGATCATCATGAATTTAGTTTACTAAAATCGCAAGTATTTTCTTCTAGGATATTTCATCACCTCATGTTTGTTTCAATTATCATTGTAACTGTCATTGACACTAGACCATGATAGCGCGCGTTGCCGCGTCCGTCTATTTTATGATATAATGATAGGAGTGCGTATTAATATAGAGGTAGAAAAAATGAGTGATCAAATTTTCTAAATAATATTCTACTTATTTTATGATGGTTGGTTATTTATTTTCATCAAATAAATGACAGAAGGAAGAAACAAAAGTGCTAGAAAGCTAACATTCTATCAAGCCGAGAGAGGACAAATTGAAGGGACTTTCCGTTCTTCAAGAGGCAAACACATTTTCTAAGATATATAATTACTGGATAAAAGAAACAGTTGCATAAAAAAGATGAGGAGACTTAACTTCGTATGGGAATTAAGTACATTGCTTGGAACTAACTTGATGCCTTAATTTAAATATAAATTTTGTATGTACCTTCAAGTCTACATCGAATGCACACACAAGGTGTATAATAGCACAACTAAAAAGGTGCAGCCCCTAAATTTTGGTTAACTCCAGCCACCTGAATTAGTTGGATAGTAAATAAGCACATTTGATATAATGACCAAAATGAGCTAAAAATAGTTGATGTTGGGTTGGGATAGCTACTTCATTTAAGTGTCAGAGCACATAAGTAGACTTTCAACTGCCCGAATCTTTGATTTAAGATGTAAATTTTAGTGGGGAATAGTTAAATTGGCAACGCAATTTCAGGGAATCTTGGCAATCCTAGCTCCAGTTCATTTCAGAAGAATGATATTGTGCTTCCAAATGAAATGAATAATCTGTACAGAGTGAATTAACATTTATCTGTTTTAATGGATAAGTAAAACCTACGTGCCTCACAAAAGAAGACAATAATTCATAGTTGATGATAGACATGCCAACATGATAATAAGCTTATAGGATAATTTGAACCAGCAACATAAACATCAAAAATTTATCTCCAAAAGAGGAACAATAATAGCGTGTCTCCCCTTCTTTGAAACATTCTCATTATCTCATAGTTGGCCTTCTGATAGGTGAGCAGGAAAAAGGAACTAATTAGCTCCACGATAACTCGGTGCGTCACTCTTGCTGTAATCTGCCTGCCAAAGATCATAATTTTACAATTTGCTAGTAGGAGTAGATACAAACCATGCAGGACTAAATTTTGTGACCAGAAGGTGAGGCAAATTATAGAGCGCCAAGGCACATATATAGGTTTAAAACAAGGCATGTACTCTTGCGTTGGCGAGCCGCTGCAACAGCTACCTCCTCCTCATCCTCCTTTGTGTCATCGGGCCATTGACGGCGGTGCCAGCTGCTCCTACTCCTCGCGCACTGTCGAGAAGAAGGCCATGAAGCCAACATGCTTCTGTATTGAATCCAGGTAATAAGGCCTCCCTGGTGCTTGCCTCGCCTTGCCAGATTTTTCACCAGCAGGTCAATCTCTCATTCTTGGGGCAGTTGCTGGAATTTTTGTTCAAATTGTATTAAATATGGTGTTCTTTAAGAAAATATCAGTCAAATAATTGTCCACTCTTAACCTTCGTCTTATATCTGTCAAAAAAGCAATGGATATCGTTGAGATTTTTGTAACCAGATTGAACATACAACTTAAACCTCAAGATCAAACCATAGGAATAGAATTGTTCGCAAAAAAACCCATAGGAATAGAGCAGGAGGTGAGTGAGTCCCCAGTCTGAATCTATATGGTGGATCCACACCAACCGCATGAGGCTGGCTACCTAGGCAAAAACCATGCCCTCTGGTTCTCTGAACTTGATCGTTCAGCGGTGCTCCTTGCTGCCTGTAAAAAAAAACTGGTGCTCCTCGCCTCTTCCAGTGTGTGTGTGTGTGCCAGGTGCATCTCACCAATCGAGGACGGACGAGCCGGGTGCACCCTCCACGGCTGCCTAGAGCTACCCTCGCACACCCACCTTCTCTGGTGCCTCACCAACGCCCGTGAGTAAGAGCTAGGGTGTTGGCTGTATCATGTCCGTCGCCCCATCAGAGAGAGGAGACGGAAGGAAGAGGGCCAAAAGATCATTGGAAACGAAGCATATATAATCATAGGCGCATAAAGTAGGTCGATGAGGCAGTAACGTACATCCATTAATTGCTGCGGGTGAGTGGCGCAAATAAGTGCTTGCTTCAATGCCGGTTTCAATCCCTTGCGGCCGATCACTCGACGCCGCAGCATCTCTTCGCCTCTCCGCGCCACATCATGTGCGGAGGACTAAACGCTTGTGCAAGGAGACCCCAATGATCGGCGAGTCCAACATCGGCCCAGATCGGTGATGGCATTTCTCGTATGGGCAATACTTTTTTCTCGTCCCATCAGGTTGAAGTGGCCTCAAGTACCTATCGGCCAGTTTGAAGGATTTTTTTTGGCCCAGTTAACAAGAGAATGCCCAAGTAAGCCTGCAGAGCAGCGGCCCTAATAACGTTGGGCAGGCTTTTGACGTGAGTTACTGTGGGAACGGTTCCAGCGCTTGACAATGGAGATCTGGACCATTCATGTGCATAATCGGACGGTTAAGGACACAAAATCGCTGTGAGTGCTCCTAGGTGGCTAAGTTTTACTGTTTCTTAATGTGTAAGTCATGCGCCATCATCTAAATTACTTTTTGTGCGGCGAAGGATCAAATATATAGTTTAAACACATGAGTAATTGACAATGTAAAATATTGTAGTTAGTATAGCAAAATTTAATTCCAAAACAATTAGTCGACCAAAAATATATGTTCCATCTTGAAGACGATTGTGTTTTCCTAGTTTTGTGCTCCCTCCATCTTAAAATAGATGTCACAATTTTTTTTTCTAAATTGAGATGTATCTATAAACTATTTAGTATCTACATTCATCCAAATTTACACAAACTTCCGACATATATTTTGAGATGGAGGGAGTATTTAAATTGTGTGGTCTTTGTTTAGATTGCTAGATAGCATGCGCAATTGGTCTTGTACAAGGCTTCCTACGAGTACATGTTTCATGTTTCTACGAATTTGCATGGTTTACTTATTTTTAAACTACGAATAAGAAGAAAATCTCATGTTACACTTATTCTGTTTACCGTAGGTATAAGAACAAAATCTCATGTTACAAACATAATATTTTTACTGCCGGAATAAGAAGAAAATCTTGTTCCAAACATAGTCTTTTTACCGTATGAATGAAAATCTCATGTTACTAGCAGCGAAACTATATAACCTTTGGAACCATCCGGCTTTATAAATAAAACAATCATCCATACAAAGTTCACAAGTCCAAAAATCCGAGACAGAAGTATTTGCTGGGGAAACAACAGATATAAGCGCAAACAAGAGAGAACGCACGTGCAATGAGCAGACTCTAGGAAAAATAAAAAAAGATCTCAGCGGTTGGTCGACGAGGAGATCTGGCGAGCCGCCTCTAGCAGATGAGAGAGAAGTACATCCATCTCCTTGTCCCGCTTCCTACATATCAGGTACCAAAGTATACCACCCCAGATATCAACCCTATCTCGCAATGCTATACCTCCATTAAATACATTCCAAAATTTAGACAAAACTATAAATTTTGGCAGAGTCTCTTTTATTTATGGGGACATCCACAACAAGAAAATAATAATACTCATCCTATTTTATCCTCACAAATACCCACATGGTTCAGCGAGACAAAAGTTATAACTTTATATCCATGTTGCCTCATATCCACCATCTCGATAGACAAAATACATCACCATTCGGTAAAGAATAAGTCAAGAGCAAACTTGAGCGTATTTAAACTAATGTATCTGTAAAGTATTGTGATACGTGAAAAGTAGCGTGTGTAAAATATAGAGGTGTTACTCCCATCCCAAGCAAGCTGTCCTCAAATAGTACTTAAAAACATGGAAGCCACAAGAGTGAGTACAAAATACTCAACAAGTATGTATAGAAATAATAAGTATTGCATAAAACACGACACTAACAATTATCTTGTAACACTAGTCATGTTGTGATGATGATCCTGTATGCCTACAAATGTTCTTTGCTTTATCTTTTCTTTTGTGTATATATGTATCACTTGAGGAAACACCCGTCGACATCCACTTACTCCAACTCGTGGAGGTTACCGACAATGTGGGACTCGTCCCAACATCGAAGGTCTCAATATGCCTACCTTAGTAGGTCACAACACTGTACTTTATCTCGAACATGCTATGAAAAAATGCAAGCGCAAATGCAACCTTTGATGTATCATTTCATCTCCACACCAATAACCAATATATGGCAACTGAATAAAGAATAAGTCCTAGAAAATAAAAGTTGATTGAGGGGATCACGCAATGTATTTTTCCGTTATGAAATTACCTCAACCATAGGACATAAAATGTGAATTGAAGGATTGTGAACCAAGGGTTCCAGAGACCTGTAAACATATATAACACTCAGTAACAAGCAGTGATACATACATCAGCATACATAAATCGCAACGTCCCTATGCATTAAAGTCCAGAAGTCGTCTCACTTCTATGCACTTGTGGAACATCCTTCCAAGTACTCGTAGAGCAAACTGTATTAAGACTTGCTATTAAAAATTACTCTTGCTACCGCTATTATACCAACGGTTGATAGACTGTCTGCACTGAAACCAGACTTCAAACTATTTTTTCACCCTATGATTTTAGCTAAAAGAAAAACGAATCAGGAAACTACCATTAAACACTTCAGCTTAGAAAAAAACCGGTGTAGATAAAGAACAATTCGGGAACACCAAGAATTATGTGATTAATATAGATCAGACTGTGGAGTTAAAAAAGAACGACCACAATTCACGTTTGTTGTGTCTAAATCTGTACTCTTGTCTATGAGGGCAAGTGAGACTTTCCGGCCGGTCGATTACACATACTAAATCACTAATTCTAGTCACTAAGCATGTTACCAGATTAGCAAGTGAGATTCAAATGAGTGCTTCCAAACAAAAATCAATATACTGCTGCAGCCCATCCAAACGACCCCCTCCACTATGAAGGGAATATGCCCGATGGATTTAGATGAGTTTCAAAGTTAAGATATTGTGACGGATACTATAACAAAAGGCTAAGTATATGATTTCTATAGTAACAGCAAAGGAGGGCATTTGTGTTAAGTAGTTTGTTATCAAACTAGGTGTGGTTCACAGTGGGCTAATACTAGGAAGATATATTGTACGACAATCCTATCAACATGTTTTAACCCAAAGGAACTAAAGGTCTCACCAAAGGACTAAATTTATACAATGTCATCTCATTAGAGAATGAGTGATGCGTAGAGGCGCAAAGACATGTGAAGACACACGGACCTAAAAATGTCAGATCCGGAGATTATGTTAACCACTATCAATCGTGTATATGCAACACCAGAAAGCCATCGATGTTCAATACGCAAAGTTTTTCAAACTAGATAATTGACTCTACTGCAAGTGGGAGACTGAAGGGAATATGCCCGAGAGGCAATAATAAAGTGGTTATTATATTATTCCATGTTTATGATAAATTTTTATTTTGCATGCTATAATTGTATTAACTGGAAATGTTAACACATGTGTGTTTAATAAACAAATAGAAGGTTCCTAATTATTCCTCTCTTATAAACTAGCTCATTGATTAACAAGATGATCAAGGTTTCCTGATCATGGACATTGGATGTTGTTAATAACGAGGTCACACCATTGGTGAAATGATGTGATGAACATTCATCCAAAGTATAGCATTACGATCAAAGTCATTGTGTTTATATTGCTATAACATCGTACAAAGTAATCCTAGTCCTTAGACCATGATATCATGTCAATCACTAACACTGGAAGAGTATCTTGATAACATCAAACGTCACACCGTGACATGGTGACTATAAAGGTGGGTTCAGTGCTACGAAGGTGTTATGTAGAGGCTCATGGATCAAGAGTGGGATTTGTCCTTTCCGATGACAGATAGATACACTCTGGGCCCTCTCGGTAATATCACATTGAGATAGCTTGCAAACAAGTGATGTGATCACTAGAATGTTATATCACAGGAACGAGAAAAGAGTGCATGTCGGTAACGAGATCAAACTAGGTATAAGGATACCGATGATCGAATCTCGAACATGTAATGTATTGCGAGACAAAAGGATTTAGTTACGATGTTAAAGGTTCACACGATCACTAGATTCATCGTTGAATGTGTGGGAGTCAATACGGATCTCCAGGTCCCGCTGCTGATTATTAATTGGAGAGGGGTCTCGATCATGTCTGCATTATTCGCGAACCATAGGCTGACACACTTAAGGGATACTGACACTATTTGGAGCAAATATGTTTTAGATAAATATTTAAAAAAGCGTTGGAATCATTTCAATGGAAAGCGGAATTGTTTCAGGTGAAATTGCAGAAACTAGTTCTGCATGTGATATTGAAATGTTGCAGGGGGTTTTATGTGAATGTTTGTTAATTAAAGTAATTAACAAAATTCTGAATAAAATAAATAAAAGAGTTTTATTAAATGAGAGCTTGCATTAAATTTGGTGGAAATTTAATGGAGGTGAGTGGAATTTTGAGTGGGAGGCTAATTATGTGAGTGGGAGTGTCAACACCCGGATTTTTAATCCCACATGCCTGTTATGCCATACATCGCAATCTCATGACATAACAGATTGGATATCATAGTACATCATCCATTACAAACCATAATAAGGTCTTATAAAAATAAAGGATCTCATGATCCAATCTTAATACAAACAAGCAACGGAATAATAAGCGTAGCGGTGGGCTCCATCTTCAGTGTCACAGGCAATGCTGACGGTGGGAGATGATCCTAGTTGTCATAGCCGTCCTGCTGTCCTTCTTCCGGATAGTCCTCCTCATAGTCTGGCCACGGGAATAGCCAGGGACAAAGCCATGAGTACTCTTTAAGTACTCGCAAACTATCACTAACAAGTAAGATAGTTCTAGTAGGGGTGCTAAGTTCTAAGTTTATTTGCAAAGTTAAGTTTGAAACCCAAGCTAAGTTCAGAAACAAAGAAAGATAAAATAAAGTTCACCTAAGTGGGAACTTAGTTTTCATAGTCACAACCCTGTTGTGGTCAAGTCATGTCACAATTCATTTCACAAGTCATTTTGAAAACATCTGACGACGGAACAGTATGGCTGCTCCAACTGTCCATGACCGCGGACGGGGCTATTCGAATAGTTTGACACTCTGTAGAGGTGGTACACTTTCACCACAAAATTCGATACATCCGTCAGGGATAACCATGAATCATCATACTTAGTATGCGGATAATCAATCATAACCTTTCCTTTACACACTCTAGTATAAGCACCTCTCCTATGATCTTGGCCTCCCAGCCATGGCCATCTGCCATCCTGGGCACTGTGTAGGTGGACAACATCAAGAGGTAGCCTCAGCTCAAACCTCTTCCACGAGGGAACCAATACTAATGCATATAAACTTCTAGCTAAGCCTTACCCAATTTAGGTATTGTGGTTGTACGGTAAAATTGGAATGGTATCGCATCCGAACCCAACCATCAGTTTTTAAAAAGGGCTAAGGCTAATGCCTCAACATTTTCACCATCATAAACCATTTGTGTTTCTCAACACATGTCAAAACATCTCAATAGAATGACTCATCATTCCAAGGTTTTCATAAGCATTTTCACCAAGTATTCTCATCTGGAGTGATCAAGTTTTTGGTTTAGCACTAACCACTAAGTTAAGAGTTTTCACTAAGGTGGGATGCTAATCTCAATCTTATGCCATAGAACGACATCTAGTATAGGACAAGTTTTATACTCTTTATGCTATCTATACTACTTTCTAAAAATCTCACCAAGCATTACTAGAAGTAAAGAGACTTTGGTAAAGCAAAAGTAATACCTGCAAGTAAAACTTGGGATGGGTATAAATCAAAAGGTATAACCAAAGCATGCCTAATCCATCTTGCTTAGGTTAACTTGCATCTAGTGATGGCTTGCAAGTATTAGCTTGCCAATAATAGCTTGTGTTGATTGGTGTAGTGGTTGAAATTCTCCTTGTCTTCTTCAGGGTAGAACTCCTCCTCCTCGTAGACTTGGTCGGTACAATCGTCTATAAATACATACGGGATACACAATCACCAAACAATACTTAACTAGTCTATTTAGCACACTAAGGCACACACTTGATGATCTAGTATCATCACAATCATCACAAGATTTAAAGAACTAGTTTCATTTATTTTATTTGAGAAAAGTAATTTCTACTCATTGAAATTAATTAAGATTTAATATTCTCCAATTAAAATATAGGATCATGTGGACACATGTCATCACCACATATTCTAATACATGGGAATGTGATTTAAATGTTTGATCATATTTCAATAGGTTTAAGTTTATCATTTAAATGATTTAAAGTGACTAGAAATGCCTATATAGCATTATTTTGGTACTAGTCCAAAGGCACTACATGCAAACCTAATTATTATTACATATTCAGATAGATATTATTAAATGTGATTTTTGAGAGTTGGAAACAACTCAAAAGCTACTATGGTTGATTTTAAAAAAATGATTGAATGTAGAAAAGTATCTGTCTTGTTATTTTTGCTATATGTGATCTCTAACTCCAATTGATTTAAATCCAATGGGCCTGGATAGAGACTTTAATCTAGTTAAGTGGATCTCTCTGAACTGATTTTTAAACAAGTGGATAGAATCTAGTTTAATCCTAAATAGAAAAACCACTATTTGAATTTGTGGGCTAGCGCGGGAACACTAACGGGCCGGCCAAGTGGCACTCCGCGACGCAGAGGGCAACTGACAGGTTGATCCCGCATGTCAGCGACTAACTCTTAACCGAAGCGGTACGGGGCGATATCAGCCGTGCGATTAGAGCAGAAATTGATGGTCGTGGTTCATCGTTGTCTGGTGAACAACTTCGGTGAGATTAAACCCTAACGCGGCATGGTGGGGGTCTACGGGGGCTTACCAGGGCTCCAGCTAGATGTGGCGATGTGGGCGATCGAACTGGTGGACGACGGCGGTTCTAGGCATGGTCGCGATGGCTCCTGGGGCAGTCGCAATCAGCAGCGCCTCTTCTCCTCTGCTACGGCCAGCTCCGATGGAATTCCAGCGACTAAGGGCTCCATTGGCTCCGGGGAGAAGTGGGGAAGGCTCAGTGGTGAGAGGGGACTTGAGTGGTGTGAGAAATGAGGCTAGAGGAGGCCTCCTTTTATAGGCTCGATGGCGAGACCGAGCGGCATGGGCGCGGCTTGTCGGGGGCGATGGTACAGGCAGCTATTGCCGGGGCGGAGGTAGGCGGACGGTGCGCGCTGTTGGCGGTCATCTAATGTGTAAAGGCGCGGCTAGGGGCGGTGGCATTTGGTCGGGCGCGGCTCATGCTCTACGCAGCAGAAGCGGCGTTCGACGCGGCTCAAGGTGGCTGCGTGTCAAGCGGCGGCGAATGGGCATGTCCGGGCGGTTCCTGGGGTCATGGCGATGTGGTGCACGCGGGCTGCGGTCGAGGCGCGGCATGTGCACATCAGTCGGGCGTGGCGCTCTGGCGCGTGCTCGGCATGTCGCGGACACGGTGGACGCGGTGTCGCTGGGGGTGGTCCACGGCCTGGCTGTCGTTGCTGGGTGGACAGGGAGAGGCGGTAGGGTGCGGCGATCATCCTAGACATGGCAGGAGAGAGAGGGGAGTTCCGGGCTGAACGGTCCATGGTCGACCGACGGTGACCATCTTTGGGCGGTGCTCTACTGGCGCAACAGCGAAGAGGGAGTGGTGTCTGGGGCTGGGTTAGGTGCTAGGGAGACAGAGGAGAGATGAGGGGGTCAGTTGGGGGACAAGACATTGATCAACAACAGTATTAGTTAGGCAGTTTATTTTGTGATCACCAAGTGTTCGACAGAATGGCCGCAAGAAAAGTAAATTTGAATTTTGGAAAGGTTTTTGGTGGGTGTGTTGTTCATAAGCTTGATCATCTGTGGTTGCTTGGGTTTGGCAAGGGGAGTTCATTTTAGTGGTTTTTGAAAAAGTGGGATCTATGCATATGTAATGGATTCAATTTTCAAATGCCATTTAAAATTAGTGGCTAAGTGTTTTTGTAAGATTTTAAAGTGGGAATTGGTAGATCTTTGCTTGGTCTAGCAAGGGGTGCAAAGATCTAGGATTGTTTCTATTGGGAAAAGACTTCTAGGAACACCTAAAGTGGCCTAGTGGATTAAAATGGTCAAAATGACCATTTGGTCCTTTTATTCTTATTTTATTTCTTTTTCTTTGGATTGTGTTTTTAAATGGTCTAGATGATGTGTCATTCACCTTTAAACCATTTCATATCATTTAGAACAATCAAACATGGCATTTTCAAACAATTCTATACTAATGCAACATACACATGCATTCATAATTATTTTAATAATAAAAAGTTTTTGTTAACCCTAAATTGGGTGATTTGGATCTTGATAACCTTAGTTAAAGTTTTGGGATGTTACAAACCTTCCCCCCTTAAACAAAATCTCATCCCAATATTTGATAAAAACTAGGAACTAAAGAGATCTGGAAACTCAGTCCTAATGTAATCTTCTCGCTCCCATGTAGCTTCTTCTTCGGTGTGGTTGCTCCATTGGATCTTGAGAAATTTGATACTCCGGGTCCTGGTGGTTCTGAAGGCTTCTTCCAAAATACGGATGGGCACATCACGATACATCAAATCCTTGTTGATATCAACGACTCGGTGATCGATGTTCTTGAAAACTTTGGTCTTCTCCGGCACTTCTAGGCATTTGCGAAGTAACGAGATATGGAACACATTATGGATGGCTGCCATCTCTTCTGGCAGTTCCAGTTGATACGATACTTCTCCTCGATGATTTAGAATCTTGAAAAGTCCAATATATCTGGGGGCTAACTTCCCTTTTAGACTAAAACATTACGTTCCCTTCAATAGCGAAACTTTGAGATATACAAAATCTCCGACATTGAAGGTCAGGTCTCTACGTCTCTTGTCAGCATAACTCTTCTGTCTGGATTGGGTGGTCTTGAGTTGCTCGCAGACTTTGTGAACCTTCTTTTCGGCTTCTCGTAGGATGTCGGGTCCGAAAATCTGACTCTCTCCTGCTTGCGACCAATTCAAAGGGGTACGACACTTTCTTCCATATAAGAACTCAAATGGGGCCATTTGCAAACTGGCTTGATAACTATTGTTGTATGAGAATTCTGCGAAGGGCAGGCAATCTTCCCATTTCAATTCATACTCTAACACACAAGCTCTCAACATATATTCTAAGATTTGGTTGACTCTTTCAGTCTGTTCGTCGGTTTGCGGGTGATAAGCTGTGCTGAAATTCAGCTTGGTTCCTAATCCTTCTTGGACTTTCTGCCAAAATCTCGAGGTAAATTGGGTTCCTCGATCTGACACTATGGTCTTGGGGGTTCCATGCAAACTAACAATTCTGGCAATGTAGAGCACTGCTAGCTTCAAGCTCTGGTAGGTTGTCTTGACAGGTATAAAGTGGGATACCTTGGATAGTCTATCAACGATGACCCAGATTGAGTCATTTCCCCTACTAGAAGTAGGCAAACCGGTGATAAAGTCCATTCCGATGGAATCCCATTTCCATTACAGAATCTGCAATGGTTGAAACAGTCCTGCGGGTCTTTGATGTTCCGCTTTGACTCTTTGACAGATATCACACTTGTCTATGTAGCTTCCCATCTCTCTCTTCATCTTGTGCCACCAAAATTGCTCCTTCAAATCTTGATACATCTTCGTTCCTCCGGGGTGGATAGAATAAAGAGTATCATGAGCTTCTTGCATGATAACTTGCTTCAGCTCCGAATCTGCTGGCACACAGATACGTCCTTTGTACCACATAACTCCTTCATCATCTTCGGTGAATCCAGGTACCTTTCCCGCACCAATACGATGCTTGATTCCGTCGATACTTGCATTTCCCTTCTGGGCTTCCTTGATTTGGCTAATAAAAGTGGGTTGAAGTTCAATGCCAGCTAAAAATCCTTTGCTAACTAGCTCCGTTCTAAACTGTTCCAACTCTTCATGCAAACTTGGCTAGGCTTCTTTAATCATGGTGTTTAATCTACACGGCAATCTGCTAAGAGCATCCGCTACCACATTGGCTTTGCCGGGGTGATAGTGAATGTCAAGGTCATAATCCTTGATTAACTCGATCCATCTCCTTTGTCTCATATTCAGCTCCTTCTGAGTGAAAATATACTTCAAGCTCCTGTGATCTGAGTAAATCTCACAGCGATTACCCATAAGGTAATGACGCCATGTCTTCAAGGCTAAAACTACAGCTGCTAATTCAAGATCATGGGTAGGGTAGTTTTGCTCATGTTGCTTCAGTTGTCTGGACAGATATGTGATGACCCACAAGTATAGGGGTGTATCGCAGTATTTTTGAGGGAAGTGAAACCCAATTTATTGATTCGACACAAGGGGAGCCAAAGAATATTTATAAGCCTTAACACCTAAGTTATCAATTCAGCTGCACCTGGAAACAATCTTGCTCACAGCAGTTTATCAGTAGCAACAATTTTGTAGTAGCAATAGTAGAGTAATAGCAGCAGTAAAAGTAAAGACAGTAGTAACAATTGCAGTAAACAGTAGGATTAAAGCGTGGTAGGCATAGGGATGGATGGACGGGCGTTGCATGGACAAGACAATTCACATGGCAATCAAGACATAGGGCATTTGCAGATAAATAAGATAAAGCATCCAAGTACTAAATAATCATAGGCATGTGTTCCATATATAGTCATACGTGCTCGCAATGAGAACTTGCACAACATCTTTTGTCCCGCCAGCCCGTTTGTAGCGGGGCCTCAAGGGAACTACTAGCAATTAAGCTGCTCCTTTTAATAGAGCACCGGAGCAAAGCATTAACACTCCTGAACACATGTGATCCTCACATCAAAGCCATTCCCTCTAGTTATCCCGATTTCTGTCACTTTGGGGCCTTTGGTTCCGGATAACAATATGTGTATACAACTTGCAGGTAAGACCATAAACAATACTATCATAATGAATCAATAACATGTTCAGATATGAAATCATGGCACTCGGGCCCTAGTGACAAGCATTAAGCATAACAAGTTGCAACAAAGTCAAAAAGCACTAATAATAGATACTAGGCACCATGCCCTAACAATCTGATGCCATTACATGAACGATCTCATCCAATCCCTACCATCCTCATAGCCTACAGCGGGGGATTACTCACTCATAGATGGGGGAAACATGGATGGTCGATCGAGAAGCGATGGTGATGATGGCGATGATATCCTCCAATTCCCCGTCCCGGCAGGGTGCTAGAACGGAGTTTCTGGTTCCGAATCGCGGAATCTGGTGGTGGCAGCGTAGCGGAACTCTTTCTGGAAAAACGTCGAACCCCCCTTGGTTTTTAGGTCAAGAGGCAACTTATAGGCGAAGAGGGAGGCCGAGGGGGCAGCCGAGGCGGCCACACCACCCCCAGGCGCGGCCTGGCCTCGCCCGCGCGGCCAGGTGGTGTGGGCCCCTCGTGGCCCTACTCCGTCTCGTCTTCTGGCTTCGTGAGTCTTCTAGTGAAATAGGATTTTTGGCATATTTTCCAGGATTTTTCCTGATAGTTGATTTTCTGCACAAAAACTAGACACCAAGGTAATTCTGCTGAAAACAAAGTTAGTGTGTGTTAGTTGTATCCAAATCACACAAGTTTAGAGGAAAAACAATAGCAAAAGTGTTCGGGAAAGTAGATACGTTTTGGACGTATCACCCCCCCTCAAGCTTAGCTTATTGCTTGTCCTCAAGTAATTCAGTTGAAAACTGAGTGCGATAAAAGAAACTTTCACGAACACATTTGCTTCATAAGATGTATATATTCTCAGCATACGATCAACTACTCAGGCAATTCATAATAAAGAGTATGCAACTAAGTTTACTTAATAGTCATTGCAAGCTACGAAGAGCTTCCAACTCAAAAATAGTAAGTAGCATGAAACATAAACATAAGCAACATTGCAATGCTCATAAAAATGTATGATAGAGTGGTATCTCGCTTGCCTTTGATTGTAGAGCAAACATAAATGCCAAGGCACCTCTGAAGTTCAGGTGAAGACTAGAAGTAAAGATATCAAAGATACAAGCATCAAAGTCATGACACGATTAATCAAGTTTTGAGACAAGCATATTACACTAAGAATGACAACTATGCTCTCAAGAAAGTTCTCATAGAATATGTGGTGACTCAACAAGGAAATGAAAAAGGTTTTGAAAAGTTTGAAAGGCTTCCAAATGCTGAAAGTATGGTACTCGTTAGCTTTGAGCTCTCATTGCCCCTATCATAAGCATCTTTAAATGGTTAAGGTGAAAGTGAGGTCCAATCTGAGTTATATGCTTGATAGACTATAAACTGGAAATCTCATGTCCCTTGAGTATGAGGGCCGCTCCTCATGCTACTCAACTTTAGTTACCGGTAAGTTCTTGTCATAGTAAATACATACATATCATAGAGAACCTCCAATGGGGTACCCCTTGCCCGATGATACAGAAGAATCCCCATATCAAAATGACAAGGCAAGCAGACAACGAGTATCTCAGCACTCTCCTTATTTACCATGGGAAAATTGTGCTTTTTTCTCTCTTTCCTCTTTTCTCATATCTCTTCCTTTTTTTTATTTTTCTCAATAGCTATCTCTCTTTTTTTATAAGAAGAATGCTTCATAGATACTCATTATGGTTACGCTGCAGGTTTCCACCATGACGACATGGATTAGACCGGCGGCCCAGGCGTTTCTCTAACACACATACATAACTCCATGGACTTACAAGCTCTACTTTTATTTCACACTGATGACATCCACAAACAAAAGAGCATGATATCAACTGGGTATATATTTACAGGTGTTGAAAGCGTTCCCCGTGACAACATGGTTCTGCTAATCCCCAGCCTATAATTTTCAAGCATATAACTTTCATGGACAGTCACAGTGGTTCAGGTTTATTAAGTGCAAGAAATAAAGTGTGCCATCAAGTTCGTGAGAGCTTTACTAACTAACTTTCTCATAACAAGCAAACATTTTATTCGGAAGAAAACAAGGCATATTGAATATGCATGGAACAGCAAATGATGCTAATAGGTAGGTATGGTGGACACTTTTGGCAATATTTGTTTTGGGGAATTGGAAACACGAGTAGATCTCATACTCAGTGTAAGTGAAGGCTAGCAATAGTAAGGGAGCGACAACCGAGAGAGCAATAACTGTCATAATCACGCTTGCAACAAAACATGACTAATCATGGTATGAAACTGATTCAAGACCCCTAAGGCAAAATAATTCATCGAGACTTAACTGATTATTGTTTCAGTCATATGCATGCATTAGCATGTGCCAAGTCGATTCAAGTGAAACATTCAGAGGAGGATACCACAGTGTCATACCAAGTTATGAATAGATCAATGCAAGCAAACATTCATATGACATGCTACAAACTATTAGCAAGCTGGAGTTAATCATAAGAAAGCAAGAATTACTAAGCATCCATAAATAACATACACCCTACATGAACAGAGTAAGCATGCCCACAATGATGAGTATATGTACGAAAATGAAAACAAATAGAGTTCGTTACCAGCCTCTTACCACACCTCAAGTTGTCATTAATCCTCATTATTGCCCTTCACTTGTGTGGCTTGAATAATAACATGAAACCAAATTCCACTGAGGAATGCTGAACCTTGCAACAAATTCCACAAAACCAAAGAAGAACAACAAATATTTTTGGTGTTTTTGATTTTCAAAGGCAAGAACAAAAAGGAAAAACAAGCAAAGCAAAATATTTTTGGGTTTTTTCGAATAGTTCAAGCAAAGCAAAAAGGAAAAAGCAAACCAAGGCAAAAAAGAAGAAGAAGCAAACAAAGAGAAACAACAGAAATATTTTGGGTCTTTTTGTGTTTTAGAAAGCAAAAGTGAAGAAAGAACGAAAACTTAAAAAGAGAACAAAACATGGATATACAAAGTACCAACTAAACATGATATGGAGATGAGTGTGATGTCGGTGTACCTCCCCCCAAGCTTAGGCTTTTGGCCTAAGTGGGTATCAATCCCAAGCTGGCCAAGATGGAATGCCTCCATAGTACGACAAGGAGGTACCCTCATCCTGGTATGAGCTCGAGGACACCCCACCGTAGAGCACATAGTAGTCGTAAGAAGGTACATCCTCCTGGTGCTGCTTGTGGAAACCAAGCAGGCGGAGCTGCTCGTCCACCTCCTTGGAACGCGACCACGGACTCCTGTGAACACTAAACAAAGTAGATTGCGGCAAAGGAATCTCCCTTTCATCCCCATCAGTAAACAACATCCTGTATACTAAACTGTCCGTATCAGAGTTAGAAGTGACAAAGTGATGTGTTTTCATGGCAGCAGGATCAAGCCTTTGTGGTGCCAATATAGTATCATTAGGATCCACAGAAAGCTTGAACGTAGTAACCATACATGAAGCAATATTGCCCCCATAAATAGCCCCCCTAGCAGCTAGGCGGCGAGCAATGAGAGAGCCAAGATTGTACCGAGTATCATTATTAAGTGCAGTAGCAAGGAAGGCTAAATGATAATTGGAGATATTACTTGTATTCTCCCTACCAAGAATGCTAGTAGCAAGATAATAAGCAAAGTATCTAAGAGCTGGGAGTTGGATGTTTCTTATCTTCCCGCGCTGAGCTACGCGGTCATCGTCGTTTGTAACACTTCAATAGAGTTCCAGCAAATCAGCGGGTCGCCCTTGGATCTTCTTCACGCTCCCCGTCATGCCTATACCTATAATGCTGCAAAATCTTTCCAACGACATGGTAATAGGCAGATTATAAATTCTAAATGAAACAGTTGACTGATAGGGGGTGTTAGTGAAAACGAAACTCACAACGAAAGTTTTGGTTAGCACGACATATTGCTCACTCTCATCTTCCATGTATGAGGTCAAACCGACCCTCTGAACCAGTAGTAAGAAATCATCGAGGATCCCTGCAGCTTGCAAAAAGGTATAACAAGGAAAAGTAGATGGGTGAGCATCCCCCTCATCTCCTTCATTGCCAAAGCATGGTGCAATGAGATCTTCATTGTACGAAGGACTAAACTAAGAGGCTGATCTTGAGGACCTTGACCTCCTAGGTGTGTCCCTCTCAAATATTTCTCCAAATGTGTGGTTGTTCATCTTTGATATTCTGAAATTTAAACATCCATTACACAAGTGATTGCAAGGTGAATACATAATAAAGAGAACTACTCATAGTGACTTGTAAGAGGCTTAAACATGCATCAAAACAATATCTCTAAGCATTGAACAAGCTTACAAGCTCTCATAACCTGTTACCTACAGCAGCAAAATACTCAAGATATAAACCACTAAACACAAATCTACTTGGACAAGCGGAGGAGTCACATACCGGAGAACAAATGCTCCAAATTTCAGCAGCGAAGATGGGCTAAGCAAGGAGATTGAAAAATCATGGGCAAGAACAGCAAGAACATGGTTTCGAGCAAAGAACTGATGTTTTCTCAGGAGAGAGAAAGAAGTGGGAAGTGAGAGAGTGAGTGTAGGGCCCGGGGTGGCCCACACCATGGCCAGGCGCGCCCCTGGGCTGGCCGCGCCACCAGGTGGTGTGCCTGCCTGGTGGGCCCCCCTGGTACTCTCCAGGCCCTTCTCTGCCCCTTTTTTCACGTAAAAATTTAATATGGATTTTCTGGAATTTTTCGAGACACTTATATTTTTGAGAAATTTTCAGGTATAGATGAATGATTTTCTGACAGAAAGATCTTTTCAGAAAGATGCAAAAGCAAAACAAAGCTAAAATTTCAGAAGTTCTAAGACACTCTAACATGCAAGCAACTAACAACAGAAAACTAAACTAAATGAAAGCAAAAACTAAAATGGATAGAATGGAAGTAAGCAGAGATAATCATGGTGAAGACATTGTTTTGTTCATTAAAATCCCTTTGTTAACAAGGTTGATCAGGTCTTGTTACCAAAACAATTTTATATGAAACAAAACTTTGCATACCACTTATGATTATGTTACCTCAACCTTGATAGCAATGGTCCCAATCATAATAGTTTCGTATTTTTCTCTTGGTATGGGACAATATATTTCTCCAACTTGAATGCCCTCAACATGTTCAATTGAATTTAACCCATAAGTCCTATCAATCTTCTTGGGGAAATAGACAGTATGCTCCTTGTCATTAACATTAAAAGTCACCTTTCCTTGATTACAATTAATAACAACTCCTACAGTATTAAGAAAAGGTCTCCCAAGAATAATAGACATATTATCATCTTGAGGCATTTCAAGCACAACAAAATCAGTTAATATCAAGCAATTTTGAGCCACTTGAAAAGGTACATCCTCGCATATACCAACATGAATAGTAGTAGATTTATCAGCCATTTGCAAAGATATATCAGTTGGTATTAGTTTTTCCAGTTGAAGTCTCTTATAGAGAGAAAAAGGCATAACACTAACTCCTGCTCCCAAATCACACAAAGCAGTTTTAACATAACTATTTTTAATAGAGAAAGGAATAGTTGGAATCCCTAGGTCTCCAAGTTTCTTAGGAACCTTACCATTAAAGGAATAATTAGCAAGCAAAGTAGAAATTTCTTCATTAGGGATCTTCCTTTTATTCGAAACAATATACTTCATATACTTTGAATAAGGAGGCAATTTAGTAGCATCAGTCAAAGGAATTTGCAAGAATAAAGGTTTCATCCACTCACAAAACTTGTTATAGTGTTCATCTTCCTTTAACTTGTGTTTCTTATCAGGGAAAGGCATAGGTTTTTGGACCCAAGGCTCTCTTTCACTACCATGTTTCTTAGCTACAAAATCTTCTTTAGTGTATTTAGTATTCTTAGTGTGCCTTTCAGGTTCTTCTTCAACTTTTTCTTTATTAGGAGCATAATTTTCTTCATTACCACTTTTAGTTTCCGCATTGGAGACAGATATACTATTAGGATCTTTAGCAGGTTCAGAAGGTTCTACAATAGTTTTATGTTTCTATTTTCTTTTCTTAGGAGTAGTACCACTATTTTTAGCTTGTTGAGAATCTTGCTCAATTCTTTTAGGATGCCCCTCAGGATATAGAGGATCCTGGGTAGCATCACCACTTCTAGTTCTAATTTCATAAGCATGTTTTTCTTTAGCAGCATTAACTAGCAAGTCTTTTTGTACCTTAATAAGCTGATCAATTTGAGTTTGAACCATTTGAAAATCTTTAACAAGCATTTTAACATCATTAGAGGTTCTTTCCATAATATCTTTTAACTCAACAATAGCTCTAGAGTTTTCCATTAGATGATTTTGCACCCCTTTATTAAAATTATCTTGCTTAACAATAAAAATATCAAATTCTTCTAAGCATTGATCAGGAGGTTTAGAGTAAGGAATATCACCTTCATCAAAATGTTGGAGAGAGTGTACCTCAATAGTGGATGAGTGGGATATTGGCTTACATAATTCTTCTATAGGAGGTAAATTATTGACATCTGCAGCTTTAATTCCCTTCTCCTTAAGACATTTCTTAGCTTCCTTCATTACTTCATCATTTAGTTCGATAACTCGCCTCTTCTTTGATGTTGGTATAGGCGTAGGAATTGTTGGTTCAGGTATAGTTGTCTCAGGTATAGCTGGTTCGGGAGGAGTCCAATCTTCATAATTCTTGCTTATTTTAGCCATTAATTCCCGAGCTTCCTTAGGAGTCCTAATCCTGAAAACACAATCAGCACAACTATCTAGGTATTTCCTAGATTCTTCAGTTAGTCCATTATAAAATATGTCAAGAAGCTCATTCTTAGGTAATGGACATCTAGCCTGTGCGTGAATCAAAGAACAAAACCTTGCCCATGATTCAGGCAATATCTCTTTTTCTCCCTGTTTAAAATCAAAAAGTTCCTGCAAAATAGCATGTCTAGCACTAGGTGGAAAATATTTTTGAAGGAAGGTACTAATCAAGCAATCAAGGCTATCAATAGATCTAGGAGGTAAATTATTAAACCAAGTTTTAGCTTCTCCTTTTAGTGAAAAAGGGAAAATTTTAGCAACAAAGTAGGTGCGCATCTTAATATCATTACAAAATAAGCCACTCATGGTAGAAAGCTCAGTCATATGTGCTACCGCACTTTCATTCTTAGTCCCACAAAAAGGTTCCTTCTCAACAATAGTAATGTAAGATAAATCAAGAGAGAAATCATAATCCTTATCTTTAATGTTTATGGGAGATGCAACAAATTTAGCATTAGGAGACAATTTGGGTTTTATAGTACGCCTCTCAAGGAGACTCTTAATAGCACTCCTATCATGGGTGTTTTGACATTCTTTAATAAATTCATCGGTCATCTCTATATAACTGTCTTCAATATCATAGCTTTCTCTAGACTCAGGTGAACTAACATGTGTAGTAGTGCCTTCATTAGGAGTTTCAGTATTTCCAGCTATAGTTCTAGCAATCGTAGCATCTAGGAAATGACCTAATGAACCACTCCTATCAAGCACAGTAGAAGCAGCATCATAAGTATCGGAAGTTTCAAATTCAGCAGTAGTAGCAGTGTGTGTAGCATGTGTATGTGGTGGTGTAAGGAGCTTACTCATAACAAATGGTGAATCAAGAGCAACAGAGGTGTTCAGAACCGTACCTCTCCTTGTAGTGGATGGTAAAATGGGGACCTTGCCATCACGAGAATTACCCATGATGGATGGATGGCAGCGAACAATAGTGATTCCAAGTGAACTTGATAAATAAAGCTATGCTCCCCGGCAACGGCGCCAGAAAATAGTCTTGATGACCCACAAGTATAGGGGGGTGTATCGCAATATTTTCGAGGGAAGTGAAACCCAATTTATTGATTCGACACAAGGGGAGCCAAAGAATATTTATAAGTCTTAACAACTAAGTTGTCAATTCAGCTGCACCTGGAAACAATCTTGCTCACAACAGTTTATCAGTAGCAACAGTTTTGTAGTAGCAATAGTAGAGTAATAGCAGTAGTAAAAGTAAAGACAGTAGTAACAATTGCAGTAAACAGTAGGATTAAAGCACAGTAGGCATAGGGATAGATGGACGGGCGTTGCATGGACAAGACAATTCACATGGCAATCAAGACATAGGGCATTTGCAGATAAATAAGATAAATCATCCAAGTACTAAATAATCATAGGCATGTGTTCCATATATAGTCATACGTGCTCACAATAAGAACTTGCACAACATCTTTTGTCCTGCCAGCCCGTTTGCAGCGGGGCCTCAAGGGAACTACTGGAAATTAAGGTGCTCCTTTTAATAGAGCACCAGAGCAAAGCATTAACACTCCATGGACACATGTGATCCTGACATCAAAGCTATTCCCTCCGGTTATCCCAATTTCTATCACTTCGGGGCCTTTGGTTCCAGACAACAATATGTGTATACAACTTGCAGGTAAGACCATAAACAATATTATCATAATGAATCAATAACATGTTCAGATTTGAAATCATGGCACTCGGGCCCTAGTGACAAGCATTAAGCATAACAAGTTGCAACAAAGTCAAAAAGCACTAATAATAGATACTAGGCACCATGCCCTAACAATCTGACCCCATTACATGAACGATCTCATCCAATCCCTACCATCCCCATAGCCTACAGCGGGGGATTACTCACTCATAGATGGGGGAAACATGGATGGTCAATGGAGAAGTGATGGTGATGATGATGGTGATGATCTCCTCCAATTCCCCGTCCTGGCAGGGTGCTAGATCAGAGTTTCTAGTTCTGAATCGCAGAATCTGGTGGTGGCGGCGTAGTGGAACTCTTTCTGGAAAAACGTCGAACCCCCCTTGGTTTTTAGGTCAAGAGGCAACTTATAGGCAAAGAGGGAGGCCGAGGGGGTAGCCGAGGCGGCCACACCACCCCTAGGCGCGGCCTGGCCTAGCCCGCACGGCCAGGTGGTGTGGGCCCCTCGTGGCCCTACTCCTTCTCGTCTTCTGGCTCCGTGAGTCTTCTGGTGAAATAGGATTTTTGGCATATTTTCCGGGATTTTTCCTGATAGTTAATTTTCTGCACAAAAACTAGACACCAAGGTAATTCTGCTGAAAACAACGTAAGTCCATGTTAGTTGTATCCAAATCACACAAGTTTAGAGGAAAAACAATAGCAAAGGTGTTCGGGAAAGTAGATACATTTTGGACGTATCAATATGCTATGACTTTGCCTTCTTGCATCAACACACATCCAAGACCAATCTTGGATGCATCACAATACACATCAAACGGTTATTGATATCTAGCATAATCAATATTGGGGCTGAAATCAATCTCTTCTTGAGCTCCTGGAAACTTGCTTCACATTTGTCGGTCCATTCAAACTTCTTGTCCTTGTTCAGCAATTGGGTCATGGGTCATGCGATGCTCTAAAATGCTTCTACGAACTTGCGGTAATATCCCGCTAATCTGAGAAATGCACGGACTTGGGTTTGAGTGGTTGAGGCTTCCCATTCTTCAACATCTTTGATCTTGGCAGGATCAACAGTGACTCCTCCTGCCGACACAATATGTCCGAGGAATCCTACTTCTTTCAGCCAAAACTCACACTTGCTAAACTTGGCATACAACTGATGTTCTCTAAGGGTTTTACGGATGATTCTCAGATGTTGCTCATGGTCTTCTTCTGACTTGGAGTAGATAAGAATATCGTCGATAAACACAACGACAAACTTTTCCAGAAAGTTCATAAAGATCTTGTTCATGAGATTCATGAAATAAGCGGGGGATTGGTTAATCTAAAATACATGACCGTATACTCATATAATCCATATCTGGTGGTAAAGGCGGTCTTTGGAATATCCGTTGCACGACTCTTTAGTTGATGATAACCAGTCCTAAGATCAATCTTAGAGAACACTCTTGCACCAGTCAACTGATCAAACAGACCCTCTATCTTGGGAAGTGGGTACTTGTTCTTGATGGTGACATCATTCAGCTTCCGGTAATCTGTGCACAAACGGCTGCCTCCATCTTTCTTGTAAACAAACAACACGGGCGATCTCCATGGCGATGCGCTTGGTTGAATCAAGCCTTTCTCCCGCATAGCATCAAGTTGCTTCTTTAGCTCCACTAACTCTGATGGGTTCATGCTATAGGGTCTCCGAGCTATGGGTCCAGTTCCAGGAATTAGTTCAATAATGAACTCGATATCCTGATCTGGGGGCATACTGGGAAATTCATCTGGGAATACGTCAGGGTATTCATAGACTACTCTGACTTGGTCTATGGTGGGTAGGGCTGGACTCTTGTTGCATTTGAATTGGCGGGGCAATGTTTCAGATATATGCTCTACTGACACTCCAGAGCTACTAGTCATGGTGATGGCTTTCTTGGCACAGTCGATCTGTTGGGTTCGCAGCATAGAAAACAAAAAATTTCCTATGATGAGAACTATACGCCAAGATCTATCTACTAGATATAGAGCAACGGGTGGATATACATCCATGGAGAACTTACCCTCGAAGACAACAACGTTTTGTTAACAAGTTGGAACTCGTGGATGATGTAGTCGTACGCTTGCCGATCTCAAGATCGTGTGGAAGTCTGAGCGCCGCAAATCAACAGCACATCTGTCCTCGCACACACGTTCAAGCCACCGGACAACCTCCACCTCCTTGCTCCAGCGAATCAGCAGAAGCAGCAACTCCTTCCAGACGCAAGGCCACCGGGAACATGTATCTCGCTAATCCGAGACCATGGGGGAATATCTAGAGGGGGAGAGAGATCCTTCACGAGGAGGTGTGCTTTGTGAGGGAGGAGAGGGGGGGGGCTCCTCCCCTCCCATGGCCGGGCCAAGGGGGGTGCCCCCACCTCTTCCTCATTCATGCGGTGGAAGCTCCACTCACGTCAATTCAAGCTCCACCCAAATTCCACTCACATGCATTAAATTTCCACCAAATTTAATGCAACTCTCAATTAATAAAACTCTTTTATTTATTTTATTCAGAATTTTATTAATTAATTTAATTAACAAACATTCTCATAAAACCCCTTGCAACATTTCAATATCACATGCAGAACCACTTTCTGCAATTTCACCCGAAACAATTCCGGTTTCTATCAAAACAATTCCTGCACTTTGCAATCCTTTCGTCTGAAACATATGTGCTCCAAAATGGTGTCCGGCAACCCTTAAGTGTGTCACCCTATGGTTCGTGAATAATGTAGACATGATTGAGACTCCTCTCAGATCAATAATCAGAAGCGGGACCTGGAGATCCATACTGACTCCTGCACATTCAACGATGACTTCTGTGATCGTGAGAACCTTTAACGCTAGTAACTTAATCCCTTTGTCTCATGATATAATACATATCTGAGATTCTATCATTGGCATCCAAATACCTAGTTTGATCTCGTTACCGACATGCACTCTTTTCTCGTTCCCGTGATATAACATTCTAGTGATCACATCACTTGCTTGCAAGCTATCTTAATGTGATATCACTGAGAGGGCCCAGAGTATATCTATCCGTCATCAAGATTGACAAATTCCACTCTTGATCCATGAGACTCAACATAACACCTTCGTAGCACTAAGCCCACCTTTATAGTCACCCTGTTACGGTGTGACGTTTGATGTTATCAAGATACTCTTCCGGTGTTAGCAATTAACATGATCTCATGGTCTAAGGACTAAGATTACTTCGTATGATGTTATAGCAATGTAAACATAATGACTTTAATCGTAATGCTATACTTCGGATGAATGTTCATCACATCATTTCACAAATGCTGTGACCTCGTTATTAACAACATCTAATGTCCATGATCAGGACACCTTGATCATCTTGTTAATCAACGAGCTAGTCTGGAAGAGAGGCATAATTAGGAAACCTTTTTGTTTATTAAACACACATGTATTGACGTTTCCTTTCGATACAATTATAGCATGCAAAATAAACATCTATCACATACAAGGAATACATGATAACAACTTTATTATTGCCTCTCAGGGCATATTTCCTTCAGTCTCCCACTTGCATTAGAGACAATAATCTAGTTTACATAGTGATAAATCTAACACCCATGGAGTTCTGGTGTTGAGCATGTTTTGCCCTAGGGAGAACTTTAGTCAACGGATCTTCTACATTTAGGTTCGTGTGTACTTTACAAATCTTTATATCTCCATCCTTGACATGCTTACGGATGGAGTGAAACCGGCGCTTAATATGCTTGGAATTCTTATGAGACCTAGGTTCCTTGGCGTTGGCTATGGCTCCATTGTTGTCACAATAGATCACCATTGGGTCCAATGCAATAGGAACCACACCTAGTTCTGTTATGAACTCCTTCATCCAAACCGCTTGTTGCGCCGCTTCTGAAGTAGTAACATATTCCACCTCCATCGTTGATCCAGCCACCATAGGTTGTTTGGAACTTCTCCAACTAACTGCTGCTCCGTTCAAGAGAAATATGTATCTGGATTGAGACTTAGAGTCATCCAGATTGGTGTCAAACCTAGCATCGACATAACACTTAGAGACTAGCTCTTCTTCACCTCCGTATACAAGAAACATATCCTTAGTTCTTCTCAAGTACTTAAGGATATTCTTGACCGCTATCCAGTGTTCCGAACCTGGATCAGATTGGTACCTACTAGTCAAACTAATAGCATGTGTGACATTCGGTCTTGTACATAGCATGGCATACATTATAGAGCCTATGGCTGAGGCATAGGGGATCTTATCCATTATCTCTCTTTCTTCCGCCGTAGCCGGACTTTGAGTCTTACTCAGTGTCTTGCCTTGCAACATAGGTAAGAACCCCTTCTTACTTCCGTCCATATTAAACTTCTTTAATATCTTATCAAGGTATGTACTCTGCGATATCCCAATTAGGCGTCTTGATCTATCTCTATAGATTTTAGTGCCTAATATATATGAAGCTTCACCAAGGTCTTTCATCTAAAATTTGCTATTTAGATTACTTTTAACACTATTTAAAAGATCTATATCATTTCCAATCAATAATATGTCATCCACATATAATATCAGAAATGCCACATTGCTCCCACTCACTTTCTTGTAAATACAAGCCTCTCCATAAGTTTGGACAAATCCAAACTCTTTGATCACCTCATCAAAGCGGAGATTCCAACTCCAGGATGCTTGCTTTAGTCCATGGATGGATCGCTGAAGTTTGCATACCTTATCAGCATCCTTAGGATCGACAAAACCCTTAGGTTGTATCATATACAACTCTTCTTCAACATTACCATTGAGGAACGCAGTTTTGACATCCATCTGCCATATTTCATAATCAAAATATGCAGCAATTGCTAATACAATCCTAACCGACATAAGCATCGCTACGAGAGAGAATGTCTCATCGTAGTCAACTCCTTGAATTTGTCGAAACCCCTTTGCGACAAGTCGAACTTTATAGATGGTCACATTACCATCAGCATCAGTTTTTCTTTTGAAAATCCATTTATTCTCAACAGCCTTTTGATCGTGAGGTAAGTCCACAAAGGTCCAAACCTAGTTTTCGTACATGGATTCCATCTCAGATTTCATGGCTTCTAGCCATTTGCTGGAACCCGGGCTCATCGTCGCTTCTTCATACGTCGTAGGGTCATGAAGGAAATATGCCTTGAGAGGCAATAATAAAGTTGTTATTATGTATTCCTTGTATATGATAGATGTTTATTTTACATGCTATAATTGTATTGATAGGAAACATCAATACATGTATGTTTAATAACCAAAAAGGGTTCCTAGTCATGCCTCTCTTATAGACTAGCTTGTTGATTAACAAGATGATCAATGTTTCCTGATCATGGACATTGGATGTTGTTAATATCAAGGTCACACCATTGGTGGAATGATGTGATGAACATTCATCCGAAGTATATCATTACGATCAAGTCATTGTGTTTATATTGCTATAACATCATACGAAGTAATCTTTATCCTTAGACCATGAGATCATGTTAATTGCTAATACTGGAAGAGTATCTTGATAACATCAAACGTCACACCGTAACAGGGTGACTTTAAAGATGGGTTCAGTGCTACGAAGGTGTTATGTTGAGGCTCATGGATCAAGAGTGGAATTTGTCAATCCAGATGACGGATAGATATACTCTGGGCCCTCTCGGTGATATCACATTAGGATAGCTTGCAAGCAAGTGATGTGATCACTAGAATGTTATATCACGGGAACGAGAAAATAGTGCATGTCGGTAACGAGATCAAACTAGGTATGGAGATACCGATGATCGAATCTCGGACATGTAATATATCGAGAGACAAAGGGATTTGGTTACAAGCGTTAAAGGTTCTCACGATCACAGGAGTCATCGTTGAATGTGTAGGAGTCAGTACGGATCTCCAGGTCCTGCTGCTGATTATTGATCGGAGAAGGGTCTCGATCATGTCTGCATTATTCGCGAACCGTAGGGTGGCACACTTAAGAGTTACCGGACACCATTTTGGAGCACATATGTTTCAGGCGAAAGAATTGCAAAGCGCAGGAATTGTTTCAATAGAAACCGGAAATTGTTTCGGGTGAAATTGCAGAAGGTGGTTCCGCATGTGATATTGAAATATTACAAGGGGCTATATGTGAATGTTTGTTAATTAAATTAATTAACAAAATTCTGAATAAATTTAATAAAAGAGTTTTATTAAATGAGAGAGCATTAAATTTGGAGAAACTTAATGCATTTAAAGTGGAGACTTTAAAAGGGAATGTGAAGAGGAATTTCAATGTGGAGGAGTTACCACCACATGAATGGGGGAGGTGAGGGGTCACCCCCCATGCGCCGGCCATGGAGAGAGGGGGCACCCCCCCTCCTCCTATAAAAGGCACCATTCCCTCCTTCATCCTCACACCTCCTTGTGAAGGATCTCTCTCTCCCTCTAGAATTATTCCCCCATGGTCTCGGATTAGCGAGATACATGTTCCCGGTGGCATTTCGTCTGGAAGGAGTTGCTGCTTCCGCTGGATCGCTGGAGCGAGGAGGTGGAGGTTGTCCGGTGGCTTGAACGTGTGTGCGAGTGCGGATGCACGGGTAGTACACATGTGTTTATATGTGGGCGATGATGATCATGTTATTGCATCTTCTATGTACTTTGGATATTGGTGGCGTAGTGGGATGAAGCGGCCCAGACCAACCTTACATGTCATCGTACATGAGACCGGTTCCACGACTGACATGCAACTTGTTTTGCATAAGTGGCTGGCGGGTGTCTGTCTCTCCTACTATAGTCAATATCTGATTTACAACGAGTTGCTAATAACTTGGTTATCCTCGTTGTGGTTCATGTTCGTAGGTTAGACAGGTTCTATCTCTGAAAGCCCTAAGCCACGTAAAACTTGCAATTGATAAATTAGAGGCATCTAGTTTAGATCGTTGCTAGGCTAGCGTTTTGATATGGTATTGTTGTAAGTAGATGTATAATAGATACTCTTACAACTCACTTAACGTGTAAGTTCCATAGACCTTGGCCTTACACACAAAGGAATGATAGAGATCATACCACGATGCAAATGATAGAGATCAAATGCATGGACCATATCACCTCACTTCGCACATTAGATGTTAGCATCTTATATTGCTAGTTTGGCGCGTTTGGTAGCATTATAAGATGATCCCTCATTTAGATATCAAGATAAAATTTGTTCTTCCTTAAGTATGCACCGTTTTGTGGATCGTGTTTTGAGGCATCACGTGATGATCGGGTGTTTTCAACTCTACGCTTTCATACAACGGGTGTAAGACAGTTTTACACACGCAAATACTAAGGTTCTTACTTGACAAGCCTAGCATGTACATACATGGCCTCGGAACACGGACCGAAAGGTTAAGCATGAGTCATATAGTTGATATGATGCCCATATAGATTCTCGCCTTTGAAGCTACACCGACTCACGTCATGATCGGACTTGGTGTAGTGGATTTGGTTCATGTAATCACCAAAAGAACACGAGGGATGTCGTTTTTGAGTGGGAGTTCATTAGTAATTTGGATTAGTTGAACTCAATCTATCATAAACTTAGTCTAAATATACTTTACAAGTTCTGTTGTAGATGGCACCACCTGCTTTTAATTTCAATGTGTTCATGGAGAAAGAGAAACTTGCTGCGAATGGTAGCAACTTCACCAACTGGGCTATGAATTTGAGGATTCTCCTCACTACTGCACAAAAGCAATATGTGCTAGATGCGCCGCTAGGCCCCCCACCAGCTCCTGATGCCCCTGACGAGGAAAAGAACGTCTATATAACTCGTCAGGAGGACCACAACTTAGTTCATTGCGGCATACTGTATGGGCTAGAGCCAGAACTTCGAAAGCGTTTCGAAAATGGCAATGCCTTTGATACCATGGGAGAATTGAAAATGATTTTTGATACCCATGCTGCCGTAGAGAGTTATAATGCTACAGAAAAGTTCTTTAGTTGCATGATGGAGGAAAACAACTCCGTTAGTGAGCACGTACTCAAAATGTCTGGGTACGCCGATAAGCTTGTGTCCTTGGGAATAACAATTCCCATTGACTTAGGCATACATCGTGTTCTCCAATCTCTGCCACCTAGCTATAAGAGCTTCGTGATGAACTATAATATGCAGGGCATGAAGAAGTCTCTTCCCGAGCTTCTGTCAATGCTTAAGACTGCAGAAGTGGAGATTAGGAAAGAACATCAAGTGTTGATGATCAATAGGACCATCGGTTTCAAGAAGGATAAGAAAGGAAAGCACAAGGGAAAGAAGGGTGGCAAGTCTGTTGCCACGCCTGAAAAGAAACCCCGAGCTGGCCCTAAGTCTGACACTGAGTGCTACTATTGCAAGGGGACTGGCCATTGGAAGCGCAACTGCCCCAAGTATTTGGCGGACAAGAAGTCCGGCAAGGCAAACAAAGGTATATGTGATATACATGTTATTGATGTGTACTTGACTAGTACTCGCAGTAGCACCTGGGTATTTGATACGGGATCGGTTGCTAATATATGTAACTCGGTTCAGGGGCTGCGGAACAAGCGACAACTAGCAAGGGATGAGGTCTCGATGCGGGTCGTCAATGGATCAAGAGTTGATGTGATCGCCGTCGGAACGCTGCCTCTCCATATGCCATCGGGTTTAGTTATAAACCTAAATAATTGTTATTTGGTGCCTGCACTGAGCATGAACATTGTATCCGGATCGTGTTTGATGCAAAGTGGTTATTCATTTAAGTCTGAAAACAATGGTTGTTCGATATATATGAATAATATCTTTTATGGTCATGCACCTATGTTGAATGGTTTATTTCTGTTGGATCTCGATAGTAGTATTACGCATATTCATAATGTTGATGCTAAAAGGATTAAACTTGATAATGATATATCTACATATATGTGGCACTGCCGTCTAGGTCATATTGGCGTTAGACGCATGAAGAAACTCCATTCTGATGGAATTTTGGAATCACTTGATTTTGAATCATTTGATACATGTGAGCCATGCCTTATGGGCAAGATGACTAGAACGCCATTTTCTGGTTCAATGGAACGGGCGACAGATCTATTGGAAATCATACATACTAATGTGTGTGCACCAATGAGTGTGTCGGCGCGAGGTGGATATCGTTATTTTGTTACTTTCACGGATGATTTGAGTAGATATGGGTATATCTATTTGATGAAACACAAGTCTGAAACTTTTGAAAAGTTCAAAGAATTTCAGAATGAAGTAGAAATCATCGTAACAGAAAGATCAAATTTTTGCGGTCCGACCGTGGAGGAGAGTAGCTTAGTTACGAGTTTAGCACACATATGAAAGACTGTGGAATAGTTTCACAACTCACGCCTGCCGGAACACCACAACGTAATGGTGTGTCAGAACGTCGTAATCGTACTTTATTGGATATGGTTCGATCTATGATGTCTCTGACTGACTTGCCACTGTCATTTTTGGGTTATGCACTAGAAACCGCTACATTCACTTTAAATAGCGCACCATCTAAATCCGTTGAAAAGACACCGTATGAATTATGGTTTGAAAACAAACCTAAGCTGTCATTTCTTAAAGTTTGGGGATGCGATGTTTATGTGAAGAAACTTCAACCGGATAAACTCGAACCCAAAGCGGAAAAATGCGTCTTCATAGGATACCCTAAGGAAACGATTGGGTATACCTTCTATCACAGATCCGATGGCAAGGTCTTTGTTGCCAAGAATGGATCCTTTCTTGAGGAGTTTCTCGCGAAAGGTGTGAGTAGTCGGAAGGTAGAACTCGAAGAGGTTATTGAACCTTCTCTTCATGAAATGGCGAGTAGCGCAGCTCTAGAAGTTGTTTCGGAGTTGACTTCACCTAATGAAGAGAGAGCTAATGATATTGATCATGAAACTCTGAAAGAGGACACTAACGAACCTCCAGGTCAAGCAGGACACGTGTAGCTCCTGAACTGTACGACAATCCTGTTATGAATTTCATGATTGATGAAATGGATGACCCTGCGACATATGAAGAAGCGATGATGAGCCCGGATTCCAACAAATGGCTAGAAGCCATGAAATCCGAGATGGAATCCATGTAAGAGAACCAAGTTTGGAACTTGGTGGACTTACCTCACGACCGAAAGGCCGTTGAGAATAAATGGATTTTCAAAAGGAAAACTGATGCTGATGGTAATGTGACCATCTATAAGGCTCGACTTGTCGCAAAGGGGTTTCGAAAAATTCAAGGAGTTGACTACGATGAGACATTCTCTCCCGTAACGATGCTTAAGTCGGTTAGGATTATGTTAGCAATTGCTGCATATTTCGATTATGAAATATGGCAGATGGATGTCAAAACTGTGTTCCTCAATGGTAATATTGAAGAAGAGTTGTATATGATACAACCTAAGGGTGTTGTCGATCCTAAGGATGCTAATAAGGTGTGCAAACTTCAGCGATCCATCTATGGACTGAAGCAAGCATCACGAAGTTGGAATCTCCGCTTTGATGAGGTGATCAAAGAATTTGGATTTGTCCAAACTTATGGAGAGGCTTGTATTTACAAGAAAGTGAGTGGGAGCAATGTGGCATTTCTGATATTATATGTGGATGACATATTATTGATTGGAAATGATTTAGCTCTTTTATACAGTGTTAAAAGTTATCTAAACAGCAAATTTTCGATGAAGCACCTTGGTGAAGCTTCATATATATTAGGCATTAAAATCTATAGAGATAGATCAAGACGCCTAATTGGGTTATGGCAGAGTACATACCTTGATAAGATATTAAAGAAGTTTAATATGGACGGAAGTAAGAAGGGGTTCTTACCTATGTTGCAAGGCAAGACATTGAGTAAGACTCAAAGTCCGGCTACGGCGGAAGAAAGAGAGATAATGGATAAGATCCCCTATGCCTCAGCCATAGGCTCTATAATGTATGCCATGTTATGTACAAGACCGGATGTGGCACATGCTATTAGTTTGACTAGTAGGTACCAATCTGATCCAGGTTCGGAACACTGGATAGCGGTCAAGAATATCCTTAAGTACTTGAGAAGAACTAAGGATATGTTTCTTGTATACGGAGGTGAAGAAGAGCTAGTCGCTAAGTGTTATGTCGATGCTAGCTTTGACACTGATCCGGATGACTCTAAGTCTCAATCCGGATACGTATTTCTCTTGAATGGAGCAGCAGTTAGTTGGAGGATCTCCAAACAACCTATGGTGGCTGGATCAACAACGGAGGCGGAATATGTTGCTTCTTCAGAAGCAGCGCAGGAAGTGGTTTGGATGAAGGAGTTCATAACGGAACTGGGTGTGGTTCCCAGTGCGTTGGACCCGATGTTGATCTATTGTGACAACAATGGAGCCATAGCCAACGCCAAAGAACCAAGGTCTCACAAGAATTCCAAGCATATTAAGCACCGGTTTCACTCCATCCGCGAACATGTCAAGGATGGAGATATAAAGATTTGTAAAGTGCATACGGACCTGAATGTAGCAGATCCGTTGACTAAAGTACTCCCTAGGGCAAAACATGATCAACACCAGAACTCCATGGGTGTTAGATTTATCACTATGTGAACTAGATTATTGTCTCTAGTGCAAGTGGGAGACTGAAGGAAATATGCCCTGAGAGGCAATAATAAAGTTGTTATTATGTATTCCTTGTATATGCTAGATGTTTATTTTACATGCTATAATTGTATTGATAGGAAACATCAATACATGTGTGTTTAATAAACAAAAAGGGTTCCTAGTCATGCCTCTCTTATAGACTAGCTTGTTGATTAACAAGATGATCAAGGTTTCCTGATCATGGACATTGGATGTTGTTAATAGCAAGGTCACACCATTGGTGGCATGATGTGATGAACATTCATCCGAAGTATAGAATTACGATCAAGTCATTGTGTTTGCTATAACATCATACGAAGTAATCTTTATCCTTAGATCATGTTAATTGCTAACACCGGAAGAGTATCTTGATAACATCAAACATCACACCGTAACAGGGTGACTATAAAGATGGGTTCAGTGCTACGAAGGTGTTATGTTGAGGCTCATGGATCAATAGTGGAGTTTGTCAATCCAGATGACGGATAGATATACTCTGGGCCCTCTCGGTGATATCACATTAGGATAGCTTGCAAGCAAGTGATGTGATCACTAGAATGTTATATCACGGGAACGAGTATAGAGTGCATGTCAGTAACGAGATCAAACTAGGTATGGAGATACCGATGATCGAATCTCGGACATATAATATATCGAGAGACAAAGGGATTTAGTTACAAGCGTTAAAGGTTCTCACGATCACAGGAGTCATCGTTGAATGTGTAGGAGTCAGTACGGATCTCCAGGTCCCGCTGCTGATTATTGATCGGAGAAGGGTCTCGATCATGTCTGCATTATTCGCGAACCATAGGGTGGCACACTTAAGAGTTACCGGACACCATTTTGGAGCACATATCTTTCAGACGAAAGAATTGCAAAGCGCAGGAATTGTTTCAATAGAAACCGGAAATTGTTTCGGGTGAAATTGCAGAAGGTGGTTCTGCATGTGATATTGAAATATTACAAGGGGCTATATGTGAATGTTTGTTAATTAAAGGAATTAACAAAATTCTGAATAAATTTAATAAAAGAGTTTTATTAAATGAGAGAGCATTAAATTTGGAGAAACTTAATGCATTTAAAGTGGAGACTTTAAAAGGGAATGTGAAGAGGCATTTTAATGTGGAGGAGTTACCACCACATGAATGGGGGAGGTGAGGGGTCACCCCCATGCGCCGGAGATGGAGAGAGGGGGCACCCCCCCTCCTCCTATAAAAGGCCACCCATTTCCTCCTTCATCCTCACACATCCTTGTGAAGGATCTCTCTCCCCCTCTAGAATTATTCCCCCATGGTCTCGGATTAGCGAGATACATGTTCCCGGTGGCATTTCGTCTGGAAGGAGTTGCTGCTTCCGCTGGATCGCTGGAGAGAGGAGGTGGAGGTTGTCCGGTGGCTTGAACATGTGTGCGAGTGTGGATGCGCTGCTGAGTTGCGGCGCTTAGACTTCCTCACGATCTTGAGATCGGCAAGTGTACGACTACATCAACCACGAGTTCCTACTCGTTAACAAAGCTCGTTGTCTTCGAGGGTAAGTTCTCTATGGATGTATGTCCACCCGTTTGCTTTGTACCTAGTAGATAGATCTTGGCGTGTAGTTCACACCGTAGGAAATTTTTTGTTTTCTATCTGCGGACCCAACAGGTCATCTATTTCATCAATCATGAAATTTAGAACAGGATTGCCGTACAATTCAGGAGCTGCATGTGTCCTGCTTGACCTGCGAGGTTCGGTAGTGTCCTCTTTCGGAGTTTCATGATCAATATCATTAGCTCTCTCTTCATTAGGTGAAGTCAACTCCGAAACAACTTCCGGTGCTGCGCTACTCGCCATTTCATGAAGAGAAGGTTCAATAACCTCTTCGAGTTCTACCTTTCGACTACTCACACCTTTCGCGAGAAACTCCTTCTCAAAAAAGGATCCATTCTTGGCAACAAAAATCTTGCCCTCGGATCTGTGATAGAAGGTATACCTCATCGTTTCCTTAGGGTATCCTATGAAGACGCATTTTTCCGCTTTGGGTCCGAGTTTATCTGGCTGAAGTTTCTTCACATAAACATCGCATCCCCAAACTTTAAGAAATGACAGCTTAAGTTTGTCTCCAAACCATAATGCATACGGTGTCGTTTCAACGGATTTAGATGGTGCCCGATTTAAAGTGAATGCAGCGGTTTCCAGTGCATAACTCCAAAATGACAGTGGCAAGTCAGTTAGAGACATCATAGATTGAACCATATCCAATAAAGTATGATTACAACGTTCCGACACACCATTACGTTGTGGTGTTCCGGCAGGCATGAGTTGTGAAACTATTCCACAATTTCTCAGATGTGTGCTAAACTCGTAACTAAGATACTCTCCTTCACGGTCGGACCGCAGAAATTTGATCTTTCTATTATGATCATTTTCCACTTCATTCTGAAATTCCTTAAACTTTTCAAAAGTTTCAGACTTATGTTTTATCAAATAGATATACCCGTATCTACTCAAATCATCCGTGGAAGTAACAAAATAACATATCTACCTCGCATCGACACACTCATTGGTCCATACACATTAGTATGTATGATTTCCAATAAATCTGTCGCCCGTTCCATTGAACCGGATAACGGCGTTCTAGTCATCTTGCCCATAAGGCATGACTCACATGTATCAAATGATTCAAAATCAAGTGATTCCAAAAGTCCATCAGAATGGAGTTTCTTCATGCGTTTAATGTCAATATGAACTAGACGGCAGTGCCACATATATGTAGATATATCATTATCAAGTTTAAGCCTTTTAGCATCAACACAATAAATATGCATAATACTACTATTGAGATCCAATAGAAATAAACCATTCAACACAGGTGCATGACCATAAAAGATATTATCCATACTAGTAAGCTTGCACGTGCGACGCACATCTAATAATCTATAATAAACAAAAAAATTGGCTCTTATTTCCTTTCAGCGAGTTTTTTACCAAGCGAATAAATTGTGTCTCATGTACATTGATGTAAGCACGTGTAACACATGGCTCGCATCATCATTCATTTCCAAATTGACTAAAATAACAGCTATTTTTCTCCTAAAATGTTTAATATGAATCTATCAAATATTACTTGGAGCTAGTTTACAAATAAGAATAAAACGTAGAATAAGTCATAATATAATATGGAGTGAAATATACTTGTTTAGAAATGCACCACAAATCAATATCCGCGGTTGCAAAAAGCCTTTCAGGTGGATTATAAATCCCTAGGTACAATTCCTAATGACAATTCAAAATAGAAACACGTCCCCCAAAAAATGTAAGCTCTACTCTCGTAGCCACCCGAAACACCATACTCTACAAAAGCGGAAAAAAACTACTCCCTCCGTCTTAAAGATTAAGGTCTATATTTTTTTGAAAAGTCAAGCTATGGAAAGTTCAACCAAGTTTTTTTTAAAAACTATCAAAAACTATAATATTATATAGATACCATGATGTATCAAAGGGTATATATTTCATATTGTAAATATTAATATTTTTTTAAAAAACTTGGTCAAACTTTATATAGTTTGACTTTTTCAAAGAAATATAGGTCTTAAGCTTTGGGACGGAGGTACTCCCTCCGTTTTAAAATATAAGACGTTTTAACTTTATGAATGAATTGTATCTAAACCTCTTTTAGTGTCTAGGTTCATCTAAATTTGGAGTGAACCTAGATATTAAAATAGTCTAGATACACTCCTTTCACAAAGCTAAAACATCTTATATTTTGAAACGGAGGGAATAGTGTAGAAAAACAGAACCAAATGAAGCCTCCAATTGAATCCTGAATTGCTTCAGACTTGCGACTTTGTGTAACCTACAAAGCATTTTGGACCGACGGAATCTTAAATTCCTTCAACCACAGCAGTTTTCTGCGCCTTGTATAAGCTGTCCTTCTTGCATAGATACTCAAATAACTTAAGCAGCAAAAAAACAGTCAATGGCATCCACTTCTAGGTTTGCATCTATTGGGGAAATACCATTTATAGCTACAGCCGCCACACCATTTTCCACCACAGCATTTAGCTCAGCAACTTCCTGCAGACTGTATTTTCCATCAACATCTTGACTTTCAGTATTGTTGGTAGCAACCACCTTTTTGTTCTTCAGGATTACTGAAGGTTTTAATCTGTTGGGTCCGCAGCATAGAAAACAAAAAATTTCCTACGGTGTGAACTACACGCCAAGATCTATCTACTAGGTACAAAGCAACGGGTGTACATACATCCAACGAGAACTTACCCTCGTAGACACCGAGCTTTGTTAACGAGTAGGAACTCGTGGTTGATGTAGTCGTACACTTGCCGATCTCAACATCGTGAGGAAGTCCGAGCGCCGCAACTCAGTAGCGCATCCACACTCGCACACACGTTCAAGCCACCGGACAACCTCCACCTCCTCGCTCCAGCGATCCAGCGGAAGAAGCAACTCCTTCTAGACGAAATGCCACCGGGAACATGTATCTCGCTAATCCGAGACCATGGGGGAATAATTCTAGAGGGGAAGAGAGATCCTTCACAAGGAGGTGTGAGGATGAAGGAGGGAATGGGTGGCCTTTTATAGGAGGAGGGGGGGTGCCCCCTCTCTCCATGGCCGGCGCATGGGGGGGTGACCCCTCACCTCCCCCATTAATGTGGTGGTAACCCCTCCACATTAAAATGCCTCTTCACATTCCCTTTTAAAGTCTCCACTTTTAATGCATTAAGTTTCTCCAAATTTAATGCTCTCTCATTTAATAAAACTCTTTTATTAAATTTATTCAGAATTTTGTTAATTAATTTAATTAACAAACATTCACATATAGCCCCTTGCAATATTTCAATATCACATACAGAACCACCTTCTGCAATTTCACCCGAAACAATTTCCGGTTTCTATTGAAACAATTCCTGCGCTTTGCAATTCTTTCGTCTGAAACATATGTGCTCCAAAATGGTGTCCGGTAACTCTTAAGTGTGCCACCCTACGGTTCGCAAATAATGCAGACATGATCGAGACCCTTCTCCGATCAATAATCAACAGCGGGACCTGGAGATCCGTACTGACTCCTACACATTCAACGAAGACTCCTGTGATCGTGAGAACCTTTAACGCTTGTATCTAAATCCCTTTGTCTCTCGATATATTACATGTCCGAGATTCGATCATCGGTATCTCCATACCTAGTTTGATCTCGTTACCGACATGCACTCTTTTCTCGTTCCCATGATATAACATTCTAGTGATCACATCACTTGCTTGTAAGCTATCGTAATGTGATATCACCGAGAGGGCCCAGAGTATATCTATCCGTCATCTGGATTGACAAATTCCACTCTTGATCCATGAGCCTCAACATAGCACCTTTGTAGCACTGAACCCATCTTTATAGTCACCCTGTTACGGTGTGACGTTTGATGTTATCAAGATACTCTTCCGGTGTTAGCAATTAACATGATCTCATGGTCTAAGGATAAAGATTACTTCGTATGATGTTATAGAAATATAAACACAATGACTTGATCGTAATGCTATACTTCGGATGAATGTTCATCACATCATTCCACCAATGGTGTGACCTTGCTATTAACAACATCCAATGTTCATGATCAGGAAACCTTGATCATCTTGTTAATCAACAAGCTAGTCTATAAGAGAGGCATGACTAGGAACCCTTTTTGTTTATTAAACACACATGTATTGATTTTTCCTATCAATACAATTATAGCATGTAAAATAAACATCTATCATATACAAGAAATACATAATAACAACTTTATTATTGCCTCTCAGGGCATATTTCCTTCAGTCTCCCACTTGCACTAGAGACAATAATCTAGTTCACATAGTGATAAATCTAACACCCATGGAGTTCTGGTGTTTATCATGTTTTGCCCTAGGGAGTACTTTAGTCAACGGATCTGCTACATTCAGGTCCGTGTGCACTTTACAAATCTTTATATCTCCATCCTTGACATGCTCGCGGATGGAGTGAAACCGGTGCTTAATATGCTTGGAATTCTTGTGAGACCTTGGTTCCTTGGCGTTGGCTATGGCTCCATTGTTGTCACAATAGATCACCATCGGGTCCAACGCACTGGGAACCACACCCAGTTCCGTTATGAACTCCTTCATCCAAACCACTTCCTGCGCTGCTTCTGAAGAAGCAACATATTCCGCCTCCGTTGTTGATCCAGCCACCACAGGTTGTTTGGAGCTCCTCCAACTAACTGCTGCTCCGTTCAAGAGAAATACGTATCCGTATTGAGACTTAGAGTCATCCGGATCAGTGTCAAAGCTAGCATCAACATAACACTTAGCGACTAGCTCTTCTTCACCTCCGTATACAAGAAACATATCCTTAGTTCTTCTCAAGTACTTAAGGATATTCTTGACCGCTATCCAGTGTTCCGAACCTGGATCAGATTGGTACCTACTAGTCAAACTAATAGCATGTGCCACATCCGGTCTTGTACATAACATGGCATACATTATAGAGCCTATGGCTAAGGCATAGGGGATCTTATCCATTATCTCTCTTTCTTCCGCCGTAGCCGGACTTTGAGTCTTACTCAATGTCTTGCCTTGCAACATAGGTAAGAACCCCTTCTTACTTCCGGCATATTAAACTTCTTTAATATCTTATCAAGGTATGTAATCTGCGATAACCCAATTAGGCGTCTTGATCTATCTCTATAGATTTTAATGCCTAATATATATGAAGCTTCACCAAGGTCCTTCATCGAAAATTTGCTGTTTAGATAACTTTTAACACTGTTTAAAAGAGCTAAATCATTTCCAATCAATAATATGTCATCCACATATAATATCAGAAATGCCACATTGCTCCTACTCACTTTCTTGTAAATACAAGCCTCTCCACAAGTTTGGACAAATCCAAACTCTTTGATCACCTCATCAAAGCGGAGATTCCAACTTCGTGATGCTTGCTTCAGTCCATAGATGGATCGCTGAAGTTTGCACACCTTATTAGCATCCTTAGGATCGACAAAACCCTTAGGTTGTATCATATACAACTCTTCTTCAATATTACCATTGAGGAACGCAGTTTTGACATCCATCTGCCATATTTCATAATCGAAATATGCAGCAATTGCTAACATAATCCTAACTGACTTAAGCATCGCTACGGGAGAGAATGTCTCATCGTAGTCAACTCCTTGAATTTGTCAAAACCCCTTTGCGACAAGTCGAGCCTTATAGATGGTCACATTACCATTACCATCAACATCAGTTTTTCTTTTGAAAATCCATTTATTCTCAACGGCCTTTCGGTCGTGAGGTAAGTCCACCAAGTTCCAAACTTGGTTCTCGTACATGGATTCCATCTCGGATTTCATGGCTTCTAGCCATTTTTTGGAATCCGGGCTCATCATCGCTTCTTCATATGTCGCAGGGTCATCCATTTAATCAATCATGAAATTCATAACAGGATTGCCGTACAGTTCAGGAGCTACACGTGTCCTGCTTGACCTGCGAGGTTCGGTAGTGTCCTCTTTCAGAGTTTCATGATCAATATCATTAGCTCTCTCTTCATTAGGTGAAGTCAACTCCGAAACAACTTCTGGAGCTGCGCTACTCGCCATTTCATGAAGAGAAGGTTCAATAACCTCTTCGAGTTCTACCTTCTGACTACTCACACCTTTCGCGAGAAACTCCTTCTCAAGAAAGGATCCATTCTTGGCAACAAAGACCTTGCCCTCAGATCTATGATAGAAGGTATACCCAATCGTTTCCTTAGGGTATCCTATGAAGACGCATTTTTCTGCTTTGGGTTCGAGTTTATCCGGTTGAAGTTTCTTCACATAAACATCGCATCCCCAAACTTTAAGAAATGACAGCTTAGGTTTGTTTCCAAACCATAATTCATACGGTGTCTTTTCAACGGATTTAGATGGTGCCCTATTTAAAGTGAATGTAGCGGTTTCCAGTGCACCCCAAAATGACAGTGGCAAGTCAGTCAGAGACATCATAGATCGAACCATATCCAATAAAGTAGGATTACGACGTTCTGACACACCATTACGTTGTGGTGTTCCCGTAGGCGTGAGTTGTGAAACTATTCCACAGTCTTTCATATGTGTGCTAAACTCGTAACTAAGATACTCTCCTCCATGGTCGGACCACAGAAATTTGATCTTTCTGTTACAATGATTTTCCACTTCATTCTGAAATTCTTTGAACTTTTCAAAAGTTTCAGACTTGTGTTTCATCAAATAGATATACCCATATCTACTCAAATCATCCGTGAAAGTAACAAAATAACGATATTCACCTCGCGCCAACACACTCATTGGTCCACACACATCAGTATGTATGATTTCCAATAGATCTATCGCCCGTTCCATTGAACCGGAAAACGGTGTTCTAGTCATCTTGCCCATAAGGCATGGCTCACATGTATCAAATGATTCAAAATCAAGTGATTCCAAAAGTCCATCAAAATGGAGTTTCTTCATGCGTTTAACGCCAATATGACCTAGACGGCAGTGCCACATATATGTAGATATATCATTATCAAGTTTAATCCTTTTAGCATCAACATTATGAATATGTGTAATACTACTATCGAGATCCAACAGAAATAAACCATTCAACATAGGTGCATGACCATAAAAGATATTATTCATATAAATCGAATAACCATTGTTTTCAGACTTAAATGAATAACCACTTTACATCAAACACGATCCGGATACAATGTTCATGTTCAGTGCAGGCATCAAATAACAATTATTTAGGTTTATAACTAATCCTGATGGCATATGGAGAGGCAGCGTTCCGACTGCGATCACATCAACTCTTGATCCATTGCCGACCCGCATCGAGACTTCATCCCTTGCTAGTTGTCGCTTGTTCCGCAGCCCCTGAACCGAGTTACATATATTAGCAACCGATCCCGTATCAAATACCCAGGTGCTACTGCGAGTACTAGTCAAGTACACATCAATAACATGTATATCACATATACCTTTGTTTGCCTTGCCGGACTTCTTGTCCGCCAAATACTTGGGGCAGTTGCGCTTCCAATGGCCAGTCCCCTTGCAATAGTAGCACTCGATGTCAGACTTAGGGCCAGCTCGGGGTTTCTTTTCAGGCATGGCAACAGACTTGCCAACCTTCTTTCCCTTGTGCTTGCCTTTCTTGTCCTTCTTAAAACCGGTGGTCCTATTGATCATCAACACTTGATGTTCTTTCCTAATCTCCACTTCTGCAGTCTTAAGCATTGATAGAAGCTCGGGAAGAGACTTCTTCATGCCCTACATATTATAGTTCATCACAAAGCTCTTGTAGCTAGGTGGCAGAGATTGGAGAACACGATGTATGCCTAAGTCAATGGGAATCGTTATTCCCAAGGACACAAACTTATCGGCGTACCCGGACATTTTGAGTACGTGCTCACTAACGGAGCTGTTTTCCTCCATCATGTAGCTAAAGAACTTTTCTGTAGCATTATAACTCTCTATGGAAGCATGGGTATCGAAAATCATTTTCAATTCTCCCATGGTATCAAAGGCATTGCCATTTTCGAAACGCTTTCGAAGTTCTGGCTCTAGCCCATACAGTATGCCGCAATGAACTAGGTTGTGGTCCTCCTGACGAGTTATATAGACGTTCTTTTCCTCGTCAGGGGCATCAGGAGCTGGTGGGGGGCCTAGCGGCGCATCTAGCACATATTGCTTTTGTGCAGCAGTGAGGAGAATCCTCAAATTCATAGCCCAGTTGGTGAAGTTGCTACCATTCGCAGCAAGTTTCTCTTTCTCCATGAACACATTGAAATTAAAAGCAGGTGGTGCCATCTACAACAGAATTTGTAAAGTATATTTAGACTAAGTTTATGATAGATTGAGTTCAATTAATCCAAATTACTAATGAACTCCCACTCAAAAACGACATCCCTCGTGTCCTTTTGGTGATTACATGAACCAAATCCACTACACCAAGTCCGATCATCACGTGAGTCGGTGCAGCTTCAAAGGCGAGCATCTATATGGGCATCATATCAACTATATGACTCATGCTTAACCTTTTGGTCCGTATTCCGAGGCCATGTCTGTACATGCTAGGCTCGTCAAGTAAGAACCTTAGTATTTGCGTGTGTAAAACTGTCTTACACCCGTTGTATGAAAGCGTAGAGTTGAAAACACCCGATCATCACGTGATGCCTCAAAACACGATCCACAAAACGGTGCATACTTAAGGAAGAACACATTTTATCTTGATATCTAAATGAGGGATCATCTTATAATGCTACCAAACGCGCCAAACTAGCAATATAAGATGCTAACATCTAATGTGTGAAGTGAGGTGATATGGTCCATGCATTTGATCTCTATCATTTGCATCGTAGTATGATCTCTATCATTCCTTTGTGTGTAAGGCCAAGGTCTATCGAACTTACACGTTAAGTGAGTTGTAAGAGTATCTATTATACATCCACTTACAACAATACCATATCAAAACACTAGCCCAATAACGATATTAACTAGACGCCTCTAATTTATCAATTGCAAGTTTTACGTGGCTTAGGTCTTTCGGAGATAGAACCTGTCTAACCTATGAACATGAACCGCAACGAGGATAACCAAGTTATTAGCAACTCGTTGTAAATCAGATATTGACTATAGTAGGAGAGACAGACACCCGCCAGCCACTTATGCAAAACAAGTTGCATGTCAGTCGTGGAACCGGTCTCATGTACGATGACATGTAAGGTTGGTCCGGGCCGCTTCATCCCACTATACCACCAATATCCAAAGTACATAGAAGATGCAATAACATGATCATCTTTGCCCACATACAAACATATGTGTACTACACGTGCAAAGCACCTACGCATAGATCAGGCTCTGATACCACTGTTGGGTCCGCAGCATAGAAAACAAAAATTTTCCTACGGTGTGAACTACACGCCAAGATCTATCTACTAGGTACAAAGAAACGGGTGGACATACATCCAACGAGAACTTACCCTCGTAGACAACGAGCTTTGTTAACGAGTAGGAACTCGTGGTTGATGTAGTCGTACACTTGCCGATCTCAAGATCGTGAGGAAGTCCGAGCGCCGCAACTCAGCAGCGCATCCGCACTCGCACACACGTTCAAGCCACCGGACAACCTCCACCTCCTCGCTCCAGCGATCCAGCAGAAGCAACAACTCCTTCCAGACGAAATGCCACCGGAAACATGTATCTCGCTAATCCGAGACCATGGGGGAATAATTCTAGAGGGGGAGAGAGATCCTTCACAAGGAGGTCTGAGGATGAAGGAGAGAATGGGTGGCCTTTATAGGAGGAGGGGGTGCCCCCTCTCTCCATGGCCGGCGCATGGGGGGGTGACCCCTCACCTCCCCCATTCATGTGGTGGTAACCCCTCCACATTAAAATGCCTCTTCACATTCCCTTTTAAAGTCTCCACTTTAAATGCATTAAGTTTCTCCAAATTTAATGCTCTCTCATTTAATAAAACTCTTTTATTAAATTTATTCAGAATTTTGTTAATTACTTTAATTAACAAACATTCACATATAGCCCCTTGCAATATTTCAATATCACATGCAGAACCACCTTCTACAATTTCACCCGAAACAATTTCCGGTTTCTAATGAAACAATTCCTGCGCTTTGCAATTCTTTCGTCTGAAACATATGTGCTCCAAAATGGTGTCCCGTAACTCTTAAGTGTGCCACCCTACGGTTCGCGAATAATGCAGACATGATCGAGACCCTTCTCCGATCAATAATCTGCAGCGGGACCTGGAGATCCATACTGACTCCTACACATTCAACGATGACTCCTGTGATCGTGAGAACCTTTAACGCTTGTAACTAAATCCCTTTGTCTCTCGATATATTACATGTCCGATGTTCGATCATCGGTATCTCCATACCTAGTTTGATCTCGTTACCGACATGCACTCTTTTCTTGTTCCCGTGATATAACATTCTAGTGATCACATCACTTGCTTGCAAGCTATCCTAATGTGATATCACCGAGAGGGCCCAGAGTATATCTATCCGTCATCTGGATTGACAAATTCCACTCTTGATCCATGAGCCTCAACATAACACCTTCGTAGCACTGAACCCATCTTTATAGTCACCCTGTTATTGTGTGACGTTTGATGTTATCGAGATACTCTTCCGGTGTTAGCAATTAACATGATCTCATGGTCTAAGGATAAAGATTACTTCGCATGATGTTATAGCAATATAAACATAATGACTTGATCGTAATGCTATACTTCGGATGAATGTTCATCACATCATTCCACCAATGGTGTGACCTTTTTATTAACAACATCCAATGTCCATGATCAGGAAACCTTGATCATCTTGTTAATCAACAAGCTAGTCTATAAGAGAGGCATGACTAGGAACCCTTTTTGTTTATTAAACACACATGTATTGATGTTTCCTATCAATACAATTATAGAATGTAAAATAAACATCTATCATATACAAGGAATACATAATAACAACTTTATTATTGCCTCTCAGGGCATATTTCCTTCATAATCACGGTAGATACTACATTCGAAATTACAAGAAAAAGGATAGACTAACAGATGGGCAATCATACAACATATTTTTACACCTAGATAGCTCTCAGTAGTTCTGGAAGGTTTAAAATTATGTGCTTGTAGGAAGACAAAACTATTTAGTGAGCTTATAAGTCAAAGAATTCTGCTAGCCATGTACATTCTCCAGCGGCTGCTGTCGCTTGGATTTTTTCTCTTGCATTTTCTTCTCATGGTTAAAGCTAAAGTCATCCAACATCGACGTCTTGCAAAAATGATCCTTGAAAATCTTTAGCACCTGAAGGCCTTGCTCAAGCTTAACCTGTATACACAATGAAAAGGCATGACAAAACCCTATTGAGCACATCATTCAGAGGTGAACATAGAAATTTCTTAGAACAAGTTAGCATTTTTCTTATACACTGCAATTTGTTTGATTATTGTTTAGATTCTGGGTGCGAGTGTATTGAAAAGGACTGCCTTGGTGTGCCACCAGCAAATAATGAAAAAGAGTAAGCCTACAGTTCTCACCTCCTGGGTATCTCTACTGTTTGTCACTGGTTTGTTTTTGTTGTACTCAAGAATAACGTGCTTGACTAAATTGTTGGAAATGTCCTTCAGAATGTGCCACTTGATAGGAAAACAACCAGTCCACTTGTCTTGTTGCCAGTGCTGAATTGTCTTTTTAAAATCAATCGGACCAACCATCTCAGCAAGCCCAACAAACTGGCCACTGGTGTTGACCTGAAACAAAGAGGAAGAATGTCAGATAAAGACCTACATGGTTATGAAATTTCAATGATGTCCATTTAGTATAATCAATAATACAATTATCAAATAAGTCTTTATATAGTTTTGAAGGCATTCAAAATCGTCAAATGATTGTTACAATACATATTTTGGCAACCCTTTTGACTCGTCCCCGACCATACCAAAAGAAGACCACGACTTTTTTTCGCGAAGTATACATGTGATCAAAGAAGGTATTGTACATGTATGGTCGCCCCCGACCATACCAACAGGGAACTTCTTGTAATCAAGAAAATAAAAGTATAATATTTTGTTTACTTACTACCTGAAACCCATTGCAGTAGTCAATATCAACCATATTTAACACAAACCTAGTTGAAACCACAAAGAAATCTAGAAATGGTGGGAAGACATAAGAATCAAGGAATAGTGGGGAAGGAAAATACTGGGCTATAGGCGATGATTTTTCTGTCTTGAAAGGATTGTTAAGTTTGGAGATTTTTCTCCGTTTGCAAGAAAAGATGACCCTGGGTTCCATGCAGTCAAGACAACATACAAATTAAGCTCAAAGCAAGTTGAATACCACAACAAATTAGTTCCTTTCAAGCCTTTTCTCAAAGCAATAAATGAAACAAAACAGAGAGATTATATATCATAATCACCTCAATCTTTTTGAGCAAACATTACACCTTGTCCACCTACTCCGTCCCCTATAGTACCATGAGAAGCAGAAGGAATAAACAGTGAACAATAAAGAATCATATCTCAAATAAATTGATGATAGAAAAAAATCCAACATCATGGATAAGCCTAGAACTACAAAATATCTTGCATAGAAAAAGTCCACCTTCGATATTTTTGTAGCACACCTAACTTACGTCCTCTCCCTCTCGTGTAAATTAGTTACTTGAACTTCTCTATGCACCTTTGCATTGTTGTATGCCTATAAATACGGTAAGAGAGGGGATGAGTTAAATAATATGTGAAATTTGGAAGATAAAAAGTACGATAGACACAAAATATATTCCAGTGTAGAACTAAAAAATATGCAGTGCAAATAAAATTAACGTGTCTATCCTATTCCCCTGGATTCCCTTCTGCCGCCCCTCCCGGCGAGTTCTTTGGCACTACCATATACTCCATGAAGATTATGATCTCCCGGCAGACCTCGCCATAGGCGGCGGCCCGCTTGTCGACGATATCAGAAACATGAGAAATATTTCCTAGCATGTCTATACCGAGGAAAAACACATGACATATATAATGCATGCAAAACACTGAGATTACATATATGCAGCTGGGATATTTCTCACACTTCAACCTACTGATCTTGAAAAAATTATCTTGTGAATCATCTAGTCTGCATTGGTAGGTTTATGGAGAATGAATTTCCTAGGATGACAAAATGAACTGGTAGATGTATCGAACAAAAAACATGAGAACTTTCATAACAATAGTCCGTATCACGTCCTTAATCTGAATCATGACCAGACACACTAAAGTCAGTCCATTCCTCCTGTATTAGTACCTCGAAACCAGGTCTACGACCAAAAAGGGATACTTACAAACATAACCAGTCCTCTTAGGCAGATTCAAACAGAAGGAAAAATAAGCTATCCAGGCAATTGAGTAGCTTGCTAATATAGACAATAAACAGTTTCGCTGGAAAACATATGAAGTGCCTAAACATACCATCCAGCTTTACGGAATTGTAGGAACACTAATGCAAGCATGACACGATCTACATTTCAGGGATGAAGTGCAGACACAAATACTTCAATGCTGAAACTTATAACTGCCATCTATGAACAAGTAAAGAGGGAGATAGTTAAGAGATTGAGGAACAACAATGTTTGCCCCGAGGAAATAACGAAGGCAGCCAACATGTATATCTAATCTTTATAGGATGAAGATGTACACTGTCTCTGCAAGAAACAACCTGATGTCTTTAGTGACAAGGGAGCAAATTCAAATAGGAAAAAATTATGAGGTACTATTACAAAGCACACCACATCTAAATGCTAGGAAGTGAATTAGGTAAAAGTTCTCAACCAAATGCACACAGAAGTATAGAGAGCAAAATGATAAGCGGATTATACATAGTATAATAGCTCCAGGTTGCAGAAACTGAAGGTTTACCACATCCAATAATTAGTAGTGGAAATGGAGATACAACCATGGCACAAGATCGCACCAGCAATGTTTCATCTAGATGCCAAGTGCAGCGAAGGAATATGGCTCCTAGTTGGTCCTTCCGCTCCAGTCATATTCTCTCCTAGAAATAGAATTATGATTCTTATAAATACATCAGAAAACTATAGAGTGGATCGTTGTTATTATTATCATCTCTACTTATTATGAAAATCTACAAAATATAAGAATCAAAGATGGATGCGCTGAAGATAAAAGATTGCAACTATAAAATAACACAGTATTCCTTTCCTACCGTCTTACACACCAGAAAACCTCATATTGTTTCCACAGTCTGCTTAAGAAGACGAACCATATTCAGACCGAAGACACCTACCGTGGCTGCCGACCTTCCCCTCAATCTCCCTCGTGTTCTGTAAAACCTTCTCCTCAAGATATTCACGATATTGTATTACATCAATCTCATCCTACCTCAGCTTCTCTCTCGGCTGGATCTAGAAAGATGCGCGCAGCGATCGTCAAATCCTCTCCCTCTCCCTCGGCAAAAGAAACTGTGACATACCTGTCGGAACTTACCGGATGGCGCGCGACGAAAACCACGCCAGTGAGGCACGGTGCCCTCCTACTCCCACAACTACTCCAGATGGTGGCAGGAGGAACGGTGTGACGACGTGTTGATCTCAGGGAGTGGAGGACGACATGAGGGAGGAGGCCACATCGGGAGATGATGAAGCTGGGGCACGTGGGCTGCGTAAGGAGACGACGATGGCGATGAGCGAGGATGGGGCAGCGGAAGGCGATGGCAGATGCGGCGCTGGGAGGTTTCGTCGTTTGTTGAGAGAGAAACGGCCGGGGGATGGATTGGGTCTCGGCAGCCAGTCGGGGAGGGGGTGGTGTGCAGGCTGAGTACAGAGTCCGTCAAGATTATTTGGCTAATCGGAACAGTTAAATTGTGTGAGGTGGCTTGATCGTGCGGCTGTAATAGGTTCTTTATGTTTTATGGGGTACACGTAGAGAAATTTATGTTCGCTCTTTTATAAGTAAGTAGAGATAAGTAGAGATAAATCGAACAACCATTGTTTTCAGATTTAAAGGAATAACCACTTCGCATCAAACATGATCCGGATACAAAATTCATGCTTAGTGCAGGCACAAAATAACAATTATTTAGATTTATCACTAATCCCGATGGCATATGGAGAGACAGCGTTCCGACGGCAATCACATCAACTCTTGATCCATTGCCGACCCGCATCGTGACCTCATCCCTTGCTAGCTGTCGCTTGTTCCGCAGCCCCTGAATCGAGTTACATATATTAGCAACCGATCCCGTATCAAATACCCAGGTGCTACTGCGAGTACTAGTCAAGTACATATCAATAACATGTATATCACATATACCTTTGTTTTCCTTGCCGGCCTTCTTGTCTGCCAAATAATTGGGGTATTTGCGCTTCCAATGGCCAGTCCCCTTGCAATAGTAGCACTCAGTATCAGACTTAGGGTCAGCTCGGGGTTTCTTTTCAGGTGAGGCAACAAATTTGCCGCCCTTCTTTCCCTTCTGCTTGCCTTTCTTGTCCTTCTTAAAACCGGTGGTCTTATTGATCATCAACACTTGATGTTCTTTCCTAATATCCACTTCTGCAGTCTTAAGCATTGACAGAAGCTCGGGAAGAGACTTCTTCATGTCCTGCATGTTATAGTTCATCACGAAGCTCTTGTAGCTAGGTGGCAGAGATTGGAGAACATGATGTATGACTAAGTCCATGGGAATCGTTATTCCCAAGGACACAAGCTTATCGGCGTACCTAGACATTTTGAGTACGTGCTCACTAACGGAGCTGTTCTCCTCCATCATGTAGCTAAAGAACTTTTCAGAAGCATTATAACTCTCTATGGCAGCATGGGTATCGAAAATCATTTTCAATTCTCCCATGGTATCAAAGGCATTGCCATTTTCGAAACACCTTCGATGTTCTGGTTCTATCCCATACAGTATGCCGCAATGAACTAAGTTGTGGTCCTCCTGATGAGTTATATAGACATTATTTTCCTCATCAGGGGCATGAGGAGCTAGTGGGGGGCCTAGCGGCGCCTCTAGCACATATTGCTTTTGTACAGCAGTGAGGAGAATCCTCAAATTCATAGCCCAGTTGGTGAAGTTGCTACCATTCGCAGCAAGTTTCTCTTTCTCCATGAACACATTGAAATTAAAAGCAGGTGGTGCCATCTACAACAGAATTTGTAAAGTTTATTTAGACTAAGTTTATGATAGATTGAGTTCAACTAATCCAAATTACTAATGAACTCCCACTCAAAAACGACATCCCTCGTGTCTTTTTGGTGACTACATGAACCAAATCCACTACACCAAGTCCGATCATCATGTGAGTCGGTGTAGCTTCAAAGGCGAGCATCTATATGGGCATCATATCATCTATATGAGCTTAACCTTTTGGTCCATGTTCCAAGGCCATGTCTGTACATGCTAGGCTCGTCAAGTAAGAACCTTAGTATCCGCGTGTGTAAAACTGTCTTACACCCGTTGTATGAAAGCGCGGAGTCGAGTACACCCGATCATCACGTGATGTCTCGAAACACGATCCATAGAACGGTGCATACTCAAGGAAGAACGCATTTTATCTTGATATCTAAATGAGGGATTATCTTACAATGCTACCAAAAGCGCCAAACTAGCAGTATAAGATGTAAACATCTAATGTGTAAAGTGAGATGATATGGTCCATGCATTTGATCTCTATCATTTGCATCATGGTATGATCTCTATCATTCCTTTGTGTCTAAGGCCAAGGTCTATGGAATTTACACGTTAAGTGTGTTGTAAGAGTATCTATCATACATCTACTTACAACAATACCATATCAAGACACTAACCCAGCAACGATCTAAAATAGATGCCTCTAATTTATCAATTGCAAGTTTTATGTGGCTTAGGGATTTCGGAGATAGAACCGGTCTTACCTACGAACATGAACCACAACAAGGATAACCAAGTTATTAGCAACTCGTTGTAAATCAGATATTGACTATAGTAGGAGAGACAGACACCTGCTAGCCACTTATGCAAAACTAGTTGCATGTCAGTCGTGGAACCGGTCTCATGTACGATGACATGTAAGGTTGGTCCGGGCCGCTTCATCCCACTATGCCACTAATATCCAAAATACATAGAAGATGCAATAACATGATCATCATCGCCCACATACAAACATATGTGTACTACCCGTGCAAAGCACCTACGCATAGATCAGGCTCTGATACCACTGTTGGGTTCGCAACATAGAAAACAAAAAATTTCCTATGATGAGAACTATACACCAAGATCTATCTACTAGATATAGAGGAACGGGTGGATATACATCCATGGAGAACTTACCCTCGAAGACAACAAAGTTTTGTTAACGAGTTGGAACTCGTGGATGATGTAGTCGTACGCTTGCCGATCTCAAGATCCTATGGAAGTCCGAGCGCCGCAAATCAGCAGCGCATCCATCCTCACACACACGTTCAAGCCACCGGACAACCTCCACCTCCTCGCTCTAGCGAATCAGCGGAAGGAGCAACTCCTTCTAGACACAAGGCCACCGGGAACATGTATCTCGCTAATCCGAGACCATGGGGGAATATCTAGAGGGGGAGAGAGATCCTTCATGAGGAGGTGTGCTTTGTGAGGGAGGAGAGGGGGGCCTTTTATAGGAGAGGGGGGCTCCTCCTCCCATGGCCGGCGGCCAAGGGGGGTGCCCCCACCTCTTCCTCATTCATGTGGTGGAAGCTCCACTCACATTAATTCAAGCTCCACCCAAAATTCCACTCACATGCATTAAATTTCCACCAAATTTAATGCAACTCTCAATTAATAAAACTCTTTTATTTATTTTATTCAGAATTTTGTTAATTACTTTAATTAACAAACATTCACATAAAACCCCTTGCAACATTTCAATATCACATGCAAAACCACTTTCTGCAATTTCACCCGAAACAATTCCGATTTCTATCGAAACAATTCCTGCGCTTTGCAATCCTTTCGTCTGAAACATATGTGCTCCAAAATGATGTCTGGCAACCCTTAAGTGTGTCACCCTACAGTTCGCGAATAATGCAGACATGATTGAGACTCCTCTCAGATCAATAATCAGAAGCGGGACCTGGAGATCCATACTGACTCCTCCACATTCAACGATGACTTCTGTGATCGTGAGATCCTTTAATGCTAGTAACTTAATCCCTTTGTTTCATGATATAATACATATCCGAGATTCGATCATCGGCATCCAAATACCTAGTTTGATCTCGTTACCGACATGCTCTCTTTTCTCGTTCCCGTGATATAACATTCTAGTGATCACATCACTTGCTTGCAAGCTATCTTAATGTGATATCACCGAGAGGGCCCAGACTATATCTATCCGTCATCGGGATTGACAAATTGCACTCTTGATCCATGAGCCTCAACATAACACCTTCGTAGCACTGAACCCACCTTTATAGTCACCCTATTACGGTGTGACGTTTGATGTTATCAAGATACTCTTTCGGTGTTAGCAATTAACATGATCTCATGGTCTAATGACTAAGATTACTTCGTATGATGTTATAGCAATGTAAACATAATGACTTTCATCATAATGCTATACTTCGGATGAATGTTCATCACATCATTTCACAAATGCTGTGACCTTGTTATTAACAACATCCAATGTCCATGATCAGGAAACCTTGATCATCTTGTTAATCAACGAGCTAGTCTGGAAGAGAGGCATAACTAGGAACCCTTTTTGTTTATTAAACACACATGTATTGATGTTTCCTTTCAATACAATTATAGCATGCAAAATAAACATCTATCATATACAAGGAATACATAATAACAACTTTATTATTGCCTCTTAGGGCATATTTCCTTCATGATCAATCCTTTATGTTTCGACATCCAATCCATTACTAGCACTACTTCCAATCCTTTGGTTCCAAGTACTATTAGATTGGAATAAAAATCTATCCAATGTATTCTGATAGGCACAGCCTTGCAAATTTTTCTAGCTTTGGTGGTTGAACCAGGTATTTGAACTATCATAACATGCTTCAAGTTGGTTGGGTGAATCTTACTAGTGCATGCAAATTCTTCGGTAACAAACGAGTGCGATGCTCCAAAATCAAACAACACTCTTGCTAATACTGAGTTAACAAAAAACATACCCAGCACGACATATGGCGCTTCTTGGGCTTCTTCAGCGTTCATGTGGAATAGACGATTGTTGCGGTTGAGCGAATTCCCTGGGGCGAATCCTCATCCGGGTTGAACACGGCGCTGCTGTTGAGCTGGGGCATTCACATTGGTAGTGACTACAATCTCCTTGGGACACTCGTTGGAATAGTGACCCTTCCCTCCACACTCAAAACAAGTAATCTGAGACTTGTCTTTGGCTGCAACAGGCACGGCATTGCTTCTAGTCCTTGGGGCAGTATTGTTGTTGTTGTTGCTGTTGGACTTGGGCGATGCACGGTTGAAGTTGTTGGAGTTGCCGAGGTTGTTGTTGTGGTTTCCTCCGAACTTCACATTTCCTCCGCTACGGTTGGGATACCTTGGGCGAGACATTGGGGGTCTATTGTTCCTTGGGGCATATCCTGCAGATGGGTTGGGGCGATACTTCTGGGTATTGTGGGACCCAGCTTGGTGCATCATCTGGTGTTTGCGGTTGTCATTCGCTTGGATGATCTTCCCTTCCATCTGGATGGTAGAGTCGACTAGCTCTTCGAGATCATCAAAACAGATGTTGACTAACACCGTCTGCATCTCATCATGTAGTCCGTTCAGGAATCTCTCCTTCTTCTTGGCTTCCATGTTGATCTCATCAGGTGCATACCTAGCGAGGGACAAAAATCTGTCACGGTACTCCACTACCATCATTTTGCCTTGCTTTAGTTCTCTGAATTCATCTCTCATTCTGGTGACTAAACCCTGCGGCACATGGGTGCGGCTGAACTTGACCTTGAAAGCTTCCCACGTCATCACTTGACCGTGGTTCATTGTACGGGTGCTGTTCCACCAGGCTCTTGCATCTCATGCCAGATAGTAGGTGGCAAACAGAACTTTCTCATTGACGTCAACTCCTGCGACTTCTAGGTTAGTCTCCATGGTCTGTAACCAATCATCAGCATCCAATGGGTCTTCAGACTTGTTAAAGATACGGGGATTGGTATTCTGGAAGTTTTTGAGTTTGGATCCATGATGATCCTGATTTCCATGGCCTTGATTATTGTGGGCCATCTCGGTGATCTGTTGCAGGGTGGCTAGGTTGGCTTGGTGCTCTGCTCTACTAGCTTCACGATCAGAAACTAGCATCTGCAGAGTCTGCAGCATCGGGTCCTGCGATGAGCCGCTCCCTCCTTGGTTTCCACGAGTCATCTGAAGATTGAGATAGATAATGGGGTAAGAGGGAAAGTTCTAAGTTCATGGTTTTGTTTTCAAAGATAAAACTTTGAATTTGAACTCAGGTTTTGCAAAATAACTTCTTCTCATTCATTCATTCAATCAAGGCACATGATACAAACACACACACCACAACATGAAAGGAAAACATATGGTTTTAAGAACCATTCTATGAGCTAAGATACAATGGGATCAATACTTCTCACTCCTACCATAGTGCTCAAGTGCATCTACTCATCACCGATGAAGTCAGAGTCATCATCGTCGGTGTAGAAGTCCATGGCATCACCCTCCATGAAGTCATTGTCATCACTAAGGTATGAGTGAATATCCCCTGGATGTCTTCACCTTCTTCCTCTTCTTCTTCTTTTGCTGCAAGTTGAGCTTCTTGCTCCTGGATGGTCTTCTCGAGGTCGGCCACCTTCTTGCGAAGACAAGCGATGGTGCGATCCTTCTTCTCACGTTTTCGGCGAAGTGATTGGCGATCCTTGACGAGCAGGGCCAAAGTCTGGGCCTTCTGGGCGGCAATGGCAAGGTTGTGGTTGGCGTAGGCTCGAGCATTATCCAATTCCTTCTGTCTATCATACAGTAGGAAGTCAAGGTTCTCCACTTGGTGCTTTATCTCTGGGTGACTTGGCATCTCCAGTGGCATTCCCATAGAATCACTCCTTGCATAATGAGCAAAGCGAGTTCCCTGGATCAAGTTGACATTCTGTCCGCAAAGACGGGCGAGAGCTTCATGCATGGCTCTGGCTAATCCATCTAGCCAGTTGTTCTCTCTCATGGTGAATTGAATATTCTCGGAAAGGGGTGCTTCCATCTTTCCACGAAGATTAGCAACTATCAGCCATTGTAAATTTCCTCCGGGAAAATCCTTGAGTTGGGCTCCGAAGAATTCCAGATGCGAGCAGTCAAGGTACTCAAACAGTGCATCAAGATCCCTCTCGAAGATTAGTTGGCCTCCGTTGCCCAACTGGTAGAACTTGCAATACTGAACTTCCATCTATAAGAATTTAGGATGAGTAAGTAAGTGAGGTGATCAAGTGTGTCAAATATTATGTAGTAATGTAAGAGTTTTTGAGGAACATGATTTTTTTGAAAGAATCTCAAGGATAAGAGTGGAAATAGGTTTTCATAAATACTCACTTCTTTGGTTTTGAAACTAAGTTTTTGTTCGGACGTCCATCCTAACTAGGGTCTCCTATGGTCAGGATGGCTCTGATACCAACTTGTCAACACCCGGATTTTTAATCCCAGATGCCTGTTATGCCATACATAGCAATCCCAGGATTACCATTTTTGTGAGACATAACAGATTGGATATCACAGTACATCATCCATTACAAACCATAATAAGGTCTTACACAAATAAAGGATCTCATGATCCAGTCTTAATACAAGCAAGCAGCGGAATAATAAGCGTAGCGGTGGGCTCCATCTTCAGTGTCACAGGCAATTCTGACGATGGGAGATGATCCTAGTTGTCGTAGCCGTCCTGCTGTCCTTCTTCCGGATAGTCCTCCTCATAGTCTGGCCACGGGAATAGCCAGGGACAAAGCCATGAGTACTCTTTAAGTACTCGCAAACTATCACTAACAAGTAAGATAGTTCTAGTAGGGGTGCTAAGTTCTAAGTTTATTTGCAAAGTTAAGTTTGAAACCTAAGCTGAGTTCAGAAACAAAGAAAGATAAAATAAAGTTCTAAATCACCTAAGTGGGAACTTAGTTTTCATAGTCGCAACCCTGTTGTGGTCAAGTCATGTCACAATTCATTTCACAAGTCATGTTGAAAACATCTGACGACGGAATAGTATGGCCAGTCCAACTGTCCATGATCGTAGATGCGGCTATTCGGATAGTTTGACACTCTGCAGAGGTGGTACACTTTCACCACAAAATTCTATACATCTGTCAGGGATAACCCTGAATCATCATACTTAGTATGCGGATAATCAATCATAACCTTTCCTTTACACACTCTAGTATAAGCACCTCTCCTATGAGCTTGGCCTCCCAGCCATGGCCATCTGCCATCCTGGGCACTACATAGGTGGACAACATCAAGAGGTAGCCTCAGCTCAAATCTCTTCCGCTAGGGAACCAATACTAATGCATATAAACTTCCAGCTAAGCCTTACCCAATTTAGGTATTGTGGTTGTACGGTAAAATTGGAATGATATCGCATTCGAACCCAACCATCAGTGTTTAAAAAGGGCTAAGGCTCATGCCTCAACATTTTCACAATCATAAATCATTTGTTTTTCTCAACACATTTCAAAACATCTCAATAGAATGACTCATCAATCCAAGGTTTTCATAAGCATTTTCACCAAGTATTCCCATCTAGAGTGATCAAGTTTTTGGTTTAGCACTAACCACTAAGTTAAGAGTGTTCACTAAGGTGGGATGCTAATCTCAATCTCATGCTATAGAATGACATCTAGTATAGGCCAAGTTTTATACTCTTTATGCTATCTATACTACTTTCTAAACATCTCACCAAGCATTACTAGAAGTAAACAGAGTTTGGTAAAGCAAAAGTAAAACTTGCAAGTAAAACTTGCAAGTAAAACTTGGGATCGGTATAAATCAAAAGGTATAACCAAAGCATGCCTAATGCATCTTGCTTAGGTTAACTTGCATCTAGTGATGGCTTGCAAGTATTAGCTTGCCAATAATAGCTTGCGTTGATTGGTGCAGTGGTTGAAATTCTCCTCGTCTTCTTCGAGGTAGAACTCCTCCTCCTCGTAGATTGGTCGGTACTATCGTCTATAAATACATACGGGATACACAATCACCAAATAATACTTAACTAGTCTATTTAGCACACTAAGGCACACACTTGATGAATCATCACAAGATTTAAAGAACTAGTTTCATTTATTTTATTTGAGAAAAGTAATTTCTACTCATTGAAATTAATTAAGTTTTAATATTCTCCAATTAAAATATGGGATCATGTCGACACATGTCATCACCACATATTCTAATACATGGGAATGTGATTTAAATGTTTGATCATATTTCAATAGGTTGAAGTTTATCATTTAAATGATTTAAAGTGACTAGAAATGCCTATATAGCATTATTTTGGTTCTAGTCCAAAGGCACTGCATGCAAACCTAATTATTATTACATATTCAGATAGATATTATTAAATGTGATTTTTGAGAGTTGGAAACAACTCAAAAGCTACTATGGTTGATTTTTGAAAAATGTTTGAATGTAGAAAAGTCTCTGTCTTGTTATTTTTGCTATATGTGATCTCTAACTCCAATTGATTTAAATCCAACGAGCCTGGATAGAGATTTTAATTATCTTTCTAGCAAAATTTCAATCATGCATTTTGGTTAAGTGGATCTCTCTGAACTGATTTTTAAACAAGTGGACAGAATCTAGTTTAATCCTAAATAGAAAAACTTCTATTTGAATTTGTGGGCTAGCGCGGGAACACTAACGGGCCGGCCTAGTGGCGCTCCGTGGCGTAGAGGGCAACTGACAGACTGGTCCCGCATGTCAGCGACTAACTCTTAACCGAAGCGGTATGGGGCGATATTAGCCGTGCGATTAGAACATAAATGGACGGCCGTGGTTCATCGTTGTCCGGTGAACAGCTCCGGCGAGATCAAACCCTAACGCGGCACGGTGGGGGGTCTACAGGGGATTACCAGGGCTCCAGCTAGACGTGGCAATGGGGGCGATCAAACTAGTGGACGACGGCGGTTCTAGGCATGGTCGCGGTGGCTCCTAGGGCAGTCGCAATCAGCAGCGCCTCTTCTCCTCTGCTGCGGCCAGCTCTGGTGGAATTCCAGCGACTGAGAGCTCCATTGGATCCGGGGAGAAGTGGGGAAGGCTCGGTGATGAGAGGGGAGTTGAGTGGTGTGAGAAATGAGGCTGGGGGAGGCCTCCTTTTATAAGCTTGACGGCGAGACCAAGCGGCATGGGCGTGGCTCGTCGTGGGAGATGGTACAGGAAGCTATTGTCGTGGCAGAGGTAGGCAGACGGTGTGCGGTCTGCTAGCGGTCATCTACAGCATAAAGGCGCAGCTAGGGGTGGTGGCATTTGGTCGGGCGCGGCTCGTGCTCTGCGCGGCAGAAGCGGCATTCGACGTGGCTCACGGTGGTTGCGTGTCAAGCGGCAGCGAACGGGCATGTCTCGGCGGTTCCTGGGGTCATGGCGATGCGGCACGCGTGGGCTGCGGTCTAGGTGTGGCGTGTGCACGTTTGTCGGGCGCGGCGCTCTGGCACGTGCTCGGCATGTCGCAGACACGGTGGGCGCGGTGTCACTGGGGGTGGTCCATGGCCTGGCTGTCATCGAGGGGTGGACAGGGAGAGGCGGTAGGGTGCGGCGATCGTCCTAGACATGGCTGGAGGGGAGCTCTAGGCTGAAGGGTCCATGGTCGACCAACGGTGACCATCTTTGGGCGGCGCTCTACTGGCGCAGCGGCAAAAGGGGAGTGGTGTATGGGGCTAGGTTAGGTGCTAGGGAGACAGAGGAGAGATGAGAGGGTCAGTTGGGGGACAAGACATTGATCAACAAAAATATTAGTTAGGCAGTTTATTCTGTGATCACCAAGTGTTCGACACAATGGCCGCAAGAAAAGTAAATTTGAATTTTGGAAAGATTTTTGGTGGGTGTGTTGTTCATAAGATTGATCATCTGTGGTTGCTTGGGTTTGGCAAGGGGAGTTCATTTTAGTGGTTTTTGAAAAAGTGGGATCTATGCATATGTAATGGATTCAATTTTCAAATGTCATTTAAAATTAGTAGCTAAGTGTTTTTGTAAGATTTTAAAGTGGGCCTTGGTAGGTCTTTACTTGGTCTAGAAAGGGGTGCAAAGATCTAGGATTGTTTCTGTTGGGAAAAGACTTCTAGGAACACCTAAAGTGGCCTAGTGGATTAAAATGGTCAAAATGACCATTTGGTCTTTTTATTCTTATTTGATTTCTTTTTCTTTGGATTGTGTTTTTAAATGGTCTAGATGATGTGTCATTCACCATTAAACCATTTCATATCATTTAGAACAATCAAACATGGCATTTTAAAATAATTCTATACTAATGCAACATACACATGCATTCATAATTATTTTAATAATAAAAAGTTTTTGTTAACCCTAAATTGGGTGACTTGGATCTTGATAACCTTGATTAAAGTTTTGGGATGTTACAGGGAGCTCCACCCACATGAGTGTGGAAGAGGTCGGGGCACCACCATGGCTGCCGGCCATGGGAGGGGGCGGCCCCCTCTCCCTATAAAAGGCCCTCCACTCCCTCCTCTCATCTCACGCCTCCTCGTGAAGGATCTCTCTCCACTTCTAGAAATTATTCCCCATGGTCTCGGATTAGCGAGATACTTGTTCCCGGTGGCTTTATCTGGAAAGGAGTTGCTGCTTACGCTGCTTTGCTGGAGCGACAGACGAAGGTTGTCGGGGTACTGGACATGTGTGGGATCACGGATGCACTGCTGCTTTGCGGTGCTGGTTTTCCGGGTGCTGGACCTGCTGGTGCTGGACCTGATGGACTCGCTGGACTTCATCACGATCTTGAGATCGGCAAGTGTACGACTACATCAACCACGAAATCATTTTTGTTAACAATGTGTTGTCTCTCTTCAAGGGTATGTTCTCTATGGATGTATATCCTCCCGTTGATTGTATCTAGGTAGATAAATCTTGGTGCTTAGTTGTTCACTTCGTAGGAATTTTTTTCCTATGCTGCGAACCCAACTGTGGTATCAGAGCCCGATCTATGCGTAGATGCTTTGCACGGGTAGTACACATATGAGTATGTGGGCGATGATGATCATGTTATTGCATCTTATATGTATTTTGGATATTGGCCGCATAGTTGGATGAAGCGGTGCTTAGCCCAAAATATATCGAGCCCGTTGGGGAACCCCAAGAGGAAGGTATGATGAGCACAGGAACAAGTTTTCCCTCAGTTATGGAACCAAGGTTATCAATCCAGTAGGAGCAAGGAAACACCTCAAAGGTGTTGCTAGATGAACTTTGGCAGGGCGCACAACCGGTGCCAGCAGCAACGTGGAGACCTGCACAACACAACCACAGAACTTTGCCCCCAACTTGCGATGAGGTTGTCAATCTCACCGGTTTGCTGAAAACAAAGGATTAAACGTATCGAGTGGAAGAAAGTAATAGTTTGCAGAAAGTAAACAGAAAACAGTAGACAGTTGATTGTAGATTGATGGTAAAAGAAAGGACCGGGGTCCATAGTTCACTAGCGGTGGCTCTCCTTAAGATAGAAGACATGTTGGGTGAACAAATTACAACAGGGCAATTGACAAACATCGAGAAAGCATACATGCATATACTACCAATCTTGACTCCTTTGAGACTTGATTGGGCATTACAACGTTATACATAGACCGTAATCCAACTGCATCTATGACTAATAATTCACCTTCAGGTCATCATCCGAACCCCCTCCAGTGTTAAGTTGCAAGCAATGGATAATTGCATTACACATTGCGTGTAAAGTAAACACTACGATTGTTCTATGAACAAAGGATTAGTGTTTTCTCCCTAGTAGCAACAACACATCTAGTACCTTAGAGATTTCTGTCACTTCCCAAGATTACTAGAGGCATGAACCCACTATCGAGCATAAATCCTAACTCTTTGAGTTGCTAGCATATACTTGGCCAAGATAGCTACTAACAACAGAAAGCATGCAAGATCACAAATAACAAAGACATGATAGAATAAATAATCAATCTTAAATAGCATCTCAATATCCATCGGATCCCCGCAAACACAACATGTAGAAATTACAAATAGATGATCTTGATCATGAACGAAGCTCACAAGATCTAAACATGATAGCACAAGGAGGAGAACCAGTCATCTAGCTACTACATGGACCCGTAGTCCAAAGATGAACTACTCAGGCATCACACCGGAGGCTTGCATGATGATGAAGAAGGCCTCCAGGGTGAATTATCCCATCTGGCAGGTTGCCGAGAAGAGCTTCAGATCCCTCCCGATCTAGGGATGGAGATGACGGCGGCTATAGACTCTTTCGTGGAATTTTGATCGGGTACTTAGGTTTTCTGTATCGGAGGCATCTTATAGGAGAAAGGGGAGGCCGAGGGGGTGCCGGAGGTGGCCAGACCATCCCCTGGCGCGGGCCAGGCTAGGCCACACGACCAGGTGGTGTGGCGGCCCCCTGGCCCCTCCCCGTTTCGTATTCTGGCTTCTTGTGTTCCTCGGTGAAAAACTGACTTTGGCTTTTGTCCCGTCCAATTCCAAGAATATTCATTTTGTGACTTTCCTGGAACCAAAAACAGCAGAAAACAGGCAGCTGGCACTGTGGCTCTTGTTAATAGGTTAGTCCAAGAAAGTACTCCAAAGTGCGGACAAAATATAAGAAAGTAGATAAAACCAAGCATGGAACATCAAAAATTATGGATACGTTAGCAACGTATCAACATCCCCAAGCTTAACCCCTGCTCGTCCTCGAGTAGGTAAGTGATAAAAAGAAAGAATAATTTTTGAGGTGACATGCACCATCATAAACTTGATCAAAGTATTTGTAAAGCATTGATAGCTGGGGTCATAGTACTTCAATCATAACATGAAAGACAAAGTTCTAACAATAAGGCAAAGCAACTATGTTGCAACATGAAAAGGCACAAACAAAAGATTCATGAATAACAATGCTTTGCAAGACATTTGTTTGTTTCACATAAAGAAAGCATAGCATAATGGCAATCAGCTTGTCCCTCATAGAGTAGCAAACATAAATGCATAGGACACCTTCAAAGTTCATAAGAGTGACTAGATACAAGTAGTTTAAAACAAGCAATATCAAAGCTATGCATCAATCAACAAGTCTTGAGACAATGCACATAGAACTAAGAATGGCCAGTATGCTCTCAAAGTAGGTGCATAAAGATAGAAAGTGGAGACTCAACATAAAAGTAAAAGAAAGGCCTTCATAGAAGGAAGTAGGGATTCAAGTTTCATAAAGAGCTTCCAAAAATTATGGTACTTATTAGCTTTCATCTCTCATTGCCCCTATCATAAGCATCTTGAAGGTGATTAAGGTTAAAGTGACACAACTAAGAGGATATGCTTGACAAGTTATAAGCTGAAATCTCATGCCCCTTACTTACGAAGACCGAACCTCATGCTACTTAACTTTAGTCACAAGTAAGCTCTTATCATTGTAAGTACATATGTATCATAGAGAACCGCCAACGGGGTACCCCTTGCACATGATACAGGAGCTATCCCATAATCAAAATGACAAGGCAAGCAGACAATGAGCATCCCAACGATCTTTTTATTTGCTATTTGCATAGGTTTTATTGAGGATGCTTCATAGAGTGCTCATTATGGTTATGCTCCAAGTTTCCACCATGATTAGGCATGGCTTAGGATAGTGGCCCAGGCGTTTCTCTAACACAAATACAAACTCCATGATCTTACAAGTTCCCCTTTTATTTCACACCGCCGGGATCCATAAGCAAAAGAATATGATATCAACGGGGTACAAAGTACAAGTGCAATGTTGAAAGCGTTCCCCATGATACATGGTTTTGCTAACTTCAACTTATAAAGCGCAAGCATATACGCAAAAAATATGGACGCAATGGTTCAAGTTTATTAAATGCAAGAAAGTAAGTTGTGCCATCAAGTTCGTGAGAGCTTTAATCACTAGTTTTCTCATAACAAGTTTAATTCGGAAGGTAGACAAAAACATGAATATACTTGGAATAGCATATGCTAATAGGTAGGTATGGTGGACTCTTTGTAATAACTTGGTTTTAGGAGTTGGATGCATGAGTGGAACTCACACTTGGTTATGGAGGCTAGCAAAAGATTGGGAGCGACCAACTAAGAGAGCAATAATGGCTATAATCATGCAGAGCGACAAAACATCATTAATCAAAGCATAAAGTGATACTACAAGTTGAAAACTAAAGGATCATAAAGGCTATGGTGACTTGGGATAGTCATAACATGGTGTGAGCATATGCCAAGTCAACCCAAATAAAACATCAAAGGAGAATACCACAATACAATGCTTTAATATGCTAAAACAACGCATGATTCTTCCAAGGCACATTAGAAATCTCAATTTTTTATAACAAGTCATGCTACAGTAAAGAATACTAAGCATAAAGCCAAAACAATATCAAGCATGGCCACAGTCAAAAACGAACTCTCTTTACCACTTAAGCATGAACTTTCCTACTCTTTTCCAATCCAAACCAAACTATTTGAAAACCAATGTATGAAAGAGGGGGTCCAACCAATTTATTCAGCAAACTAAGAAATACAAGCACACGAAAAACCAAAAATGAAAAGCGAAGACGCTCCAAGAACAACACAACTGTGCATGAAACAATAAGATAAAGCGTTTGGAAGAAACCTGGGATTTTTATTGATGAAGAAGGGCCCAAGATTTGACGCTTGTACTTCTTGGATATTTCTTGGGGTGAAACGCGTGGCATCCCCAATCTTGAGCTTTAGTCCATTCTTCATCTCATTACATCATTCCTTTCATACACCTGAAATTTTTCTTCATACAAAACCTCACACAATCTTTATTAGCAACATTAGTGCACTCAAGATAATAAGTATTTAGGTTCAGTTCCAACACCAATAGAACTTCCATTAAGACACAAGCTACTGTAACACTTCCCTCAAAAATTTCAATTCCCCAAAAGAACTTAAAAAGGAACCAACAAGAAGCAAATGCAAATAATGGCAGAAATCTGTCAAAACAGACCAGCAGGTAAAGACGAATTTTTTCAAAGACCTTCTGTTGCTCAAATCGAAAAGTGTTGAACTAACGAAAGTTATATAACAATCTGGGGCAGAAGCACAAAAATTCACGCCTCAAAAGGACATACAAAGATTTTTCACGAATTTTTACGGTGAAGCACAGAAATCTGTTTCGGGACAGCAACTTTCCCAATCATTACTTCTCTCTCATTAGAGGTTACTCTTGGCACAAAAAGCAAATAAAAAGGATAAGGAGCGGTTATTAATGATGTAATAACTTCCAAGACTCATCTAAAACTTTTGGGTTATCTCCCAATAAGTACTTTTCTTTAACGCCTTTAAGTTAGGCATGATAGTTTCAAAAGATGCTCACATAGGAAATATGAATTGAAGAAAAGAGAGCATCAAGAAGAAAATTCAAAACGCATTTAAGTCTAATCCACTTCCTATGCATAGGAATCTTATACACAAATAAACTCACAAAGAACAAAGTGACAGGCATAGGAAGATAAAACAAAAGTAACTTCAAAACTTTCAGCAGATAGAGAGGTGTTTCAGTACCATGAAAACTTCTACAACCATATTTTCCTCTCTCATAATAATTTTCAGTAGCCTCATGAATAAACTCCACAGTATAACTATCACATAAAGCATTCTTTTCATGATATACAAGCACTAGAGCTTTATTATAAACATTTTCAAAAGAATCCTCAGGAACATAACATTCATCCTCCTTTAGTAAGCATGGGGGACAATCAAATATTGTAAGGGGTAAGGAGTTACTCTCATTAGAAGGTAGGAATGGGTAGATCAATTCTTCCTCCTCTTGATCATCACTCTCCTCCTCTTTTTCATCAAATGAGCTTCTAGTTTCAGAAATTTGTTCTTCCATAGGCTCCTGCAAGGCATTAGTCCCTTCCATTGGTGGAGAGCACCTATTAAGATATTCAAGAATATAGCCATTTTCTACCTTGTAATTATCAAAGCAAAATTTAAGTATATCATAGACCTCATATTTATAAGGTGAATCATTAGTATTTTCAAGCAAACTAGCAAGTTCAAATGCACCCTTCCAAGCAATAAATTCTTCAATTTGTTCCACATCATAAAAGTCATAATTCCCTTTAACATAAGAAGATATGGTAACATTATCATTATACTCACATTGAAAAGGGAGGTGTTTATACCTCTTACAGCAACAAGATTTATCAAAGCAATAAGTAACATTATAAGTAGAGCACACGTTTATAGCAATGGTATACAATGTATCAATTTGTTCCCATAAGTGTTTCCTTTTTTATGACAAGCGGTGTTCCTTATAATAATAATTTTATTCTTCCGTGAACCCACCTTGCCAATAAGATTCAGTTTCAAATAAACCAACCATTGATAAAAAGCATGATAAAGCAAGACAATAATAGACCAATGAAAATAACAACTATAGTAGGAACTAATTTTTTTGTATTTTTGATAAAGAAACAAGCAAACAAAGCAAAAGTAAACTAAGCAAAACAAAAACAACAAAGTAAAGAGATTGGTTATGAGGGACTCCCCTTGTGAAGATGTCCTTGACTTCCTGGCAACGGCGCCAGAAAATCAGTTGCTTAGCCCAAAATATATCGAGCCCGTTGGGGAACCCCAAGAGGAAGGTATGATGAGCACAACAACAAGTTTTCCCTCAGTTACGAAACCAAGGTTATCAATCCCGTAGGAGCAAGGAAACACCTCAATGGTGTTGCTAGCTGAACTTTGGCAGGGCGCACTACCGGTGCCAGTAGCATGGAGACCTGCACAACACAACCACATAACTTTGCCCCCAACTTGCGATGAGGTTATCAATCTCACCGGTTTTGCTAAAACCAAAGGATTAAACGTATCGAGTGGAAGAAAGTAATAGTTTGTAGAAAGTAAACAGAAAAAAGTAAATAGTTGATTGTAGATTGATGGTAAAAGAAAGGACCGGGGTCCACAGTTCACTAGTGGTGGCTCTCCTTAAGATAGATGACATGTTGGGTGAACAAATTACAGCGGGGCAATTGACAAACATCGAGAAAGCATACATGCATATACTACTCATCTTTACTCCTTTGATACTTGATTGGGCATTACAACATTATACATAGACCATAATCCAACTGCATCTATGACTAATAATCCACCTTCAGGTTATCATCCGAACCCCCTACAGTATTAAGTTGCAAGCAACAAATAATTTCATTACGCATTGCGTGTAAAGTAAAATTGTTCTATGAACAAAGGATTGTTTTTTCTCCCTAGTAGCAACAGCACATCTAGTACCTTAGAGATTTCTGTCACTTCCCCAGATTACTAGAGGCATGAACCCACTAGCGAGCATAAATACTAAATCTTGGAGTTGCTAGCATCTACTTGGCCAAGATAGCTACTAACAACGAAAAGCAAGCAAGATCACAAATAACAAAGACATGATAGAATCAATAATCAATCTGAAATAGCATCTCAATATCCATCGGATCCCTGCAAACACAACATGTAGAAAGTACAAATAGATGATCTTGATCATGAACGGATCTCACGAGATCTAAACATGATAGCACAAGGAGGAGAACCAGCCATCTAGCTACTACATGGACTCGTAGTCCAAAGATGAACTACTCACGCATCACACCGGAGTCTTGCATGATGATGAAGAAGGCCTCCAGGGTGAATTCTCCTCTCCGACAGGGTGCCGGGAAGAGATTCAGATCCCTCCCGATCTAGGGATGGAGGTGACGGCGGCTACAGACTCTTTCGTGGAATTTTGATCGGGTACTTAGGGTTTCTGTATCGGAGGCATCTTATAGGCGAAAGGGGAGGCCGAGGGGGTGCCGGAGGCGGCCAGACCACCCCTTGGCGCAGGCCAGGCTAGGCCGCGTGGCCAGGTGGTGTGGTGGCCCCTGGCCCCTCTCCGTCTCATATTCTGGTGCCTTGTGTCCCTCGGTGAAAAACTGACTTTGGCTTTTGTCCCGTCTAATTCCGAGAATATTCATTTTCTGACTTTCTTGGAACCAAAAACAGCAGAAAACAGGCAGCTGGCACTATGGCTCTTGTTAATAGGTTAGTTCAAGAAAGTGTATAGAAAGTACTCCAAAGTGTGGACAAAACATAAGAAAGTAGATAAAACCAAGCATGGAACATCAATATATGGATACGTTAGCAGCGTATCAAGTGGCCCGGACTAACTTTACATGTCCTTGCACATGAGACCTGTTTCATGCTTGACATGCAACTAGATTTGCATAAGTGGCTAGTGGGTGCATGTCTCTCCTCCTATAGTCAATATCTTATTTACAACCAATTGCTAATAATCTGGTTATCACGTTGTGGTTTCATGTTCGTAGGTAAGACCGGTTCTATCTTTGAAAGCCTAAGCCACGTAAAAACGTGCAAGTGATAAATTAGAGGTGTCTAGTTTAGATTGTTGCTGGGCTAGTGTCATGATATGGTAATGTTGTAAGTTGATGTATAGTTGATACTCTTACAACACACCTAACGTGTAAGTTCCATAGACCTTGGCCTTACACACAAAGGAATGATAAAGATCATACCACGATGCACATGATAGTGATCAAATGTAAAAACCATATCATTTCACTTTACACATATTTTATTTGCATCTTATATTGCTTGTATGGTGCTTTAGTAGCATTATAAGATGATCCCTCATTTAAATATCAAGAAAAATGTGTTCTTCCTTAAGTACGCACAGTTTATGTTTCACCGCTTCAAGACATCACGTGATGATCGGGTGTACTTGAATCCACGATCATATTTCGGGTGTAAGATAGTTTTACACACATGAGTACTAAGTTTCTTACTTGGCGATCCTAGCATGTACAGACATGGCCTCAGAACATGGACCGAAAGTTTAAACATGAGTCATATGATAGATATGATGCCCATATAGATGCTCGCCTTTGAAGCTACACTGACTCACGTGATGATCGGACTTGGTGTAGTGGATTTGGTTCATGTAATCACCAAAAAGACATGAGGGATGTCGTTCTTGAGTGGGAGTTCATTTCTAATTTGGATTAGTTGAACTCAATTTGTCATAAACTAAATCGAAGTGAATTTGCATAATTTGTTGTAGTCATTGGCATCCGTTTACTACCTTATGATTAGTTTTAATTGAGATAATAGAACTATAGAATTCTGGATATTTACTTTATGAACTAGTATTGTATTGTTTTAAAGTGTCAATTTAAAGTTTATAAGTCCTATTGCAAACTTTCAGCAAACTCTATTTACTCTGTGAAGTTTAATAAGTAGTATTAAATCAAGAGTAACAATTCCAGTGTTAGTATCTAAAGTATCATGTTTGCCTCCATGATTCTTGATATCCAAAAGTTGTTTTAATATCGAGGTTATCTAGGAGCTGAAAGAATTGTTTCAGAAACCATCATGTGTGAAAGATATTGAGATATCTGAAACAATGTTTAGGTTGCAATGTGACAGAGTATAATTTGGCAAAACACATGTTCTCATATTGTATGAGAATTTTTGAAGGTTGGAGATGCTAGACGTCCTAATCTCCTAAAAAGGTTTTGGGACTGACATTATACTAACGATTCTCCCTTATAAGCTATAGTAGCTTCATCATGAAATTTTTCATGATGAGGATGAATATAAGATGTAGCTAAAATGTTTACTACACTAAAATATTACTAAAGAATTGATTTTTGAAAGAACGCCAAACATTATTTTGATGGTGATCTACTTCAATGTGCAATTCCAAAGGTATTAGTATTTGACTATCCATGCTTTGGACTATGTGTCATATGTATGGCGCCACTGTTGATGTTGATAGATTCTTTTAAAAGGAAAATGAAATGCTGAAAGAGAATCTGTAAAATATTTCGCAGAAAAGAAAACACTAGAAATGTCCAGCTAAGGTATATAGATGATATACATATTATGTTTGTATTCTTTGCTTGTTAAACAATGTGGTTCTTGGGTATTGGATACCGAATTGGTTGGTGTGAAATGTTATACAAAATAATGCAATTCATGAACTACAATGGCCTAAGTAACTAGCAAGAGAATATGTGATGATGTTCATCGAAAATAAATAAGGTGTTATTGTGTTTCTCGTTGACATCAAAGCTTGCCTTCAAGATTTATTTAAATAATTGTTATTTTGTTCCAGTATTATGAGAACAATGGTTGTTCAAATAATTACCGTACTCCCTAGAATATGGATGAACTTTTACAAGTCTAATTGGAGAAATCATGTCCATAAAAACTAATGCTAAAATGTCGCAAGAAAAATGATTGAAAGATCACTTCCGAAGTGACGTCAGCGTTTAGATTATATTAGAAAGAAAACATGAAGAAACTCCATTTTGATGGATTTTTGGAGTCTTTTTGATTTTGATCAATTGACGCTTGTGAGACTTTCCTTGAGATAATTAAAACTCCATCCATAGGCCAAAGATGAACGAATGACTAACTTATTGGATATTGTGCATGTTGATGTATATAGTCCATTATATGTATCCATGTGCGGTAGATCTTTCGATTTCATATGCTTTCTCCGGAAATTTGATTGAATATATCTGTATATTTACTTAATAAGGAAGAAGTATGAAACATTTGAAAATTGTTCAAATACTTTCAAGATGAAGTGGAAAATCATTGTACCAAGAAAAATAAAGATTTTATGATTCGATCATAAAGGAAGATATTTGAGTTACATGTTTAGCAAAACACCTAAGATTTGAGGAATTGTTCCATGGATTTGCATTTCCCGATAAACCATATGAGTATGATATGTTCGAGAGATCAAATCGAACCTTGTTTGACATGGTATGATCAAAGGTGCCATTTATAAAACCGCCATTATGTTTTAGGGATTAAAGCTTTAGAGATTACATCTTTTACACTGAAAAGAGCACCATCGTAATCCGTTGAAATGAAACCATAAGGGTTGTGGTTTGGGATAAAAACCGATTTGTCTTTTCTTAAATTTTGGTATGCTATGCATAAGTAAAATGTTTACAACCAAAGTCAGACAAGCACGTCTTTGTAGGTTATCCCAAGAAATTTTTGGGTATTCCTCCATAACACCAAGGACCAAAGAGTTTGTCACTTGGAATGTGAAGTTTCTTGAGAAGGAATTTTTCATGAAAAGTTAAGTGGGAGGACAACAGAAATTTGATAAGGTTATTGAACCTTAGCTATATGTGCTAAGTAGCGCAACGCTGGAAAGTGTCCCATTGGCGGCCACAATGCTCATGGCTACCATGATTACAAATGTTGTGATCTCGGAGATTAGAGTTCCTATTGAATCATGTGGGTCGTGAAAGAATCAAATATTAAGATTTGAAAAACAAGTCATTATTGTTTTGACAATGATGAACCGACCATGCAAAGAAGCGATGATGGGCCCTGACTCCATAAAATGACTAGAAGTCATAAAATCTGTGATTGTTTCCATACACGAGAAATCATGTTTTTGAACTTGGAAGACCCTCCGAAAAAGCATGAAGCCTATAAGTCGTATTTGGATCTATAAAGAATAGACATGCATGTTTGACATCTATGAAATACTTTACATGTCGGAAAGGAGTTTATGACAATGTTCAAGGAGTTGACTATGATAAGATTTGATCTTTCATAGCGTTATTTAGTCTTAACGGATTCATGTTGCAACCACTACATATAATTTGGTATATGGTAGTTGAACAAACAAAACAATGTTCTTCTAATAGAATGGTTACCTAGGACATGTACATGACACGGTCTGAAGGGTTTTGTTAATTCAAAGGATGCTAAAAGGGCATGCAAACTTCAATAGTTGAAGTAAGCATAGCGGAGTTGGAATCTTCACCATGATGAAACTATTAAAAATGTTTAATTTCATCAGAGACAATGAAGATGCTTGCATTTGCAAGAAATTAAGTGGGAGCGCCGAGACATATTTCTAATAAATTATGTATAGTACATATTTTTGGTCTTTTATTGACATGGGTTAAGAATTTCATTAAAATTAGATTTTGATGAAATACTTTGGCAAAACCGGAATATTTGGCATCAATGTCTATATGGATAGATTGAGGCGCTAATATGGTTGTGCCATATGTACATATATGAATTATTGAAAGGGTTCAATATGGAAACAACAAGAATGTTCTTACTGCATGGAAATGATTGAATCAAGATTCAAGTGTATCGACACTTGGTGAGTGAAATCACATGAATATTTGATCAATAATCCATAATATGTACATATCCAGACATGTCCAATGCTCTAAACGTTATGAGCATGTACCAGAATGATTCATAATATGATCATTGGACGATGGTAAAGATATTCTTATGAGCTTTGGAAGAACTAAGAATATATCATGTATAAGTGAAAAATAGTTGAAAGTAGTTCATTGTAAAGTGTTACATTGATACTAGTTTTTCATAAGATACAAATTAAATTTATCTCAATTTAAACTAGGGGTGGCACAATGTAATGGAAAGGAAGTTCCCTAATGGATTTGGATGAGTTCCTAAGTTAAGACATTGTGATGGATACTACAACAAAAGGCTAAGTATATGACTGCTATAGTAGTAGCAAAGGAGGGCATTTGTGTTAAGTAGTTTGTTATCAAACTAGGTGTGGTTCATAGTGGGCTAATACTATGCAGATATATTGTATGACAATACTATCAACATGTTTTAACCCAAAGGAACTAAAGGTCTCACTAAAGGACTAAATTTATACAATGCCATCTCATTAGAGAATGAGTGATGCGTAGAGGCGCAAAGACATGTGAAGACACACAGACCTAAAAATGTCAGATCCGGAGATTATGTTAACCACTATCGATCGTGTACATGCAACACCAGAAAGCCATTGATGTTTAATACGCAAAGTTTTTCAAACTAGATTATTCACTCTACTGCAAGTGGGAGACTGAAGGGAATATGCCCGAGAGGCAATAATAAAGTGGTTTTTAAATTATTCCATGTTTATGATAAATGTTTATTTTGCATGCTATAATTATATTAACTAGAATTTTAATACATGTGTGTTTAATAAACAAATAGAAGGTTCCTAGTTATTCCTCTCTTATAAACTAGCTCGTTGATTAACAAGATGATCAAGGTTTCCTGATCATGGACATTGGATGTTGTTAATAACAAGGCCACAACATTCGTGGAATGATGTGATGAAGATTCATCCAAAGTATAGCATTACAATCGAAGTCATTGTGTTTATATTGCTATAACATCATATGAAGTAATCTTAGTCCTTAGACCATGAGATCATGTTAATCACTAACATTGGAAGAGTATCTTGATAACATCAAACGTCACATCGTGACATGGTGACTATAAAGGTGGGTTTAGTGCTACGAAGGTGTTATGTAGAGGCTCATGGATCAAGAGTGGGATTTGTCCATCCTGATGACGAATAGATATACTATGGGCCCTCTCGGTAATATCACATTGAGATAGCTTGCAAACAAGTGATGTGATCACTAGAATGTTATATCACGGGAAAGAGAAACTAGTGCATGTTGGTAACGAGATCAAACTAGGTATAAGGATATCGATGATCGAATCTCGGACATGTAATATATCGCGAGACAAAAGGATTGAGTTACGATGTTAAAGGTTCACACGATCACTAGAGTCATCATTGAATGTGTGGGAGTCAGTACGGATCTCCAGGTTCCTCTGCTGATTATTGATTGGAGAGGGGTCTCGATCATGTATGAATTATTCGCGAACCATAGGGTGACACACTTAAGGGATACCGACACCATTTGGAGCAAACATACTTCAAATAAAGATTTAAGAAAGTGCTGGAATCATTTCGATGGAAACCGGAATTGTTTCAGGTGAAATTGCAGAAACTGGTTCTACATGTGATATTGAAATGTTGCAGGGGGTTTTATGTGAATGTTTTTTAATTAAAGTAATTAACAAAATTCTGAATAAAATAAATATAAGAGTTTTATTAAATGAGATCTTGCATTAAATTTGGTGGAAATTTAATGGAGGTGAGTGGAATTTTGAGCGGGAGGCTAATGATGTGAGTGGGAGCTCCACCGACATGAATGTGGAAGAGGTGGGGGCACCTCCATGGCCGCCGGCCATGGGAGGGGGTTGCCCCCTCTCCCTATAAAAGGCCCTCCACTCCCTCCTCTCATCTCACACCTCCTCGTGAAGGATCTCGCTCCCTCTCTAGAAATTATTCCCCATGGTCTCGGATTAGCGAGATACATGTTCCCGGTGGCTTTATCTGGGAAGGAGTTGCTTCTTCCGCTGCTTTGCTGGAGCGGGGATGGAGGTTGTCGGGGTACCGAACGTGTGTGGGATCATGGATGCACCGCTGCTTTGCGGTGCTGGTTTTGCTGGTGCTGGACCTGCTGGACGTGCTGGTGCTGGACCTGGTAGACTCACTGGACTTCATCATGATCTTGAGATCGGCAAGTGTACGACTACGTCAACCACGAAATCCGTTTTGTTAACAATTCTTTGTCGCTCTTCAAGGGTATGTTCTCTATGGATGTATATCCACTCGTTATTTGTATCTAGGTAGATAGATTTTGGTGCTTAGTTGTACACTTCATAGGATTTTTTTTGTTTTCTATGCTGCGAACCCAACACACTAAATCTTCTACCAGTTGCACTTTTACAAAACCGGTGTTGGACACGACCTAGATGAACACCCACCAAGAGCATACAGATGCATCAACCACATAACTCGCATCTACACGTCTACATTCAGTCCCAGGGCAACAACAACAATAGATGTAGATGACGTCGACCAAGTGTGATAGCATGGAGCGTCATCCAGCTTGTATGGCCGAGGAACCTAGGTGGTGGTGGAATCGCTGCAGACTACGGCTTGCCGGAGAGGACAAGACAACAACTAAGCAGTTTCACTATGGTGATGTAGCATATCGATGTTGGAATTTGTTTTGTAAGCATTCATCTTGCCAAAGATCAGTCCAGAAATATACAGTTTCCCCATACCCCAAATTGCATCTAGCCGTGCCCTTAAAAGTGTCAATTAATTTTAAGTAGTCCTTCCACCAAAAAGATCCTTCCAAGCTTCTTCTAAGTAGCTTTCCATTCTGATAATATGTGCCCCAGATGAGGTGGACCCAAGGGATATCATGATGATTGAAGAATTTGTCAAAGTTTTTTAGGAGATAATGTTTTGGATGTTGAGATCAAGAACTCCTAGACCTCCTTGTTCTTTTGTCCTGCAATTTTTTCCAGGCCACAAGAGCTTGTCCTTTTGCTCGAACATCACTAATCTTCTTTCTCCGGAGGCAATGTCTCATATATTCGATAATTTGATCTTTAATGGCAACAGGCACATCCAAATAGCTCATAAAGAATAGAGGTAGAGAAGACATGATAGATTTAACTAGCTGTAATTTTCCATCATAATTGAGAAAATCTGCAATGCCACATAGCCTTCTTTCAACTCTTTGAACAATAGGTAGAAAATGTTCCATAGATGGCTTAGTCAAACTGAGTGGCAACCCAAGATAGGTGAAAGGGTGGCTCCCAGTTTAACAGCAGGTGGTTTGTGCAAAATGTGTGAGTCTTTCATGGTCTAAATTTATTGGCATCATGCTTGATTTCATATAGTTCACTTTAAGACCAGTAAATAGAGCAAAAGTGTGAAGAAGAGCTTTAGGCCAGAGCAGTTGGGCAACATCAGTATTCAAAACTACTAAAGTATCATCAGCATATTGAATCACAGGGAAATCTGTGTAAGAGTGATATCTTAAAGGTGGGGTCAGAAGCTGGAGATGCATTGCCTTATTCAGAACAGATTGCAGAAGGTCAGCAGCTAGGAAAAATAAGAGTAGAGACAAAGGGTCTCCCTTCCTAACCCCTCTTCTGTAGTAGAATTTTTTCCAGGGACCCCATTCAGAAGAACTTCAGCAGTACCAGACTCAAAGAGCATCTCAATCCATTTAATCCATTTCTCCCCAAAACCTCTTGCCCTCAGAATCTTTAATATGGTGGAATGTTCAATTGTATCAAAAGCATTTTCAAAATCCAATTTAAAATGACAATTTCTTCCTTGGATTTGTGACATTGAAACAGGTATTCAAATGCCCAACCCAGACAATCCTGAATAGATCTTTTTTTGAGAAAACCATATTGGTTCTTGTGGACAAGCTTTAAGATAATTTCCTGCAGTCTGTTGGCCAGAAGTTTTGTAATAATCTTGAGAATACTATTGAGAAGAGAAATTGGTCTGAAATCTGCAAGAGTTGTAGGATTTTCAACTTTTGGGAGGAGGGTTATAAAAGAGGAATTAATACTCTCAAGAGAAATGTGCCCATCATAGAAATCAGAGATAAGTTTCTTAATATCACTTCCAATTATAGGCCAACAACTTTTTGATGAATTCATTGTTAAAACCATCTGGACCAGGTGATTTGTCATTGGGCAGTTCTCTAATCACATCCTCAATTTCCTTATCCAAGAAAGGCATCTCAAGAGAATTTCGTATTTCCTCAAACATGACATTATCGTAGAAATCTTCTAGGTTGAAATACATCTCAGTCTTCTCAGTTGAACCCATTCTTGCTTTGAAGGCTTCCCAAAGAATATTAGCTTTATCAAAATGCTCATAAACTTCCTGATTACTTTCATTTTTAGCATTGAGATATAGTTATGCCTATAACTGATAGTAGCCTTTGAATAGAAGAATTTTGGATTTTCATCTCCTAACTTCACCCATTTGATCTTTCCTCTTTGTTTCCAATAGGCATTTTGATTTTGAAGCAAAATAATTGATATGTGATTTCAACAGATCTCTAAAATTCCACTCATTGATTTGATCTTTGAGACAAGGAAGCTGTTTAGCCCAAACCTTAAGACCCTTCTTACATTCTTTAACCTGGCATTAATTTTTTTAGCACTGTCACTCTATCCAACTGGGATATTCCAGGCATTCTGCATAATTTGTTTGAAGTCACTATGTTGTAACTAGAAATGTTCAAATATGAAAATTTGAGCCTTTGGTATCCTGGTGCCAATAGAGATGACACAAGGGATATGATCAGAGGTAGGCTTGGAAAGAGGATACACAAAGGTAGAGGGATAGCTGTGTGTCCAAGAACTAGAAGTAAAAAACCAGTCCAGTCTTTCTAGCAGAGGATCTTTTTGCATGTTGCTCCATGTGAATTTTCTACCTTTAAGTGGCAACTCAATTAGGCCCAAATTACTAATAGCTTCATTGAATAACAGTATATCATTTACATCCCCTCCACTCTTGTTTCTGTCAGATAGCCTTCTGATGAAATTAAAATCCCCCAAAACTAACTAATCCATATCATCAGACATATCAATATTAGTAAACCAATCAAAGAATTCAGCTTTCCTTTCTGTTTGGCAGGGACCATAAATGTTGGTGAGAGTCCATGAGTAATTGGAGAGAAGAGAAGTGAAAGTGACAAAGATAGAAAATTAATTTTGGAAGGCTCTGTGTCCACTAAAGAGAGAGCAATTCCAAATAATAATAATTCCCCAGAGGCACCAATGGAGGGGATAAAGTCAAAACTATCAAACTTCCCGAGGCAAAAATTCTTTACATAATTCAGGTCAGAGTTTTCCCTTTTGGTTTCCTGAAGGCATATGATGTCACAATCAGACTCATCAATTTTGTTTCTTAAGGCCATCCACTTTTTCTCGGAGTTAATGCCTCTAAGATTCTAGTTAAGGATATTCCATTTTCTTTTATTATCCATAGAAAACTTGATGGCAAGATTTTTTTGGTGATACAAGATATGTGATCACCCAAAATAAACAAATCATATCATAGTACCAGCATAGCTTAACAGATAATAGGTCCACATAGAGCAAAGTGGGATCATTACATATCCAAAGAGCAAATAATCCAAACACAAAATATCTTAAGTTGTGATACATCTTAACACTTATTTTGGGGTCTTTTTCTTGGTCTGCTACCCACAGGTTTCAGCAACCACAATTTTATTCTTGCCACTCTGAAGTGTGTCAGTGCCATTCTTCCTTGGACCAGTCTTTCTAGGTGGCTTGATGGCAATTTCAGAGATCCTGCTCTTCTTCATCATCTTTTTCTCTAGTTCCCCCTCCTTAACCTTACAAAAAGAATCAACAAGATTCTTAACAACTTTATTACTGAGACAAGGAGGAGGAGCATTGCAGGTAAGACAGTTCATATCAGAACAATTGACATGACTTTTAAAACCCCCATTTAATTCCACAATCCTAGGACTTCTTCTCACCTCAGTATACACAAGAGCCTCTTTTCCCCTTCTTTTCTTGGAAGGAGCATTGGGGGTTGCAAAGTTGGAGAAGAGCCAATCTTTAGGCAGGAAGGAGCCATCTATCCAACACACTCATTAGGGATGATGAAAGTAAAAGTATTTTCCTCAACAATTGGTTCTTTAATAATTTCCCATAGAGATGAAGCAAGGATTTTTTTTGCCCAACTGAATTTCTCTGGAGTAAGGAGCATGAGAGTTATAAAGTTGAACCAACTTACAGGAATGTAAAACTTAAAGCTGTCTTTTTCAGAGGATGGATTGTTGATGTGTGGGGCAAAAAACCTATCCTAAAGGTCCAGGTCCTGCTTGGTGAAGGTTTGCTTAGTAGCAAGAACATCTGGAAGGTGAACAAAAGGTGTGTTGACCAATTCCACCTGCAAATGGGCCTCATTTGGAGACAGTAAATTAGCATCTTATAACATCCAATCCTCCTTATCATTGGACTCAATGCCATGAAGATCCTCATCGTCATCCTCCTGATAGTTCTAAAGAATATTCATAAGACCTTCACCCATTCCAACATCTTGAAGATTTTCAACAATCTGTTGTTCCACTTCTTGTTCATCCCCAGCATGGACAGAGATATTGTTAGAGGAAATGTTTGCAATTTGAGAAGATCTAGTGACAAAACTATTGGCTTCCTGAGGAGGCAAATTGAGGTTATCAATAGGCATATCAACCCCATCAGCAAAAATAGGTCCTTGGATAGGTGTAACATTCCAGTGGCCACATCCAGCAGCATCTCCCCCAGGCTGTGGAGCAGTAGTATTTTCAATAACCCAATGATCCCAACCACCAATAGGCTGGGGTGCTGGTGGTGGTGGAGGTGGAGGACCAAACTGTTGGCCCAGGTTAGGCATGGGATGGGGGTCCTCATTGTCGTTTTGAAGAGGGTCTTCATCAGGTGCCCCCCAAGGAGGTTGCTATTAAGAAGTTCCACAGAAAAGGTCATGACTCAGACTCAATAAGGTCACCAATGGTAAACCTAGCACTTTTTGGCACATCCACCAAGTCAGTAACTCTGAGTTTTGCAATGATTCTTCATTTATGTTCAGGGTCCCTTTCCCAAAGAAGAACTTTGCCAATGTCACAGAAAACACCACTCAGGTCCTCAATATGACCGTGATCAAGTGGGGGACCAACTATCATGACCCATCACTCGTTATTGAAATGGGTCTGACACCAATTCATTCCTTCATTATGCTTGACGAAGGAGACGTTGATGAGTGCATATTTGCATCATGTTTTACATTATTATTTTGCATTGTAGATGTAGGATCTTGGTATTTTACGGTGCTCGTGTGCACATCTTATGTTTGTTTTCACCAGGACCAGGATATATGATAGATCCAATGGATACAACTCTTGGAGCAGTTGTACTGTGAAGAAAAGGAGTCAAAAACAACATAAATCGCTTATTTGGGAATTATTAATAATACCAGAAGAAAACCAGAAGCAAACAAAGAAGGCAGAGAGTTCAACGACCAACTATATGACTAGAGCAAATTTTCCGGCCGTATAGCTCCAGCCGTATAGTTGGCGCCGCCTCCGCCTCCTCATATAGTTTCACCCCGTACAACTGGTTTGGGGAGACGACATACAGAACACCCAGAAATCACAGAAACCTCACCTCCGGAAGGCATTTCGAGGGGGAACTCATCCACCAGGGATCCATCTTCGCCCTGCGCAGATCCGGGAGACTAGGCATCGATCTTCATCATCCACCGCTGCATCACCACCATCTCCATCCATCCCATCTACATCTTGTCTAGATCTTGTTGTAATTTCCATACTCGATTTATACAAGTACTATTCATCTATGATAGATTCCATTGTTATCGCTTTGTTGTTGATTGCCTCGATGTCTAAGTAGATCATTAGTTCTTGGGGAGATGGAGAAACCCTAGTATGAAATTGAAATAAGATAAAGTATATTATGATATTCATCGTTGTGACCATGTGTTAGATTATCTTCATCTTGATGTTGAGAGAAGTCGACCTCTCAATATTTGCCTCTCATGGCGACTTGATGGAGGGAACTACTTGTTGGTAGATGGAGGTGTGTTAGCACTTATAGTGGCTATAAAGCTGTTGCCACCCCTTACATATCAACTTGGGAACCGAGGGAACTCATAGAACACTGTCCATGCCATGGGATACGTCCTACGTGATTAAGTCCCTTAATAGTGCAGTAATTCGATTGATATCGATTGCTGACTATTGTGGTTATGAGGATGATGTGAGCAGCGGTTGCTGCCTATTTGTCCAAATACAGAGTTCCTCCCACACATACATAGTTGAGACTGTTCATCATAATAATCTTTACCTTAGCTCTTTATAATGCTAGTGGTGTATCCGCTCCTCCCTGATAACGCATTTTCCCATTGCACGATAGTTGTAGGATCTTGGTATTTTACGGCGTTCACGCGCACATTTTATGTTTATTTTCACCAGGATCAGGATAGATGATGGATACAATGGACACAATTCTTGGAGCAGTTGTATTGAAGAGAAAAGGAGTCAAAAACAACGTAAATCTTTTATTTGGGAAATATAAATAACACAATAAGAAAACCCGAAGCGATCGAGGAATCCATACGGTTTAACGACCAACTATATGGCGGGAATAATTTTCCGGCCGTATAGTTCCTTCCGTATAGTTGGCGCCGCCACCGCCTCCTCAAATACTTTCACCCTGTGCAACTAGATCAGAGAGACGACATACAGAACAACCAGAAATCGTCGAAACCTCACCTCCGGAGTGCATCTGGAGGGAGAAATTGTCCACCGGGGATCCATCTTCGTCCTGCACGGATCCAGGAGGCTCAGGCATCGATCTTCACCATCAACCGCTGCATCACCACCATCTCCATCCATCCCATCTACATATTGTCTAGATCTTGATGTAATTCTTGTACTCGTTGTGGATTTATACAAGTACGATTCATCTATGATAGATTCCATTATTATTGCCATGATTATGATTGCCTCCATGTCTAAGTAGATCATTAGTTCTTGGGGAGATGGAGAAACACTAGTATGAGATTGAAATAAGATAAAGTTTATTATGATATTCATCGCTGTGACCATGTGTTAGATTGTCTTTATCTTGATGTTGGGAGAAGTCGACCTCTCAATATTTGCCTCTTATGGGGACTTGATGGAGGGAACTACTTGTTGGTAGACGGAGGTGTGTTAGGACTTACAGTGACTATAATGCTATTGGCACCCCCTACCTATCAACTTGGAAACCGAGGAAACTCACGGAACACTATCCATGCCATGGGATACGTCCTACGGGATTAAGTCCCTTAATAGTGCAGTAATTCGATTGATGTCGATTGCTTTCTGCTATGGTAATGAGGATGATGAAGCAGTGGTTGCTGCCTATTTGTCCAAATACGGAGTTCCTCCCACACATACATAGTTGAGAATGTTCATAATAATAATCTTTACCTTAGCTCTTTATAATGCTAATGGTGTAACCGCTCCTCCCAGATAATGCTTTTTCCCATTGCAGTTTCAAATATCTTTTACATATGCGATACTTAGTTTCTGTGTTCAGTCATTTTACTTTACATATTGTTCTCTTACACCAAAAACCCAAAAACACCTTTTTACACAATACTCGCATTTTATCTTGTTACTTAGAACTTTATTTAGCATTTCTATTGTAGTATTTAATTCAAGAGTTATTAGACTTCAGACTCTTGCTCCCTGTGGGATCGATATCTTTATTTCAAAACTAGCTACAAATGATCTGTGCACTTGCAGTCATCACATAGCCAGAGCCATCAAGCGACATCAACTCGCTACAAGGGCAAGCAAAGCTCATAAAAAGAACAAGTTATGGAGGAGAATAACTAGGAGGTCGATAGTGTTCATACACAGCCATCGTCGGCATGGTTGCCACCTGCCTCTACCGACGCGGATTTTTCCCGGCACCGCCTGCTGGAGCAGCGCTGGATGACGCCCGCTTCCCCTTGGCCTTCGTCGTGGTGGTAGGGGTGGGAGGACCATCATCACCATACCTGGCTACACCAGTAAAAACAAGTGTTAGACTCTGGCTGAAATGAACCAATTGGCCTACAAACAAAAATAGAAGACCCTCACCAAACAGGTCCGACAAACCGCCATCGCTCTGGGTGGAGAAAAGCTTCAGCTTGGTAGCCGGATACTTCTGGGGCGGGCGGTCAACAGAGAAGATGGGGAGCTCGTTATCCCCATCCCCTCTTAAGCTAGATATGTGGTAAAAAGCTATTCAAAAAGGGAAGATAAGAAACAAGAAGCAACCGTTCAGGAGGAATCCATTTGGTGAAATAGGACACTCACCTTAGGCGGAAGACGACCCGATGGTACAGACGGAAGGAGTAGCTCCAGGGCTGCTCCATCTCCTCCTTCGAGATCATGGAAATATATTCTCAAAGGGCCTCGTAGGAAACGTCCAGCCGGGAGGTCCGGGTTGGATCCATCAGCCCGGATAGATGGCACATCTTGTGCGAGCGACGCTGTAGCGGGAGAACCTAGGACGCCATCCATGACAACGTGACATCCCGAGCGGTGAGCTTGTGCATGTTCATAAGCACCTTCACCCACACAGCCATACAGTCCATATCCGCCTACCCCCAGCGCACCACCTTCCAGGCTTGCCGGCTGTAGACTATGTTGGCAAACTCTGGCAGCCGGATCCAATCGACCTGGGTCGCATTGCGCATGTAGAAGTACGAGCGCTGCCACAGCGTGACTGTGTCGGGGAGGTTGAACCGCGACATCGGTGATGTCCCCCATGGTTAGACGGCACAACAGCCAACGTCCACCAGTGGGTCGCCCTACTGAACCGTCTGCACCTTGAAGATGAAGAACTTGAAGAACTTCGCCGTATCTGGGCAAACTCTGAGGTAGGACTCACATCACACAATGTGGTGGGAGATCTATGCCATGGCATTCGCTCCGAGATGATGAAGCTGAAGATCGAACATTTGGAAGAGCTCGAGAAGAAAGTTGCTTGCGGGCAGGCCAAACCCGCGAGAGAAGTGTGTGAGGAAGATGATGACCTCGCCGGCCTTAGGGTTGGGGACCCGCTCCCTGCCAGGCACAATTCGCGCGTGGACAAGCTTCTTCGGCAGTAGGAATTGGCGGCAATGATACTTCTGGATAAGCTCCTCCATGATGAAAGAGCCGCACCAGCCCCCGTGCTGCTCAGGAATCATATCTGTCGGAGGTGCCGTGGTAGAAAACCTAGGGCTCGTCATCGCACAAGCTTGTGGTGGTGCCGGTAACCTTATACTAGGAGCGCAAGAGGGAGGAAGAAGTGAAGCATGCAGAGGCAAAGGGAAGGGGAAGAGCGAGGAGGGGAAAACCTCAACCCCCAGGCCCCTATTTATCACTGTGATGCATGCACGTCGCCTCCTCTCCCCTTCCTGGCACATGGCACGCAACCACTCCTTTCCCTCGCGATGGTTCGGCTATGATTGCATGCGCTAGTAAAGATCCATGTAGAAGATCCCGGAGGATTTAACGAGGTGTGCATGTGGGATTACCAAGAAACTATAGCGATAGGTTGTGCGGGCAGTTACCGAAGGAAAATAATGAGACGGGACGTGCGTTAGAACCGCTGGTCATGGGTGGTGTAAGCGCTGACCTCCGTGGCCAACCTTTTTGTCTCTCGTGTTTTGGCTGCGCCCATTGGCCGCTCCCGTCGCTATTTTCACCCAGTGGGTGGCCGTCGACTCCGTAGCCGGTTTAATCCAGCCAGGAAGCAACAAGAACAATAAGCACAAGATATAGTCGGATTCTTCGTGAACTACCTCAACCCAATCGTGAGCATGCAAGAACTTCTCCATAGGGTGAAGTCCCAACATGCTCGGGGACTAGTGTCGAGGGGATGACCCCCGGATGGGATAAGCCAGGCCAAAGCCGCCTGGATCTAGAGATATCATGTCGGATGGCCACAAGACAGAACATTTGCATCAGCGTAGAACGTTACAACCGGTCCACCGTCAAGCTTCGCCGACTGGCCCGTCTATCCGGGTAACCAGAAGAGCCCGTCGGGTAGCTGGATCCACCCGGTTGCCTCAGATCCGTTGGCTAGGATATAGAGGGCATGGCGCCCCGCGGAGCATGCTTCTGGGTCCTCTCGTCATCAGACAGGCCGGCACGCCACCCAAGCAGTGCGACACGACAACGACACCGAGCGAGGAAAAGCTGGCGGTTGCGCATAGCGTTGTCGTTTGATCTCTAAAGGTCTCGTGACTGGGCACTATAGATCTACTAGCAAACACTATATCACTGACTTGGTCTAGGCCCACCGGATGGGCCTAGCTAGCAGGCCCACTTTGTAAACCCTAAAACCCACATTGTATCCTACTCCTCCTAGCCAGTATATAAGGGAGGGTAGAGCTAGGGTTACAGATAGACTCCATTCCCTTAGTTCATCTTGTACCTCTAGTTCGCACTAGCTAAGGACGAGATACAACTCCGAGAGCACTTGCATTGGATATTCTCCCCTGAGATAGTAGATCCTTGCAGGAGTAGGGGTGTTACCTCCCCGAGAGGGCCCCGAACTTGGGTACTTCGTTATGTCTGCAATGCACGTGCCTAATACCATTGCGATGGCAACCGATTGCATCCTGATTGTCCCATCTTAAGCTATTCCCGATGGCATTGTCGTGTTCCACACCACGACACCGAGATCTGATCACAGGTATCAACCATACCCAAGTTCGATCTCATTCCCGTCAAGTACTCTTTACTCATTTTGTGATACAACATCCTTGTGACCTAGTCACATGCTTGCAAGTGGTGTTGATGTGATATCACCGTGAGGGCCTAGAGTATATCTCTCTGTCATTAGGATGGACAAATCCCACTATTGATCCATGAGCCTCTACATAACACTTTCGGAATACCTGAACCCAACTTTATAGTCACCCTATCACTAGTAGGAAAGGTTTATAGCAGTCATTTTTCTAGTGGAGTCTGAAATAAAATCTGTGCCACTATTGGAAGGCAAAATAGTGGTGGCGTTCGGAAACGGTCGAATGCCGCCACTATTTCTTATTCATGGTGCTCAAGGATAGTTGAACACCGGCACTAAGTGGGGACCACGAGGCGAGCCAGGACCGATACATCCTAGGCGTTCGCCACCTTCGAACACCACAACTACGATTTAGTGGTGGCATTCGGTATATCATAGGTGCCACCAATGTGCCGTCCAAAATTTCCTTAAAGGGCAATGCCCTTCCTGCATCTAGGTCTTCTCAGTCCGTCCACACCTCACCCCTTCATTCGTCGCCACTGCCCGTGCCGCCCTTCCCTGGTCCAGCCTAGCCCAGCCTCTCCGCTGCCGGCCCAACCCCGCACTGGTCCTCTCCGCCCCCGTCCTCTCCATGCCGGCCTAGCCCCGCACCAGTCCGTGCTGCGAAGGATCCACCGGCCCCGCGGCGATCTCGTCCACTCTGCCGCTGGTCCAGCCCCACACTGGTCCGCGTCGTGACGGTTCCACCAGCCCCACGACGACCCCATCCTCCCGCCGCTGGCCCAGACCTGCATCGGTCCATGTCGCGACGGTTCCACCGGCCGTGCGGTGAACCCATCCTCTCCACTACCGACCCATTCCTCCCCTGACCTCATTGTGGATTTATACAAGTATTATTCATCTATGATAGATTCCATTGTTATTGCTTTGTTGTTGATTGCCTCGATGTCTGAGTAGATCATTAGTTCTTGGGGAGATGGAGAAACCCTAGTATGAGATTGACATAATATAAAGTCTATTATGATATTCATCGTTGTGACCATGTGTCAGATTTTCTACATCTTGATGTTGAGAGAAGTCGACCTCTCAATATTTGCCTCTCGTGGGGACTTGATGGAGGGAACTACTTGTTGGTACACAGAGGTGTGCTAGCACTTACAGTGACTATAAAGCTGTTGGCACCCCTTACGTATCAACTTGGGAAACCGAAGAAACTCACGGAACACTATCCATGCCATGGGATGCCTCCTACAGGATTACGTCCCTTAATAGCGCAATAATTCGATTGATGTCGATTGCTGACTGATGTGGTTATGAGGATGATGTGAACAGCAGTTGCTGCCTATTTGTCCAAATACAAAGTTCCTCCCACACATACATAGTTGAGAATGTTCATGATGATAATCTTTATATTAGCTCCTTATAATGCTAGTGGTGTATCCGCTACTCCCAGAGAACACTTTCCCCTATTGAAGTTCCAATCTCTCTTACATACGTGATACTTATTTTCTGTACTCAGTTGTTTTACCTTACTTTATTATTGCTCTTATACCTAAAACCCAAAAACACCTTTTTACCCAATACTCGCATTTTATCTTGTCACTTAGAACTTTATCTAGCATTTCTATCGTAATATTTAATTCAAGAGTTATTAGACTTCAAACTCCTGCTCCCTATGGGATCGATATCTTTATTTTGAAACTAGCTACAAACGATCTGTACACTTGCAGTCATCAGTAACATCTTGGAAGGGGATGGGACTAGCATCGATCAAACGCTCTCTGGCGCTGACATTGCTAGATTGAACATATGCAGAGCCGAAAGGGCAATTCTGAATGGCACGAAAATCCACTCTAGCAACATTGTTATGGAAGTCGAGGAGCACATCTCTTACATTCTCAAAAGGAACCGGACCTGCAGGAAGGGGATGAATGTTGGAGATGGCATACTGTTCATGTGCACGAGGTCGACGTGGAACCACCACCCTCTTGAAACGGTTCCTCCCTTCCACCTGCATAATCTGGAACCCAGGAGGAAGAAATGGTTGGGGATTAATCGGAATATTTGCCATTGCAGCAAAGGTTGCCGTAGGTGACGAATAGAGCGGGATGGTTGGGGTTTCTGCAGGCCTGGGAGTTGAGGAGGCAGGGTCTTCTGATTTTTCTTTTTGTTGGAAAAGAGAAAAATCTTTTAGACAGGAGAACATCCTGGGCCGCACATTTTGCACCCAAACTTGGGCCCTGAACCAATTAAGGTAGGAATTGTTGGGCCATAGGCGAGTAGCGAAAGAAGGAAATTTCAAAAAGGGTAATAGACCAGGTAGTTTAATTGCTGCGGGATTGTTGCACGGAATTGTCGTCTTGACCTCTTTATTTCCACCATTAATCAGGATTTCCGTGAAAGTCATGCCAAGTTTATTCTCATAACTGCCACCATTAACTTGTCTGCCTTTGCATGGAGAGAGATTTGTTGAATTAGCCAGGAAACAAAGACGATAAAAAACAGTTGATTTTTTTGGACTAGCATTTTTCTTTTTATACGTGATGTATTTCCAGTCCTTGTCAATTTCCTTATAATATTCCTTTTCCTCAAATCTCGAATTTGGACCTCCTTCACCCCATAAGTTAATGGTCATATAGATTTCAAATCCCACGACCCTAGAAGCAACCGAGAACTGATAAGTTCTGTCTTGCAATAATCTGACATGGAATTTAGAAACAAAACCACCAAAATAGGATTGCAAAGCAATACCAACAATATGGATGTCAAGTTTGAAATTTTCACGACCAAAAGAGCAGACCAGAAAAAATGGTCTTCTTCTAAAACCTCTAGTGAAATTAACATGATGGCCAAACTTCTTGTAGATATTTACCTCGAAATCTTTGCCTTTAGAAAAATCCAATGTGGTGGCCTTGGAGATCATCTCTGGCTTAGCATGCTTGTCAACTTTTTCATGATCAAATTGAATTTGTGCCCCCACATCCACTCTTTTGACATTCAAATCAATAGACATACCAGATGCAATCCTTTCATGTTGAAGCAGATATCTAGCATCAATTACCACATTGTATTGGTTGAGAATGATCAATCTCTTAGCATGAGAATAAACAAGTAAAAATCCTGGAGATTGACCCTGATCATCCATAGGTAAATAAGAGCATAGTGCATGCCATTTAAGACAAATATCTTCATCGGATTCAAACTCGGAAACAGATCTACCAAGAAATCCAGAGGGCAAGATCAATAAATCATTGACTCTAGAGATGATGAGAGGGGAACCTCACCATAGATCCTATGGAAATCACCTCCCCATTTTCATGACATTTTCATTCAAGAGGAGAGCCTTTGGCATTGAGAAGAACCAACCAACGATCTTCCGAGAGAATCAAAGAGTCTTCAAGAAACTTACCACCCGACACCCCAAAGTATGTGATCTTCCAACTACCACTAGAGAAATCAAACGAAGAGGAATCAATGGACAAAGTAAAAGTGTGTGCCTGCGCTAGAGTGACGCCGGTGAAGGCCGATGGCCGAGAACCCAGACCACCTCAGAGAGAGCACATGCCTCGGAATTCGGAAAACAAATTCCCACATCTTTTGTTGCAAAATCTTCAAGCATGAATGTATAGGAGTTTGTCGAGGAAGAATTCTTAGAGGATCATTTTCATCTACCTCTATTTCAACAAGCCTACTCTGAATTTGTAAATGTGGAAGAAATCTACCAAGAGGTTTTACCAACTTCCCAATAAGATTAGCATGATAGATGGAGTTATATTTGGGGAGCTGACGATTTCTCTATCAAAAAGGCTTATTCTGTTATGGTTGTCTATACTCCTACCCCACCATAATTCTCATGGATTTGGGCATCTTCATGTCAACCCAAACATAAATTATTCTTCTGGCTCTTACTTCTGGACAGACTAAATACAAGGAACTTGCTGGAAAGGAAACAATTCTCTTTGCCCACCTATAACTGTGCAACTCTTAATTGCTCTTCGGAAGAAACTCTAGATCACTTATTTTGGGATTGTCCATTTGCAACACTCTGCTAGAATTACATTTGTCCAAACAGAACAACAGGCCTCTCGATATTTGAAGCTTTTGCAGACATCAGGAATAAATTGAAATTACCGTTCGCAATGGAGATTATCATCCTGGCTGCATGAGGAATATGGATATGCAGAAACAACAAGATTTTTATGGATCAAAGACCAACCCTTGAAGAATGGAAGGCAATATTCCTTCAAGAAATAAGATGGGTTCAGTACAGAATAAAAAGAAGGCACCAAGAGAGCTTCAAAGAATGGCTAAACTATCAATTAGACCAGAGATAATATTCTAAGTTTTTTCCCTCTTTGAGGTGGATTATGTATTTAGCTCTCTCTATAAATTTATAAATACAAATACCATATAAATGATAAAAGCTACAGTGGGGTATTCCCCTACTGTTTTCCCTCAAAACAATGTAGCAGATCGAGAGGACGCAGCGGCGGCGGCGGCTGGGGGAGAAAGCACTGAGTATTGTTTAGGGCAGGGAGGCAGCAGTGGCAGCCATCTCAAGTCTAGTATACACGGGGACATGTAAGGCTCGAGTACAAGCCCAAAAAAGTCTAGTTCAGCCCATTTTTACTTCAGGTTATAGGATAAAAGAAGTCTGATTAGTTTCATAGTACCAACATCTATAAGTTCAAATGCTAGTGCGCATGATCTCTCTTTTTTCTCCAACTTCCGGCTCTGATTTATTTTATTTAAAATTAAAAGACATATACCGCTAGCATAAAAAATTGGGGTATTACATTCTTACCCCCTTAACATAATTTGACCCGGAATTCTTGCTTGCTAATTTACTACTCCTAGAGAAAAAATATAACATATATAACTAAAATCATGTCTCACATAAATAATGGATTTTTTCTATACTTCTCGTGTATTCGGGAGTCAAGCTCCCAATACACCTTTGCTCTGTTCATTGAGAAAAAGAACATTGATATACTTTAGCATCCTATCACTCATCATTCTCTTAGGCTCATCCAATATTTTCATAGGACCAACCTTAAAGGATCAATCTTACTCAATTATACTTAGTTCCATTTCATCTCGGAAGTGCTTATGCTGCATAGATATGTGGAGCATATTATGCACACCATTTATACTTGGTTGACTCAACATTGTACGATAGCTTCCTGACTCATACCACTACCAATGTATCATAGACTAAACTTTATTTTGATATGAAATTTTGTGACACCTTTGGTGGATGAAACACTTAGGAGTACTTGTTCGCCAATCTTAAATTCCACATTTGACCTAGGTTGCTCAATCTCAACTTTGTGTATGTAGTTTGTTTGAACCCAAATTGTCCTAGCAAAGCATTCTTACCTATGGCATCTCAACAAAGAGAAGGTCTACATTTCCACACAAAGCCTTGTAAGGTTGTCATATGTATGCTAGGCTACTATTACCATAAGCAACCTTCCCAAGTGATAAGTCCATCCTCCCAACTATATTGCTATGATAGGACATACCATGTAAAAATATATGCAAAGGTTTCAATTGTCTGCTCTCACTAGGCATCCGTTGAGAAATGAAATGTCAGATTTGTTGAGAAGTGAAATGTCGTACCAAGTCTTAACTAAGAACCCAAGGCACTCTGCAAGCTTGACCGAAACTTTGACACCAAATTACAATCCCTATCAAAAACAATGGATTCAGGAACCCTAGGCAACCTCACTAGCACACGCAAATATTTCATGCCAAGTTACTTGTAGAGTGGGCGGTGCAGACAAGTTAAATAATCAACTTTGCCAGGTAGATACATGACCATCCTAATTTCATCCTCCCCTCTTCATGTACGAGGTCACCCACAATCAAATCCAAAGTAATGTCAACCAGTGGCCAGTGTAGATGGCCTCTTATGCTTAGCCTTTACTTGATGAAAAAAACCAAAAGAAGACACATCCTTGTCCACATCGACTTTCATTCTTATCCACTAGTCTATTTAAATTTGTGATACATATCTTTGAATCTCTAGAATGTACAGTGTACAATCTACCTCCCTTAGAATGTCCTCCTTCACAAGAGACTTTTGTGGCACAAAAACATAAGACTCGCTAATTCTACCATCAAGAATACCCTCTTGAAGTTGTTGTAAGAAACAATCATCTTGCTATAACTCTCCCTTCGGGATGAATTATGTCTCCTCATACGCTACACCAGAAAAACAATATGAGATGTTGATGACTGGGTTCCTGCACCAATAACAGGGTTATTACAGTACTTGTAGCAGTAAATATTTAAAGAGTTTGTCCCGATGGGAGCTCCGCGAACACGACCCCGCAACCACGTTGTCAATGCAACCACGTTAGCACCCAAACCGTGGTTTGGAAATAGCCTATTCTATAAGTTGCTAGGATAATTGAATTTATGATGTTTTGTAATAACTACTACTAGGACTGGAAGAAAACTAGAAAAAAGTAAAACTAAAAAGAGGTGAATGCAATGAGATGAAATATTAATGCTATGATTCCTCAAGTAATGTTGTGTATACCGGTGTGCATGATAAGTGCTTATGGAATAGATGTTAACTATAACTGTGGTGGTCCCTCATATACCGTTATCTCCCACCGTTGGTAAGTGGCAACTAGACAACTCAATTGTCCACACCCTCTTCGGACATGGGTCATCTCGTAAGAGAACAGTGTATTAAGGTAACAAGACCAATCAAGGTAAACCAGAGCAAAGGCATTAAGTTCTATGGACAACCGTACTCCTAAGAAAGTGTGCTAGTCAATAGATATCCCATCTATCACTTTGGGGTCAAGCAAATCGCAACACTATACCTATCTATATCATGAGTGATCTCGAGGGAATTCTGGGCGGTGCATCCTAAGCTGCTATTGCCTCCACAAATCACTTATAGCAAATAGCTTATTAGTTCTACCCATGGACTTGTCAGGTACCCATGGAAGAGTACAGACTAATGATAAGTTCTGTGATACTCCGTGAATCCCTAGTAAATTCCACAACAATGGATTGGACATCTCCAATCACTAGAATAATATCATGAATAGAACAATGTAAAGAGAAAGAATAGACATATTAATTAACAAGAACACACCACACTTCAATTACTCAAATCATCATAACATTCATAAAAGGGGGTTCAAGCCATGTTACAACCCATCATGGAGATCATGATGGGGAAGGATGAAGGAGTAGCGGCGATGGAGATGGTGATGAAGGCGCGGTGATGGTGGCGTTGGCATGGTGATGGCGGCGTCCTCCTTCTCCTCCTCTTCTTGCTTGGATGGCTTGATGGTGTTGATGGAGATCTGGATCTTGGTGGAGCTGTAGAGGCTATGGAGGCGGCATGATGGCATGGCGCCGCCATGGAGGCGGTAGATGGGATCTAGATCTTGTATATGGTGTATGGTGGCTTCCTCCTCTCTTCTTTGACTCCTCCCTCCTTGATATAGGCCTTAGGGGTGCCCTAGGGTTCCCCCAATACCATCATATGACTTAGGGAAGGTTTTGGAGCTTATCTGGGGAAAATCATGTTGTTTTCGATTCTTTTTACAACTATACGCGTGCAACTATACGGCCGGAATTAATGCTCCGGTCGTATAGTTGCTCGTTAAACTTTTAGATCCTTTTAGTATTTTGGTTGCCATTTCTTCATACGAACTCTGTTTTGGGTGTTCTTGGGCTCGTTGAGTTCGTATCATCGAGGGATACAATCCCATGGTATTGGATATTTATTTTGAGATGTTGGAAAAAAAACTTTTCCAACCTCTCAAATGGCTAAGTCTGGTCCCTACAGCTCCTCCATACTATGCTATCTTTGTTCCTTTTGCTTTTGTTTTATCCTTAATCATCATCAACACCTACACATATGTCAAAGACAAGGAAGAGGGATAAAATTCTATCTAAACTACTAAATGTGCAAAGCTCATATTGAATTTAATAACAACAAGTAATCATGCATATCAGGCATAACAATAGTTAGATGGAGCATGATATGATAGGAAAATGACACAATTTATATTGCTAAAAGTGTTGTATTATCACATCCATCAACTTCCCAAGCTAGATCTTGCTCGTCCTCGAGCAAAAGGGATCGATAACTTAATGGATGTGATCTTGCTTATCATTGAAAATCAATGCACCGTATCCTTGTTTTTCCTGCAAGCTCAAAGCAAGAGAGCACGTAATCATACAAGGAAATATAAGCTCAATTATATTATTCCAAACCACTAGAGATTAGTCAAAAACTCCAATGCCACATGTCAAAGTTAAATCTAGCTTGCAAGTAAACTTGTGATCCTTCTATACACACTTTATTGTATTTTTGTATTTTTATTTGTATAAGGCAAAGCTGAACACAGTTAGTTATCAATCATAAATAGAAATAGAGTTTTCCAATGCTGCCCACTCATGCCATCTATTAAAGTCTCTCAAGTGCAAACTTCGATTGTTGAGCTCATAGAAAATATATTTCTTACTAACGAGACCATGCCAAAAGAGTGGTATATGTTCAATCGGGACTGTGTAGGCTAGGAAGGACACTCGTGACCATTATCAAGGTTTCCCTTTTCGGTATAATGATTTCTCATAACGGTCAGAGGAGCATTCCGACTTTTTCTTTTAGCGCAGGCCCATGAGAATACCAATGCTAACCCAAATATAGCATTTTTGCTACATATGTTGGAAAACTCATAGCCAAAGTCCAAGAGTTTCCTCTTTTTGGATTGTCCAAAGGCCAGCGGAGTTGTTAGCATCCCATGTTGTGCGACAGTGGTGCAAGACACGCATAAAGCAATATCTCACTTTGATTTCAAAGAAATGTTTTTGGAATATGTAATATCAAAACTTTGAAACATCATTTCTTATTTGATAACTCACTCAGTAAGCATCTATTAAGACCATCATTTCCAACACTATGGGGTCGTGCTACTCCATAACCATTCACTTAAGACAATTCTGAACAGTGACAACTAGCAAGTTTTGAAGAACTTCTTTATTATATATATTTTTTTTCTTTTCAAAATGTAGAGAACATTGCAATGTATATTTAGAGGATCACAATATTTTTCACAAGCTAGATAAAAGTTGAACATGGTGCGTCAAAGCTATGGCTTGTCTCCTATGGGGCCTAACATGAGAAAGTATATCCCTTATATAAATATGAACAAAAACTCACCTAAGCAAGCATTCAAAAACAGAGGGATACACAATAGCATGAAATTTTTTTAAGATAAAGAACTTTGCACAAGACTCTACGCATGCAAAATAACCTCCCCAAGCTAAGAACTTTCCAAATATCCACTTGAGAAGATCATGAAAACAAAATAGAAAATGCAGTTATCAAAAGAGAGTATAAGAAGTGGTTACCTCCCCAAGCTTAAGTTAAAGGAAGGGTGACACACTTTACCGTTGAGGTGCTTTTAACCTCTACTTTGATGGACAAAGAACCTTTGCTTCAATGAATGCTTCATGATCCGGTGTATGCCTTCTTTAAGAACCTGATAGGAACAAGACTAGAAAGAACACAAAATATTTTTGTGTTTTTGAAGACACGGGTTTGGCTCACAAGTGATAAAAATACAAGTCCCACTGAGTCAGTTCATTAACCTAAACACCACACTTAAGTCAACAAACTAATTCTAGAAGTGCACTTCTCCTAGATTGTGATGAAGTGTAAGTGAGACAAAATATGAAACACGAGTGTGCAGCCCCTATGTGCTTTTTTAAAAAAGGTTCGAGTTGGAAGGTTTTACAAGACACTGATTGTTGAAACATTGAATTGAAGCAAACAAGTGGATCATGCGAGTATTTGCATGGTTGGCACTACCGTACACGTCGTCACACAAGGATCAAGTACCTGCGAAAATAACACACAAAATAAAAGACAATGATTTGGTGTACGGTTGAAGTTCGTTCACCCAACTAATGAAAGAAAACGAAAAGAAAACATGAACTACTAAAGAAAATTACAACTTAATGAATTTCTGAGATAGAACTTTATTGTTTACATACTCTCGGCTTCTCTAAAACATGGGAGAAGCTCCCAGGTGATGTTTCGAGGTTTTTAGAAGAAGAAGGAATAAGAAAGAATGAAATTTTGAGCAATGGTTACATTCCAGTTGGCGTTTGAGGGGTTTTCCCAACTATACGGGCGCAACTATACGGTCGGACCAAAGAGGTCCCGCCGTATAGTTGGTCGTTAAACTTACAGTACCTTGAACATCGAAGGGTAGATAGCATTGATATCTATACGGCTGCAACTATACGGCTGGACCAAAAAGGTCCCGACGTATAGTTGGTCGTTAAACCTTCTGTACCCTAGAAAAGAATTTTAATAAAGGCATCGATAACTATACGACCGCAACTATACTGCTAGAATTTTTATTCCCACTGAATAGTTGGTCGTTAGACCTTCTAGAGTCGCCAAAGTTTGCATGTTTCTTCGAGGATTCTTTCTTATCCTAAAACTTAGCGAAACACCATGTTTTTACAGAAAAATGATAGATTAAATTTTTGACCAATATTAGCATGTATAAAACGGGATTTAAGTACAACCGAGTTTATGCAACACATAGTAACAATAAATTCTACCTTTTGAAAACTTCAACAAGATTACTCTAATAGCAAGACATGCAAAGAATAAAAGTGCCAATGCAACATGAATGCAACTAGACTCAAGACACAAAACTAAGAAAGATGTCTAATGACTTCCGGGTTGCCTCCCGGGAAGCGCTCTCTTTAAAGCCATAAAGCCAGGCTTGGATGCTCCATACATTACCCACCTAGATCCCAAGGGATATCGACTCGAGGTGAGGCTGTACATAGTAGCTTCGAGCATCTTGAAGTAGAGTTCGGTCAGAGTCGTACCCGCTTACGGTGCATAGGCATCATGTAAATGAACAATTTACCGCTTTCAAGCGAGTGTTGATGCACCAAGCTTGGTGAACATGCTTTCATGTATAAATGCATTGAGAGGATTTGAGATTCATGTAAAATTCTTAAATCTTTACCTTGGTTACCTGTGTAGGGGAACACTTCATAGTATTCATCCTTCATAGTAGGGAGTTCAGGACCCTGCATGTTAGTATAGCAAGGTTCTATCTCTAGTTCATTAATATTAAGGCTCTCTATATGAGTGCCTAGGCACAAAGCCTCCGCAGAACAATTATCAACAGTTTTAGCATCATAAAAATCACTACTAGAGTGAGAGGCATCACATACAAAAGTTGTAGTGTGACTTTGTTTGTCAACCTCACCTTTTTGTTCCTCCTTTTCATGGACTAGTGTTTTAATAGAAATGATAGAATCAAAAGTAGGAGTTGAAGGTGTGAGGGGTGATCAATCCATTCTTCCTCCTCTTCCTTGTGCTCCTTTTCTGCTCCACTTAAACTATTTTTGCAAAAGAGGAATATGAGGTATACTAAATTAAAAACTCCATAAAGTGCTTCACTTTCAACATCAATACTTCCTAGTCTAAATACCATTTCAGATGCACCTTTGAAAAGAATGTATACTATTACTTCCAAACTAGCATAGGATTTATCTCTATTATAATTTGCTAGAGTAGGATTGTTGGAACATTTACATCCAAAATTAAGGTGGTCATCTGTTATACAAATTGTTTAATAAGATCCATCATTAGCACGCAACCATAATGAATGCCTTTCCAATTGGTCAAGCAATTTCTTTATCAGCTCATGTCTAGCAACCAGGCTTGATGAACTTGAATCCTTTATCTCCTCCAATGCTTGTATGATCTCTTGAACAAAATTTATCTCGGAAGACATGATTAGTAGCAACAATTTTTATAAATTTTTGGGTTTTTAATTATTATTATTATTTTCAATATAAAAGAAAGCAGTAAGATAATAGAAACAAACTGAAATAAACTGTGTGTGAGTAGATAACTGAACACTTTGCTCCCCAGCAATGGCACCAATTTCATGGACTGGGTTCCTGCACCAATAACAGGGTTATTGCAGTACTTGTAGCAAAAAATATTTAAATATTTTGTCTCGATGGGAGCTCGGCAAACACGACCCCGCAACCATGTTGTCAATGCGACCATGTTCACACCCAAACCGTGGTTTGGAAATAGCCTATTCTATAAGTTGCTAGGATAAATGAATTTAAGATGTTTTGTAATAACTACTACTAGGACTGGAAGAAAACTAGAACAAAAGTAAAACGAAAAAGAGGTGAATGCAATGAGATGAAATATTAATACTATGATTCCTCAAGTAATGTTGTATATACCGGTGTGCATGATAAGTGCTTATGGAATAGCTATTAACTATAACTGTGGCGGTCCCTCATATACCGTTGTCTCCCACCATTGGTAAGTGGCAACTAGACAACTAAATTGTCCACATCCTCTTCGGACATGGGTCATCTCGTAAGAGAATAGTGTATTAAGGTAACAAGACCAATCAAGGTAAACTAGAGAAAATGCATTAAGTTCTATGGACAACCGTACTCCTAAGGAAGTGTGCTAGTCACAAGATATCCCATATGTCACTTTGGCGTCAAGAAATTCACAACAATATACCTATCTATATCATGAGTGATCTTGAGGGAATTCTAGGCGGTGCATCCTAAGCTGTTATTGTCCCCGCAAATCACTTATAGCAAATAGCCTATTAGTTCTGCCCATGGACTTGTCATGTACCCATGGAAGAGTAGATACTAGTGATAAGTTTTGTCACACTCCGTGAATACCTAGTAAATTCCTCAACAATGGATTGGACGTCTCCAATCACTAGAATAATATCATGAATAGAACAATGTAAAGAGAAAGCACAAACCTATTAATTAACAAGAACACACCACACTTCAATTACTCAAATCATCATAACATTAATAAAAGGGGGTTCAAGCCATGTTACAACCCATCACGGAGATCATGATGGGGAAGGATGAAGGAGTAGCGGTGATGGAGATGGTGATGACGGTGTGGTGATGGTGGCGTCAGCGTGGTGATGGTGGCGTCCTCCTTCTCCTCCTCTTCTTGCTTAGATGGCTTGATGGTGTTGATGGAGATCTGGATCTTGGTGGAGCTGTAGAGGCTATGGAGGTGGCACGGCGGCAGGGCGCCACCGTGGAGGCGGTAGATCGGATCTAGATCTTGTATATGGTGTATGGTGGCTTCCTCCTCTCTTCTTTGACTTATCCCTCCTTTATATAGGCATTGGGGGTGCCCTTGGGTTCCCCCAATACCGTCATACGACTTAGGGAAGGTTCTGGAGCTTCTCTGGGGAGAAATCTCGTCGTATCCGATCCTTTCTACAACTATACAGGCGCAACTATACGGCCGGAATTATTGCTCCAGTCGTATAGTTGCTTGTTAAACTTTAGATCCTTTTAGTATTTTGGTCGCTATTTCTTCATACGAACTCTGTTTTGGGTGTTCTTGGGCTTGTTGAATTCGTCTCGTCGAGGGATACAACCCCATGGTCTTGGATATATATTTTGATAAGTTGGAAAAATTCACTTTTCTAACCTCTCAAATGGCTAAGTCTGGTCCCAGCAGCTCCTCCATACTATGCTCTCTTTGTTCCTTTTGCCTTTGTTTTATCCATAATCATCATCAGCACCTACAAACATGTCAAAGACAAGGAAGAGGGATAAAATTCTATCTAAACTACTAAATGTGCAAAGCTCATATTTAATTTAATATAAACAAGTAATCATGCATATCAGGCATAGCAATAGTTAGATGGAGCATGATATGATAGGAAAATGACACAATTTAAATTGCTAAAAAGTGTTGTATTATCACAGCCATCAGATGTCCATCCACAAAAATCAACAACGAGACAATCACCAGTGCTAGGAACAAACTTATGACTCGGGAGTGTCTAAAAACAAATTAAAATTGCCTAGGTTGTGGTGGACGGAAGTGAAATTTCCTTATCAATTCTAGCCACCATTATTTCCTCATGTTCAACTCATTCTATGTCAAGAGGTAATTGAGACTCTTATGGTGAGTTATAATATCATCACCATTAAGATAATGTCTCCAGATCATGACTCAAAGACCATAAGTCTAATATTTAGATCAAGAGTAGGATATTTCTCCTCATGCTTTTTCTATTGCCTAGAAGCATAAGTAAAAAACCTTTCAATCTTTCATGAGCACACACATGACCTCGAAAATCCACTTTTGAAGGAAAAAATTCTTATCTGTTTGGCCTTGCATAAAATTTATTCTTTCTCAAACTCTCAAGCATAAGTGTCAAATGGCGGTTCATGCTCTTCTGCTATCTTTGAATATATGAGGATACCATCAATGAACACTACCACAAAATTATCGAGGAACATATTAACATATTGTTCATTGTCCTCCTAAAGGCGCTAGGGCATTGGTTAGTCCAGAAGAGAAATCTATATTCACAGTCCATACCTAATAGAGAATCCAATCTTCTCAATATCATGTTCCCAAACACTAATTTATTATATTCATGCTGGAGATCAATATTTCTAAACACCTTAGCTACAAAACCTGATCAAACAAGTCCTTGATGCGGGGCAATGGATATTTGCTCCCGACGGTTACTATATCAAGAACATTGTAATCCACACACTTTTCGCCAACTGCCATCCCTCTTGGCTGTGAATAAAAGTGCTTCAATGGTGATACACCACACCGAATCAAATCGGTGGATAACATATCGCCCATCTACTTCTTCAGTCCTTCTTGAATGGTCATGCTAATTCATAAGCAAGCATAGAGATTGGTCAAAGTACCACGCATGAAATCAATACAAAACTCAACGTCTTGCTCTCGAAGAACACGTAACAAGCATAGTACTTTGGCCATAAGAAATTGTCCATGTCCATGGTAGAACATGAAATCCTTAAGCAAAATGTGGCTATTACCAGACCACTCATTACTCGGAATTCTTAACATACAACTAATGAATTTCACAAAACCTATCTAAATATCTCTTGGTAGTCAAGCAAGCCATAAATTTGCTATGGTACCATAAAAAAATCTCAAAGCTTTAGCCTCACCGTATCTCCTACACTTGGTAGTGCTTGCTTTCCTAGACATGGAACACTGATGGTTTAGGCTTCACAATGGTGTCTCTCAACTGAAGGAAACTTATATTATCTACTCACCATTCCAGCGGAACAAGAGCGAATAGTAAGGGTAGTTGGTATGGGGCCAATCCATCTAGCACCCAAAATATTAACCGTGTAGCTGAAGTAGTGAACCACACAATGCTAACACTCGCGCATCCTCACATTGCAAAAAACAATTCATGGGCACGAACCAAGGTTCGAGGTTGACTCCCATCTATTTTTCCTAAAAGCCGCTATAAACATCTAAACTATCGATATTTCAAGAACACCCCTGGTCAGGTGTACAAGAAACAATTTAAATAGAAAAAGAGTGTCGTCGGATTGATGACAAGTACGCCATGAGGGGGTCCTCGAGGCGTGCGGAAGAGAGGGGTGTGAGACGTACGGTATTCCAGGACGGTGAGCACACAAGTTTACCCAGGTTCGAATCCGCCGGCTTTGGACGGATCCTACTCATGCTAGCAATCCAGTAATACAGCAGAGCCAGAATATGGGTTACAAGGGTTTCGCCTGTGCGAGTTGAGGGTCTAAAGTATTGGTGTTAGGTTCCCTAAAGTCTCTCCCTAGGACTAGATATCCGGCCTAGGGTTTACAGGAGAGATCTATCCGGCTACAACTAAGAGTCGGTTACAGAGTACATCTTGAACTACAAGTAACATTATGGGCCTAAGTCGGTAAGTCTTGTGGGCCTTCCCATAGCCGGATTGGACTCCGTCTTTCTCCCTGACTGGACCGCCCGTGAAGCAATGCTCTAACCCGAAATAGGCCACCCTGGTTAGTGAGGAACTGTGAGGATACCCGGAAAGTATATCCCCAACAAAGAGTCACTTTGTGAGTGGTTAGCCAATCCAGGAAACTAATGCGTACAGTGGATATAAGAAGGACAAGCTTCTCACCTGGAATGGCTACTAAGGAAAAGGCTTTTCAAATCAAAGTGATTATTTTTCAGCAAGAACTAGGTTGGCTCCAAGGATAAGGTAAAGAGTTCACCATTATTTATGCTTCAGGTGGGACAATGGGTACCAAAAAATGACAAAGGGGAGAACAATACACAAACAATAGGACAACAAAGGGTGTCAATCCTAGAAGACTAAAACTCGGCGAGAAGGACATTAGAAGTACATGATTTGATAATACTTATCATCTTTAGGAGATAAACCAATACTAATATTTTAGTACTAGAAGACGATACTTAAACCAAGATAAGTGCAGGATGATGCATTAGAAGATAGTTGAATGGGAATAGGGAACACCAGTGGAAAATGTGGCATGGATATAGGAACGAGCTTCTCATATTGATATGGATCCAGATAAGTGGTCATAAAATTATTTTATCTACTCTGCTATACACCAGCCAAGCTATCCAAATTAGCATAAAGATCAAATATTTCTGTTACAATTAATGTTCCATAACGCATGAATAGTCTCTCTCTCTCTCTAGTCAACTACCAAGAACATAGGGACAATCATACATGAAACAAACGCATGCAAGCCTCCCATGGATATAGTCTGTCCACGTGCACTTAATAACACATATATAAAAGACACCAGCAATAGAATATATTATAGAAGGGTATGCAAGACCCAAAACCCATCCTACTATGCACCAGTGTGTCAAATTTTTAAGTTGTTATAATTTTAAATTTAGTTTATAGTTATCTATGCTATAAACTTTAGTTTATAAAGATTTTACCAAATTATCCTATTTACAAACCTACTCCAGAGACCTAAAGCCTAGACTCTGATACCAATTATAACACCACAGATATCAACCCTATCTAGCAATGCTACACTTCATTAAATACATTCCAAGATTTGGACAAAACTATAAATTTTGGGAGAGTCTCCTTTGTTTATGGGGACATCACAAACAAACAAAAAATAATACTCATCCCATTTTATCCTCACAAACAGCCACACGGTTCAATAAAACAAAAGATATAACTTTATATCCATGTTGCCTCATATCCACCACTCGATAGCCAAAATACATCACCATTCATACAGTAAAGAATAAGTCAAGAGCAAACTTGAGTGTGTTTAAACTAATATATCTATAAAGTATCATGATACGTGAAAAGTAGTGTGTGTAAAATATTGAGGGGCTACTACCATCCCAAGCATGTTGTCCTAAAATAGTACCTAAAAACATGGAAGCCACAAGGGTGAGTACAAAATACTCAACAAGTATATAAAGAAATAATTGATATTGCATAAAACACGACACTAACAATTATCTTGTAACACTAGTCCTGTTGTGATGATGATCCTGTATGCCTACAAATGATCTTTGATTTCTCTTTTATTTTGCGTATACAGGTATCGCTTCAGTGAACACCCGTCGGCATCCACTCACTCCAACTCGTGGAGGTTGCCAAAAATGTGGGACTCGTCCAAACATCGATGGTCTCAATGTGCCTAGCTCAGTAGGTCACAACAATGTGCTTTATCTCGAACATGCTATTTAAAAAATGCAAGCGCAAATGCGACCTTTGATGTATCATTTAAGCTCCACACCAATAACCAATATATGGGAACTTAATAAAGAACAAGTGCTAGAAAATAAAAGTTGAGTGAGGGGATAAACAAAGAAACGATGATCGTAATGATGGATATCGCGCCAAAAAAGATGACACTGGTTGAAGCCAATCAGCATAGCAGTACCAGCTGAGGGCTCAGGAGCCCCCGATGTCTCCGCTACAAATGTGGGAAGGACCCTGCAACATGCACTTCTACTTCGACTCCGCAGGAAGGAGGCGATCAAACCACCTCATGAAGGATTTTGGAACATTTCTAAAGATGCAGGAAGTATGCAATGCAAAGGCAACTGAAGCACCAAGCCGAGGATACGCCACTACTCCTGGAACCCTAGGCATCGGTGCACCACCACCAGTACAGCCGCCAGCAGGGCAGCCGCAAGCCGTAGCAAACAGAAATCAGGAGGATGAGTACCCAAGGTCCAAAGGTACAATGTCAATGATCCAAAAAGGGCGCCTGTCAAATATGATCCAGAAGCTGATCACACAACAAGTCAACATGGCAGTAACAACGCCACCACCCACACCCGAGTATCTCCATTGGTGCGAACAAGAAATTACATTTAGTAGAGCCGATCACCCGCTTTGAGTCCCGCGACCGTGTCACTCAGCTCTGATAGTGGAGGCACAAATTGGCGGGTTCGATATGAGCAAGGTTTTCATGGATGGAGGAAGCAGTATCAACCTAAACTATGCCAAAACCCTGCCACCAATGAACAATTATTTGACAAATTTGGTGCCAACAGACATCCTTCCATGACATAATCCCGGTAAAGCTGAAATTCCTTTAGGAAAAATTTATCTTGACGTTGTCTTTGGATCAAAAGATAATTTCAGGCGCGAAAAGCTCGAATTCAAAGTTATGGACTAGCCATCACAATACCATGCAATCTTGGGGCGATTGGCCTTCGCACGGTTCATGGCTGCGCTGCACTATGCATATCTGGCAATGAAAAGGCCAGCATCAAGAGGAATTGTAACCGCAAGGGGTAGCTTCACCTGATCCGAAAATTGTGATCGGGAATTCAATAAAATTTTCGAAAATTTTGGGATGGAAGCAGAATTTAAGTAGTTAAAAATCTCGATGGACACAGAGACCCTAACAATATCATGAGCCAATCCTGATAAAGCTTTTGACACCACAAAGGATACACAAGGAGTCCAGGTACACCCCACGGATCCAAAAAGACAACCTTTGTGGCTTCCAATCTTGGTATCGCACAGGAAAGCACGCTCATCGAGTTCCTCCATGAGCACTGTGAGATTTTTGCATGGTTACCAGCTGACATGCTAGGAATCTCTAGGGAACTCACTGAGCATGCACTTAACTTGAACCCTGATGCCAAGCCGGTAAAACAGTCCCTTCACCATTTTGCAGAACCCAAACACAAGGCCATTGGAAAAGAGCTTCATCACTTGATAGACGCCAAATTGATCAAAGAACTCAAGAAAGTAGAGTGGGATGCCAACCCAGTATGCATCCCAAAGAAAAATACAAAGGAGTTACGCACGAACATTGTCCAAAAGATCACTTTCCACTACCGTGAATTGATCAAATAATCGATGCAACCGCAGGGTGTGAAGGTCTTTCCTTTCTAGATGCATATTCAGGGTATCACCAGATTCAAATGAAGGAGGAAGACCAGGACAAAACAATATTTATCACACCTTATGGTGTATTCTACTACACAACAATGCCCTTTGGACTTAAAAATGCGGGTCCCACATAATAAGTGGATGATGCAAAACTGTCTAGGAAGCCAAATCAGAACAAATGTACATGTATATATCGATGATGTCATAGTTACGACAAAACAAGGGTTGACCCATATTGATGACCTTCGGGAAACATTCGATAACCGCGACAAATACTGCATCAAGCTCAACCCGACGAAGTGATCCTTTGGAGTCCCTACAGGGCAACTCCTCGGATACCTTGTATCAGCAAGAGGAATAGAGGCAAATCCCGAGAAAATACAGGCAATCCTCAAGATGAAGAAGCCAACAAATATTCACGGCGTGCAAAAATTGACTATACGAGTCAGGGCACTTAGTCAATTCATTGCACCCTTAGGCTAAAAAGCATTACCGTTTTACACCCTTATGAAGAAATCAGATAAATTTGAGTGGATGGAGGAAGCCCAGTGAGCCATTGAAGACCTAAAGAAAACACTTTTGACACCTCCTGTCGCCGTGTCACCACGAGAAAAAGAACCACTGCTACTCTACATTGCTGCCACTAATCAAGTGGTAAGTACAACTATGGTCATCGAGCGACCCAAATAAGGAAAAACTCATGGTGTCCAAAGACCAGTTTATTTCCTAAGAGAGGTCCTCTCCCATCCAAACAATGGTATCCACACTATGAAAAGATAGCCTATAGAGTCTTCATGATAGCACGCAAATTGCGCCACTATTTTTCGAAACACCCCATCATAGTAGTCAATGAGGCACCTCTCTCCAATATCCTCAACAATCCATAAGCCAGAGGACACGTCTCTCTATGGGGCATCAAGCTGTCCCCTCGAGATATCACGTACGAGAATCATAAGACAATTAAGTCCTAGGTTTTGCCTGATTTCATTACTGAGTGGATAGAACTACAATGCGCGGGTACGCCAGACCTCTCCAACACATGGACAATGTATTTTTATGGGTCCAAGTGGACAGAAGGGGCAGGAGCCAAAGTTATACTAGTGTCACCTCAAGGCAATAAAATGCACTATATACTTCGGATAACTTTTGCAAACACGTCGAACAACGAAGTTGAATATGAAGCCCTATTGCACGACATGCGTATGGCTAAAGCCTGTAGTGCAACTCGCCTGAAGATATTTGGTGATTCAAACCTCGTTGCACAATAAGTAATGAACAAGTGTGACACCGTCAGTGATAACATAATCTCTTGTCGAGATATGTAAAGTATCATGGAAGCCCAATTTGACTGATGTGAAGTATCACACATAGGCAGGGAAAGTAACGAGGAAGCCGACAATTTGGCGAACATTGGATCCCTTTGCTTACCGATACCACCCAAAGGTTTTTGGGAAGAGATAACAGAGTGTTCCATCAAAGCTAAAAGGGTCTCTGAGGTCATAGCACCAAATACGCGCAAGAAGGTCAAATCGAAAGGCGACTCGGGGGTTGTGCCCGCAGCCGAACATGAATTAGACTCCCTTGAGGAAGAACTAGAACCCGACAACATCTTGATAATAGAACACACATGGATGCAGCCATATGAAGCATACATGATGAGAGGAGAACTACCCGAGGATGTAATCAAAGCATGGAAGATCACACGTATATCTAAAGCTTTTAGGATCATTAAGGGAGAATTATATAAAAGGAGCATCTCGGGCATCCTACATTGATGTGTCACACCCCAAGAAGGAAAGCTAATACTCAAATTTATACATGAAGGGATATGTGGCCATCATGCCAGCAGCCGAGCAATTGCGGCTAAAGATTTCTGAGTAGGATTCTATTGGCTTACAATAGTACTGGATGTGAAAAACATCGTACGAACATGCGAAGCATGTCAATAATTTGCAACAAAACCCAATGCACATGCCGTAGAACTTAACCCCATACCTTTCGCTTGGCCATTCGCTCAATGGGGGCTTACATGGTGGGGAAACTTCACAAATCTTCGCCAGGAGGACATGTCTTTCTGCTAGTAGCAGTCGACAAATTTACAAAATGGATTGAAGAAATTTATGTCACCAGTCAAGATGGAACATCGGTTGTGAATTTCATCAAGTCAATAGTGTTCCGATTTGGGGTGCCCAACAACATCATCACCGATAATGGAAATAACTTCACCTCCAACAAGTTCAAGGAATTCTGCAAGGAGATGGGTATAAAAGTAAGCTATGCTTCAGTTGCCCACCAGCAGACTAACATGCAAGTAGAAAAGGCCAACAGGCTTGTCACCAATGATATCAAGAAAAGACTGCTCGTGCCACTCAAAAGAGCAAATGGAGCCTGGTAGATGAGTTACCCTCTGTCCTATGGAGCCTATGCACCACCCTAAACAGTGCAACACAAGAAACACCTTTCTTTCTGGTCCACGACATAGAAGCCATCCTTCCAGTCAAAGTAGCCCATGAGTCTCCTCGAGTCATCGAATATGATGAAGAAGCATACCAAGAAACACTCTAAGATGACGTTGGCACACTCGACGAAGCTCGCGACATCGCTTTACAAAGAGCAACCATCTATCAACAGAATCTACGCAACTACCATAGCCGCCGACTACGTCCCAGGTCCTTCGTCATAGGGGACGTGGTCCTTCGCCTCAAGCAAGATAGTCACCGTAAGTTGGAATCACCATGGGAAGGGCCTTATATCATCACAGAAGTGATCCCTGGCAGGACATATCATCTCCAAGACAAGAAAACAGGAGTCAAGTACTCCAGTCCATGGAATGTTGTGCAGCTGTGACGCTTCTATGCTTAGAAACTTTTTTTCTGCAATTTACATTGAATAAAGGCCAACGGCCAGGCGACTACGCCAAAACATATATCTTCATCTTCGGCTTTAAAGTAAAAGGTAAGTTCTTCAAAACTCAGCTTTAGTTCTCTTGTTCAAATACACGGGGGCTTTGTCAGTACAACATATTTATTCATGATGCTTATATAAGTTACTGTAATATCAGGTTAATAGACAAAAAGAGTTACATAAGAACTAAAACTATGAGCCTATGTCCCGATGCAAGCATCCGAGCATAGCTTGGATGGCTACTCCCATCAGGAGCGCTGTCATGCACCAGATAGAAACCTAGAATCTATAAATGAGGCCAGGCATGACCCGATGAAATATTATCCTCGTGTGTTGAAAACACACCCAACAAAATATAAATATCCGGCGGAGTCTAAAAAATATATGAACCTATGAGTATTACATCATTTTATCCTCAAACGGTTCCTCCCATAGGGAGAGTTTATATACTTCACCTGAAGAAGATAAAAAACTGATAACTTCAGCAATTCCAACAGCCAAACAAGGAAGTTGATACAATCTCAAAAAAATCTCGGGCCATGCCCAACGCGATAATAAGTCTGAATGTCGTGTCCATGACATGAAGGTAAGACCCCAAGATTTATCATGTGTGGCCTAGTAATTGCATATGAATGCGCTCTGCTAGTAAGTTATTTGTATCGATGATACGATGAAATATCTCGATAGAGGCATTGGTTACCCGAAATAATAGAACTGGAATTATGTATTCGATAGGACCTCAATGTATCGAACTGAATTACGCTAGCAAACTCCAAGTTCAAGCTTGGGACTTGAATTTGATGTAGGTTCACAAAGTTTTTTTTCCTGGAGCAATTAACTAATTTCTAATCCTGCTTCTTTTTTCTCTGGCTGCTGCACTCATCACGTAGCTTTTGAGCTCGTAGTAGTCATCCATGTGGTGCCTATGCCTCTTGTGGAAGATGCAGTATGGGTGATCATCATGATCTCCTTATCCCTTTCCTCCACGTGGACTCTTTCGCTCAGGCTCCACTACTAGGACAGATGGACACTTGTGCTTGGCCCCTTTGCCCTTGATCTTGGAGGCACTCGAGGTCTTGGGCGTGGTCTCGCCCTCGGCGAGGCAGAACATGCGTCTTGCCTCAGCCTTGGCGCATTTATCCGCCATGGTGAAGAGTTCTGCTGCCGTGGTGAGGTTCTCCTCGCAAATGCTGATCTTCTCCCACATCCTAACATTCTTGACCCCCTGCGAGCAGGCTGTGATAACGTTCGAGTCAGAGATCTTTGGTAACTTGTTGCAGACTTGGCTGAATCGCTACATGAACTTGAACAGGGTCTCGCCGGACTACTGGCAAATCTTGCGGAGGTTGTAGTAGGCGAGGAGACGCTCATAGGTTCCCTTGAAGTTGGCGATGAAGAGCGCGCAGCGGGAGATCCATGAGTTGATGGATTCCTTGGGAAGGTTCATCAGCCAGGTGCGAGCCGTGTCGTTCAGGCCCATGGGAAACCAGTTTGTCATGACACGGTCGTTGCCACCTGCGGCCTCAATGCCTGTGGTGTAGAGCTGCAGAAACTCGCATGGGTTGGTGGAGCCATCATAGCGAGGCAACATCTCTCTCCTGAATTTGTGTGGCCACATCATGCGATGCAACTCTTTGGTGAACACAAGGTAGCCATTGCTCTACACCTCCTTACCATTGGTGAGGGCCGCCCTGTTCTGTCAGTCAGCCGATGCGATCTCCTCTACAACATGGTCCTCATGTCCCAGGAGAGGCACCATGGTCATGGGAGTGATGTCAGGCGCCAGGATGATCTGGCAGCTATTCCCCAGGGGTGGCGAGATAGTTTGTGGTTGTGGGGCATCACCGAGACCCTGGTCCTTTATCGAAGTCAGAGGCGGGGTCATTTCCCCTGGCGAGGCCTCCTCGGCCAGAACCCCCGGTTCTGCCAGACTCAGGGAGGCGAAGACGATGTCAACGAGTTTGGAGAGATGCGCGCACCACTCCTCCTATCAGTACTTAGCAAGCGAGTATCATAGGAGTTCTTGCACCATAAGCTTGGCGGCCTCCAGCGTGGGAGGGGCGCCCTTGTCGCGGGAGGATGCGATGCGGGAGAGCGAAGTGTTACTGCGCATGGAGAGCGGCCCCTCCTGTGATGGGCGGAAAGAAGAGTCTTGCTCATCCTCCGTCCATGGGGCTTGCTCAGAGGCAGAGCATCGGGGAGTGGGATCCGTTTGGGACTTTCTCGCTGCACGGTAGAAGGCGCGCTTGGCCCAAGTCTCGTTGCGAGCTTCCATGCTGACGGAGTCGAAGAAGACCATGGAAACGCAACTCATCCTCCTATCTGGCATGCCAAATGTCGGAGAATGAATGTCTCACAAAAGAACAAGGGCACCGATGAACCCTAGATTCGTGAGGGGACTGAACACATGTTTGGATCTTTGGGCCGCTGTTCCACCGTAAAGATGGGTCGTGGATGACGTCTTCCCTGCAGTGTGACACCATCCAACGCCTTCTTGCATGAAAGTGGCAAAGAGAAAGCGGGCTGACGCGTGTGCATTCATCCCCTCCTTATCACCGAATGAGCCATACACCACCTCTTATTTTCCGAGGCGGACCGCATAGTCTGTACGTCCATGGATTTCCTGTTAGGTTTCGTCGTCTTTCTTCCTTCCGCAGTGAGATTATGAACGCGCCCTTGGGACACGTTTAGAGGGAATCCGAGGCCCTTGCATATAAAGGAAACGGGGTCGTCCCCTCGTGAGACCATCATGATGCAACCTGTACGAGGACTAGCCTCAGCGGAGCGAGCCTCATGAGGGACTGCTCATTCCTCCTTTGCCTCCCGAGTCGATACATCGAGGAGTGGTGTCCTCGCGAGTCCGTTGCTGCTTCGGCTATGGGCCTAGCGACCGGTGGGTCAAGGTACCTCGATTACCAGAGACCCGGCAACTTTAACTCTAAATTATGGTGTATTCCTAGTTTATAAAGATTTTACCAAATTATCCTATTTACTAACCTACTCTAGAGACCTAAAGCCTAGACTCTGATATCAACTGTAACACCACATATATCAACCCTATCTAGCAATGCTACACTTTATTAAATACATTCCAAGATTTGGACAAAACTATAATTTTTGGGAGAGTCTCCTTTGTTTATGGAGACATCCACAACAACAAAATAATAATACTCATCCCATTTTATCCTCACAAATATCCACACGGTTCAACAAGACCAAAGTTATAAGTTTATATTCATGTTGCCTCATATCCACCACCTCGATAGCCAAAATACATCACCATTCATACGGTAAAGAATAAGTCAAGTGCAAACTTGAGTGTGTTTAATCTAATCTATCTATAAAGTATTATGATACATGAGAAGTAGTGTGTCTAAAATATTGAGGTGTTACTCCAATCGCAACCATACAGCCCTCAAATACTACCTAAAAACATGGAAGTGGTGAGTACAAAATACTCAACAAGTACATAAAGGAATAATAGACATTGCATAAAACACGACACTAACAATTATCATGTAACACTAGTCATGTCGTGATGATGATCCTGTATGCCTGGAAATTCTCTTTGCTTTCTCTTTTCTTTTGCATATACATGTATCGCTTGAGTGAACACCCGTCGGCATCCACTCACTCCAACTCGTGGAGGTTGCCGACAATGTGGGACTCGTCCCAACATCGACGATCTCAATGTGTCTACCTCAGTAGGTCACAACACCGTGCTTTATCTCGAACATGCTATGCAAAAATGCAAGCGCAAATGCAACCTTTGATGTATCATTTCATCTCCACACCAATAACCAATATATGGCAACTGAATAAAGAACAAGTGCTAGAAAATAAAAGTTGAGTGAGGGGATCACACAAAGTATTATCCCATTGTGAACTTGCCTCAACCGTAGGACATAAAATGTGAATTGAAGGATTCCGAACCAAGAGTTTCATAGACCTGTAAACATATATAACACTCAATAACAGGTAGTGATACATACATCAACATACATAACTCGCAATGTCCCTATGCATTAAAGTCCAGAAGTTGTCTCACTTCTATGCATTTGTGGAACATCCTTCCAAGTACCCTTAGACCAAACTGTATTAAGACTAGCTATTAAGAATTACTCTTGCTACCGCTATTAAACCAACGACTGATAGACTGTCTGCACTGAAACCAGACTTCAAACTATTTTCCCACCCTATGATTTTAGCTAATACGAAAATGGATCAGGAAACTACCATTAAACACTTCATCTTAGAAAACAAAACCGGTACAGATAAAATATAGTTCGGGAACACCAAGAAAAGAATTATGTGATTAATATAGATCAGACCGTGGAGTTAAAAAAGAACGACCACAATTCAGGTTGGTTGTGTCTAGAATAAAATTCAAACTAAATCTGTACTCTCGTCTATGAGGGCAAGTGAGACTTTCCGGCCAGTCAATTACACACTAAATCACTAATTCTAGTCACTAAGCACGTTACCACATTAGCAAGTGAGTCAAACGAGTGCTTCCAAACGAAAATCAATATGCTGATGCAGCCCATCCAAATGATCCCCTCCACTAAAGCTGCTACCACTTGCACTTTTACAAAAACAACGTTGAACACGACCTAGATGAACACCCGCCAAGAGCATATAGATGCATCAACCACATACCTCGCATCTGCATGTCTACAGTCAGTCCCAGGGCAGCAACAACGGATGTAGACGGCGTCGACCAAGCGTGACAGCACGGAGCGGCATCTAGCTTGTGTGGCCGAGGAACCTAGATGGTGGTGGAATCGTTGCAGACTACAGCTTGCCGGAGAGGACAAGACAACAGCTAAGCAGTTTCACTATGGCGATGTAGCAGATCAAGAGGACGCAATGGCGGCCGCTGGGGGAGCGAGCGCTGGGTATTTTTTAGGGCAGGGAGGCAGCGGTGGCGGCCATCTCAAGTCCAGTATACACGGGGACATGTAATGCTCGAGTACAATCATAACAAAGCCTAGTTCAGCCCGTGTTTACTTCAGGTTAAAGGATAAAAGAAATCTGATTAGTTTCGTAGTACCAATATCGCTAAGTTCAAATGCTAGTGCACACGATTTCTCTCTTTTTTCTCCAACTTCCGGTTCCGATTTATATTTTCTAAAATTAAAAGACATATACCAATAGCACTAAAATTTGGGTATTACACAAAGCCGAGTAGAGATTACAAATAGCTATTCGCTGAGTTGCCTGCTCCACCACTACAGGCCATAGTTGCCATGTTTCCGGTACGACGGAAACAGGTGACCGGAACGAGGGACGCGAGACGGAGGCCGGCAAAAATAGGAAAGGTTGGGGGTATACATCTCTCAAACGATTATTCAGTGTCGGGAACGTGACTCGATCAATTTGGGGACGATGAATCCGGTACGGTACAGCGGGACGAGGAACACGAACCTCTCCTAGTTGGTTTTCTTCTTTGTTCTTTAGACCTTCGACTCCTGGTTTGCCCTCTTTCATAAATTAAATTCACATCAGAGAACTCCCGGACTCCTGGTTTTCTTCCTTGAGAGTCCTTGGGTCTAGCAGAATCAGCGCAGGGCAGCTTGGCAGCCGGCGCTGGCCCCTGGTAACCACGTCCGGTGGTCGTGGCCGCGTGCGGCAGCAGACTGCGGAGGACGCGCACGGCCGCAGACGGCGGAGGCTGGCGGCGCTGCGGCACTACCAATTCTTGGCGCCATATGCACAGCTCCTTGCATCCTGCAGACGTGAAGCCGTCAGCGGACGGACGACCGGAGTTTTAGATTAATCGACAGCAGGCGGACCGCGGGCGCAATGGACGCCAGGTAAATCTTCAACCGCGTGATCCAATCTTTACGTCCCGACTGTGCGGGGACGCGTTTCGGTCACCGACTCGTACCGTACCGTAGACCGACTCCGATCCCGAATCCGGGATGATGAATCCGAGTCGTGGGATGGGGCACCGTTCCCCGTTTCCAGCTACTCAGCTACAGGCTCAATCCCTTATTCCTGGGACTCCTCTCAAGAGGATTGGCCGCCATCACTAGAGGGACCATCAGATGGCGTGTTATTGGCTGGGACTGGGACCTGCCTCCATCATGTTCCTCATCGAGCTCGAGAACCAGTATCCTGTAGGCCTCCCAAAGTAGAATTGTGGTAGCGGTCCAGGAAGGAGATATGGGTCAGGACATATGACCCTAAGATGGATCGGTCCACTCCCAGCAAGGGACTTGATGTCCACCTCAACAAGCTTACCACAATCTTGGGAGACGAGCTCCAGGATCGGTAGAATCCGAAGTCCAGCCTTGTCGGGGAAGTCGAGATCTGTACCCACACGATGGAGAGGGTGGAGGTCGTCATGGGGTGTGCAGTCGAAGGCTTGATGGAGAGTTCTACCTTTCTGATCCATAAAGTGAAGGTGGAGCTGCATGCACTCAGATGTAGGATCTCACCCTAGGGGAATCCACCACAAATTGAGTGGGGAGATCTCACACACACTCTGTTGGGTTCCGTAGCAGAAAACACAATTTTTCTATCTACTCGAACACTAACATCAGGATCTATACTATGTAGACATAAGCAATGGAGAAGGAATACAGTATTCATACCTTTGCAGACAGAGACACGCCTTACGCAGGAAGGCGTATATTGATGAAGACGAGCAACACCCCAAGTGTGGTGCCTCCGAAATTCGTCACACGTCCGGTGTAGGAGACGTCAATCGGACTCCGATCCAGCCGAGCAGCGGAAGAAGTAGATTTCGGATCGCTGATCACACGACGATAGTGTGAAGGTGGAGAACTCAACCACGAGGTCCTCCCAATATTACGGGGAAGTCCTCAGAGGATGAGAGAGAGAATGAGAGGAATGGGTGATTCCAAAGGGGGAGGGGGACCCCTTTATATAGTGGGAGGGGGGTACCACCCAGGGGCCAGGCGGTGTGGGACTAGTCCCCACACCCGCTGGCCACCTAGGGGCAGCCGCCGGCCCGAGGTGGGCTCCATGGGGCGGCCCATCAGCCCTAGGCCGGCCAGCCCCCACTCCCTATGCGCCTTGCCCTATTGGGCCTCCCTTCGGGTGAGGCCCATTAGCAATACGGAGCCTTTTAAAATAAAATAAAATATATATTTAATATTAATTCTCCAATTAATATTCAAATACACATATTATATTATTCCTTTACTCCGGAACACCTTCTAGACCCCTTCCGATCTCCATCGGATGTTACCGAAACTATTCCGGTCTCTCTCTCTCTATTTGTCGTACGATACCTCATCTATCCTAAGCGTCCCTACCCTTAAGCGTGACATCCTTCGGTTCGGAAACACTCCTGACATGATAGAGACCACTCTCATATCAATGATCAACAGAGGGACCTGGATGGCCATGTGACCCCCGTGCGTTTCACAAATACAATTGCTCGAACCGTGAGATAGTCGTTCCCCATTCCCTTTGTCATTCGATACCTAATTCATCCGAGACTTGATCTTCGGTATCTCCATACCTTAGTTCGATCTCGTTACCGATGAACTTGTTTTCTCGTTCTCATGTCGTTGCATTCCGTGACCTAGTCACATGCTGCAAGCTTCATCAATGCAATGTCATCAAGATGGCCACATGTATCTGTCCGTTACATGGACTAGACAAATCCTGGTCTTGATATGTACTCCTCTACGCATCCCTTCGGAAAACCTGAGTGGCACCTTTTTGATCACCCTGTTACAAGATGATTCTTGATAACCATCTAAGCTTCTTCCGGAATGGTGATTTGCATTACCTCACAGTCAAAGGATCAGGTTGCGAGGTTCTCTGTGTTTTATCATCAATGGTGAACTTTGTAACTAGATCTCATTAAGATATAACGGTCGAATGTTTGTCTATCATGTTATTCAACTAATAACATGACCTCATTTTCAGTTGGCATAAATGCCAATGATCTTGAAACATAGACCATCCTCATGACCAATGAACTAGTTCACTAGAGGTAACTAGAGACACGGTTTGTTTACATACCACACGTGTATTAACGTTTCGTATTAACACAGTTATAGCACAGTATGAAACGTATTATGAACATATAGGAGATATATCAAATAATACGATTTATTATTTGCCTCTAGGGCATAACTCCTTCAGTCTCCCACTTGCACTAGAGTATACACAAAACTAGTTTAAAATAGGCAGGAACCTAATACCAATGGAATCTCGGTGTTGTTCGTGCTTTTCTAGATGGAGAGCTTTCGTCAAAGGATTTGCCACATTCAGTTCCGTATCTACTTTGCAAATCTTGACTTCACCTTCGTCAACGTTCTGCCGGATGACGTGAAATCTAAGCTTGATGTTATTTGGTCGTGGAATGAGTTCTTGGTTCCCTTTGCATTTGCAATAGCACCCGTGTTATCACAATAGATCGTCACGGGGTCTTGCGCATTGGGAAAAACTCCCAGTTCGATGAAGAAATTCCTTAGCCAAACAACTTCATTCGCTGCATCAGTTGCAGCAATGTATTCAGACTCCATTGAAGATTCTGCCACCACCGGTTGCTTCTTGCTCTTCCAGCTTACCGCCCCACCATTCACCAAGAAAACAAATCCTGTTTGAGACTTCGAGCTATCATGATCTGAATTCCAGCTCACATCTACGTAACCTGTTACGTTTAGAGCTTCATCATTTCCTCCATAGATTAGGAACATATCCTTTGTTCTTCTCAGATACTTTAGGATATTTTTCACAGCTGTCCAGTGATCCGGTCCTGGATTACTCTGATATCGGCTCGTCAAACTAAGAGCCAATGCCACATCAGGTCGTGTACTAAGCATTGCATACATGATAGATCCTATGGCTGAAGCATAGGGGATGCAAGACATCTTCTCTCTATCGTCGTCCGTTACAGGACATTGAGTCATACTCATTTTGCAATTCTTCATCATAGGTGTAAAACCCCTCTTGGTGTTTTCCATTTTGAACCTCTTCAAAATCTTATCTATGTAAGTACTCTGACTCAATGCTATTAGGTGCCTTGATCTATCTCTATAGATCTTGATTCCTAATATATATGCAGCTTCACCTAGATCCTTCATGGAAAATTGGTTGCTCAAATATGCTTTCACACTTTTCATAAGATCCACATCGTTTCCCATGAGTAATATGTCATCCACATATACTACTAAGAAAACAACCGAGCTCCCACTCGCTTTCTTGTAAACACAGAACTCTTGTTGGTTTTGGACAAATTTGGAACTTTTGATCACTTGATCAAAACGTTGGTTCCAGCTTCAAGATGCTTTCTTCAACCCATAAATAGACCGTTGGAGCTTGCATACCTTTCCAGCATCCTTAGGATCAACAAAACCTTCCGGTTGCATCATATACAACTCTTCATCAATGTGACCATTGAGGAATGCAATCTTGACATCAATCTACCAAATTTCATAGTCGAAATGTGCATCAATTGCTATTAAAATCCTGACAGCCTTAAGCATCACTACGGGAGAGTAAGTCTCGTCGTAGTCAACTCCTTGAATTTGTCGAAACCCCTTTGTGACAAGTCGAGCTTTGTTAATGGTCACGTTACCATTCGCATTTGTCTTCTTCTTAAAGATCCATTTATTTTCCACGGCCTTGCAGCCTTTTGGAAGATCCACCAAGGTCCAAACTTGGTTTTCGTGCATGGATCCTATTTCGGATTTCATGGCTTCTAGCCATTTCTCGGAGTTAGCACTATCCATAGCTTCTTTGTAGTTTGTAGGTTCTTCCTGTTCATCTAGGATGACAGGCATCACAAGGCTACTGTACCAATTAGGAGTGGCACGAACCCTTCTAGACCTGTGAACCTCAGGAGTCTCGATGTCATTGTTTTGATCATCATCAACTGGCTCTTCCTCCATATTGGAGAGCGGTTTCGGAATAGCTTCTGTTGCGCTCCATGGAATTTGGAGAGAAGGGTCAACAATTTCATCTAACTCAATTTTCTTTCCACTCACTCCTTTTGCAAGAAACTCTTTCCCGAGAAAGGTGCCATTTCTTGTGACAAACGTTTTGCCTTCGGCTTGGCTGTAGAAAGTATACCCAGCGGTTTCCCTTGGATATCCCACTAAAATACATTTTTCTGATTTGGATTCGAGTTTGTCAGGCTGCAGTTTCTTAATGTAAGCCTCACAACCCCAAACTTTCAGAAATGACAACTTGGGATTCTTCCCATACCATATCTAATATGGGGTTGTCTCCACGGATTTGGATGGTTCTCGGTTTAAAATAAAAGTGGCGGTTTCTAACGTGTATCCCCAAAAAGACGTAGACAAATCAGTTAAAGACATCATGGACCGTACACTATCCAATAGGGTTCGGTTACGGTGTTCCGACACACCATTACGCCATGGTGTTCCGGCTGCCGTAAGCTGTGGGATAATTCTGTAGTCCTTCAAGTGCATGTTAAACTCATAACTCAAATACTCACCTCCTTGATCTGATCGAAGGTGCTTGATTTTATTGTGAAGTTGATTCTCTACCTCTTTCTGAAATTCCTTGAACTTTTCAAAGGTTTCAGACTTGTGCTTCATCAATTAGATATATCCATATCTGCTTGAGTCGTCAGTAAAGGTAACAAAGTAACGATAACCATTGCGTGTTGAGACACTCATTGGTCCACATACATCCGTATGTATGATCCCAAGTAGGTCTATAGCTCTGTCCACTATTCTAGAGAATGGTGTCCTAGTCATCTTGCCCATGAGGCATGGCTCACATGTATCAAGGGATTCGAAATCCAGTGATCCAAGAATCCCTTCTGAATGAAGCTTCTTCATGCGCTTTACGCCAATATGACCAAGACGGCAATGCCACATGAACATGGAATTATCGCCATTGTGCTTACAACGTTTAGCATCAACACTATGGATGTGTGTATCACAATCAAGATCAAGTAAGAACAAACCATCACATACAGGAGCATGAACATAGAAAACATCATTCATATAAATTGAACAACCATTTGTTCCTGATTTAAACGAATAATGGTCTTGCAACAAGAAAGACCCACTCACAATATTCATTTTCCTGATTTAAACAAATAACAGTCTTGCAACAAGCAAGACCCACTCACAATATTCATACTCAGTGCGGGTACATAATAGCATTTATTCAAAACCAACAATAATCCTGACGGCAGACGGAGATGCAGGGTGCCGACGGCCATCACTTCGACTCTCGAACCATTTCCGACGCGCATCGTCACCTCGTCCTTCCTCAGGCGCCTCCTACTCTGCAGATCTTGCTGAGAGTTACAAATGTGAGCAACAGATCCGGTATCAAATACCCAGGTGTTACTCCTGGCGCTTGTAAAGAATACATCAATAACATGTATATCATATATACCTTTGTCCGGGACGGCTATCTTGCCAGCTCGCTTGTCTTCAAGGTACTTGGGGCAGTTGCGTTTCCAGTGCCCATCCCCTTTGCAGTAGAAGCACGAAGTGCCGGGCTTAGGGCCAGGCTAGGTGTTGGAAGCAAATCTGCCATCCCTCTTAGACTTCTTCCCCTTGCCTTTCCCCTTTTGCCCCGGTTTCTTAAAGTTGGTGGTCTTGTTGACCATCAGCACCATGTGCTCCTTCTTGATTTCAATCTCAGTAGTTTTGAGCATGGTGAACACCTCATCAAGGGTCTTAGTCATCCCTTGCATGTTGTAGTTCATCACAAAACTCTTATAGCTAGGGGGCAGCGAGTGCAGCACCCTATTTATAGCGAGCTCCTCCGGGATTTTGCAATCCAGGGCGTTTAAGCGCTTAACGTAGCCAGACATTTTGACCATGTGCTCACTAATACTGTTGTACTCTTCCATTTTAGCAGAGAATAAGAGCTCGGAAGCATCATACCTTTCTGCACGAGCCTGTGGAGCAAAGACAGCCTTGAGATCCTCAATGATCTCAAAAGCATTCATCTTCTCAAAACGCTTTTGAAGCTCCGGCTCCATGGCATAGAGCATTCCACTCTGGATGAGGGAGAAATCGTCCTCCTTGGACTGCCAGACATTATTTTTGTCCTAGGAGGCGGAATCTGCAGGCTTAGCCGGAAGCTCAGCCTCGATGACATAAGTCAACTTGTAGGGGACTAGGAGGATCCTAAGATTGCGAAACCATGCGGTGAAGTTGGTTCCATCAGTTTTCAGCTTGTCCTTCTCGAGGAAAGTGCTAAGGTTGAAGGTGGGTGGGCGAGACATCTACAAAGGATTTGCAAAGTATTTAGACTATGTTCATAATAATGAGTTCAAGTTTTAACTAAAGGAACTCCCACTTAAACGAACATCCCTCTACTCGTTTAGTGATCACATGATCCCAATCCCCTGCACCTCCCCCGGTTAAACATAGCCATCAGTGTAGTATCAAGGGTGGACATTCCCTAATGTCGATCACATCAACTATGTGATTCAAGATCGACCTTTCGGTCTCTTGTATTCCGAGGCCACGTCTCTGTAATGTGCTAGGATCGCTAGTTCTAAATCATGTGTATTCATAGTGCAACATGGCTTACACCCACTGTATGCGAACATAGATATGTCTGACACCTAGGCCTGTAACCCTGGATCGCCTCATACCGAAGAACTTTCTTGGTGGTGCACACACAAGGGGAATACAGTAACTGGAATACTATGAGGGATTATCTTATTATGCTACCGTCTAGTAAGTATACTAGCACAATAAGTAATACTTCAAAAGTAAAGTGTTATGACATGGTTATAGCTTTATGATCATCATCAACAGCCTTAAAGTTTCACAAACTTGTCAATGCCATGTTATAATACTTGCCCCTATGCAATAATGAAGATAGACGCTTCTATACTAACTATTGCATGTTTTACGCGGCTTTAGGGCTTTCGCAAAGTGCTCCAATCCTGCATTAGCAACCAAAGTATGGAAGTCCTGGGAAATTCTTGCAGCCCTCATGAACTCGAAGCATGGATAGATGGAAGGAAAAACTTCCTCCTCTCAGTGAACCTTCATAACCTCAGGCACCCTCAGTTCATGTTGGTTGAGTTGATTGCAAAGTGAATATATAATGAAGGGCACTACTCATAGGGACTTGTAAGAGGCCTAAACATGCATCATAACAATATCTCTAAGCATTGAACAAGCTTAAAAGCTCTCATAACCTGTCACCTACAGCAGCAAAATACTCAAGATATAAACCACTAAACACAAATCTACTTGGACAAGCGGAGGAGTCACATACCGGAGAACAAATGCTCCAAATTTCAGCAACAAAGATGGGTTGAGCAAGGAGATCGAAAAATCATGGGCAAGAATAGCAAGAACGCGATTTCGAGCAATGAACTGGTGTTTTCTCGGGAGAGAGAAGAAAGTGGGAAGTGAGAGAGTGAGTGGAGGGCCAGGGGTGGCCCACACCATGGCCAGGCGCGCCCCTGGGCTGGCCGCGCCACCAGGTGGTGTGCCTGCCTGGTGGCCCCCCTGGTACTATATAGGCACTCCTCTGCCCCTTTTTTCACGTAAAAATTTAATATGAATTTTCTAGAATTTTTCGAGACACTTTATTTTTGAGCAATTTTCAGGTATAGATGAATGATTTTCTGATAGAAAAAAGTTTCTGGAATGATGTAATGACAAAACAAAGCTAAAACTTCAGAAGTTCTAAGACACTCTAAAAATCAAGCAACTAACAATAGAAAAGTAAACTAAACAAAAGCAAAAACTATAAGAGATAAAATAAAAGTAAGCAAAGATAATCATGGTGAAAACATTGTTTTATTCATTGAAATCCTTTTGTTAACAAGGTTGATCAGGTCTTGTTACCAAAACAATTTTATATGAAACAAAACTTTGTGTTCCACTAATGATTATGTTACCTCAACCTTGATAGCAATGGTCCCAATCATAATAGTTTCATATTTTTCTCTTGGTATGGGACAATATATTTCTCCAACTTGAATGCCCTCATTTGAATTCAAACCATAAGTCCTATCAATCTTATTGGGGAAATAGACAGTATGATCCTTGTCACTAACATTGAAAGTCACCTTTCCTTGATTACAATTAATAACAGCTCTGTAGTATTAAGAAAAGGTCTCCCAAGAATAATAGACATATTATCACCTTCAGGCATTTCAAGCACAACAAAATCAGTTAATATCAAGCAATTATGAGCCACCTGAACAAGTACATTGATGGCCCAAAATATATCAAGCTCGTTGGGGAACCCCAAGAGGAAGGTATGATGAGCACAGCAACAAGTTTTCCCTCAGTTATGAAACCAAGGTTATCAATCCAGTAGGAGCAAGGAAACACCCCAAAGGTGTTGCTAGCTGAACTTTGGCAGGGCGCACTACCGGTGCCAGCAGCAACGTGGAGACCTGCACAACACAACCACAGAACTCTGCCCCCAACTTGCGATGAAGTTGTCAATCTCACCGGTTTTGCTAAAAACAAAGGATTAAATGTATCGAGTGGGAGAAAGTAATAGTTTACAGAAAGTAAACACAAAGCAGTAAACAATTGATTGTAGATTGATGGTAAAAGAAAGGACCGGAGTCCATAGTTCACTAGTGGTGGCTCTCCTTAAGATAGAAGACATGTTGGATGAACAAATTACAGCGGGGCAATTGACAAACATCGAGAAAGCAATATGCATATACTACTCATCTTGACTCCTCTGAGATTCGATTGGGCATTACAACATTATACATAGACCATAATCCAACTGCATCTTTGACTAATAATCCACCTTCAGGTTATCATCCGAACCCCCTCCAGTATTAAGTTGCAAGCAACGGATAATTGCATTACGCATTGCATGTAAAGTAAACAATATGATTGTTCTATGAACAAAGGATTGCTGTTTTCTCCCTAGTAGCAACAACACATCTAGTACCTTAGAGATTTCTGTCACTTCCCCACATCACTAGAGGCATGAACCCACAATCGAGCATAAATACTAACTCTTAGAGTTTCTAGCATCTACTTGGCCAAGATAGCTACTAACAACAGAAAGCATGCAAGATCACAAATAACAAAGACATTATAGAATCAATAATCAATCTGAAATAGCATCTCAATATCCATCGGATCCCCGCAAACACAACATGCAGAATTACAAATAGATGATCTTGATCATGAACGGAGCTCACAAGATCTAAACATGATAACACAAAGGAGGAGAACTAGCCATATAGCTACTACATGGACCCGTAGTCCAGAGATGAACTACTCACGCATCACACCGGAGGCTTGAATGGTGATGAAGCAGGCCTCCAGGGTGAATTCCCCTCTCCGGTAGGGTGCCGAGAAGAGCTTCAGTTCCCTCCCGATCTTGGGATGGAGATGACGGCGGCTATAGACTCTTTCGTGGAATTTTGATCGGGTACTTAGGGTTTCTGTATCGGAGGCATCTTATTGGCGAAAGGAGGGGCCGAGGGGGTGCCTGGGGGTGCCTGGGGCAGCCAGACCACCCCCTGGCGCGGGCCAGGCCTGGCCGCGCGGCGAGGTGGTGTGGCCGGGCCCCAGCCCCTCTCTGTCTCGTATTCTGGCTCCTGGTGTCCCTCGGTGTAAAACTGACTTTGGCTTTTGCCCCGTCCAATTCCGAGAATATTCATTTTCTGACTTTCCTGGAACCAAAAACAGCAGAAAACAGGCAGCTAGCACTGTGGCTCTTGTTAATAGGTTAGTCCAATAAATCATATGAAAAGTAATCCAAAGTGTGGACAAAACATAAGAAAGTAGATAAAACCAAGCATGGAACATCAAAAATTATGGATACGTTAGCAACGTATCAACATCCCTAAGCTTAACTCCTGCTCGTACTCGAGTAGGTAAGTGATAAAAAGAAAGAATAATTTTTGAGGTGACATGCACCATCATAAACTTGATCAAAGTATTTGTAAAATATTGATAGCTGGGATCATAGTACTTCAATCAAAACATGAAAGACAAAGTTCTAGCAATAAGGCAAAGCAACTAAGCTGCAACATGAATAGGCATAAACAAAAGATTCCTGAATAAAAAATGCTTTTCAAGACGTTTGTTTGTTTCACATAAAGAAAACATAGCATAGTGGTATTCAGCTTGTCCCTCATAGATTAGCAAACACAAATGCATAGGACGCCTTCAAAGTTCATAAGAGTGACTAGATACAAATAGTTTAAAACAAGCAATATCAAAGCTATGCATCAATCAACAAGTCTTGGGACAATGCACATAGAACTAAGAATGGCCACTATGCTCTCAAAGTAGGTGCATAAAGATAGAAGGTGGAGACTCAACATAAAAGTAAAAGAAAGGCCTTCATAGAAGAAAGTAGGGATTCAAGTTTCATAAAGAGCTTCCAAAAATTATGGTACTTGTTAGCTTTCAGCTCTCATTGCCCCTATCATAAGAATCTTGAAGTGATTAAGGTTAGTAAACAAACTATGGTGTATATGCTTGACGAAGTATAAGTAGGAAATCTCATGTCCCTTGAATACGAGGGCCGCTCCTCATGCTACTCAAGTTTAGTTACCGGTAAGTTCTTGTCATAGTAAGTACATGTGTATCATAGAGAACCGCCAACGGGGTACCCCTTGCCGATGATACGGAAGAATCCCCATATCAAAATGACAAGGCAAGCAGACAACGAGCATCTCAGCAATCTTCTTATTTACCATGGGAATATGGTGCTTTTTTCTCTCTTTCCTCTTTTCTCATATCTCTTTTTTTCTTTTTCTCTTTTTTTTCTCAATATCTGACTCTTTTTTATAAGAAGAATGCTTCATAGACAGCTTATTATGGTTACACTGCAGGTTTCCACCATGACAGCATGGATTAGACCAGCGGCCCGGGCGTTTCTCTAACACACATACATAACTCCATGGACTTACAAGCTCCCCTTTCATTTCACACCGACGACATCCATAGACAAAAGAGCATGATATCAACTAGGTACAAAGTACAAGTGCAATGTTGAAAGCGTTCCCCATGACGGCATGGTTCTGCTAATCCCCAACAAATAACTGCAAGCATATACAACATAGACGACACAATGGTTCAAGTTTATTAAGGGCAAGAAAAGTAAAGTGTGCCATCAAGTTCGTGAGAGCTTTAATCACTAGTTTTCTCATAACAAGTTTAATTCAGAAGGTAGATAAAAACATGAATATACTTGGAATAGCATAAGATAATAGGTAGGTATGGTGGACTCTTTGGAATAACTTGGTTTTAGGAGTTGGATGCATGAGTGGAACTCATACTTGGTTACGGAGGCTAGCAAAAGACTAGGAGCGACAAAGTAAAAGAGCAATAATGGCCATAATCATGCAGAGCGACAAAACATCATTAATCAAAGCATAAAGTGATACTACAAGTTGAAAACTAAAGGATCATAAAGGTTATGGTGACTTGGGATAGTCATAACATGGTGTGAGCATGTGCGAAGTCAACCCAAATAAAGCATCAAAGGAGAATACCACAATACTATGCTTTAATATGCTAAAACAACGCATGATTCTTCAGAGGCACATTAAGCAATCTCAATTGTTTATAACAAGTCATGCTACAGCAAAGAATACTAAACCTAAAGCCAAAACAATATCAAGCATGGCATGACAAAGCATAGGCCACAGTCAAAAACAAGATCTCTTTACCACTTAAGCATGAACTTCCCTACTCCTTTCCAATCCAAACCAAACTATTTGAAAACCAATGTATGAAATAGGGGGTCCAACCAATTTATTCAGCAAACTAAGAAAACAAAGGAAACAAAAAACCAAAACGAAAACGAAAAAGAAGACGCTCCAAGAACAACAGAACTGTGCATGAAACAATAAAAATGAAGTGTTTGGAAGAAACCTGGGTTTTTTATTGATGAAGAAGGGGATGCCTTGGGAATCCCCAAGCTTTGATGCTTGTACTTCTTGGATAGTTCTTGGGGTGACACGCGTGGCATCCCCAAGCTTGATATTTAGTCCATCCTTCATCTCATTACTCGTTCCTTCCATACACCTGAAATTTTTCCTTCATACAAAACCTCACACAATCTTTATTAGCAACATTAGTGCACTCAAGATAATAGGTCTTTAGGTTTAGTTACAACACCAATAAAATTTCCATTAAAACACAAGCTACTGTAGCACTTCCCTCAAAAATCTCAATTCCCCAAAAGAACTCAAAAGGGAACCAACAAGAAGCAAATGCAAAAAAATGGCAGAAATCTGTCAAAACAGACCAGCAGGTAAAGTCGAATTTTTTCTAAGACCTTCTGTTTCTCAAATAGAAAAGTGTTGAACTAACAAAAGTTATATAACAACCTGGGGCAGAAGCACAAAAATTCATGCCTCAAAAGGACGTACAGAGATTTTACACGAATATTTACGGTGAAGCACAGAAATCTGTTTCGGGACAGCAACTTTCCCAATCATTACTTCGCTCTCATTAGAGGTTACTATTGGCACAAAAAGCAAATAAAAAGGATAAGGAGAGGTTATTACTCAAGTAATAACTTCCAAGACTCATCTAAAACTTTTGGGTTATCTCCCAATAAGTACTTTTGTTTAACGCCTTTAAGTTAGGCATAAGAAACAAGAAAAAGAATCAAGTGTTGGAAGAAGCATTAAAACCAAATTCCGTGCCCTTACCTCTCTTACTTTTATTCTTAACCTTGGGGAACATATGAATAGTTGGTGGAGAAACAAAGTGCATGGTGCCCTTTTCCACATTTATTATTGCTCCAGGGAGTTTCAATAGGGATCTTCCAAGTGTAATTTGTCCTTTTCCTACACATTCAATAACAAGATAATCAGTAGAAACCATTTTCCCTAAGATCTTTGTAAATACTCCTTCAGTTATTCCAATTGGGTAATATTGTGGCATTATTAGCAAGAAATATTTCTTCCCCTCCTTCAGAAAGTCCCCAAAGATTCAAAGATTCATAGATATCTTTAGGCATAAGACAGAATTCAGACATGATATCACATCGACCATGAAAAGTTTCATTATTTATAGCAATATTTACTGTGGGAAGCAACTTTGATGGTTCAGAATTTATTGGAACATAGTTATGATGATCTCTAAGTGTATTATAGTAATATTTCAAACTAGCAGTGATTGTCTCAAGAGTATTCAATCTAGCAAATATGTTTATGAAGGACGAATCAGATTTGCTAGGCAAGTTGTAAGTAAAGACCAACTTCTTTATGGCATTAACAGCATCATCCTCATTGCATTGGAGGAAATCTCCGCCCACTATAGCATCCAAAGCATATCTATAGCAAAGAGCAATTCCAAGGTAAGAACTGCTAAGGAATAAGCTTTGAGTCATTTTAGGTTCAGTTTTTTTCATGTAGATCAGAGATTCTAGACCAAGCTTCTTTGAAACTCTCTTTAATTCCTTGTTTAAAAGTGAAAATCATTTCCTCAGGTGACATAGTGATTGGGGAAAAGCTAGACATAATGGCAACTTAAGATAGGAACTAATTTTTTGTGTGTTTTTAATAAAGAAAGCAAACTAGTAAAACTATTTTTTTTGTGTTTTTGATAAAGAAACAAGCAAACAAAGCAAAAGTAAACTAAGTAAAACAAAAATAACAAAGTAAAGATATTGGTTATGAGGGACTCCCCTTGTGAAGATGTCCTTGACTCCCCGACAACGGTGCCAGAAAAAGAGCTTGATGGCCCAAAATATATCGAGCTCGTTGGGGAACCCCAAGAGGAAGGTATGATGAGCACATCAACAAGTTTTCCCTCAGTTATGAAATCAAGGTTATCAATCCAGTAGGAGCAAGGAAACACCCCAAAGGTGTTGCTAGCTGAACTTTGGCAGGGCGCACTACCGATGCCAGCAGCAACGTGGAGACCTTCACAACACAACCACAGAACTCTGCCCCAACTTGCGATGAGGTTCTCAATCTCACCGGTTTTGCTGAAAACAAAAGAATAAATGTATCGAGTGGAAGAAAGTAATAATTTGCAGAAAGTAAACACAAAGCAGTAAACAGTTGATTGTAGATTGATGGTAAAAGAAAGGACTGGAGTCCATAGTTCACTAGTGGTGGCTCTCCTTAAGATAGAAGACATGTTGGGTGAACAAATTACAGCGGGGCAATTGACAAACATCGAGAAAACAATATGCATATACTACTCATCTTGACTCCTTTGAGATTCAATTGGGCATTACAACATTATACATAGACCGTAATCCAACTGCATCTATGACTAATAATCCACCTTTAGGTTATCATCCGAACCCCCTCCAGTATTAAGTTGGAAGCAACGGATAATTGCATTACGCATTGCGTGTAAAGTAAACAATATGATTGATCTATGTACAAAATTGTTGTTTTCTCCCTAGTAGCAACAACACATCTAGTACCTTAGATATTTCTGTCACTTCCCCAGATTACTAGAGGCATGAACCCACTATCTAGCATAAATACTAATTCTTGGAGTTGCTAGCATCTACTTGGCCAAGATAGCTACTAACAACGAAAATCATGCAAGATCACAAATAACAAAGACATAATAGAATCAATAATCAATCTGAAATAGCATCTCAATATCCATTGGATCCCCGCAAACACAACATGCAATATTACAAATAGATGATCTTGATTATGAACAAAGCTCACAAGATCTAAACATGATAGCACAAAGGAGGAGAACCAGCCATCTAGCAACTACATGGACCCGTAGTCTAGAGATGAACTACTCACGCATCACACCGGAGGTTTGCATGGTGATGAAGAAGGCCTCCAGGGTGAATTCCCCTCTCCGGCAGGGTGCCGGGAAGAGCTTCAGATCCCTCCCAATCTAGGGATGGAGATGACGGCGGCTACAGACTCTTTCATGGAATTTTGATCGAGTACTTAGGGTTTCTGTATCGGAGGCATCTCATAGGCGGAAGGAGAGGCCAAGGGGGTGCCTGGGGCGGCCAGACCACCCATTGGCGCGGGCTAGGCCTGGCCGCACGGGCAGGTGGTGTGGCCGGGCCCCAGCCCCTCTCCGTCTCGTATTCTGGCTCCTGGTGTCCCTCGATGAAAAACTGACTTTGGCTTTTCTCCCGTCCAATTCCGAGAATATCCATTTTTCGACTTTCCTGGAACCAAAAACAGCAGAAAACAGGCAGCTGGCACTATGGCTCTTGTTAATAGGTCAGTCCAAGAAATCATATGAAAAGTACTCCAAAGTGTGGACACAACATAAGAAAGTATATAAAACCAAGCATGGAACATCAAAAATTATGGATACGTTAGCAACGTATCATACATCTTCACATATACCAACAGGAATAGTAGTAGATTTATTAGCCATTTGCAAAGATATATCAGTTGGTATTAGTTTTTCTAGTTGAAGTCTCTTATACGGAGAAAAAGGCATAACACTAACTCCTGCTCCCAAATCACACAAAGAAGTGCTAACATAACTATTTTTAATAGAGCACGGGATAGTTGGAATCCCTGGGTCTCCAAGTTTCTTTGGAACCTTACCATTAAAGGAATAATTAGCAAGCAAAGTAGAAATTTCTTTATTAGGGATCTTCCTTTTATTCGAGACAATATCGTTCATATACTGTGAATAAGGAGGCAATTTAATAGCATAAGTCAAAGGAATTTGCAAGAATAAAGGTTTCATCCTCTCGCAAAACTTGTTGTAGTGTTCATCTTCCTTTGACTTGTGTTTCTTATCAGGGAAAGGCATAGGTTTTTGGACCCAAGGCTCTCTTTCACTACCATGTTTCTTAGCAACAAAATCTTCTTTAGTGTATTTAGTATTCTTAGTGTGCCTTTAAGGTTCTTCTTCATTTTTCTTTATCAGGAACATCATTTTCTTCATTACCACTTTAAGTTTCAGCATCAGAGACATATATACTATTAGGATCTTTAGCAGGTTCAGAAGGTTCTACAATAGTTTTATGTTTCTTCTTTCTTTTCTTAGGAGTAGTACCATTATTTTCAGCTTGTTGAGAATCCTGCTCAATTCTTTTAGAATGCCCCTCAGGATATAGAGGATCCTGGGTAGCAGCACCACTTCTAGTTCTAATTTCATAAGCATGTTTTTCTTTAGCAGCATTAACTAGCAAGTCTTTTTGTACTTTAATAAGCTGATTAATGTGAGTTTGGACCATTTGAAAATATTTGACAAGCATTTTAACATCATTAGAGGTTCTTTCCACAATATCCTTCAACTCAACAATAGCTCTAGAGTTTTCCATTAAATGATTTTGCACCCTTTTATTAAAATTATCTTACTTAACAATAAAAATATCGAATTCTTCTAAGCATTGATCAGGAGCTTTAGAGTAAGGGATATCACCTTCATCAAAATGTTGGAGAGAGTGTACCTCAATAGTGCATGAGTGGGGAATTGGCTTACATAATTCTTCTATAGGAGGTAAATTCTTGATGTAGGTAGCTTTAATTCCCTTCTCCTTAAGACATTTCTTAGCTTCCTTCATCACTTCATCATTTAGTTCAATAACTCCCCTCTTCTTTGATGTTGGAATAGGCGCAGGTATAGCTGGGTCAGGTATAATTGTTTTAGGTATAGCTGGGTCAGGTATAATTGTTTTAGGTATAGCTGGTTCAGGAGGAGTCCAGTCTTCATAATTCTTTCTTATTTTAGCCATTAATTCCTCAGCTTCCTTGGGAGTCCTATTCCTGAAAACACAATCAACACAACTATCCAGGTATTTCCTAGATTCTTCAGTTAGTCCATTATAAAATATATCAAGAAGCTCATTCTTAGGTAATGGACATCCAGCCTATGCATGAATCAAAGCACAAAACCTTGCCCATGATTCAAGCAATATCTCTTTTTCTCCCTGTTTAAAATCAAAAAGTTCCTGCAAAATAGCATGTCTAGCACTAGGAGGAAAATATTTCTACAGGAAAGTACTAATCAAGCAATCAGGGCTATCAATAGATCTAGGAGGTAAATTATTAAACCAAGTTTTAGCTTCTCCTTTAAGTGAAAAAGGGAAAAAAATAGCAACAAAGTAGGTGCGCATCTTAATAACATCAGAAAACAGGCCACTCATGGTAGAAAGCTCAGTCATATGTGCTACCGCACTTTCATTCTTAGTCCCACAAAAAGGTTCTTTCTCAACAATAGCTTGTAAGATAGATCAAGAGAGAAATCATAATCCTTATCTTTAATGTTTATGGGAGATGTAGCAAACTTAGCATTAGGAGACAATTTGAGTTTTGTACTACACCTCTCAAGGAGACTCTTAATAGCACTTCTATCATGGGTGTTTTGACACTCTTTAATAAATTCATCGGTCATCTCAATATAACCGTCTTCAATATCATAGCTCTCTCTAGACTTAGGTGAACTGAAAGGTGTAGTAGTGTCTTCATTAGGAGTTTCAGTATTTCCAGCTATAGTTCTAGCAATCGTAGAATCTAGGAAATGTCCTAATGGACCACTCTCATCAAGCACGGTAGAAGCAGCATCATAAGTATCAGAAGTTTCAGATTCAGCAGTAGTAGCAGTGTGTGTAGCATGTGTATGTGGTGGTGTAAGGAGCTTACTCATAACAGATGGTGAATCAAGAGCAACAAAGGTGTTCAGAACCGTACCTCTTCTTGTAATGGATGGTAAAATAGGAACCATGCCATCATGAGACTTACCCATGATGGATGGATGGCAGCGAACAATAGTGATTCCAAGTGGACTTGATAAATAAAGCTATGCTCCCCGGCAACTGTGTGCCAGAAAATAGTCTTGATGACCCACAAGTATAGGGGGCGTATCATAGTATTTTCGAAGGAAGTGACACCCAATTTATTGATTTGACACAAGGGGAGCCAAAGAATATTTATAAGACCTAACAACTGAGTTTTCAATTCAGCTGCACCTGGAAACAACCTTGCTCACAGCAGTTTATCAGTAGCAACAGTTTTGTAGTAGCAATAGTAAAGTAATGGAAGTAGTAAAAGTAAAGACAGTAGTAACAATTGCAGTAAACAGTAGGATTAAAGCGCGGTAGGCATAGGGATGGATGGCCGGGCGTTGCATGGACAAGACAATTCATATAGCAATCAGAACATAGGGCATTTGCAGATAAATAAGATAAAGTATCCAAGTACTAGATAATCATAGGCATGTGTTCCATATATAGTCATACGTGCTCGCAATGAGAAATTGCACAACATCTTTTGTCCTGCCAGCCCGTTTGCAGCGGGGCCTGAAAGGAACTACTGGCAATTAAGGTGCTCCTTTTAATAGAGCACTGGAGCAAAGCATTAACACTCCGTCAACACATGTGATCCTTACATCAAAGCCATTCCCTCCGGTTATCCCGATTGCTATCACTTCAGGGCCTTTGGTTCCGGATAACAACGTGTGTATACAACTTGCAGGTAAGACCATAAACAATACTATCATAATGAATCAATAACATGTTCAGATCTGAAAACATGGCACTCGGGCCCTAGTGACAAGCATTAAGCATAACAAGTTGCAACAAAGTCAAAAAGCACTAATAATAGATACTAGGCACCATGCCCTAACAATCTGACGCCATTACATGAACAATCTCATCCAATCCCTACCATCCCCATAGCCTACAGCAGGGGATTACTCACTCATGGATGGGGGAAATATGGATGGTCGATGGAGAAGCGATGGTGATGATGATGGCGATGATATCCTCCAATTCCTCGTCCTAGTAGGGTGCCAAAACAGAGTTTCTAGTTCCGAATCGCAGAATCTGGTGGTGGCAGCGCAGCGGAACTCTTTTCGGAAAAACGTCGAACCCCCATCGGTATTTAGGTCAAGAGGCAACTTATAGGCGAAGAGGGAGGCCAAGGAGGCAGCCGAGGTGGCCACACCACCCCCAGGCGCGGCCTGACCTGACCCGCGCGGCTAGGTGGTGTGGGCCCCTCGTGGCCCTACTCTGTCTCGTCTTCTGGCTCCGTGAGTCTTCTGGTGAAATAGGATTTTTGGCATATTTTCCGGGATTTTTCTTGATAGTTGATTTTCTGCACAAAACTAGACACCAAGATAATTCTGCTAGAAACAACGTCAGTACGTGTTAGTTGCATCCAATTCACACAAGTTTAGAGGAAAACACAATAGCAAACGTGTTCGGGAAAGTAGATACGTTTTGGACGTATCACAAGGTCAAGGCCATATCTCTATATCATACTTTATGTTGATGATCCTATATCCAAGAATTTGCATGGCGATAGATTCATCAATATTTTTAAAACAATCGAAGAGGAAGTAGTATGAAACATATGGCTCGATCAGCTGCTCTCTCGAGAAGGAGCCGAACCCGAGCATTTTCTTTGCTCAATTTTAAGGTCCTTTGTGCTAAATGTATGGACCTCAATGTAATTTTCCTTTTTAGGTCCTTGATGTAAAATGTACTTCCATCGCCCGTGTAAAATTCTAATTTAAAAGTATATGGTGGAATTTTAGCGAATTTAAGCATAGTTGTCAATGAGTATGAAAAATTCTTGGATCCCATATCCAAGAATTTGTATGCCGACAAATTTGGCCATCTTTTGAAAACAATCGAAGATATTAAAAACGAAAAATAATCAATTTCAATTTTCTAAGTGACATGAATTTATTTTCTAAAATGCAAGTAAGAAGAATTTATTTCTTTTTTCTGTTAAAAAATAAAGAGCAAGAAAAGACTATGAGCATAGAGGAGGCAGCGAGAGAGCTGCGAACAGGAGGATTTGAAGGTGGTGTGATCTCAGAGCAAAGCTGAGATGGGTTCCTGACACGAGGTACAGGGTATAGTGAGTAGAGTAAATTTTAGGATATTTACAATATATATGCATGCAAAACAAATTGTGTTTTCTCTCTCCTTCACTCCCTCATCACCACCCTCACCTCGGCCGACTAATCTCTCCCTCGTCCACTACGTGGTGCTACGCACGCGCATCGACCGATGGCCTACCTTGTGTCGGCGGCTCTGTGTCTGTGTCTAGTGTGTTCGTTAGCTGCATTGGTGGGAACCATTTTGGAGCTTGGCGGCAAAAAGTATTACTACTACAATACAGCAGCAATTCAAACTTTCTCAGTTTTGAAATTTTCACTTCCTTCACAAACATCCGGGAGAAGGATATTCAATAGATCACCATTTGCAGTACTACAGGATACAGTGAGTAGTACCAAAATAAACTTTTTTTGACGATAGTACCAAAAGAAACTTCATTCAACCATTAACATAACAGCACGAGTTTACATATATAGGACTCACTGCTGAACTAGTGTAGGTTCGGCTCCTCCTAGCACCTAGTATGCGCCGCCAGTGGTAGCTCGTTGGACATCGGCACCAACGCCAGCTCCAGCGACACGGTCGGCTCCTGACTCATCGTCACCTCAAAATAACGCGTTGGCACCTTTAGATAATGTGGCGACACCTCCTGAGCCATCGGTGGCACCTTAGGATAAGGAGGCGGCACCTCCAGAGCCATCGGCAGCTCCGGGAGGACATTGTGGATGAAGTTGCTGTTTTTGGGGAACCTATCCCAGTAGTTGGTGAAAATGTTGGCGCCGGTGAATACCACCACCTCGCAGCCATAGTGGAAGGCCTGGCCGTAGAGGAGACGGGCATCCCTGAAGTCGACAAACTTGACCTTTAATGTCCCATCCGGATTGTCGAGGAGGCCATACATATGGTACTTGCGGCGACCGTACCCAGCATCGAGGAAGGCACATGCCAGCTCCCACGGTGTTCTCCGTGGGGAGAAGGCCCAAGTGTGCAGGGCATTGTCCTCCTGTGCGGTGATGTCGGGGTCATTTCTCTCCGGTACGGCTGGCGGCAGCCGGAAGGTGGCCATGGATGACAGACGAGGATGGCTGGAAGCGGGGGATTAGAGATGGTTTGGTGCGGGGAAGGGGAGAGAATAAATAGGAAGGAGGTGATCCGCGATTAATGTGGCAGATCACCAAAGCGAGGGGACAATCAATGTTGCTGATGAACCCGGTGCGTGTGGAAAATATTGATGATGATGACTAGGGTAAGCGATTGGACAGAACGCTGACTCTACTTCCTGCACTCGATGGCCCAGTCATAATTTTGTGGTGCATCTAAGGTGACCGCGACCTCCCCAATCTGCGGGCCCTACGTGGATAACTAAGTTTATGGGTCAAAAAATTTGATAAAGTAAGCTCTTTCCTATTAAAATATTGTGGTTATGATAGAGGGGATCTAATTTAGGGTTGCTCCTGGATATCAACAAATTTTAGGAGAAGATTTTTTTAGGGAAGGCCCCTACATACACACATAGGTGAGAAAATGTACGGGTGTTCCTGGACTTGCTCTAAATACTGTCAACAGAATATTCTAGAGGCTACTCTAAAAAAAGAATCTTCTAGATGCTATGATGCAAAAGAAGATCCAACGGTTTGTAATGTTTGGGTCCGTGAGTTTTGATGCAACAGTCAAACTTCAAAGTTATTCGTACACTATATAGTGGTAAGATAATATAATAGGTAAATCTCAAAAAATTATAAATTTGATCGACATCTATAAAGTATGGGTATACTAGGTTCTTGTATTTGTATCATGTAGAACTGAATGTTGATTAGCTATACGTAATATACTAATTTTGGTAACATGGCCTAGAGAAATGGGGGAGAAGATTTTAGAATGATGGAGAAGTGCATTTTGAGGTTCGTGCATAGCGTATGTTGTGCTAAAGACTATCAATAGTATATTTTAGATGCTAGAATGGAAAAGAAGATCCATCGGCTGGCAATGTTGGGATTCAGAAGTCTTGATCCAATGCTCAATATTTGAAGTTATTCGTTGAGCGTTGGATCAAGACTCGTGAATCCCAACATTGCCAACCATTGGATCTTCTTCTCCATTCCAGCATGTAGAAGATCGATAGTATTAATTGATAGTCTTTCTTATCTTATCTTATCTTACCACTATATAGTCTACAAATAACTTTGAATATTGACCATTATTGGATCAAGACTCGTGAATCCCAACTTTGCCAGCCGTTGGATCTTCTTTCCATTTTATAGCACCGAGAAAATGCTATTGATAGTCTTTATTTTCTCTTATCTTACCACTATTATATATAGTGTATAGATAACTTTGAATATTGACTGTTGAATCATGTCCCGCGAATACCAACATTGCTGCTAGCTGTTGGATCCTCTTTTCCATTCCATTACCTAGAAGATACTATTGATAGTCTTTTCTTTTCTTACCACTAATATATATAGTATAGGCTGGGATAACTTTGAATATTGGCCATTGAATCATGACCCGCGAATCCCAAAACTAATGCTAGCTGTTGGATCCTATTCTCCATTCCATCATCTAGAAGATACTATTAATAGTCTTTGTTATCTTATCTTATCTTACCACTATATAGTGTACGAATAAATTTGAATATTTGCCGTTGGATCAAGACTCACGAATCCCAACATTACTAGCCATTGGATCTTCTTTTCCAGTTTAGCATCGAGAAGATATACACTGTATATAACTAGTAAGTTGCACGTGCCCTACACGTGAGACTCAAATAATAGATGTCTGACATATTATCACTATATAAAATTATAATAGATAAAAGCAGAAAAATATAAATTTGATCAACATCTATAAAGTATGGGTGTATATTTGGTTCTTGTACTTTGTATATCATGTAGAAGTCAAGGATTATTAGCTATCTAAAACTTGAAATTTTTGGTAACATGGTCTAGAAAAACGAGGGAGAAGATTCGAGAATGATGGAGAAGTGTGTTTGAAGAATGGAAAAGAAGATCCAACGGCTGGAAATATTGGGATTCGCGAGTCTTGATCCAACAGTCAATATTCAAAGTTATTCATACAGTATATAGTGGTAAGAAATGGAGAAGTTTTGAATAGGATCCATAACACCTATACTGACCGTTGGGCTGTTAGATCCAATGATTCAGAGCAGCTGGATTCATGTTGAATACTACCTAGAGAAAACTCCACCATGTTCTAGAACCATCATGTCACCACCCCCAAAATTTCATAGCAAAGTAGGTTGTATTCTCAATATGTGTAGATAGTTATTATTAATAGACTTAATGTATGCATTTTTTCTCTAACAAGACTATAGACTTAATGTTTGTTAAATCACATTTCATACAGTATATACGTCTGTGGCATGTGCCTTTTACTATTCCATTCTAGCATCTAGAAAATACTATTAATAGTATTTAGTATCTTATCTTACCACTATATATAATGTACAAATAACTTTGAATATTGACCGTTGGATCAAGACTAGTGAATCCCAACATTTCCAGTTGTTGGATCTTCTTTTCCATTCTAGCATCTAGAATATTCTATTGATAGTCTCCAGCATAATGAATGTTATGCACAAACCTCAAAACACACTTCTCCATCATTCTAAAATCTTCCCCCTCGTTTCTCTAGACCATATTACCAAAATTTTCAAGTATCAGATAGTTAATAACCATTGACTTCTACATGATACAAAGTACAAGAACCAAATATACACCCATACTTTATGGATGTCAATCAAATTTATAATTTTTTGAGATTTACCTATTATATAATCTTACTTGTATACTATATAGTGTACGAATAACTTTGAACTTTGACCTTTGGATCAAGATTGACAAATCCCAACATTGCAAATCGTGGATCTTGTATCCACTCTAGCATGCCTATAGAAGACTTTACTGATAGTCTTTAGCGTTATGAACGTTATGCACAAATCTCAAAACACACTTCTCAATAATTCTAGAATATTCTTCGCCAATTCTCTAGAGTATGTCGAGTATTACGAGGCTAATAAATTGATTTTTACGTGATACAAAGTACAAGAACCAAATATACACCCAATATTTTATGGATGTGGCTCAAAATTATAATTTGTTTTTGAGATTCACCTATTATAATTTTATATAAAAAGATATGTCATACTTCTATTATCCGATTCTCACGTGTGCAAGGCATGTGCAACTTAGATATATAGTGTACAGATAAATTTGAATATTTACCGTTGGACCAAGTCTGGCAAATCCCAACATTGGTAAGCATTGGTTCTTCTTTTCCATTCTTGCGTCTAGAAGGTTAGAGCGTGTACACCATTTAGGTTTAGTCTAAGAAATATTGTCAAAAAGTGTCAGAAAAAGGTTGTCGGGTAGTAGAAATATTTTTTTTGTAGGACCCACTTCTTAGCAAACGTACGAGTCAATCTTTCTTTTCTATTTGCATGAGATGCCATAATAGAAAGGATCTAGAGACCGACTGTGGGCCATTTTAATAATTTATGTTCTTATACTTGAGCATGTACTAGACTCAGCAGCGGTAAGACTCATGTGTAATCTCAAAACACACTTCTCCATCATTCTACAATCTTCTATGCTTAAAATATTCCAACTTACTCCCTCTATCCCAAAATAGGATGCATATAGTTTTTGGTCAAAGTCAAACTTTTCAAAATTTGACCAACTATATAGAAAAATGTATTGATACTTATAATCTCTAATTAGTATTGTTAGAACCGTTATGACATATATCTTCATATAGTCTACATTAGATATTGTATATGTTGAAAATTTTCTCTACATAGTCGGTCAAAGTTTAAGTTTGTTATCTTTGACCAAAAACTGTATGCGTCCTAATTTGGGATAGAGGAAGTACTCCCTCCGTCTAGAAATAACTGACTTGGTTTTGCATAGATTCGAATATATCTAGACATATTTTAGTGTATAGATATATTTGAATTTAGAACTATCGTACAACTTATCTTATCTTACCACTATATAGTGTACGAATAACTTTGAATATTGACCGTTGGATCAAGACTCGCGAATCCTAACATTTCTAGCCGTTGGATCTTCTTTTATATTCTAGCATCTAGAAGATTCTATTGATAGTCTTTATCACAATGAATGATATGCACAAAACTCAAAACACACTTCTCCATCATTTTAGAATCTTCTCCCTCGTTTCTCTAGACCATGTTAGCAAAATTTTCAAGTTATATAGGTAATAATCGTTGACTTCTACATGATATACAAAGTACAAGAACGAAATATATACCCATACTATATAGATGTTGATCAAATTTATATTTTTCTGCTTTACCTATTATAGTTTTATATAGTGATTATATGTCAGAAGTCTATTATCTCAATCTCATGTGCAGGGCATGTGCAACATACTAGTTTTTAATAGAGTATATTTTTTAATAAAACAACCCTAATACTACCATCGCATTCGATGCACTTCATCAGGACCTGCCAGCTTTCCTATTTTTTGCTTTATTACTCAATATATTCCATTTCTCACGCCGCACCGAGGAAGCACGGCTACATATATGGACCCGGCACCCCTATAAATCAGCTTTTTTCTACTCTGCCCACCTCCGCATTATCCAATCCGTCCACCATCATCCAGAAAACACACTCATCCTCTCACCGCCACCGTCATTTCTAGCGCTACGCAGATCAATCTGCTTGTCACTACTATGCGGACTGCGACCTAAAATAGCGATGTATAATCTTCATCTCTTCCTTGCAGAAAACATTCATAGTTCCTCTTTTTGTACTGATTCCATTACCTATCTCTAAACCGATTTTTCGGATCTCTTTCATTCCACTCTATTTCGTTCCTCATAGATTTAATCTGCATAAATACGAATATATTGAGATTAATGTACTTTTTTGAAGTGAAACCTTGGCGAAACATGTTGCTTGCTACTGGGGATAGAATTTTGTCACTTGAACTCATTATAATTCCATGAATTTTGGTGCTATAATAAGTATCTTGCAATGCCATTTATAGGTTCCAATTCCAAGCAAGGTAGAAAATCATGGATAGTTCGAGCGATGATAAGATCTGCTGCAATGACTGTTATGTAACTGATAGTGTTGAGGAAGAAATTGCGGCTATAAGGGTTAACGTTTTACTTGGATTGTGAAAATCAAATTAGATTATGCAAAAATATACTACTCTCTATGATTTATTTTTCTTTCATGTAGGTCCTTCTTAGGAGCAAAAATATTGGTTCGAAATGTACATCGTTTACGGAAATAATGTGGGTTTATCATATAAAAGGTGGGATTTTCTCGAGAATAAAGTCCCCCAGATCGAACCTGACATACCTTTCTATGTCTGCGAGCTCACCTATTCTTTACTCGGCAAAGGAGGGGGCAGGATGGTAAGAAATTTTAGTTTTTTCTTGAAATGTTAAGAAATTTTAGTACCCGTATGATTCAAAAGATTTGACTACACCCAAGATGGTTGTTACATTTGTAGGATTGATTCCCATAAGAATTATTCCTAAGTATTCCTTTGCACTAAATTTTGTAGGAAATCAAACATCCACTCACACCTCTTTTTTAGAATCCTCTATTTGTCCTACTACGATAGAGTCAAACAAAATTTGGTTCATATGGAATTCCCGTAGGATTGGAGTGGGCATGATATTGCAATCCTACATTTATTTTCTCTATCATATGAATCAAGGAGGCATCTATTTTACTACTATTTGACCAGTCAACAAGATGTAAACTTCCGATAGTTGTTTTCTTCTAGTTTCAGTGCTTCACACTGGATTACAGTCAGAATGTCTTGAAGAATCATCTGCGTGAAGAAAGAAATCTGCGTATGACCAACGAGTTGTACAAAGCTTATCATAAAGTCATGATTGACATGGGTGATGATGGGCGTGCGGTGATAATTACTGGTACGAGCTGGCGAAATGTTGTCAAGGATGCGCAGCTCTTAGAACACGAAATGGGTATCTTCTGGTTCAAGGAACACACACATGGACTTCATCTCAATGTGCTCAGCGGTATCCCGCTTCACTGGACATTGATATGAATATCATCGAAGTTGTATTCAAGCCTTAATGTCACCAGGAGGCTTTCGAGGAAGGAAGAAGGATCCTGACAAGCTATTGTACTTATACTACTAGCCACTATTGCTCCTAGATGGAACTATGGAACTTATAGCAACTAGTACTAGTAGTACTCAAGTATTAATCATGTTTGTATTATTAGTACTCAGCTTTTCGTGCCTAGCTGGTCTCGTACTGCTCGTAAGGCGAGAAAGGGCTCCTTCCACCGCAAATCTTTTGCCTTGTTTCAAAAAAAGTCTCCTCCACCCAAAATTTTGTCTCGTCGCTGCATTTCGTGAGAGAAAAGGCTCCTGGATGAAAGAGAATCATCCTCCCTCTCTCCTTCTCAATGCGGCATTAGATGCTATGCTCCACTCATGCATCTATGACTGGCACTTGTTCAGGTGAGAAGCATGGCAGCAGTCATCTCTTCCTTTTAGTGAATCACAGTCACCTCTTCCTTCCCATGTAAGCTTCTATGCAATGGAGTACAACCGTGCATGCGCAGCAGTGTAGAGAAAGTTGGGTATGTGGTGGTCCAGCCCAACGTTCCTTCTTTTTTCCTCGTGCTTCCACCCAAAAATGAGCTCTGGCTCAATGTTTTCTTTGTCTTCCATATTAGGCTGCTCATAGTGCTAAATAACATAGGCTAGTAAAACTTTCACATGTTACTACATTACTTCAAAGTGTATTGGGTAATAACATGTGTCTAGTGTCATGCAAGGCCTAATTAATTAGGCCTACTTGTAGGAGTAGCTCATATCTCCTAGATGAAGGAGAATCATCCTCCCTCTCTCTTCTTCAATGCGGCATTGGCTGCTCTGCTCATGCATCGGTGAATCTATGACTTCAATGGGACTTGTTCATGTGGGTAGCATCGCAACAGTCACCTCTTCCTTTTTTTTGCGAATCACAGTCACCTGCTCCTTCCCATGGAGTACAGAGTACAACCATACCAGCGTAGCAGTGCAGAAGTTGGGACCCTTGGTGGTCCAACCCAACTTTCCTTCTGTTTGCCTCGTGCTTCCACCCAAAAATGAGCTCTGGCTGGATGTTTTCTTTCTCTTCCATATTTTAAGTTTCTCAAGTTCTAAATAACTTAGACTAGTAAAACTTTCACATGTTACTACCTTCACAGTATTGGGTAATAACATGTACCTAGTTGTCATGCAAGGCCTAATTAATTAGGTTGTAGGAGTAGCTCATATGGAACTTGGTTTTGTTGACTCGACTCCACCACAATCTATAGGATTCAAAGGAATTCTATAGGATTCCAATCCATAGGAATTTTTTCAATAGAGTGTGTTTGTTTCAAAGGAATAAATCTTACAAAACTCCTGTGTATTGCTTCCCTACACTACAATCCTTTAGGATTTATAACAAGAGGTGAGACCTCTTGGAAAAATTCCTATGTGTCTATGACAACTATGACATGTACCTAAACAATATAAAATTTCCAGCGTTTTTCCTGTAGTGCAATCAAACACCTTATCTTACTGATTCCTGCATTTTTCATTTTTATAGGATTATAAGTGAGAACAAGGTAATAGCCTAGTGGTTGGGTCACAGTTCGCGCATCCCAACAACCGGAGTTCGATCCCTCTCAGGGATGAATTTCTGGAATTCTCACGCCGACCCGCTTCTACTATATCAAACAAGTGTCTAGTTCCTCCTAGAATTGTTTCATCTTTTTTTATAAGTGTCATGTCATTCTATTCATGTACTTCTCCTATTCCTATGTTTTACAAATCCTTTGAATCGAACGAACCCTAAATACACGATGTACATGCCCTACTATTTTACTTATAGCATGCTGACTAGTCCTTAGAGAAATTCCAATAGTATAGTCAATTAGCTTGCTTGTACAATATAGTAGTTACCTCTAAAGGCTTACTATACTTACACATGACTACTTTATGTGTAAATGGCCCATCTCACATACTCAGAAAGTGCCTAGGAGCAATATGGCCCATCATGTAGTAGGAACATACTACCTTGGTTGCCACGAGGAATGATAAACACGAGTTTTGGTAGCTTTCGTAAAAAATCCTTCGCAATATGGCCTAGTGACCTACCATGTAGGAACATACCTTGGTTTGAAGCAAAACAACCAAGGTATGGCCATATTTACATAGTACTTTATGATAAGGTCCCCTTATTCGATATATTAATGCATCTTGGCATGGTAAACAATATTTATTACAATTGTAATTTTCTAACTTTTATGACTAGAAAAATCAGTTACAATTTTCCAAGTAATTGTTTTTGTAAGCAAGCACACGTGGAATAAGGCCCATATGACAACCCCATTTCTTCACAAATAGTGCACACAATTTTATGGGCATTTCTCAAGTTACATGAATTCACGAGCTAGCTATTTTTTCCATTTAACTCCCTCTATCGATTTACCATAATTATGTCAAACTTGAACTACAATCATATGATAGGCTACTCGCTCCTAAGTTTTGCCTACAAACTAGCGGATCCAAATGGTGGCTAGGACGGAGAATGGACCACCTTAAGATTTCTAAATATCCTATATATTATATATAAAAAATAAAAATATTATTAAATAAAAAATTGCTCTGTTTTATTGCCCTCACATGTTGAGCTGGATCCACGAAATTGTTTTAAGGGACCCAAGTTAGTCAATAAAATATCGACAAACACTAGGAGGTTTAAAAGATTCAACTTGCAAAGAATTTACACGTTGGCCGAAAAATTCCGGTGAGTTTAAAAAAAAGAAAATAACAAAAAAACTATAGTACTTGCGCACGACATCCTCTTGCGCAAATCCCCACCTGCCATGCAAAATAATGGCAAGATTTAGTTTGAATAACTCTTGAGAGTATTTCTTCACAATATGGCATACCATGTACGAACATGCTTGGGTTTCAAAACAAATGGCCATGCTTATGTGATAATATTGTTCGTATTCGGTAAATATGCATCTGGGCATGATATGGTAAACCGTGTTACATTTATAAATTACTAAGCAAAGTACACGAAGAATAATTAAGACTCATCAAGCTAGCTACTAGCCTTCCATTTTTATACAAAGTGGACCATATTTTATGGGAAATTCTCCAATTACATGAACTCTTGACTTTTCTAGCTAATTTCAACCACTTAAAGTACTTGTTGTTGATTTATCAAAATCAGATCAAATTTTAACTATGATTGCATGATAGGTTGCTAGCTCTCTAATTTCACGTAATATCGCTTTAAGGTACTAGAGTAGTCAATCTATTAAAAAACAACTAGAGGTTAAAAACCATCAAGTTCTTTCGAAAAATTACACAATGACTGATAAGCTTGAACTAGTTAAGATTTTTTTCAAGAAAAATAAAGAAAATCAAAATAATGTATAACTTGTGCTTCACATTCTCTTGAGCGTACTAGTTGTGATAAGTATGAGTTTTTCTTACTTTCGAAAACCTTTCTTTGCAATATGGCCTACCATATTGTTAAGATGCTTAGCTTCCAAATAAAATGACTAGGGTCATGGCTATATATCCATTGCAATAGACGAATAGTATGCCCATATTTAGTAGATGAGCGCATGTTGGTATGGGATAATGTGTTGATAATCGTAGTTTTCAACTTTTACGAACAAAAAATACTTTTCAGTTTTGTAAGTGATAGACAATGTTTATTTGTTAAGTTAGTACATGAAGAATAAGGCTCAGAATGGTAATACCCCATTATTTGCACATAGCAGACCATGTTTATGGGCTATTTTCAAGTAATAACATGAATTTCCAATATGTCTAGTAGCTATTTTTTCCTATTGGAACTACTTCATGTTGATCTAACAAAATTATATATATCAAATTTGCACGACGAGTGCGTTATAGGTTCCAGAATCGTTTAAGGTAACCAAGAATTGAATATCTAAAAACCACCATCAAGTTTGAAAAATTCAATTTCTTGCAATGTCTATGCACACAAAATTCATCACTATTCGTCCTTACAATCACTATAATTATGTCCTCGCTGCCGAACTTGAAGGAAAATCATCATAGATCCATGCTCTTCCCTCTATTCTCCACATGTCTCCTCTTAGAAAGCTTCGGAGCATCCATCAGGTACGTGTAGTGCTTTCGCGCATGATTATAGTTCAAAGAGTACTAGTCTGGCGGTTCTACTACATATGAAGCCTAGCGGTAGAGAGAAAGCAGACCCACATCGTGTGAGCCATGTTTTTCCTATGATATAAAATCTAGCATGATCCGAAAATTTATCTCACAATCCTCATATTTGATTTTTATTCTTGAATAAGATCGAATAGAACATCACACGGATATTTAGTTTTTAGCTGTGAAGCTGCATCAAATCTTACCATAATAAAATGTACGCATAACGTTGAATATTCAATATTGGATCAAGACTCGCAAATTCCAACATTGCCAACCATTGGATCTTCTTTTTCAGTCTAGAATATAGAAGGTTCTATTGATAGTATTTAGCAGAATGACTATGTGCAAACCTGAAAACACACATCTTGATCATTCTAGAATCACCTCCGTCATTTCGCTAGACCATGGTCCCAAAATTTTCAAGTATTTGGTAGCTAATAAATGTTTATTTCTGCATAATATAAATTACAAAAAACCAAATATACACTATTACTTTATAGATGTCGCTCTTTCATATTTTTTGAGCTTTACCTATTACACAGCATAATTTTATATAGTGATGATATGTCATACTTTATTATTATGTGAGTCTCACGTGCAAGGCACATGCAACTTACTAATAAAAGGATGGTGCATAAATACAAAGAGGTCGTTAATCTTGTCCAACTAAACCAGAAATTTGTAGATAAGGCCTCAAAATATACAAAAATGACCCTAGTACAAAAAAAGGAAAGTCACAATCAGGTAGAGCTTCATTGATTATCAATGATGGTATAAAAGAAGGGCACGGCTCGAGGCCGGATCAGAGAGTCCTCATTCTCCCCCACCGAAATCGCAATGCTTGGGACAGTCACTCTAAAGATGGAAGACACTGTTCTCAACTGTTCCTCCTGCTCCCAGCCCCTCAAACCCCGGCGGGTCTACAAGGTCTCTCCATTTCTCCCTCACAATCCATTGATTTTTATTTCATCGGTTCATCCGTGGAACTATTTTATTTTTCTAACTTCCATTTCTATAGTGCGTGGAGCACCCTAGCGGCAGATGCACCCACGAGCCCTCCATGGACGTCGCCCTATCAGCGGCTAGGGTCAAGTGCGCCGACAAAGGATGCAGTAGTTTGATGCCCTACTATAAACTCCGCGAGCACGAAATCACATGCCAGTATGCTCCTTGCACTTGCACGGAGATCGGCTGCGACTTTGTCCCCCCCCCCCACCGCCAACGCTCATCGCCCACCTCGAAGCGGTCCACTCGATCCAAGTGCACAAGATCCAGTATGCCACCACCAAAGCGTTCCAGGAGCTGGTGCCGCTGCCGGGCGAGGCGTCCCACCGGCTCATCCTTGTCGGGGAGTAGGACGGTGCCGTGTTCATCCTGATGATTGGCACAATAGGCACGACCCACCTCATGTTTGCGGTCTGTGTTAGGGCCATGATGTGGGATTTTCCGGTGTACAGGGTGAGGATGTGGGTGGAATGCCCGCCATTGTCCCTCCTGGACAGATGGCAGGAGGAGGACCGACACCGTGATGGTGGATCTCGATGCGTTGAGCTCGGCTAAGCCGCGTGACATCACGTTTGAGGACCTTACGTCTTACCTAGAGGTGTCGTGATACCTTCGATCCGGATTCACTGATGTAGTATAATAGCTTTTTCCCTAGAAGACCTAGGTTTAACTGAACCTCGAAAAGCACTGCTAAAAGGTAATAAAAAAGGACACATCTACAAGACTTTGTTTGTTCATTTTATCTTAGTTAACCAGACCAATCTAGTTTACTTTATAACGGGTTTGAATCAATGGATGCAGATAGGCCAAGGTTGAAGATCCACCTGCAGCTGCACATCAAATGGGATAAAAGCTAATAATAAGCATAGTCATGTATAATGTGTGTATTGAGATAATCTCTTGTGGGTAACACATCCTAATATTCTAGAGCCCCCATGATGCAGCGGGCATAGCAATAGACTTTTAATCCAACCGAGAGTACACCGAAGCCACAGGTTACAAACGATTATTAAGTGTAAACACAGACCATAGCTTTAAGTGGTGATGTTGTTGTTGATCCCGAATGGGGTGCTAAGAGAAGATCATACTACCTTTTCTATCACTGAGGTTCCTTAGAGATCACCGCTAGCCATGTATCTCACCTCAAGCCTTTATCAATCTATGGGATCTTGGGTACCTACAAGTCCACAGATCGAGACAAGAGACGAAGAAACAAAAGATACAAATCACGAATCCAAAGAAAATACAATTCTCCTACGATCTAGATGCATATAATTGCTGTGAGGTTTCTCCCTAACCCGCAGCTCGTGAGGACTACTCACTCATAACAAATAGATTAGAGATAGAAAACATCATGTAAATACTTAGATTGAAATCAAATATTCTTACAATGGTCGCAAAATCACAAGGAGATCTAAAGTACAAAGCTATGGCTATGGCTAGTGGAGGGATGGATGGTGGAAGTGATGAACAATGGATGGACAATGGTGTGGATCTCCTTTGGTGGTGTTGTGATGCAATCTGAGAATGGTGGCTCTCTGGCCGGATACTAGAACCTCAAAATATATAGGCGTCTTCACAAAAGTTGTAGGGTTTGACGAGATGAAGCCATCGTCACCTGGTACGGGCAGGCGGTACGGGCGGACCGCGCCCGTACCAGTGGTCGTTAAGCGTGCTGACACCCTGGAAAGCTTCTCCAATTACTTGGCCGTGTGTTCTTCCTCAAAATCCTTCATTATGGCTCCTTATTTTACTTTAAAAGTTGTGATTTCCTGCACAACATAAATCAAAGAAGGGATTTGCATATCTTTGCAATTATTAGTCATTAGTGGCAAGAGTTGAGAGTTTCTTTGGTAATTGATTGACCAAAAACAACGTTTAAATGAAGTGGAAGATGGCAAAAATCGGAGCCATCAACTTCCCCAAAGCACAAACCTTGATCGTCCTCGAGCAAGAAGAACCAAAAGAACTATAATGAATTCAGCGTTTAAACTTGAAACAATGAGAATAATAGTTCACTTACAGTCGGTAGTCATATGTGCTCAACACTTCATTCATTTGTGAAGCTTATCAAAGTTAGAGAGATGAAAAGAATACCATACAAGCTTCGGTAAGTCAAGATAATCAAAGTAAAGTTTAATATAAGTATAAATAACTAGAAGTGTAGCAATCAATCCAATTCCTCTAATTAACTCTCAGCTTGCCAAGGAACACTAGGATGTTTAAATAGGATAATTGAGTAAGACAGTTTCATGTCCTAAGTAGTATAACAATGAAGTGTCTTATTTACAGCCACATCAATAAATCAAGTCAATCTAAAACACTTCTAATCCAATGATTGTCTTTCAAGAAAAATTTGTAAAGTAGTAATGAGACCATGCCAAGGACTTGTTATGTGGATCCTCATAGATATTTTTTTTCTTTCTTTCTTTTTCATCTCATTTTTTCAAGGATCATTGTTTGTTTCTTTTTGCTAGTGTTTGCACAACCTTTGAGAGTACCAATACTTTTGCCCATACATTGACATGGATGCCACTCATGTCATCAACTCATAGCTGAAATCCGGGGTTATACCATAGATCGTTCAAAAGCTAGCGGAGTTGTTGGCATCCCAAAGGTGTGGATTAGAGACATAGAACAAAGTTGTCTCGCTTCTTTCTCTTTCTTTTTTTTGAGCTAGTATCGTGGTTTGATCCACAAGGTTAGCTTTGGCATGCATAACAATTACCACTAGACTTTATTTCAATCTAACAACTCCTTTCATGAGTGTCGTTGAGACTGTCAAAATATCTATGGGGTTAAGTATAATCAAGGGTATACTCTAAAAACAATCATTCATCAAACAAGTCGTAAATTTCAGACTTTTTCTTATTGTACTTGTTTGGCTTTATTATTTCCAAGACAAGACTTGGTTAACTAAAAGAACTAGAGCAAGGGCTTCAACAACTAATCATCATACCAATAAAAAGCCTTACTCTAACCATATTAAATTACTTCCCACTAGCATGGCATCTTAGCAAATGAACCAACTAAGATAAATAACTCAAACTTCATAAGTGGGAAACATAGGACGTACCTCTCATAAATAACTTCATGATCCTCTTCCTTATAGGAATGTGTTCCTTCAAAACTCAAACACGATTACTCTCAGAATGATATTAAAGTAAAGAGGCAAAGTATGAAACCACGTTTACAAAAAAAAGATAAATGGAAAATCTTTTTGAATTTTTGAGGATAGGGGTTAAAGAATAGAAAAGAACTTGCGACCAAGCAAGGGTTTAAGAAAAAAAAGGAAAACAAATAACTAAAATGAAAGAAAATTAAAAAGCAAAGGAGCTCTCAAGGAACAAGCCAACACGAGTGTTTCAAAGCTCTCAAGGAGCTGGAGTACAACCTCATTATTACAAAAATAAATTTGCTGGGGGAACACATCTCCAAGCTCAGGCTTTTGCAAGATCTTTTGTTGCTCATTGTGGATAATCTCCCATGTTCCATTGGCTGCTCCAATCATGGAACCGGGTGGCAAGGCTTGCAGTGGCATCTCGAAGGTTGATGGAGAGGTTGTTCATGTTTTGAATATTTCCTTCGAGTGCAAAGATATCATCGTAGGTGGTGTAGTAGGTTGATGGATGCTCATCTTGTTCGGGTCCTTCTTGTTCTACTTCTTCATCTTCTCCTCCTCCCACGAATATTTCTTGTTAGGGTAGATTAGCTTCGAATTGCACGTCATAACGCAAACATCCATCCTCGATAGAGAATAACTCGTTAGGCAAAGGAGCCGGGATCAAGTGATCCGCTCTAGGTATATTGAAGAAATATCTACCATGATTTTTAGAAATCATACCACATGCTCTTAGAGTACATAGACTGAGACAGTTACCTCCAGTGAATGGTTGGATGTTACCTAGGTTGATGCGAAGTGCGCGTGCAAGAACGGTCATAATTCCTCCTCCACATATGGGTCCTCGAGATTGAAGAGCTTGATGCTTAAGATACACAAGTAGAGCGCCCAAATTTGGCGTTAAGTTACAATTGATAAGTGCAGCTTTTGTGAGGATCAACATGTCCTCCTTATTAACTCTAGTAAACTCACCACGTGACTGCAATGTGTTAGCAATAACATAGAACAAATATCGAATATCAGGATGATCAATTTGGTTCCCCTTGGGTGTGTGTCCATGAATTCTCATCAAGTTAAAATATTATAAAGGGGAAGGATATAAAACAAAGGTAGTTATGCATACATTGGTGGTGTTGTTGGTTAACCCAAAGCATTGAGCCCATTGGCTGGGTGTCAAAGTATACTCACAATTCATAAGAAGGAATTTAATCCAATCAACTCCGGGCCTTTGTTACTCGAAACAACCATAAGGATCCATCGTGTGTGTCAAGATGCTGAAGAACTCAAGCGTCAAGCGGCGGTATGTCGCAATATCCTGAAAGACAAAATTTTACAAACCAACATTGTTGAAAAGTAAATCGAAATCAGCACGAATGGCAAGTTGGTTCAGGATATAAGGATACGCCCACTTGGTGGACTTAATCTCTCGAATCTTGAGACGATCGAAACGGGTAAGATGGAACTCCTCGGTGAACTCGATGCCAAGCGACTCGGGGGTTAACGTATCAACGGGTGGCGTGGAGGACTTCGCAGCCATCTCACGTGTATGACTCCTCGTGTTCATATAATAAATAAAAATAAGACAAAGTAAATAAAGATTGCTAATAAAATTTTTGTCCAGTAGAAACATAGCATAAGTGATTCTCTACACGAACTACAAAAGAAACTCATCTAAAAATCAATGCTAAACATACTTAGTATCAAGATTAAATCAAGAACAAGACCTATGTTTAGATTGGCAATGATGAATGATTAAGCGAAGATTTTGCACAAACAAGTTGGAGATCGGATGAGAATCATACCTTATATCGAGTGAGTGCGAAGAATCGAAGAAATATTGAGTAAATTTGAAGATACAATGGAGGTGGTTTAAAATTTGGAGGAAGAAGAAAAAGAAAATAGATGATTTGGGATTTTTAGGTTACATCCTCGGGGTGCATATGGCGTCGGCGTACTCGGTACGGGCGGGCGGTACAGAGGGAGCCCGCCCGTACCGGGTGACTTACCTTGGGGGCGACGGTTGCTACCAGGCGGTGCACTTAGTACGGGCGCGCAGTACGGTCGTGGTCGCCCGTACTGCTGGTCGTTAACGCTGCGGTGACTTTTGCTTAAGACTTGATGTTTGATCGAGGGTACGGTATGGGCACGCGGTACGGGCGCGTCCAGCCGTACCAGTGGTAGTTATCGACACTGATTCCTTCCGAAAAAATCAAAATTTCTATCTCCCTTTAGTTTGATATGGTACGGGCGCACGGTATGGTCCACTCTAGCCGTACCAATGATTGTTATCGACACTGTGAACTACAAAAACTCAAGGAATTTGAATAGGAGCTCCATACGCCTTTGCACATCTTATCAAAAGGTTAGATAGCAGCAAAAACACTAAGTAATGATCCAACAATTCTTCTTAGGCCATGTGTTAGTAAAATAAAATATAGAGGATTATCTTGTTTCTTCTCCTCTTTCCATTGGTCTTTTTTGAACACTCTTTATTAAAAAACAAAAACAAAACAAACTAACATGATAGAAAATATAATAGAAAACATAGAGAAACTTTATTTCACATGGGTTGCCTCCCATGAAGCGTTTCTAGTTAAGGTCAATTAGCTTGACCTTGAGGGCAATCACTTAGGTTTGGGGAGCGAAACACCCACTCCAAAGTAGTTTGCTTTTAAAGTAATTACACCATCATCATTATTAGGATTGGCCTTATTTTTACCAGGGAAGTGGACTACTTTAACACACCAAGCCAATGATGCTCTTGAGATGTTATTACATACCTTACACGGAAAAATGACTAAGACTTTTTAGGAAATTTCGGCAGAGTCTCCTCTATTTATAAGGATATCCACGACAGGGAAAATGTAGGAATACAAGAAAGCAAGAATATATCACCAGATAGTACAACTCCATCACCACGATAATATGCCAAATATCTAAACTACTAGGAAAGAATAATTTATCAGCCACATGCAAGAAGATAACCAAAACTGTTTTAAGGTACTAATCAACAGACTCCCAAAATCCATCCAGACAAGCTAAACTTATTATTTAGGAAGGAATCATTCCAAGATAAACGTGAGGTCGTGATGTGTAGTAGGTGGTGTCTCTACTCCCATATTTCCCATGCATGACGTCCTCAAGGTTTACCTAAAAACATGAAAGCAACAAGGGTGAGTACAAAGACTCAACAAGTTCATAATCAAATAGTAATTTTACATAAATCAAAACACCAGGACATTCTTAAACATCATTCATCCATTAGAACATAAAATTATATCCTACATGCCTATATGATCATCTCATCTCATCACGAATACCGGTATCGCTCGAGTGGACACCCGTCGGCATCCACCCGCTCCAACTCATGGAGGGTGCCTCCAAAGTGGATCGCAACCCATCAATGGAGGTCGCAGTGTGCCTACCGAGTAGGTCGGATGATCATCATTGTCATCGTGGATTTGAAAATGTGCATAATATGAACACGCCATCATCATCTTTATCATTTATATCATGAACATAACATAAGAATTAAATAAATTGAGTGAAGAGGGATATGCAAAATTCGCTATCCACCATGAGCTTGCCTCAACCGCGGGGCACAAACTGTGAATTGTAAGACTACAAACCGGAAGTACCGACACCCGACATTTAAACATGCGTCACTCTCAATACATATCATCGCCTCAAAAGCATATAAGCAAAATATATACCATCGCTTCTACGCACAATACTCCGTAAAAATATAAACATGTGGCAACGCCTAAATATTGAAAAAAGAGTAGAGTGAACACCAAGGAACTACCAGCCGGTTAATAAAAGACCAAGGACCAATATGCTTTCTTTAATACTAATTTTTCTAGTGGCACAAGTATGTGGAAAACTGCAAAACTGTAGAGGAGATGCGACTTTTAAGCAACAAATACACACAAACGGTTCCTACTGCCAAAGCCAAGTGTTTGCGCATACACTAAGATGATCTAAGAATGATGGAGACAAGTATCCAAAAACTGATCAGTTGCAAGAAAAATATTCCATAATCAGCAAAAAGCTATAGACCGATCCAAGATACTAACCATACTAAAGAAATCTGGGAACTAAAAGCAGCCCAAAAGTTACAAGACTGACTAACGATTAAACCCAGCAAATCAACAAGGTACTAGAAATCGTCGGAACACTAGATTGTACAGAAATCATACTCTAAAAGACTAGAAACTCCAGGATTCTAGATATTCCCACGATCCCCAAATCTGCAATACCACCTGAACCCATCCTCACTAGAATATAAAATAGATCACTTGATATACTAGGTACCACTAATTAATCGGACAAGAAGCCAAGACCAAAGAAGGCAAAGGGAGTTCTCGTCAAGTGCCGCATCTAATTGAATAGAATAAAAAAGGCAACGATCTATCTAGGCAGAAAAGCAAGGATGCATACCCGATTGCCCCTTCAATCTAGACAAGAGAATACACGCTGCAGCCACAACCGGACTTGACATAGACAGATGCGGTCGGTGACACGGGCAGCGACGCCACAGCTCACGAGTCGGCGGCGGCTGCGAACTAATTACTGAATTATAGGGAAGAGGTATGGCCGGGCAGCTGCCGAAGAACGAGTCCAGCTCGAAATAAAAAAAAAGCCCAGCCCGGCTTGTCTACTAGTACTTTAAGTTATCTCTATCTCTATCTCTATCTCTATCTCTATCTCTACTATCTAAAAAAAATCTCGGTGTTCCGTTTTCTGCCGGTTCCCTTCGTCAAGCTTCATGCCCACCCGCACCCTCTCCCCCGCGTTTCCCTCGCCCCCGCATCTTCGCCTCAGTGCCGCGCCAGAGAGAGTGTAGTCACATCGGAGGGCTTCTCCAGGATGCACGCTGATCTTTGGGTGCCGCCGTCGTCGTCCTAGGCGGCCGCCTCGAGGAGCAGCCAAGATCCAGAATCCACGCGGGAAGCCACCTCCACCCAGTTCGCCAGCGCCGTCATCACTTCTGGTTGAGCTACACCAGGGTCTCCGTCTCCTCCTCCTTAGGCTGTGGCGTCAGGAGCACCCTGGCCGAGGGAAATCTCTATCTTCTCTATCTCTACTATCTAAAAAGAATTTCGGTGTTCCGTTTTCTGCCGCTATGTTATTTCCCTTCGTCAAGCATCATGCCCACCCGCACCCTCTCCCCCGCGTTTCCCTTTTCTTTACGACCAAATCCAATTTTCTCCATCATGTCCCATAGTCTCCGCTAATCTAGAGAGCCACCCCGAATTGTTCCTTCGCCCATCCCTCCCCTCGCCCCCGCATCTTCGCCTCAGTGCCGCGCCGGAGAGAGTGTAGTCACATCGGAGGGCTTCTCCAGGATGCACGCTGATCTTTGGGTGCCGCCGTCGTCGTCCTAGGCGGCCGCCTCGAGGAGCAGCCAAGATCCAGAATCCACGCGGGAAGCCACCTCCACCCAGTTCGCCAGCGCCGTCATCACTTCTGGTTGAGCTACACCAGGGTCTCCGTCTCCTCCTCCTTAGGCTGTAGCATCAGGAGCACCCTGGCCGAGGGAAACAACTGCCGATGCCGGGACTGAAGGCCCTGTCGGCCTCTGCCATGGCCCTCACGAGATTACCGACGACTACCCATCGCCAGACTCCCCGTGGGCATGGTCGTCCACACCGCCGACCAGATGCCCTGGCCTGCCTAGGCCCGGGTGCACCCCTGAAGTAGGGTAGGCGCTGTTGCTGAAGGTCGATAACGAGGGTGTCACAGGCTCACAGCCGCCATCATCGGGCCAGTTTACATCAACCCGCAGATTGCGTCTCTAGGTTGTCGGCGGGCACACAGCCAACACGCTGAATTTCTGGAGTGTGTCGATACCTGGGAAGTCTCTGTTGCCTAATGGCCTTATTTTACCGACGAATTATGCACACCAATGGCTGAATTAGGATTATCAAGGTCACTGGCAACTCCTCGCTCCCACATTGTTCAACACACGGTAGCTTTGGGGTGAGTCAGCTACCTAGGGAGAGTCTCTTCTGCCTGATGTCCTGATGATGATGTCTGGGTCCTGAAGGAGGACTAACTGATCCCTAAGCTATAGGTACTAATTTCTATCTTATTTCCATGCAGAAAATCAAAGAAGATTTATTTCTATGTTTTGAAGGCTTGTTGTGCTGGGGTTTGTACCGACAAGAAAAGTACAGAGGAGGTAATTGCTCTTGCAATCATATGTGGTATCTTAACTTAGTTTATAGAACTCATCAGCTACAAGCCTATAACAAACGGATTTGCTGTTCGGCAGTCGACTGATTCCTGTTCGCTATCAGTCGAATTTTTTCCTGTCGATTAGGCAACAACAACAAGAATCTGCGATTGATTTTGTATTTTTGTTCGCCTGAACATTACGTTGTTGTTACGGACTGGATTTCGTCCCTGGTAGTTTCTCTACTCTATCATTTTGCACCTACGTTGTATGAGCTGTATTTGTTGCATGGAGGTACATGCGTCTTGGATGGAAAATGCATGGCATCTGGGAGAACAAAGTTAGTCTTTGGATTTTACTTGTATTTTTGCGTCTGTTCTTTATATAGCACAAATTATAGCCCATTACATTAATATTACATGATCAGAAACATGTAATTCTAGGCAAACATCACTGTAATTTTACATTTTCGAAGTTTTTACGAGTTTATATACCAGAGTACCAGGTTACACTCCATTACAATAATTTTTACATGATCTGTAACATGTACTTTTGGGCAAGCAATATTGTAATTTTAGTCTTGAAAGTTGAAACCATGTATAGTTGATTTTGTCTCTTTGGGCGAGCAACTTTGTTAGGGCTAATTATAGGTAGCTAGGTAATTGAACCAGTAGCCAACCTATAAAGCTTGTTAATGATTTCGTCTAAGGGCTAGGAGGATCTCCTCATGCCACTTGTCCTCCTATGATTGGAAAAAATTTGACTTATGACGAATTGAAAATCAGTTGAGTGCCAAATACACACTCCCATAACAAAATAGAGCACACTATCGCCTCCAAGGATTTCAGCCTTTCGTTGGTAATCTTTGGTTGGGAGGAACTTGATCTGTTTTAACATTTTTATTTACAAATATCCTCATGTAGAAACATTCTTATATTTCAATTCTTTAGTCCTCTCGGCACTTTTTTTTGCTATTTTCGTTACAGATTTATCCATTGAAATATCAGGTTAAAAATTACAGGTGGGAGTAATAGCGCAAATTTATCTTTGAAACCCATATTTTCTTTTGTGAGTCACTCTAAATTATTTAGATATATAGTCAGTGTGACAAGAACCCGAAGGTGGGTGAAACCAATCAATGCGCTTGGCAGAGAAGAGCATGAACAATTGTTGCATTGTTGCCATTATTTAAGACATAATTTTGACTGATAATTATGCCCTCTGAAGATTGTATACATATTTTTGTTGTTGCAGCTTTGGAGGAACCAAGATATCAACAATTTAGATGAGATGACATGCTTGAAATAAGGTGAGAATGGAAGAAATATATCCTTTCCTCTATCATTTATTTTCCTTGCTCAAATATCAGTGAGTTTCTATAGCTTTATTATGTGTATTGTTTGTGTCGGCTGCAAAGATTGTATCAAGAAGTGGGGTCTCTTACGATATTTATCTTTATCTATTCTTCTTATTCTTTCAGATTTTTGTCTCAGCTTGCATGAACTGAACTCTTGTTTGATTTTTCTTTTGGTAAGTAACTCTGCAAAGTATATGTGCAGAAAGATCACAACCGAAGATTTACTGAAGCTTTCTGGTCGTCTTCGGCTTATAATGGCTCGGGATTACATCCATTATAAGGCCTAAAATAAGTAAATGATTAGTCTTAATGCTACAGTTATACAAATGGTGAGATGATGTACGATAAACACAGTGGTTTTGTCAAAAAATAGTTATGACGATTCTGCATAGAAACAAAATATCCCCAGGTATTTAGCACATGGATCCTCCGAGGGGACGCATGGGGAAGAAAGGTTACGACACGAGAAAGGATGGTGGTTGCCTCGGCGAGCCAACACCTCGTGTGCTTTAGAGGCGGAGGAGATCTGCAACATGGAAAGGTGAGGAGTGGAGTGGCCGGCGGTTGGGTGTGGGAGGAAGATGAGGTGGATGAGAAAAATGAGAGAGGGTTGTTGTCTTATGCTTTGCTTCTACTGCTTGTGCTAATTCATTCATGTATAGTTTCTTATCTCTTAGTGAACTTGATTTGTTTGCGTTGCTGGTGGTAAGCCTCACCAGTTTGCTTGATGATTTTTGCACATAGTTAAATCGCTAACCATTTTTATATACTAGAATATGTATGCCCAGTGGAGCGCAAGGCCTATTTCCTATTAATCAGAAAGATCATTGTGGTCTAACCTCTAGATCCAGTATGGAAGCCATTTCATAATAAATATATAAATTTATTTCGGCTTCCACTACTATTTTACCAGCTTGGTGATATATGACATTAAGGAAATCTTCTTTAGACAATAGGTTTTATGGAAGGTAAATATATAGTAATGTTTTTTCGTTTGCATTTCTCGGTTCAAGTTGGTGATCCAGAGCAGTTAGGTGATTAGCCTGGGGCAGCACCCTTAGTGTAAAAACATTAATGTCTTCATGGTTACTTCAATTTGTGGTTCTTCCATGTATATCTCATGGATGGATGGACCCATTACATATGCATTATATGCTTCTGGCATTTTTAAGCACCAGCTCATTACCCTCTTCATTCTCTCTAGAAACATGAACATGTCACCTGGTCACTGTGTTGGAAATAATTGGAAATTTCTTATTCAATTGCTCTCTTATCAACTGTTTATTGTATAATGATATTCTTCATGAGACGTATTTATTTTGTTGTCGTGTTACCCTGTAGTATCTTTTGAAGCCAGAGGTTGCAAAATAAGCCTTTTCTAGAATAGCTGGAGCGAATTACAACCAGTATTATTGTACCACTACAAGTGACACTATGGGTCCGCTTCTCACGCTTATTCGTGTTAATCGTGATGCTATTCCAGAATCAGACCGGTGCTTCGAGATAGGGATTGTGTCTACCATTGCTTCATAGTTTGCTACTTGTAATTTTCCTCCTCTCTTCTCCTTAAATAAGATGCATCTTTAGTTATTTAATTCTACCTCTTTATGCGAATGCCCAACATGAGTAAGATTCTAGCATAGGAAGGACACACATGAGGAACACCATCTCATTGATTATGTTAATTGAGTATCTACGAAACATACAAAGCTTCGATGGACATCTCAGTTCTGTAGGACCTACAAAGTAAGTTCTCACCTTTTCCATGTTTTTTCTGAGATAAATAGGCTATAAGATTATTGCCTTTAGGTTACAGTAACTTCAGTTTGGATCTCTCATCTCATTATCTTGTTTTTTCATTTGTAGGAGATGCACAGGTACTTGACACTAATGGATGACATGAGATAAGTTGTGACCTGTGTGACACCATTTGGACGAGCATGGAGCACACTTGCGACTCAAGTGCAAACCAACAGAAACTATGGCGTGCTCTAAATTTGGAAGGCTACAAGAAGAAGAGGGCTGAACTTATGGATCCAAGGCTATTAATATAGGAGATTCCACAACAAGTTCATAATACAAAGTTCCTATGGATTTTGTTGTGCTAGAGCTGGTGGAACACATGGAATAAAATCAACGATGAAGGGAAATCTTTCATGCATGATCATGTCCTTGATCAAATCAGGAGATCGACTTTAGAGCTTCAAGATTTCTTAAGCAAACTAAGTATGTCAAAAATCTTATCAGAGGAAAATTGGAGAGATCCTAATCCTGATGTCACAGAAATGAACATCTGCGATAGTTTTCTGGCTGGTAATGTGTATCTCTTCTTGGAAATGATCATTTGATACAACTTCGACTAAAATCAGAGGCCTTATGGTATGTCTTGTCTGATGTAGCTTGAACTGAGTGATAGACTGTTACTCATTCCTGATACTCTTGACAAAAATAAGTGGGTAAAAATCTAATTAGAGAGATACACACTTTGTTTGACCATATTACTATGATAAATTTTTGTTCGGTCATATATAGGATTGTAATAATATTCACTCTAAGATTTTAATGTGGGGAGAAGCCTTATGAATAAACGCATGCTTCTTGGGAGAGTAAGAGTGTCCTTTGTCTTATGTTGTGTATACCAATGGGGAGAAAAGGGAAATAATCCAGCCTTCGGTAATTTACTTATGTCATTTAATTGCATTCTAGCACCAGCCTAGGAGTAAGGACAGTCAAGTTAGTCCGTAACTTTTAGATATATTGCAATTGTGTTGTGTTCATTATGTTCGTATATTATTTCAATATATTATTAAGCACCCTCTTCTACTTTATGTTGGCAAATCATATTTTTGCGGTAACATTCCCTTGCCTCTGCTTGAACTACGAGTAAGTTGATGGAAGTTGAAAGAAGCCGGCTCAGTTCATTCAACCCACACTCTCCGTGTTGCATACTATCGACTCCCTAGCCTCCATCTCATGGTTGGAACCGTTTATCTGTCACATTTGCATATGCAGAAAAGATGGTGTAGTCTTGGACTTTGCCGGCCCAAAATTTTGTCAGTTGACAACTTTGATTTTGGAGTTGTTGCACCCTACATCAAAGTTGATGGCAATGAAATGAAGTCTGCATTTTTTGGTTTATACTAACAATTCACCTGAAATTTTTAATACGGAGCTATACTTAAACTTGTGTCATATGCAACGCTTCTTGGCAGTCATGTTGAGGTGACATGGGACGACACTCTGGATAAAGGCGTGCAGGAGTTTCAGAAGAGGGGCTATAACCTGTTCACCTAAAGTTGCCATTCCTTTGTCGTGAACAATCTCAACCAGCTCTTCTCCTAGCTGCCATGATGTTCGTACGAGGGCACTAGGTGAGTGTGATGTGTGGCGAAGACCTTCCACCATTCCATGTGGTGCTCACCATCGGGGGTCTCCTCGGCGGCACGATGTTCCTTGCTAGACTGCTCGCTTTCACCGCCACCATGACCACATGGTTCCTTGTGGGTCCTACGGCATCAAGGGCCTTGTAGAATTTTAGCCTAAGTTTGATTCGGGACTTGGGGTCTCCTTGCGATCAATGAATGTGTGTTTTTCCTTGCATGGATGTGGAGGCTATTTGTGTTGGGGTCATACCTTAATAAATTTATTGATCCAGTTCAGGTACTTATTTACCAAAAATACTTATTTTTTCCTACTGAATAAAATTTTATTGTAAGGTGAAATAGATTGATGGGTGCTGAATGTGTGTAATGGTGTTAGAGGCTTCAGATACATTTAGCATGTGAAAATATGTGTTCAATACTCTTTCAAGTTGATATCTTTGGAAAGAGCATAATAGAGATTTTTTTTCTCTTCAAAGCAAAAGTTAACCGCAAACAAATCTCCATACTTTTGCAGTAGGTGTGAAATAAACTTAAAAAACTGTCATGGCTATTGATTTTCAGTTCCTAATCCAGAGAAAAAAGATTTTTTTTTTTGCTAAAAGTGAAGCTGCTCCAAAAATGCCTTTATTGACGTTATTATTTCTTATGGGGTCACTACGACACTGAGTGATGGAGCGACATGAAGTCGATATGGAGAGTTAGAGTTGATGAAGATGAAGAGTCAATTACCATAACACACTCAAACTTAATACAAGCAATGGAAATGCTGAGCACGCTTTGCTTCATATCAAAATTAGATGAGATTTTATTCCATTCCTCTTTTTTTGTCTATAACGCACATTATTTGGTTCTCTCCTACCTGAGAAAGCCCCCTTTAAGCTCGTTCGTGGTTCTTAACCTCATATTATACCATGGTAATTAAAAGCTTACCAAAACTTAACTGACATGAATGTAAAAAAGATGGCGTATAGTCGCACCCGTTGCATCGCATGGGCATTTTACTAGTAGGAATAAAAGGTGTGTGTTCGTCCTTCTATTATCAAAACTATAGAAGGTCAATACGGGTGCTACTACAGTTTTTCAAATGATTTCAAATATTAGTACACACTATTTTCTTTACTCTTTTTATTTCTAACTTCATACCTTCGAGTCATTCTTAAAAATCCTTGATGACTTATTTTTTTCTTAAATAGACATAAAAAACTAGCATCTAAATCTGGGGTGTTACAACTACAAAAGGATCTCTAGATGGTGGTCCTATCCTTACATTCCTTTCATATAAATTAATCAAAACTTTAATAGTTCTTAGAAATGGCCTACCTAGAATTATAAGGCTATGGGATCTTCAGACATGTCCATAATAACAAGATCAATAAGAGTGAGACTACCTTTAATTTCAACAACTATATTTTCTTTGATCCCAACAGCTTATTTATAAGTCGAATTAGCTAGATGGAGTCTTAATTCGGTTGTAACAAATGGCCCCAAGTTTAACTTATCGAATAGGCTTTTGGAAATTGTTGAGACGCTTACACCAAGATCACAAAGTGTGGATATCTCACTAACTCCCAACTTAATTTTAATAGTGGGCTCAAATATATCATCCACCTTAGCTAGAAGCTTATCAGCTAGTTTTTATACTCCATCTCTAAATCACGAACCTTAGATGCTACATGTTGTATAAATTGTTGGTACATAGCAGCATTACCTTGTTCTATACCTGGATTCTTAACGGTGATCATCTTCAATAGATCTTCCACGGTATATTCTGGTGTTGGCGCGTTGCTATAATCCAGCTCTTTAGGTTTTTAAACATTGGTAACCACCCTCATCATCTTGAGGTCTTCTACCGGATTTGGCTCGGATTTGCCAGCGAACTTTGCTAGTTTGAGAGCTTGGCTCTCGGCTACCTTACCCAACTGAGCATCCACGGTCTTTGTTCTTTCCTATTGTAATACCCCAATTTTAATACTAACTCTTTGTATTAATTTTATACAAAATAATGAGGAACCTGATGATACTGATACAATCTGAGAGTAGGAAATAAAAGAGAATAGTTTCAAAAAAATGGAAGTCCTAGTGCTCGTACAGTCGATCTGCTATTGAAGACAAATAACAGCTACAAGTTGCTCTAGCTAGTGAAGCTATCTTAAAAGCAGACCATGACGTTGTAAGGAGGAGAAATAAGATGAAAGAAATAAGAGGGTTGGGCTGGGATTTTTGGACCTGAACTATGCTGATATTTCCTAGCTGCCCTGGCCATTTAGTTTAACCTTGGGTGGATGCCGTCACCATATCTCTGCCCTAATCTTTTCCATGCCGCCGCTTCCGATTTGTGGCCTGAGACGTTGCCAGAGTGTCGCTAGGCTCGAACATCTTCAACAAGTCGTAGTCTATAGTCTGCCATGGGGCTTGCCTCCTACAGTTGTTATATCTCACACGAGGGTTCAACACCACTGATCCGCCATTCTCTTCAAGAGGTACTCAAAGTCATTCGCTAATTGCTTTTGTTTCATGAGTTTTGGTCAATTTCCAGTTTGTGTGAATTGTCGCACCTATAGCAGCGGAGTTGTCATTATTTTAGATCAAGTATAGTTTTAAATCCTTCTAGGCAGCAGTCAATCGATAGTGTACTATATTAGTAGATTGATTTTGGTAAATTGAATAATTCCTCCGTCTAGTGGCGCTATGGTAGCAGACAGAAACGAATGATTGATTTGGTCACCATGTTGCGATCCATTTTTTTATTTGGTACTATTAAGAGGTATCACAACCGTGTAATACTAGGGAGTTTCTGTTCTATTTTAATTTCTCACGGGAGGATGTGTAGCTTCGCATGTACCTGACATCATTGCTGCTAGTAATTTTAGTTTATAAGATGGTCCTCGTTCGGTCATAACCTGTAGCTAGCTTTAGCATGTTTGAAGTTCAGTTTTACCATTTGATGTTGTTATATTGAGACCTTTTTTGGCGTTTCTGAATATATTGGAGAAAGTTAACAACATATTCTTCGTGTAGGAGTGATGCCATATTTGCTTGTATGCTTATGTAATGATGTTGTGTATTGAGTGATGTATGTTTCTATAACAGGTGTTGATACTTCGGGTTCAATACATATGATTTATAGATTGTGTCATTGACTAAGGAAAGTTGATCACGGGGTAATACTTTGCATGATCCCCTCACTTAACTTTTATTTTATAGCACTTGTTCTTTATACAATTATTATATATTGGTTATATGTGTGGAAATAAAGTGGATATAAGAAAGGTTACAGTTGCGCTTGCATTGTGCATAGCATGTTGAAGACAGTGCATAGTGTTTGTCAACACCCGGATTTTTAATCTCAGATGCCTGTTATGTCATTCATCGCAATCCCAAGATTACCATTTTTGCGAGACATAACAGATTAGATATCACAGTACATCATCCATTACAAACCATACATAAAGTCTTACACAAATAAGGATCTCATGATCTAGTCTTAATAGAACAAGCAACGGAAATAAAAGATAAGCGTAGCGGTGGGGTCCATCTTCAGGGGCACATGCAATGCTGACGAAGGCAGATAGTCCTAGTTATCATAGCCATCCTGCGTGCTATCATCTTGGTAGTCTCCTTCATAATCTGGCATGAGAATAGCCAGGGACAAAAGCCATGAGTACTCTTTAAGTACTCGCAAATTACCACTAACAAGTAGTATAGTTCTAATATAATGTGCTAACTCTAAGTTTAACTATAAGGTTAAGTTTGAAACCTAAGTTGAGTTCAGAAGCAAAGAAAGATAAAATAAAGTTCTAGAATCACTTAAGTTGGGAAGCTAGTGTCATAAACACAACCCTGTTGTGGTCAAGTCAAAATTCAACATTCATTTCATAAGTTATTTTGAAAATATCTGACAACGAAACAGTATGGCCATTCCAACTGTCCATAACCGCGGACGCGGCTATTCGAATAGTTGGACACTCTGTAGAGGTGGTACACTTTCACCACAAGATTCGATACATCTGTCAGGGATAACCCTGAATCATCATACCTAGTATAAGCACCTCTCCTATGAGCATGGCCTCCCAACCATGACCATCTGTCATCTTGGGCACTGCATAGGTGGTCAAACTTCTGGCTAAGCCTTACCCAATTCAGGTATTGTGGTTGTACGGTAAATTTTGAATGGTATCACATCCGAATCCAACCATCAGTTTTATAAAAGGCTAAGGCTCATGCCTCAACATTTTCATCATCATAAACCATTTGTGTTTCTCAACATAGTTCAAAACATCTCAATAGAATGACTCATCATTCCAAGGTTTTCTCAATTCATTTTCACTAAGTGTTCCCATCTAAAGTGACTCAAGTTTTTATCTACTCTAAACTACTAAGTTAAGAGTGTTCACTAAGGTGGAAAGATGGGATCGATCTCATGCCATAGAATGACATCTAAAGTTTAGCTCAATAGGCCAAGTTTTATACTCTTTATGCTACCTTCAAAATAGGTAAAGGACTTTGTGTAAAGTAAAGGAAGTAAAGCTTAAAATTAATACTTGGGGTAAATACTAGTCAAAGTGGTATAACCAAAGCATGCATTGTTAATGCTGGCTTGCTAGCATAATAATACTTGCAAGTGTTAGCTTGCCTTGGTTGGTGCAGTGGTTGAAGTTTTCTTCCTCCTCTTGATAGGACTCCTCCTCCTCAAAAAGGGTTCCTAGTTATGCCTCTCTTATAGACTAGCTTGTTGATTAACAAGATGATCAAGGTTTCCTGATCATAGACATTGGATGTTGTTAATAACAAGGTCACACCATTGGTGGAATGATGTGATGAACATTCATCCAAAGTATAGCATTACGATCAAGTCATTATGTTTATATTGCTATAACATCATACGAAGTAATCTTAGTCCTTAGACCATGAGATCATGTTAATTGCTAACACCGGAAGAGTATCTTGATAACATCAAACGTCACACCGTAACATGGTGTCTATAAAGGTGGGTTCAGTGCTACGAAGGTGTTATGTTGAGGCTCATGGATCAAGAGTGGGATTTGTCCATCCCGATGACGAATAGATATACTCTGGGCCCTCTCGGTGATATCACATTGAAATAGCTTGCAAGCAAGTGATGTGATCACTAGAATGTTATATCACGGGAACGAGAAAAGAGTGCATGTCGGTAACGAGATCAAACTAGGTATGGAGATACCGATGATCGAATCTCTGACATGTAATATATCGCGAGACAAAAGGATTTAGTTACTAGCACTAAAGGTTCTCACGATCACAGAAGTCATCGTTGAATGTGTAGGAGTCAATATGGATCTCCAGGTCCCGCTTCTGATTATTGATCTGAGAGGGGTCTCGATCATGTCTGCATTATTCGCGAACCGTAGGGTGACACACTTAAGGGATACCGACACCATTTGGAGCAAATATGTTTCAGATAAAGATTTAAGAAAGCGCTGGAATTATTTCAATAGACACCGAAACTGTTTCGGGTGAAATTGCTGAAATTGGTTTTGCATGTAATATTGAAATGTTGCAGGGGGTTTTATGTGAATGTTTGTTAATTAAAGTAATTAACAAAATTCTAAATAAAAAATAATAAAAGAGTTTTATTAAATGAGAGAGCATTAAATTTGGAGAAATTTAATGCATTTAAAGTGGAGACTTTAAAAGGGAATGTGAAGAGGCATTTTAATATGGAGGGGTTACCACCACATGAATGGAGGAGGTGAAGAGACACCTCCTCCATGCGCCGGCCATGAAGGAGGGGCACCCCCCCTCCTTCTATAAAAGGCCACCCTCTCCTCACTTCTCACACACACCTCCTTGTGAAGGATCTCTCTCCCCCTCTAGTATTATTTCCCCATGGTCTCGGATTAGCGAGATACATGTTCCCGGTGGCTTTATCTGGAAAGGAGTTGCTTCTTCTGCTGCTTTGCTGGAGCGAGGGACGGAGGTTATCGGGGTACCAGACGTGTGTGCGATCACGGATGCACCACTGCTTTGCGGTGCTGGACTTGGTGGTGCTGGAGCTGGATCTGAAGGACGTGCTGGAGCCAGACCTGCTCGGGCTTCCTCACGATCTTGAGATAGGCAAGTGTACGACTACATCAACCACGAGTTCCTACTCGTTAACAAAACTCGTTGTCTTCGAGGGTAAGTTCTTGTTGTATGTATGTCCACCCGTTGCTCTGTACCTAGTAGATAGATCTTGGCGTGTAGTTCACACCATAGGAATTTTTTTGTTTTCTATGCTGCGGACCCAACACAATAGGCCAAGTTTTATACTCTTTATGCTACCTTCAAAATAGGTAAAGAACTTTGTGTAAAGTAAATGAAGTAAAGCTTAAAAATAATACTTGGGATAAATACTAGTCAAACTGGTATAACCAAAGCATGCCTAAAGCATCTTTGCTTGGGTTATCTAGATTGCAAGGGTTAGCTTACATTGTTAATGGTGGCTTGCTAGCATAATACTTGCAAGTGTTAGCTTGCCTTGGTTGGTGCAGTGGTTGAAGTTTTCTTCCTCCTCTTGATAGAACTCCTCCTCCTTGAAAGCTTGGTCGGTACTATCGTCTATAAATACATACGGAGTACACAATCACCAAACAATACTTAACTAGTCTAATTAGCACTCTAAGGCACACATTTGATGATCTATTATCATCACAAGCATCACAAGTTTTATTAACTAGTTTCATTCTTTTTATTTAAGAAAAGTAATTTCTACTCATTGAAAATTAACTAAGATTTAATATTCACCACTTAAAATAGCGGATCATGTGGACACATGTCATCACCACATATTCTAACATGTGGGAATGTGATTTAAGGGTTGGCTCATAATTACTTTGGTTTAAGTTTATTATTTAATTATTTAAAGTGACTAGAAATGCCTATATAGCATTATTTTGGTACTAATCCAAAGTCACTACATGTAAACCTTAATATTATTACATATTCAGATAGGTATGGTTAAATGTGATTTTTGAGAGTTGGAATCAACTCAAAAGCTATCATGGTTGATTTTATAAAAATGATTGAATGTGCAAAAGCTTCTGTCTTGTTATTTTTACTAAGAGAGATCTCTAACTCTAATTGAATTAAATCCAACGGGCTTGGATATATATCTTTTCAGTGTCTTTCTAACAAAATTTGAATCACTCCATTTGGATTTGTAAATCTCTCTAAATTGATTTTCAAACTAGGGGACAAAACTAGGTTTAAACTAAAATAGAAAAATCCTAATTCAAACTAATTGGGTCACGCGGGAAAGCTAATGGGCCGGCCCAGTGACACTACGCGGCACGGGGCACAACTAACAGGGGGTCCATCGGTCAGAGGCTCATTACACGCGAAGCGGTACGGGGCGATTTGGGCCGTTAGATTAGAAATAGGATCAACGGCTGGGGCTCGTCGTCGACGACGAACAGGTCACTGACAAGGACAAACCCTAGCAGCTCGGTGGGGGTGCTCAGGGGGCGTACCAGGGCTCCAGTGACGACGACGATCTCAGGGGTGGTCGAGGCAGCTCCAGGGGTGGACGAAATCAACGTCGCCTTCTCCTCCTCTGCTGCAGGCTCCTCCGATGAACAAGTTCTCGCGCTTCTCCGGCTAGAGGTGGGGAAGGGTCAGTGAGGTGAGGGGAGGTGAGTGGTGTGCAGAATGGAGCTGGGGGTGGCCTCTATTTATAGCTCGACGGTGCGACCGAGAGTGATAGGCGGGCGGCTCCGGCGAGGGCTGCACAACGTGCTAGCGGCGTGGCTGTGAGCGGTGATCGATGCGCGGTCTCCTGGCGGTGCTCTAGGGCTTTAATGCGGGCTTAGGGATGGTCGTATGCGGTCGGGCGGTGCTCACGCTCTGAACGGCAGAGTCGGCGGTCTCCACGGCGAGCGGTGGCTGTGGTGCAATGGGCGGCGAACGGGCATGTCTGGGGTGTTCCTGGGGTCGTGGGGGAGCGGTGGAAACGGCCTGCGGTCGAGGGGCGGCGTGTGCACGCGTGTCGGGCGCGGAGCTCAGCTGGTGCTCGGCATGGCGCAGACACTCATTGCGCGGCGCTCAGCTGGTGGTCCACGGCTTGGCTGTGCTCGGGGAGGGGACAGAGAGTGGCGGTGAGGTCCGGGCTAGCTACTAGACATGGCGAGAGAGAGAGAGAGGCGGTCTGCTGCAGCGAGGCAAAGTTTGGCCGACGAGTTGGTGCTCGAGGTGGCATGGCCTTGCTGCTAGGGGTAGGGGATGGGGTGCTAAAGCTCTGGTTGGATCAAGAGGGAACAGAGGGATTAAATGGAGATCAATTGGGGGCAAAACCCTGTGCAAAACAATGAGCTAGGTTTAGAGTTAGATTCTTGCCTGCCAAGTGTTTGAGGAAATGGCCGCAAGAAAAATAGTTTTGAATTTTGAAAAGAATTTTGGTGGGTGTCCTAGTATTAAGCTTGAGACTCTGTGGGTGCTTGGGTTTTGAAAATTGAGCTCATTTGAGTGGTTTTTGAAATAGTGGGATCTTCCCATATGAAATAGATTCAATTTTTAAATGCCATTTAAAATTAGTGTTTGAATGTTTTTGGCAGATCACAAAGTGGGCCTTGGTACATCATTATGTGTACTATCAAGGAGTGCAAAGATCCACATTTATCTCTGTTAGGTTTTGAGTACTAGGAATAGACAAAGTAGGCATGCTGATTAAAATGGCACAAATGACCATTTGGTTATTTTATTCATTTTGATTTGTTTTTCTATGGGATTTGTTTGGGAATGATTTAGATGATGTTTATTTCACCTAACAATCATTTTACAAGCAATGGATCACTTAATCATGGCAATTCAAATCAACTCCTATTTTAAATGCACAAACATATGAATGCTTTAGTAATTTGATTTGGAAAAGTTTTTGTTAACCCTAATTTTGATGATTTGGATCTTAATAACCTTGGATTAAAGTTTTGGGATGTTACAAACCTTCCCCCCTTAAACAAAATCTCATCCCGAGATTTACAAAGAAAACTAGGAACTAAAGAGATCTGGGAACTCTGTCCTAATGTAATCTTCTCGCTCCCAAGTGGCTTCCTCTTCGGTATGGTTGCTCCATTGAATCTTGAGAAACTTGATACTCCTTCCTGGTGGTTCTGTAAGCTTCTTCTAGGATACGGATGGGCACTTCACGATAGGTTATGTCGTTGTTGATCTCCACAGCTCGGTGATCGATGTTCTTGAAAACTTCCTCTTTTCCGGCACTTCCAGGCATTTGCGAAGTAATGATATATGGAACACATTGTGGATGGCTGACATCTCTTCAGGTAGTTCCAGTTGATACGATACTTCTCCTCGACGGTTCCGAATCTTGAAGGGCCCGATATATCTGGGGGCTAACTTTCCTTTCAGACTAAAGCGTTGGGTTCCTTTCAATGGCGAAACCTTGTGATATACAAAATCTCCGACATTGAAAGTTAGGTCTCTCCTTCTCTTGTCAGCATAACTCTTTTGTCTGGATTGGGCGGTCTTGAGGTGCTCACAGACTTTGTGAACTTTCTCTTCAGCTTCTCGGAGAATGTCGGGTCCAAAGATCTGACTCTCTCCTACTTCCGACCAATTCAAAGGGGTACGACACTTTCTTCCATATAGGAACTCAAATGGTGCCATCTGCAAACTAGCTTGATAACTGTTGTTATATGAGAATTCTGCGAAAGGCAGTCAGTCTTCCCATTTTGATCCGTATTCTAACACACAAGCTCTGAGCATATCCTCTAAGATCTGGTTGACTCTCTCCGTCTGTCCATCAGTTTGCGGGTGATACGCGGTGCTGAAATTCAACTTGGTTCCTAATCCTTCCTGGACATTCTGCCAAAACCTCAAGGTAAACTGGGTTCCTCGATCTGATACTATGGTCTTGGGGGTTCCATGCAGACTAACAATCCTAGCAATATACAGCTCGGCTAGCTTCGCACTCTGGTAGGTAGTCTTGACAGGTATGAAGTGAGCTACCTTGGATAGTCTATCAACTATGACCCATATTGAGTCATTTCCCCTACTGCAAGCAGGCAAACCAGTGATAAAGTCCATTCCGACGGAATCCCATTTCCATTCCAGAACCTGCAATGGTTGCAATAGTCCTGCGGGTCTCTGATGCTCTGCTTTGACTCTTTGACAGATGTCACACTTGGCGATGTAGCTTATGATTTCTCTGTTCATCTTGTGCCACCAAAATTGCTCTTTCAAATCTTGATACATCTTTGTTCCGCCGGGGTGGATAGAATAAAGAGTATCATGAGCTTCCTTCATGAAAACTTGCTTTAGCTCCGAATCTGCTGGCACATAGATACGTCCTTTGTACCACAGAACTCCTTATTCGTCTTTAGTGAATCCAGGTACCTTTCCTGTACCAATACGATGTTTGATTCCGTCGATACTTTCATTTCCCTTCTAGGCTTCCTTGATTTGGCTAATTAATGTGGGTTGAAGTTCAATACTAGCTAAGAATCCTTTGCTAACTAGCTCAGTTCTGAACTGCTCCAACTCCTCATACAAACTTGGTTGCTTCTCCTTGATCATGGTGTTTAGCCTACATGGCAATCTGCTAAGAGCATCCGCTACCACATTGTCTTTGCCGGGGTGATAGTGAATGTCAAGGTCATAATCCTTGATTAACTCTATCCATCTCCTTTGCCTCATATTCAGCTCCTTCTGAGTGAAAATATACTTCAAGCTTTTGTGATCTGAGTAAATCTCACAACGATTACCCATCAGATAATGACGCCATGTCTTCAATGCCAAAACTACGACTGCTAATTCAATATCATGGGTCGGATAGTTCTGCTCATGCTGCTTCAGTTGTCGAGACAGATACACGATGACTTTTCCTTCTTGCATCAATACACATCCGAGACCAATCTTGGATGCATCACAATATACATCAAACGACTTCTTGATATCTGACATGATCAATATTGGGGCTGATATGAATCCCTTCTTCAGCTCTTGGAAACTGGCTTCACAGTTGTTGGTCCATTCAAACTTCTTGTCCTTCTTCAACAATTGGGTCATGGGTCTGGCGATGCTCGAGAATCCTTCTACGAACTTGCGGTAGTATCCTGCTAATCCGAGAAATGCAGGGACTTGGGTTTGAGTGGTTGGGGCTTCCCATGCTTCGACATCTCTCATCTTGGCGGGATCAACAGAAACTCCTCCTGCAGACACAATATGTCCTAGGAATCCTACTTCTTTCAGCCAAAACTCACACTTGCTGAACTTGGCATATAACCGATGCTCTCTCAGGGTTTCTAGGATGATTCTCAAATGCTACTCATGCTCTTCTTCTGACTTGGAGTAGATAAGGATGTCATCGATAAACACAACTACAAAATTATTTAGGAAATTCATAAAGATCTTATTCATGAGATTCATGAAATAAGCAGGGGCATTGGTTAATCCAAAAGACATAACCGATACTCATATAAACCATAGCGAGTAGTAAAGGCGGTCTTCGGAATATCCGTTGCACGAATCTTAAGTTGGTGATAACCAGTCCTAAGATCAATCTTTGAGAATACCTGAGCTCCAGTCAACTGATCAAATAGATCCTCTATCTTTGGCAAAGGGTACTTGTTTTTGATGGTGACGTCATTCAACTTTCTGTAATCTATGCACAAACGGTTGCCTCCATCTTTATTATTGACGAATAACACTGGTGATCTCCATGGCGAAGCGCTTGGTTGAATCAAGCATGTTGCCAACATAGCATCCAACTGCTTCTTCAGTTCCACTAACTCTGAGGGGTTCAAGCTATAGGGTCTCTGGGCTATGGATCCGGGTCCGGGGATTAGTTCGATAATGAACTCAATATCCCCATCCGGGGGCATACCTGGCAATTCATCTGGGAATACGTCGGGGTATTCACAGACTACTCTTACTTGGTCTATGGTGGGTAGGGCTAGACTCTTGTTGCACTTGAATTGACGAGGTAAGGTTTCAGATATTTGCTCTACTGTTACTCCAGAGCTACTGCTCATGGTGATGGCTTTCTTAGCACAGTCTATCATTCCTTTATGCCTTGACATCCAGTCCATACCTAGTACTACTTCCAATCCTTTGGTTCCAAGTACAATTAGGTTGGCATAAAAATCTATCCCATGTATCCTGATAGGTACAACTTTGCAAATTTTTCTAGCTTTTGTAGTTGATCCGGGGATTTGAACTATCATGACATGCTTCAAGTTGGTTGGGTGAATCTTACTAGTGTATGCAAATTCTTCGGTGACAAATGAATGCGATGCTCCCGAATCAAACAATACCCTTGCTAAAACTGAGTTGACAGAAAACATACCTAGCACTACATCTGGTGCTTCCTGGGCTTCTTCGGCGTTCATGTGGAAGAGACGACCATTGCGGTTGTGAGGGTTCCCTGGGGAAAATCTTCTCCCTGGTTGAACACGACGCTGCTGTTGAGCTGGGGCATTCACATTGGCAGTGGCAGCAGTCTTCTTGGGACACTCATTGGAATAGTGACCCTTCACTCCACACTCGAAATAGGTGATCTGGGACTTGTCCTTTGCTGCGACAGGCACATCATTGCTGCCAGTTCTGGGTGCAGTGTTGTTGTTGTTGCTCTTGGGAGGGGCACGATTGAAATTGTTGGTGTTGCCGGAGTTGTGATTGTTTCCCCTGGACTTCACATTGCCCCCGCTACGGTTGGGGTAGCTTGGGCGAGACATTGGGGGTCGGTTGTTCCTTGGTGCATATCCTGGTGAGGGGTTGGGACGGTACTTCTGGTGACTGCTGGATCCTAATTGCTACATCATACGACGTTTGCGGTTCTCGTTTGCCTGGTTAATCTTCCCTTCCATCTGAATGGCAGAGTCGACTAACTCCTCGAGATCCTCAAAGCCGATGTTGACGAGGACAGTCTGCATCTCATCATGCAGTTTGTTCAGGAATCTCTCCTTCTTCTTAACCTTTGTGTTGATCTCATCAGGGGCATATCTTGCAACCGTCAGGAATCTGTCACGGTATTCCACCACAGTCATTCTGCCTTGCTTCAAATCGTGAAACTCATCTCTTAGTCTGGTGACTAGACCCTGCGGCACGTGGGTGCGGCTGAACTTGGTTTTGAAAGCTTCCTATGTCATCACTTGACCATGGTTCATGTTACGGATACTAGTCCACCAAGCTCTTGCATCTCCCGCCAGGTAGTGGGTGGCGAAGAGAACTTTCTCGTTGTCATCAACTCCTGCTACTTCTAAGTTGTTTTCCATTGTCTGTAACCAGTCATCAGCACCTAGTGGGTTTTCAGCTTGGTTAAATATCGGGGGATTGGTATTCTGGAAGTTTTTGAGTTTGGATCCATGGTGATCCTGGTTTCCATGGTTCTGGTTGTTGAGAGCCATCTGGGCAATCTGCTGCAATGTTGCTAAGTTAGCTTGGCGCTCTGCCCTGCTTGCTTATCGGTCTGCGATGAGGTTCTGCAAGATCTGCAGCATTGGGTCTTGCAACAAGCTGCTCCCTCCTTGGTTTCCATGAGTCATCTGAAGATTGAGGTAGATAAAGGGGTAAGAGGGAAAGTTCTAAGGTTCATGGTTTTGATCTCAAGCTAAAACTTTGAGTTTGACACATGTTTTGCAACTAACTTCATTTCATTCATGCAAACAAGCACACAATACAACACACACCACAACAATCAAAGGAAAACAGATGGTTTGAAGAACCATTCTGTAAGCTATGATACAATGGGACCGATACATCTCATGCTACGACAGTGCTCTAGTGCATCTACTCATTGTCAATGAAGTCGGAGTCCTCATCATCAGTGTAGAAGTCCATGGCATCCTCCTCCAGAAAGTCATCATCATTGCTGAGGTAAGAATCCATGTCTCCCTGGATGTCTTCACCCTCCTCCTCTTCTTCCTTTGCGGCAAGCTGAGCTTCCTGCTCCTTGACAGTCTTATCGAGGTCGGCCACCTTCTAGCAAAGACGGGCGATGGTGCGATCTTTCTTCTCGCGCTGGAGGTGAAGAGACTGACGATCCTTGACTAGCAGTGAGAAAGTCTGGGCCTTCTGGGCGGCAATGGCACGGTTGTGGTTGGCGAACTCCCTAGCATTGTCCAATTCCTTCTGGCGATCGTACAGCAGGAAGTCAAGGTTCTCCACTTGACGCTTCAGCTCCGGGTGACTTGGCATCTCCATTGGCATCCCCATGAAGTCACGTCTTGCATAGTGAGAAAAATGGATTCCTTGGAGTTGGTTGACATTGAGGGCACATAGACGTGCGAGAGCTTCATGCATTGCCCTGGCTAATCCATCTAGCCAGTTGTTTTCTCTTACGGAGAACTGGATTCTCCCGGATGTTGGTGCTTCTATGCTTCCTCTAAGATCAGCGGTGACTAGCCACTGCAAATATCCTCCTGGGGGTCCTAGAAGTTGAGCTCCAAGAAACTCCGGATGTGGGCGTCCCAGTAACTCCGACAGTGAATCCAGATCCCTCTCGAAGATCAGTTGACCTCCGTTTCCCAACTGGTAGAACTTGCTGAACTGAGTCTCCATCTACAAGAATTAAGGATGAGGAAATTAGTGAAGTGATCATGACGAGGGTTTAACTCGTCAATGCCCATTGTTATGGACTTGGGTTTTGGAGAAGGAGGGAGCGCTGGAAGTCTCGATTGGCTAGCAAACAAGCACACAGGGACGCAAGGTTTACCCAGGTTTAGGCCTCGTAGAGGACCCTACTCCTGCTTGTTTTCTCTTGATTGATGATGATCCGAAGGATTACAATGTCGCCGATGGCGGTGTATGTGTAGATTAGATCTGGCGTATGGGAGATCGTAGATCTATCTATTAAGGGATTCGCGATGTCTAGATCTATTGTGGCGCAGCGTGGCGATTGAGAGGTTATGTCGTGTCCATCTCGTTGGACCCTCCTAGCCTTTATATATGGGGAGGCTAGGTCTCAGGTACCAATACGAGTTGGTTACAAGGTAGATTAGAACTCTAGTCTTGAGGTTTCCTTGTCTTGTGCGTTTGGGAGTCCATGTCCATATGTGCTTCATACCACTCGAACCGTCATAGGCGTCATGAACCTTGGCAATTCATCGAGTGGGCCTTCCGTCGAGCCGCACCAGGTACGCTGTAGTTGAGTGCCTATTGGGCATACCTATGTCAGTAGCCCCCGAGTGTCCATGTGAATCGTAGATTCGGATGGAGACTCAGAAGTCTTGATCTTTGCATTAGGATGCCGGAGTCGACAATTGTGTCGAGTGCAAAGCACTTATCTCGGAAGTTCATCGGGTTAGTCGAAATTATAGTAGTTCATAGGGATGATGGTAAACGTGCCTGGTGCGCTCGATGGATCGAGACCAGTTAATTGCTCTAGGGCAAAAACAACGCTACCTACTCAAACTCGAGTCTGCGGACTCGAATTCGGAAATTGCTGGCATAATTCGACTCAGGCCGCGGAGGTCTTATAGAGTCAAATCCCAGTGTATAAGTGTGAGCACTCGACGCGTCCGTCAAGGCATGTTCATCGTACCTGCAGGCATAGATATATCTCTGGTAGTGCGTAGCAGATGCGTTGCTAGGCCTTATTCAGGTCTTACCTTCACGCTGTAAACGCGACATCCGAATTTTGTCATCGCGGAGATGATTCGGGTGGCCCAGGAGACGTAATCTCTTTGTAGGGAAAATATGAGGCGGAGTCGCCATAGCCTTCGAGTGTGGATGTTATCAACATACAGTACGATGTATAAATAATCATAGGGTGCACGACCAGCGCTCCCTATGGGAGTAGCCCCCGAGTGCCTGGTTGAGTCGAAGACTCAGGCAGGGACTAAAAACTTTTGCGACTGTTGTCGTCTTTGCTGGTTTCAGTCGAATTTGCTTTCAGCGCCCCCTATGGGAGTAACACGAAGACCACAGTCGAATCATAGATTCGAGTGAAGGGTTTTCATGATGCTTGGATATCTTCACAAATTTATTCGGGTGCGCGGCCAGCGCTCCCTATGGGAGTAGCCCCCGAGTCCTTAGTCGAATAGTGGATTTGAGTGAGGACTCAGTGCGTGTCACTCGAGGATCTGGTATATGCGCGTCCAGTGCTCCAGATTGGAGTAGCCCCCGAGTGTCTGGCAGAGTCGTAGACTCGGGCAGAGACTCGAGTCTTGTATCTTGCAGTGGTAGTCGAAAATCATGCGAGGAGAAACCACTGACCCGGAAGTGCATCGAGTCAGTGTGTCACGCATAAGGAGCTTGAATCGATGATGCAGTTGGAGTCGACAAAGTCACTTCTGCCGAGTGCGTCGCTAGCACCACACCTTTGTAGCATCAAGCGATGCAACCATCCGAGGAGGAACTCGACTCGGGTCTTGAGTGTATGGCGTAGTCAGTTGTTTTGTCGACTCCTGTTTGAGGACCCGATAGAATATCTCGATGCAGTCGACATCCTTGTAAGCTGCATAAAGCATTAAGGAATTGTGAAGTATTTGCATCTTGTAAAGAATATTTGCCTGTTGGCTTGTAAAGTAAAATTCTGGTGCCAATCGAGTCAACACTTTTGCACGGTATGCTAGGCCTTTTCGTTAGCCTGATTACCCTTAGTCTCAGTGCCTTGCCGAGGTACTCGGAATTGAAGGGTTCGACGATCAGACAGAATCAGCTACTCGGGCTGCAGCGTATGAGGTGCTCGAGTGCGCGGAGTCGATGGCACATTAGGTTACTCGAAGAGGGCGCAGCCCCCGAGTGTTTCGAGTGCGATTTAAAAATAATCAGCTCTAAGTAGAGGGAAACTTAGCTTTGTTGGTTGTCACTGTGGACAAGGTTGATGCAATTGTGGGCATAGTCGACATGGCAGCGGGTCGTGTGAAGGAGTCGAAGACACATCAGGTCGGCGAAATCGAAGACCGCAGCGCGACGCCGTAGTCGAAGACCACAACAAGTCGAGTGATGGAGTGGAAGACTTAGTAGGTCGGCGAAGTCGAAGACCGTAGTGAGTCGCCGTAACCGAAGGCGGCAATGGGCCTCGCGGCGGAGTCGGCGGAGTCGAAGACTGTAGCGGCTTGTGGTCACGGGAGTCGAGGGAGCCCCCGAGTCACTTGATATGAAGACCGCAGTCGGTCGTTGAAGTTAAAGACCGCGGCGAGTCGCCAAAACGGAGGGAGCCCCCGAGCCCCCGAGTCATTGGAGCCAAAGATCATAGCGAATCGTTGGAGTCGAAGACTGCAGCAGGTCGAGAGATCGACATCGGATGAGTAGTCAACGTGGCGGTCGAGAGTTGTGCAGCGGTCATGTAGTTGACGTAGCAGCGGGTCACGTGGCGGACGTAGCCGACGTGACGGATCGGAGTCGCGTGGTGATGACGAGTTGCTGCATCCCGAGACTGTAATGGGCCATAGCAGTCGAAGACCGTATTGGGTAGCCTCATCCGAAGACCGTAGAAGTTCACTGGAGTCGAAGGATGTGGCAGGTCGCCGTAGAGGAGGGAGCCCCAGAGTCGCTAGAGTCGAAGATCGTAGCGGGATACCGAAGTCGAGGGAGTCCCCAAGTCACCGGAGTCGAAAACCACAACGGGTCGCACGGCGGAGTTGAAGGAGCCCGCGAATGTAGATTCGATATGGTCGATGTAATCGAGGCGGTGTTCGAGAGCCGATGTGTCGGACAGGAGTCAACACGTCTGCAGGTCGCCGAAGTCGAAGATTCTAGAGGGTCACCATAGACGATGGCGGCCGCGTGTCGCGTGGTGATAACGAGTTGCCGTAGTTGATGACGACAGCGTATCACCACAGTTGAAGACCGCAGCGAGTCACCGATGCCGAGGGAGCCCCCGAGTCGCCGGAGCCAATGGCGGCAGTGGATCCCCGCAGTCGAAGACCGCATCGGGTCGCCGCATTCGAAGACCGTGGCGGGTCGCCATATTCGAAGACCGTGGAAGGTCGTCAGATCCGGTGGCGGTAGAAAGTTGATGCATCTGCGGGTTGGTATATCCCCTGGGCGCATAGTCGCACGGAGGACGGAGTCGTCACAGTAGCGGGTCACCAGATTTTTGTTTGACAAGAGCCGATGCGGCGGCGAGTGGCGCGGGTCAGAAGCGCTCGGACTTCAGGTCGGCTTGCGGCAAATAGAAACGGCGAGTTGACCGTCCACCCGGACATTGATGTCTGGTGTTCCGCAAATTGCATGCTGCATCATAATTCTGCTTGTACTTGCACGTAAACAATTAGTAGATAAAATAAAAATATAATAATAAGTTTAAGTAGAGAGAGATCCTTTTATAATTAGTAGATCTAATGCATGCGTGTGTTGCATTTTTTTCAGCTCAAACTAGGCCTTCCCTAGAACTTGATTGAGCGACAACAAGTTTAGACGTCTTCATTTTTTTCCGGCATGAAGTTGCGCGCATGTTTTGTCCGATCGGTGATGTGACGACTTGTTCGTTCTTCCATGTTCGGGATGCTGATCCGATGCATGTAGGCAAAAACTTCACGACTCGTGATGCAATTTTAATAGTCCATGAGCGATCCAACTTTCCTTGGACAAAATCCTCCAAAACAAACGCATACATGCATGCAATGTTAAATCAGAATAGAATATTAATTAAATAGAAAGGCAACAAGACTGGATAGAAAACTCGGAACCGATCTGGTAGTTCACGTGTGTGATTTTTTTAGGTTGATTTCTCATGTGCCCGCGTTGCAATTATTGGCAGCACCGGATCGTTTGACTCCTAATTCCCGAGTCCCTGGATGGTAGGCGAGGATGAAGTCGGCCGCTCCAAAGATGTCGACGAAGCTTTGCGTACCAATGCAGATCCAGGTTCCCGAAGACCAGCAAGTTATGGATCGCTTAATCGTAGATCGCTGTTTATGAAACCGTCGAGATCGCAACATCAGCGCGCCCAGTTCCAACAGACAGCGCCAATTGACGAGGGTTTAACTCGTCAATGCCCATTGTTATGGACTTGGGTTTTGGAGAAGGAGGGAGCGCTGGAAGTCTCGATCAGCTAGCAAACAAGCACACATGGACGCAAGGTTTACCCAGGTTCAGGCCTCGTAGAGGACCCTACTCCTGCTTGTATGCTCTTGATTGATGATGATCCGAAGGATTACAATGTCGCCGATGGCGGTGTATGCGCAGATTAGATCTGGCGTATGGGAGATCGTAGATCTATCTATTGAGGGATTCGTGATGTCTAGATCTATTGTGGCGTAGCGTGGCGATTGAGAGGTTATGTCGTGTCCTTCTCGTTGGACCCTCCTAGCCTTTATATATGGGGAGGCTAGGTCTCAGGTACCAATACGAGTTGGTTACAAGGTAGACTAGAACTCTAGTCTTGAGGTTTCCTTGTCTTGTGCGTTTGGGAGTCCGTGTCCATATGTGCTTCATACCACTCGAACCGTCATAGGCATCATGGACCTTGGCAATTCATCGAGTGGGCCTTCCGTCGAGCCGCACCAGGTACGCTGTAGTTGAGTGCCTATTGGGCATACCCATGTCAGATCAAGTGTGTCAATTTTTAAGTAGTAATGTAAGAATTTGAGAACATGATTTTTGAGAAAGAATGAATTCCCAAGGATAAGAGAGGAAATAGTTTTTCATAAATACTCACTTTGTTTTAAAACTAAGTTTTTGTTCGAACGTCCATTCTAACTAGGGTCTCCTATGGTCAGGATGGCTCTGATACCAACTTGTCAACACCCGGATTTTTAATCCCAGATGCCTGTTATGTCATTCATCGCAATCCCAGGATTACTATTTTTGCGAGACATAACAGATTAGATATCACAGTACATCATCCATTACAAACCATACATAAGGTCTTACACAAATAAGGATTTCATGATCCAGTCTTAATACAACAAGCAGCGGAAATAAAAGATAAGTGTAGCGGTGGGGTCCATCTTCAGGGGCACAAGCAATGCTGACGAAGGCAGATAGTCCTAGTTATCATAGCCGTCATGCGGGCCATCATCTTGGTAGTCTCCTTCATAGTCTGGCCATGAGAATAGCCAGGGACAAAAGCCATGAGTACTCTTTAAGTACTCGCAAACTACCACTAACAAGTAGTATAGTTCTAATGTAATGTGCTAACTCTAAGTTTAACTATAAGGTTAAGTTTGAAACCTAATCTGAGTTCAGAAGAAAAGAAAGATAAAATAAAGTTCTAGAATCACTTAAGTTGGGAAGCTAGTGTCATAAACACAACCCTGTTGTGGTCAAGTCAAGATTCAACATTCATTTCATAAGTTATTTTGAAAACATCTGACAACGAAACAGTATGGCCATTCCAAATGTCCATAACCACGGACGCGGCTATTCGAATAGTTTGACACTCTGCAGAGATGGTACACTTTCACCACAAGATTCGATACATCTGTCAGGGATAACCCTGAATCATCATACTTAGTATGCAGATAATCAAACATAACCTTTCCTTTACACACCATAGTATAAGCACCTCTCCTATGAGCATGGCCTCCCAACCATGACCATCTGTCATCTGGGCACTGCATAGGTGGACAACATTGAGAGGTAGCCTCAGCTCAAACCTCTCCCGTGAGAGAACTAATACTAATGCATATAAACTTCCGTCTAAGCCTTACCCAATTCAGGTATTGTGGTTGTACGGTAAATTTGGAATGGTATCGCATCCGAATCCAACCAACAGTTTTATAAAAGGCTAAGGCTCATGCCTCAACATTTTCATCATCATAAACCATTTGTGTTTCTCAACACATGTCAAAACATCTCAATAGAATGACTCATCATTCCAAGGTTTTCTCAATTCATTTTCACCAAGTGTTCCCATCTAAAGTGACTCAAGTTTTTATCTACTCTAAACTACTAAGTTAAGAGTGTTCACTAAGGTGGAAAGATTGGATCAATCTCATGCCATAGAATGACATCTAAAGTTTAGCTCAATATGAAGGGAATATGCCCGAGAGGCAATAATAAAGTGGTTATTATCTTATTCCATGTTTATGATAAATGTTTATTTTGCATGCTATAATTGTATTGATCGGAAACATCAATACATGTGTGTTTAATAAACAAAAAGGGTTCCTAGTTATGCCTCTCTTATAGACTAGCTTGTTGATTAACAAGATGATCAAGGTTTCCTGATCATAGACATTGGATGTTGTTAATAACAAGGTCACACCATTGGTGGAATGATGTGATGAATATTCATCCGAAGTATAGCATTACGATCAAGTCATTATGTTTATATTGCTATAACATCATACGAAGTAATCTTAGTCCTTAGAGCATGAGATCATGTTAATTGCTAACACCGAAAGAGTATCTTGATAACATCAAACGTCACACCATAACTGGGTGACTATAAAGGTGGGTTCAGTGCTACGAAGGTGTTATGTTGAGGCTCATGGATCAAGAGTGGGATTTGTCCATCCCGATGATGGATAGATATACTTTGGGCCCTCTCGGTGATATCACATTGAAATAGCTTGCAAGCAAGTGATGTGATCACTAGAATGTTATATCACGGGAACGAGAAAAAAGTGCATGTCGGTAACGAGATCAAACTAGGTATGGAGATACCGATGATCGAATCTCGGACATGGAATATATCGCGAGACAAAAGGATTTAGTTACTAGCATTAAAGGTTCTCACGATCATAGAAGTCATCGTTGAATGTGTAGGAGTCAGTATGGATCTCTAGGTCCCGCTTCTGATTATTGATCTGAGAGGGGTCTCGATCATGTCTGCATTATTCGTGAACCGTAGGGTGACACACTTAAGGGGCACCGACACCATTTGGAGCAAATATGTTTCAGATAAAGATTTAAGAAAGCGCTGGAATTATTTCAATAGACACCAAAACTATTTCGGGTGAAATTGCTGATATTGGTTCTGCATGTAATATTGAAATGTTGCAGGGGTTTTATGTGAATGTTTGTTAATTAAAGTAATTAAAAAAATTCTGAATAAAAAATAATAAAAGAGTTTTATTAAATGAGAGAGCATTAAATTTGGAGAAATTTAATGCATTTAAAGTGAAGACTTTAAAAGGGAATGTGAAGAGGCATTTTAATGTGGAGGGGTTACCACCACATGAATGGAGGAGGTGAAGAGACACCTCCTCCTTGCGCTGGCCATGAAGGAGGGGCACCCCCCTCCTCCTATAAAAGGCCACCTCTCCTCACTTCTCACACACACCTCCTTGTGAAGGATCTCTCTCCCCCTCTAGTATTATTTCCCCATGGTCTCGAATTAGCGAGATACATGTTCTACATGTTACCGGTGGCTTTATCTGGAAAGGAGTTGCTGCTTCCGCTTCATTGCTAGAGCGAGGGACGGAGGTTGTCTGGGTACCAGACGTGTGTGTGATCACGGATGCACCGCTGCTTTGCGGTGCTAGACTTGGTGGTGCTAGAGCTGGATCTGAAGGACATGCTGGAGACGGACCTGCTCGGACTTCCTCACGAACTTGAGATCGGCAAGTGTACGACTACATCAACCACGAGTTCCTACTCGTTAACAAAACTCATTGTCTTCGAGGGTAAGTTCTCGTTGGATGTATGTCCACCCGTTGCTCTGTACGTAGTAGATAGATCTTGGCATGTAGTTCACACCGTAGGATTTTTTTTTGTTTTCTATGCTGCGGACCCAAGAGTGGTATCAGAGCCTGATCTATGCGTAGGTGCTTTGCACGGGTAGTACACATATGTTTATATGTGGACGATGATGATCATGTTATTGCATCTTCTATGTATTTTGAATATTGGTTCCATAGTGGGATGAAGCAGCCCGGACCAACCTTACATGTCATCGTACATGAGACCGGTTCCACGACTGACAGGCAACTAGTTTTGCATAAGTGGCTGGCGGATGTCTGTCTCTCCTACTATAGTCAATATCTATTTTACAACGAGTTGCTAATAATTTGGTTATCCTCGTTGTGGTTCATGTTCGTAGGTAAGAACGGTTCTATCTCTGAAAGCCCTAAGCCACGTAAAACTTGCAATTGATAAATTAGAGGCGCCTAGTTTAGATCGTTGCTGGGCTAGTGTCTTGATATGGTATTGTTGTAAGTAGATGTATGATAGATACTCTTACAACACACTCAACATGTAAGTTCCATAGACCTTGGTCTTACACACAAAGGAATGATAGAGATCATACCACGATGCAAGTGATAGAGATCAAATGCATGGACCATATCATCTCACTTTACACATTAGATGTTAGCATCTTATACTGCTAGTTTGGCGCTTTCTGTAGCATTATAAGATGATCCCACTTTTAGATGTCAAGATAAAAATGTGTTCTTCCTTAAGTATGCACCATTCTGTGGATCGTGTTTCGAGACATCACGTGATGATCGGGTGTACTCAAATCTACGCTTTCATAGGAATGGGTGTAAGACAGTTTTACACACGCGAATACTAAGGTTCTTACTTGGCGAGCCTAGCATGTACAGACATGGCCTCGGAACACGGACCAAAGGGTTAAGCATGAGTCATATAGTTGATATGATGCCCATATAGATGCTCGCCTTTGAAGCTACATCAACTCACGTGATGATCGGACTTGGTGTAGTGGATTTGGTTCATGTAATCACCAAAAAGACACAAGGGATGTCGTTTTTGAGTGGGAGTTCATTTCTAATTTGGATTAGTCGAACCAAATTTGTCATAAATTAAATCAAAGTGAATTTGCATAGTTTGTTGTAGTCATTGGCATTCGTTTTCTACCTTATGCTTAGTTTTTATTTGAGATAATGGAACTATAGAATTCTGGATATTTACTTTACGAACTGGTATCGTATTGTTTTGAATGTCAATTTAAGGTTTATAAGTCCTATTGCAAACTTTAAGCAAACTCTATTTACTCCATGAAGTTTAATAAGTAGTATTAAATCAAGAGTAAGAGTTCCAATGTTAGTATCTAAAGTATCATGTTTGCCTCCATGATTATTGATATTCAAAAGTTGTTTTAATATCAAGATTATATTGGAGCTGAAAATTGTTTCAGAAACCATCATGTGTGAAAGATATTGTGATATCTGAAACAATGTTTTTTGGTTGCATTATGATAGAGTATAATTTAGCAAAATACATGTTCTCATATTTTATGAGAATTTGTGAAGGTTGGAGACGCTAGGCGTCCTAACCTACCAAAAAGGTTTTGGGAACTGATATTATACTCGCGATTCTTCCTTATAGGATATAGTAGCTTGATCATGAAAGTTGTCATGATAAGGATGAATAGAAGATGTAAGTAAAATGTTTACTACACTAATAGATTACTAAAGAATGGATTTTTGAAAGAACACCAAACATTTGATGATGGTGATCCACTTCAAAGTGCAAGTCCAAAGGTATTAGTATTTGACTATATACGGTTTGTACTATGTGTCATGTGAATGACACCACAATTGATGTTGATAGATTCTTTTAAAAGGAAAATGAATTGCTGAAAGAGAATCTATAAAATATTTGGCAGAAAAGAAAAGGTTGGAGATGTCCAACTTAAGTATATAGAAGATATACATGTTATGGATGTATTCCTTGCTTGTTAAACAATGTGGTTCTTAGGTATTGGATACTTGTATTGGATACCGAATTTGTTGGTATGAAGTGTCATACATGACAACGCAATTCATGAACTGCAATGGCCTAAGTAACTGGCAAAGAGAATAAGTGATGATGTTCATCAAAAACAAATAAAGTGTTATTGTGTTTTTCATTGACGTCAAACCTAGCCTTCAAGATTTGTTTTAATAATTGTTATTTTGTTCCGGTATTATGAGAACAATGGTTGTTAACATAATTACCGTATTCCATAAAGGATGGATGAACTTTTACAAGTCTAGTTGGAGAAATCACATCCATAAACACTATTGCTAAAATGTCGCAAGACAAATGATTGAAAGATCACTTATGAAGTGACATCGCTGTTTAAATTATATTTGAAAGAAAACATGAAGAAACTCCACGTTGATGGATTTTTGGAGTCTTTGATTTTGATCAATTGACGCATGTGAGACTTTCCTCGAGATAATTGAAACTCCGTCCATAGGCCAAAGAGGAAAGGATGACTAGCTTATTGGAAATTGTGCATGCTGATGTGCATAGTCCATTATGTGTAGCCATATGCGATGGATCTTTTTGCTTCATATGCTTTCTTCGAAAATTTGAGTGAATATATCTGTATATTTACTTAATAAGGAAGAAGTATGAAACATTTGAAAGTTGTTCAAAGACTTTCAAGATGAAGTGGAAAATCATTGTAACAAGAAAATAAAGAGTTTATGATTCGATCATAAAGGAAGATATTTGAGTTACGTGTTTAGCAAAACACCTAAGATTTGAGGAATTGTTCCATGAATTTGGATTTCTCGATAAACCACAGGAGTATGGTATGTTCGAGAGATGAAATCAAACCATGTTTGACATGGTAAGATCAAAGGTGACATGGTAAGACCCAATCTGCTGCAATGTTGCTAAGTTAGCTTGGCGCTCTGCCCTGCTTGCTTATCGGTTTGCGATGAGGTTCTGCAAGATCTACAGCATTGGTTCTTGCAACAAGCTGCTCCCTCCTTGGTTTCCACGAGTCATCTGAAGATTGAGGTAGATAAAGGGGTAAGAGGGAAAGTTCTAAGGTTCATGGTTTTGATCTCAAGCTAAAACTTTGAGTTTGACTCAGGTTTTCCAACTAACTTCATTTCATTCATGCAAACAAGCACACGATACAACACACACCACAACAATCAAAGGAAAACAGATGGTTTGAAGAACCATTCTGTAAGATATGATACAATGGGACCGATACATCTCATGCTACGACAGTGCTCTGGTGCATCTACTCATCGTCAATGAAGTCGGAGTCCTCATCATCAGTGTAGAACTCCAGGGCATCCTCCTCTAGAAAGTCATCATCATTGTTGAGGTAAGAATCCATGTCTCCCTGGATGTCTTCACCCTCCTCTTCTTCTTCCTTTGCGGCAAGCTGAGCTTCCTGCTCCTTGACAGTCTTATCGAGGTCGGCCACCTTCTTGCAAAGACGGGCGATGGTGCGATCTTTCTTCTCGCGCTGGAGGCGAAGAGACTGACGATCCTTGACTAGCAGTGAGAAAGTCTGGGCCTTCTGGGCGGCAATGGCAAGATTGTGGTTGGCGAACTCCCTAGCATTGTCCAATTCCTTCTGGAGATCGTACAGCAGGAAGTCAAGGTTCTCCACTTGACGCTTCAGCTCCGGGTGACTTGGTATCTCCATTGGCATCCCCATGAAGTCACGTCTTGCATAGTGAGAAAAACGGATTCCCTAGAGTTGGTTGACACTGAGGGTACACAGACGTGCGAGAGCTTCATGCATTGCCCTGGCTAATCCATCTAGCCAGTTGTTCTCTCTTACGGAGAACTGGATTCTCCCGAATGTTGGTGCTTCTATGCTTCCTCTAAGATCAGTGGTGACAAGACACTGCAAATATCCTCCTGGGGGTCCTGGAAGTTGAGCTCCAAGAAACTCCGGATGTGGGCGTCCCAGTAACTCCGACAGTGAATCCAGATCCCTCTCGAAGATCAGTTGACCTCTGTTTCCCAACTAGTAGAACTTGCTGAACTGAGTCTCCATCTACAAGAATTAAGGATGAGGAAATTAGTGAAGTGATCATGACGAGGGTTTAACTCGTCAATGCCTATTGTTATGGACTTGGGTTTTGGAGAAGGAGGGAGCGTTGGAAGTCTCGATCGGCTAGCAAACAAGCACACAGGGACGCAAGGTTTACCCAGGTTCAGGCCTCGTAGAGGACCCTTCTCCTGCTTGTCTGCTCTTGATTGATGATGATCCGAAGGATTACAATGTCGCCGATGGTGGTGTATGCGCAGATTAGATCTGGCGTATGGGAGATCGTAGATCTATCTATTGAGGGATTCGCGATGTCTAGATCTATTGTGGCGTAGCGTGGCGATTGAGAGGTTATCTCGTGTCCTTCTCGTTGGACCCTCCTAGCCTTTATATATGGGGAGGCTAGGTCTCAGGTACCAATACGAGTTGGTTACAAGGTATATTAGAACTCTAGTCTTGAGGTTTCCTTGTCTTGTGCGTTTGGGAGTCCATGTCCATATGTGCTTCATACCACTTGAACCGTCATAGGCGTCATGGACCTTGGCAACTCATCGAGTGGGCCTTCCGTCGAGCCGCACCAGGTACGCTGTAGTTGAGTGCCTATTGGGCATACCCATGTCAGTATCCCCCGAGTGTCCATGTGAATCGTAGATTCGGATGGAGACTCAGAAGTCTTGATCTTTGCATTAGGATGTCGGAGTCGACAATTGTGTCGAGTGCGAAGCACTTATCTCGGAAGTTCATCGGGTTAGTCGAAATTATAGTAGTTCATAGGGATGATGGTAAACGTGCCTGGTGCGCTCGATGGATCGAGACCAGTTAATTGCTCTAGGGCAAAAACAACGCTACCTACTCAAACTCGAGTCCTCGGACTCGAATTCGGAAATTGCTGGCGTAATTTGACTCAGGCCGCGGAGGTCTTATAGAGTCGAATCCCAGCGTATAATTTGAGCACTCGACGCGTCCGTCAAGGCATGTTCATCGTACTTGCAGGCACAAATATATCTCTGGTAGTGTGCAGCAGATGCATTGCCAGGCCTTATTCAGGTCTTACCTTCACGCTATAAGCGCGACATCCGAATTTTGTCATCGCGGAGATGATTCGGGTGGCCCAGGAGACGTAATCTCTTTGTAGGGAAAATATGAGGCGGAGTCGCCATAGCCTTCGAGTGTGGATGTTATCAACACACAGTACGATGTACAAATAATCATAGGGTGCGCGACCAGCGCTCCCTATGGGAGTAGCCCCCGAGTGCCTGGTTGAGTCGAAGACTCAGGCAGGGACTAAAAACTTTTGCGACTGTTGTCGTCTTTGCTGGTTTTAGTCGAATTTGCTTTCAGCGCCCCCTATGGGAGTAACCCGAAGACCACAGTCGAATCGTAGATTCGAGTGAAGGGTCTTCATGATGCTTGGATATCTTCACAAATTTCTTCGGGTGCGCGGCCAACGCTCCCTATGGGAGTAGCCCTCGAGTCCTTAGTCGAATCGTGGATTCGAGTGAGGACTCAGAGTGTGTCACTCGAGGATCTGGTATATGCGCGTCCAGTGTTCCAGATTGGAGTAGCCCCCGAGTGTCTGGCGGAGTCGTAGACTCGGGCAGAGACTCGAGTCTTGTATCTTGCAGTGGTAGTCGAAAATCATGCGAGGAGAAACCACTGACCCGGAAGTGCATCGAGTCAGTGTGTCACGCATAAGGAGCTTGAATCGATGATGCAGTTGGAGTCGACAGAGTCACTTCTGCCGAGTGCGTCGCGAGCACCGCACCTTTGTAGCATCAAGCAATGCAACCATCCGAGGAGGAACTCGATTCGGGTCTTGAGTGTATGGCGTAGTCAGTTGTTTTGTCGACTCCTGTTGGAGGACCCGATAGAATATCTCGATGCAGTCGACATCCTTGTAAGCTGCATAAAGCATTAAGGAATTGTGAAGTATTTGCATCTTGTAAAGAATATTTGCCTGTTGGCTTGTAAAGTAAAATTCTAGTGCCAATCGAGTCGACACTTTTGCACGGTATGCTAGGCCTTTTCGTTAGCCTGATTACCCTTAGTCTCAGTGCCTTGCCGAGGTACTCGGAATTCAAGGATTCGACGATCAGGCAGAATCAGCTACTCGGGCTGTCGCGTATGAGGTGCTCGAGTGCGCGGAGTCGATGTCACATTAGGTTACTCGAAGAGGGCGCAGCCCCCGAGTGTTTCGAGTGCGATTTAAAAATAATCAGCTCTAAGTAGAGGGAAACTTAGCTTTGTTGGTTGTCGCTGTGGACAAGGTTGATGCAATCGCAGGCATAGTCGACATGGCAGCGGGTCGCGTGAAGGAGTCGAAGACACATCAGGTCGGCGAAATCAAGGACCGCAGCGCGTCGCCGTAGTCGAAGACCGCAACAAGTTGAGTGATGGAGTCAAAGACTTAGTAGGTCGGCGGAGTCGAAGACCATAGTGAGTAACCATAACCGAAGGCGGCAATGGGCCTCGCGGCGGAGTCGACGGAGTCGAAGACTATAGCGGCTCGTGGTCGCGGGAGTCGAGGGAGCCCCCGAGTCACTTGATATGAAGACCGCAGTCGGTCGTTGAAGTTAAAGATCGCGGCGAGTCGCCAAAACAGAGGGAGCCCCCGAGCCCCCGAGTCATTGGAGCCGAAGATCGTAGCGAATCGCTGGAGTCGAAGACTGCAGCAGGTCGCGAGATCGACACCGGATGAGTAGTCAACGTGGCGGTCGAGAGTTGTGCAGCGGTCATGTAGTTGACGTAGCAGCGGGTCACGCGGCGGACGTAGCCGACGCGACAGATCGGAGTCACGTGGTGATGACGAGTTGCTGCATCCCGAGACTGTAATGGGCCATAGCAGTCGAAGACCGTATTGGGTCGCCTCATCCGAAGACCGTAGAAGGTCACTGGAATCGAAGGATGCGGCAGGTCACCGTAGAGGAGGGAGCCCTAGAGTCGCTAGAGTCGAAGATCGTAGCGGGATACCGAAGTCGAGGGAGTCCCCGAGTAACCGGAGTCAAAAACCGCAACGGGTCGCACGGCGGAGTTGAAGGAGCCCGTGAATGTAGATTCGATGTGGTCGATGTAATCGAGGCGGCGTTCAAGAGCCGATGCGTCGGACAGGAGTCAACACGTCTGCAGGTCGCCGAAGTCGAAGATTCTAGCAGGTCGCCATAGCCGATGGCGGCCGCGTGTCGCGTGGCGGTAACGAGTTGCCGTAGTTGATGATGACAGCATATCACCACAGTCGAAGACCGCAGCGAGTCACCAATGCCGAGGGAGCCCCCGAGTCGCCGGAGCCAATGGCGGCAGTGGATCCCCGCAGTCGAAGACCACGTCGGGTCGCCGCATTCGAAGACCGTGGCGGGTCGCCATATTCGAAGACCGTGGCAGGTCGTTAGATCCGGTGACGGTAGAAAGTTGACGCATCTGCGGGTTGGTATATCCCCCGGGCGCATAGTCGCGCGGAGGATGGAGTCGTCACAGTAGCGGGTCACCAGATTTTTGTTCGACGAGAGCCGATGCAGCGGCGAGTGGCGCGGGTTAGAAGCGCTCGGACTTCAGGCCGGCTTGCGGCAAATAGAAACGGCGAGTTGACCGTCCACCCGGACATTGATGTCTGGTGTTCTGCAAATTGCATGTTGCATCATAATTCTGCTTGTACTTGCACGTAAACAATTAGTAGATGAAATAAAAATATAATAATAAGTTTAAGTAGAGAGAGATCCTTTTATAATTAGTAGATCTAATGCATGCGTGTGTTGCATTTTTTCAGCTCAAACTAGGCCTTCCCTAGAACATGATTGAGCGACAACAAGTTTAGACGTCTTCGATTTTTCCCGGCGTGAAGTTGCGTGCATGCTTTGTCTGATCGGTGATGTGACAACTTGCTCGTTCTTCCTTGTTCGGGATGCTGATCCGATGCATGTAGGCAAAAACTTCACGACTCGTGATGCAATTTTAATAGTCCATGAGCGATCCAACTTTCCTTGGACCAAATCCTCCAAAACAAACGCATACATGCATGCAATGTTAAATCTGAATAGAATATTAATTAAATAGAAAGGCAACAAGACTGGATAGAAAACTCGGAACCGATCTGGTAGTTCGCGTGTGTGATTTTTTAGGTTGATTTCTCATGTGCCCACGTTGCAATTATTGGCAGCACCGGATCGTTCGATTCCTAATTCCCGAGTCCCTGGATGGTAGGCGAGGATGAAGTCGGCCGCTCCAAAGATGTCGATGAAGCTTTGCGTGCCAATGCAGATCCAGGTTCCCGAAGACCAGCAAGTTATGGATCGCTTAATCGTAGATCGCTGTTGATGAAACCGCCGAGATTGCAACATCAGCGCGCCCAGTTCCCACAGACGGCGCCAATTGATGAGGGTTTAACTCGTCAATACCCATTGTTATGGACTTGGGTTTTGGAGAAGGAGGGAGCGCTGGAAGTCTCGATCGGCTAGCAAACAAGCACACAGGGACACAAGGTTTACCCAGGTTCAGGCCTCGTAGAGGACCCTACTCCTGCTTGTCTGCTCTTGATTGATGTTGATCCGAAGGATTAGAATGTCGCCGATGGCGGTGTATGCGCAGATTAGATCTGGCGTATGGGAGATCGTAGATCTATCTATTGAGGGATTCGCGATGTCTAGATCATTGTGGCGTAGCGTGGCGATTGAGAGGTTATGTCGCGTCCTTCTCGTTGGACCCTCCTAGCCTTTATATATGGGGAGGCTAGGTCTCAGGTACCAATACAAGTCGGTTACAAGGTAGATTAGAACTCTAGTCTTGAGGTTTCCTTGTCGTGTGCGTTTGGGAGTCCGTGTCCATATGTGCTTCATACCACTCGAACTGTCATAGGCGTCATGGACCTTGGCAATTCATCGAGTGGGCCTTCCGTTGAGCCACACCAGGTACGCTGTAGTTGAGTGTCTATTGGGCATACCGATGTCAAATCAAGTGTGTCAATTTTTAAGTAGTAATGTAAGAATTTGACAACATGATTTTTGAGAAAGAATGAATTCCCAAGGATAAGAGAGGAAATAGTTTTTCATAAATACTCACTTTGTTTTGAAACCAAGTTTTTGTTCGGGCGTCCATTCTAACTAGGGTCTCCTATGGTAAGGATGGCTCTGATACCAACTTGTCAACACCCGGATTTTTAATCCCATATGCCTGTTATGTCATTTATCGCAATCCCAGGATTACTATTTTTGCGAGACATAACAGATTAGATATCACAGTACATCATCCATTACAAACCATACATAAGGTCTTACACAAATAAGGATCTCATGATCCAGTCTTAATACAACAAGCAGCGGAAATAAAAGATAAGTGTAGCGGTGGGGTCCATCTTCAGGGGCACAGGCAATGCTGACGAAAGCAGATAGTCCTAGTTATCATAGCCGTCCTGCGGGCCATCATCTTGGTAGTCTCCTTCATAGTCTGGCCATGAGAATAGCCAGGGACAAAAGCCATGAGTACTCTTTAAGTACTCGCAAACTACCACTAACAAGTAGTATAGTTCTAATGTAATGTGCTAACTCTAAGTTTAACTATAAGGTTAAGTTTGAAACCTAATCTGAGTTCAGAAGAAAAGAAAGATAAAATAAAGTTCTAGAATCACTTAAGTTGGGAAGCTAGTGTCATAAACACAACCCTGTTGTGGTCAAGTCAAGATTCAACATTCATTTCATAAGTTATTTTGAAAACATCTGACAACAAAACAGTATGGCCATTCCAACTGTCCATAACCGCGGACGCGGCTATTCGAATAGTTTGACACTCTGCAGAGATGGTACACTTTCACCACAAGATTCGATACATCTGTCAGGGATAACCCTGAATCATCATACTTAGTATGCAGATAATCAAACATAACCTTTCCTTTACACACCCTAGTATAAGCACCTCTCCTATGAGCATGGCCTCCCAACCATGACCATCTGTCATCTTGGGCACTGCATAGGTGGACAACATTGAGAGGTAGCCTCAGCTCAAACCTCTCCCACGAGGGAACTAATACTAATGCATATAAAATTCCGACTAAGCCATACCCAATTCAGGTATTGTGGTTGTACGGTAAATTTGGAATGGTATCGCATCCGAATCCAACCATCAGTTTTATAAAAGGCTAAGGCTCATGCCTCAACATTTTCATCATCATAAACCATTTGTGTTTCTCAACACATGTCAAAACATCTCAATAGAATGACTCATCATTCCAAGGTTTTCTCAATTCATTTTCACCAAGTGTTCCCATCTAAAGTGACTCAAGTTTTTATCTACTCTAAACTACTAAGTTAAGAGTGTTCACTAAGGTGGAAAGATGGGATCAATCTCATGCCATAGAATGACATCTAAAGTTTAGCTCAATATGAAGGGAATATGCCCGAGAGGCAATAATAAAGTGGTTATTATCTTATTCCATGTTTATGATAAATGTTTATTTTGCATGCTATAATTGTATTGATCGGAAACATCAATACATGTGTGTTTAATAAACAAAAAGGGTTCCTAGTTATGCCTCTCTTATAGACTAGCTTGTTGATTAACAAGATGATCAAGGTTTCCTGATCATAGACATTGGATGTTGTTAATAACAAGGTCACACCATTGGTGGAATGATGTGATGAACATTCATCCGAAGTATAGCATTACGATCAAGTCATTATGTTTATATTGCTATAACATCATAGGAAGTAATCTTAGTCCTTAGACCATGAGATCATGTTAATTGCTAACACCGGAAGAGTATCGTGATAACATCAAACGTCACACCGTAACTAGGTGACTATAAAGGTGGGTTCAGTGCTATGAAGGTGTTATGTTGAGGCTCATGGATCAAGAGTGGGATTTGTCCATCCCGATGACGGATAGATATACTCTGGGCCCTCTCGGTGATATCACATTGAAATAGCTTGCAAGCAAGTGATGTGATCACTAGAATGTTATATCACGGGAACGAGAAAAGAGTGCATGTCGGTAACAAGATCAAACTAGGTATGGAGATACCGATGATCGAATCTCGGACATGTAATATATCGCGAGACAAAAGGATTTAGTTACTAGCATTAAAGGTTCTCACGATCATAGAAGTCATCGTTGAATGTGTAGGAGTCAGTATGGTTCTCCAGGTCCCGTTTCTAATTATTGATCTGAGAGGGGTCTCGATCATGTCTGCATTATTCGCGAACCGTAGGGTGACACACTTAAGGTATACTGACACCATTTGGAGCAAATATGTTTCAGATAAAGATTTAAGAAAGCGCTGGAATTATTTCAATAGACACCGAAACTATTTCGGGTGAAATAGCTGAAATTGGTTCTGCATGTAATATTGAAATGTTGCAGGGGTTTTATGTGAATGTTTGTTAATTAAAGTAATTAACAAAATTCTGAATAAAAAATAATAAAAGAGTTTTATTAAATGAGAGAGCATTAAATTTGGAGAAATTTAATGCATTTAAAGTGGAGACTTTAAAAGGGAATGTGAAGAGGCATTTTAATGTGGAGGGGTTACCACCACATGAATGGAGGAGGTGAAGAGACACCTCCTCCATGCGCCGGCCATGAAGGAGGGGCACCCCCTCCTCCTATAAAAGGCCACCCTCTCCTCACTTCTCACACACACCTCCTTGTGAAGGATCTCTCTCCCCCTCTAGTATTATTTCCCCATGGTCTCGGATTAGCGAGATACATGTTCCCGGTGGCTTTATCTAGAAAGGAGTTGCTGCTTCCGCTTCTTTTCTAGAGCAAGGGACAGAGGTTGTCGGGGTACCGGACGTGTGTGCGATCACGGATGCACTGCTGCTTTGCGCTGCTAGACTTGGTGGTGCTGGAGCTGGATCTGAAGGACTTGCTGCAGCCAGACCTGCTCGGACTTCCTCACGATCTTGAGGTCGGAAAGTGTATGACTACATCAACCACAAGTTCCTACTCGTTAACAAAACTCGTTGTCTTCGATGCTAAGTTCTCATTGGATGTATGCCCACCCGTTGCTCTGTACCTAGTAGATAGATCTTGGCGTGTAGTTCACACCGTAGGAAATTTTTTGTTTTCTATGTTGTGGACCCAACAGTGGTATCAGAGTGTGATCTATGCGTAGGTGCTTTGCACGGGTAGTACACATATGTTTATATGTGGGCGATGATGATCATGTTATTGCATCTTCTATGTATTTTGAATATTGGTGCCATAGTGGGATGAAGCAGCCCGGACCAACCTTACATGTCATCATACATGAGACCAGTTCCACGACTGACATGCAACTAGTTTTGCATAAGTGGCTGGCGGGTGTCTGTCTCTCCTACTATAGTCAATATCTGATTTACAACGAGTTGCTAATAATTTGGTTATCCTCGTTGTGGTTCATGTTCGTAGGTAAGGACGGTTCTATCTCCGAAAGCCCTAAGCCACGTAAAACTTGCAATTGATAAATTAGAGGCGTCTAGTTTAGATCGTTGTTGGGCTAGTGTCTTGATATGGTATTGTTGTAAGTAGATGTATGATAGATACTCTTACAACACACTCAATGTGTAAGTTCCATAGACCTTGGCCTTACACACAAAGGAATGATAGAGATCATACCACGATGCAAGTGATAGAGATCAAATGCATGGACCATATCATCTCACTTTACACATTAGATGTTAGCATCTTATACTGCTAGTTTGGCGCTTTCTGTAGCATTATAAGATGATCCCTCTTTTAGATGTCAAGATAAAAATGTGTTCTTCCTTAAGTATGCACCGTTCTATGGATCGTGTTTCGAGACATCACGTGATGATCGGGTGTACTCGAATCTACGCTTTCATAGGAATGGGTGAAAGACAGTTTTACACACGCGAATACTAAGGTTCTTACTTGGCGAGCCTAGCATGTACAGACATGGCCTCGGAACACGGACCGAAAGGTTAAGCATGAGCCATATAGTTGGTATGATGCCCATATAGATGCTCGCCTTTGAAGCTACATCAACTCACGTGATGATCGGACTTGGTGTAGTGTATTTGGTTCATGTAATCACCAAAAAGACACAAGGGATGTCGTTTTTGAGTGGGAGTTCATTTCTAATTTGGATTAGTCGAACCAAATTTGTCATAAATTAAATCAAAGTGAATTTGCATAGTTTGTTGTAGTCATTGGCATTTGTTTTCTACCTTATGCTTAGTTTTTATTTGAGATAATAGAACTATAGAATTCTGGATATTTACTTTACGAACTGGTATCGTATTGTTTTGAATGTCAATTTAAAGTTTATAAGTCCTATTGCAAACTTTCAGCAAACTCTATTTACTCCATGAAGTTTAATAAGTAGTATAAAATCAAGAGTAAGAGTTCCAATGTTAGTATCTAAAGTATCATGTTTGCCTCCATGATTATTGATATTCAAAAGTTGTTTTAATATCAAGATTATATTGGAGCTGAAAATTGTTTCAGAAACCATCATGTGTGAAATATATTGTGATATCTGAAACAATGTTTTTTGGTTGCATTATGATAGAGTATAATTTAGCAAAATACATGTTCTCATATTTTATGAGAATTTGTGAAGGTTGGAGACGCTAGGCGTCCTAACCTACCAAAAAGGTTTTGGGAACTGATATTATACTCGCGATTCTTCCTTATAGGATATAGTAGCTTGATCATGAAAGTTGTCATGATAAGGATGAATAGAAGATGTAAGTAAAATGTTTACTACACTAATAGATTACTAAAGAATGGATTTTTGAAAGAACACCAAACATTTGATGATGGTGATCCACTTCAAAGTGCAAGTCCAAAGGTATTAGTATTTGACTATATACGGTTTGTACTATGTGTCATGTGAATGACACCACAATTGATGTTGATAGATTCTTTTAAAAGGAAAATGAATTGCTGAAAAAGAATCTATAAAATATTTGGCAGAAAAGAAAAGGTTGGAGATGTCCAACTTAAGTATATAGAAGATATACATGTTATGGATGTATTCCTTGCTTGTTAAACAATGTGGTTCTTAGGTATTGGATACTGGTATTGGATACCGAATTTGTTGGTATGAAGTGTCATACATGACAACGCAATTCATGAACTGCAATGGCCTAAGTAACTGGCAAAGAGAATAAGTGATGATGTTCATCAAAAACAAATAAAGTGTTATTGTGTTTTTCATTGACGTCAAACCTAGCCTTCAAGATTTGTTTTAATAATTGTTATTTTGTTCCGGTATTATGAGAACAATGGTTGTTAACATAATTACCGTATTCCATAAAGGATGGATGAACTTTTACAAGTCTAGTTGGAGAAATCACATCCATAAACACTATTGCTAAAATGTCGCAAGACAAATGATTGAAAGATCACTTATGAAGTGACATCGCTGTTTAAATTATATTTGAAAGAAAACATGAAGAAACTCCACGTTGATGGATTTTTGGAGTCTTTGATTTTGATCAATTGACGCATGTGAGACTTTCCTCGAGATAATTGAAACTCCGTCCATAGGCCAAAGAGGAAAGGATGACTAGCTTATTGGAAATTGTGCATGCTGATGTGCATAGTCCATTATGTGTAGCCATATGCGATGGATCTTTTTGCTTCATATGCTTTCTTCGAAAATTTGAGTGAATATATCTGTATATTTACTTAATAAGGAAGAAGTATGAAACATTTGAAAGTTGTTCAAAGACTTTCAAGATGAAGTGGAAAATCATTGTAACAAGAAAATAAAGAGTTTATGATTCGATCATAAAGGAAGATATTTGAGTTACGTGTTTAGCAAAACACCTAAGATTTGAGGAATTGTTCCATGAATTTGGATTTCTCGATAAACCACAGGAGTATGGTATGTTCGAGAGATGAAATCAAACCATGTTTGACATGGTAAGATCAAAGGTGACATGGTAAGACCCAATCTGCTGCAATGTTGCTAAGTTAGCTTGGCGCTCTGCCCTGCTTGCTTATCGGTTTGCGATGAGGTTCTGCAAGATCTACAGCATTGGTTCTTGCAACAAGCTGCTCCCTCCTTGGTTTCCACGAGTCATCTGAAGATTGAGGTAGATAAAGGGGTAAGAGGGAAAGTTCTAAGGTTCATGGTTTTGATCTCAAGCTAAAACTTTGAGTTTGACTCAGGTTTTCCAACTAACTTCATTTCATTCATGCAAACAAGCACACGATACAACACACACCACAACAATCAAAGGAAAACAGATGGTTTGAAGAACCATTCTGTAAGATATGATACAATGGGACCGATACATCTCATGCTACGACAGTGCTCTAGTGCATCTACTCATCGTCAATGAAGTCGGAGTCCTCATCATCAGTGTAGAACTCCAGGGCATCCTCCTCTAGAAAGTCATCATCATTGTTGAGGTAAGAATCCATGTCTCCCTGGATGTCTTCACCCTCCTCTTCTTCTTCCTTTGCGGCAAGCTGAGCTTCCTGCTCCTTGACAGTCTTATCGAGGTCGGCCACCTTCTTGCAAAGACGGGCGATGGTGCGATCTTTCTTCTCGCGCTGGAGGCGAAGAGACTGACGATCCTTGACTAGCAGTGAGAAAGTCTGGGCCTTCTGGGCGGCAATGGCAAGATTGTGGTTGGCGAACTCCCTAGCATTGTCCAATTCCTTCTGGATGTATTCCTTGCTTGTTAAACAATGTGGTTCTTAGGTATTGGATACCGGTATTGGATACCGAATTGGTTGGTATGAAGTGTCATACAGGACAACGCAATTCATGAACTGCAATGGCCTAAGTAACTGGCAAAGAGAATAAGTGATGATGTTCATCAAAAACAAATAAAGTGTTATTGTGTTTTTCGTTGACGTCAAACCTAGCCTTCAAGATTTGTTTTAATAATTATTATTTTGTTCCGGTATTATGAGAACAATGGTTGTTAAGATAATTACCATATTCCATAAAGGATGGATGAACTTTTACAAGTCTAGTTGGAGAAATCACATCCATAAACACTATTGCTAAAATGTCGCAAGACAAATGATTGAAAGATCACTTATGAAGTGACACGCTGTTTAAATTATATTTGAAAGAAAACATGAAGAAACTCCACATTGATGGATTTTTGGAGTCTTTGATTTTGATCAATTGACGCATGTGAGACTTTCCTCGAGATAATTGAAACTCCGTCCATAGGCTAGAGAGGAACGGATGACTAGCTTATTGGAAATTGTGCATGCTAATGTGCATAGTCCATTATGTGTAGCCATATGTGATGGATCTTTTTGCTTCATATGCTTTCTTCGAAAATTTGAGTGAATATATCTGTATATTTACTTAATAAGGAAGAAGGATGAAACATTTGAAAGTTGTTCAAAGACTTTCAAGATGAAGTGGAAAATCATTGTAACAAGAAAATAAAGAGTTTATGATTCGATCATAACAGAAGATATTTGAGTTACGTGTTTAGCAAAACACCTAAGATTTGAGGAATTGTTCCATGAATTTGGATTTCCCGATAAACCACAGGAGTATGGTATGTTCGAGGGATGAAATCAAACCATGTTTGACATGGTAAGATCAAAGGTGTCATTTATAAAACTACCATTATGTTTTAAGGATTGAAGCTTTAGAGACTACCGCTTTTACACTGAAAAGAGCACCATCGTGATCCATTGAAATGGCACCATATAAGTTATGGTTTGGGATAAAACCCGAATTGTTTTTTCTTAAATTTTGGTTTGCTATGCATAAGTAAAATGTTTACAACCAAAGTCGGATAAGCACGTCTTTGTAGGTTATCCCAAATAATTTGTTGGGAATTTCTCCATAACACCGAGGATAAAAGAGTTTGTTATTTGGAACGTCAAGTTTCTTGAGAAGGAATTTTCGTGAAAAGTTAAGTGGGAGGACAATAGAAATTTGATAAGGTTGTTGAACCTTAGCTATATGTGCTAAGTAGCGCAGCGCCGGAAAGTGTCCAGGTGGCGGCCATAATGCTCATGGCTCCCGTGATTACAAAGGGTGTGATCTCGGAGATTAGAGTTCCTATTGAACCGTGTGGGTCGGTAAGAATCAAATAGTGTGATTTGATAAGCAAGTCATTATTGTTTTGACAATGATGAAATGACTACATGCAAAGAAGCGATGATGGGCCCTGACTCCATAAAATGACTAGAAGTCATAGAATCCGTGATAGTATCCATACACGAGAAATCAAGTTTCTGAACTTGGAAGACCCCCCGAAAAGGCATGAAGCCTATCGGTTGTGTTTGGATCTATAAAGAAATAGACATGGATGTTTAACATATATTAAATAGTCGACATGTCGGAAAGAAGTTTACGGCAATATTCAAGGAGTTAACTATGACAAGATTTGATCTTTCATAGTGATATTTAGTCTTGACGGATTAATGTAGCAACCACTACATATAATTTGGTATATGGTAGTTGAATAAACAAAACAAGGTTCTTCTAATAGAATGGTTACCTAGGACGTGTACATGACACGGTCCAAAGGGTTTTTGTTAATTCAAAGGGTGCTAAAAGGGCATGCAAACTTCAATAGTTGAAGTAAGCATAGCGGAGTTGGATTCTTCACCATGATGAAACTATTAAAAGAGTTTAAATTCATCGGAGATGATGAAGATGCTTGCATTTGCAAGAAATTAAGTGGGAGCGCTGAGACATATTTCTAATACATTATGTAGAGGACATATTGTTGATTGGAAATGATGTACCTTGTATTGACACAAGTTAAGAATTTCATTAAAATGAGATTTCGATGAAAGACTTGGGCAAACCCGGAATATTTGGCATCAATATCTATATGGATAGATTAAGGCGCAAATATGGTTGTGCCAGACATACATATATGAGATATTGAAAGGGTTCAATATAGAAACAACAATAAATGTTCTTGCTGCATGGAAAGAATTGTATCAAGATTCAAGTGTTTCAACACTTGGTGAGTAAAATCACATGAAGATTTTTATCGATTATACCATGATATGTATATATCCAGAATGTCCTATGCTCTAAATGTTATGAGCATATACCAGAATGATTCATGAGATGATCATTGGACAATAGTAAATATATTCTTATGAGCTTTGGAAGAACTAAGAATATATCATGTATAAGTGACAAATAGTTAAAGGTAGTTCATTGTAAAGTGTTACATTGATACTAATTTTGTCACAAGATACAAATTAAATTTATCTCAATTTAGACTATGGGTGGCACAATGTAATGGAAAGGATGTTCCATGATGGATTTGGATGAGTTCCAAAGTTGAGACATTGTGACGGATACTACAACAAAAGGCTAAGTATATGACTGCTATAGTAGCAGCATAGGAGGGCATTTGTGTTAAGTAGTTTGTTATCAAACTAGGTGTGGTTAAAAGTGGGCTAATACTATGAATATATATTGTGTGACAATAATATCAACATATTTTGAGCCGAACGAACTAAAGGTCTCACCAAAGGACCAAATTTATACAATGCCATCTCATTTGAGAATGAGTGATGCGTAGAGACGTAGAGACATGCAAATACACACGGACCTGAAACTATCAAATCTGGAGATTATGTTAACCACTAGCAATAGTGTATATGCAACACCAGAAAGCCATAGGTGTTCAATACGCAACGTTTTTCAAACTAGATTATTGACTCTAGTGCAAGTGGGAGACTGAAGGGAATATGCCCGAGAGACAATAATAAAGTGGTTATTATCTTATTCCATGTTTATGATGAATGTTTATTTTGCATGCTATATTGTATTGATCGGAAACATCAATACATGTGTGTTTAATAAACAAAAAGGGTTCCTAGTTATGCCTCTCTTATAGACTAGCTTGTTGATTAACAAGATGATCAAGGTTTCCTGATCATAGACATTGGATGTTGTTAATAACAAGGTCACACCATTGGTGGAATGATGTGATGAACATTCATCCGAAGTATAGCATTACAATCAAGTCATTATGTTTATATTGCTATAACATCATACGAAGTAATCTTAGTTCTTAGACCATGAGATCATGTTAATTGCTAACACCGGAAGAGTATCTTGATAACATCAAACGTCACACCGTAACAGGGTGACTATAAAGGTGGGTTCAGTGCTACGAAGGTGTTATGTTGAGGCTCATGGATCAAGAGTGGGATTTGTCCATCCCGATGACAGATAGATATACTCTGGGCCCTCTCGGTGATATCACATTGAAATAGCTTGCAAGCAAGTGATGTGATCACTAGAATGTTATATCACGGGAACGAGAAAAGAGTGCATGTCGGTAACGAGATCATACTAGGTATAGAGATACCGATGATTGAATCTCGGACATGTAATATATCGCGAGACAAAAGGATTTAGTTACTAGCGTTAAAGGTTCTCACGACCACAGAAGTCATCGTTGAATGTGTAGAAGTCAGTATGGATCTCCAGGTCCCGCTTCTGATTATTGATCTGAGAGGGGTCTCGATCATGTCTGCATTATTCGCGAACCATAGGGTGATACACTTAAGGGATACCGACACCATTTGGAGCAAATATGTTTCAGATAAAGATTTAAGAAAGCGCTGGAATTATTTCAATAGACACCGAAACTGTTTTGGGTGAAATAGCTGAAATTGGTTCTGCATGTAATATTGAAATGTTGCAAGGGGTTTTATGTGAATGTTTGTTAAATAAAGTAATTAACAAAATTCTGAATAAAAAATAATAAAACAGTTTTATTAAATGAGAGAGCATTAAATTTGGAGAAATTTAATGCATTTAAAGTGGAGACTTTAAAAGGGAATGTGAAGAGGCATTTTAATGTGGAGGGGTTACCACCACATGAATGGAGGAGGTGACGAGACACCTCCTCCATGCGCCGGTCATGAAGGAGGGGCACCCCCTCCTCCTATGAAAGGTCACCCTCTCCTCACTTCTCACACACACCTCCTTGTGAAGGATCTCTCTCCCCCTCTAGTATTATTTCCCCATGGTCTCGGATTAGCGAGATACATGTTGCCGGTGGCTTTATCTGGAAAGGAGTTGCTGCTTCCGCTGCTTTGCTGGAGTGAGGGACGGAGGTTGTCGGGGTACCGGACGTGTGTGCGATCACGGATGCACCGCTGCTTTGCGGTGCTGGACTTGGTGGTGCTGGAGATGGATCTGAAGGACATGCTGGAGCCGGACCTGCTCGGACTTCCTCACGATCTTGAGATCGGCAAGTGTACGACTACATCAACCACGAGTTCCTACACGTTAACAAAACTCATTGTCTTCGAGAGTAAGTTCTCATTGGATGTATGTCCACCCGTTGCTCTGTACCTAGTAGATAGATCTTGGCGTGTAGTTCACACCGTAGGAAATTTTTTGTTTTCTATGCTGCGGACCCAACACAATAGGCCAAATTTTATACTCTTTATGCTACCTTCAAAACAGGTAAAGCACTTTGTGTAAAGTAAAGGAAGTAAAGCTTAAAAATAATACTTGGGGTAAATACTAGTCAAAGTGGTATAACCAAAGCATGCCTAAAGCATCTTTGCTTGGGTTATCTAGATTGCAAGGGTTATATTGCATTGTTAATGGTGGCTTGCTAGCATAATACTTGCAAGTGTTAGCTTGCCTTGGTTGGTGCAGTGGTTGAAATTTTCTTCCTCCTCTTGATAGAACTCCTCCTCCTCGAAAGCTTGGTCGGTACTATCGTCTATAAATACATACTGAGTACACAATCACCAAACAATACTTAACTAGTCTAATTAGCACTCTAAGGCACACATTTGATGATCTATTATCATCACAAGCATCACAAGTTTTATTAACTAGTTTCATTCTTTTTATTTAAGAAAAGTAATTTCTACTCATTGAAAATTAACTAAGATTTAATATTCACCACTTAAAATAGGGGATCATGTGGACACATGTCATCACCACATATTCTAAGATGTGGGAATGTGATTTAAGGGTTGGCTCATAATTACTTTGGTTTAAGTTCATTATTTAATGATTTAAAGTGACTAGAAATGCCTATATAACATTATTTTGGTACTAGTCCAAAGTCACTGCATGTAAACCTTAATATTATTACATATTCAGATAGGTATGGTTAAATATGATTTTTTAGAGTTGGAATCAACTCAAAAGCTATCATGGTTGATTTTATAAAAATGATTGAATGTGTAAAAGCTTCTGTCTTGTTATTTTTACTAGGCGAGATCTCTAACTCTAATTGAATTAAATCCAATGGTCTTGGATAGATCTTTTCAGTAGCTTTCTAACAAACTTTGAATCACTCCATTTGGATTTGTAAATTTCTCGGAATTGATTTTCAAACTAGGGGACAAAACTAGTTGGGTCACGCGGGAAAGCTAATGGGTCGGCCCAGTGACACTACGCGGCGCGGGGCACAGCTGACAGGGGGGTCCACTGGTCAGAGGCTCATTACATGCGAAGCGGTACGGGGCGATTTGGGCCGTTAGATTAGAAATAGGATCAACGGCTGGGGCTCGTCGTCGACGACGAACAGGTCGCCGGCAAGGACAAACCCTAGCGGCTCGGTAGGGGTGCTCAGGGGGCGTACCAGGGCTCCAGCAACGATGGCGATGGGGCCAAACGGACTTGTAGACGACGGCGATCTCAGGGGTGGTCGAGGCAGCTCCGGGGGTGGACGAAATCAACGTCGCCTTCTCCTCCTCTGCTGCAGGCTCCTCTGGCCAAATTCCGGCAAACAAGTGCTCGCGCTGCTCCGGCTAGAGGTGGGGAAGGGTCAGTGAGGTGAAGGGAGGTGAGTGGTGTGCAGAATGGAGCTGGGGGTGGCCTCTATTTATAGCTCGACGGTGCGACCGAGAGTGATGGGCGGGCGGCTCCGGCGAGGGCTGCACAGTGTGCTAGCGGCGTGGCTGCGAGCGGCGATCGATGCGCGGTCTCCTGGCGGTGCTCTAGGGCTTTAATGCGGGCTTAGGGATGGTGATATGTGGTCGTGCGGTGCTCACGCTCTGAACGGCAGAGGCGGCGGTCTCCACGGCGAGTGGTGGCTGTGGTGCAATGGGCGGCGAACGGGCATGCCTGGGGTGTTCCTGGGGTCGTGGCGGAGCGATGGACGCGGGCTGCGGTCGAGGGGCGGCGTGTGCATGCTTGTCGGGCGCGGCGCTCTGGCGCGTGCCCGGCATGGCGCAGACACTCAGTGCGTGGTGCTCAGCTGGTGGTCCACGGCTTGGCTGTGCTCGAGGAAGGGACAGAGAGTGGCGGTGAGGTCCGGGCTAGCTACTAGACATGGCGAGAGAGAGAGGCGGTCTGCTGCAACGAGGCAAAGTTTGGCCGGTGAGTTGGTGCTCGGGGTGGCATGGCCTTGCTGCTAGGGGGTAGGGGATGGGGTGCTAAAGCTCTGGTTGGATCAAGAGGGAACAGAGGGATTAAATGGAGATCAATTGGGGGTAAAACCCTGTGCAAAACAGTGAGCTAGGTTTAGAGTTAGATTCTTGCCTGCCAAGTTTTTGAGGAAATGGCCGCAAGAAAATAGTTTTGAATTTTGAAAAGATTTTTGGTGGGTGTGATAGTATTAAGCTTGAGACTCTGTGGGTGCTTGGGTTTTGAAAATTGAGCTCATTTGAGTGGTTTTTGAAATAGTGGGATCTTGCCATATGAAATAGATTCAATTTTTAAATGCCATTTAAAATTAGTGTTTGAATGTTTTTGACAGATCACAAAGTGGACCTTGGTACATCATTATGTGTACTAGCAAGGGGTGCAAATATCCACATTTATCTCTGTTAGGTTTTGAGTACTAGGAATAGCCAAAGTAGGCATGCTGATTAAAATGGCACAAATGACCATTTGGTTATTTTATTCATTTTGATTTGTTTTTCTTTGGGATTTGTTTGGGAATGATTTAGATGATGTTTATTTCACCTAAGAATCATTTTACAAGCAATGGATCACTTAATCATGGCAATTCAAATCAACTCCTATTTTAAATGCACACACATATGAATGCTTTAGTAATTTGATTTGGAAAAGTTTTTGTTAACCCTAATTTTGATGATTTGGATCTTAATAACCTTGGATTAAAGTTTTTGGATGTTACAGTGTTGTGACCTACTGAGTTAGGCACCTTGAGACCGTCGATGTTGGGATGAGTCCCACATTGTCGGCAACCTCCACAAGTTGGAGTGAGTGAATGCCGACGGGTGTTTACTCAAGCGATACCGGTATACGCAAAAGAAAAGAGAAAGCAAAGTACATGTAGGCATACAGGATCGTCATCGCTATGTGACTAGTACCACAAGATAATTGTTAGTGTCGTATTTTATGCAATGCTTATTATCTCTGTATGTACTTGTTGAGTACTTTGTACTCACCCTTGTGGCTTCTATGTTTTTAGGTACTATTTGAGGAGAACATGCATGGGATGGGAGTAGAACCTCTCAATTTTTCACACACTACACATCTATACTTTATAGATATACTAGTTTAACCACACTCGAGTTTGCCGTTGAATTATTATTTACTTTGTGATTTTGTTTATATTATGTGACTATCGAGTTGGTGGATATGAGAAATCATGGATATGAAGTTTTAACTCATTCTTGTTGAACCATGTGACTGTTTGAGGATAAAATTGAATGATTAGTATTATTTTGTTATTGTGAATGTCCCCATAAATAAAGGAGACTCTATTGAAATTTATCGTTTTGTACCAATATGAGAAGTGTTTAAAGTATGTGTAGCACTGCTAGATAGGGTGGATATCTGGGTGTTACAGTTGGTATCAGAGCCTAGGCTTTAGGTCTTTGGAGTAAGTTAGTAATAAATAGGATAATGTTTTAGGATCTTTAAGCAACTAAAACTTGTCTTTATTTTTCGTAAACAACTAATACTTGACACACTGGTGCACAATAGGTTGGGCTTGGGTCATGCATTGTTTTGCACTTCTGCTATATTTTATTATTGATATCCTTTATCCATATGTTGGGAATGTTGGAAACTCTATCGGTGTGAGAGTCTTGAAAGCCCTGCTTCGGTTCCCATTGTCCCTGTATTGATAGTTGACTGAACAGAGAGGGAGTGAATCTTCATGGTGGGTGAATTCAGCATTAAAAGGGTATATTTGATCTTTTATGATAGTTCAATAAATTTGTGAAGAAGGAATAAGATTGATATATTTAGATATTCATTATGTTGCCTTGTGGTACTCGTGAGTAGATAGTTGGAGAGTTTGGTTTCCGTGTGAAGTTTGATTTTAATATGTTGTTAGCGTGGAAGATTAAGGTTTGGTTTACCTAAGCTACTTGAATTTTCAATATGTGAAAGAGGATATCACAAATGATTTTAAGAGAATGGTTTAGTAATCTTTAAGATTAAGTGCATAAGGTGATTGGTTTCAAGTGAATAAAGATAGATTAGATAACCTAGTTGGTATAGTAGTGTAGAAAAAAAAGGTTTTATGAATATTTATGTGGTTCCAAGTAAATATGAGAATTTTCTCTATCCATGTCTCCTAAACCATAATTTTCACTTGGTTTCCTTATTCTCATCCACCTTTTCTTTGTAATGCATCTCGTGGACTTGGCTTGGTTTGATGACCATCATCTAGCGGTGGGGTTATCGATGTTGGCTTATTGTCCAACGTTTATCAATTATTTTCAAGCATGTACTTCAAATCTCGCCTACTATTAGTGCTCCAGAGTTAACACCTTCTATTGGTCCCATTTCTCTACCATCTTCTACTTTGACTATTATTGGTGTCCCCTCTCCCATTGTTGTTGAGTATCAAGAATGGTGAACACGTTATTCTACTTGGAGGCAACCTAGTTATTTCCTTTAAAAACAATCCTTTTTTCTAAAAGCCTTTTACTTGGTTGCGATTCTAGGTGAGAAGCCATAAAGTGCCTTTTTGTTCTTTTAAAAGTGTGTTTTATACACGCAACCTTCAGTGCTTTTTGAACGATCGATAGTTTAGATTTTGTTGCAGCTTTGCAAACAATATATGGGAGTCGACCTTGAACCTTTGCTTGTGCCCATGAAATTTGTTTGCAATGTGAGTGAGGATAACCGATTGATAGTGTTGCACGATTCACTATTTCAGTTACAAAGTTAATAGTTTGGGTGCGGAATGGATTGTCCCTCATACCTATTACCCTTATTATTCGATCTTGCTACACTGGAGTGGTGAATCACTTTGTGCCTTTTCCTTATTAGTTGAGAGACGATGTTGTGAAACATGAACCATATAATGGTGTAGTGATCCACATGTAGTGGAGGAAATCTCTGCCCAATCGTACGAGATGCGGTGAGGCTAAACCTTCATCATTTTTAAGGTACTATATCTGAAATGCCCCTACTAGACCACCATGACAATTTCTGATTGGTTATGTGGTGTTATCTAGTTATATTCCAAAGTTTACGAATGTTTAGTGTCCAATGGTCATGTAACATATCCATTCTTTGTAAGGATTTCATGATTTACTGAGGGACAAGGATAATTGTTTTTGAGCAAGATACCATCCTTGTTTCCAAGTTCTTTGATACATGGGAATAGAGTTTCGCTTTAGTATTATTTATAGCACTCGAACTACCTTTATCTCCCCTTATCTTATGTTATGACCACTCCAGGAGGAACTGAAGAAGTAGTTTGGCGAGGTGTTATCCAAAGGTTCGATCGATAGTGTCTCACCTAGGGGAGCGCCTTTGTGCTCTTAACAGGGTATCCATTAGGAGAAAATAACCATTGCCGACATGGAAAACTTGTTTGATCAGTTATTTGTAGTTTAGATTTTTGCATGCACGAACAGGGTATTGAGAAAATCCTTTTATCAGTTAAGTATGAGCATTATGAATATAAAGTTATGTCTTTTGGACTAACTAAATACCTTGTTGTATTTATGAGGACAATGAGAATTATGCAACATATGTTCCTTGGTAACTCTGTGGTATTGTTCATGGATGATATTCTCTTATAACCCTAGTCAAAAGAAGAGCATGAGCATCATTTGGGGCTTGTGCCAATTTGAGGAAGAGTAAGTTTTTTGGCGAAGCTAAAGCAATTTGAGTATTGGCTTTCGAAGTGGCTATTCTAGGTCATGGTGTTGCTCAAGCAAGATGGAAAGTTTATTTCTTGTGCTTCTCATCAACCAGAAAAAGCATGAGAATGACTATCCTACTCATGATCTAGAACTTACATGTGTGGTATTTGCACTGACGAATTGGATGCACTATCTTTATGGAGAACCTTGTGATAGTTTTACTCATTATAAGAGTTTCAAATACATCTTCATACAGAAGGAGTTGAACTTGAGGCAATGATGGTGGCCAGTATTTATAAAGGGATATGACCTCTCTATCCTCTTCAACCTCTCCAAGGCGAATTTATTGTCATGCACTCTTAGTCGTAAGTCTCTTCCTCCACCGGTGATAATCTTGTTGCTAATTTTGGACAAATGGGCATCTCCTATTGTTTTGCTAGTGTGACACAAGGAGATACAATCCATCCTTGATACACTAGTGTAGATAGAGTGAGAGAATGGCAACAAGATGATCGACAATTACAAAGAGTGAGAGCGCATATTTGAGAAGTTAGAACCGAAGGGTTCACTATAGACGAGCCAAGGCTCTGTGTGTGTCACAAAAATCTCAGATGACGGGGGACCTTCTCAAGGAGGCACATCAACACATACTAGAGAGAAGGATGTGTCAGGACCTAGAAAATAAAACTTGGAAAAGAATGAAACTGGATGTGGCCAAGTATATGTCCCTTTGTGGGGTTTATCGATGAGTAAAGGATGATCATAAGAGGCCAGTGGGATTGCTGCAATTATTGGAGGTAGTAGAATAGCTATGTGATGAAATTGACATGAATTTTATTGTTGGAATACCTCATATGTGGAGAGGGAAGTATGTGATCTTGGTTGTTAAGGATCGACTTAGTAAAGCTGCTCTTTATTTGTTCATATCTGTACCATAGACTTTGCAACTTGCATTGATATTTGTGCATGCGATAGTAAGGATGCTTGTGGTTCCTAAAATCATTACTTTGGCACATGATGCTAAATTTGTACCAAAGTTCTGGGAGAGCTTGTAGAGTGCCTAGGGTAGGCAGTTGATACTAAGTACGATGTTTCATCCCTAGATGGATTCCAAACTCTGTAAGATATGTTGTAGTGGGAAGATTACTTGCCACTTGTGGGTTTGGCTTATAATAGAATCTATCAGGATAGTATACGAATGACACCTTATGAGACTATTTGTGGAATAGAGTGTATATCTCCATTTTTTGAAATGTTGTGGACGAATAGGTAGTGTTAGGACCAGAATGGGTTCAACAAACTGAGAGGGTAGCTGAGCTTAGGCATTAGGCAATATAGGTTAAGCTGATTTCAAGAGGTTGAACGTTGAATTTCTAGTAGGCGAGAAGTCGAACATTGAATTTCTAGTAGGTGAGGAAATATTATTAAGGGTGTCACCTACTAAAGGTTTAATATATTCCACAAATTCATAATACTAGCACGACCTCCATATAAGGCTTAATGTGTGAAGGAAAGAACAGTCCAAGGAGCATTGGAAATTCACACTACTGGCATGAGGCGGGAACCTATCCTACCGTCTTGATGATGTGTGTGCACGATGTGTTCTAAGCTCCTTTATTGCAGAAGCATTTTTTGTGATCACGAACGACAAATGACCATGGGCCGATTGTGATTAAACATTATTTAACATTTGGGACTTGTTCGGTGCGGATATTAGAAGATCCCGAGAGAGTAAGGATACATAGGACACTTAAGGATGTGAACATTCTTTGGTCGCCAAACCGATGGTGAGACTTGGCAGCTTGAGGATTGCATACATGAGAAATATCCAAAATTCTTAGTGATTCGTATGTAACGTAAGATTATGTATTTACATATGATGATTTTTACTAGTGGTAAAACGAGAAAGAATTCGGGGTCGAATTCTATTTAAGGGTATGAGAATGTAATACCCCGAATTTTAATACTAACTTTTTGTATTAATTTTATACAAAATAATAAGGAACCTAATGATATTGATACAATCTGAGAGTAGGAAATAAAAGAGAATAGTTTCAAAAAATGGAAGTCCTAGTGCTCGTATAGTCGATCTGCTATTGAAGACAAATAACAACTACAAGTTGCTCTAGCTAGTGAAGCTATCTTAAAAGCAGACCAGGACGTTGTAAGGAGGAGAAATATGAGGAAAGAAATAAGAGGGTTGGGTTGGGCTTTTTGGACTTGAACTATACTCATATTTACCAGTTGCCCTAGCCATTTAGTTTAACCTTGGGTGGACGTTACTACCATATCCCTGCCCTAATCTTTTCCATGCTGCCACTTCCGATTTGTGGCCTGAGACGTTGCCAGAGTGTCGCTAGGCTCGGACATCTTCATCAAGTCGTAGTCTATAGTCCGCCACGGTGCCGCCACTGTGAACACCTAGGATGGTCGACTATGGGGCTTGCCTCCTACAGTTGTTGTGCCTCACACCAGGGTTCAACACCACTGATCCGCCATTCTCTTCAAGAGGTACTCAAAGTCATTCGCTAATTGCTTTTGTTTCATGAGTTTTGGTCAACTTCTAGTTTGGGTGAATTGCCGCACCTGTAGCAACGGAGTTGTCATTATTTTAGATCAAGTATAGTTTTAAATCCTTCTAGGCAGCAGTCAATCGATAGTGTACTATATTAGTAGATTGGTTTTGGTAAATTGAATAATTCCTCCGTCAAGTGGCGCTATGGTAGCAGACAGAAACGAATGATTGATTTGGTCACCATATTGCGATCTATTTTTTATTTGGTACTATCAAGAGGTATCACAACTATATAATACTAGGGAGTTTTTGTTCTATTTTAATTTCTCACGGGAGGATGTGTAGCTTTGCATGTACCTGACATCATTGCTGCTACTAATTTTAGTTTAAAGGGAATAAGATGGTCCTCATTCAGTCATAACCTGTGGCTAGCTCTAGCATGTTTGAAGTTCAGTTTTACCATTTGCTATTGTTACATTGAGACCTTTTGTGGCGTTTCTGAATATATTGGAGAAAGTTAACGACATATTCTTTGTGTAGGAGTGATGCCATATTTGCTTGTATGCTTATGTAATAATGTTGTGTATTGAGTGATGTATGTTTCTATAATAGGTGTTGATACTTCGAATTCGCTACATATGATTTACAGATTGTGTCATTGACTAAGGCAAGTTGATAACGGGGTAATACTTTGCATGATTCCCTCACATAACTTTTATTTTATAGCACTTGTTCTTTATTCAATTGTTATATATTGGTTATATTTGTGGAGATAAAGTGGATACAACAAAGGTTACAGTTGCGCTTGCATTTTGCATAACATGTTAAAGACAATGCATAATATTGTGGCCTACTACGGTAGGAACCCTGAGACCGTCGATGTTGGGACGAGTCCCACATTGTCGGCAACCTCCACAAGTTGGAGTGAGTGAATGTCGACAGGTGTTCACTCAAGCGATATCAGTATACGCAAAAGAAAAGAGAAAGCAAAGTGCATGTAGGCATACATGATCGTCATCCCTATGTGACTAGTACCACAAGATAATTGTTAGTGTCGTGTTATATGCAATGCTTATTATCTCTGTATGTACTTGTTGAGTACTTTGTACTCACCCTTGTGGTTTCTATGTTTTTAGGTACTACTTGAGGATGACATGCATGAGATGGGAGTATCACCTCTACATTTTTCACACACTACACACCAATACTTTATAGATATACTAGTTTAACCACACTCGAGTTTTCCATTGAATTATTATTTACTTTTCGATTTTGTTTATATTATATGACTATCGAGTTGGTGGATATGAGAAATCATGGATATGAAGTTTTAACTCTATCTTGTTGAACCATGTGGCTGTTTGAGGATAAAATTGAATGATTAGTACTCCCTCCGATTCATAATAAGTGTCGGTAATTTTGTGTTGACTTAGTACAAAGTTTGTACTAAGTCACCGATACTTATTTTGGATCGGAGCGAGTATTATTTTGTTATTGTGAATATCCCCATAAACAAAGGAGACTATATTGAAATTTATCGTTTTATACCAATATGAGAAGTGTTTAAAGTATGTGTAGCACTGCCAGATAGGGTGGATATCTGGGGTGTTACACTTGTAGAGCCTGCACATCATTTCTAATTGCATCGGCCTAATTAGATAATCTTCCTATACTACTTTCATGGTTCTCCGTAATCTTAATAAGCATATTGTTTTGTTCAGTTTGAGCTTGCATAAATGTTCTAACAGTTTGCTCAAACGTGAGATTGCCATGATTTGCTCCATTAGTATTATCATAATTATTATAAGGAGCTCCTGCAGGATTAGTATGATATTTTTGAACATTAGAAGCATAATTATTTTTCCATGCAGGATTAAAAGGAGTGCGAGCTATAAAATTAACATCATTAACATCGGTAGTGATAGCATTAACTTGGGTGTCTTCCTTACCCTTTACTAAGCTAAGCAACTCATCTACCTTAGATGTAAGATCCTCATTGCTTACCTCGGTAATTGAACTTACTCTCTTCGAGGTTCTTTCCATATGCGATTGGACATGGTTATTTTGTATATCATAAAGTAACTTCTTTGCAACACTCACATGCTTTCCCATGATTGTTCCTCCTGCTGCAGTATCTAGCATAGACTTAGACATTAGGTTAAGACCATTATAAAATAAATGTAATATAAGCCACTCTTGCATCCCATGATTAGGGAAATTCATTACAGGTTCTTTCATTCTTTCCCACGCAAGCGCTAGTGGCTCACGGTCTTCCTTTATAAAGCTTGTAATGTTGGATCTTAGCTGCATAGTCTTAGCTGGGGGAAAAATTTAGTCATAAACAAATTAGTGCATTCCTCCCAAGATTTAATAGTGCTCTTTGGTTGAGCTAGTAACCAATTCTTACCCTTTCCTCTAAGAGATAAAGGAAATAATCTTATCTTAATGGCATTTACATCTACATCCTTAATACGTATCATGTCACAAATTTTAGTAAAAGTATTTAAGTGCAATCCTGAATCCTCAGAAGATGAACCTCCAAATTGGTTTTGTTGAACCTAACTTAAAATATTAGGTTTTATCTCATATGTTTCTGCATCAACTGCGGGTTGAGTGATGGGTGCACGGATAAAATCATTAGTGGGAGTAGCATACTCCCCTAATCTCTTTTGAGCCATGGCTCTTATCTTTTTGGTAAATTTTTTAGTAATGAAAAGGAATAACAAATAACTAATTGTTTTTGGGTTTTCAAATAGATAACAAGAAAGTAAACTAATAAGAAGAATGAAACTACAACTAATAATAAAACTAAAAACAAGGTCTGTAATGACCTCACCAGGATAGCGAAATTGCTTTCCCAGCAACGGCGCCAGAAAAAGGGTTGATACCTTCGATCCGGATTCACGGATGTAGTATAATAGCTTTTTTCCTAGAAGACCTAGGTTTAATCGAACATCAGAAAGCAGTGCTAAAAGGTAATAAAAAAGTACACGTCTATAAAACTTTGTTTATTCATTTTACCTTAGTTGACCGGACAAATCTAGTTTACTTTATAACGGGTTTGAATGAACGAATGGAGATAGGCCAAGGTTGAACATCCACCTGCAGCTGCGCATCAAATGGGATAAAAATAATAATAAGCATAGTCATGTATAATGTTTGTATTGAGATAATCTCTTGTGGGCAACACATCCTAATATTCTAGAGCCCCCGTGATGCAGCAGGCATAGAAATAGACTTTTAATCCAACCGAGAGTACACCGAAGTCATGGGTTACAAACGATTATTAAGTGTAAACACATATCAAAGCTTTAAGTGGTGATGTTGTTGTTGATCCCGAATAGGACGCTAAGTGAAGATCGTACTACCCTTTCTATCACCGAGGTTCCTATGAGATCTATAATACCTCAAACATTACACTCTAAGTTCAAGCCTGGACGAACCAAAAGTGGATAAGTGACTCTACCGCGAACGCCCAAGGCCACCCACGTGTAGGCCCGTTGAAGCGGAGTAGGTCACGGTACCGACCTACCACCTTATCCACTTTCAAGAACATCGGGACAAGAGCCAGCGGCGTAAGCGACAGGTAAAGCAACCACGACATACACAAATGAGTATGTATGCCTGCGACTTACAATAGACATCAGAGTCACACCATCTAAAAGAAATACAAATAGGAATATTCAACGCCATACGGCAAGATCCAAATATCCTAGATAGATATAATATTTTAGGATACATCCTCAAATATCACGCAACAGAGTATCAAGCGAAAGCGGGAAACATGATCCGAGTACGGATAAGAAGCAAATCGACATAAGATGCCTTGAAAATAAGCACAACCCGCCCATAGATCTCAAGGATCTCTATCCCTGGAATCTCTACACCTGATGGTTGTTGCCACCATCATCCGTCTCCTCAAGCCAGTAGCCTTCCTGAGAGTATACCTATCCACCTAAACCAAATATTTATCGTGTGAGACCCTAGGGGTACTCAGCAAGTCTTAATGCATCTAAAGGGAACAACCTGGGGGTGATGCAATTGCAGCGAAAGATAATAGCTACAAATTTCTATAGAGACACGCTACACATCTGCCCAACCAAATATGGACGGACGCTCGTTAATTAAAAACAAAAGTTATATAAGCAACATAATTTAACCTCGCTCGTCCTCCTTCTCGCTTACCGACGAGAAGGCGGAAGAACAACCCATCCGTTGGCAATTTTATTAACCATTCTATGAGTTTTGTACTAATTACTAGTCATATCTTAGTCAAATTAAAGGCGGTACTTTAGTTATGCTTGTCTATGATCGAAAAACTATGCTCCAAGTCATCCATAACTGCGGACACGGCTTTCAAAAAATTTACCCTGCAGGGGTGCACAAATAGCAACACACGCACGATCAACCTCGGGAAGAACCAAATAAAACACAACAAGGCCTCACGACAAAGAATTCTTAGGATTTATAAATCATTTCAGGGGGCCACCCCACTAAGCTACCCGCAATGAAGTTGGCTGGCTTCGAGATGGACCCAGGGTTTGTGTCAATGGCTGTAAACTACTGGGAACCAGAAAGTGTGACTAGGCTTGTCGATACCGCGAAAACATTCCACGTCCCAAAACAGTACAGGTGCTCCACGCACAATCATAAATAAAACAGTAAAGCATAGCATAAGTACATGATAATAATAAAGCCCCGAACTACTTTGTGGCCCCAAAAAATAAAGTGTGAATCAAGCTCAGATAAAGGGGGATTCATAGAGTCTCCCGTATGTGAATAGTGCAAATAATCAAAGAACAAGAATCAAGTACTCGGGGTCCTACGGGACACAAGTGAGCTTAAAGAACAAGATAGCAGATAATGTTCACCGATGCCTCTTTCATTAGTTATCCATTACTACTCAGATTAAGTTGTTTAGGTACCTCGTTATTCAAAGACTCGCACAAACCCTACACATGCAATTCTACAACTCACATGGGTCAAATAACTCCTACAGTAATGGCTCATGGGATTGAGGTACAAGCTTTGGTGTGTTGAAAAGTAAAGGCTATGCAATACTTGAGATTCAATTTAATGCAATCGTGACTCAATGATACAAGAGTAAGATAGAAGTATAGGTACTATATGTATGCAAGAATGGGGAATTGCTTGCCTGGTAGTTCTGTTGTTGAATAGGAAGGATCCGGTTAATACTCTTGAGGCTCCTGGTATTCTTCTTGCTCAGTGTCTATCCGGATAAAAACCAAACACACAAGGGTCCGAAATAAATACATTGCACAATCATATAAATAATATGCAATAAGCAAACAAGTATGCCATGATGGAATGATGCACAATTTACATGGCATATCATAGCATGGCATGGGTGAGGTGTGGGGTACAAGAACAAAGCATTTTATTGAGTTTTTAGTCATGTTTTGCTCCCATAAACATTATTGTATAGTTAATATTTATATGATGCATGTTTCAATTCCTATCATGGAATGCATAATCAGAACGGGCTCGTCGCGCTGATCGATTTAGAGATATTATTTGTCAAATTTGGAATTACGGAATTAAAATTATGAATTATTTAAGATAAAGGCATTTATTGCAATTAAATTATTTCGAAATTTTAAATTTCTCAAAAATTATTTTGGATGGAATATTTGAATTCCTGGCATTTTTTTGATCATAAGAGATATATCACATGAATTATTTGGAATTAGCAAATAAAAGGTGGGATTTCATTATTATAACAACATTTAATGAAGGCATAAAAGATTTGTTACTTTTCCAACATGCAACAATGTAAAGAAAGGGCATATTATTTGTTTAGTTTGAATTTATAGGTCAAAAGATATAGAATATGAAGTTTCAATTTGAAGTAGAACGAAATTTAATTGTTGGCATATTTTAAATATTCAAAACAGTATCAAAGTTTATAATTGGACAGTTTAAACAATTCTGAAAAAGGTCTCATGTAACAGTTTTTGAATTGGTTTTAAATTATCAAAGTTATCAAAGTTTTTAGAATTAACAGAAGGTTAAGTTTGCATAATAGCAACTGGGTCTCTGTTATCAGATAACATCCCAGGTTCAGACTTCACCCAAAAATAATTTAGAGAAAAGGGGTGGGGTGGAGCTGGGATTTGGTATGCTGCAGAGTTTTCTTCAGAGGTTCAGACAACGGACTCAACTCTCAAACTTTTGGGCCAAAATGCTCGTGGTGCCGTGCATAGTTAAGCACACAGGCTAGCAGGTGAATCAAAAGGCAACTAGCAAAACTAGCTAGCTGAAATTTGAATCGGGGACATGCAGGTGCCGTAGATGAAAAACAAATAAAAGTCGCCGAAGCTTGTAGCTTGCGTGCGTGCTTTGGTGTGCACAGAGAACAACTGAAGCACCATCTCAGTTTTGGAAATGGACCAATGGCTCGTGTCCATGGAGGCATAACTGTGAGCTAGCTGAATGTCACATACAGAGGCTGAAACGGACAGGGAAAGAGGAGACAGAGGCGACGCTCACCAAGAGAAAGATGACTGGCTCAATGCAGGAGTTCGCGCTTGAAGGCGTCTGAGGTTGACACAATTTGAGGTAGATGTATACGGCAGCCTCCCGGACAGACGAGGTCGACGTCGTTCTTGGTTGCGGTGATGGAGGTCTGACTCGCCGGGAAGAAGCTCCACACCAACTAGACAGGGGCGGCGACTAGGCTACTCCGGCTCCTCCCGCGGCTTCCGAGCAGACGGCGGCATCTTGGCGAACGATCTCCGGCTTCAGCGGCGCTCGGTAGTGATGGCGTCGACACGGTCGGAATCGATCTCCACCCATGGTGGCTCTCTCTCGGGGATAAAGAGAAGGTGTGGGAAAAAAGGGAACCTAGCCGGTGGCGCTAGATAGGGAAGGGAGGGATTCGACTAGGTTAGATAAGAAGGGGAAAAGAAGGCGCTCGGGCAGCCAGAGCAGGCGACGGACTGCCGTCCTCCTCGTGCTCAAGGTAGACAACAAACAGGACAGGGTGGATCAGTTGGGCTGGGCCAAGGCATTCGCTGATGTTGGTTTCTGCTATAGAACTGAATCGCTGATGTTAGACTGTTAACTAAATATTTCAGAGGCTGAACCATGCTGCTGTTTTTGACAGAAAATAAATAAATAAATGAAAAGAGACAAGGTTTGAACCATAATTTGAATGGTTTGCAAATAGAGTGGAATTATACAAGGTTCATTGCGGTAGAACATCAAAGTGGTGTAGATTTGGGGCAAAGGCAAGAAATAAAAAGGGATCAATAGGATTTCGAGAGAAGGCGCAAAAATAGGATTTTAAACAACCAAGTTGAGTAGGTAAGGAATAGAAGAAGTGAGAGGTGCTAAAATTGCATGCGACATGCAGAAATAGAAAACCAACATGGGGGTGTGATGGCTCAATGCACGGCGTCCAGAAAAATGCTTGATGGCGGTGTTGATGTAGAGCTCGTTGGGAACCCCAAGAGGACGGTATGATGAGCACAGCAGCAAGTTTCTCTCAGTTATGAAACCAAGGTTTCATCGAACCAGTAGGAGCAAGAAAACACCCCAAAGGTGTTACTAGCTGAGCTTTGGCAGGGCGCACTACCGATGCTAGTAGCAACGTGGAGACCTGCACAACACAACCACAGAACTTTGTCCCCAACTTGCTACGATGTTGTCAATCTCACCGTGTTTTGTGGAAAAACAAAGGATTCAACGTATCGAATGGAAAGAAGTAATAGTTTACAGAAAGTAAACACAAAGAAGTAAACAGTTGTAGATTGTATGTAAAGAAAAGGACCGGGATTCATAGTTCACTAGAGGTGGCTCTCCTTAAGATAGATAACATGCTGGGTGAACAAATTACAGCGGGGCAATTGACAAACACCGAGAAAGCAATACATGCATATACTAATCATCTTGACTCCTTTGAGACTTGATTGGGCATTACAACATTATACATAGACCGCCATCCAACTGCATCTATGACTAATAATCCACCTTTAGGTTATCATCCGAACCCCCTCCAGTATTAAGTTGCAAGCAACAGATTATTGCTTTACGAACTGCGTGTAAAGTAAACAATACGATTGTTCTATGAACAAAGGATTGTTGTTTTCTCCCTAGTAGTAACAGCACATCTAGTACCTTAGAAATTTCTGTCACTTCCCCAGATTACCAGAGGCATGAACCCACTATCGAGCATAAATACTAACTCTTGGAATTGCTAGCATCTACTTGGCCAAGATAGCAACTAACAACAGAAAGCATGCAAGATCACAAATAACAAAGACATGATAGAATCAATAATCAATCTGAAATAGCATCTCAATATCCATCGGATCCCCGCAAACACAACATGCAGAATTACAAATAGATGATCTTGATCATGAACGGAGCTCACAAGATCTAAACATGAAAGCACAAAGGTGAAGAACCAGCCATCTAGATACTACATGGATCCGTAGTCCAAGGATGAACTACTCACGCATCACACCGGAGGCTTGCATGGTGATGAAGAAGGCCTCCAGGGTGAATTCCCCTCTCCGGTAGGGTGCCGGGAAGAACTTCAGATCCCTCCCGATCTAGGGATGGAGATGACGGCGGCTACAGACTCTTTCGTGGATTTTTGATCGGGTACTTAGGGTTTTCGTCCCGAAGGCAATATATATGCGAAAGGAGAGGCTGAGGGGGTGTCGGGAGCGGCCACACCACCCCCTGGCGCGGGCCAGGCCTGGCCACGCGGCCAGGTGGTGTGGTGGCCCCCTGGCCCCTCTTCGTCTCGTATTCTGGCACTTGATGACATCTGGAAAAATAGGCACTTTGGCTTTTGTCCTGTCCAATTCCGAGAATATTCATTTTCTGACTTTCCTGGAACCAAAAACAGCAGAAAACATGCAGCTGGCACTGTGGCTCTTGTTAATAGGTTAGTCCAAGAAATCATAAGAAAAGTACTCCAAAGTTGGAACAAAACACAAGAAAGTGGATAAAATCAAGCATGGAACATCAAAAATTATAGATACATTTGCAATGTATCAACATCCCCAAGCTTAACTCCTGCTCGTCCTCGAGTAGGTAAGTGATAAAAAGAAAGAATAATTTTTTAGGTGACATGCACATCGAAGACTTGATCAAGGTATTTGCAAAACATTCAAAGCTAGGATCATAGTACTTCAATCATAGCATGAAAGACAAAGTTCTAGCAATAAGACAAAGAAACTATGATGCAACATGAAAAGGCACAAACAAAAGATTCATGAATAATAATGCTTTGCAAGACGTTTGTTTGTTTCACATAAAGAAAACATAGCATAATAGTATTCAGCTTGTCCCTCAATAGAGTAGGAAATATAAATGCACAGGACACCTTCAAAGTTTATAAGAGTGACTAGATACAATACTTTAAAACAAGCAATATCAAAGTATGCATCAATCAACTAGTCTTGGGACAATGCACATAGAACTAAGAATGGCCACTATGCTCTCAAAGTAGGTGCATAAAGATAGAAAGAGGAGACTCAATGTAATGGTGGAAGAAAAGCCTTTGTAAAAGGAAGTAGGGATTCAAGTCTCGTAAAGAGCTTCCAAAAATTATGGTACTTATAGCTTTCAGCTTTCATTGCCCCTATCATAAGCATTTTTAAGGCGATTAAGGTTAAAGTGACACAACTAACAGGATATGCTTGACAAGTTATAAACCGAAATCTCATGCCCCTTACTTACGAAGACCGATCCTCATGCTACTCAACTTCAGTCACGAGTAAGCTCTTGTCATTGTAAGTACATGTGTATCATTAAGAACCGCCAACAGGGTACCCCTTGCACATGATACGGGAGCTTTCCCATAATCAAAATGTTAAGGCAAGCAGACAATGAGCATCTCAGCGATCTTTTTATTTGCTATTTGCATAGGTTTTTATTGAGGATGCTTCATAGAGTGCTCATTATAGTGATGCTGCGAGTTTCCACCATGATTAGGCATGGCTTAGGCTAGCGGCCCAGGCGTTTCTCTAACACACATACAAACTCCATGATCTTACAAGTTCCACTTTTATTTCACACCGCCGGGATCCGCAAGCAAAAGAACATGATATCAACGGGGTATAAGTACAAGTGCAATGTTGAAAGCGTTCCCCATGGTACATGGTTCTGCTAATTTCAACTTATAAAGCGCAAGCATATACGCAACAAAGAAGGACCCAGTGGTTCAAGTCTATTAGAGGCAATAAAGTAAAGTGTGCCATCAAGTTCGTGAGAGCTTTAATCACTAGTTTTCTCATAACAAGTTTAATTTAGAAGGTAAACAAAAGCATGAATATACTTGGAATAGCATAAGCTAGTAGGTAGGTATGGTGGACTTTTTTGAATAACTTGGTTTAGGGAGTTGGATGCATGGGTGAAACTCATACTTGGTTGTGGAGGCTAGCAAAAGACTAGGAGCGACAAACTAAGAGAGTAATAATGGCTATCACTACTGCAGAAATGCTTATAGATGCAAGGTGATTAGTGCCGGGCAAAACTATGCCTGTCACTAGTAAGTATACCTAGTGATAGGCAAATATAAGCCTGTCACTAGTAGAAAATACTAGTGACCGGCGTATACATATGACCGTCACTAGTAATTTTTGTGTAGTCTGGTCGGATGAAAAAATTATTTAGTGGCAGACATCTATACATGTCTGTCACTAGTAGTGCTATGATTAGTGACATCTATCTTTAAAGGCCTGTCACTGGTAAGGGATATTCTTTTGCCAGCTGAAATTATAAATGGTTGTGCCGATTAGACCGGTGTCACCCACGTGCCTTCTCTCCCGGGACGGGCTCGCTCTAGAGTCCAGTGAGATCGACGTCGAGTCTAAGTACTCATTCGGCTCGTCAAGGTTTAGTTTTCTTAAGGGTGTGTACAATTATTTAGACGGTCGCTGTATATAAGGCTCTACCACGTCAGCTAAGACTCTTTTGAATCAAAACTGCTAGCTGACACGTACTTGGATTTGTCACGGTCTCATGCCCTATGACGTGGGTGAAATACATACGCCATCCGTATAACGGCAGGAACGCTGTCTGCAAGCAGCGTTTACATGGCAACAAACCGTCATCATATGTACAGTTTTTTTTGAAGTATACATGAACAGAATTAAGAACAAGTAACTGCGAGTACCTGACCGGCCTTCTCGCACGTCCACGATAGAGATTTTTCCCGTGCTGAAGGAAGAGAAAACGATCGCGTCGTGGTCAGCCGAAAAAGAAAAAAATCGCAAACGAGAGCCTGAGTAGTAAAAAACCCTACCCATTACCTCGCGCCGCCGCCTCTCATGCTCCCTCTCCACTTGCCTCGCCTCCGTCAATCTCCTTTGCCCCCACACACGCCGCCGCACCCGTGGCTGAACCCTAGCCCTGCACACAAGCCCAAGCCGTAGCCTCTGCACTGCGTGCTCCCCTTCCCCGACACTGTCTGTACGGCAGTGGCGGCGGCCGCTAGCGGGCTCAGCATCCACGGCAGCGGTGGAGCAGCGCCCAGAGATATGCCATGGCGCGGACGGAGGAATTGAAGGCCGACGGTGGATGAGACGGAAAGAAGAGGAGGCCACAGGGCCGGCTGCCGGCTTCTCTTTCATCGTGACACACGCGACCTTGCAAGGTAAGCACCTCTGCTCTCCTCTTTCCGTCTACGGATCTTCTTTTTTCAGACGGCCAGCATCCAAATCGGGGTATCCACAAAATCACGTCCTTCAGATATTGGCCATCGTCGTGTCCTCGATGAGTAAGTCCGCCGCTGCCGCTTGTATGGAACTTTTGTGGTGCATTGAGGACAACAGTAGACACCACAAACTTCATCGATGAGCTCTCATTCTTAATTGTTACTCCTTAATGCTCTTAATATGGTTTTAAGTAGTGAAGAACTATAAAAGTTCGGTAAACATGGTCTTATGTAAGGTCCTGAGGCAGAGAACTATAATTATAGTAAGCATTCCCTTAAGTTGTTTTTCTTGCAATAAATCTATCCCATGACTTGCTTATACTGAATCAGGCTATGATAGCTAAGTGGTAGAATGACAGGGATTGGGCTCACTTTATGCCTAAAGGTCAATTTCAAATAAACGCACATATCCTGTCTCTTTTCTGGAATGATGGCAATTGATATATTTCACTCTATTTTTCAGCGGGAATGAGCACAAAACAACTAAAAGATACGTGAGGAATATATCAGTTGTTTGTGTTGAACATGGAAGGGCAACTGTAACATTGCAGATTTGTCCAGCTGATAGATCAAGGCTCTTACTGTCTGTTGAAGTGTCTGCACAATTCTATAGAAGGTTCGTTCATCTCTGACATTCCTAATTCAATTTTGAATGTACTTTTTTTTCCAGAGTGTATGGGACGTCGGACGCGTACCTTAATTTAAAATTTTCTCACATTGACATTTTTCAATCAGTTCTTGCAGCGGCGGTTGGGAGGGTGGTGTTATATTCGTCCTTGCCTGCATCCCTGCAGGATCGTCTAAAAAGATGTGAGAATAAATTTATCCTACATAAGTTTTTTGTTTGCTATTGATTTCACTACTCAATTTATCAGTTGGTTTATTATTGTCACTTTTATTTCGCCCTCTAGCTACACGTATTATAAATGATGGTTGTGTCTACGTGAAAAACTAAACTAGATTTCTTGATGCAAAATGAGTCAATTTTTTTTAATCTATAAGCATCTACATGGCAAATTAATGTTGAAGGTATGCGTTGCTTTTATTTAGTTCTGTTTGTGCCACTCAATATTCAGATACGGATTATCTGCTGCTTTTTAGATAAAGGTAGGCATGAGTGATGGTTGACAGATGGACTTCAAGTTGACACGCTCTGCTCAATACTCCGTATATTTATACACGGGTATGTGTAAAATAGAAGGAGAATATTTCAAGCAACACACCTCTATTGCTACGGGTACCTATTCTCATTGAAATGCACCAAGTAATTACCCAATATTACGTAGTGTTTTTAATATGAATAAATAATAAATATATTAGAGTTAAAAGTAGAATGCCTTCTGCCATCTATAGTTTACACTGAGTAGAATATTAATGAGTTATTTCTTCGAATTACTTTCAAATTGAGTGGCATTGATTATCAATTCAGTTAACTTTGTTGTCATCAGGCCTATTCTTTGGTGTCTAATCATGGGCTCCCCTCATTTTCTATGGCGGTGATGAATCACCGGCGGGTCATGATTCACGCACAAAGGCGACAACATAATGTTTTACCCTTTATTCAAGTACCTATGTGTCATGTGGCTCTAACATGATGTACCGTGGAGGTGCTATTCTTTAGAGTTTAGATGTTTGTATATGATAGATTGCAAGTTCTTATGCATTGTGTTATCTTTAAAATATTATGGCATATTGTGTTATGTGAACGTATCATTGTACATATTACTGTGCTATTTGAAATATTAATGAAGAATTTATTTAATTTTTTATAACATCTTATTTCGCTATTTGGTATATTCGTGGAAAACCCATTTAATTTTTTTTATAACCGAAATTCATACCAGTGACGGGCAAAATAATAGACCTGTCACTACAAAACCTCATGGGACCGCGGCCTATGATCGCAACCAGTGACATGCATCTCTTTTGCCTGTCACTAGTATACACATACTAGTGACAGGCACTGGCCTATCACTAGTAACCTCATACCAGTGACTAGTTATTGGTGACAGGCGTTTTGCCTGTCACTAATGAGGCTTTTGAGCTTGTCACTGATAGCCTATTCTGTAGTAGTGTATAATCATGCAGAGCAACAAAACATCATTGATCAAAGCATAAAGTGATATTAAAAGTTGAAAAAGAAAGGATCATAAAGACTATGGTGACTTGGGATAGTCATAACATGGTGTGAGCATGTGCCAAGTCAACCCAAATAAAGCATCAAAGAAGAATATCACTATATTATGCTTTAATATGCTAAAACAACGCATGATTCATCCAAGGCACATTAAGCAATCTCAATTGTTTATAACAAGTCATGCTACAACAAAGAATACTAAGCATAAAGCCAAAACAATATCAAACATGGCATGACAAAGCATAGGCCACAGTCAAAAACGAGCTTTTTTTACCACATAAGCATGGACTTTCCTACGCTTTTCCAAACCAAACCAAACTATTTGCAAACCAATGTATGAAAGAGGGGGTCCAACCAATTTATTCAGAAAACTAAGCAAACCAAACAAACGAAAAACCAAAACGAAAAAAAACAAGACGCTCCAAGAACAACACAACTGTGCATGAAACAATAAAAATGAGGCGTTTGGAAGAAACCTGGAATTTTTATTGATGAAGAAGGGGATGCCTTGGGCATCCCCAAGCTTTGACGCTTGTACTTCTTGGATATTTCTTGGGGTGACACGCATGGCATCCCCAAGCTTGAGCTTTAGTCCATTCTTCATCTCATTACTCATTCCTTCCATACACCTGAAATTTTTCCTTCATACAAAACTTCACACAATCTTTGTTAGCAACATTAGTGCACTTAAGATAAATAAGTCTTAAGGTTCAGTTCTAACACCAAATAAACTTCCATTAGAACACTAGCTACTGTAGCACATCCCTCAAAAATCTCAATTCCCCAAAAGAACTCAAAAAGGAACCAACAAGAAGCAAATGCAGAAAATGGCAGAAATCTGTCAAAACAAACCAGCAGGTAAAGACGAATTTTATCGAAGACCTTCTGTTGCTCAAATCAAACAGTGTTGAACTAAATAAAGTTAGATAATAACCTGGGGCAGAAGCACAAAAATTCACGCCTCAAAAAGACGTTCAGAGATTTTACACGAATTTTTACGGTGAAGCACATAAATCTGTTTTGGGACTGCAACTTTCCCAATCATTACTTCTCCCTCATTAGAGGTTACTCTTGGCACAAAAAGCAAATAAAAAGGATAAGAAGCGGTTATTACTGAAGTAATAACTTCCAAGACTCATCTGAAACTTTTGGGTTATCTCCCAATAAGTACTTTCCTTTAACGCCTTTAAGTTAGGCATAAGAAGCAAAGAAAGAATCAAGTGTTCTCAAATGAAGAAGCATTAAGACCAAATTTTGTTTTCATAGGAGAAACAAAAGAAATATTTTCTCTCCTTTTAGGGAAGTGTTCTATACCTTTCTTGAGTGGGAGTTGATATTTAATGGTGCCTTCTTTCATATCAATGATGGCACCAACAGTTATAAGAAAAGGTCTTCCCAAAGTAATAGGACAAGAAGCATTGTATTCAACATCCAAAACATAGAAATCAACTAACCATAATAAGAACATCATTAAGACTCCCCATGAGTTTCTTTTTAACATTATCATCAAGTGGGACATTAAAATAGCAATCTTCAAGAGGAGGCAAATCAAGCATATCATAAATCCTTCTAGGCATAATAGAAACACTACTATCAAGATCACATAAAGCTTTGAAATCAAAGTCATTCACTTTCATATTAATGATGGGTTCCCAACCATCCTCTTGTTTTATAGGAATAGAAGCTTTATGTTTCATCTTTTCTTCTTTAATCTTTATGAGAGCATCAGTAATGTGTTTTGTAAAGGCCATGTTCATAGCACTAGCATTAGGACTTCTAGCAAGCTTTTGTAGGAACTTAATAACTTCAGAGATATTGCAACCATCAAGATCAAAATCAAATTTATCATCTAAAGTAGTAGAACTATTACTAGCCTCAACACTAGTGGTGGTAATAGTAGAAACACTAATGTTTCTAGCAATTTCATCTTCTCTTTCCCACTTAGCATGTAATTCAGCTAATAGTCTAACATTTTCATAAATTCTTACTTGTATGGCATTAGTAGCTGCAAAGGGATTATCATTAGTTTCAGGTTTAGTAGCCATTTTATTAATCAATGAAGATTGAGCTTCAGACAAAGATGATATATTTCTTTCAGCATTAGAGAGTTTCAATTGTAAACTAGGTATTTCCCTATTTAGACTCTCAAGTTGATGGCTAATGTTCTTCAAGATGGTGGATTGTTCCTCCATAGTTTTAGTAAATAGTTTATTTTGCTCATATTGCATTTGCATGAAGTTTTTAGTGGCTCTTTCAACTTCTAAAATTCTTCCTTCACTAGGTAATTCAGGTTTACCATTATAGCCATAAGTATTATTAGGAGGGTAGGGCCTATAATTGTTATTACCATGAACATTATTGCCAAAATTGTTGTTCCTTATGAAGTTCACATCAACTTGCTCTTCTTGAGCAACCAACGAGGCTAAAGGAACATTATTTGGATCAATATGGGCTTTCCCATTAACAAGCATAGACATAATAATATCAATTTTATCACTCAAGGAGGAGGTTTCCTCAACAGAATTTACCTTCTTACCTTGTGGAGCTCTCTCAGTATGCCATTCAGAATAATTAACCATCATATTGTCCAAAAGTTTTGTTGCAGCACCCAAAGTGATGGTCATAAAGGTACCTCCAGCAGCATAATCCAATAGGTTCCTTGAAGAATAGTTCAATCCTGCATAAAAAGTTTGGATGATCATCCAAGCAGTCAGTCCATGAGTGGGACAATTCTTTACCAAAGATTTCATTCTTTCCCAAGCTTGAGCAACATGCTCATTATCAAGTTGTTTAAACTTCATTATTTCACTTCTCATAGATATAATCTTAGCAGGAGGATAGTATTTTCCAATGAAAGCACCTTTGCATTTAGTCCAAGAATCAATACTATTCCTAGTTAAGGAATTCAACCATTCTTTAGCTTTTCCTCTCAAAGAGAAAGGAAACAATTTAAGCTTAATAATATCACCATCTATATCCCTATTCTTTTGCATCTCACAAAGTTCAACAAAGTTATTTAGATGGGAAGCAACATCTTCATTACCAATACCAGAAAATTGTTCTCTCATAACAAGATTGAGCAAAGAAGGTTTTATCTCAAAGAAAGTATTTTCAACCACAGGTGGAGCAATAGGTGTGCTCATAAAATCATTGTTGTTGGTGCTAGTGAAGTCACACAACTTACTGTTTTCAAGGGTAGTCATTTTTTTGGGTTTTCAAATAAGAAAGCAAACTTGTAAAACTAATTTTTTTGTGTTTTTGAAGAACAAAACAAGCAAACAAAGCGAAAAGAAACTAAGAAAAACAAAAACAACAAAGTAAAGAGATTGGTTATGAGGGACTCCCCTTGTGAAGATGTCCTTGACTCCCCGGCAACGGCGCCAGAAAATCGCTTGATGGCTCAATGCACGGCGCCCAGAAAAATGCTTGATGGCGGTGTTGATGTAGAGCTCGTTGGGAACCCCAAGAGGAAGGTATGATGAGCACAGCAGCAAGTTTCCCTCAGTTATGAAACCAAGGTTTAATCGAACCAGTAGGAGCAAGGAAACACCCCAAAGGTGTTACTAGCTGAGCTTTGGCAGGGCACACTACTGGTGCTAGTAGCAACGTGTAGACCTGCACAACACAACCACAGAACTTTGTCCCCAACTTGCGATGAGGTTGTCAATCCCACCATGTTTTGCGGAAAACAAAGGATTAAACGTATCGAATGGAAATAAGTAATAGTTTGCAGAAAGTAAATACAGAGAAGTAAATAGTTATAGATTGTATGTAAAGAAAAGGACCGAGATCCATAGTTCACTAGAGGTGTCTCTCCTTAAGATATATAACATGCTGGGTGAACAAATTACAGAGGGGCAATTGACAAACACCAAGAAAGCAATACATGCATATACTAATCATCTTGACTCCTCTGAGACTTGATTGGGCATTACAACATTATACATAGACCGCCATCCAACTACATCTATGACTAATAATCCACCTTCAGGTTATCATCCGAACCCCCTCTAGTATTAAGTTGCAAGCAACAGATTATTGCTTTATGAACTGCGTGTAAAGTAAACAATACGATTGTTCTATGAACAAAGGATTGTTGTTTTCTCCCTAGTAGCAATAGCACATCTAGTACCTTAGAGATTTCTGTCACTTCCCCAGATTACCAGAGGCATGAACCCACTATCGAGCATAAATACTAACTCTTGGGGTTGCTAGCATCTACTTGGCCAAGATAGCTACTAACAATGGAAAGCATGCAAGATAACAAATAACAAAGACATGATAGTATCAATAATCGATCTGAAATAGCATCTCAATATCCATCGGATCCCCGCAAACACAACATGCAGAATTACAAATAGATGATCTTGATCATGAACGGAGCTCACAAGATCGAATCATGAAAGCACAAAGGAGGAGAACCAGCCATCTAGCTACTACATGGATACGTAGTCCAAGGATGAACTACTCATGCATCACACCGGAGGCTTGCATGGTGATGAAGAAGGCCTCCAGGGTGAATTCCCCTCTTCGGCCGGGTGCCGGGAAGAGCTTCAGATCCCTCCCGATCTAGGGATGGAGACGACGGCTACTACAGACTCTTTCGTGGATTTTTGATCGGATACTTAGGGTTTTTGTCCCGAAGGCAATATATAGGCGGAAGGAGAGGCCGAGAGGGTGTCGGGAGCGGCCACACCACCCCCTGGAGCGGGCCAGGCCTGGCCGTGCGGCCAGGTGGTGTGGTGGCCCCTGGCCCCTCTCCGTCTCGTATTCTGGCACTTGATGACATCCGGAAAAATAAACACTTTGGCTTTTGTCCCGTCCAATTTCGAGAATATTCATTTTCTGACTTTCCTGGAACCAAAAACAGCAGAAAACATGCAGCTGGCACTATGGCTCTTGTTAATAGGCTAGTCCAAGAAATCATAAGAAAAGTACTCCAAAGTTGGAACAAAACACAGAAAGTGGATAAAACCAAGCATGGAACATCAAAAATTATAGATACATTTGCAATGTATCAGGGTGCCATTTTTGTGAGGACAAAAATATATGGGGCATGTAAGAGAGGTTTTAGGAGTTGACAAGTACATGGCAATAAGAATGGTTTGGATCAAACCATATTTAACCATATGCAAGAGAAAGATCATCCATATTAAATATATGTGGCTAGAATTTAAATGTCCAAAAGAAAATACAAAGGCCCACATATAATTATATGGTAGAGTTGAAGATAGGTATCAAATGAAGGGTGATATGTGACAAGTCAGTAGAAGGAAGGAGAAGTAAAAGATATGCCCTCAACTCTACTTGGGCATTTAACATATATTAAAAGCCAAATACAATATATCCAGAAGCAAATACAATTAATAAGGCAAATGCAATATGAGGAGAAGAACCGAATGGAAAGGGTTTTATGTGATGATCAAATGCAATGTGGCATGGTGACATGAGCATGATATAATGATGATGCAATTAATTATATTTAGGAAGTAGCAATATAGACTAGACAAGTAGCATTACATTGTTTGACAATTGGGATGCTACAACTCTCCCCCACTTAACAAGAATCTCGCCCCGAGATTCCTAGGAAAAGAAAAAGACACAAAGGAAGGCGGGTGTTCGGAATGAAGGTGATCCTCGCGTTCCCAAGATGATGAACAACGGAATGGTGCGACCATTACACCTTGCAAAATTTGCTAGACTTGTTGCAAGTCTTGTGTTTTGCTTCTTGATAACAAAGGACTTGAAGAACCTAGAGGATTGCTATGAGACTAGAAAGATCGGATGAACATAGCTCCGATGCCTTCGAGAAACACGATAATAGAATAGAACCACTTGTTGAAAGAATTAGAAAGGACGATGTATCATGGAGAAGAAAAGTCACATCATTAGGATTAAAGATCAACAGATGCATGTGAAGATGATTCTTTGTTTCGCCGGAAGAAAAAGAATGACTCTGGAGTAATTATCAACCGCTATGAAAATTTCACGGTCTCTTCCCTCGGATTTAAGAAATGAAGTTTGGAAAACAATATTGCCTTCAAACAATAGAGTTCCTTGATATCAACAGAATGCGATAGGATTGAGGTGTCTCGGATTAGATTCTTCTTGCGCCGGTAAGGACCAAAGGATCACGGAATTGAGGTGCACGGGTTTATCTTTAAAAGGAGGAGGTGATGCTAGTTTATGGTGGAACCCCGAGGAAGAAGTTGAATGTTGAATATATGGTGTTTATTGTAGGGATGCCCATTGCTTTCCTTGCCCATGAGGTTATTGCAATAGATTTTGCGATTGATGGTATTGACCATAAATGGATTTACAAGAGAAAAGAATTTGATAGAAGAAGTCGTAGATATATATCTTTCATCGATCTTGTTTATCGATGTCGAGCTCCAGTAGAAAGAAGAGGAACATAGAAGATTTTTCATTTGCTTCGACTAATACATTGAAGATTTTACTCCGTGTTGAAATAGACAAGATCACCAACAAGATATTATTGATTACGCTCTTGATAGAACCCTCCAGAAAAACAAGGACGGAAGTGAAACTATCAAGAGATAAAGGCCACTTCTAAATTCCGTGGAATGAGTAAATCGCATTAATCTACCAATTCAATGTACAAAGCGAATGATAAGAGTAGTGGTATGGTCATGAATCCATCCCGCACTCAAAGCATTAGTTCGCACATGAATAGGAAAATCGTGCAACCGAACTCTCAAAAATTTTAGAATGAAGATTTTTACAAGCAGGATTCCTGAAGCTTCGTACGGAAGCAAGGATGTGATGCAAACACTTCGTCGGATCCAAAGTAGATAAAGATGATGATGTTGTCGTCATGTCGGGAGTCCTTGGCCATCGGAAAAGATATGAACAAAGAATACGGAGTACAGCTGCAAGATTCAACAGATAGAGAAAAAGATAGCACCAACTTCAATAGAAGGATTACAAAGATCTGAAAAGCCTTCATGGCAGACGTCGAATTGAGCATAGAAGATAGAGAGAGGGTTTCAAAAGGTTTCTTGAGGAGCGGAAGACCAAACTAATTTCTTGTCCTTCTTAAGAATATCTGAGAGAGAATTAGCCGTCTTGAGGAAGTCTTCAACGAAGCAGCGAGAATTACTTGTCAAACCACGGAACAGCTCTAGAGTTGGTTGAAGGTGGAGGATGGAATTAACAATTGAATTGACGATTCCAGAATTGTAGTGTTGTCTTTAGCAGAAGAACATGGCCGAGATCGGCGACTTCAAGAAGCCAGACTTACACTTTGAGAACTCTGCGCACAGGCGATGTTCATGAAGCTTGAGAGGATGAGACACCGATGATCTTCCATGTTCTCCCATTGATATAGAATAGGCAAACATATCGTCAAGATATACCACCCTGAATTTAACAAGATATTCCCAAGAATACCAAGTTCATGAGGCGAAAGAAACGAACAGATGCTCAAGCACTTTCTAAGCTCAACGCTCTTTGAAAGATCAATGTTACGAGCGAGGATTCGCGATGGAAAAGATGCATTGGAAGAATAGATTATCTGGCCCTTCGGAAGAGAGAAGAGATGTCCACTATTCACATAGTCGATCGAATCACCGGTTGCAAAGATAAAGAGATCTTGGATAAAGAAGCGATGATAACTCATACATTAAGTAAAGCTATCGGAGATGAAATGATGAGATTCTCCTGTATCAAGAGAACCTTGCAGATATGGAGTTCAAAAAGATAAGAAGCACAACAATCGGATAATAACCCATCATAGTGCCTTAAGAAATCTTCGGATTTGCCAAAGATACTTGAGTATGATATAGATATGATCACGGTATAACTCAAAATCACAAGAGATAACCGCCATCATTTATAGAATTAGATTGATAGCATTAACCATATTCCACTCATGATAAACATCATATAGCAATACCGGGAACCCAATTACAATCACAAGCATCAGATCGACACAAGTTATGTATTTAGCCCCAAGAGAATTGAAGATGAAGTAGAAACTCCAGATTGAAGCGCTGGTAAAAAAATATGAAGATGGAACATGTATCACACACGACTGAAAAGAAGTGTGGAAACACATATGTATGAAAGAAAAAAATCCGCATTTTCCGGCATTAAAATACCAACTAGATGCGCAAAACCACTTAACAGATAGAGATTAGCAACTCCACATTCTGTGAAAGCATGCAGGAAGGAAGAACACCCTTAACAAGATTGCGCTGGTAATACAGAGTCAGACAGATCGCGTAGGTTTACACAAAGTCTATCGATATGGAGTGTACCAACAGTTGATTACCAAAGGCAGATTGCGACAACAAGGTTGGATGCAACAGATAGACAAGGAACTACACACATCCTATGGTACTACAGAAAACCCAAACACGTGAATCCTAGTTTGAATTTTTAGAAGAGGATAGACAAACGTTACACTTCCTTACCAAAAAAGGGTGGGTGGGTGGGTAAGAAGAAAAATGGAAGCAGTCCTACTCTCACGTTTAGTTTTTCCCTAGTATACATAGCTATCAAAATATTTTCTAAACTGACAACGACCATCTTGGCTGAGACCCTAAAGGGCGGAATGGCTCTGATACCAATTCAATACTTCGTACATTATGCTCTGAGTTCAAGCCTGGACGAACCAAAAGTGGATAAGTGACTGATACATTGCAAATGTATCTATAATTTTTGATGCTCCATGCTTGGTTTTATCCACTTTCTTGTGTTTTGTTCCAACTTTGGAGTACTTTTCTTATGATTTCTTGGACTAACCTATTAACAAGAGCCACAGTGCCAGCTGCCTGTTTTCTGCTGTTTTTGGTACCAGGAAAGTCAGAAAATGAATATTCTCGGAATTGGACGGGACAAAAGCCAAAGTGCATATTTTTCCAGATGTCATCAAGTGCCAGAATACGAGACGGAGAGGGGCCAGGGGGCCACCACACCACCTAGCCACGCGGCCAAGCCAGGCCCGCGCCAGGGGGTGGTGTGGCTGCTCCCGGCAATCCGTCGGCCTCTCCTTCCGCCTATATATTGCCCTCGGGACGAAAACCCTAAGTACCCGATCAAAAATCCACGAAAGAGTCTGTAGCCGTCGTCATCTCCATCCCTAGATCAGGAGGGATTTGAAGCTCTTCCCGGCACCCTGCCGGAGAGGGGAATTCACCCTGGAGGCCTTCTTCATCACCATGCAAGCCTCCGGTGTGATGCGTGAGTAGTTCATCCTTGGACTACGGATCCATGTAGTAGCTAGATGGCTGGTTCTCCTCCTTTGTGCTTTCATGTTTAGATCTTGTGAGCTCTGTTCATGATCAAGATCATCTATTTGTAATTCTGCATGTTGTGTTTGCGGGGATCCGATGGATATTGAGATGCTATTTTAGATTGATTATTGATTCTATCATGTCTTTGTTATTTGTGATCTTGCATGCTTTCCATTGTTAGTAGCTATCTTGGCCAAGTAGATGCTAGCAACTCCAAGAGTTAGTATTTAAGCTCGATAGTGGGTTCATGCCTCTGGTAATCTGGGGAAGTGACAGAAATCTCTAAGGTACTAGATGTGCTGTTGCAACTAGGGAGAAAACAACAATCCTTTTTTCATAGAACAATCGTATTGTTTACTTTACATGTAGTTCGTAAAGCAATAATCTGTTTCTTGCAACTTAATACTGGAGGGGGTTCGGATGATAACCTGAAGGTGGATTATTAGTCATAGATGCAGTTGGTTGGCGGTCTATGTATAATGTTGTAATGCCCAATCAAGTCTCAAAGGAGTCAAGATGATTAGTATATGCATGTATTGCTTTCTCGGTGTTTGTCAATTGCCCCGTTGTAATTTGTTCACCCAGCATGTTATCTATCTTAAGGAGAGCCACCTCTAGTGAACTATGGATCCCGGTCCTTTTTCTTTACATACAATCTACAACTGTTTACTTATTTGTGTTTACTTTCTGCAAACTATTACTTCTTTCCATTCGATACGTTTAATCCTTTGTTTTCTGCAAAACACGGTGAGATTGACAACCTCATCGCAAGTTGGGGAAAAAGTTCTGTGGTTGTGTTGTGCAGGTCTCCACGTTGCTAGTAGCACCGGTAGTGCGCCCTGCCAAAGCTTAGCTAGTAACACCTTTGGGGTGTTTCCTTGCTCCTACTGGTTCGATTAAACCTTGGTTTCATAACTGAGGGAAACTTGCTGCTGTGCTCATCATACCTTCCTCTTGGGGTTCCCAACGAGCTCTACATCAACACCGCCATCAAGCATTTTTCTGGGCGCCGTGCATTGAGCCATCAAGCGATTTTCTGGCGCCGTTGCCGGGGAGTCAAGGACATCTTCACAAGGGGAGTCCCTCATAACCAATCTCTTTACTTTGTTGTTTTTGTTTTGCTTAGTTTCTTTTTGCTTTATTTGCTTGTTTTGTTCTTCAAAAACACAAAAAAATTAGTTTTACAAGGTTGCTTTCTTATTTGAAAACCCAAAAAAATGACTACTCTTGAAAACACTAAGTTGTGTGACTTCACTACACCAACAACAATGATTTTATGAGCACACCTATTTCTCCACCTGTGGCTGAAAATACTTTCTTTGAGATAAAACCTGCTTTGCTCAATCTTGTTCTGAGAGAACAATTTTCTGGTATTGGTAATGAAGATGCTGCTTCCCATCTAAATAACTTTTTTGAACTTTGTGAGATGCAAAAGCATAGGGATATAGATGGTGATATTATTAAGCTTAAATTGTTTCCTTTCTCTTTGAGAGGAAAAGCTAAAGAATGGTTGAATTCCTTAACTAGGAATAGTATTGATTCTTGGACTAAGTGCAAAGATGCTTTTATTAGAAAATACTATCCTCCTGCTAAGATTATATCCATGAGAAGTGAAATAATGAAGTTTAAACAACTTGATAATGAGCATGTTGCTCAAGCTTGGGAAAGAATGAAATCTTTGGTAAAGAATTGTCCCACTCATGGACTGACTGCTTGGATGATCATCCAAACTTTTTATGCAGGATTGAACTATTCTTCAAGGAACCTATTGGATTCTGCTGCTGGAGGTACCTTTATGACCATTACTTTGGGTGCTGCAACAAAACTTTTGGACAATATGATGGTTAATTATTCTGAATGGCATACTGAGAGAGCTCCACAAGGTAAGAAGGTAAATTCTGTTGAGGAAACCTCCTCCTTGAGTGATAAGATTGATATTATTATGTCTATGCTTGTTAATGGGAAAGCCCATATTGATCCAAATAATGTTCCTTTAGCCTCTTTGGTTGCTCAAGAAGAGCAAGTTGATGTGAACTTCATAAGAAATAACAATTTTGCCAAAAATGCTTATGGTAATAATGCTTATAGGAACAATTTTGGTAACAATAATTATAAGCCATGTCCTCCCAACAATGGTAATGCTTATGGAAATTCTTACAACAATAATAAGAGTGCTCCCTCTGAACTTGAATTTATGCTTAAAGACTTTATTAGTAAGCAAACTGCTTTCAATAAAACTATTAAGGAAAAACTCTCTAATGCTGAAAGAAATATAGCATCTTTAGCTGAAGCTCAATCTACTTTGAATAAAATGGCTGCTAAACCTGAAACTAATGATAATCCCTTGGCAGCTACTAATGCCATACAAGTAAGAATTGATGAAAATGTTAGACTATTAGCTGAATTACATGCTAAGTGGGAAAGAGAAGATGAAATTGCTAGAAACATTAGTGTTTCTACTATTACCACCACTAGTGTTGAGGCTAGTAATAGTTCTACTACTTTAGATGATAAATTTGATTTTGATCTCGATGGTCGCAACATCTCTGAAGTTATTAAGTTCCTACAAAAGCTTGCTAAAAGTCCTAATGCTAGTGCTATGAACATGGCCTTTACAGAACACATTACTGATGCTCTCATAAATATTAAAGAAGAAAAGATGAAACATAAAGCTTCTATTCCTATAAACCAAGAGGATGGTTGGGAACCCATCATTAATATGAAAGTGAATGACTTTGATTTCAAAGCTTTATGTGATCTTGATAGTAGTGTTTCTATTATGCCTAGAAGGATTTATGATATGCTTGATTTGCCTCCTCTTGAAGATTGCTATTTGAATGTCCCACTTGATGATAATGTTAAAAAGAAACTCATGGGGAGTCTTAATGATGTTCTTATTATGGTTAAAAATTCCTATGTCCCCGTTTATTTCTATGTTTTGGATGTTGAATACAATGCTTCTTGTCCTATTACTTTGGGAAGACCTTTTCTTAGAACTATTGGTGCCATCATTGATATGAAAGAAGGCACCATTAAATATCAACTCCCACTCAAGAAAGGTATAGAACACTTCCCTAAAAGAGAGAAAATATTTCTTTTGCTTCTCCTATGAAAACAAAATTTGGTCTTAATGCTTCTTCATTTGAGAACACTTGATTCTTTCTTTGCTTCTTATGCCTAACTTAAAGGCGTTAAAGAAAAGTACTTATTGGGAGATAACCCAAAAGTTTTAGATGAGTCTTGGAAGTTATTACTTCAGTAATAACCGCTCCTTATCCTTTTTATTTGCTTTTTGTGCTAAGAGTAACCTCTAATGAGAGAGAAGTAATGATTGGGAAAGTTGCTGTCCCGAAACAGATTTTTGTGCTTCACTGTAAAAATTTGTGAGAGAGCTCTGTATGTCGGATTGAGCTGTAATTGTTTGTGCTTCTGCCCCAGGTTGTTATATAACTTCTGTTAGTTCAATAATTTTTTATTTGAGCAACAGAAGGTCTTTGAAAAAATTCGTCTTTACCTGCTGGTCTGTTTTGACAGATTTCTGCCATTTTCTGCATTTGCTTCTTGTTGGCTCCTTTTTGAGTTCTTTTGGGGAATTGAGATTTTTGAGGGAAGTGATACAGTAGCTAGTGTTCTAATGGAAGTTTATTTGGTGTTAGAACTGAACCTTAAGACTTATTTATCTTAAGTGCACTAATGTTGCTAATAAAGATTGTGTGAAGTTTTGTATGAAGGAAAAATTTCAGGTGTATGGAAGGAATGAGTAATGAGATGAAGGATGGACTAAAGCACAAGCTTGGGTATGCCACGAGTGTCACCCCAAGAAATATCCAAGAAGTACAAGCGTCAAAGCTTGGGGATGCCCAAGGCATCCCCTTCTTCATCAATAAAAATTCCAGGTTTCTTCCAAATGCTTCATTTTTATTGTTTCATGCACAGTTGTGTTGTTCTTGGAGCGTCTTCTTTTCGTTTTCGTTTTGGTTTCTCATTTTCTTTTGTTTGCTTAGTTTTCTAAATAAATTGGTTGGACCCCCCTCTTTCATACATTGGTTTGCAAATAGTTTGGTTTGGTTTGGAAAAGAGTAGGAAAGTTCATGCTTATGTGGTAAAAAGAGCTCGTTTTTGACTGTGGCCTATGCTTTGTCATGCCATGCTTGATATTGTTTTGGACTTATGCTTAGTATTCTTTGTTGTAGCATGAGTTGTTATAAACAATTTAGATTGCTTAATGTGCCTTGGATGAATCATGCGTTGTTTTAGCATATTAAAGCATAGTATAGTGGTATTCTCCTTTGATGCTTTATTTGGGTTGACTTGGCACATGCTCACACCATGTTATGACTATCCCAAGTCAATAGCCTTTATGATCCTTTAGTTTTCAACTTGTAGTATCACTTTATGCTTTTATCAATGATGTTTTGTCGCTCTGCATGATTATGGCCATTATTGCTCTCTTAGTTTGTCGCTCCCAGTCTTTTGCTAGCCTCCACAACCAAGTATGAGTTCCACTCATGCATCCAACTCCCTAAACCAAGTTATTCCAAAGAGTCCACCATACCTACCTACTAGCTTATGCTATTCCAAGTATATTCATGCTTTTGTGTACCTTCCAAATTAAACTCGTTATGAGAAAACTAGTGATTAAAGCTCTCACGAACTTGATGGCACACTTTACTTTTTTGCATCTAATAAACTTGAACCACTAGGTCCTTCTTTGTTGCGTATATGCTTGCGCTTTATAAGTTGAAATTAGTAGGACCATTTACCATGGGGAACACTTTCAACATTGCACTTGTACTTTGTACCCCGTTGATATCATGTTCTTTTGCTTACGGATCCCGACGGTGTGAAATAAAAGTGGAACTTGTAAGATCATGGAGTTTGTATGTGTGTTAGAGAAACGCCTGGGCCGCTAGCCTAAGCCATGCCTAATCATGGTGGAAACTTGCAGCATCACCATAATGAGCACTCTATGAAGCATCCTCAATAAAAACCTATGCAAATAGCAAATAAAAATATCGCTGAGATGCTCATTGTCTGCTTGCCTTGTCATTTTGATTATGGGAAAGCTCCTGTATCATGTGCAAGGGGTACCCCGTTGGCGGTTCTTAATGATACACATGTACTTACAATGACAAGATCTTACTCGTGACTAAAGTTGAATAGCATGAGGATCGGTCTTCGTAAGTAAGGGGCATGAGATTTCGGTTTATAGCTTGTCAAGCATATCCTCTTAGTTGTGTCACTTTAACCTTAACCACTTTAAGATGCTTATGATAGGGGCAATGAGAGCTGAAAGCTATAAGTACCATAATCTTTGGAAGCTCTTTATGAGACTTGAATCCCTACTTACTTTTACAAAAGGCCTTTCTTCCACCATTATATTGAGTCTCCACCTTCTATCTTTATGCACTACTTTGAGAGCATAGTGGCCATTCTTAGTTCTATGTGCATTGTCCCAAGACTAGTTGATTGATGCATAACTTGTTATTGCTTGTTTTAAACTATTGTATCTAGTCACTCTTATGAACTTTGAAGGTGTCCTATGCATTTATATTTGCTACTCTATTGAGGGACAAACTGAATACTATTATGCTATGTTTTCTTTATGTGAAACAAACAAACGTCTTGCAAAGCATTGTTATTCATGAATCTTTTGTTTGTGCCTTTTCATGTTGCATCATAGTTTCTTTGCTTATTGCTAGAACTTTGTCTTTCATGTTATGATTGAAGTACTATGATCCCAGCTTTGAATGTTTTGCAAATACTTTGATCAAGTCTGTGATGGTGCATCTCACCTTAAAAATTATTCTTTCTTCTTATCACTTACCTACTCGAGGACGAGCAGGAGTTAAGCTTGGGGATGTTGATACATTGCAAATGTATCTATAATTTTTGATGCTCCATGCTTGGTTTTACCCACTTTGTGTTTTGTTCCAACTTTGGAGTACTTTTCTTATGATTTCTTGGACTAACCTATTAACAAGAGCCATAGTGCCAGCTGCCTGTTTTCTGCTGTTTTTGGTTCCAGGAAAGTCAGAAAATGAATATTCTCGGAATTGGACGGGACAAAAGCCAAAGTGCCTATTTTTCCGGATGTCATCAAGTGCCAGAATACGAGACGGAGAGGGGCCAGGGGGCCACCACACCACCTGGCCGCACGGCCGGGCCTGGCCCGCGCCAGGGGTTGGTGTGGCCGCTCTCGGCACCCCCTCGGCCTCTCCTTCCGCCTATATATTACCCTCGGGATGAAAAACCTAAGTACCCGATCAAAAATCCACGAAAGAGTCTGTAGCCGCGGTCATCTCCATCCCTAGATCGGGAGGGATCTGAAGCTCTTCCCGGCACCCTGCCGGAGAGGGGAATTCACCCTGGAGGCCTTCTTTATCACCATGCAAGCCTCCGGTGTGATGCGTGAGTAGTTCATCCTTGGACTACGGATCCATGTAGTAGCTAGATGGATGGTTCTCCTCCTTTGTGCTTTCATGTTTAGATCTTGTGAGCTCCGTTCATGATCAAGATCATCTATTTGTAATTATGCATGTTGTGTTTGCAGGGATCCGATGGATATTGAGATGCTATTTCAGATTGATTATTGATTCTATCATGTCTTTGTTATTTGTGATCTTGCATGCTTTCCGTTGTTAGTAGCTATCTTGGCCAAGTAGATGCTAGCAACTCCAAGAGTTAGTATTTATGCTCGATAGTGGGTTCATGCCTCTGGTAATCTGGGGAAGTGACAGAAATCTCTAAGGTACTAGATGTGCTGTTGCTACTAGGGAGAAAACAACAATACTTTGTTCATAGAACAATCGTATTGTTTACTTTACATGCAGTTCGTAAAGCAATAATCTGTTGCTTGCAACTTAATACTGGAGGGGGTTCAGATGATAACCTGAAGGTGGATTATTAGTCATACATGCAGTTGGATGGCGGTCTATATATAATGTTGTAATGCCCAATCAAGTCTCGAAGGAGTCAAGATGATTAGTATATGCATGTATTGCTTTCTCGGTGTTTGTCAATTGCCCCGCTGTAATTTGTTCACCCAGCATGTTATCTATCTTAAGGAGAGCCACCTCTAGTGAACTATGGATCCCGGTCCTTTTTCTTTACATACAATCTACAACTGTTTACTTCTTTGCGTTTACTTTCTGCAAACTATTACTTCTTTCCATTCGATACGTTTAGTCCTTTGTTTTCCGCAAAACACGGTGAGATTGACAACCTCATCACAAGTTGGGGACAAAGTTCTGTGGTTGTGTTGTGCAGTTCTCCACGTTGCTACTAGCACCGGTAGTGCGCCCTGCCAAAGCTTAGCTAGTAACACCTTTGGGGTGTTTCCTTGCTCCTACTGGTTCGATTAAACCTTGGTTTCATAACTGAGGGAAACTTGCTGCTGTGCTCATCATACCTTCCTCTTGGGGTTCCCAACGAGCTCTACATCAACACCGCCGTCAAGCATTTTTCTGGGCGCCGTGCATTGAGACATCAGTGACTCTACCGTGGAGGTCCAAGGCCACCCACGTGTAGGCCCGTCGAAGCGGAGTAGGGCACGATACCGGCCTACCACCTTATCCACTTTCAAGAACATCGGGACAAGAGCGAGCGGTGTAAGCGACAGGTAACACGACCACGACATACACAAATGAGTATGTATGCCTACGACTTACAATAGACATCAGATTCACACCATCTAAAAGAAATAGAAATAGGAATATTCAACGCCATACGGCAAGATCCAAATATCCTAGATAGATATAATATTTTAGGATACATCCTCAAACATCACGCAACAGAGTATCAAGCGGAAACGGGAAACATGATCCGAGTACGGATAAGAAGCAAATCGGCATAAGATGCCCTGAAACTAAGCACATCCCGCCCACAGATCTCAAGGATCTCCATCACCGGAATCTCTACACCTGACGGTCGTTGCCACCATCATCCGTCTCCTCAAGCCTGAGAGTATACCTGTCCACCTAAACGAAATATTTATCGTGTGAGACCCTAGGGGTACTCGGCAAGTCTTAATGCATCTAAAGGGAACAACCTGGGGGTGACGCAATTGCAGCGAAAGATAATAGCTACAAATTTCTATAGAGACACGCTACACATCCGCCCAACCAAAGATGGACCGACGCTCATTAAATAAAAACAACAGTTATATAGCAGCATAATTTAACCTCGCTCGTCCTCCTTCTCGCTTACCGAAGAGAAGGCGGAAGAACAACCCATCCGTTGGCAATTTTATTAACCATTCCATGAGTGTTGTACTAATTACTAGTCATGTCTTAGTCAAATTAAAGGCGGTACTTTAGTTATGCTTGTCTATGATCGAGAAACTGTGCTCCAAGTCGTCCATAACCGCGGACACGGCTTTCAGAAAGATTTACCCTATAGGGATGCACAAATAGCAACACACACACGATCAACCTCGGGAAGAACCAAATAAAACGCAACGAGGCCTTACGACAAAGCATTCACAGGAGTCATAAATCATTTCAGGGGCCACCCCACTAAGCTACCCGCAACGAAGTTGGCCGGCTCCGAGACAGACCCAGGGTTTGTGTCAATGGCTGTAAACGACTGGGAACCCGAAAGTGTGAGTGGGCTTGTCGATACCGCGAAAACATTCCACGTCCCGAAACAGTACAGGTTCTCCACGCATAATCGTAAATAAAGCAATAAAGAATGGCATAAGTACATGATAATAATAAAGCCCCGAACTACTTTGTGGCCCCAAGAAATAAAGTGTGAATCAAGCTCAAGCAAAGGGGGATTCATAGAGTCTCCCGTATGTGGATAGTGCGAATAATCAAGGAACAGGAATCAAGTACTCGGGGTCCTACGGGACACAAGTGAGCTTAAAGAACCAGATAGCAGATAATGCCCACCGATGCCTCTTTCATTAGTTATCCCATTACTACTCAGATTAAGTTGTTTAGGTACCTCGTTATTCAAAGACTCGCACAAACCCTACACATGCAATTCTACAACTCGCATGGTTCAAACAACTCCTGCAATAATGGCTCAGGGGATTGAGGTACAAGCTTTGGTGGGTTGAAAAGTAAAGGCTATGCAATACTTGGGATTCAATTTAATGCAATCGCGACTCAATGATGCAAGAGTAAGATAGAAGCATAGGTACTATATGTATGCAAGCATGGGGAATTTCTTGCCTGGTAGTTCTGTTGTCGAATAGGAAGGATCCGGGTAATACTCCTAAGGCTCCTGGTATTCTTCTTGCTCAATGTCTATCCGGATAAAAACCAAACACACAAGGGGCCGAAATAAATACATTGGACAATCATAGAAATAATGTGCAATAAGCAAACAAGTATGCCATGATGGAATGATGCACAATTTACATGCCATAGCATAGCATAGCATGGGTGAGGTGTGGGGTACGAGAACAAAGCATTTTATTGAGTTTTTAGTCATGTTTTGCTCCCATAAACATTGCTGTATACTTAATATTTTTATGATGCATTCTTCAATTCATATCATGGAATGCATAATCAGAACGGGCTCGTTGCTCTGATCGATTTAGACATATTATTTGTCAAATTTGGAATTACAGAATTAAAGTTATGAATTATTTAAGATAAAGGCATTTATTGCAATTTAATTATTTCGAAATTTTCAATTGCTCAAAAATTATTTTGGTTGGCATATTTGAATTCCTGGCATTTTTCTGATCATAAGAGATATATCACATGAATTATTTGGAATTAGCAAATAAAAGGTGGGATTTCATTATTATAACAACATTTAATGAAGGCATAAAAGATTTGTTACTTTTCCAACATGCAACAATGTAAAGAAAGGGCATATTACTTGTTTAGTTTGGATTTATAGGTCAAAAGATATACAATATGAAGTTTCAATTTGAATTAGAACGAAATTTAATTGTTGGCATATTTTAAATATTCAAAACAGTAGCAAAGTTTATAATTGGATAGTTTAAACAATTCTAAAAAGGTCTCATGTTAACAGTTTTTGAATTGGTTTCGAATTATCAAAATTATCAAAGTTTTTAGAATAAACAGAAGGTTAAGTTTGCATAATAGCAACCGGGTCTCTATTATTAGATAACATCCCAGGTTCAGACTTCACCCAAAAATAATTTAGAGAAAAGGGGTGGGGTGGAGCTGGGATTTGGTATACTGCAGAGTTTTCTTCAGAGGTTCAGACAACGGACTCAACTCTCAAACTTTTGGGCCAAAACGCGCGTGGTGCCGTGCATAGTTAAGCACATAGGCTAGTAGGTGAATCAAAAGGTAACTAGCAAAACTAGCTAGCTGAAATTTGAATCGGGGACATGCAGGTGTCGTAGATGCAAAACAAATAAAAGCCGCCGGAGCTTGTAGCTTGCGTGCGTGCGTTGGTGTGCACAGAGAACAACTGAAGCACCATCTCAGTTTTGGAAACGGACCAACGGCTCGCGTCCATGGAGGCACAACTGGGAGCTAGGTGAATGTCACATACAGAGGCTGAAACGGACAGGGAAAGAGGAGACAGAGGCGACGCTCACCAAGAGAAAGATGACGTGCTCAATGCAGGAGTTTGCGCTTGAAGGCGTCCGAGGTCGACACAATTTGAGGTAGACGTATATGGCAGCCTCCCGGACAGACGAGGTCGATGTCGTTCTTGGTTGCGGCGATGGAGGTCTGACTCGCCGGGAAGAAGCTCCACACCAACTAGACAGGGGCAGCGACTGGGCTGCTCCGGCTCCTCCCGCGGCTTCCGAGTAGACGGCGGCGTCTTGGTGAACGAGCTCCGGCTTTAGCAGCGCTCGGCGGTGACCACAGCGTCGACACGGTCGGAATCGATCTCCACCCATGGTGGCTCTCTCTCGGGGATAAAGAGAAGGTGTGGGAAAAAAGCGAACCTAGCCGGCGACGCTAGATAGGGAAGGGAGGGATTCGACAAGGTTAGATAAGAAGGGGAAAAGAAGGCGCTCGGGCAGCCAGAGCAGGTGACGGACTCCCGTCCTCCTCGTTCTCGAGGTAGACGACAAACAGGACAGGGTGGATCGGTTGGGCTGGGCCGAGGCATACGCTGATGTTGGTTTCTGCTATAGAACTGAATCGCTGATGTTAGACTGTTAACTGAATATTTCAGAGGCTGAACCATGCTGCTGTATTTGACAAAAAATAAATAAATAAATGAAAAGAGACAAGGTTTGAACCATAATTTGAATGGGTTTCAAATAGAGTGGAATTCTACAAGGTTCATAGCGGTAGAACATCCAAGTGGTGTAGATTTGGGGCAAAGGCAAGAAATAAAAAGGGATTGATAGGATTTCGAGAGAAGGCGCAAAAATAGGATTTTAAACAACCAAGTTGAGTAGGTAAGGAAGAGAAGAAGTGAGAGGTGCTAAAATTGCATGCGACATGCAGAAATAGAAAACCAACATGGGGGTGCCATTTTTGTGAGGACAAAAATATATGGGGCATGTAAGAGAGGTTTTAGGAGTTGACAAGTACATGGCAATAAGAATGGTTTGGATCAAACCATATTTAACCATATGTAAGAGAAAGATCATCCATATTAAATATATGTGGCTAGAATTTAAATGTCCAAAAGAGAATACAAAGGCCCACATATAAATATATGGTAGAGTTGAAGATAGGTATCAAATGAAGGGTGATATGTGACAAGTCAGTAGAAGGAAGGAGAAGTAAAATATATGCCCTCAACTCTACTTGGGCATTTAACATATATCAAAAGGGCAAATACAATATATCCAGAAGCAAATACAATTAATAAGGCAAATGCAATATGAGGAGAAGAACCGAATGGAAAGGGTTTTATGTGATGCTCAAATGCAATATGGCATGGTGACATGAGCATGATATAATGATGATGCAATTAATTATATGTAGGAAGTAGCAATATAGACTAGACAAGTAGCATTACAATTGTTAGACAATTGGGATGCTACAAGATAGTCGCTAGCCAAGTATCTCACCTCAAGCCTTTATCAATCTATGGGATCTTGGGTACCTACAAGTCTATAGATCGGGACAAGAGACGAAGAAACCAAAGATACAAATCACGAATCCAAACAAAATACAATTCTCCCATGATCTAGATGCGCATAATTGCTGCGAGGTTTCTCCCCAACCCGCGGCCCCTGAGGACTACTAACTTATAAAAAATAGATCGGAGATAGAAAACATCATGCAAATACTTTGATTGAAATAAAATATTCTTACAATGGTCGCCAAATCACAAGGAGATCTAAAGTACAAAGCAATGGCTATGGCTAGTGGAGGGATGGATGGTGGAAGTGATTAGCAATGGATGCACAATGGTGCGGATCTCCTTTGGTGGTGTTGTGTTGCAATCTGAGAATGGCGGCTCTCTGGCCAGCGGCTGGAGCCTCAAAATATATAGGCGTCTTTCAGAAAGTTGTAGGGTTTGATGAGACAAAGCCATCGCCACCTGGTACGGGAGGGCGGTACAGGCGGACCACATCCATACCAGTGGTCGTTAAGCGTGGTGACACCCTGGAAAGCTTCTCCAATTACTTGGTCGTGTGTACTTCCTCAAAATCCTTCATTATGACTCCTTATTTCGCTTTAAAAGTCGTGATTTCCTGCAAAACATAAATCAAAGAAGGGATTTGTATATCTTTGCAATTATTAGTATTAGTGGCAAGAGTTGAGAGTTTCTTTGGTAATTGCTTGACCAAAAAAACGTTTAAACATAGTGGAAAATGGCAAAAATCAGAGCCATCATGCCGGTGCATTACCTGGTCGGTCCTACTACGTCAAAGTAGCTGTGTTTCTTCTTCCACGTCGAGTCTTAGTGATGATGTAAGCTGTTGTTAATTGGTTTAATTTCGGAAAGATTGTTTGCATACCAGGAATGGTGGATTTTGTAGTAGTAGTACTCTATCTCTGTCCCAGGAAATAAGGTTCCCTTGTTTTTCTTGTTTTTTTAACCAAGATTTACTCTAAATATATATAAATAATGTTGGTACTATAAAAGATTAGCATCATAGAAAGTGTGTTTCAATAAGAATTCAACGATACAAATTTTACACAATATAAATAAATTTTATTTGCTTTATTTATTCGCTCAAACTTTACTTTGGAATGCACGTGCACCTTATTCCTTGAAATAGAGGTAGATGAGTTTGGTGGATGTACTCTCCTGAATATTTTTCATGAAGTCTTAATTTCCGATTGGTTGGGTGGATGTACTCTGCTGAGTAGTAAGCTGAATAGGATTATAAGGCTCTCTTTTTAGGATTATAAGGCCATAGGGCCAATTCACTAATACTACCAAGTAGATGAATTATTCACTCTAATTACTTTATGCATGCACCACTAGTTTTACATGCATGAGATGCTAGATAAAAAATAGAGGACATGATGAGAGATAAAACAACATGCATTGGAAGATTGAGAAAAAAGAGAGATATCTAAATTAATGAGTCACAGGAATTAAGACAATAAAGAAGACATGTCTTATAATTTCTAACAATTTTAAAAAACTCTCTAGTCTAATAATCCCAAACAGAGGTAGGAGTACTTCTCAACATACATTCGGGAGTACTAGTACGTAATAGTAGTAGTACAATAGTGAAGTAGGTAGTAGTAGTACTCCCCTCCGATTCATATTAATTGTCACTGGATTGGATGTACTCTTATCTAGCACTAAAACATGTCTAGATACATCCATTTTTGCGATAAGTAAATATAGCCATTTTTGGAGTAGTACTAGTTTGGTTGGAATAAATCATATTCTTTTCGCAGTAGGGATGGTGGTTTTTTGCTAGTAGAAGTACTAGTACATAGAAGGTAGTAGTATTATATATGTTTATACTGTACTACTCAACATACATTCAGGCAATCGATAAAAGTTCATCTTGCGGTTCTACTGCTACAGTGCCGCTATCAGTTTTTCAGGTGTGCATTCACCCTCTGTCTTTCAGCAGTACTCCGCCCTTTAACAGTATAAATGGAATTATTTAAAGAAAGTCTCTACCACTATAAAATATAATCTGCCATGGATGTTGATTGACAAGACAATTCATTGAGGTGGGGTGGAGGTGGGGTTGGTCGGGTGGGCTGGTGGCATGCTACGATTCCTACTCCTACTATCACTCTACAGTGAAAATAAAAGAAACAACTGCGATTCCTTGCATTAATTCTTGCCTCCGCCCCTTGCATGCCAATAGTATATACATGCATTAACTTCTGCGAGTAGTAGTACAAGTAGGAGTAGTATCAATCAAGGATATACCAAAATGCAAAGATATACTCGTAGGTCGGTGTACCATTGTCAGTCTTCGTCTTATTCTTCTTCTTTGTCTTCTTGCGCTTTCCCTTGCCCTTGCCCTTCTTTTTTAGTCCTTTTTTGTTGAACATTTCGTGAGTTTGTTGACCCCTCTCGAAGTTCACTATCCGCCTATATACCTCGTAGGTCGCGTAGGTGTTGAGGATTGCATACTGGATCTGCTCTTCAGTCAGGGGCATGTTCCCCCACCGTTTGTGGTCTGCATCCTTCTTCTTCATGGCTTTGTAACGGATGTCTATGAGGGCCAATGCGTAGTAAGCCAAAGAATCCTTCTCATTCGTCGAGCCAGTAGGCTTCCACCTCTTCTGGATGCCCATGAATTCATCACTACAACTAGAGAACACCTAAGCCTGATATCGTCATTGCCGATGTCGATGCCGACAAAGGAGATGTTAGGGTTGGCGAGGAACTCTGCTATCTTGGAGCATGGTTGCTCGGCCTGGCAGATCTGGTAGAACAGGCAATCCGTGCCCACACATAGCTGAACGACAGCAGCCTTCTGCATCGATGATTGCTCGTTGGTGTACTCGCGACGTTGAAGCCAACAATCTTGGAGAGTCCATGCTATTTTTCAAGATTTTGCTCTCTATGTCGCTATTTTTTAAATAGCTTGCTATATCTCGCTAAAACATCATAGCGTTAGCACTATTTTAAGTATAGGACGTTATTTTTTGTTGGTGGGTGTGGAGTAAGATAGAATATGATGAATGTGTCAATTAAGCAAACATACGATGAAAATTTCTATTGTTAAACTTAAGTGATTGTGTCAAGCTACCGCCCCCTCCTGCAGCACCCGGCGTTGTACCTAGATTCAGTCCTGTCAGTTCTGCTCCAACTTGGATAGCGCCGGAATTGATTATGCATGTACAAGTATTACTCTAGGTAATTCGTTAGATGCTGAAATCATTTATATTCATGATTTACTTATTATATATTTATATTTTTACAAAATGATGTTTTGTAAAATAGCATGTTATTAGCACGCTATAACCTTCATATCGTCTGGAGAAAAACCATGCTAAATTAAAAAGCACGCTAGTATTTTTTCCTTGATCTCTAGTGGCTTGTCTAAATTTGGTAGTCTCTTAGAGCATCTCTGGTGGCTTGTCTAAATTAGGTAGTCTACATCTTCACTTTAGTTTTCTAGTAGATAGTCTAAATCAATACAACAAATGATCTGATTTGGCACGGGAGTGAGCTCTTAAGCGACCAACTTTTCTATAGACATGGTGGCTCGGTTGTACAAATATGGGCAATGAGTAGCTAGTTTGGAGGATGTCTAAATTTTAGACCACCAGATACACAAGCCACCAGAGGCATTTTTTTGTCTGTGGTGGTCTATATTTAGCTTAGACTACCGGATAAACTAGCCACTAGAGATGCTCTTAGGCTGGTCATAGTGGGAAACATACTACTTCATGTTACTACCTTCATATGTGTACGTAATTGAGCCGACGACAGAGACCCTATTTTGCAGAAATGGCTCTGGAAATACTTCGTACCTAGAAAGGCTAAGACATTACAGTAAACTATTTTTTCTAGTCATTAGATTATAGCTACTCCCAGGATAGGATATTATTATTCTATATCTTTTGAATTGTATAGACAAATTTAAAATCCAAGAGTGGCAAATTCTCCCGCCTCACCTCGGTCACATGCTCCAAGTTTTAGCCTACGAAATTCCTTTTCTACCCCTAACAATGGCTTATCTACTAATGTTGGGGCATGAGTATGGTTCGTAATCCCCCCCGAGGGTCCTCATAGCTCTAAAGATGGGTAATCTACCCTCCACCGACGCCATTTCCCCCATAGCACTCTAAAAACCCTAACCCCTATCTCACCTCCAGCTCTTACACCACCACACCGGAGCATCCCCGCTGCACTTCGCCCGCCCACACGCCACCCCAAACCCACTATCCCACCTCCGGCTCCTGCACCACCGCCATACCTCGATACCATATACTCCTGACCAGTCTACCGGATCAGTCGATGTCCACCTTACCGAACCTAGTTTGCTGACACCCTCTTCCATACAACCGTGTTAGTTTTGCTGACTCCCTCGTCCACAAAACCTGACCTACTTCACCTACACTGGTGTGTGTTGCATTAGATCTGCTTCACGGACTCAATAGACCACTACACCAGATATGCTTTACCGACGCTCTTGTGCAGCGCCCCAAATCCATAATCGGTCGTAACAGATCTGTTTCACCGATAATGTCGTGCACAACACCGGTTCTCCTTTACCGGCCATCTTGTCAAGCAAGCTAGACCCATCAATAACCTCCATAGATCTGATTCACAGAAGTCGCCGAGATCTATCTGCTTCAGCGCGACTCACCACTACCGGGCACCCTCGGCGTCCTTGACATCACCTGCAAAGATGCCGTGTATGCGTAAACAATATCGTGGCCTAGGTAAACTAGATCTGCTTGTTCGTTCGTTTCAATATAGCAGGTATGAGCCTGTGACAGTGAACTGTATTTCTATATTGGTGGTAAATTCCTGCCTCAATACTGGCTTAACTGATATCCCACTCTCCCTTGATAAATTCGGTGTAGTCTATGTTAAATCCAGGCGTTAAACTACTCCTTCTGTTTCGAGGTATAAGGCGTCCTTGTTATGCGTGTTTTTCTTTGACCAACAATTACTCTTAATATACATAAACAATTTTGGTAGTACAAAACATACATCATTAGAGTTTATTGGTATTATGTAATTCATGGCAAATGTTAATTCACTAAACATCTGAGGCTGCCTACCTGTTCAACAAGTTCACAAGTTATGTCGTCATAATGTGCACTTGCTTTGTCTGTTGCTACAATACTGACTACATGTAATTTTGGATTTCGTTGGTAGTTTTAAGCCACTGAACATGTAGGTTAACATTCCTTGCTCTACAAGTTCAGAATTTATGCTATTTTAATTTCAATCTGGTTGTTCAAAGCAAACACAGTAACTGCCTTCTCTTATGTAATTCATCGTAAATTTTATGTCATTGAACTTGTTAGTTTTGCATTCCCTCTACAAATTATGCCATTACTATTTGTTTCAATTAAGCTCCGATAGTATCTGCCACCTATTGTGTACTACTCCCTCTGTTTTAGAATATAAGATGTTTTAGCTTTGTGAAAGGAGTGTATCTAGACACCATTTAGTGTGTAGGTTTGCTCCAAACCTACATGAACCTACACACTAAAGGTGGTCTAGATACACTTCTTTCACAAAGCTAAAACATCTTATATTTTGAAACAGAGGGAGTACATTTGTTCCGTAAAAGAAGGCCTATACTTCTGCCTACCTGTTCAACAAGTTCACAAGTTATGTCGTCATAATGTGCACTTGCTTTGTCTGTTGCTACAATACTGACTACATGTAATTTTGGATTTCGTTGGTAGTTTTAAGCCACTGAACATGTAGGTTAACATTCCTTGCTCTACAAGTTCAGAATTTATGCTATTTTAATTTCAATCTGGTTGTTCAAAGCAAACACAGTAACTGCCTTCTCTTATGTAATTCATCGTAAATTTTATGTCATTGAACTTGTTAGTTTTGCATTCCCTCTACAAATTATGCCATTACTATTTGTTTCAATTAAGCTCCGATAGTATCTGCCACCTATTGTGTACTACTCCCTCTGTTTTAGAATATAAGATGTTTTAGCTTTGTGAAAGGAGTGTATCTAGACACCATTTAGTGTGTAGGTTTGCTCCAAACCTACATGAACCTACACACTAAAGGTGGTCTAGATACACTTCTTTCACAAAGCTAAAACATCTTATATTTTGAAACAGAGGGAGTACATTTGTTCCGTAAAAGAAGGCCTATACTTTTTTAAAGTCAAACAATGATAACTTTGACCAAGCTCATAGAAAAATATATTAAGGGTTAATTTGTAGCATTTGCGTCTATGAAAATATATGCCCCGATGTATCGAATGGCGTTGGTTTGGCATGGTAGATGTTCCTGGTATGTTCTACAAACTTGGTCCAATTTTGCATCGATTGACTTGCGAAAAATTTATACGCCTTATTTACTTTGGATTGGATGTAATATTACATGGAATGGTTTAAGGCACATAACATGGTTATTTGCATGCCCTGCTCTCTAAATTCAAGTTTCTCAATTATAATTTCTGTAGCAGCAGTATCTACCTTCTATTATGTAGTTCATGGCATTTTAAGTCACTTCACATATGGGTTAGCATTCCATGCTCTATAAGTTCACGAGATATACCATTGTAATGTCTATCTGGTTCGTCCAAATGTTAGTACAGTAACTGCCTGCTCTATAGATGGTGATAAATTTTATGGCACTTTTCATATTTGTTTGCAATCCTATTTCACAAGTTAAATCATTGTAATTTCTCTCTTGTTTGTGCTAAGGAGTGACTGTAACTGCATTCTATTTTGTCGCCATGGAAAACTTTATGTCATTTAAATGTTTGTTTATATTCCGTCATTCCCTGCTCTACGTGTTCACAAGTGATTATACTATAATGTCTATCTAGTTCTTTATAAACAGCATCAACCACTATCTGATATTACTTCCTCTCATAGGGAACACGGAGAATCGTAGAGTGAATCGCCCCTACAATCTTTTAAGTACCTGATGCTTTCTATTGCTGAATGCAAACCTGTTTTATTTGAATGAGTGGCCTAAACCTATATACAGAGGAGCAACAATAAAGTAGATAGATCGTCTATCCAAGTACTGGATGTGGTGGATGTCTTCAAAGAATGAAATGACAACACGACATTCTCCAACGGGACTGCACAAAGAGAAATAGTAAGTCTCTTGTTTTTACTGAGATGTGCTTAGTGTCAGATGCTTGTTTTTACGAGGCACCATATGATTTGGCTAATGATTAGAACAAGGTTGACATTAAACAATACTGGACAAAAAAAACATAAATCCCTCAATTTATAATTCAATGTGCTCACTTGATTTTGGTGATGATCTATTCTTTTTTATATTTGACTTGTGTTCATCTATCTATCTATCTATATGTTAACTAGACCATGATTAGGTGGTGGTGATTTAAGTATATCCACTTTAATTCTATATTTTTCTGCTATGTAATAAAGACCAAATGTAAATCTCTCAATTTATAATTTATTTTCTCACTCAATCATCACGATGATCTATTCTTTGCTATATTTTACTCATCATCATATTTACCTATCTATCTATATATGCGTCAACTAGACTATGATTATGTGGTGTAATTTAATTATATCCACTTTGATGCTAATTTATAGTCCATTGTAGTATCTTTCTGCAATATTTAAGAGTTTGTATGCACTCTGGAGGTCGTCACATTATCTAGTGTCGGCACCACATGAGTTGGCCAATGATTAGAACAATATGACCTTTAACGGTACTACACAAATACCAAACGTAAATCCCTTGATTTATAATTGAATTTGTTATCTCAATCATGGTGGAGATCTCTTTTTGCTATATTTGACTGATGATCATCTATCCATATATATATGTTAAGTAGACCATGATTAGGTGGTGGTCATTGAAGTATATCCACTTTTATGCTAATCTATATACTATTATAATATTAGAGATCAACACCATGATTGAGCTTATATGCACTCTGGAGGTAGTAACATAGTCTACTGTTATATGTATGAGACTAGTATAAATTACTTAGTCTTGGTGGGTGATGACTGGGTTCCTGCACAAATAACAGGGTTATTGTAGTACTTGTAGCAGCAAAATATTTAAAGAGTTTGTCCCGATGGGAGCTTGGCAAACACAACCCCACAGTCATGTTGTCAATGCGACCACATTCGCACCCAAACTGTGTTTTGGGAATATCCTATTCTATAAGTTGCTAGGATAAATGAATTTAAGATGTTTTGTAATAACTACTACTAGGACTGGAAGAAAACTAGAACAAAAGTAAAACTGAAAAGAGGTGAATGCAATGAGATGAAATATTAATGCTACGATTCCTAAACTAATGTTGTGTATATGGGTGTGTATGATAAGTGCTTATGGAATAGCTGTTAACTATAATTGTGGCGGTCCCTCATATACTGTTGTCTCCCATCGTTGGTAAGTGGCAACTAGACAACTCAATTGTCCACACCATCTTTGGACATGGGTCATCTCGTAAGATAATAGTGTATTAAGGTAACAAGACCAATCAAGGTAAACCAGAGCAAAGGCATTAAGCTCTATGGACAACCATACTCCTAAGAAAGTGTGCTAGTCACAAGATATCTCGTCTATCACTTTTGGGGTCAAGCATTTCGCAACACTATACCTATCTATATCATGAGTGATGTTGAGGGAACTCTGGACGGTGCATCCTAAGCTGCTATTCCCTCCGCAAATCACTTATAGCAAATAACCTATTAGTTCTACCCATGGAACAACAGAGACTAATGGTAAGGTTTGTGACACTCCGTGAATCCCTAGTAAATTCCTCAACAATGGATTGGACGTCTCCAATCACTAGAATATTATCATGAATATAACAATGTAAAGATAAAGCACAAACATATTAATTAACAATAACACACCACACTTTAATTACTCAAATCATCATAACATTAATAAAAGGGGGTTCAAGCCATGTTACAACCCATCACGAAGATTATGATGGGGAAGGATGAAGGAGTAGCGGCAATGGAGATGGTGATGACGGCACGGTGATGGTGGCGTCGACGTGGTGATAGCGGTGTCCTCTTTCTCCTCCTCTTCTTGCTTGGATGGCTTGATGGTGTTGATGGAGATCTGAATCTTGGTGGAGTTGTAGAGGTTATGGAGGCGTCACGGTGGTAGGGCACTCGCCGTGGAGGAGGTAGATGGGATCTAGATCTTGTATATTGTGTATGGTGGCTTCCTCCTCTCTTATTTGACTCCTCCCTCCTTTATATAGGCCTTGGGGTGCCCTAGGGTTCCCCCAATACCGTCATATGACTTAGGGAAGGTTCTGCAGCTTCCGGAGGGAGATATCCCGTCGTTTGCGAACTTTTTGGCAAATATACGGCGGGAGCTATACGGCCGGACTTTTTGCTCCCGCCGTATAGTTGGTTGTTAAACCTTCGGTACTCTTTAGTATTTTGGTCGTAATTCTTCATACGAACTCCATTTTGGGTGTTCTTGGGCTCGTTGAATTCGTCTCGTCGAGGGCTAAAACCCTGTGGTCTTGGATATTTATTTTGATAAGTTGGAAAAATTCACTTTTCCAACACCTCAAATGGCTTAGTCTGGTCCCTACAGCTCCTCCATACTATGCTCTCTTTGTTCCTTTTGCCTTTGTTTTATCCATGATCATCATTAAAACCTACACACATGTCAAAGACAGGAAGAGGGATAAAATTGTACCTAAAATACTAAATGTGCAAAGCTCATATTGAATTTAATAAAAACAAGTAATCATGCATATCAGGCATATCAATAGTTAGATGGAGCATGATATGATAGGCAAATGACATAATTTATATTGCTAAAAAGTGTTGTATTATCATAGACATCAACTTCCCCAAGCTAGATCTTGCTTGTCCTCGAGCAAAATGCATCGATAACTTAATGGATGTGATCTTGCTTATCATTGGAAATCAATGCACCGTATCCTTGTTTTTCCTGCAATCTCAAAGCAAGAGAGCACATAATCATACAAGGCAATATAATCTCAGTTATATTATTCCAAACCACCAGAGATTAGTCAAAAACTTCTATGCCCCATGTAAAAATTAAATCTAGCTTGCAAGTAAACTTGTGATCCTTCTATACACACTTTATTGTATTTTTGTATTTTTATTTGTATAAGGCAAAGCTGAACACGGTTAGTTGTCAATCATAAATAGAAATAGAATTTTCCAATGCTGCCCACTCATGCCATCTATTTTAAGTCTCTCAGGTGCAAACTTCGATTGTTGAGCTCATAGAAAATATATTTCTTAGTAACGAGACCATGCCAAAAGAGTGGTATATGTTCAATCGAGACTGTGTAGGCTAGGAAGGACACTCCTGACCATTACCAAGGTTTCCCTTTTTGGTATAATGATTTCTCATAACGGTCAGAGGAGTATTCTGACTTTTGCATTTAACGCTGGCCCATGAGAATACCAATGCATACCCAAATATAGAAGTTTTGCTACATATGTTGGGCAACTCATAGCCAAACTCCAAGAGTTTCTAATTTTTGGATTGTCCAAAGGCCAACGGAGTTGTTAGGATCCCATGTTCTGTGACAGTGGCGCAAGACACGCATAAAGCAATATCTCACTTTTATTTCCAAGACAAAATTTCAGCATATGTAATCTCGAAACTTTGAAACATCATTTCTTATTTGACAACTCACCCAGTAAGCATCTATTAAGACCATCATTTCCAACACTATGGGGTTGTGCTACTCCACAACTATTCACTTAAGACAATTCTGAACAGTGACAACTAGCAAGTTTCGAAGAACTTCTTTATTATATTTTTTTATTTTCAAAATGTATAGAACATGGCAATGTATATTTAGAAGATCACAATATTTTTCACAAGCTAGATAAAAGTTGAATAAGCTGCATCAAAACTATGGCTTGTCTCCTATGGGGCCTAACATGAGCAAGTATATCCCTTATATAAGTATGAACAAAAACTCACCTAAGGAAGCATTAAAAAACAGAGGGATACACAATAGCATGAAAACTTTTTAAGATAAAGAACTTTGCACAAGACTATACGCATGCAAAATAACCTCCCCAAGCTAAGAATACCAACTTGAGAAGATCATGAAAACAAAAGAGAAAATGCAGTTATCAAAAGAGAGTATAAGAAGTGGTTACCTCCCCAAGCTTAAGTTAAAGCAAGGGTGACACACTTTACCGTTGAGGTGCTTTTAACCTATACTTTGATGGACAAAGAACCTTTGCTACAATGAATGTTTCACAATCCGATGTATGCCTTCCTTAAGAACCTGGTAGGAACAAGACTAGAAGGAAGACAAAATATTTTTTGTGTTTTTGAAGACACGGGTTTAGCTCACAAGTGATAAAAATACAAGTCCCACTGAGTCGGTTCATCAACCTAAGCACCACGCCTAAGTCAACAAAATAGTTCTATAAGTGGCCTCTCCTAGATTGTGATGAGGTGCAAGTGAAACAGGACACGAGACACGAGTGTGCAGCCCCTATGTGCTTATTTAATAGAGATTCGAGTTGGAAGGTTTTACCAGACACTGATTGTTGAAACATTGAATTGAAGCAACCAAGTGGCTCATGCGAGTGTTTGCATGGTTGGCACTACCGTACATATCGTCACACAAGGTTCAAGTACCTGCAAAAATAACACACAAAATAAAAGACAACGGTTTGGTGTACGAACAAAGTTCGTTGACCCAACTAATGAACGAAAATGAAAAGAAAAAATGAACTACTAAAAAGAATTACAACTTAAGGAATTTATGAGATAGAACTTTATTGTTTACATACCCTTGGCTTCTCTAAAACATGGGAGAAGCTCCCAGGTAGTGTTTCGAGGTTTTTAGAAGAAGAAGGAAGAAGAAAGAATGAAATTTTTAGAAATGGTTACCTTCCAATTTACGTTTGAGGGGTTTTCCCAACTATACGGGTGCAACTATACGCCTGGACCAAAAAGATCCCACCGTATAGTTGGTCGTTAAACTTACAGTACCTTGAACATCAAAGGGTAGATGGCATCGATATCTATACAGCTGCAACTATACGGCCAAACCAAAAAGGTCCCACCGTATAGTTGGTCGTTAAACTTGTAGTACCCTGCAATAGAAATTCGGAGATGGGGTAGATAACTATACGACCGCAACTATACGGCCTAAAAAAATTCCCACCGTATAGTTGGTCGTTAAACCTTTTGGAAACACCAACCTTCACCTGTTTCTTTGAGGATTCGTTATTAACCTGAAACTTAATAAACACCATGGTTTGACGGTAAAATAACAACTTTAATTTTCGACCAACAAATACATATAATTGAAGGATTCACGTGAAACTAATTTTCTCTTCCTTTTTACCGAGTTTATGCAACACATAATATAGTGACAATAAATTCTACCTTTTGAAAACTACCACAAGATTACTCTAATAGCATGACATGCGAAGAATAAAAGTGCCAATGCAACATGAATGCAACTATACTCGAGACACAAAACTAAGAAAGACAACTAGTAACTTCCAGGTTGCCTCCCGGGAAGTGCTCTCTTTAAAGACATAAAGCCAGGCTAGGATGCTCCATACATTTCCAACATGGATCCCAAGGGATATCGACTCGAGGTGAGGTTGTACATACCATCTTGGAGCATCTTGAAGTAGAGTTCGGTCAGAGTCGTACCCGCTTACGGTGCATCGACATCATGTAGATGAACAAGCTCTCGCTTTCAAGCGAGTGTTGATGCACCAAGCTTGGTGAACATGCCTCCGTGTATAGCTGCAATGAGAGGATTTGAGATTCATATAAAATTCTTAAATCTTTACCTTGGTTACTTTTGTAGGGGAACACTTCATAGTATTCTTCCTTCATAGCAGGGAGTTCAGGACCCTGCATGTTAGTATAGCAAGGTTCTATCTCTAGTTCATTATTATCAACAGTTTTAGCATCATAAAAATCCCTACTAGAGTGAGAGGCATCACAAATAGAAGTTGTAGTGTGACTCTCTTTGTAAACCTCACCTTTTTGTCCCTCCTTTTCATCAACTAGTGTTTTAATAGAAATGATAGAATCAAAAGTAGGAGTTGAAGGTGTGAGAGGGTGATCAATCCGTTCTTCCTCCTTGTGCTCCTTTTCCTGTTTGCTCTTTAGTGAGTCCTGCAAAAGGTTATCTTTCTCCATGGTGGTTTTAGACCGCTTCAAATAATATAATACCAATGCATTATTACTTAAATTATTGTCGCAAAAGAGGAATATGAGGTATACTAAATTAAAAACTCCATCGAGTGCTTAACTTTCAACATCAATACTTCCTAGTCTAAATACCATTTCAGATGCAACTTTGAAAATAAAGTATTCTAGTACTTCCAAACTAGCATAGGATTTATCTCTATTATAATTTGCTAGAGTAGGATTGTTGGAACACTTACATTGAAAATTAAGGTGGTCATTTGTTATACAAATTGTGCAATAAGATCCATCATTACCATGCAACCATAATGAATGCCTTTCCAATTGGTCCAGCAATTTGTTTATCAGCTCATGTCTAGCAACCAGGCTTGGTGAACTTGAATCCTTTATCTCCTCCAATGCTTGTATTATCTCTTGAACAAAATTTATCTCGGAAGACATGATTAGTAGCAACAGTTTTTATAAATTTTTCGTTTTATAATTTTTTATTGTTTTCAATATAAAAGAAAGAAGTAAGATAATAGCAACAAACTGAAATAAACTTTGTGCTAGTATATAATCGAATGTTTTGCTCCCCGGAAACGGCACCAATTTGATGACTAGGTTCATGTACCAATAACAGGGTTATTGCAGTATTTGTAGCAGCAAATATTTAAAGAGTTTGTCCCAATGGGAGCTCGGCGAACACGACCCCGCAGTCATGTTGTCAATGCTACCACGTTCGCACCCAAACCGTGGGTTGGAAATACCCTATTCTATAAGCTGCTAGGATAAATGAATTTAAGATGTTTTGTAATAACTACTACTAGGACTAGAAGAAAACTAGAACAAAAGTAAAACTGAAAATAGGTGAATGCAATGAGATGAAATATTAATGCTATGATTCCTCAAGTAAGTTTTGTATACCAGTGTGTATGATAAGTTCTTATGGAATAGCTGTTAACTATAATTCTGGCGGTCCCTCATATACCATTGTCTCCCACCGTTGGTAAGTGGCAACTAGACAACTCAATTGTCCACACCCTCTTCGGACATGGGTCATCTCGTAAGAGAATAGTGTATTAAGATAACAAGATCAATCAAGGTAAACTAGAGCAAAGGCATTAAGTTCTATGGACAACCGTAGTCCTAAGCAAGTGTGCTAGTCACAATATATCCCGTCTGTCACTTTGGGGTCAAGCAATTCACAACACTATACCTATCTATATCATGAGTGATCTTGAGAGAACTCTGGGTGGTGCATCCTAAGCTGCTATTGCCTCTGCAAATCACTTGTAGCAAATAGGCTATTAGTTCTACCCATGGAAGAGCAGAGACTAATGATAGTTTTGTGACATTCCGTGAATCCCTAGCAAATTCCTCAACAATGGATTGGACGTCTCCAATCACTAGAATAATATCATGAATAGAACAATGTAAAGAGAAAGCACAAACATATTAATTAACAATAACACACCACACTTCAATTACTCAAATCATCATAACATTAATAAAAGGGGGTTCAAGCCATGTTACAACCCATCACGAAGATCATGATGGGGAAGGATGAAGGGGTAGCGGCGATGGAGATGGTGATGACGATGCGGTGATGGTGGCATCAGCGTGGTAATGGCGACGTCCTCCTTCTCCTCCTCTTCTTGCTTGGATGGCTAGATGGTGTTGATGGAGATCTAGATCTTGGTGGAGTTATAGAGGCTATGGAGGCGTCACGGTGGCAGGGCGCCGCTGTGGAGGTGGTAGATGGGATCTAGATCTTGTATATGGTGTATGGTGGCTTCCTCCTCTCTTCTTTGACTCCTCCCTCCTTTATATAGTCCTTGGGGGTGCCCTAGGGTTCCCCCAATACCGTCATATGACTTAGGGAAGGTTATGGAACTTCCGTTGGGCGAAATCCCATTGATTGTGACATTTTTAGCAAATATACGATGGGAGCTATACGGCCGGAATTTTTGCTCCCGCCGTATAGTTGGTCGTTAAACCTTCAGTACTCTTTAGTATTTTGGTCGCCATTTCTTCATACGAACTCCGTTTTGGGTGTTCTTGGGCTCATTGAATTCGTTTCGTCGAGGGCTACAACCCTCTTGTCTTGGATATTTAATTTGAGAAGTTCAAAAAATTCAATTTTCCAGCACCTCAAATGGCTATGTCTGGTCCCTGCAGCTCCTCCATACTATGCTCTCTTTGTTCCTTTTGCCTTTGTTTTATCCATAATCATCATCAACACCTACACACATGTCAAAGATAAGGAAGAGGGATAAAATTCTACCTAAACTACTAAATGTGCAAACTCATATTGAATTTAATAAAAACAAGTAATAATGCATATCACGCATATCAATAGTTAGATGGAGCATCATATGATAGGAAAATGACACAATTTATATTGCTAAAAAGTGTTGTATTATCACAACCATCATTGGAGAGTAACTTGTACTAGTAAAATGCATACAATACTAGTCCATGTTACTCTACCAACACGAAAGGGGGTCTAGATACATTCGTTTCACAAAAGCCATAACATCTTATATTTTGAAACAAAGAGAGTTCTATCTAGACTACTCATAGTGATATTGTCATAGCTAGTATCATCTAATATGATCCCCAATTACTATATATGTACTATAACGATCTTAATATGATCTAGAAGTCTATCACGCACCTGGTGATTGATTGCATAATTCATTACCTCAATGGCTACTCTACATGATGCACATATAGATTATATTGCCAATTTGATTCTTTAGTTTGATCATGATTAAAGAAATGTAATGATTTTCTTAACTTAAACGGTTAGAGCACCGCCCTGTCAAGGCAGAAGCTGTGGGTTCGAGCCCCGTCAGTCCTGAACTAGGGATGGCAATTTCTGTGATAAATACAATGTTTGATTAATAATAAACAAGAGATTTTCATCTACACGTGATCAGATGATCTTGTGGGTTTAATATTAGCCACCAGATGGTTCAATTGGCTATGGTTCCTGTGAATTTTTAGTTTACTTGTGATTGCATAAATGTCGTGGAAATGTCCACGGCAGTCGCTGTAGTAGGCAGCGATTGATTGAATTGGGGGCGAGAGCTGGCGGCCATCTGCGGTGCGAGATGGGGGCGGATGCACATGGATTTATCCAGGTTCGCCCCTCGAAGGGTAAAGACCTACTCCTGCTAGATTGGATTGACAGAGAGCAAGTTACAATGGTGGCGAGCTCGGCGTCTAAGCAGCGAGTCGCTTGAAGGGGTGTATAATGGAACGTAAGTCCTCAGGGTACCCTAGGGAGGTTTATATATGAGGCACCTCGCTAGGGTTTACAGTTTACAATCGAACATGATAAGGATTCGGAGGTTTTGACCTAATCCGACTGGGCTTTGAGTGCGCTCCTAGGCCTTCAATCTCCAGTCACTAGGCCTTCTCCTTAGTCGCATTCCAGACGCCGTCCTGCAGGCCCACTCGCGAGGCCTTTGGCCTAATCGGAATGTCCTGCTGGGCATACCCCATTCGGCATATCCCCATCAGTACTCCTCGAGGCCATCGTTGATTCAGACGCAGGTGTTCATTTGGCTATCAGAGTAGGCAAGTCCAATTTGGACGCCCAGTCGAATCGGCAGTGGAATCCACCGAGGCCAAGGAAATTTTCCCACAGGTGTTCATTAAATGCCGAATGCAACCACCGTCAACTTGCTATTTCAGCGAGTGGACGGGGCTCAGTTGCAAACGAGTCGAATGGAGGAGTTGGACCGTCAATTTGGGTCAAACTATACATTGGATATTCCAACGGTAACTTCGGCACAATTACCGCGTGTAACGGATACCCGAGATTGGCGCGTAGCATCCCCTTATAAGGGGAGTGACAAACTAGTCTTGCAGATCCTTTTCCGCAGTTTTCATTCTCCCGCATCCATTTCTCCTGTCTTCCTTTGATCCACACCTTTCTACACCAAGCGACTCCATCTTCCACACCTTTCCAGACCAAGCGATCTCGAAAGGTTCGTGGGGGAAGTCAAAGTGCACCACGGCGCAACTCAGGTCCTTCGAGGACACCGGGGTCCTTCGCAAGGGGAATTAGCGGATCCCCGCATCTTCCGAGATCGAGCCGAAGCCACGTTCCGGCGAATTCATCTGCTTCCCAAGCCATCGGGAGAGGGGCTTGGGATTTCCTTCCTCGCTATTGTTCCGGCGATTCTGCGCATACTATGCGATCAAGCCATCGGATCTCAGCCCGCACAGCATCGAGCAGCTAGCGATCTTTGTCGCCTTCTGCGAGTGATATCTTGGCTGCAGGCCATACTTCCCGTTGTGGTTGGAGCTTTTCCATGGCCGCATCGGACGTGAAGGGTCCAGCGGCCCGATCCTGGCGGTCGGAGCCGTCACCTTTCAGCTGAAGCCGAAGGCCAACTTCATCAAGCTCCTGCTGCCAAAGAAGGCCACGAGCGAGTGGAAGAGGAGCCGGTTCTATGTGAAGGAGTCCACTCCCTCCGGCGAGGTAGCATTGCCGGAATTCGTCGCGGAGAGAAGCGAACCTTGTCAGCTGGCGATGGACAGGCTCCCCGATGATCAGAGGATGGCCATCACGGAGATGATGGACCAGATCCAGAAGCTGAAGGACCAAGGTTTGTCCTCGATCAACCTGTACAATTGCTGGCTCGGGCGGCGATTGGTCCCATTGGTGGCTCGGCCGCACTGGATGTAGGAGTACAGCAGGAAGAGTGATCCTTCCCAGACTAGCAAGGAATCATGGGACGCCAAAGATTACAAGGCTGCCCTGAAGAAGATCATTGACGCAGAATTCACAACCACGTTAGCCGGGCTCGCTCCGTACGTGCCCGTGAAGAATGAAGCCCCCATAGTAAGTTCTTCTCTCTGAATTTAACTGCAGTCGTTATTCTCTTGGTGAAATTTGCAATCGTCTGAAATTTATTCATGTCCACTCTCAGTTGTTTTAGGTTTTGGAGGGCTGGCTCCCCCCACTCGACGAAGAGGTTCCTCACGAGTTCGAGGAGGGTGCCTCAGGAGAATCTTTTGAGGAGGAAGAGGAGGAGGTAGAGGTTCCTCCCCTAGCGCCTGCGGCTCGCAAGACTCGCATGCAGAAGCAACGCGAGCTCGAGGCGAGCTGTAGTCTTGAAGAATGCGAAGAAGGCGATGAGATCTTGCAAGAGCACACCTCGCGGTGAACAACCACGCCGGCAAAACCCTCGCACAAGCCGAAGTCGCCAGCGAAGAAGGCGGCGTCGCCATCTAGGTCGGTGGTGGTGTTCGAGTCGAATGACGAGTCCGAGGACGACGCGGCCGAGACCTCGTGCAAGATCTCAGAGGGCATGGTTCCGATGAAGAGATCAGAGGCTGAAGGCACCGAGGCGGCGGTGGAGGTACCTCTTGCAGTGATCGTGCCACCAGTTCGACGGTGCCGGAGCAGGAAGCAGCTAAGGCCGCTATGTCAAAGTCGCCACGACCTTCGGGAATGGCAGCGTCTTTCGAACCGGAGGTTCCTGCGACTGCGGCCTCATCATCAAAGAGGCTCGCGGTGTCATGGGCTTCGGATGTCTTCGAAAGGGGTCTGACCCGCAAGCTAGGCCCAGAGTTGGATAAGCCTGCCCATATCAGCACGAGGTTGTGTTTTCTTCCGGTCGCCAAGTAAGACTCGGGTTCTCCCTTTCAATTCTTGATCCTCTTTTTCCTGTGACTTCTAAGCTGAGTTTGGAGGTTTGGCAGGTCCGACGCCAAGAAGATTGGTCGCCCTTCCATGGCAAAAATTCCGCCAGTCGCTACCGCAGGGGAAGGCGATCTCCCCAAGAAGAGGAAGCATGCTGAAGACGTCGCGCCTGCGGAGGGCGCGAAGAAGCGGAAGGGCGGTGCCGACGATGTTGTGGCAGAAGATAGTGTCAAGGGGAGTGATCCTGTTGCGGGCGTCTAAGAGGTGGAGGTTACTCGATCGGAGCCAGCCACGGGAGCTCCGACGACGGGACCATCGGCTCCGACGACGGGACCATCGGCTCCGACGACTAGTGCCCCGGCTAGAGCTTCAGCGACGTTTCCGCGCTTCATGGCGAAGGGGTTTCCGAGCGTGGCGGACAACCAGTCTCCGCAGTGCCCAGAGATTGTTGACGAAGATGTTGGGTCTCGTCATGGGCGTACCTCCTTTGTGGTCCCTTCGACAGACACCAGAGAGCTTCACAAGATTCTTGGCACCGCCATTCAGGCATGTCCAGTCCCTGAGTGTCTAGTTGCTGAATTTCAGCGGCTAGGCACTGAGTTTCTTCTAGTCTCCAGTCCCCGAGTTCCTGGTCGCTGAATTTCAGCGGCTAGGAACTGAATTTCTTCTAGTCGTCAATCCTCGAGTGTCTAGTCGCTGAATTTCAGCGGATGCACGCTTATTTTGTGTTTTTAAGTGCTAATTTTTCATTCTGCTTGCAGGGCTTGCAGAGGGAGTCGACAGATCGACAGGCCACAAAGGAGCGTCTGGAGCATGATCTGCGCGTGGCGCAGGAGGCAAACCGGCGACTCCAGGAGACTGTTGGTGAGTGCTTGATTCATTTTTTGGCTGCGAACTATTGGTGTTCCAGAGTGTTGACAGTCGTTTCTTTTCTGTTCAGATGGTCTTACAGCTGCAATTGTCAAGGCCCAAGAAGGATATGTCCCAATTGCCGAGCAGGACGTGGCAAATGGGCGTATCGACTCGCTGGTCAAGGAGTTGGAGGAGGCGAAGTGGGCCTTGATCTCTTCTGAGGATAGAGCGAAGGCTGCGGTCACTGCAGTTGAAGAGGAGCGGAAGGCCGCGGACTTGATCATCCTTGGGCTGCAAAGCGATCACGCCACCCTGGAGAAGGATGTCACCGAGAACTGCCGAAAGCGAAGACTGTTCTTTTGTTTAACATGTGCAGTGACTCCCCGAGTGGGGGAATCCGTAGTGTCACTGACGTCTGAAGTAGCAGCGGTGATAGGGCAAAGCGACCCGATGGTGCAGACTTTCAACGCCTCGCAGTGTGTGACTGCCGTGGTGAACGCGGCCACTGCCTCGGCGTTGTGCATCCAGGCAGTTCTTCAAGGAATGTCCCCCACCGAGGTTATTCCTAGGGGACTGACTGAATTGTGGCGCTATTTGGAGGAGGTACCCAGCATCATGGAGTGGATGGCGTGCTCGGCTTTCAAGCGCGGGATGCCACGACGTTGAGTCTGGGGAACACTCACATCCCCGATGACTTCGACCTTGACGACGTCACCAGCGGCTGCCCTTCGGCGACTGGTACATTGGAGATGTCGGAGGTACTGAAGCTGACCGCCAAGGCCGCCCCCTTTGGCGACTGGTGGCGGTAGGTGACCCCGAACCGGAGCATCGTGATCTGAAGTCGGAGCAGCCCTTCCGGTTGGCGCTGTCGAAGTCGCTGTCGACCTACCCGACGAACCCGTGGCAGCCATTCGTTCGTGTCAAGGGTGGTGGGGATGCTTCTTCATCAGGGCCTACGAAATAGATAGCTTTTCTAGGCGATTTGTAAGATATGCCAAGTGGCGACTACTTGTAATATGAACAATATTTTGTATGAGAGTAAGAGGAGCCAATCGACTCGCAATGCAAGCTTGATTTTGTGTTGTATTTAACTTTTGTGTGAGCGAGTCCCCGAGCGCGTCCGCCCTTTAATGGGGTATAACTCGTTTGTGTACGCATGTGTTTGCTTTGGTTTTTGTTGTTTGTCCCTTGCGTTTTATGAAGGGGCGAGTCCCCGAGTGCGAGTGGGATTGTTTGTAGGCGAGTCCCCGAGCGTAGTACTTATCCGTTTTGGGCGTGTTCCTGTTGTGAGTTACTGGTTCGTTGTTTGTAACGCGTCTCCTCCCCTAGCTCGGAGAGCCAGTCGCTGGGCGAGTCCAAGGCAGCTCTCTTACTTGGTGTGTTCCTGAACCACGTGAGGGTTTCCATTTCACGGAGTCCCGGTGCATGGTACTTAACCATTCGAGTCGCTTTGCGCGAGGATGGGAGGGACAGGTCACTGTGAGAAGTGTATACCGGTCATCTTGGCCTGGTGTGCCAGTCGAGCTAGGCGACTCCGATGGTGGCTCCGGGTTGGCGTATGTTTTCGGTGCCCTTAGGCCGCACTACTTAGCCGTGCCGGTCGCTCGACCAAGGGTTGACTTCTGTGGGTAGTATATTGCTAATTGTACGGGTGCGGTGGCACAAGAATATGGCGAATAGACACACTTTGTGTGATTCGAATGAATTTCATTATATATCATCTAGGTACAAGTTTGAGTTCTATGTATAGAACTTTCGGAGAAGGTTTACATTCCACGGCCTCCCAACCTCTAGCTGGCCGTCGCCTCGTATGTCGATGAGATAGTAGGCGTCGTTGCCAAGGACTCGCCCTATGGCGAATGGCCCCTCCCATGGGGGTAGAGTTTGTGCATGCCCTTCTTGTCCTGGGCTAGTCGTAGGACCAGACCGCCCTCTTGGAAGGTGCGGGTCTAGACTCGGTGGCTGTGGTAGCGGCGGAGCCCCTGATGGTAGATCTCCTTGGGCACCTTGAAGTTGGCGGGGTATTTTTCCCCTCAGATCATAGGTCCGAAGCATTGGGGGCCAACTCGGCTGAGTGAGCCCCTGGGTTCGGGGTCACCACGGTTACTAAGGGTGTGCCTCAAGTCGTTGGGCTGGCGCGCCCGCCAAGCCTGGTTGTTGACGATGTGCGTGCGGGCGTTAATGGGCTGCCCGTTGGCAGCGACCGTGTTGTTCACCGGTCGCAGCTCGTTGGTGGAGAGCACGGGGTTGGCGGCCCGTGGCTGGGTCGCCAGGGGCTGCAGTGGTGGGCAGGTCACGGTGTTGGCGACGGTGGGGTGACCGCTTGAGGCCGCCCTACTTGCCGAGGAGCGAGAATACATCCGCCCCCGTGGGTCGACTCCCGCGGCTTGCTGCTCGACGGCCCTGGCGAGTAGGGCCTTGGCGTATTGGATCTGCAGCGCGCCCTCTCCCTGGACGTTGAGGTTTGCGACTGCAGCGTCGGCCGCGACGATGTTGTCCATCGGGGTGGAGTATAGTGGGAGTCCGTTGGCGTCACGGGCCTGTGGCGATATTATGATTCGCGGATGGTCCGACGGGGGTGCGCGGCCGATGGGTGGTGGCGGGGCCCCAGTCATTGGTGCACCGGGTGGTGGTCGATTGCTGCCGCCTGGTGGTGCGTTTTCACAGTATTCGCGCACCACCGCGCGTGCGGGGTCGCTTTCGTCGTTGAAGTTTAGGACACGGCCTTGGACGTTGGAGTTCAGGCGGGTCCTGATGCGGCGCTGGTGGTAGAGCGACAGCTCCTGCGCCATCGCCCGCTCGAGGCGGAATTTCTCGCGCTCGGCTATCTCCTTGCGTGTTGCCTCCTCCAGTCGCTGGCGGGCTTCCTCCACCTCCGTGGCCATGGCGGTTGGCGGGATCGGTTTGGAGAATGGATCTGGTGGGGTGGCCATGCTACCTGCCATGTAGATCATGTTGAAGCGATTGGATCTGGCACGGAAGTCCTCGAGGGACTCCGAGCCGGAATCAGAATCAAAGATCCCGAGGATGGAGGAGTCCTCGAAGTCCTCAGGGTTGGAGACCCGCATGATGGAGTCTTCCTGTGATGCCGCGGTGATAGATCCGTCAACAGAGGCAGGGGTCGTGGAGTCGGCATCATCGTTTAGGGCCGCGTCGTCCGCGACGGTGTTGGTCTCGGCCGTGTTGCTGGCGGCCGAGTCATACTCGGTGATGAGGCTCCTGATGGAGCGGACCTACTCCTCCGAGAGAAGATCGCGGCGCGGCGGCGATCCGCCAACAATCACCATTGCCGCTGGATCGACCGTGACGGTGAAGCCGACGAAGAGGTTGATGGAGTCGACCAGCATTATCGCGCTGTGGGTGATCGGGCGCGACACCGGGATGTAGCTGCTGGGCAGGATCTGTAAGATCCCGCCGATGGCGATCATGTGGCCGGTGGCGATCGGCCGATCGATCGGCGAGTAGGATCTCTCCGTAGAACTCAGGCCAGTCCGGATGGGCCCCACGGTGGGCGCCACTGTGGTGGAAATGGTCACGGCAGTCGCTGCAGTAGGCAGCGATTGATTGAATCGGGGGCGAGAGCTAGCGGCCATCTGCGGTGCGAGATGAGGGCGGATGCACATGGATTTATCCAGGTTCAGCCCTCGGTGGGTAAAGACCTACTCCTGCTAGATTGTATTGACAGAGAGCGAGTTACAATGGTGGCGAGCTCGGCTCTAAGCAGCGAGTCGCTTAAAGGGGTGTATAATGGAACGTAAGTCCTCAGGGTACCCTAGGGAGGTTTATATATGAGGCACCTCGCTAGGGTTTACAGTTTACAACCGAACAGGATATGGCTTCAGAGGTTTTGACCTAATCCGACTGGGCTTTGAGTGCGCTCCTGGGCCTTCAGTCTCCAGTCACCAGGCCTTCTCCTTAGTCGCATTCCAGTCGACGTCCTACAGGCCCACTTGCGAGGCCTTTGGCCCAATCGGAACGTCCTACTAGGCATACCCCATTCGGCATATCCGCATCAATAAATGTGATATTCTGACGTGGTTCCCAGATATACATTGTTTAAATACTTCACTAACCTTGTAAGGTGCGCAATTTATCATTTGCTTGTTTGTCTATTGGATTTTCTTGCCTGGTTATATGTACAATGATACTATCAGCAGTTCAAAATACAATAGCTATTGGCATTATAAAGAAGGTTTGTGCTACTTTTTGGATGTACCCAACTATTGTTTTAGCAGCATATGACTCATCTCTTTGTTTCTCTTCTTTTTTCTTTACTGCCCGACGATCAAAATATTTGAATGATATGGATACTAAAAACCAATGGTTGATATCTTGTTTGTCTGAAATGATGTTGGTAGTCTATTTAAGACACACTTGATCTATTTCTTGTTCTTCCAAGGTACTATCATATTTCCCTGATGATTAAAACAATGCCACCTTCTGTGGTTGGAGGTCACTTTTTTGGCTAGTTCATACTATAAACCATTTTTAAATGCTATTTTTATATTTTAGGTTAATGCTTTGTTGTTCCGACCAGTTCTAAGCAACTGAAGGAATCTCACGCACCACTTTTTGTTATATTTTCTATATTTCTGTTATGTAGTGATATGATTAGTTTATGAGGGAAAGAGTCGAGTTCCTTGATTCCCTACATTCATCGTCACACTAGTTTAGTTAGTCTGCATGAGATACACATGTTGATGGCTCGATTTGTTATATTAGTGCAATGCCAATTTTGAAATTCTTTGACAACAAACTTGGTGTTTTTTGCCTGCTTTGCTGCTCGAACTTAATATGTATTAGTTTCAGCATGAAAATAATCTATAGTGTTTGTTCCAGAGTGGCTATGATACTGGCACATGTACGCATTGGTCCAAGACATCGACTGTTCCTGTTATTCTGAAAAGAGATGTATGAGGCACATCATTGATTGTTCTTGGCCAATGATGAATTAGAATTATTTTACATATAAGATGGCCGCCAGTTAGCTAGTACGCTATGCTGACTTGTTTTATTTGTTTCAGGATGAACACGAAGCTATGGGGAAAGAAGGTAAGGAATCCTACTTGAGTATTGAGGTCATTTCATAAAGCAGCAATGACAGTGATTATTGCTTGCATCGGTCCACTATTCCAGTTCTTCCAGCAGAAAGAGGTGTTACAACTGCACTCCAAACAATTGATTTAATTGAACAAGAAATAGAGGAAAAAGATGGAATAATCATGATTACACATGAACAGATACATGAACTGAAAGATCGACACGATTGGACGGACCGTCTACTTGATAATCTCTTCTTCGGCTATCATGGTATGTCAGTTGTTACTTGTATGGGGATGTAAGATCCATAGCAGAAACCCTGTTCCAACCCATGTCTGGCGATGTCTCTGTAATGCTTTATCTTGTTTTTGTTGAAATTCTGGTCTATAATAAATTTCAAAAAAATTATGTTGATGTAATAGGGTGATCATAGCATGGCCAGTAGCGGGCCGAAATATTAACGGACTGTTTAAAATAAGAATTGTGCCATAGTTATAGAATACGCAAATATGTTGGCCAGCAGATGGGCCCAATAAACAATAAAAGGCCATAAGTGGCAGGTCAGAATATTGGTAGGCCTCATAAACGGCCAAGGCCCAAAAAACGTACAAGGCTGAACATCAACCGGCCTGAATAGTAAAATACCCGAACAGTAATAGGCTGGAAGTGTAATAGGCCTAAACAGTAAAAGGCCTGAAACTGTAAAAGGCCTAAACATGAAAAGCCCCGCACAATAAAGGGCCAGAAGAGCAAAACAAATAGAAGAGTAAAAAGGCCTGAGTAGTAAATGGCCGGAACAGGAAGCCCAGAACAGTAAGCCCAGAATACTAAAAGGCTAGAAGAGTAAGAGACCTAAACAGTGAATGGCCGGAACAGTAAAATGCCAGAATTTAAGAAGGCCAAAAAAGTAAAGGATCCTAAAACTGGCAACCTAGAAATGTAAAAGGCCATAATAGTAAATGCTGGAGTAGACCCTACGGGTTGTAGGAACAGTAATGGGTCGGCGGCATGCCTTAACGGTGCTTGACCTACTAGCGCAGGTCCCTAATGGTCCGCAAATTATTCTACCAAAGTGGGCCTTCTTTAGTCTAAAACAGTAACAGGCCTGAAATCGTACGGGCCACGGAAGGCTGCATTAATGGGCCCACATAAAATAGTGTAGGGCGAAACACTAAAGGGTCGTAATGTTATTAGGCTCTCCTCGTGGGCCGGCCACCTTAACAATTAGCAGGCCTTGGCTAGGCTAGGCTTCTACCATGGTTTATGTGACTGTTAACTGTGGTAACTGGGTGTTAACAATGTTTGCCACGTGGCGGTTTGCATGACGTCAGCTGTCAACATGGCTGGAGAACAAATCTACGACAGAACAAGTTTTCATGGCTGAAGGGTGTGATCTGCCACGATCAGAAAAAACCATGGTAGATTCTTTTGTGACGGGGCTTTTATCACGAAGGGCATCCGTCATACAAGACTTTTTAACCATGAAAAATGGGCATTCAACCACGAAAATTGTCCGTTGTAAAAGCCAACTTTTCTTGTAGTGAAGGACTTGTCAGGTAACAAAGACCCCGAGGATTGGTCATGGTTTGAAGTAATATGTTTGGTAACAGAGACTATGCTTGAAACCTAGTGACAGGAAGGGGAGTATTGTAGTTGTTTAGCGATCCATCTCGTATCAACAACAACATCACTAATCTTAATGCTTTCGTCTGTATTTTACTTAATAACCATTCATAGCCCGGTGCTTTGTGGTATAACGGTTGGACCAAGAGACTTATGTTATGCATGTGGCTCGCAGGGGCTTTACTATTTACCGATGTGCTTCCCATAAATCCTAACTTTACACATGAAAGTGCTTATTATTATCTTTATCCCATATATATGCATAGCTGCAGGTGAAACCTCAACCCTGGTCCATCTCCATCCATTTATACAACCCCGATAATAAAAGAAAACTGGAAAGTTTCGATAAACGAAGATTGAAGCAAACTTACAAGTCTTTCAGACGCTCCTCATCCTACATCAATTTTTTCCAAGGTTCAATTAAACCTAGATCTACTAGGGAAAAATATACTATACTGCATCCGTAATCCGGATCGAAGGTATTAACCCTTTTTTGGTGCAATTGCCGAGGAAGCAATTATCTACCCTAGTTAGGTTACTAGCGACCTTGTTAGTTAGTTTTAATGTTTTAGTTTATTTATTGTTATTAGTTTACTTTTTTTATCTATTGAAAACCTAAATTTAGTTACTTGTTTTATTGTTTATCTTAATCTTAAAAACCTAAAAAATAGCATTATGGCACAAAAGAAGCTTGGGGAATATGCTACCCTTAATGATGACTTTATGCATGCACCTATCACTCAACCCGCTATCATAGCGGAGAATTATTAAATAAAGCTTAACTTTTTAAGTTTGGTTCAACAGAACCAATTTGGAGGCTCGGCTTCTAAGGATTCAGGTTTGCACTTAAATACATTTACTAAAATGTGCAATATGATGCGCTTAAAATATGTTAACCCCAATGCGTCCAATCTATGATTATTTCCTTTCTCACTTAGAGGAAAGGCAAAAGATTGGTTGCTAGCTTATTCTAAAGGCACTATTACTTCTTGGGAGGAAACTAATTTTTTTATGACTAAGTTTTTGCCTCCAACTAGTACTATGCAACTTCGATCTAACATTACTAGATTTAGACAGGAAGATCACGGGCCACTAGTGCTTACATGAGAGAGGATGAAAGAATCCATAATGTGTTGTCCCGACCATGGGATGGAAGAATGGTTAATCCTACATTTATTTTATAATGGTTTAAATCCTATGTATAAGTATATGCTTGATACTACTACAGGAGGCACTTTCATGGGAAAGCAAGTAAATATTGCCAAACAGCTTCTTGATTGTATGCAAAGCAACCATGCCTAATGGCATGTAGAAATATCATCCTCAAGGAAGGTGAATTCAATCACCGAGGAGAAGAATTAAGAACTAATAACAAAGGTAGATGAGCTATTAACTATTATCAAGGGTAAGGAAGATACCTAGTAAATTCTATCACCAATACTACTATTGAGGAAGTAGATTTTATAGCCTGTAATCCTTATATTTTATTTTTTATGCTACATGTAAGAGTCAAAGATTTGGCTCGAACTTTAAAAACAATATTCTAATCATGAAGGTGCTCCAGACAATATTTCTAATAATATTAATGGAGCAAACCATGGTAATCTCCATCTTGAAAATTCTTTCAAATCCTTTTTGCAAGCTGAAACCAAACATAACAATGTTCTTATTAAAATAATAGAGAACCATGATACAATTATTGGTAAACTTTCTAATCAAGCTATTGCTTTTAGAAATGATGTGTTGGGTCTACAGGAGAAAACAAAGACCATGGAGGCACAACTGGGCAAAATTGCTGAGAGTCGAACTCTCATACTTGCAAGATTCATAGGAAAGACAGATCCAAATCTAGTTGAAGACCTCAATATGATGAAGATTGAAAATGAAGATGAACAACCTAAAGAGCTAGACTATAGTAATGCATAGTCTCTTGAGTATACTATGGAAGACCCAGTCAAGATGATTGCATTAAAGAATCCTGGTATCAAAGGAGGTAATGAGGCCATATACCAACAATTTATAAATGAAGTGGCCATAAAGGTACATTAGTTATAAATGGAGTATAAAAAGCTAGCTGAGAAACTTTTTCGTGGTGTGGAACACGGCAGTGCCATCAGGGATGGCATAAATGGGGACAATCAGGATGCTATCAGTGGTTATTCGCAACGGGTTGGGCACATGTACTACAAACACAGCGATGTACCCAGGTTCGGAGCCCTCTTCTTGAGGTAACACTCCTACTCCTACAAGGATCTACTATATGAGGAGCTGATGCTCAGTACAAGTGCTCCTTGAGCTGTTTCCCTAGCTGCTATTAAGAGCTAGAGGAAGATGAACTACCCAACTTGTCGATTCTGGCTAAGTTCTAACATGTCATCGGCTACCTAGAACCCTGGCACTACCCCTCCTTATATACTGGTGGAAGGGTAGGTTACAATGTGGGATCTAGGGTTTTACTATTTGGGCTTTGGGTTTGAAAAAGCAGGCTGGTTGTCGGATCGAGCCAGTGGTCCAGGACCGGGTCAAGCTCCAGTACAGGTGGGGGTAGCACCACAATGTCCTATAGCCACAGCTTTGGGCATCACCCGGTGCTTTATCCATCATCTTGGTGCTTTATCTATCAGCCGGAGATTTACTCGTCAGCCTCCAGCCTTGGCATCCTCGTCTGGTAGTGCCAGTCGGGTGGTGTGCTAGCCTGTCCGGTCAAGGGTGCACTCAGCAGGGAACTTCACCCTCTCCCGTACCATTGTCCAACAGATCCGATAAGGCCGGGTAGATGTGGCCACCCATCCGGCTCTCCTAGCCACCCGGCTAGACGGGTCAGCCGGGGAATCTTGAGGTGGACCGGGTGGAGCGTTCCACCCGGTTGTGGTTCTTTGTCTTGCGGCCATCCGGCTAGATCTCCCTGGAGCCAGCCAGTTATGCCTGGCTTGGCCTCCCCGGGGGTCATCCCCCCGACATTAGTCCCCGAGCGCGTTGGGACTTCGTCCTATGGAGAAGTTCATGCATGCTCATTAGTTGTTCTTGAAATGATTGCTGATGAAGACCGTATTATACTCTGTCTTGTAGTGCTTGTCGTTTTCTGGCTCGAGATGCTTGTTATCCCCGACTGGAGTTTTTCCAGCTACGGGTCCGGTGGCCCACCCACAGGGTGTGAGAAGCGATTGAATCTCCCGACTGCCGCAACCGGCGGGGAGGTGAATCGCCCGGTTGATGATGTTGGTGCTTGCGTTGGCCATGCTTGCTCCCCCTGGCGCGCATCGCATTAGATTGACCACTAGGCCTACTACGGCAGTTTTTTCATAACTGCAGGCACGCCTTCATCATAGCGGTTTCTCGGGGATCATGCGTGCGCAGTAACGTATGCAGATCTTCTGTGGGAGTTGCTCGCCACGTGATCCAGAACTAAAACATCGTGGTGGTAGTGGAGTGGTTGTTCGCCACGTGGCGAATGGGAGCGTGAGGGCGCAGTTGCCCTGCCTTGATAAATAGGAGAGCAAAGGAGGGTTCTTCCCCCACTTCATCTTCTCCCTACGCCCCTTGCTTCTACTCTTCACACCTTGCTTACTCACTGCCTCCTTGCACCGCTATTTTTTGGTTGTCGGTACCGCCGCCGGCCTTCGACAATGGGACCTCGGTTCTCCATCGCGTCCACCACTTCATATGCGAAGATGCTGCCTGATCATGCCGGAGCATGGTGTGGATCGTATGTCACCGATGAGCTTATCCAGAAGTACCGGCAGGGGAAATTCCTCCCTTCGGAACGTCTGGTGAGGCACCGCCTCGCGCCGGAGGGAGAGCGGGTGCCTAACCCTCGGCCCGGGGAGTCTGTCATCTTCCTCGCCCACTTCACTCACGGACTTGGCCCGCCCCTGAGAAGGTTCATCCTCGAGCTTCTCATGACCTTCGACCTCCAACTCCACCACCTGGGGGCCAACGCCATCATGCAGCTAACGCACCATGCGGCCTGCTACGAAGCCTTCCTAGGGGTTTGCCCCGACCCGGTGAACTTCTTGAAGTTTTTCAACTTCAAGGTCCAGGTGGTGGGGAAGGGCGCCCCCCTGACAGAGACCGGCTGCTACGCCATCTACCCACGGCCTTCGTCGGCGATTCTATGGTTGGACATGCCTGACACCGTTAAGCTGTGGCAGCGCTCGTACTTCTACGTGCACAACCACACTGAGGTGGACTGGATTAAGGTGCCAGCATTCGCAAATGTCCCCTCCACCCGGAAGGCGTGGAGCGTCCAGAATCTAGGCGCCCAGGCCGACATGGAGCGGATGCCCACCCGTGTTGGGGTTTCAGTGGAGAAGGAGCGGCTCACCTCCCGGGACATCCTGCTATCCTGGATGACGAGCCGCATGCTTCTACTACAGCAGCGGTCGCACAAGGTGTGCCATCTGTCCAGTGCCTTGGACCCTACGAGGGTGTTCCGGCTGGATGTGCCATTTGGGGTTCTTCGAGAGTGGCTTGCCACCATCTCGAAGTGGATGCTGATGGAGAACTGGACCTTCTCCTGCCGGTTGTACCTCCGCAACCGGTTGTCGCTGAAGGTTAGCCTCCTTTCTTCTTTTCTTTCGGGAGAACGTGGCCCAGGGTTCTCTTCCTGCCTCTTATTTCCTCCTTGTTGAGTAGCTTTTTACTGCATAGCTAGCAGAGGATGGCATGGGGGACCATGAGCTTTCCTCCTTCTCGGCTGACTTCAAGCTAGGGAAGCTCCCTTTGCAGGAGCCGAAGCGCTTCCCCACCCGGACCAACGAGGGTCCCGAGTTCCCAGCCGGTGAGGATGTGCCTTTGATATTTACTAGTTTTATTCTCCTTTGGAATCGCACCTGATGTTCTGTCTGTGTCCTGGAGCTGCTGCACATGGCATGGATGTGGACCCGGCTGAGGTTGCCGCTTCTCGGGCCAGGGGGAAACGGGCTTCCTCATCTAGCATCGTCCCAGCCGGGGGTGGCTCGAAGAGGGCTCGCTGACCAAGGGGCACGGCCACTGCACCAAGCATCACCTGGTACGTTCCCTTGCTCCCTTTTCTTTGCGTGGCTGTTGGCTTGTGCTTTACTCATTATGCTCTGCTTGCTTCTCGTGTAGTGAGGCGATGTCCTTGGCCGGCTCCGCGACCATCGCCACCGCGTCCGACTCTCACCCGCTTATGACTGAGGGGCCTACTGCATCGGCTGCAGTCTCTGCTACCAAGCCAGTTGAGGCTATAGCCTCTACTGCCAAGCTGGCTGAGGCTGCTGCCTCTACTGCTAAGCCGGCCAAGGCTACTGCAGATGCGGCGGAGATGGTGGTGCCAGCCGCGCACCTGATCCTGCACCGGGCCTCTACCGCCTCCAGGCTTGCCGATCTGTTCCCGGCTCCAAGCCAGGTCCAGGCGGGTTCTGCCGCCTACAAGGTGGAGGAGCCCATGGAGGCGGCGAGGGAAGGTCCCACGCAGCCGGCGATCAAAGACGGTGGATGGGAGGTGGTCCCCGGCTTGGGTGCTGCGGCTCCAAAGGCGTCGCACGTGGCCTCCAGCGACGACGATGACCTCCAGCTCACTGGCTAGCGGGCAGCTCCAGTTGCGCCACCGCCAGATTCCGTCTTGGCGCAGCTCTCCTAGTCGGCGCCTGTTGTCCTTTGTTAGGCCCGTCACCTGGTGGAGGTGATGAAGTAGGGGCTTGGCGAGGCCAAGGCGCTGGGGGCGTCCCTTGAGGTAGATATCTTCTATGTTGCTTTCGCTGTCTTTCCTTGCTGTTGTCCTCGTGTTCACTGTTCCTTCCTTGTAGAAAGCTTTTGCTGAAGCCGCCAAGACCTTGCAGGACCTGGGGCGTTAGATTGCTTACTTTGCCATGTCCTCCCAGTTACGCGGATTTTCGCATTTCTTGTTAACCCTTGGGTACCATCCTGTAGCTCTGCTAGCGGATAGGGAGCGGGAGGTTGATAGGCTGAAGGCGGAAGTGGCCTGGCTGGAGGAATCCAACCAGACCTGCCAGGACCAGATCGGCCAGCTGCTGCAGCACCAGCAGCAGATGGAGGTCAAGGCCGTCCAGGCCATGAAGGTCGCCGACACCCGGACCGAGGCACTGAAGAACCTCGAGAATCTTTACGCTCAACAGGAGGAGACACTCAAGACCGCCTAGGCCAAGGAGAAGTCGTCATTGGCGGAGCTATGCTAGGTTGCTAAAATTGTTGTTAGTGAGTGGCTCTTTCCTTAGTGATCTTTTCCGTCTTGTTCTGTAGCCAGGTTTTGATAGCCATTTTCCTCCCGGGTGCAGCCCAGTACCCTGAGGTGACTGATCAATCCCTGGACCGCATCCCTGAGGCAGATGCTAGACGCGACCTCTGTCCGGAGGAGTTGGTGGCCGTCGCATGTGAAGAGGGCAAGCAGCTATGGGATGATGCCCTTGACGTCCACGAGTACGTCTGGCCAGACTCCACTCCACTAGCTACAATGGAGGCCTTGGCGAAGAAGCTTCTTGCTTCTCATGAGCTGATGGATGTGGCGCGAGACTAGACGGCTCGTGGAGGCGCGGAGATGGTCCTGGCCTTGCTCAATTCCTGGTACCCCAACATGGACCTGCAGAGTCTCTCCAGAGGGTTTCTCCAGGGGACCAGCTACGACTAGATTCGTGCTGAAATTCTTGACATCCGCTCCTATGGTGTCAAGATTGGAAGCTTCGTCCAGCTAGACCAGGACTTCAGCGATCCGGCCGGCTCGGAGGGGTACCATTATTGCCCGCTGGCAGCTCCAGCAAATGCCCCGACTGTGATGGCCCCTGCCTCTGCCGATGCCGCCTCCTGTAGCCACGCTCCTGCCGACGCCTCTGGCCCTTCCACTGAGCCCCAAGCCTAATCCCCGGAATGCCGGGAGTATTTGTATTTTGCTGGAAACTTGCTTGTTTATCTGTTCGAACGATTCGTCCTTCTGCAGTGAACTTTGTCAGGAGCTTTGTCTCCCTTTGTGATGTTGCCTTGTGCTCTTCTTGTGTGCACTTTGCCTTGTGTTGCACTTGTTGTGTGCCTTCTTCTGTGCGGGGGCGCGCGAGCATACCTAGAGGGTGTAGTCCCCGAGGTTCGGGCCGGCCGGAGAATACAGCTGGGTCGAAGCTCCTTTATGTTGTTGCTTGATGCAGGTTTACGGCGTGGGGGCACGCGAGCGCACCCACAGGGTGTAGTCCCCGAGGTTTAGGCCGGCTAGAGAATACAGCCAGGTCAAAGCTCCTTTATGTTGTTGCTTGATGCAGCTTTACTGCATGGGGACGTGCGAGCGCACCCACAGGGTGTAGTCCCCGAGGTTCGGGCCGGCTGGAGAATACAGCCAGGTCGAAGATCCTTTATGTTGTTGCTTGATGCAGGTTTACTGTGTGGGGGCGCGCGAGCGCACCCACAGGGTGTAGTCCTAGAGGTTCGGGCCGGCTAGAGAATACAGTTAGGTTGAAGGTCCTTGTTTATTCCTTTGCCATCTGGTGGCTAGGCGCCGGCTCTGGCACTTTGGCTCATGCAAAGATGAAAACACAAGAAGTAAATTCTATGTTAGTCATGCGTAGGGTAAATATAGTCTGTAGCTGTTCGCTTGGCTGAAAACTTTGCTATTTCGCGTGAAACTGATAGCTTAGTCCCTTTCTTAGAGAGCATTGGCCATTGAAGTTGTGCCTTTGTCAGCTATTAGCCGGAAGCAAGGGTTTGCTTAGTTAGCGTACTGCACAATACTTTGGGTTTTAGCTATCGGTTTAGAGCGAGTGAGCGCAACCGGAACGTCCAAACGTCTTGTTTTCCTTAGGACTTTTCTTGCATGGGTCCTCGAGTTTTCTGCTCTTGTCGTGTCTGTCAGCCGGCTTGTGGTCTGCAGCCAGAATCAAAGAGGAATCTCTTGGATCCGTGTACAGTACTTCGTCTTCTATAATGAACGGTCGTCTTGGCCAGTCGGTGAGTCCCCGAGAGAGACTGCCGGGTCCGGTGTTAAAAAATAATGCAGCTGGCAAACTTCAAGTTATGCAGCAGGAAATGCCAAATTATCACTGAGTCCCTGAGACTATGTCGAGGCTCCTAAGCTTGTTCATTACACAAAGGTAAGATACATTTGCCCTTTACTCAAGTGTAGAATGGGCAAAGCAGGTTCGCGTTCCACGGGTTTTCAATTTCTTCGCCAGGGCGGTCCATCTTGTTCTTCGCCGGCTGGCAAGCTTCGATCGGGTAGTAGGAGTTGTTCTGCAACACCCGGCTGATGATGAATGGCCCTTCCAAGGTTGAGATAGCTTGTGCATCCCCTTGGTGTCTTGTACCAGCCGCAAGACTAGGTCGCCCTCTCGGAACAAGACGTTGCGAATTCGGCTAGCATGGTAGCGGCGTAGGTTCTGCTGGTAGATAGCGGACCTAGACAGGGCCATATCTTGCGTCTCTTCGAGGAAATCGACGTTGTCTTCATGTGCTTCCTTGGCCTGCTGCTCGTTGTACAACAGCTTGCGCGGTGCGTCGAACTCGATGTCAGTCGGCAGGACTGCCTCTGCTCCGTAGACGAGGAAGAATGCAGTGTAGCCGGTGGAGCGATTTGGCGTTGTGTGCAGGCTCCATAGCATAGCCGACAGCTCCTCTATCCAGCATCCGGGAGTCCTCGTGAGCGGATCGATCAACCTTGGCTTGATTCCGGCTAGGACCAGACCGGTTGCTCGCTCGCACTGCCCGTTGGATTAAGGGTGCGCAATGGAGGCCAAGTCCAGGCGGATGCCTTGTCGCTGCAGAACCGTGCGAAAGCCCCTTTGGCGAAGTTCATGGCTTTGTCGGTGATGATGCTGTTGGGGTAGCCGAAATGCGTGATGATGTCGGTGAAGAACTTGACTGCTATTGGTCCATCTAGTTTCTTGATTGGCCTTGCCTCGATCCACTTGGTGAACCATTCCACGGCCACCAGCAAGTGTGTCATGCCGGATCATGCTGTTTTGAAGGGGCCTACCATGTCCAAGCCCCAAACGGCAAATGTCCAGGTGATAGGGATTGTCTTGCGCACTGATGACGGGGTGTGTTTCTGCTGGGCAAATCGCTGTTACCCATTGCATGCCTTTACCAACTGCTTGGCATCCTCTAGTGTCGTGGGCTAGTAAAACCCGTGGTGGAATGCTTTTGCCACTATGGCTCGTGATGATTCGTGGTGACCGAATTCGCCTTGGTGAATGTCCACCAGCAGTCAGATTCCTTCTTCTTGGCTTACATAGCGCTGGTATATTCCTCCCACGCTACGCTTGTAGAGCTCGTTGTTGATGATGGTGTATGCGCTTGCCCAACTCTTTACTTGCCTTGCCTCAATCTCACCGTCAGGCGGCTCCCCTTTGGCTAGGAAGTTCATAAATGGCCTGCCCCATGGAGGTGTCTCCCGGATAGCGCAGACGGTCTGCATGATCATCTTGACTTCCTCGCTTCCGGCCGTCTCGGGCTCTTCAGGTGGCCTGCCGAGTGGGAGGCCTGAGCCGGCAGTCCCCGGGTTGCTGGAGCCGGCTGGGAGTGTCACGGCCTTTGGCCCAGTAGTCCCTAAGGTGGAGGCGGCAGTCCCCGGGTGCAGCGCGGTAGTCCCCTGGTGTGGCACGGCAGTCCCCGCCACCGTGGCCGCAGCTTCGGGTTGCTTGGAGCCAGCAGTCCCCGGGTCCGCGTCAAGCATGATGGAGTCGGACTCCGGAGAGGGCATGATGGAGGGCTTGCGTAAGTGCTCAAGGGCGACCCTAGGCAGAATTGTTGCTCTTATTGACCCGACATGGCCAAGCACGTTTGTAGCTTCAGTGTTTCTTCGGGGCACGTGATGAAACTCGCATCTTTTGAAGCAGGCGCATAGCTGATGTACGAAGAAGTGGTATAGCGCCATGTTTGTGTCCTTGGCATCCCAATCGCTTGACACCTGCTGCACCACCAGGTCTGAGTCACTGAATCAGAGGATGCGCCTAATGTCGATCTCTTTTTGCCATCTTGAGGCCATAGACGAGCGCCTCGTACTCAGCGACATTGTTGGACGCATGGAAGTGGATCTGCAGGACGTAGTCCATCCGGTCTCCCTTTCGAGAGGTGATGACGCCTCCGGCTCCGAGTCCCCCATACATCTTGGAGCCGTCGAACTGTAGCTTCCAATGCATGGATTCGGGGCATGGAGGCAGGTACTGTGTCTCTGTCCAATCTACGAGGAAGTCCACCAGGGCCTGATACTTGATTGCCATCCTTGGCTCGTGCCAGATGCAGTGCGTGGCGAGCTCTATTGCCCATTTCGTCACCTAGCCTATGGTGTCCTTGTTGCAGATGATCTCCGCCAAGGGGCTAATGCCACTACCCGGATGGAGTGCTCTTGGAAATAGTGCTTCAGTTTCTTGGTGCCCAGGTACATGCCATACACTAGCTTTTGATAGTGAGTGTAGTTTTGCTTTGACAGCGAGAGTACCTCACTCAGGTAGTACACCGAGCGTTGAACTGGATGGGCCTTCCCTTCTTCTGGTCTTTCCACCACTAGCACGACATTGATGACCCAGTTGGTATCTGCAATGTACATCAGCATTGGCTCCTTCTCGGTGGGGGCCTCCATTATGGGTGGAGTAGATAACATGCGCTTGAGGTCATGGAAGGCTTTGCCCGCCTGCACCATTCAGACGAACTTGTCCATTTTCTTCAAGAGTTGGTACATGGGGAGTGCTTTCTCGCCCAGCCGGCTGACGAACCGACTGAGGGAGGCTAGGCACCCCGTAAACTTCTGCATGTCGCGTAGATTTTGTGGCAGCTGCATGCGCTCGATTGTGCCAATCTTCTATGGGTTAGCCTCGATTCCACATTTTGAGACGAGGAAACCGAGGAGCTGGCCGGCTGGGATGCCGAATTCGCACTTCTCTAGGTTCAGCTTCATATGGAACTGGCAAAGGTTGGCGAATGTCTCCTTTAGGTCTTCGAGGAGCGTTTTGTTCTCCTTTGTCTTTACCACCATGTCATCGACATAGGCGTGCATGTTTCTGCCAATTTGCGATTTTAGGCACTTCTGCATGCAACGCTGGTATGTGGGACCTGCATTTTTCAGTCCAAATGGCATGGTGGTGTAGTACTAAGCCCCATACGAGGTGATGAATGTTGTATTTATTTGATCAGCGGGGTTCAGTCGGATCTAGTGGTAGCCGGAATACGCATCCAGAAACGACAACATTTCACAGCCAGCCGTGGAATCGATCACTTGGTATATCCTTGGCAGGCTGGTATAGTCAACACACATGTGCCAGGTCTTGTTCTTTTTCAGCACCAGCACCGGGTTTGCCAGACATTCCGGGTGGAAAACCTCTATGATGAATCCGGCTGCGAGCAGGTGGGTGATTTCTTCACCAATGGTTCTTCTCTTCTCTTCGGCGAAGCAGCGAAGTGATTTCTTTACCGGCTTTGCATCCGGCCTGACATGTAAAGAGTGCTCAGCGAGCTTCCTTGGAATACCAGGAATGTCCTTGGGGGACCATGCGAAGATATCTTGATTCTCACGGAGGAAGTCGACGAGCGCGCTTTCCTATTTGATGTCAAGGCCATCTCCGACCAGGACGAACTTGTCCTGCTCGGCCTCATTCAGCAGGATATTCTTGGTGCCCTTGGATGGCTTGAACTGTGCTTCCTCGGCCGGCTTTGGCTCACCAGCCGTCATGTCCGCCTATAGGGCCGCCGTGTTTTGCATGATGATGCACTTCTCCTCCACGATGATCATGGCCTCGGCGATCTTGGAGCTGTCAGTGGCGCATTCCATCGACCGCCTGTAGTCACCTTCGACGGTGATTACCCCCTTTGGCCCAGGGAGCTTCATCTTGAGGTACGCGTAGTGTGGCACCGCCATGAACTTGGTGAGCACAGGGCATCCCAAGATGGCATGGTAAGCGCTACCGAGGTTGACCACATCGAACCAGATATGTCGTCGGATTGATGAGAAGTACGCCATGAGGGGGTCCTCGAGGCGTGTGGAAGAGAGGGGTGTGAGACGTACGGTGTTCCGGGATAGTGAGCATACAAGTTTACCCAGGTTCGACTCCGCCGGCTTTGGACGGATCCTACTCCTGCTGGCAATCCAGTAATACGGCAGAGCCGGATATGGGTTACAAGGGTTTCGCCTATGTGAGTTGAGATTGTAGACTATTGTGAGGGTGGTGCCCTAAAGGCTCTCCCTAGGACGGCTTATATAGATATCTGGCCTAGGGTTTACAGGAGAGATCTATCCGGCTATAACTAAGAGTCGATTATAGAGTACATCTTGAACTACAAGTAACACTATGGGCATATGTCGGTAAGTCTTCCAGGCCTTCCTGTAGCCGGACTGAACTCCGTCTCTTCTCCCTGACTGGGCCGCCCGTGAAGCAAAGCTCTAACCCGAAGTGGGCCACCCTGGTCAGTGAGGAACTATGAGGTTACCCGGAAAGTATATCCCTAACAGCAGCCCCCGGAAGCCTCCAAGATCCAAAGTCGGATTCATCATCATCTAGCTTGATCTTCGGCTTGCAGAATCTTGAAGGGTTCCTGAAACTTCAAAACAAAAGATACGATCCGGGTCTCAAAAAATAAGTTGGACCTATGAGTACATTTATTCGTGTCTCCAGCTCGAAATTCAAACTAAGCCGGAACTTGGTCTCTGACATAATCTGACAACAGTCATGGTGAAGTCACGTCACTGACAGACATTTCCTGTCAACACGATAGTTGGTGGGTCCGCCTTTCGTGGAACCGAGGCGCCGTTTCTATGCGTGCATGGAGATCGAGGCGGCGTAATCATCACGTGGAGGTTTGCCAGTCCTTTCCACGACACGTGGCATGTTCACTGTAGCGTTTACACGAATCTTGAAGCGCCTGGTGGATATAAGTGGTGTGGATTCCTTACCCCATCTTCTTCACCAGTTCTCAGCGCCGTTTCCTTCTCCTCTACGCCTGCCACGAACTTAGCGCTCCACTGCCCCCAGAAAAAACATCCAGCGCCGCCCATCCAAGGTCACCGACACACCAAAAAGAATGGCTTCTGCATCATCCTCCAGCTCCGCAGCGGCGGCGGCAGAGAAGGAGAGCTACCATGGGGTTTGGATCCCGTGTGTCCTCGACGATCCCAAACTCCGCATCGTTGAAGATGAAGGGCTCCTCCGTGCCGGCAACTGTTGGAGCGGCTTCGGCGAAACCGTCCCCAACCCCTGCGACGACGAGCAAGTGCATTTCGGCACTCACCTTGATAGAGGTCTGAGTTTTCCTCCCTCAGATTTCTTTTCTGAGGTCATTAGTCACTATGGAGTTCATCTCCACCATCTCCCCCCGAACTCCATCATAGAGATGAGTGTGTACGCCTATTTTGCGAGGGGTATCTCGGCATTAGGCCGAGCCTTCCTCTCTTCCGGTACTACTTTCATGCCCGGAGAAATTCCATAACTGCCGGTAATCCCTATATTACCGGTACCATTAGTTTTTCGGTTAGGCGAGAGCGTGTTTATCCCTGGATCATGGCAAGTGAGTCGGTCAAACAATGGCCGTCCACTTTTTTCTATCACAAGGATATCCCCGCTCCCGACAAAGATCATGCTTTGCCGGTTTTCATCGATGGAGCCGCCACGCCTCAAGAGTCCTGGGATGAGCTTGCTCCGGCTCTCAGTGATGATCTGCTTCTTGCCAAAAGGCGGATCGAATATCTGATGAAGCACAAGGGCTTGAAAGGGTCCGACTTGGTTCAATGCTGGGTGGCACGCCGGATCCAACCCCTTCAACATCATGGAGCTCGACTGATGCATTCCATCACGTCGTCGAAGAAGGATTCCCTCCGCATCAGCCCCAAGACCTTAGAGCCAAAAGATTATGTATGCCAAATCAAATGGCTGATAAGGGAGCAGATTGAGAGGAAAATTCTGGAGCTGTCCCTGGACATGCATACAGCAGAAGATCCCATTGTGCCCGTAAACTTCAGCAGCAACTCTTTTTACGTGCTCATCTTTATGTTATCTTTGCAATACTGAGATACTTCTCCTTTTCAGCTTGCTAACCTCCCTGAGTTGGAGTTCGCTCCTATCGAGGGATATCCTCCTAAGTTTTCTCAGGACGAGGGTGAATTGGTCTGAATGCCGGATGTCGTTCCTCGGAAACGCAAGGCTCCGACATTGGCCATCGGCACCAAAGAAGTGCCCGTCGTGAAGAGGTAATCTTTCCTCACAAGGTCTTTGTATTTTGCTTGTAGTTCCTGTGAGATGTAATGTTCTTTGTTATATTATCTTCTCAGAGCTAAACAGGTCATCAAGGGAAAGGGGAAGGGAGCTGCCTCAAAACCCCTGCGCCAGTCGAAGCTCAAATTGGCTTCTCCTATCGTGGCTCCTCTGACTCCTGCCCCTAAGCCTTCTGCAGCGCCAGAGATTACTCCATCTCTGACCTTTGTAGATGATCCGGCTCAACCATCAAAGCCAGCGATCCTTGAATCGCAAACTGACATCACCATGAGTGACTTAGGTGTTGATAAGGGTGAACCCTCTTTAGGTAATGATCCCTCGGCAGAGAACTTTGCCGAGAATCTCCTGGACAATCCGGGACTTGCCAAACTGAGCTTATCTTGGAAGTCTGTGGAGGAGATTCAACAGCTGGCCCGGCAATGCCTGGAGAGCCAGGCTCTCTCTACCGAAGAAGAAGCACAAGAAGCAGAGGATATCAAACACTATGATCTTCTTGAACAAGTTTGTCTTCGTGACGAGAAGCTGAGGTCCGACGAGCTTCCAATTGCACCGGTGATCCCCTAACTTTCGCCGAAAAGGTTGCCACCGAAGTGAATACGAGTTTAGACAAACTCATTCGTGAACAATATGTAAGTCAGAATTCCAACTCCCATTTTTCCTTATTTCATATCATATCCTCTAGCCCCCAAGCATGAAGTTGGAAAATCAAATCCGGTTTTATGATTTCATAGGATGGCAAAGAATGAACTAGTGTAGCCCCCAAGGCTCGTGCTGATATTAGTAAAAATATTAGCCCGAGTCTTTAGTAGACTTCTGACTGGTTATTCTGACTTACAGAAAGTATGTTTTCAACAAGCGGAAAGAGATCATAACTCTCCGGCTTGAAAATGCACAACTGAAGGTTTCCAAGGATGAGGCCAAATGTAAACATTCCAAAACGCAAACTTTGTCTTTTATTTCATAGTCGAATTTTTGTTGAACTTTCGTTCTTTTGACTTACAGCACTGGTAAAACAGTCCTGTGCTATGATTGAAGAGGCCGAGAATCTTAAGACCTTGGTGGTGGAAAACAAAGAACTTCGCCAAGAGCTGGGTAAGCTTAAGGCAGATTATGAGAAGAGCATTGCTCAAATTCTCGAATCCACCTCCATGGCCACCGAGGAGCGTGATCGCAAGATTACGCTTCAAGATAAGAAAATCTCGGATCTCAGCAATGAGCTATTCAGAGAAAAGGACATTTCCAAGGCACTCTAGGCTGAACTCTAGAGTCTTCATGAAGAGAAGGCCAAAATCGACGATGTCATCTTTGGTATGTTTCCCTTTTTCTGACTTATCTACATCTTCTGACTCTTTGGAGTCTGGGTTTACTTGACTTACCCTTTGCATTATATGCGCGGGTCCTTTGAACTTGATGGACTCAGCCTCTGCCGAATCTCGCACCCACCGGCTTACCCATGTCGGTGATTTGCTGCATGACTTCCGCCAATCCCTCGAAGATATTGGCAAAGTTCTCAAGGTTCCGGACATGCATAGCATGTCTGGTTTTGAGGTACAAGACAAGGCCAAGGATATGCCGCAACTTGTTCAGGACTGGAACATGTCCTACGCGCGAACTGCAGCGCAAATTGCTCTCACCATGGTTATGAGTCACCATGGAAACATGGAAATCTGGCAAGTAACCAGACGGTACTGCAAGGTGGACGAAGACGGACAGGAGTAAGACATCAAGGCTATCATGGACTCCTGGGCCGGATATGGGTGCCACGTAGCTGATTTGACCAGCTACGACACTCCCTTCTTCACCCGCGTGGACATGCCGCCTCCGCCTTCCGAAGAAACAGCTGAAGTTTCCGACGATGATCAAACCATATCGGATTTGAACATATCGGAACATTATCAAAACGAGGCCGATGTATCCAGCGAGCCGGCAGCTTCTACCTCTCCCCCTGCATCATAGAGTATCAGAAGAATAATATGTTATTCTGAAAATAATTTGGGTCTGTAAATAAGTAGTATAATACGTTTGCTAGTGCTAAGCTTTATTTTATCTATTCAACACTTTTGGCTTTGATATTTTGTGCCTGAAATGTTTGCATAAGCACTTGTATTTTTTGTCTACACTTATCGTTTATCTGGCTTTCCGCCTCGTCCCTTTCGTGAGCCGGCCAACTTTCAGCACAGAAACTTTGCCGAGCAACGGAGCTCAATTGCTAAACCAGTTTAAACTCGGAAACAAAGCCGGCTTCCAGTACCAACAATTCACTACTCGGAAAATGCCCGCATCCAGCAATCAGACAAATAACCAAAGTATAGACTAGAAAATTTAAATTTATACCCAAAGGTATCAATTTTAGAATCGGAAATCTAAACCATAACAAACATGAGCAAAAAGTACTTTCAAGTATTCTGGATTTTCGACTGTGACATGATTATTCGGAAATAAGATGGTAAAAACTTCTTAGAAATATTTCGAGGCAACCAAGACTTTATTTCTCATTGAACATGTACACATATATGATTACAAAGAAAAATAAACTAAGAATAAAAGGGACGTAGCTGAGCAATATTCCATGGTCTGTCTAACTCATCCAGATTTGTACTGCCTCCAGCTCTCTTTCTCTTCTTAGTCGCAGGTCTTTCTTTGACTGACCGCATATCAGTTAGGTAGTATGAACCATTGTGTAATACAAGACTAACTAAAAATGGCCCTTCCCATATTGGGGAAAGTTTGTGATTTCTTTGCTGCACAAGCCGTAGAACCAAATCGCCCTTATTGAAAGATCGGTTTCTGACTCTCTGGCTATGATACTTGCGTAACTTCTGATGATAGGTTGTTGATCTCATCTCAATAACAACGTGAACTTCTTCGACTAAGTCGTGATCATTTTGTCGAGAAATTTCGGCATCCTCTTCCATATACGCGGCCACTCTAGAAGAAGTGTGAATCAAATCACTAGGAAGAACTGCTTCTGCGCCATAGACCAAGAAGAAAGGTGTGTATCTGGTTGACCTATTTGGAGTTGTTCGTAAACTCCATATTACAGAAGGTAACTCCTCTGCCCAAGCCCTCGCAGCACGTCATAGTGGTGCTTCGAGTCTTGGTTTTAGGCCTTGTAGGATTAAACCGTTTGCTCTTTCGACTTTCCCATTAGCTTGTGGATGTGCGACTGACGCAATGTCAAGCCGGATATTTTGTTCATTGCAGAATTCAGCAAGCTCTCCCATAGAAAAGTTACTCCCATTGTCCACGATAATGCTATGCGGATAACCGTATCGGATTATAACATCCTCAACAAATCTTCTGGCTATTGCTCCATCACAACTAGTGATGGGTTTCGCGTCAATCCATTTGGTGAACTTATCCACCATCACTAAGAGGTGTGTAAATCCACTTGGAGCCCGTCTAAACGGTCCTACCATGTCAAGCCCCAAGACCGCAAAAGGCCATGTTATAGGTATTGTTCGCAGCTGATCAGCTGGAACGTGAGCTTATTTGGCATACTTTTGGCATCCCTTACATGTCTTGACTAGCCGTTCGACATCTCCCTTGGCTATAAGCCAAAAAAACCATGTCGGAAAGCTTTTGCCACTAAAGATTTGGCTGCAGCGTGGTGACCACACTCGCCTTCGTGGATCTCTCGTAAGATTCCCACTCCTTCTTCCGGAGATACACAGCGCTGAAAGACCCCAGATGCACTCCGCTTATAGAGATCACCACTAATTATAGTATAGGCTTTTGCTCGTCGGACGATATGTAGGCTCAGAACTTCGTCTGCGGGTAATTTTCCGTCTACCAAGAAATCAAGGTAGGGTTGAGTCCAATTGGGAATCACAGCCAGAACTGCTACTAAACGTGAGTCGGATTTGGTCGGATACTCCTCGTCCACTCCCTTTATAGAGGGAACTTTGAGCTGCTCTAGAAAAGCGCCATCCGGGACCTTTTTCCGGGTAGAGCCTATTCGAGATAGTGCATCTGCTTCCTCATTTTCTATTCGAGGGATGTGTTGAACTTCAAACCCTTCAAACAATTTAGATAATTCATCCACGACAGCCCTATATGCTGCCATGTGCTTGTTTGCCTTACAGATATCCAACACTTGTTGTGCAACAAGATCCGAATCTCCATAACACATTAAACATCGGATGCCGATGTCCTTAGCAATCCGGATTCCATGCAGTAATGCTTCATACTCGGCAATGTTGTTTGTTGTCGTGAAGTGTATCTGTAATACATAGAAAAGTTTATCTCCTTGGGTTGACTTGAGCACCACGCCAGCCCCCGAGCCCCCGAGCGCTATAGACCCGTCAAAATGCGAGGTCTAGTATTCCGACTCTAGTAGGGTCATATTCTCCGTTGTCTCTGTCCAATCAGTGACAAAGTCAGCAAGGATTTGGGATTTGATTGCTGTATGAGGTTTGTACTCAATGTCGAAAGCTGAGAGCTCTATGCCCCATTTGGCGACTTGTCCTGTGGCGTCACTATTGATGATTATATCTCTCATGGGAGTTGTGCTCACCACGGTAATTGGATGTTCCTGAAAATAATGCCTTAACTTACGAGATGCTAAGAACACACCATAAGCCAGCTTTTGATAGTGCGGATATCGCTGTTTTGATTCAGTTAAGACCTCGCTGAGATAGTAAGTCAGACGCTGCACCAGGTGTTCCTGTTTTTCCTCCGGTCTCTCCACCACCATGATGATACTAACGACCTTGTTTGTCGCAGCGAGATAGAGCAACATCGGTTCCTGTGGTTCCGGTGCCACAAGGATGGGAGCAGATGAGAGTACTGCTTTCAGGTCTTGTAGCGCAGCTTCAGCTTCGTCGGTCCAAACGAATTTCTTGGTCTTTTTCAGGAGCTTGTATAGTGGTGCGACTCTTTCACTGAGCCGTCTTACAAACCGACTGACTGCAGCAATGCAACCAGTTAGTCTCTGAACGTCCTTCAGTTGATTTGGCCTAGAAATATTTAGTATAGCCTTGATTTTATCTTAGTTTACCTCTATGCCTCTTTGAGACACGATAAAACTTAACAATTTTCCAGCTGAGATTCCAAAGAAGCATTTCTTCGGGTTAAGCATTACGTTGTATTTCTGTATATTGGCGAACATTTCCTCCAAGTCAGAAATCAGGGTTTCCTTCTTTTTGAACATCACCGCAATATCATCCACATATGCATGTACATTGCGTCCGATTTGATCGTGGAGGCAACACTACATTGTGCGTTGGTACGTAGCTCCTGCGTTCTTCAGCCCAAAGGGCATCGTAATGAAACAGAAGGTTCCGAAGGGGGTTATGAATGAATTTTTGACTTTGTCAGATTCCTTCATACGGATTTGGTGATAACCGGAATATCCGTCGAGAAAACATAGGAGTTCCGAGCCTGCCGTAGAATCAATAACTTGATCAATCCTAGGCAAAGCAAACGGATCTTTGGGACAAGCCTTGTTCAAGGAAGTATAATCAACACACATCCTTAAATCAGTGGTGTCCTTTTTAGGGACCATTACAGGATTGGCCGACCACTCAGTGTGGATGACCACTTCTATGAATCAGCCTAACTCGAGCCATGCTAGTTCCTTAGCTTTTTCCTTACGCTTTTCGTCGCCAAAACATCATAGGGACTATTTGACAGGTTTAGCGTTCGGGTGTACATTTAAAGAGTGCTCGGCAAGTTCCCTAGGTACTCCGGTCATGTCAGATGGCTGCCATGCGAAGATATCTTGATTTGCTTGGAGGAACTTGATGAGCACGCTTTCCTATGCACTATCTAGGCCTACACCTATCTGGGTCACCTTGGAGGGGTCATCATCCTGCAACGGCGTCTTCTTTGTCTCTTCTGATGCCTTGAACTCCGGATTCGGCTTTGTCACCTCCTTCTTCGTCGCGGGCATCTCGGACAGATCTATGGTCTTCTTGATCTCCTGGAATTCCTAGGCGTGTGATACATTGCGAATGTATCTATAATTTTTGATGTTCCATGCTTGGTTTTATCTACTTTCTTATGTTTTGTCCACACTTTGGAGTACTTTTCATATGATTTCTTGGACTAACCTATTAACAAGAGCCATAGTGCCAGCTGCCTGTTTTCTGCTGTTTCTGGTTCCAGGAAAGTCAGAAAATCAATATTCTCGGAATTGGACGGGACAAAAGCCAAAAATCCTATTTCACCAGAAGACTCCCAGAGCCAGAATATGAGATGGAGTGGGGCTGGGGCCCAGCCACACCACCTGGCCGCGCGGGCTGGGCCTGGCCACGCCAGGGGGTGGTCTGGCCGCCCCAGACACCCCCTCGGTCTCCCTCTTTTCCTATAAGATGCCTTCTAACCTAAAAACTCAAGGGGGTTCGACGTTTTTCCAGAAGGAGTTCCGCTCCACTGCCACCACCAGATTCCACAAAACAGCACCAGAAACTCCGTTCTAGCACCCTGCCGGGACGGGGAATTGGAGGAGATCATCGCCATCATCATCACCATCGCTTCTCCATTGACCATCCATGTTTCCCCCATCTATGAGTGAGTAATCCCCCGTTGTAGGCTATGGGGATGGGAGGGATTGGATGAGATCGTTCATGTAATGGCATCAGATTGTTAGGGCATGGTGCCTAGTATCTTTTATTAGTGCTTTATGACTTTGTTGCGACTTGTTATGCTTAATGCTTGTCACTAGGGCCCGAGTGCCATGATTTCAGATCTGAACATGTTATTGATTCATTATGATAGTATTGTTTATGGTCTTACCTGCAAGTTGTATACACACGTTGTTGTCTGGAACCAATGGCCCCGAAGTGACAGAAATCGGGATAACCGGAGGGAATGGCTTTGATGTGAGGATCACATGTGTCCATGGAGTGTTAATGCTTTGCTCCGGTGCTCTATTAAAAGGAGCACCTTTATTGCCAGTAGTTCCCTTGAGGCCCCGCTGCAAACGGGCTGGCAGGACAAAAGATGTTGTGCAAGTTCTCATTGCGAGCACGTATGACTATATATGGAACATATGCCTAGGATTATCTAGTACTTGGATGCTTTACCTTATCTGCAATTGCCCTAAGTTCTGATTGCTATGTGAATTGTCTTGTCCATGCAACGCCCGTCCATCCATCCGTATGCCTACCGCACTCGAATCCTACTGTTTACTGCTATTGTTACTGCTGTCTTTACTTTACTACTGTTGTTACTTTACTATTCCTACTACAAAACTATTGCTACTGATAAACTGCTGTGAGCAAGATTGTTTCCAGGTGCAGCTGAATTGACAACTCAGTTATTAAGGCTTATAAATATTCTTTGGCTCCCCTTGTGTCGAATCAATAAATTGGGTTTCACTTCCCTCGAAAATACTGCGATACACCCCCTATAGTTGTGGGTCATCAAGACTATTTTCTGGCGCCGTTGCCGGGGAGCATAGCTTTATTTATCAAGTTCACTTGGATTCTCTATTGTTCGCTGGTATCCATCCATCATGGGTAAGTCTCGTGATGGCAAGGTTCCTATTTTACCATCCACTACAAGAAGAGGTACGGTTCTGAACACCTCTATTGCTCTTGATTCACCGTCTGTTATGAGTAAGCTCGTTACACCACCACATACACATGCTACACACACTCCTACTACTACTGAATCTGAAACTTCTGATGCTTATGCTGCTGCTTCTACTGTGCTTGATAAAAGCGGTTCATTAGGTCCTTTCCTAGATGCTACGATTGCTAGAACTATAGCTGGAAATACTGAAACTCCTAATGAAGACACTACTACTACACCTGTTAGTTCACCTGAGTGAAGGAAATATGCCCTGAGAGGCAATAATAAAGTTGTTATTATGTATTCCTTGTATATGATAGATGTTTATTTTGCATGCTATAATTGTATTGATAGGAAACATCAATACATGTGTGTTTAATAAACAAAAAAGGGTTCCTAGTTATGCCTCTCTTATAGACTAGCTTGTTGATTAACAAGATGATCAAGGTTTCCTGATCATGGACATTGGATGTTGTTAATAACAAGGTCACAACATTTGTGAAATGATGTGATGAACATTCATCCGAAGTATAGCATTACGATCAAGTCATTATGTTTATATTGCTATAACATCATACGAAGTAATCTTTATCCTTAGACCATGAGATCATGTTAATTGCTAACACCGGAAGAGTATCTTGATAACATCAAATGTCACACCGTAATAGGGTGACTATAAAGATGGGTTCAGTACTACGAAGGTGTTATGTTGAGGCTCATGGATCAAGAGTGGAATTTGTCAATCCAGATGACGGATAGATATACTCTGGGCCCTCTCGGTGATATCACATTAGGATAGCTTGCAAGCAAGTGATGTGATCACTAGAATGTTATATCACGGGAACGAGAAAAGAGTGCATGTCGGTAACAAGATCAAACTAGGTATGGAGATACCGATGATCGAATCTCGGACATGTAATATATCGTGAGACGAAGGGATTTAGTTACAAGCGTTAAAGGTTCTCACGATCACAGGAGTCATCGTTGAATGTGTAGGAGTTAGTACGGATCTCCAGGTCCCACTGCTGATTATTGATCGGAGAAGGGTCTCGATCATGTCTGCATTATTCGCGAACCGTAGGGTGGCACACTTAAGAGTTACCGGACACCATTTTGGAGCACATATGTTTTAGACGAAAGAATTGCAAAGTGCAGGAATTGTTTCAATAGAAACCGGAAATTGTTTCGGGTGAAATTGCAGAAGGTGGTTCTGCATGTGATATTGAAATATTGCAAGGGGCTATATGTGAATGTTTGTTAATTAAAGTAATTAACAAAATTCTGAATAAATTTAATAAAAAGAGTTTTATTAAATGAGAGAGCATTAAATTTGGAGAAATTTAATGCATTTAAAGTGGAGACATTAAAAGGGAATGTGAAGAGGCATTTTAATGTGGAGGGGTTACCACCACATGAATGGGGGAGGTGAGGGGCCACCCCCATGCGCCGGCCATGGAGAGAGGGGGCACCCCCTCCTCCTATAAAAGGCCACCCATTCCCTCCTTTATCCTCACACCTCCTTGTGAAGGATCTCTCTCCCCCTCTAGAATTATTCCCCCATGGTCTCAGATTAGCGAGATACATGTTCCCGGTGGCATTTCGTCTAGAAGGAGTTGATGCTTCCGCTGGATCGCTGGAGCGAGGAGGTGGAGGTTGTCCGGTGGCTTGAATGTGTGTGCGAGGATGGATGCGCTGCTGATTTGCGGCGCTCGGACTTCCACACGATTTTGAGATCGGCAAGCGTACGACTACATCAACCACGAGTTCCTACTCGTTAACAAAACTCGTTGTTTTCGAGGGTAAGTTCTCCATGGATGTATGTCCACCCGTTGCTCTGTGTCTAGTAGATAGATCTTGGCGTATAGTTCTCATCGTAGGAAATTTTTTGTTTTCTATGCTGCGGACCCAACAGTGGTATCAGAGCCTGATCTATGCGTAGGTGCTTTGCACGGGTAGTACACATATGTTCATATGTGGGCGATGATGATCATGTTATTGCATCTTCTATGTACTTTGGATATTGGTGGCATAGTGGGATGAAGCGGCCCGGACCAACCTTACATGTCATCGTACATGAGACCGGTTCCACGACTGACATGCAACTAGTTTTGCATAAGTGGCTAGCGGGTGTCTGTCTCTCCTACTATAGTCAATATCTGATTTACAACGAGTTGCTAATAACTTGGTTATCCTTTTTGTGGTTCATGTTCGTAGGTAAGACCGGTTCTATCTCCGAAAGCCCTAAGCCACGTAAAACTTGCAATTGATAAATTAGAGGCGTCTAGTTTAGATCATTGCTGGGCTAGTGTCTTGATATGGTATTGTTGTAAGTAGATGTATGATAGATACTCTTACAACTCACTTAACATGTAAGTTCCATAGACCTTGGCCTTACACACAAAGGAATGATAGAGATCATACCACGATGCAAATGATAGAGATCAAATGCATGGACCATATCACCTCACTTCACACATTAGCATCTTATATTGCTAGTTTGGCGCTTTTGGTAGCATTATAAGATGATCCCTCATTTAGATATCAAGATAAAATGTGTTCTTCCTTAAGTATGCACCGTTTTGTGGATCGTGTTTTGAGGCATCACGTGATGATCGGGTGTTCTCGACTCTACGCTTTCATACAACGGGTGTAAGACAGTTTTACACACGCAAATACTAAGGTTCTTACTTGACGAGCCTAGCATGTATAGACATGGCCTCGGAACACGGACCGAAAGGTTAAGCATGAGTCATATAGTTGATATGATGCCCATATAGATGCTCGCCTTTGAAGCTACACCGACTCACGTGATGATCAGACTTGGTGTAGTGGATTTGGTTCATGTAATCACCAAAAGGACACGAGGGATGTCGTTTTTGAGTGGGAGTTCATTAGTAATTTGGATTAGTTGAACTCAATCTATCATAAACTTAGTCTAAATATATTTTACAAATTCTATTGTAGATGGCACCACCTGCTTTTAATTTCAATGTGTTCATGGAGAAAGAGAAGCTTGCTGCGAATGGTAGCAACTTCACCAACTGGGCTATGAATTTGAGGATTCTCCTCACTGCTGCACAAAAGCAATATGTGCTAGATGCGCCGCTAGGCCCCCCACTAGCTCCTGATGCCCCTGACGAGGAAAAGAACGTCTATATAACTCGTCAGGAGGACCACAACTTAGTTCATTGCAGCATACTGTATGGGCTAGAGCCAGAACTTCAAAAACGTTTCGAAAATGACAATGCCTTTGATACCATGGGAGAATTGAAAATGATTTTCGATACCCATGCTGCCGTAGAGAGTTATAATGCTACAGAAAAGTTCTTTAGCTGCATGATGGAGGAAAACAGCTCCGTTAGTGAGCACGTACTCAAAATGTCTAGGTACGCCGATAAGCTTGTGTCCTTGGGAATAATGATTCCCATTGACTTAGGCATACATCATGTTCTCCAATCTCTGCCACCTAGCTACAAGAGCTTCGTGATGAACTATAATATACAGGGCATGAAGAAGTATCTTCCCGAGCTTCTGTCAATGCTTAAGACTGCAGAAGTGGAGATTAGGAAAGAACATCAAGTGTTGATGATCAATAAGACCACCGGTTTCAAGAAGGAAAAGAAAGGCAAGCAGAAGGGAAAGAAGGGCGGCAAATCTGTTGCCGCGCCTGAAAAGAAACCCCGAGCTGGCCCTAAGTCTGACACCGAGTGCTACTATTGCAAGGGGACTGGCCATTGGAAGCGCAACTGCCCAAGTATTTGGCGGACAAGAAGGCCGGAAAGGCAAACAAAGGTATATGTGATATACATGTTATTGATATGTACTTGACTAGTACTCGCAGTAGCACCTGGGTATTTGATACGGGATCGGTTGCTAATATATGTAACTCGGTTCAGGGGCTGTGGAACAAGCGACAACTAGCAAGGGATGAGGTCACGATGCGGGTCGGCAATTGATCAAGAGTTGATGTGATCGTCGTCGGAACGCTGCCTCTCCATATGCCGTCGGGATTAGTTATAAACCTGAATAATTGTTATTTGGTGCCTGCACTGAGCATGAACATTGTATCCGGATCGTGTTTGATGCAAAGTGGTTATTTGTTTAAGTCTGAAAACAATGGTTGTTCGATTTATATGAATAATATCTTTTATGGTCATGCACCTGTGTTGAATGGTTTATTTCTGTTGGATCTCGATAGTAGTATTGCGCATATTCATAATGTTGATGCTAAAAGGATTAAACTTGATAATGATATATCTACATATATGTGGCACTGCCGTCTAGGTCATATTGGCGTTAAACGCATGAAGAAACTCCATTCTGATGGACTTTTGGAATCACTTGATTTTGAATCATTTGATACATGTGAGCCATGCCTTATGGGCAAGATGACTAGGACGCCGTTTTCCGGTTCAATGGAACGGGCGACAAATTTATTGGAAATCATACATACTGATGTGTGTGGACCAATGAGTGTGTCAGCGTGAGGTGGATATCGTTATTTTGTTACTTTCAGGGATGATTTGAGTAGATACGGGTATATCTATTTGATGAAACATAAGTCTAAAACCTTTGAAAGGTTCAAAGAATTTCAGAATGAAGTGGAAAATCATCATAACAGAAAGATCAAATTTCTTCGGTCCGACCGTGGAGGAGAGTATCTTAGTTACGAGTTTAGCACACATATGAAAGACTGCGGAATAGTTTCACAACTCACGCCTGCCGGAACACCACAACGTAATGGTGTGTCAGAACATCGTAATCGTACTTTATTGGATATGGTTCGATCTATGATGTCTCTGACTGACTTGCCACTGTCATTTTGGGGTTATGCACTGGAAACAACTGCATTCACTTTAAATCGGGCACCATCTAAATCCGTTGAAAAGACACCGTATGAATTATGGTTTGGAAACAAACCTAAGCTGTCATTTCTTAAAGTTTGGGGATGCGATGTTTATGTGAAGAAACTTCAACCGGAAAAACTCGAACCCAAAGCGGAAAAATGCGTCTTCATAGGATACCCTAAGGAAATGATTGGGTATACCTTCTATCACAGATCCGAGGGCAAGGTCTTTGTTGCCAAGAATGGATCCTTTCTTGAGAAGGAGTTTCTCGCGAAAGGTGTGAGTAGTCAGAAGGTAGAACTCGAAGAGGTTATTGAACCTTCTCTTCATGGAATAGCGAGTGGCACAACACCGGAAGTTGATTCGGAGTTGACTTCACCTGATGAAGAGAGAGCTAATGATAATGATCATGAAACTCCGAAAGAGGACACTACCGAACCTCGCAGGTCAAGCAGGACACGTGCAGCTCGTGAACTGTACGGCAATCCTGTTGTGAATTTCATGGTTGATGAAATGGATGACCCTGCGACGTATGAAGAAGCGATGATGAGCCCGGATTCCAACAAATGTCTAGAAGCCATGAAATCCGAGATGGAATCCATGTACGAAAACCAGGTTTGGACCTTGGTGGACTTACCTCACGATCGAAAGGCCATTGAGAATAAATGGATTTTCAAAAGAAAAACTGATGATGATGGTAATGTAACCATCTATAAGGCTTGACTTGTCGCAAAGGGGTTTCGACAAATTCAAGGAGTTGACTATGATGAGACATTCTCTCCCGTAGCGATGCTTAAGTCGGTTAGGATTATGTTAGCAATTGCTGCATATTTCGATTATGAAATATGGCAGATGGATGTCAAAACTGCGTTCCTCAATGGTAATATGTGAAGAAGAGTTGTATATGATACAACCTAAGGGTTTTGTCGATCCTAAGGATGCTGATAAGGTGTGCAAACTTCAGTGATCCATCTATGGACTGAAGCAAGCATCCTGGAGTTGGAATCTCCGCTTTGATGAGGTGATCAAAGAGTTTGGATTTGTCCAAACTTATGGAGAGGCTTGTATTTACAAGAAAGTGAGTGGGAGCAATGTGGCATTTCTGATATTATATGTGGATGACATATTATTGATTGGAAATGATATAGATCTTTTAAACAGTGTTAAAAGTTATCTAAACAGCAGATTTTCGATGAAGGACCTTGGTGAAGATTCATATATATTAGGCATTAAAATCTATAGAGATAGATCAAGACGCCTAATTGGGCTATCGCAGAGTACATACCTTGATAAGATATTAAAGAAGTTTAATATGGATGAAAGTAAGAAGGGGTTCTTACCTATGTTGCAAGGCAAGACATTGAGTAAGACTCAAAGTCCAGCTATGGAGGAAGAAAGAGAGATGATGGATAAGATCTCCTATGCCTTGGCCATAGTCTCTATTATGTATGCCATGCTATGTACAAGGCCGGATGTGGCACATGCTATCAGTTTGACTAGTAGGTACCAATCTGATCCAGGTTCAGAACACTGGATAGCGGTAAAGAACATCCTCAAGTACTTGAGAAGAACTAAGGATATGTTTCTTGTATATGGAGGTGAAGAAGAGCTAGTCGCTAAGTGTTATGTCGATGCTAGCTTTGACACTGATCCGGATGACTCTAAGTCTCAATCCAGATACGTATTTCTCTTGAACGGAGCAGCAGTTAGTTGGAGGAGCTCCAAACAACCTGTGGTGGCTGGATCAACGACGGAGGCAGAATATGTTGCTGCTTCAGAAGCAGCGCAGGAAGCGGTTTGGATGAAGGAGTTCATAACAGAAATAGGTGTGGTTCCTAGTGCGTTGGACCCAATGGTGATCTATTGTGACAATAATGGAGCCATAGCCAACGCCAAGGAACCAAGGTCTCACAAGAATTCCAAGCATATTAAGCGTCGGTTTCACTCCATTCTCGAGCATGTCAAGGATGGAGATATAAAGATTTGTAAAGTGCACTCGGACCTGAATGTAGCAGATCCGTTGACTAAAGTACTCCCTAGGGCAAAACATGATCAACACCAGAACTCCATGGGTGTTAGATTTATCACTATATAAACTAGATTATTGTCTCTAGTGCAAGTGGGAGACTGAAGGAAATATGCCCTGAGAGGCAATAATAAAGTTGTTATTATGTATTCCTTGTATATGATAGATGTTTATTTTGCATGCTATAATTGTATTGATAGGAAACATCAATACATGTGTGTATAATAAACAAAAAAGGGTTCCTAGTTATGCCTCTCTTATAGACTAGCTTGTTGATTAACAAGATGATCAAGGTTTCCTGATCATGGACATTGGATGTTGTTAATAACAAGGTCACAGCATTTGTGAAATGATGTGATGAACATTCATCCGAAGTATAGCATTACGATCAAGTCATTATGTTTATATTGCTATAACATCATACGAAGTAATCTTTATCCTTAGACCATGAGATCATGTTAATTGCTAACACCAGAAGAGTATCTTGATAACATCAAACGTCACACCGTAACAGGGTGACTATAAAGATGGGTTCAGTACTATGAAGGTGTTATGTTGAGGCTCATGGATCAAGAGTGGAATTTGTCAATCCAGATGACGGATAGATATACTCTGGGCCCTCTCGATGATATCACATTAGGATAGCTTGCAAGCAAGTGATGTGATCACTAGAATGTTATATCATGGGAACGAGAAAAGAGTGCATGTCGGTAACGAGATCAAACTAGGTATGGAGATACCGATGGTCGAATCTCGGACATGTAATATATCGAGAGACAAAGGGATTTAGTTACAAGCGTTAAAGGTTCTCACGATCACAGGAGTCATCGTTGAATGTGTAGGAGTCAGTACGGATCTCCAGGTCCCGCTGCTGATTATTGATCGGAGAAGGGTCTCGATCATGTCTGCATTATTCGCGAACCATAGGGTGGCACACTTAAGAGTTACCGGACACTATTTTGGAGCACATATGTTTCAGACAAAAGAATTGCAAAGCGCAGGAATTGTTTCAATAGAAACCGGAAATTGTTTCGAGTGAAATTGCAGAAGGTGGTTCTGCATGTGATATTGAAATATTGCAAGGGGATATATGTGAATGTTTGTTAATTAAAGTAATTAACAAAATTCTGAATAAATTTAATAAAAAGAGTTTTATTAAATGAGAGAGCATTAAATTTGGAGAAATTTAATGCATTTAAAGTGGAGACTTTAAAAGGGAATGTGGAGAGGTATTTTAATGTGGAGGGGTTACCACCACATGAATGGGGGAGGTGAGGGGTCACCCCCCCATGTGCCGGCCATGGAGAGAGGGGGCACCCCCCTCCTCCTATAAAAGGCCACCCATTCCCTCCTTCATCCTCACACCTCCTTATGAAGGATCTCTCTCCCCCTCTAGAATTATTCCCCCATGGTCTCGGATTAGCGAGATACATGTTCCCGATGGCATTTCGTCTGGAAGGAGTTGCTGCTTCCGCTGGATCGCTGGAGCGAGGAGGTGGAGGTTGTCCGGTGGCTTGAACGTGTGTGCGAGGACGGATGCGCTGCTGATTTGCGACGCTCGGACTTCCACATGATCTTGAGATCGGCAATCGTACGACTACATCAACCACGAGTTCCTACTCGTTAACAAAACTCGTTGTCTTCGAGGGTAAGTTCTCCATGGATGTATGTCCACCTGTTGCTCTATATCTAGTAGATAGATCTTGGTGTATAGTTCTCATCGTAGGAAAATTTTTGTTTTCTATGCTGCGGACCCAACACTGAGTCTAGTGAAAGTTATGATATTGAAGATGGTTATTTGAGATGACCGATGAATTTATTAAAGAATGTAAAAACACCCATGATATGAGCGCTTCTAAGAGTCTCCTTGAGAGGCGTACTATTAGACCCAAATTGTCTCCTATTGCTAAGTTTGCTGCTTCTCCCATAAACATTATAGAAGAAGATTATGATTTCTCTCTCGATCTATCTTACATAGCTATTGTTGAGAAAGAACCTTTTTGTGGGACTAAGAATGAAAGTGCGGTAGCACATATGAATGAACTTTCTACCATGAGTGGCTTGTTTTCTGATGATACTAAGATGCGTACTTACTTTGTTGCTAAGATTTTCCCCTTTTCATTGAAAGGATAAGCTAAAACTTGGTTTAGTAATTTACCTCCTGGATCTATTGATAGCCCTGATTGCTTGATTAGTACTTTCCTGCAGAAATATTTTCCTCCTAGTGTTAAACATGCTATTTTGCAGGAACTTTTTGATTTTAAACAAGGAGAACAAGAGGTATTTCCTGAATCTTGGGCAAGGTTTTGTGCTTTGATTCATGCACAGGCTGGAAGTCCATTACCTAAGAATGAGCTTCTTGATATATTTTATAATGGACTAACCGAGGAATCTAGGACGTACCTAGATAGTTGTGCTAATTGTGTTTTCAGGAATAGGACTCCTAAGGAAGCTGAGGAATTAATGGCTAAAATAAGCAAGAATTATGAAGATTGGACTCCTCCTGAACAAGCTATACCTAAAGTAATTGTACCTGAACCTACTATACCAACACCTATTCCAACATCAAAGAAGAGGGGAGTTATTGAATTAAATGATGAAGTAATGACGGAAGCTAAGAAATGTCTTAAGGAGAAGGGAATTAAAGCTGTAGATGTCAAGAATTTACCTCCTATAGAAGAATTGTGTAAGCCTATTCCCTACTCATCCACTATTGAGGTACACTCTCTCCAACACTTTGATGAAGGTGATATCCCTTACTCTAAACCTCCTGATCAATGCTTAGAAGAATTCGATATCTTTATTGTTAAGCAAGATAATTTTAATAAAAGGGTGCAAAATCATCTAATGGAAAACACTAGAGCTATCTTTGAGTTGAAAGATAGTGTGGAAAGAACCTCTAATGATGTTAAAATGATTGTTAAACACTTTCAAATGGTTCAAACTCAAATAGATCAACTCGTTAAAGTGCAAAAAGGCTTGCTAGTTAATGCTGCTAAAGAAAAACATGCTTATGAAATTAGAACTAGAAGTGGTGCTACTACCCAGGATCCTCTATATCCTGAGGGGCATCCCAAAAGAATTGAGCAGGATTCTCAACAAGCTTAAAATAGTGGCTCTACTCGTAAGAAAAGGAAAAAGAAACATAAAACTATTGAAGAACCCTCTGAACCTGCTATAGATCCTAATAGTATATTTATCTCTGATGCCGAAACTGAAAGTGGTAATGAAGAAAATGAAGTTCCTAATGAAGAAAAAGTTGAAGAAGAACGTGAAAACCACATTAAGAATACTAAATACACCAAAGAATATTTTGTTGCTAAGAAACATGGTAGTGAAAGAGAACCTTAGGTCCAAAAACCTATGCCTTTCCCTGATAAGAAACACAAGTCAAAGGAAGATGAACACTATAATAAGTTTTGTGAGTGGATGAAACCTTTATTCTTGCAAATTCCTTTGACTGACGCTATTAAATTGCCTCCTTACTCAAAGTATATGAAGGATATTATCTCGAATAAAAGGAACATCCCTAATGAAGAAATTCTACTTTGCTTGCTAATTATTCCTTCATTGGTAAGGTTCCTAAGAAACTTGGAGACCCAGGGATTCCAACTATCCCTTGCTCTATTAAGAATAGTTATGTTAGAACTACTTTGTGTGCTTCAGGAGCTGGAGTTAGTGTTATGCATTTCTCTCTATAAGAGGCTTCAACTAGAAAAATTAATACCAACTGATATATCTTTGCAAATGGCTGATAAATCTACCACTATTCCTGTTGGTATATGTAAGGATGTACCTGTTCAAGTGGCTCGTAATTGCTTGATATTAACTGATTTTGTTGTTCTTGAAATGCCTGAAGATGATAATATGTCTATTATTCTTGGGAGACCTTTTCTTAATACTGCAGGAGTTGTTATTAATTGTAATCAAGGAAAGGTGACCTTTAGTGTTAATGACCAGGAACATACTGTCTATTTCCTCAAGAAGATTGAAAGGACTTATGGTTTGAATTCAATTGAACATGTTGAGGACATTCAAGTTGGAGAGATATATTGTCCCATACCAAGAGAAAAATTTGAAACTATTATGATTGGGACCATTGCTATCAAAGGTGAGGTAACATAATCATTAGTGGAATACAAAGTTTTGTTTCATATAAAATTGTTTTGGTAAGAAGACCTGATCAACCTTGTTAACAAAAGGATTTCATTGAACAAAACAATGTTTTCACCATGATTGTCTCCGCTTACTTCTATTCTATCCATTTTAGTTTTTGCTTATGCCTAACTTAAAGGCGTTAAAAAAAGTACTTATTGGGAGATAAACCAAAAGTTTTAGATGAGTATTGGAAGTTATTACTTCAGTAATAACCGCTCCTTATCCTTTTTATTTGCTTTTTGTGCCAAGAGTAACCTCTAATAAGAGTGAAGTAATGGTTGGGAAAGTTGCTGTCCCAAAACAGATTTCTGTGCTTCACCGTAAAAATTTGTGTAAAATCTCTATACGTCCTTTTGAGTGGTGAATTTTTGTGCTTCTGACCCAGGTTGTTATCTAACTTTCGTTAGTTTAACACTTTTTGATTTGAGCAACAGAAGGTCTTCAAAAAAATTCGTCTTTACCTGCTTGTCTGTTTTGACAAATTTCTGCCATTTTCTGCATTTGCTTCTTGTTGGTTCCTTTTTGAGTTCTTTTGGGGAATTGAGCTTTTTGATGGAAGTTCTACAGTAGATAGTGTTTTAATGGAAGTTTTATTGGTGTTGGAACTAAACCTAAAGACTTATTATCTTGAGTGCACTAATGTTGCTAATAAAGATTGTGTGAAGTTTTGTATGAAGGAAAAATTTCAGGTGTATGGAAGTAATGAGTAATGAGATGAAGGATGGACTAAAGCTCAATCTTCGGGATGCCACGCGTGTCACCCCAAGAAATATCTAAGAAGTACAAGCGTCAAAGCTTGGGGATGCCCAAGGCATCCCCCTCTTCATCAATAAAAATCCTAGGTTTCTTCCAAACACTTCATTTTTATTGTTTCATGCACAATTGTATTGTTCTTGGAGCGTCTTCTTTTTCGTTTTCGTTTTGGTTTTTAGTTTGCTTTGTTTTCTTAGTTTTCTGAATAAATTGGTTGGACCTCCTCTTTCATTCATTGGTTTTCAAATAGTTTGGTTTGGACTGGAAAAGAGTAGGAAAAGTTCATGCTTAAGTGGTAAAGAGAGCTTGTTTTTGATTGTGGCCTATGCTTTGTCATGCCATGCTTGATATTGTTTTGGATTTATGCTTAGTATTCTTTGTTGTATCATGACTTGTTATAAACAATTGAGATTGCTTAATGTGCCTTGGATGAATCATGCGTTGTTTTAGCATATTAAAGCATAGTATAGTGGTATTCTCCTTTGATGCTTTATTTGGGTTGACTTGGCACATGATCACACCATGTTATGACTATCCCAAGTCACCGTAAGCCTTTATGATCCTTTATTTTTCAACTTGTAATATTACTTTATGCTTTGATCAATGATGTTTTGTCGCTCTGCATGATTATGGCCATTATTGCTCTCTTAGTTTGTCACTCCCAGTCTTTTGCTAGCCTCCACCACCAAGTATGAGATCCACTCATGCATCCAACTCCCTAAACCAAGTTATTCCAAAGAGTCCACCATACCTACCTACTAGCATATGCTATTCCAAGTATATTCATGTTTTTGTTTACCTTTCAAATTAAACTTGTTATGAGAAAGCTAGTGATTAAAGCTCTCACGAACTTGATGGCACACTTTACTTTTCTTGCCCTTAATAAACTTGAACCATTGTGTCATCTATGTTGTATATGCTTGCACTTATTAGTTGGGGATTAGCAGAACCATGCTGTCATGGGGAATGCTTTCAACATTGCACGGGTACTTTGTACCTAGTTGATATCATGCTCTTTTGTCTATGGATGTCGTCGGTGTGAAATGAAAGGGGAGCTTGTAAGTCCATGGAGTTATGTATATGTGTTAGAGAAATGCCTGGGACACTGGTCTAATCCATGCTGACATGGTAGAAACCTGCAGCGTAACCATAATGAGCTGTCTATGAAGCATTCTTCTTATAAAAAAAGAGTCCTATATTGAGAAAAAAAGAGAAAAAGGAAAGAGAGAAAAAAGCACCACATTCCTATGGTAAATAAGAAGATTGCTGAGATGCTTGTTGTCTGCTTGCCTTGTCATTTTGATATGGGGATTCTTCCATATCATCGGGCAAGGGGTACCCCGTTGGCGGTTCTCTATGATACACATGTACTTACGATGACAAGAACTTACCAGTGACTAAACTTGAGTAGCATGAGGAGCGGCCCTCGTATTCAAGGGACATGAGATTTCTAACTTATACTTCGTCAAGCATGTACACCATAGTTTGTTCACTTTAACCTTAATCACTTCAAGATGCTTATGATAGGGGCAATGACAGCTGAAAGCTATTAAGTACCATAATTTTTGGAAGCTCTTTATGAAACTTGAATCTCTACTTCCTTCTATGAAGGCCTTTCTTCCACCATTATATTGAGTCTCCGCCTTCTATCTTTATGCACCTACTCTGAGGGCATAGTGGCCATTCTTAGTTCTATGTGCATTGTCCCAAGACTAGTTAATTGATGCATAATTTGATATTGCTTGTTTTAAACTATATGTATCTAGTCACTCTTATGAACTTTGAAGGTGTCCTATGCATTTATATTTGCTACTCTATGAGGGACAAGCTGAATACTATTATGCTATGTTTTCTTTATGTGAAACAAACAAACGTCTTGCAAAGCATTGTTATTCATGAATCTTTTGTTTGTGCCTTTTCATGTTGCATCATAGTTTCTTTGTCTCATTGCTAGAACTTTGTCTTTTATGTTATGATTGAAGTACTATGATCCCAGCTTTGAATGTTTTACAAATACTTTGATCAAGTTTATGATGGTGCATGTCACCTCAAAAAATATTCTTTCTTTTTACAAATACGGTGATTGCCACTTCCGACCAGTCCAAAATTGAGGGACAGCCGGAACTGTTGCGTTGAGCTCATGTAGAACTGCTTTCTTGACCTTAGCTGGTTGAGATCCGAGGAAGGTGACGTAAGTGTCTTTCTTTGTCGGGAAGTTCTTTTTCCCTTCCGGCTTGGGATTTGAAGCATCGGCTTCCTCCATGTCGGAATCATCCTTGGTCTCTTTTATCTTTTTCGGGATTCTTCTTTCCCTTCTTACGCTTAGCCCTGTAGCGAGCGGTATCGTCTTTCTTGATGTTGTCATTGAAACGACACTCGGCGTTTGTGTGGGACGAGCCCAGGAGTTATTGGCAATGTCGGCCCAGGAGTAGGTTTTGCCAGGTTGTTGGTCTCCTCTACCCTGGACTCTTGATGTCCCACGACCGTGTCCACGGCCACCACCGCGCCCTCCTTGTCCTCCAGACGTGAAAGTGGCAGTGACTACTGCCGTTTCCGTGTTGGGCTATTCTTCCGAGGTGTTCTTGCGCTGCTGAGCTTGCTGCTTTGGTTGTTTTGCTAATTGTGGCACAGCTAGGGCGTTAAGTAATCCCTCTGCATCATCGTCAGCATCTACATACTTGCTCGTTGTTTCTATCATCTCTCCCAAATCAGTGACCTTGTCACACTTCAAGCGATGACGTAGTAAACCAATTGGGAGTCCTGGAATGAAAGCTTCAATCACAGTTTGGTCATTTACTCCTTCATAGGAGTTCTTGGTGTCGATCTATCATCCGAGATAATCTCGGCAAGTTTCTCCGGCTTTTTGGGTGCAACGTTGTAGGTCTCCTACCATACAGGGCCTCCGATATGTGCCTTCAAAATTCCGAAAGAACGCACTTTGCATGTCGTACCAATTGTGGATGGTGTTCTCCAGAAGTTCATTGAGCCATGATCATGCCGTCTTCCGCAACATGAGTGGGAGGTATCTGGTCACGACCAGGTTGTTTCCGCCTTTGGCGATACATCATACCAGGAAAAAATCCTAGAGCCAAGTATCTGGCCGAGCTATACCATCGTAGTCTTGAATGTGTCTTGAGATAGCAAATCCTTCCGGGAATTTTGTGACTCTTATGCGTGGTCCGAAGCACTTTGGGCCCACGTATATGTCATCATTTTCGTAGCGCCGCGCCTCTATGTTGGAGTTGATCCTGTGCCTTGCGTCACTTGGGGATAAAGATCATCCCGAATGACGGTTGTTGCTGCTGTGCCTTGGAGCCGGACTTCGGCTTCTGCCACCACCTCCTCCACCATGACGTCCTCCTTGGCCTCCTTGGGAGCCGTTGTGATGGATACTTGGTGGAGAGGGTGGAGCAGCTGGATTGTTTCCGGCTGATCGCCGGCCTCCGTCCGGAGTGTTGTTTTTCCCGTTCCGGGGAGGATCTTCATTACGACGAGCCCCCTGTCGGCTTGACTCGGCACGGTGTCCATCGTTCCTTCGTCCGTCAGCCAGACGGCTTGTATGTCTAGGAGGTGGCATTCTTTGACGGTCCTCCTCCCGACGCTTCTCTTTGTCTTCTTCCCTGTGATCGTTCGACTCTCGTCGGGGAGGATTCTTCGGATTTAGTGCAGCAATTTCCTCTTGCTCCGCAGCTGGTGCAACATTGCACTAGTCACGTGCAGCTTTGTGATGCTATCCTAAAGATCCGGTTCTTGAGTAGTTGTCTTCCCGACGGTCGGAATGGTGATGCTGTTCCGGAGCACGTTGGGGTCTTACGTCATCCTAGGCCGGATGCATGCAGCATTGGTCAGATTGGGAGACCAGTTTTCTGCTTCCGGACAGGGCGGCCTTCTACTGCTCTAGACCCTTATTGAGTAGTTTAATGCCCAATCGAATCTGCTCTAGGCCTGGATTACTTGCTAGGATTTCTCGAGCCGCGACAGTGTTTTCTACTGGTGTTGGATACACCCAGTCTCCCTTGCTATCTCATCGAGGCATCCCATGGTCTCCTCCAAGGAGGACTTTGTGAATCTCCGAGAATTGGTCATCATGGGTGTGACGTTTCCGGGTCTTCCGATGCTGCCGAGAGATGTACTTCTCCGCAGTTGCCATGTGTTTCTTTTCTTCCTCAATGTTTTTGGCCTCATCGAGGAGTACTTGGCGAGGCACTTCTAGGGCTTGGGCCCTTTCATCCAGCTCTTCAGCAGTAAGTTCTGCAGCTGTAGGAATAGGTGTGGTTAATGCAGCATCGATGAGTTTATGGGCACCTTCGGTGATCACATGTCCATCCACTGACTATTCTTTGGGCTCTTCTAGGATCAGCGCTCCATCCGAGTCTTCCTCGTATTCCTCGGCAATCACTTCCTATGCCAGAGGATCTTTTGCCAGGGTCTTGTTCTTCTTGTTCTTCTTCTTTGCCTTCTTGGCAGCGCCGGTAGCAAAGACGGCTTTGGGTCTGTTTCCCGGAGTCAAGCTCGGATCGGTACTTTCGGACATCTGGACCTCAGGATTATCTCTGATATCCATGTCATCCTGCATTTTGGGAGAGTTTTCTCCGGATCCTTCATCCATGGCTTCTCCTTCCTCTGCATCTTTGGAATTATACTCCTCTTCATATTCCGTGGAGAACTTTTGGAAATCTACCGATGCCATCGAGTCATCCGAGGATGCGGGTAAGTCGGTGTTTGTTCTGATCGCCTCCACCACTGAGTCGATGTTTTCTTCAGCATCGGCATAGCCGGATCCGGATCCAACATATCCGACGAAGTGCGACGTGTGGGTCCTGAGGTAGTTGCGGCTTTCCTCGTGGGCTTCCTCGAAGATCCTGATAGTCTCGAGAACCTCATCCACGCTTGCGTCTTGCATCATCATACGCCTCAACGTGTGCCACAGGAACGATTGAACTGTTCTGGCGCTGGCAGGGCCGAAACCAAGGTTGTTGCTGTGATCCTCCTGGATTTCAACCTTAGCGGGTGGGTCGATCTGGGAATCAGCCTCGCCAGGGAGATCCACTCCAGATTCGACTTGAACCGCAAGGTCTGCTTCAGGCTCGGATTTCTCCACTATCTATGCAACTGGTGCGGGCTAGGTGGGATTAGGATTTTCTGAGATCCGGAACTCTGCCGCCTTCGTGGACAAAGGGGACCTAGAATTTTCTTCTGCCTCTATCATCACCGCCGGGGTGGGTGGGGCAGGTTCAGCAAAACCGATGTAAACATCGATCTCACCGAAAGACATGATGGTGTAGGTGGTCACGGCTTCCTTAGACGGAATCCAAGTCTTGTCGAGAACGATGAGAGGGACGTCACTGGCATAGAGGATGCGACCAACAGCGATGGTGGCGTGGGTATACCCTACAGGTACTCAAGCTTGGTATATATGGCCTTAATACATATAAGCCCACGGTGTCGCCAAGGCCCAAATCAAGAATTCGAGTAACCCGCGGACTCTCGATTGCTTGAAGAACAAGAAGAAGCTAAAGATAGAAAGTTCAAAGGGGAAAACCCTAACTTGTAACCGACTCGACCTGCTACCCGAGACCTAGCCTATCTATATAAAGGCTAGGAGGGGCAGCGAGAAGGACACACGCAACCCTAGTTTCCATAGCCCTTGCCAGATTGCATCTGCGCACCATTGTAATCTTCGATTCCTTTGATAATTCCATGATCAGACAAGCAGGAGTACAGACCTCTACTAGGCCTGAACCTGGGTAAATCTTCGAGTCCCCTGTGTGCTTGTTTGCTAGCCAATAGATGTCTCGAGCGCTCCCTCCTTCTCCAAAACCCAAGTCCATCACAATGGGCATTGATGAGTTAAACCCTCGTCAATTGGCGCTGTCTGTGGGAACATGGAGTGCTGATGTTGCGGCTTCTTCGGCCCCATCAACCGCGATCTACAACTCCACAACTACGGAGATTCGCCAGCTCTTCGGCGTGTTCGACTTCACCGTCCACATGCCAGCCACTCGCCCGGCTTTCGAGTCCGTGGGCGACGGGATCAGCCTGGCGATAGGAAGCTTCCGCTTCCAAGTTGGTCAGATGGGCACGCTCCGCATGCCTGACCAGCTGACGGTGTCGTCGATTGCCCCAGCATCATGGTTCCCTCCATCGATCGGCACCCTCGGTGAGCTCAACACCCCGACAACAGTCGAGAACACGGTCAGCGACAGCAGTCGCGACTCCGATCTGAGCGATTTGGCCACTGAAGCCTACGGCTCCGGATCTGAGAGCTGTGGAAGCAGCAGCTTCCCTAATCACTTCATGTGCGCCGTCATCAACGCAGGCGATACCTCTGCCAACCGCGACAACATGGGCAATCACGGTAACAAAACTGACCCGCCCCTCGGTGGCAACGGCAGCAACGGTGGCAATCGCATCCCCGTCAACAATGGAGGAGCAGTCGAGCCTCCGACCATAACAAACGAGCAAACCAGCGAACGTGTCGTGATCAGGCTCAATGAGCAGGAGTGGGCTTGCTGCCGCGAGGCCTTACGAGGCACCCCTCTACCCTTCGGATCTCCACAAGAGCTGTTAATGGGATACCATTGGCTCTTGAAGGAGGAATTGAAGTGCCAAGTGCAAACAATCGCGCAACTCGAGGCGCGTAAAAAGGCAGCAGACAAGTCAAACCTTTGACGTGCTAGACTCTCCTCCCACGGAGGATCCTCCTCAAAGGGCAACGAGTACCTCACAAACAAGATACGATCTCGGGTGGCCCATCTCACCGAGCAAGAACGCATAGAAGCTGCAAAAGTCCTCGACTTCAGCTCTATGACAGTCGATACACAGGGCAACGTGGTCCCCAAGACGCCATAGTCCGCGGTGACCGCAGCCACCATGTACCTCCTCAACAATCAGCCGCCAGCTGGAGATCCCCGAGCCGCTATGCACCGATCTACGATCGCAGGCTTGGGACTGGTTGAAGCTACCCTCGACAAGGAGCCAACAGCCGAGCCGAAAAAAGGCAAAGCGCTAGCAAAGCGCTACTCCTCGTCCTCATCCAGTGACGACAATCATGACCTGTCTCGACGCCGCCGCTCACGGTGACACGACCACGACTACGACGCGCGTGATGACATCACGCAGCGCAAGATCGACAAATCAAGGGCGCGACGTGCCCGGTCGACTGACTCGGAAGAAGAAGATGTGGAGCTCTGCGGCGCCAGATGCTTCAGCAAGTCCATCAGGCAAAAGAGAATGCCTAGGGGGTTCAAACTCCCGTCGGAGAACCCGAAGTTCGTCGGCCTACAGGACCCGAAGATCTGGCTGGAGGACCACATCTCCTCCATCAGGCTCCATGGCGGCAGTCGAAGCACGGCCATGCAATGCCTACAGCTGCAGCTGCAGCTGCAAGGCGCCGCCCAAGCGTGGCTCAACAACCTCCCACGCGGATCCATTCGCAGTTGGGATGAGCTGGTTTACAGCTTTGTGCGCAACTTCAAGGGCACCTACAAGCGGCCTGCATCAATCGAAGAGCTAAGATGCTGCCAGCAAAGATCGGGCGAATCACTACGCTCCTACGTCCAAAGATGGTCCATCATCAAGAACTCCGCAGAGAATATCTCGGAGGATCGTGCGATTGAGGCATTCAATGGCGGCGTCCGCCGCATAGAGCTCAGGGAGGAGCTGGGCCTCTCAAAGACAAAGACCATCGACCACCTGATGGAAATCGCGAATCGATGGGCCGATGGAGAAGATTCGGTGAAGAATCGCGTTCACTCCGACGAGGAGGCAAAACTCGAGCGTAGACGCGACCGCCGAGGAAAACGCTGCATGCGCATCTACGATGACCGCGACGACGTCAACATGGTCGCAGCCGGCTACGCCGACAGACACGATGACAACTGCAACAGCGGATACCGCAGCGGTAGATACCGCGACTCCGGGAAGACCACACAAGTGTGGCAACGCCGCGATCGTGATGAAGCACCCGCGACATCCATTGAAGACAAACTGTCCGGGCCATGTACGGTGCACTTCTACATTGACAAGCATGATGGAAAGAAGAAGTCCAGCCACCTCCTCAAGGACTGCCGCGAGTTCCTCAAACTACATGAGGGATTAGCTCGGATGAATCGCAACGCAGTTGAAAGAGGCTACGGAGCCGCTCCAGGCGCCGTGGCACATGGCGCTCCGCCACCACCACCTGGAATGCCCCCAAATGCAGCTGCACCGGACCAGCACCAGGGAGGCGAACCCTACCCAAGGGCCATGGGTACCATGATGATCCAAAAAGGACACCCCTCCAATCGGATGCAGAAGTACATCACTCGCCAAGTCAACTTGGCCACACACTCGCCACCATCTACCACTGAGTACCTCAGCGGAAGCGAGTCCTGCATCACCTTCGACAAACGCGATCACCCGCCTCAAGTACCTCGTCCAGGCCATTGTCCCCTCGTACTCGAGGCACAAATTGGAGGCTTCGACATGAGCCGCGTCTTCATGGACAGCAGAAGAGGCATCAACCTTATATTCACGAGTACCTTGCGAGCAATGAGGATCCCTCTGACTTGCCTAGAGGCCTCAGACACAACCTCGACGTTATCTTCGGCACGCCGAAAAACTTTCGGCGCGAGCGAATCGACTTTTAGGTCATCGACTGATCCTCACAATATCACTGCATCCTCGAACGTGTCGCGTTCGCTAGGTTCATGGCAGTACCACACTATGCCTACTTACAGATGAAAATGCCAGGTCCCAATGGCGTCATCACAGTCAACGTGAGCTTCGAGAGGTCTGGCAGTTGTGACAGGGAATTCAACAGAATTTCCCAGTCCTTCGGCATGTAGGAAGAACTCGCAAGACTAAAGGAGTCGACAGACAACAGTCTGCCTCCCCTAAGCCGGCCAAGCTCGCCTGATCTATCTTTTGACTCATCAATGCACACAAAGAAAGTGCAGGTCCACCCATCGGATCCCGCCAAAACGGCTCTCATCGCCAACAACTTGAGTCCCGCATAGGAACTCACGCTCATCGAATTCCTCCATGAGCACTGGGAAATTTTTGCCTGGTGTCCTGCGAACATGCCAGGAGTTCCCAGGGAATTCGCCGAGCACGCACTCAACGTCAACCTAGACGCAAGGTTGGTCAAGCAAACAATCCGGCGACTATCTGAGCCACGGGCGAAGGCAGTCGGATTGGAGATCAACAGACTCCTCGACGCCAAATTCATACGCGAGATCAAGGAAAGCACTTGTCTCGCCAACACGGTGCTGGTACCAAAAAAGGATACGGATATCCTGCGGATGTGCGTAGACTTCACCTCTTTGAATAAGCACTGCCCAAAGGATCACTTCCCGCTGCCGCGCATTGACCAGATCATCGACTCCACCGTGGGATGCGAGTGCCTCTTCTTCCTCGACGCCTACTCAGGCTATAATCAGATTCGAATGAAGGAGGAAGATCAAGAGAAGATAGCATTTACAACGCCCTTCGGTGTGTTCTGCTACAACACAATTCCCTTCGGGCTAAAGAACGCAGGAGCCACCTACCAGCGGTGCATGCAGGCTTGCCTCAAGGAGCAACTTGGTCGCAACATTCAAGTCTATGTCGACGACATAGTAATCAAGACCAAGGAGGAAGCCTCCCTAATCGACGATTTGCGCGAAACCTTTGCCAACCTTGACCGCTACCGGATCAAGCTCCATCCGGACAAATGCGCCTTTGGCATCCCATCTGGGCAACTACTCGGGTACCTCATCTCCGCGAGGGGAATCGAGGCAAACCCGAAGAAAATAAAATCCATACTGGCCATGGAGACCCCAAAAAACATAAGGGGCGTTCAGCAGCTGGATGGGCGAATCGTGGCCCTCAGTCGATTCATCAGTCGAATGGGGTAAAAGGCACTGCCCTTCTACCAACTCCTCTGCAAAGCTGAAAAGTTCGAGTGGACCAACGAAGCATAGGAAGCATTTGAAGACCTCAAGCGCCTGCTATCCACCTCGCCAGTACTAGTGACCCCACGGGAAAGGGAACCACTGTTGCTATATATCTTCGGCACCAACCAGGTGGTCAGCACAGTGCTCGTCGTCGAGCGAGCCGAGGAAAACAAGGTCCACAGAGTATAACGCCCAGTATACTACCTCAGCGAGGTCCTCACGCCAACAAAACAGCGGTACCCGCACTACCAGAAGCTAGCGTACGACATCTTCATGACTGCCCGGCGACTGCGCCATTACTTCCAGGAAGACCCAATCGTGGTGGTCAACAACGCCCCGTTGGGGCACATCCTCAACAACCCCGACGCCACGGGACGATTCACGCTTTGGGGAATAGAATTGTCTCCACGAGACATTACATACGAAAAGCGCGACGCAATCAAGTCGCAAGTTCTTCCTGACTTCCTCGTGCACTGGATGGAGAACCAGCTCCCTGACAAACCAGATATGTCCTACCTCTAGACAATGCACTTCGACGGGTCCAAGCGGAAGGACGGAGCAGGTGCAGGTGTCATACTGACATCACCTCAAGGGGACAAGCTGAAGTACATCCAGCAAATGCAGTTCACGGCCTCCAACAATGAAGCTGAATACGAGGCCCTGCTACACAGGATGCGGATGGCAAAAGCCTACGGCGCCAAAAGGCTCATTATTTACGGTGACTCCAAGTTGGTCGTCAACCAAACAATGCATGATTGCGACACACTGAATGACAACATGATCGCCTACCGCGACCTCTACGACACACTCGAAGGGGACTTCGACGGCTGCGAACTGCGACACATAGGCCGCGAAAGCAATGACGAGGCGGACGCACTCACCAACATAGGATCTACCTACGCCCCCATACCACCTCGGGTATTTCTCGAGCGCATCTGCGAACGCTCCATCAAGCCAAAGGCAGCAGAGAAGAAAGCAAGCACAACAACGGACTCGGGGGCTATGCCACCCAATGAGCCAATGACACTCGACGACCTGGAGCTGGACACAGGACTCGAAGGACCAATGAGCGTCATGATGATCGAATCATCCTGGACTCAGCCGTACATCATGTACCTCCTCAGCAAACGGCTATCGGACGACCCGACTGATGCACGACACATCGCGCGGCGATCCAAGGCATTCGCTGTTATCAACGGTGAACTATACAAGCGCAGGATCACAGGAGTACTCCAGCGATGCGTCTCCACGGCTGATGGAAGAGCTGTCCTCCTCGACATCCATGAGGGAACCTGTGGACAGCACGCTGGCAGTCGCGCCATCGTGGCCAAAGCTCTGTGAGCTAGGTTCTACTGGCCTACGGCCATGCGCGACGCCAAAGATATCGTCCAGAAATGCAACGCGTGTCAATGATTCGCGGACAAGCCGCACGCACCTGGCACAGAGCTCCGGCCAATCCCATTAGCCTGGCCCTTCGCGCAATGGGGACTCGACATGGTCGGCAAGCTCCCAAGTCCTCACGAGGAGGTTACGCCTACCTCCTGGTGGCAGTCGACAAATTCACCAAGTGGATAGAAGCCATGCCAGTGACCAACCAATCAGGGCACAATGCGGTCAAGTTCTTCGAGTCCATCGTCTTCTGCTTCGGAGTGCCACATAGCATCATCATAGACAATGGAACAAACTTCACATCCAAGGAGTTCCAAGAATTCTGTGAGAATCTAGGAATCAACATCAGCTACGCCTTGGTAGCACATCCACAGACCAACGGTCAGGTTGAAAAGGCAAACGGGCTCGTCTGCAGTGGCATCAAGAAGCGACTCCTCTGGCCACTCGAACAAGCCGCGCGTTGCTGGCCAGATGAAATACAATCAGTACTCTGGAGCCTAAGCACAACCCCAAACAGTGCTACAGGCTACACCCCATTCTTTATGGTGCATGGGGCCGAAGCGGTGCTGCCCGCCGAAGTACGGTACAAGGCCCCACGCGTGGTCGCTTACAGTGAGCAGGAGTCATCCCTTGCACTCGAAGACTCCGTCGATCTCCTTGACGAGGCAAGGGAAATCGCCGCGGAAAGATCAACGATCTACCAGCAGAACCTGCGCAACTACCACAGTAGGACGCTACGCCCAGATTATTCGTCGAAGGCGACCTAGTCCTGCAACTAAAACAACAAGGACATCTCAATCTCGAGTCCCCCTGGGAGGGACCATACGTGATTACAGAAGTAATCCCAGGTGGCGCCTATCGCCTTCAAGATCTAGAAACAGGAGTCGCATACTCCAACCCCTGGAACGTCGTGCAGCTGCGACGCTGCTACCCCTAGTCGTTTTTACTTTTACATCACAAATAAGGCACTCAAGCCAAGGCTACTTAGCCACGCATTGTACTTCGTACTGTCTCATGAGTAAATAAAGCTAAGTGCCCCAAAACTCTGTGTTCTCCTTTATTTTTCATAACTTATCCACTCGGGGGCTGCGCCACCCTTTACACATATGTTCTACGAACTAAAAACGCGATATCCTTAGTAGCTGGCAAATCAATCGAAACCCTTGACACAACATCAACCCAGTTACAACGCTCTTGACAGGTTGACAAGGGACTGAGATAAGTACATGGCTAGGCTAACAAAATGGAATCGCATAGTGCAACGCACTCACACGCTAACAAGCTCTTTATACATAATCGACAGCCAATTATACACAGCATACATACGAACTTTACAACATTTGTACACTTATGTGCAGGATACAAATTAAGCTACTGCTGCAACAAAAGAACGTTGGTCTGCTCCTCAAAGAAATCAACGATCTCCTCTGCTGGGCGAACCACTGCCTGATAATGCGGCACTATATCCCAAGCAGAACCTGTTGGTGGCGCCGGTGCCCCAGCCGCAATTGCCGCAACGTCTACGTCCGGCCTATGAAGTCGCACCAGCGATAGAGCGGCCTTGGCACCAGCCACCAACTGTTGCCTTACACATTCGCGAACCGCAGCCAGGTCTTGGAACTTGGCAAGAAGGGCCAGCAGGCTCGATGGAGCAACATCCAGCGGAAACATCGTCCAATAAATGTTCTTCAAGCATGACTGCGACTTCTTCAGAAAGTGCAGCACTTGCGACGCACGATCTTGTAGGGTCGCCAGCACAATCGCACGATCGTGATCCACCCAGAAGTATCCACTCTCCTGAAGTTGCTCTTGGGTCAGATCATGCATGCGAATGGCAATCCTATCCTTCTCATCCTGCGGATGGCGCGCACTGACAACTATACAAAGCAACAACAGAATCAAAAAGGACAACACACCATTGCGAGTGACTACAAGGAAAAGATAAGAGCAAGCAAACTAACACTTAAATTGGTCGCCCAGTTGCGTCATCTCCCCCAGCAGATACTGCTCTCGGGCGGTGGCTTTCTCTGCCTTTGACTTCCATACATCCGCGTTACCGCGGAGCACGGTCAATTCATGCTCCAACTACTTCACGCGGTGACGCAGTCGCGAAAGCAGTGACAGCTCATCCACCCTGGAGCGCGGTGGTGCCGAAGTATCATCAAGGGACGGCGAATCCTGAGGTTCCCTCAAAGGATAACTTGATGTACCCTACCACAAGCCAAACAAGAAGCAAATAAGAAGATCAAATCGACACACAGACAAAATATTCGAGTGCAGTCAAGATTGGCAAAAGTATCAGCAGATACACTCGCCAAAGGCATGTTCTTAACAACAGGCATAAACTAATCAACTATTACAAAGCTACTGAGGAGCGATTGGCTTCTTCGACTTAGACGACTTCGGGGGCTTCATCGAGTCCGTGGAGGTATCAGATGCCACTGACTTTCCGCCAGCCCTTGATGCCGCAGCCTTTGCCGCCTTCTTAGCTCGCTGCAGCTCCTCAGAGTACTTCGCAACTGTGTTAATCAGTTGCGACCCATATTTTCCACAGGCAGTCCCGAAGGGAGCAAAGACTACCTGCTGGCCCTCCGCACTAACGGGCATCGCCTTCGAAACCACTGCAGGATCAACCTCGACTCCGTGGGCCTGCACCATGGCAAGTGAGATGGACGTGCCAGCCGCACGGTGCGAGTTCTTGAAGCTTGCAGGAACACCCCCGACGAGAGACTCCACCAGCTCGTTCATGTTCTGGATCAGCTCAACCTTGGGCATCAACTCCTCCCGGAGGCGACTAAGCACGCCCTTGGCCTTGGAGAGCATATGCTGAATGGCGGCGCTGCGGTCCTCGACTGCTGAAAGCGCACCCGCCAAGGCGTCATCACGGCGAAGGGCCTGAGGGTCGAAGCTCAAATCGCCAGCATCTGTACATAAACCCACACATGGACACAAACATTAGCGCCAACGGCAAAATATCGAACAAGAGCAAGATAATGATATCCAAACATAGTACCTAAGAGGGCCTTGGCAATCGAGAAAAGCTGTTCTTCGAACAACTTCTCCCTGGCTGTGATGGAGGCACGCAGATCCTCTTCGCGCCTCTGTGCCTCGTCACGCACCGCGATTGCCTCATCGCGACCCTTCACAGCCGCGGCGAGTGTCTTCTCCATGGTGGCGGCGTCATGCAAAATGGCAGTATGCTCAGCTACAAAACAAAAGGGGATTGACTATCAGTCGACTACATAAAAATGACGCAGAAAAGGGAGAAGTAACGGGCACTTACTTTCTACCACGCGATGGTGCATCTCCAGCATCGCATGCTGGCGGCCCATCGCCAACACTTGCTCCGCCAAGTGAGCAGCCTCCTTCACAAGGAGCTATGGCAAAAATAAAGCAACAAAGGATCAGCAGAAGCCATAGATAGCATCGACTGCAACTTCGAAAGAAGAAATCCTACACTTAGATGATCCTCCAATGACTCCGAAGTCGATTGGTGTGCAGTCATCCGGGTAACCATTCAATGCTCCCCTTCATGCGGAGAACTAGAAGAGTTGTGCCCGGAGTGGGCCGCCAATGGAGGGGAAGGAGCACGCTCGACCTCTTTCTTGGCCCTTGAGGTTGCGACTCCTGATTCTTTCAAAAATTGGACGTCGCCAGAAGATGACGACGCCTCTTGACTACAAGACAAAACTAACATCAAGGACAAGGCAAAAGCCAGTGAAGAATCAAAAAGGACAAAATCGAATACTTACCAATCAAACTTATCAAAGTGAAAGGTTGGTTCCCCCGACTCTGACGAGGACTCCTTTGGCAGTCGCATCTTCTTGCGAGAAGATGGCGCAGCGGTGCTCACAGGAATGGCAGGGATCAGCGACTCCGCACCAACGCCCGCACCTTCTGAAGTCAAAGGAGACGACGCATCGGAATCCTTGCTATGCGAACGCTTGCGAGTATCCGGGCTACCCGACTCGGGGGCTTCCTCCTCCACATCGGATAGGACGGTCGACTCCGACTCGTCCTCTTCCAGGGCTTCGCAAGGAATAACCCCCTCAAGAAGAGGGGGCATACAGGGTGATACCGCCCAATCCTGCATACAGACAACAGAATTAGCACAAGATAAGAAACAACAGAGAGGCAATCGACAAAATAAGCTACTGCGTAGCACAACTATACCTCAGGAGGAGGGTTAGCAGCATCAAACGGAGGAACAACTGGCTCACTGGGGAGCACAACCTTGACGGTGTACTTGGTGACCAGTCGAACCCTTTTGTCTACCTCACTCGCGGACATGCCATCGGTAGACACGCGAGTGACATCATCAGCGCCAGTCCACTGAAACATGGGGTGAACTCTGGCCTGCAGGGGCTGGACATGATGGCACAGCCATGTGCGAATGAGGGAGCAACCTCCCTCCTCTTTGCCTATGCGATTCTCCAGGTCGCAGACGCACTTGTACATCACTTCTGTCTCCGCGGATTCGCGAGGCATGACCACATTCTTCCAGGAGCGCTTCCTCTAGCACGGCGTCGCGGGGTCGAAGGGGGCGAGTCCAAAGTGTTCTCTGTCAGCTTTCTCGTCACGGACGTAGAACCACTTGTCCCTCCACCCTTGGACAGACATCATCAGCTTGATGTCAAAATATGTGGCGGGTGGATTGACATGGATTCCGCAGCCGCCTACATCGTAGACTACGGAGCCAGATGCCGATTGGCGTTTCAATTTGAAGAGGCGTTTGAAGAGGCCGAAATGCGGCTTGATTCCGAGCCAGCATTTGCAGAGAGTGATGTAGCAAGCTACGTGGAGGATGGAATTTGGGGACAGCTGATGGAGCTAGAGCCCATAAAAACAAAGAAGACCCCTGAAGAAAGGATGCAGGGGCAGAGAAAGGCCGCGAATGATGAACGCTAAGAACATCACTAAAAAACCGGCAGGCGGAGAGGGGATTACCTCGCCGCCGGGAGCGCGCGCGTTGGCGACTACGGCGGACAACACTCCGTCTTGGCGAAGAATACGAAGATCAGAGGACTTGATGATCGAGGGACGCCACGCGCCATTCATGACGTGGGTGCCCGTGCCCTTCTTCTTCCCGCCGGCGGCAGTGCTGGTGCTCGCAGCGGTGGAGCCGCCCTTCTTCTTCACCGCAGTAGCGGTAGCCGCGGAATCGTCCGTAGCACCTCCTTTCTTCTTCCCCATTGCGCGGCGGCGATGCGAGGGGAGAAAGTAGCTGGGAAACGTGCAGAGCTGGTCCAGCGCCGCGGAAAGAAAAGAGCGCAGCGAAAGTAGAGGAGCAGCAGAAATGGCGATGAAGGCAAAGGATGAATGAAAGCAGATGAGAAAATTACCATCGCAGCGTCACTACTTAACCCCTGGAAGATGCAATCCAACGGCTCGAAAAAACCCTGCTGGACGCGTGGTGTTCATCGTGCTTGACACATGGAAGAGATGAAACAGGAACCATCCCCCCACTACTCCCATTACACGCGGAAATCGAGGAGGCACGGTTAAAATAAAGATTACGCACGCCCAGTCAAATCAGAGTCAGGCAGTGGGACCCACCACTCGTCACGTCCCGTCAAACTCGCTCATGCGGGCAACTGAGGTCATCAAATCGTCAGCACTAACGTCATCAACAACTACGCAGCAGAAGACTTCGATTACTTTAGTCCTTACTCGAGTCTTCGACTCCACCAAGCACTCGGGGGCTACTCCCATAGGGAGCGCTGGTCGCACACCCTACGATTTTTTTTTCTTTTACAGGAATATGAACAATCAAAGCAAAACCCAATCACTCGAAGCTCGGTTCGACTATGGACATGGGTTACTCCCATAGGGAGCGCCGGAAGCAAATTCGACTGAAACAAGCAAATAAAGACGACATTAGTCGCAAAAGTTCTTTAGTCCTTGCCTGAGTCTTCGACTCAACCAGGCACTCGGGGGCTACTCCCATAGGGAGCGCTGGTCGCGCACCCTATGATTATTTGTACAAAAGTACTGTGTGTTGATAATGTCCACACTCGAATTTTATGGCGACACCGCCTCATAATTTCCCCTACAAAGAGACCGCGTCTCCTGGGTTACCTAAATCATCTCCGCGATGATAAAATTCGGATGCCGCGCTTGCAGCGTGAAGGTAAGACCTGAATAAGGCCTGGCAACGCATTAAGCTGCGCACTACTAGAAATATATCCATGCCTGCAGGTACGATGAATATGCCTTGACGGACGCGTCAAGTGCTCACACCCATATACTAGAATTCGACTCCTGTAAGACCTCCGCGGCTTGACTCGAATTACACCAGCACTTTTCCAGATTCGAGTCCAGGGACTCGAATTCGAGTAGGTGGTGTTGTTTTACCCTAAGGTAGTTAACTGATACCGATACATCAGTTAAAATCAGGCACGCACATCAATAATCCCTATGACATAAACAGAGCAGTCGAAAAATGTACTCAGTCATGCACTCGAAAGGCTTCATAAAGTCTCCAGTCAAATCTGCGATTCCACTGGACACTCGGGGGCTACTAACGTGGGTATACCCTACAGGTACTCGAGCTTGGTATATACGGCCTGAATATATATAAGCCCACGGTGTCGCCAAGGCCCAAATCAAGAATTCGAGTAACCTGCGGACTCTCGATTGCTTGAAGAACAAGAAGAAGTTAAAGATAGAAAGTTCAAAGGGGAAAACCCTAACTTGTAACCGACTCGACCTGCTACCCGAGACCTAGCCTATCTATATAAAGGCTAGGAGGGGGCAGCGAGAAGGACACACGCAACCCTAGTTTCCATAGCCCTTGCCAGATTGCATCTGCGCACCATTGTAATCTTTGATTCCTTTGATAATTCCACAAGCAGACAAGCAGGAGTAGGGACCTCTACGAGGCCTGAACCTGGGTAAATCTTCGAGTCCCATGTGTGCTTGTTTGCTAGCCGATAGATGTCTCCAGCGCTCCCTCCTTCTCCAAAACTCAAGTCCATAACAATGGGCATTGATGAGTTAAACCCTCGTCAGATGGTCTCGCCGATTCCGATTCTTGTAGATTCCGCTTGGAACGCAGATCCGAAGGTCACTTGCCCCATGATGGGCACCAACTGTCGTCGGATTGATGACAAGTACGCCATGAGGGGGTCCTCGAGGCGTGTGGAAGAGAGGGGTGTGAGATGTACGGTGTTCCAGGACAGTGAGCACACAAGTTTACCCAAGTTCGAATCCGCTGGCTCTAGATGAATCCTACTCCTGCTAGAAATCCAGTAATACGGCAGAGTCGGATATGGGTTACAAGGGTTTCGCATGTGCGAATTGAGATTGTAGACTATTGTGAGGGTGGTGCCCTAAAGGCTCTCCCTAGGACGGCTTATATAGATATCCGACCTAGGGTTTACAGGAGAGATCTATTCGGCTATGACTAAGAGTCGGTTATAGAGTACATCTTGAACTACAAGTAACACTATGGGCCTATGTCAGTAAGTCTTCTGGGCCTTCCCGTAGCCGGACTGAACTCTGTCTCTTCTCCCTGACTGGGCCACCCATGAAGCAAAGCTCTAACCCGAAGTGGGCCACCCTGGTCAGTGAGGAACTATGAGGATACCAGGAAAGTATATCCCCAACAAGATAGGCTCGCAACGGAAATTGTCCTTCGTGTCAAAGATGACGCCCAGCCGGATCCTTCTGATGCGCGAATGTGACGGACCCAGAACGGCTCCATGGAAAGAGGTGCTGGATAGATCCTGCTAGGACTCACTAATGCCGAGCCGGTCTAGCGAGCTGCGGTACAGGAGGTTGATGCTGCTTCCTCTATCCACCAAGACGCAGGAGAACCTGCACGAGTTCTTCTTGAAGATGATGATGGGGTCCAGGACCATGGCATATGTGCCTAGATGTGGTAGCACATCTGGCTAGTCCTTTCGGCTCCACTTGACCTCTTGCTCTGACCACTTCAGGAACTAGGGCACGGGGGAACGATTGCGTTCGCCTCCGCCTCGCGACGCCTTTTGCTGTGATTGGTCTCCGGCTTGGTAGTGAAGATGTGGTAGTTCCCTACCCGGTGAGGGTAGTCTCCTCCGTCTTCATCCTAGCGGTTCTGGTGCTCGCAGTTGTCCTGCGGGCCGCCGACTAGCAGAGGTGGGGGTGGTGGTGGTCAACCACAAACCTCGGCCATCTTCTTTGTCCAGGTGCCCTGGCGAGTTTTATGCGTAGCCGGCTTGTTGCCGCCACTATGGAACTTGCATGGTCCATCAAGCATTGATTCGATGGTGTACTTCGGCCGAGGTGGCCGATCGTCGGGTTTCTGTCTCCGGCTGCCGCCTGTAGTCGGGTCCTCTTGGATAGCTGCCACCTTCCTAGAACCATATTGGTTATCCGGCTAATCGTCCTTCCTCTTTCCATGGAGATTGTCATGCCGCCTAGAGTTGTGATTGTTCCCTTCCGGTTGGCGCCGGTCTGTGGAGGTCTCCACGATGATCTGCCCCTGGTCGTCCAGACGGATGGACCTCTTCATCACTGTGTCCATGATGGCGTACTTGTCTGCGATCTCCATGGTCTTGGCCATGGTATCGGGCTCCACCCGGCGAAGCTTATGCTTGAGCATGGTGCCGTCTCTGCAGCCGTTGATGAAGAAGTCGACTGCTTGGTGCTCGCGCACCCCCTTGCAGGAGTTGGGCATGCTTGTCCATCGGGTGATGTAGGAGTAGTCGCTCTCGTCCTTGCCCTGAACGAAAAGGGCGAGCTCGTCGGGGCGACCCGGGCGGTTGTACGTGCCGGTGAAGTTGCGGACGAATGCCTGCTCGAAGTCGATCCAAGTGTTGATGCTGTTATCGGGTAGACTGCTAAGCCATGTCCTAGCTGAATCGAGGAGCATGAGCGGGACGTAGCGCACAACCACCTGGTGGTTGCCGTTCGTGATGCCCACTGCGGTGGTGTAATCCACCAGCTAGTCCTCCGCTTGACCATTCCATTGTACTTTGGCGTATCCCTTGGGAGCGAAAATCCCTTGGAAACGGTTCGTTTCGGATGCGTGGTCCAAAATACCTTGGGCCAGCCGGACTTTCCTCCTCTAGCACGCGTGACTGGACCAATAGGTCGATGCGTGCACATGCATCCCGTGGTTCCTCCGGCTCGAGCGCGAGCCAAGCCGTCCTGAAAGGCAGGACATGGGTGGCACGTTGGTTCTTCCAGCTTCTTCAGCCAGATCGCGGTTTCGGCTAGTGACAGTTGCAGCTTCGCACGGATTTTGCCTGTGTCTGGCCGATCTGTAGCGTGGACAGCTGTTCTGCCTTGTAACATTCAGAGAGAAGGCCATGCTCGCGCCTGCAGCAGGATCGCCCACCTGGCGAGGTTGCTAGCTCTTGTTGTTTCCTCCGAGGCTTACGACTGCCTCGACCTGTTGCTTGTTGGCCGTAGCGACAAGGAGCTGGACATGCACCTGTTGGCCATGCAGCTCGTCGCCCTCTAGGTGGTTAAGCTCCGCGGTGGCAGCTTACGTAGCCCTAATGTTCTTAGCCAGAGTACTTTAAACCTGCTGAGGCGTGAGGACACGCGAGTCAGCAGCACGGTCTAGCTCCGAACCCAAGTTGCGGCCTTGGGGCGGTGCCTGCCGGTTGGCACCGGGTAAGCAGGAGAACCCTTGCGCGGTGTTGTAATCGTGCACGGTCACGTCCAGGTGGCACTGGCACTTGTTGTCTTCCTCAGGAGGTTCTTGTGTGTGGCCTCCAGCGCAGCTGCTACAGCCGCCAAGTCCAGCTCGGGGGCGATGGGGATGCGGAGGTTCTGGATGGAGTCTGCCAAGGGGTCCACGTCTTGCTCACGCAGGGTGGCGTTGTTGGCGCCCGCGTCATGCTCCAGAGGTGGGCGGCGACCTTCGCCTGCGCCGGCCATCATGACCTCGATGATGCCACTGGCGAGAGCGGGGGGAGAAACCAGGAGGCACACCGGAGACGGTAACGACCTTGCTAGGGAACTCCTCGGCGATGGTGGCGACGTAGATGTGATGCTCTCCGAAGTGCATGCCGGAGCCGTCACTTGGGAAGGTTTCCTTGTTGAATCAAGATGTGCTGTCGAGGATGCAGTCGAAGGAGCCGAAGGTGAGGACGAGGCCAGGGGCGACTCACTCACCAGCGACGAGCGGAAGTCCCGTGCGAAAGATGACACCAGCCGAAGTGATGTGCCCCACGGTGGGCGCAAACTGTCATGGTGTGGAACATGGCAGTGCCATCGGGGATGGCATGAATGGGGACAATCAGAATGCTATCAGTGGCCATTCGTAACGGGTTGGGCACAGATACTGCAAACCCAACGATGTACCCAGGTTTGGATCCCTCTTCTTGAGGTAACACTCATACTCCTGCAAGGGTAAGTTACAATGTGGGCTCTAGGGTTTTACTATTTGGGCTTTGGGTTTACAAAGCGACCCGGCTGCCGGGTCTAGCCAATGGTTCAGGACCCGGTCAAGCTCCGGTACAGGTGGGGGCAGCGCCACATCGTCCTAGCGCCACCGCTTTCAGCGTCACCCGGCGCTTTATCCATCAGCTTGGCACTTTATCCGTCAGCCGGAGCTTTACTAGTCAGCCTCCAGCCTTGGCGCTTTGGCATCCTCGTCTGGTAGTACCAGCTGGCGGCGTGCTAGCCTGTCCGGTCAAGGGTGCACTCAACTAGTAGCGTCACCCTCTCCCGTACCATTGGCCAACGGATCCGAGGCGCGCGACCGGGTAGAGGTGGCCACCCGGCTAGACGGGCCAGCCGGGGAATCTTGAGGTGGACCGGGTGGAGCGTTCCACCCGGCTGTGGTTCTTTGTCTTGCGGCCATACAGCCAAATCTCCCTGGAGCCGGCCAGTTACTCCTGGCTTGGCCTACCCGGGGGTCATCCCCCTAACAAAACTCTAGCTAAGCTTGATAATATATTTGAGCCAACTATTAAGATACTTGTAGGAAATAATGAGATACCTGCACTTTGTGATTTAGGTGCTAGTGTTTCAATAATTTTAAGAGTCTATTTGATAAACTAAACCTAGGGACATTTTAAATTACTGAACTAAAACTCCATCTAGCTGATTCTACTTATATGCAACTTGTGGGAATCAAAGAAAACACAGTTGTTAACATCAAAGGACATCATGTACTTACTGATCTTATTATAGTTGATATTCCTGAAGATCTTGTGGCGCCTATCATTCTAGGTAATCCATTTTACTATTAAAGCCTTGATGAACTTGCATGAAGGGAATATGATAATAGGACTACCATGTAGAGAACCATTTATAGTTCACTTCCCTAGAAAGAAGAAGGCAAAGACTAATGATGATGGGATCATAACCTTGAAAGGAAATTACTTCAGAGTGGGTGTTCCACTTCCAAAACCAAAACCAAAGTGATCACCATCTGGGTCAAGCTAATTGACCTTAACTAGAAGCGCTTCATGGGATGCAACCCATGTTAAATAAAAATAATTAGAGTCTTTGTGTTAGTTTTTTTATTGCTAATAAAGAGTGTTCAAAGATCCTATGCGGGGAGGAGAAGAACAGGTAAATCTTAATATCAATTATTTGCACTTGGCTAACAAAAGTAATAGTTTGATTTTATATATGTACTGTCATTTTTGAGTTATGTTGATGTGTAAATGCGTGTGAACAAAATTATATGTGAAAAATGTATTTTTGTAGGTTACTATAAGCTTCACGATGACCCGTATGGGCGACACTGCAGGTACCATGCGCCCGTACCACCTCGCCGTAAATAAAATGGAAAATATTATCTTTTATCAGATCACCGATAGGTCGTGTCCCACACATACTGCGCCTGTACCGAGTCCCCAAAGCAAACATCAAGTTCCTATAAAAGTTACTATAAGGTTAACGACCATCAGCACAGGCGCGTCTAGTCTTACCGCACGCACGTACCGAGTTTGTCGACCGAGATCTCGAAATCCTAAGTAATGACTCTCGGTATGGGCGGGACACGACCATACCTCCCGCCCATACCACATGCTCGATCATCCTTGTAACATCCCAAGATTTTAGAAATTGGGGTTACAAAAAAATTGCATTTGCATTGCATTGGTATGATAGCATTTGCATTCATGAAATTTTTGAATTGCCAAACACTACTTTCAAACCCTAATTTGAATCACTAAAATGCTCCTACAAAGGGAAATACATGTGTTTGTTAAATCACTATTTTGAAATAGAAAAATTATTGCTAAAAAGATCCTAATGTGATCCCTGGATTTTAGAAAAAAATAGAAGAAGAATCATGCCATTTTGAGTTTATATGAAAAAGATACAAAAAAAATACTAAAGTTGAAAAGGAAAAACAAAAGAACAAAAAAAGGAAACCTAACCTAACCGACCCGCAGTGAGCCAACCCACTCCTCAGCCATGCACTTCGCAATAGCTACCCCGCATGCATCCTAGCTTGCAGCCCTCAGCCCACGTTCCCTCTTCCAACGCTGATGAGTGGGACCAACAAGGTCATCCCCCTCCTCGTGCCTAGACACCAACCCGTCCATGTCACTCGATCCTGACCCGAACCCTGCCAAATCCACATCAAATTTGATCGATTTGATTGTCCCTCCATATATACGCCCGCGTGGAAACCCCTTGATGCGACCTCACCTAATAAGGCTGAGTCTCTATGTTATAGTGCTAGTCGCTGGATCGAATACGGTAGCACCCATAGTTCGATGAATAAACAGAATATCAATGTGTCATTATTACCTCCTAATAATCTAGAATATATAATTATTACACACTTGCATAGCTCATGGATAGCTCAAATAAAAGAGTACAAATGCGGAAGATCCAAATAAAAGAGAACAAAGAGCTCGATTCACGCCACATGCGACTAGTTGAGTGGATACTCGTGACCTAGGTACCTCACTCATCGTCAGAATAAAATGCAACATTAAAGGTTGCAACCACGAATGATCAATACATTTGAATTGTATTAGGAAGATGTCACTAGTTTGGTGGACACAGAATGAACCTAACACCTACATGCTTATTTGGCTCGTAGATCTGATGCTCATTTGTAGAAAAGCAATATAGTTTTTCCTACTTTCTAAAATAGTTTTATTTTTGAAAACACTTTTCTAAGGACACACTAGCATAAACCCAATGCATTGATCGTATGGAACCCCCGGCTCTAGATACACGGTGGTCTAGCAGCGTCGTAAAACCCATTGTTAGCCAATCAAGTTTTATTATGAAATTGGAATTATGAGATCTTCCAAACAGTTTCAGGGATAGTTGCTCATATATAAAAAAATATTTCAACACAACTCAACTCACCATAGATCATGTAACTTCCCAACCACAAATTCTAGTATAGCATAGCTAAGCAGTCTACATTACGATGGAAAAAGGGTAATCCTATGGTAAACAATATAGCTACTAGGACTTCATACATAGCATATAATAGCAACCAAAAAATAATAATCCTACACATGCACCCGTACTGAAAAGAAAACTACATGTCTAAAAATAATAGGACATTATGATACTGACACCTGCGTCGATTGTAGTTTGGGTTCACACACTCTTTGCAATTACACGGGTTACACTTCGAGCAATCTACGCATTCGAAAAACGAATCACAATCAATAACCAGAACATACAAACATATCAAACACATAAATACACTATGCCATGCATGAAAACAATTTAGAAAGAAAAACCATTTATAAACATTTTCTATTGTCCAAAAAGGATTTTAAAAGGCATTGCAAGAAATATACAAACTTTCTGTATGAAATAGTGTAAGAAGTTTTTGATCTGATGCTACTAGATAGGAAATTTTATTTAAAATCCAAAAGAAAAAGGTTTCACCTAAAATGGAGTTACAGAATAAAAACTATAATTGAAATATTACAACAAAGGTTGAAAATCATAAAATAATTGTTTTGGAAAAACTTAAATTTTATTGCAGAATAAAATTCTACACATTTTTTAGAATCCAAGGATATATCATTTATACTTTTATGACGAGTATTCTATTTTTTATGATTTTTATAACTCTGCCACAATTTCTGGATAATTTAAACATTTTTCTGAAATAGGAAGACAACCATTGCCACGTGGCTTGCTCTGAGTGGTGTGGGCTGCCCGCATGTTGACTCAACGGTGCTAATGCAGGAAGCGACGTTGTTGCACGCTAATGACCGATACCTCTTCATTGTATGCTCTAATCTGGGTCATTGCGTCTAGATCCAAAGGCTAGGAAGCTTTTCTTCCTGGTGCTCACCGGCGCTGGCAGGGGTTGACGGCGGAGGCGGCTCAGGTGGTGGAGGTTGGAGGCATTCCCGTGGTCGTAGGCGTCGTGCGAGTAGACTTCGTGAAGCAGTGCAACACTACGAACTTGCAGGTGCACTCTTCATCGACTCGTGCTACCTATGTAGACAGCAGCGAGCAAACGGAGACGATGGATGGTGGCCAAGATCCGGTGATAGATTGCAGCGTCCCTTGTTAGCTGTGCAAGGGAAAAACTTTTGATATGAAGCATCACATCAAGTAGAATAGGATAGGAAGAAAAGAGGAGGCGCGATGTGTAACACCCCTGGGGTTAGGGTTAAACAAACCTTGGATTATCCTCCGAGATAAACTTAACTCCAATCTCAGAGACTCACAGTATATGATTCGGTAACATTACAGAACACAGGGATTCAATAGCATAAGTTTAATCTCTTAATAGAGTACGATATCAGATTATTACAAACCAGGGGTCGCAGACCCATCATTACACCAAACAGCGAAAGAAAATTATGTTGTTCTACACAACAAACTTAACAAAAGGCCTAAGAGTCTATAAACATAAGCAAGGTCCAACCCATAGTCCTTAGGATGCTACCTGGGACCCCCAACTACTCGTCGATGTCAACGTAGAAGCCACCTTCAGTTGCGATTAGATCATCTGGAAAAAACAACAATAGCGCAAGGCTGAGTACGAGAATGTACTCTGCAAGACTTAGATAACCTAGTATCTACATGCTCTGGCTAGAAAATCTTTCTCTGGATTTTCTTTGCATAAAGCCAACTTTGTTTGTAAACAAGAGAGGGAGAAGAGGCTCGTCTACACAGAATACTTTCAAAATAAGATAAGAGAGCGACGACTCCATCTTGAACAGCTGAACTTGTTAACCAAGTACATCTGAACTCCTCATCTAGGATCACCCCGCCGAACCCTGAGGAAGCATCCTTAAGCACACGTGGAACAACAGGTTTTATATTCAGTTACTGTTATCTATGATTATCATGTCCATTCCCAAGTCGTTCATAACCGTGAACACGGCTTTTCGGAAAGATTTAACCCTGTAGGGGTGTACAACTTTACCCACACGTACCACCCGACTCTTAGTGCCAAATATTATTAGCCCTCTTCCTTGGAGGGCTGGCAGAGGGTGGTTGACCACAATCTTTACCTTGCTGTCGCCGATACCATGAGTCATGCCCTAAGGAGGGTTCTGTCGTAATGGGTCAAATCCCGAAGCTGGTCCCTAGAGATGTGGGCAGGGTTGGTTTACCAGGGGCACTATCGATCCCAAGCAACCCAGGCCACGCTTACCTACCTGTTATGATGCACCTCTTCTTTCAAAAACTTTTTCAATGCATATGCTGAATGGAAAGCCCAAACTATATGACTCATGGAATCTACTAGGCAAGTTAGTTAGTCGAGGGGTTTTCTAGGCTTCGTGTGGTTGTACGCTCGTCTTGGTTCAAGAGGAAAGAACTCGGGTCCTAATGATGGCGAGCATAGGACTACAAAAACCACACCCGATGTGGCCTCCCATGCAAGCCTTAGCATATTTATGGGTCACCTTCAATCATGTCTCCCTCTACTACCTTTCTAGATTCTCTGGCATCTCCGATTCATCATCATCCGGATGGATTAGGCGTAGGTACTAAGCATGGCTAAGCTTGACCATCGAAGAAGCTCTAGCAACGCTCACATGCCAGACCTAGGTATGCTAGGAGCAGTGGTTCAGGTGTATAAGGCTACAACAGGGAAACTATGCAGTAGATAGGTAACTCTAGCTACTGACAAAAGACCACATTAGAATCGTGTGCAACATAGCGAGAAAGTAGATACTTTGTAAAACATAGGTTCATAATGAGAGGCTACGCTTGCCTTGTCCTTCAGTAGACAGATATGATCATCGGTATCGTTGACTTTGGTCTCGTGCTCGGATCCTATCGCGAAAAAGCAATACCGGAAAGAAGGGCAACAATCAATATCTCGAACCATGGAATGCGCAATCACATGAATGATATGGCAGATTAAAGTTATCATGGCAACCCTAGGATTAACATCAATTTAAATGGGTTCGGAGTGCCGAGGGCTTGGCATTCAATCGACCCCATATGCAATTGGGGGGGTTTCGATGTTCCTCTAACTAGCTAGGGTTTAGTTTGATCAACAATGCATGATTGTATTTTTAAAGTGTAGATCTCATTTTTCTGAACATTTTGATATATTATTCATATTTTCTGATTAAATATGAATTAGTTATGAGTTTCATAAGATTATAACAATTTCTGGAATTATTAAAACAATTTAACACCTTTACTGCGTCATTATGACGTCAGCACATAAGCGGGGCATTTTACACCGGGGCAGAACCTACCCATAGTGGATGACCTGTGGGCCAGGGCCACAAAGGTTGCCACCATGGCAAACCCTGGGTCGACACCCACATTAGGGCCATGTGGGCACCACCTCATCGCCATCTCGGCGCCACATGGGCTCGCTGGAGGGCACGTCAGCCGGCGGCGGTTGGTGGTGCTAGGGGACGAGCGGGGCTGCGTGGAGGGGTGCGTTCGACACGGCTCCTCGAGGCAAACCTGGGAGTGGCGGCGCTGCTGGTTAAAGGTCGTCGGAGGCGCGACTGTGATGGTGAGCGGTGGAGGCAGACGGCGGCGCGCGACGCGGGGGCGAATTATAGAGGAAGGGGAAGCACGGAAGGTTCGCAAGAACTGTGAGCTCACCCTGAGTCTACTGCTGGTGACGGCGAGGCAGAAGACGGACCGGAGCAGTGGCGATGTCCGCGGCGGAGCACGTCGGCGTCGGGGAAGAAGCGGCCGATGCAGGCGACTGCGAGCGCTCCGGCTCGATTCCTTCGGCGAGGAGGTTCCACACGACGTGGTGAAGCTTCTAGCAAGTTCAGCGGGGCTCGGGGTGGCAATGAACGAGCTCTAGCTCGAGGTCATGGCGGCTAGGGTTTCGGCCCTGCGCGGGAGCGAGAGAGGGCAAGCGCGGAAGGGAGAGAGGGGCACAGACGAAGAGGGACACGGCGCAACGGTCTTATCCTCCTCCAGGTAGCAACGGACGGCGCAGAGCGGGTGGTGGGGATCGACGGTGCCAGCAACGACACCGAGTAGCTTCTAGCTGGGAGAAGACGGTGGCAATTTTGCGAAAACCCCCTGGCAAAAACCAGAGATCAACCCGCAGTCCAGATCAGCGATCTAGGGGCTGAAATTTGCAGGGAAACCCCTGGGTTTTATTAAAACCTTTGTTTTTATTATAAATGGCTCTATTTATTTAATTTTTGAAACCATTTTAAATAGGGAAAAGGCAAGGGCACTTTTGTAACTACCAAAATTTTACCAAACTTGAATTTTGGTGCATATTTGAATCCATTTGCATATATTTTAGGGTTTTGTACTTGTATTTTGGTTCACACACTTGGTCACATGCATATATTTTATTGATTTAAACAAATGCATGCAATGCTTAAGTACTAATTACATATATTACAAACTTGGGTTGTTATAGCTCTACCCCCCTTACAAGAATCTCATCCCGAGATTCCTAAGTTTTGGAAAAGAAGGCAGGGTACTCAGATCGAAGACGATCTTCTCGTTCCCAGGTAGCTTCGTCCTTAGAGTGATGAGACCACTGAACTTTTAGGAACTTGATGCTTTGACAACGAGTCTTGCGCTTGACTTCATCAAGGATACGAACAGGATACTCTCGATAAGTCAGATCCTCTTGAAGGCCAAGGGTTTCGTGATCAACACCACGAACTGGGTCTTTGAAGCAACACTTGAGTTGAGACACATGGAAGACATCATGCACCTTAGGGAAATTTGCAGGCAACTCCAATTGATATGCGAGCTTACCACGCTTGGAGAGAACACGAAAAGGACCTACATAGTGAGGAGCCAGTTTGTCTTTGATATCGAAACGATGGACACCCTTTAACGGAGTGACTCGGAGATAAGCTTGATCACCAACTTCATATTCAACATGTTGATGGTGACGATCATGATAGCTCTTTTGACGAGACTGAGTAGTTTTCAAACGATCTCGTATAATATGAACCTGATCTTCTGATTCTTTGATCATATCCAGTCCAAAGAATTTTCTTTCGCCGGTTTCAGACCAATTCAGAGGAGTACGACATGTTCTTCTATATAAGAACTGGAAAGGTGCCATGTCTATACTGGACTGATAAATGTTGTTGTAGGAGAACTCAGCAAAAGGTAGGCATTTCTCCCAGTTTTTACCAAAATATATGACACATGCTCTAAGCATGTCTTCAAGGATTTGATTCACCCTTTCAGTTTGACCACCACTGCTAGGATGATAAGCTGTACTGAAGGATAGGCTAGTTCCCATAGCAGTTTGGAAACTATCCCAGAACCTTGAAGTGAACAAACTTTCGCGATCAGATACTATCTTCTTAGGAACACCATGAAGAACGACGACCCCGGATATGTAAAGATCAGCCAAAGAGCTAGCTTGGATGGTTTCTGGAACAAGGAGGAAATGAGCAACCTTGGACAGGTAATCAAAAATTACCCAGATGGCGTCATTTCCTTTTTGAGTCTTGGGAAGACCAGTGATGAAATCCATACCAACTTCATCCCATTTCCACTCAGGAATACGGTGTGATTGTAGGAGACCAGCGGGTTTTTGGTGTTCAACCTTGACGTGATGACAAACGTCACATTCAGGAACGAAACAAGCAATATCTTGCGTCATACCAGACCACCAGAATCTTTGACAGAGATCCCGATACATCTTGGTACCTCCAGGGTGAATGGAGAGAGGTGATTCATGAGCCTCTTTAAGAATTAAACCCCTCAACTTTGTTCTCTTCTGCACTACCAGACGGTTACCAAAGTAAACAATACCTTGATCATCAGTAGAGAAACATTTTGCAACTCCTTTAGCCATGTTCTCTTTGATCTCAACAACTTCAGAATCATTCTTTTGAGCAAGCTTGATTTCATCCTCTATAGAAGATTTCACCTCAAGAGTAGAAAGGAATCCACGAGGAACAACTTCAAGATTTAGTCGAGAAAATTCCTCATGAAGAGAAGGTTGAGATTGTTTAATCAACAGATTGTTACAGTAGGATTTCCAACTTAGCGCATCATCAACGACATTGGCTTTGCCGGGTTGATAGTTGAGACCCAAATCATAATCTTTGATGAGTTTCAACCATCTTCTTTACCTGAGATTCAGATTAGGTTGTGTAAAAAGATACTTCAGACTCTGATGATCCGAATATAACTCACAACGACTACCGATGAGGTAATGTCGCCATTGCTTAAGAGCATGAACAACAGCTGCAAGCTCGAGATCAGGAGTTGGATAGTTGTTCTCGTGTGGTTTCAGTTGTCGAGAGGCATAGGCCGCCACATTACCATCTTGCATCAACGCACATCCGAGACCTTGGTGCGAGGCATCACAGAAGATAACAAAGAATTTACTGGTGTCTGGAAGAACTAGCACCGGAGCAGTAGTTAGCTTGGTTTTTAAAACCTAGAAGCTTTCTTCAGCCTTATCAGACCATTCAAACTTCTTATCCTTCTTAAGAAGATCATTCATTGGCTTGGCAATCTTGGAAAAGTTCTCGATGAATCGACGGTAGTATCCTGCCAACCCAAGGAAACTTCGAACATCCTTAACGGATTTGGGGGATTCCCAGTCAAGAATGGATTGAATCTTGTTCGGAATGACAGCAACCCCTTCGGTAGAAACAACATGACCAAGGAATATGAGTTCTTGCAACCAAAACTCACATTTGGAGAACTTGGCATAGAGATGATGTTCTCGAAGCTTTGTCAACACCAAACGCAGATGTTCGGCGTGCTCTTCTTCAGTCTTGGAATAGACCAGAATATTTTTTTTGAGGTGAAACAGTAGGGAAAGTCCCCACTGCAATTTTTTTATTATAAGGGTATGAGTATGTTACAATGAGAAATTACATATAAGTCTACTGATCTAAGGTAGATCAAAAAGAGAGAAAAAAACATCTCTAAAGAGGGCAAAGGTCTACTCTATCTCTGATCTAGGGGTTGACTCAGCCAGGTTTTGAATTTCTCCTGGTACTTTCTTTTGACTCTGAATTGTACCCATCTCATCTCTTGATAGAAAATTGCCTTCCATCTTTCAAATGTAGGTATTTTATCATTAAAAAAATTCTGATTTCTACAGATCTAGATACCCCAGGTAGTCAAGACAATGATTTCCATTGCAAAAGGCAGACGCAACTTGTTTTTGATGTCTGAATAAACCTCCAATCCTGATAAGTTTGATGTTCTGTCTATGCAAATATGCTCCCAGCATTTTTTTGCAAATGAGCATTCCCAGAATAAATGGTTAACTGATTCTTCCAAGTGGCAATTGAGAATTGCACAATTATAGTCAGGCAGAATAAACTGTTTCCTTTTTAGAAGATTTCTTGTATTCAGTCTGTCCAGAAGCAAAAGCCAAAAAGAAGAATTTGTGTTTATTCTGGCAAGAGGATGTCCAAAGCCAAGAGAAATGAGGTGGTGAAGGGGAGTAACCAATCATGGATGAGTAGGCCTTTTTCACTTCATATTTATCTGACCCCCAAATGTAACTCCAATTATCATGGAGATTCTCATGAATGGTTGGAAGGATTTCCTGGCATCTTTCTTCCATGATTAAAAACTCAGAGTAGGATTGATGGGAAAGAGGGAGGTGAAAACTATCCTCCAAGAAATCAGCCTGTAAAAATTCCTGAACACTGATATTTGAAGACTTTGCATAGGACAACAGATGTGGGAATTTATTCTTAAAGCACTCATCATGCCAGAGATCAGACCAAAAATAAATAGACCAGAATATCATTGATGTAGACCACAACGAACTTGTCGAGATACTCCAAGAAGACAGAGTTCATAAGCCGCATAAAAGTGGCTAGAGCATTGGTAAGACCAAAGGACATGACAATGTACTCGTAAAGACCATAACGAGTAGTGAAGGCAGTCTTTGGAATGTCTTCATTTCAGATCTTGATTTGGTGATACCCTGACCTCAAATCCATTTTGGAAAAGACGGTGGCACCACTTAACAGATCAAAAAGATCGTTGATCCTAGGGAGAGGATACTTGTTCTTGACAGTCACAACATTGAGAGGGCGATAATACACAACCAGCCGTGGTATATTGGTATCCCACTTCTTAACAAAAATTGTAGGACATCCCCAAGAAGATGTGCTAGGCTAGATGTGTCCTTTTACTTCCAACTCCTCTAATTGCTTCTTCAACTCCACTAACTCATGAGGGGGCATACGATAGGGTCACTTGGAAACATGTGCAGTTCCAGGGACCAACTCTATGACAAACTCCACACTTCGATCAGGTGGCATGCTAGGCAACTCTTTAGGAAAGACATCCGGAAAGTCACATACCATGGAAACATCTTGAATCTCTAACGGAGGTTGAACTTCAAGAGCATACAACTCCGCTTGAGGAGTAGAAACAGCTGAAGGAGAAAGTGACCCTACGGTCCGGTAAGTGACTGTTATGCCAGCAGGATTAATCAGAGTCACGGACTTGGTTGCACAGTCAATGACCTCTTGATATTGGGACAACCAGTCCATGCCCAAAATGACGTCAATATTAGTTGACTTGAGGGCAATAAGAGAAGTGGGGAACAACTGGGAGGCAACATTGATTAAGTTCCCATGTCTAACCATGGTGGTTTGCCATCTATAACCATGACAATGAACCATCAAAAGTCTAGACAATCCCTTAAAACTTATCCCATGCAATTCAGCAAAAGCTTGCGACATGAATGAATGTGATGCTCCAGAATCAAACAAAACTTTAGCTGGAATGTGATTGATACGAAGCGTACCCATAACAGCGCTTGGATCTTCCCGAGCCTCTTCAGCAGAGATATGGGTCAGATGACCACTTCGAGCACCCTGAGGCTTGGTATACTTCTTTGGTGGTGCTCCCTCAGTAGCACTCTTTTGCGGACACTCCTTTGCAAAGTGACCAGGCTGGCGGTAGTTGAAACAGGTAAGACCTGATGTGGTACCAGCAGCAGGATAGTTTGTCCTACCAACATTGCTTGAAGTAGCATTCGGACGAGGAACATATCCAGAAGACCTTGGGGTGTAAGGAGCACGTGGCACGACACTGTAAGGCACAAAGACACGACGCTTCTTATTGCTTGAACCAACCTTGTTGAATCCTTCATAAGAACACTTACGAGTCTCCTCATACTCCACTTTTCCATGCTTTGTCTTCATTGCCTTGTTCACCAGGGTTTGCAGATTCCCAAAATCCATCAGATGAAGATCACGACGAACATCAGGGTCCAGTCCCTTACAGAACAGAACTTGCTTCTTAGCATCAGTGGAAACTTCTTCAGGAGCATAACATGCAAGACGATTGAAGTTGTGCTGGTAATCATACACAGAACCAGTGCCTTGTTTCATCTTAAGAAACTCCTCCCTCGTTTCATCCATTAGACCCTCCGGAATATGATAGGCTCGGAATCCTTCAGTGAATTCTTGCCAAGTAACGACATGCTGAGCAGCTTGTAGTGCTAAGAAATTTTCCCACTAGGAGGTAGCTGCTCCCTCTAGATGGTAGGCGGCAAATGTTACCCAATCAGCTTTAGGAACATGACCAACCTAAAGTTTGTGCTCCATGGTGCGAAGCCAGTAGTCTACATCAAGTGGCTCAGTGGAATAGCTATAGACTGGAGGAGTGAGACGTATGAAATCCTTGATACCGACTTGGTTGTTTGGGCGCTGGGTATTGCGCTCAATCCTTTCAAGGAGCCTCAAGTTGTCAGCACGGTTGGTCTCATACATAGCCATAAGTTGAACCATTGATGGTGGTGGAGGAAGATTAGAAGAATCATCCTCATTCCTAGACCCATGAGCTTGAGCACGGGTGCGAGCTCGAGAAGTGTCACCCATCATGTAAGAACAGAAGGTGTTAGCCAAGGGAGTCAAAGACAAGGGTTACTAGATGTAGAACATATCATCTCATCAAGCATGGTAGTAACAAAGCATACTAACGTATACACTAACCAACTAACTTACAAACCATAACAATGGAGTGCTAAGATGTTATGCATCAAGCAGAACTGAGACATCTTGATAGCTCTGGGAATAGCAACCAGTATGGGGTACTTAGCAAAAACAACCCCGAAGACACAATCCTAAACGTTTGAATTTAGGGTAAGAATAAAAACCTTTTCAAACCAAATAAGACGAGAAAACTCCAGCAATAAAATCACACTAGGAAAGGAGTAAAAAGAGTTATAGTGAGAGTTTTTGCAAATAGTTTTCAACCTTTAAATAGTTTTGTCAGCTTCTAGACTCAACATCAACCAATACTAGGGTTTCCTACAAGCAGTCCGGCTCTGATACCAAAACCTGTAACACCCCCGGGGTTAGGGTTAAACAAACCTCGGATTATCCTCCGAGATAAACTTAACTCCAACCTCAGAGACTCACAGTATATGATTCGGTAACATTACAGAACATAGTGATTCAATCTCATAAGTTTAAACTCTTAATAGAGTACGATATCAGATTATTACAAACCAGGGGTCGCAGACCCATCATTACACCAAACAGCGAAAGCAAATTATGTTGTTCTACACAACAAACTTAACAAAAGGCCTAAGAGGCCATAAACATAAGTGTAACATCCCAAAACTTCAATCCAAGGTTATTAAGATCCAAATCATCATAATTAGGGTTAACAAAAACTTTTCCAATTAAAATTATTAAAGCATTCATATGTGTGTGCATTTAAATAGGAGTTGATTTGAATTCCCATGATTAAGTGGTACATTGCTTGTAAAATGATTCTTAGGTGAAATAAACATCATCTAAATCATTCCCAAACAAATCCCAAAGAAAAACGAATCAAAATGAATAAAAGGATGAAATGGTCATTTGTGCCATTTTAATCAACATGCCTACTTTGGCTATTCCTAGGACTCATTTCTTAACAGAGACAAATGTGGATCTTTGCACCCCATGCTAGTAGATGTAATGATGTACCAAGGCCCACTTTGTGATCTGCCAAAAACTTTCAAACATTAATTTTAAATGGCATTTGAAATTTGAATCTAGTTCATATGGGAAGATCCCACTATTTCAAAAACCACTCAAATGAGCTCCATTTTCAAAACCCAAGCACCCACAGAGTCTCAAGCTTATTACTAACACACCCACCAAAAAACTTTTCAAAATTCAAAAGTAAATTTCTTGCGGCCATTTTCATAAACACTTGGCAGGCAGAGATTACACCTAGTATTTAGCTTACTATTTTCTACAGGGTTTTGCCCCCAATTGACCTCAAATCAGTCCCTTTGTCTCCACTTGATCCAACCAGGCCATTACCACCCCATCCCCTACCCCCTAGCAGCAATGCCATGCCACCCCGAGCACCATGCCGTCGGCCAAACTTTGCCATCGCTGCAGCAGACCGCCTCTCTCTCTCTCTCTCTCTCTCTCTCTCTCTCTCTCTCTCTCTCTCTCTCTCTCTCTCTCTCGCCATGTCTATGAGCTAGCCCAGACCGCACCACCACCCTCTATCCCCTCCTCGAGCACAGACGAGCCGTGTACCACCCGGAGCGCGCCGCGCCCAGAGTGTCTGCGCCATGCCGAGCACGTGCCAGAGCGCCGCGCCCGACATGCGTGCACACGCCGCCCCTCGACTGCAGCCGTGCCCACCGCGTCGCCATGACCTAGGGAACCCCCCAGACATGCCCGTTCGCCGCCAAATGCACCACAGCCACCGCTCGCCGTGAAGACCGCCGCCTCTGCCGCTCAGAGCGTGAGCACCGCCCGACCATTTGCCACCACCCCTAATCCCGTATTTAAGCCATAGCACACCGCCAGGAGACCAGCCACTGTCCCCTACCTCGAGCCACGCCGCTAACACGATGTGTAGCCTTCGCCGGAGCCGCCCACCCATCCCTCTCGGTCACCTCATCGAGCTATAAATAGAGGCCACCCCAGCACAAACCACTCACACCATTCCACTCCCCTCACCTCACTAGTCCTTCCCTACCTCTAGACGCAGCAGCGCGAGCACTTGTTTGCCGGAATTTGGCCGGAGGAGCCCGCAGCAGAGGAGGAGAAGGCGACGTCAATTGCGACCACCCCTAGAGCTTCCTCGACCACCCCTGAGCTCGAAGTCATCCACCAGTTCGTTTGCCCCCATCGCCGTTGTCACTGGAGCCCTGGTATGCCCCCTGAGCACCCCCACCGAGCCGCTAGGGTTTGTCCTCGCCTGCGACCTGTCCGTCGTCGACGATGAGCCCCAGCTGTCGATCCTAGTTCTAATCTAACGACCCACATCGCCCCGTACCGCTTCGCGTGTTATGAGCCGCTGACCGGTGGACCCCCCTGTCAGCTGTGCCCCGCGCCATGGAGTGTCACTGGGCCGTCCCGTTAGCTTTCCCGCGCGACCCATTTAATTCAAATTAGGATTTTTCTATTTTAGTTTAAACCTAGTTCTGCCCTTAGTTTGAAAATCAATTTAGAGAGATCTACAAATCCAAATGGAGTGATTCCAATTTTGTTAGAAAGCTACTGAAAAGATCTACCCAAGCCGTTGGATTTAATTCAATTAGAATTAGAGATCTCTCCTAGTAAAAATAATAAGACAGAAGCTTTTGCACATTCAAACATTTTTATAAAATCAACCATGCTAGCTTTTGAGTTGATTCCAACTCTCAAAAATCACATTTAACCATACCTATCTGAATATGTAATAATATTAGGGTTTACATGCAGTGACTTTGGACTAGTTCAAAAATAATGCTATATAGGCATTTCTAGTTACTTTAAATCATTAAATAATGAACTTAAACCAAAGTAATTATGAACCAACCCTTAAATTACATTCCCACATGTTAGAATATGTGGTGATGACGTGTGTCCACATGATCCCATATTTTAAGTGGTGAATATTAAATCTTAGTTATTTTCAATGAGTAGAAATTACTTTTCTTAAATAAAAAGAATGAAACTAGTTAATAAAACTTGTGATGCTTGTGATGATAATAGATCATCAAATGTGTGCCTTAGAGTGCTAATTAGACTAGTTAAGTATTGTTTGGTGATTTTGTACTCCGTATGTATTTATAGACGATAGTACCGACCAAGCTTTCGAGGAGGAGGAGTTCTATCAAGAGGAGGAAGAAAACTTCAACCACTGCACCAACCAAGGCAAGCTACTATTAGCAAGCTAGAATTAAGCTAGATGATTGAGCAAAGATGCTTTAGGCATGCTTTGGTCATACCACTTTGACTATTACTTACCCCAAGTATTACTTTTCAAGCTTTACTTCCTTTACTTTACCAAAGTCCCTTACTTGTTTTGAAGGTAGCATAAATAGTATCAAACTTGGCCTATTTAGATAACCTTAGATGTCATTCTATGGCATGAAATTGATCCCATCTTTCCACCTTAGTGAACACTCTTAACTTAGTAGTTTAGAGTAGATAAAAACTTGAGTCACTTTAGATGGGAACACTTGGTGAAAATGAATTGAGAAAATCTTTGAATGATGAGTCATTCTATTGAGATGTTTTGACATGTGTTGAGAAACACAAATGGTTTATTATGGTGAAAATGTTGACGCATGAGCCTTAGCCCTTTTATAAAACTGATGGTTGGATTCGGATGCGATACCATTCCAAATTTACCGTACAACCATAATACCTGAATTGGGTAAGGCTTAGTCGGAAATTTGTATGCATTAGTATTAGTTCCCTCGCGGGAGAGGTCTGAGCTAAGGCTACCTCTCAATGTTGTCCACCTATGAAGTGCCCAAGATGACAGATGGTCATGGTTGGGAGGCCATGCTCATAGGAGAGGTGCTTATACTAGGGTGTGTAAAGGAAACGTTATGTTTGATTATCTACATACTAAGTATGACGATTCAGGGTTATCCCTGATAGATGTATCGAATCTTGTGGTGAAAGTGTACCACCTCTGCAGAGTGTCAAACTATTCGAATAGCCGCGTCCGCGGTTATGGACAGTTGGAATGGCCATACTGTTTCATTGTCAGATGTTTTCAAAATAACTTATGAAAGGAATGATGAATCTTGACTTGACCACAACAGGGTTGTGTTTATGACACTAGCTTCCCAACTTAAGTGATTCTAGAACTTTATTTTATCTTTCTTTGTTTCAGAACTCAGCTTAGGTTTAAACTTAACTTTATAGTTAAACATAGAGTCAGCACTTTAACTTAGAACTATACTACTTGCTAGTGGTAGTTTGCGAGTACTTAAAGAGTACTCATGGATTTTGTCCCTGGCTATTCTCATGGCCAAACTATGAAGGAGACTACCAAGATTATGGCCAGCAGGACGGCTATGATAACTAGGACTATCTGCCTTCGTCAGCATTGCCTGTGCCCCTGAAGATGGACCCCACCGCTACGCTTATCTTTTATTCCGCTGCTTGTTGTATTAAGACTATATCATGAAATCCTTATTTGTGTAAGACCTTATGTATGGTTTGTAATGTATGATGTACTATGATATCCAATCTATTATGTCTCGCAAAAATGGTAATCCTGGGATTGCGATGAATGACATAACAGGCATCTAGGATTAAAAATCCGGGTGTTGATAATAAGCGAGGTCCAACCCATAGTCCTCAGGCTGCTACCTGGGACCCCCAACTACTCGTCGATGTCAACATAGAAACCACATTCAGTTGCGATTAGATCATCTGGAGAAAAACAACAATAGCGCAAGGCTGAGTACGAGAATGTACTCTGCAAGACTTAGATAACCTAGTATCTACATGCTCTGGCTAGAAAATCTTTCTCTGCATTTTCTTTGCATAAAGCCAACTTTGTTTGTAAACAAGAGAGGGAGAAGAGGCTCGTCTACACAGAATACTTTCAAAATGAGATAAGAGAGCGACGACTCCATCTTGAACAGCTGAACTTGTTAACCAAGTACATGTGAACTCGTCATCTAGGATCACCCCCTCGAACCTTGAGGAAGCATCCTTAAGCACACGTGGAACAACAGGTTTTATATTCAGTTACTGTTATCTATGATCATCACATCCATTCCCAAGTCATTCATAACCGTGAACACGGCTTTTTGGAAAGATTTAACCCTGTAGGGGTGTACAACTTTCCCCACACGTACCAACCGACTCTTAGTGCCAAATATTATTAGCCCTCTTCCTTGGAGGGCCGACAGAGGGTGGTTCACCACGATCTTTACCTTGATGTCACCGAGACCATGATTCATGCCCTAAGGAGGGTTCCGTCGTAACGGGTCAAATCCCGAAGCTGGTCCCTAGAGATGTGGGCAGGGTTGGTTTACCAGGGGATCCATCGACCCCAAGCAACCCCGGCCACGCTTACCTACCTGTTATGATGCACCTCTTCTTTCGAAAACATTTTCAATGCATATGCTAAATGGAAAGCCCGAACTATGTGACTCATGGAATCTACTAGGCAAGTTAGTTAGTCGAGGGGTTTTCCAGGCTTCGTGTGGCTGTACGCTTGTCTTGGTTCTAGAGGAAAGAACTCGGGTCCTAATGATGGCGAGCATAGGACTACAAAAACCACACCTGTCGTGGCCTCCCATGCGAGCCTTAGCATATTTATCGGTCACCTTCAATCGTGTCTCCCTCTACTACCTTTCTAAATTCTCTGGCATCTCCGATTCATCATCATCGGGATGGATTAGGCGTAGGTACTAAGCATGGCTAAGCTTGACCATCGAAGAAGATCTAGTAACGCTCACATGCCAGACCTAGGTATGCTAGGAGCAGTGGTTCAGGTGTATAAGGCTACAATAGGGAAACTATGCAGCAGATAGATAACTCTAGCTACTGACAAAAGACTACATTAGAATCGTGTGCAACATAGCGAGAAAGTAGATACTTTGTAAAACATAGGTTCAAAATGAGAGGCTATGCTTGCCTTATCCTTCAGTAGACAGATATGGATCTTTGGTATTGTTGACTTCGCTCTTGTGCTCGGATCCTATCGCGAAGAAGCAATACCGAAAAGAAGGGCAACAATCGATATCTTGAACCATGCAATGCGCAAGCACATGAATGATATGGTAGATTAAAGTTATCATGGCAACCCTAGGATTAACATCGATTTAAATGGGTTCGGAGTGCCGAGGGCTTGGCATTCCATCGATCCCATATGGAATTGAGGGGTTTTCGATGTTCCTCTAACTAGCTAGGGTTTAGTTTGATAAACAATGCATGATTGTATTTTTAAAGTGTAGATCTCATTTTTCTGAACATTTTGATATATTATTCATATTTTTTTGATTAAATATGAATTAGTTATGAACTTTATAAGATTATAACATTTTATGGAATTATTAAATCAGTTTAACACCTTTACTGCGTCATTATGACGTCAGCACAGGAGTGGGGCATTTTACACCGGGGAAGCACCTACCCACAGTGGCTGGCCTATGGGCCAGGGCCACAGAGGTTGCCACCATGGCAAACCCTGGGTCGACACCCACGTCAGGGCCACGTGGGCGCCAGCTCATCGCCACCTCAGCGCCACATGGGCTCGCCGGAGGGCACGTCGGCCGGCGGCGGTTGGCGGTGCTAGGGGACGAGCGGGGCTGCACGAAGGGGTGCGTTCGACGTGGCTCGTCGAGGCAAACCTGGGAGTAGCGGTGCTGCTGGTTAAAGGTCGCCGGAGACGCGACTGCGATGGTGAGCGGCAGAGGCAGACGGCAGCGCGCGACGCAGGGGCGAACTAGAGAGGAAGGGGAAGCGCGGAAGGGTTCGCAAGAACTGTGAGCTCACCCTGAGTCTGCTGCTGGTGACGGCGAGGCGGAAGACGGACCAGAGCGGTGGCGATGTCCGCGATGGAGCACGTCGGCGTCGGGGAAGAAGTGGCCGATGTAGGCGATTGCGAGCGCCCGGGCTCGATTCCTTTAGCGAGGAGGTTCTACACGGCGTGGCGAAGCTTCTAGCAAGCTCAGCGGGGCTCCGGGTGGCCGGGAACAAGCTCTAGCTCGAGGTCATGGCGGCTAGGGTTTCGGCCCTACGCGGGAGCGAGAGAGGGCAAGCACGGGAGGGAGAGAAGGGCACAGACGAAGAGGAACACGGCGCGGCGGTCTTATCCTCCTCTAGGCAGCGACCGACGGTGCAGAGCGGGCGACACGGGTCGACGGTGCTGGCGACGACGCCGAGCAGCTTCCAGCTAGGATAAGACGGTGGCAATTTTGCGAAAACCCCCGGCAAAAACAAGAGATCAACCCACAATCCAGATCAGCGATCTAGGGGATGAAATTTGCAGGGAAACCCCTGGGTTTTATTAAAACCTTTATTTTTATTATAAATGGCTCTATTTATTTGATTTTTAAACCATTTTAAATAGGTAAAAGGCAAGGGAACTTTTGTAAATACCAAAATATTACCAAACTTGAATTTTGGTGCATGTTTGAATCCATTTGCACATATTTTTGGGTTTTGTAACAGATGCATGCAATGCTTAAGTACTAATTACATATATTACAAACTTGTGTTGTTACACGATGTGCTTTAACTGTCGATACCGGAATCGATCTGGGAGCAGCGGCGGTGAAATGGGAGGTTCTAGCTCGGGCAACGCTAGGGTTTTGGAAAGGAGGCAAAAAATCGCATGGGGCGAGAGGCGGGGATTATATATGGGCGTGTAGGTGTGCAGAAGGGGAAACATGAACAAATTGACCGAGATTCATAGGGAAGAATCGGATCAGAACCAGCACGTGCATGTGGTCGTCCTCTCCATCGTAAGGAAGGAGGAGACTGGGTGGGTCCCTAGCATCAGCGAGAGAGGAGGTGTGTGCTATGGATGACTTCTTGCTAGGCTGGCCGTGGGCCGTTCGATGCTACGCGGGCACGGGGGTGGGCGGTTGGAGATGTGTGGCATGGCTTAGGCTGGCCCGGTTAGAGGGGTAGGTTAGTTTTCATGTTTTCTTATTCTTTTTTATTTTTCTAGTTTCATTAATAACTTTTGAAATATATCTCCAAATAAGCTCAAACCAAAACCCAAGATTTCTAGAATTCAAAATATTTATTTAGGACAACTAGGGAATACTTTCTATTCCAAAAAAATATCAAAAAATAATTTTCACTAAAACCCTTAATAGATGCATTAAGAGGATTTTAAATATGAAAATGAAAAAAGTATTTGGGGAAAAGTTTTTGCATGATGTTAATGATGCAATACACATGAATGAATGTAAAATCCCATATATAAAATTTGGGATGTTACACCCCTCTTTCTCCACCTAATACAAAGCCCTAGCACAGCAACGGTGCTCGCTCCATCTCGCCGGAGCAACCGCCTGGAGGAGCTCACATTCGAGGTTCTGCACCGCCTCGATCCTCCCCTGCCACTATAGTCTTCCTCCTATGATCCGCCGCATCGACCTAACCCTCTTCCAAATCCCCTAGGTCACCGGAGCACTGAGGAGATGCCATTGGTGCCTGGCCGAAGATCGTCAAGGTCAACCGCATCATATCGTCACTCGGGGAAGAAACAGATGATGTTAAGGTCGCCATCCTGATCATCATCCTCTCCCGCTTCCTGTTACCCACCTCGCCGCTGACGAAACCCGTTAGAGTAGCTGCCATCGCCGCCACCTAAGCCACACTGTCATCGCCCATGTCAACTGTGAGTGAGCACCATGTCCGACTCATCCTAGCCGTCAGATCTGGAACCAGCGGTCCAGATCACCAGTTGACCACACGTGTTACCACTGACCGGTCATGCCCCTCGGCGCCATGTCATGCATTGTCAGCGCAACGTTGCGTCAGCAAGGAATATTCTAGTTAATAATATTCTCTTGTATTTCAGGAATTAGATAAATAATCAGAAAAGTGTATTAACCTTGTAAAATTCATATGAATTGAATAATAATCATAAAATACAAAATATATGTCGTTCTATTCAGAAAAAATGAGTAGTATTTGAATCTCGAATAAAATTACGTGTTTACTATACAGATATTTTCAAACATATTAAAAGGTATATTGTAGTATTTTAATTCTATGTAATGATTTGTAGACAATTTTGATGTGAATCCTTCTGTTCGTGGATCTAAATTGAAACCTCTGTCTAGGAGTATTTTTACCAAGAATTGATATACTATTTAGAATAGAGGATGAATTAATATGAACAAAATCCTATTAAATGGATCTAACCAACGGAATAAATGATTTTGATGCATTAAAAAGTTTCTCATGCATGTCATCTGTAAGTATAATAATCAGAGAACCTAAATACTGAAACTTCTTATATATATGTCATGCATGCATTTGTTGCATTTGTAGTAATCTCTATGTGTTGTTATTCACCTTGTTGCATCGAATTTTTTAGATTTTGAGGAGCGTAATCCCTATGACTGTTAAGACTGTGCTTTTGACTCCTACAACCAAGGCAAATGGTGCTACATAAAATGTTCTACTTATTTTCCCTATGCATTGTATCTCTATTTTTGTAGTTGTATGTGTAGGAATATTATGATATGCAATATCCCACTATTGTCGTAATATTCCCTTGTTAGGTGAGCCACTGTATGATAGATGTGCTACTTAGATGAGGGTGGGATTACACCATGATGAACTATGTTTTGAAATCAATTGTTTTTAAAACTAAAAGAACTTAATCAATGAATCTCCTGGATGTTATGGGATTGATAATTTTTGGATAGTTTTAATGCAGAAAGGAACCTAGGTTTCAGACAAATATTTAGTGTCTCTGTTTGGTAGATTACGTGTGAAACCAGGTTCCAGTGAGTTATGGGTGGTTGGTTGGACTTACTAGGTCAGGGTGAACCGAACCCTTCGTATCCAGATATGTAGTGATTGGTAGGTTGGAACAATGCATGGATGGGTTTGAGGATCTACTTCTCGAATTGTCTTTTTTGCTCCCAATCATGACTCAAAATACGTGCCATGGTAAGAGAGGGTTGACCAGGTCATATGGGTAAAGTGTACAAACCCCTGCATGGTGTAAAACTAAGTACTTAGCTATGTACCGGGTTATGAACAAATTTAGTTTCTGAATTTAGAGACTATGATATGTTCTCGCTCATCCCAATTTCATATAAAACTTGTGGTTGAACTTAATTGGGTCAATTACTAAAAGGTTAAATGATTTAAAAATGATAGGATTAACTTATTTGATGATGCAAACATTCCTTGAACTTCAGAAGCCAAATAAGCATGTAGTGGTTAGACTTGTTACATTCTATCCTAGTTCCACTTGCCAATACATTCAAAGTATTGACCCGACTTGTTTTGCTGCAACTTTTTATGTTGCGGGTTGTTCCGATTGTTCTGGGTGATCATTTAGGTTGCGACCCTCCACTCGATATTTTCTCGCCTGTGGCACAATTTGGAGATTGGACCTATATTTTATTTACTTTTACCACTGCTACTTGAACTATTTGAGCTAGCTTTGAGCTAAGAATTATGTAATAATTGCAAATTCTGGATCATTCGATGTAATAATGATGCACTGTTAAATTCTTTGGTATTCATCTTTATCGTGTGTTCTAGTGAACCGATCTAGGGATTAGCACTATACACAAGAACTCAGTCTTATCAGGTGAGGGTGTTACAAGATGGTATTAGAGCAGTGTATTGATTGTAGGGTCATGACCTAGGAATAGAATAGGAAAGCCATAGGTAATTATAAGCACTAATTCATTCTATCTTTTTTCTTCTTACACTGTGTGTTTTGACACTTGGTGAGTAAAATCAGATGGATATCTTGATAGTCAAGATTCAAGTGTTTTGACACTTGGTGAGTAAAATCACATGGATATCTTCATAAACAAGATTCAAGTGTTTTAACACTTGGTCAGTAAAATCACATGAATAACTTAATCAATCATTTCATGATATGTACATATCTAGATATGTCCTATGCTCTAAATGTTATGAGCATATACCAGGGTGACTCATAAGATGATCATTGGATGATAGTAAGGATATTCTTATGATCTTTGGAAGAACTAAGAATATATTTTGTATATAGAAGATACATATAGTTCATTGTAAAGTGTTACATTGACACTATACAGATAGTTTATTGTAAAGTGTTACATTAGCACTATACAAATAGTACATTGTAAAGTGTTACATTGGTACAAGTTTAATCACAAGATACAAGTTAAATTTATCCCAATTCAGGCTATAGGTTAAGGTGGCATAGTGTAATGGAAGAAAGTTCCATGATGGATTTTTATGAGTTCTAAAGTTAAGGACATTGTGATGGATACTACAATGAAAGGCTAAGTATAAGACTACTATAGTAGCAGCAAAGGACTAGGTGTGGTTCGATGGGCTAGTACTATGAATATATATTGTATGACAATTATATCAACATGTTTTAAACCCCAAATACCTAAGGTCTCACCAAATTTATACAAAGCCACCTCATTTGAGACTGAGTGATGCTTGGAGACGCAAAGACATGCAGACATGAAAGTGTCAGATCTGGGGATTATTTTTACCACTATCAAACGTGTATATACAACACCAAAGTGCCATAGGTGTTGAATGCGCAAGTTTTTCAAAGAAGATTATTGACTCTAGTGCAAGTGGGTGACTGAAAGGAATATGCCCGAGAGGCAATAATAAAGTGGTTATTATCTCATTCCATGTTTATGATAAATGTTTATTTTATGCTATAATTGTGTTAAGAGGAAACATTAATACATGTGTGATTTATAAACAGAAAAGGTTCATAGTAATGCCTCTCTTAATACTAGCTTGTTGATTAACTAATAATCAAATGTTTCTTGATCATGAATATTGGATGTTGTTAATAACAGGGTCATATCATTAAAAATGATATGATGAACAATCACCCAAAGTAGATGTATCAATACGATCATGTCCTCAAGTTTATATTGCTATCACATTCGTAGTAACTCAATGTCCTTAGACCATGAGATCACGTAAATCACTTTCACCGGAAAGGTACTTTGATTCCATCAAAGGTCACACCATAACAGGGTGATTATAAACACTACAAGAAAAGTTGGCTTTTACAACGGATGATTTTCGTGGTTGAAGGCCCGTTTTTCATGGCTAAAAAGTCTTCTATGACGGATGCCCTTCGTGGTAAAAGCCCCGTCACAAAAGAATCTACCACGTTTTTTTCTGACTATGGCGGATCGCACCCTTCAGCCACGAAAACTTGTCCCATCGTAGATCTGTTTCTCACCCGCGTTGACTGCTGACGTCATGCAAAAATGCCACGTGGCACCCGCCGTTAACGGCCAGTTACCGCCATTAACTGATATGGGGTGGCCTGATCTTTTCAGCAAGCTCTTGTCGATGTTAATGGTGGATAATAGATATCTAGTGCGTAGCTATGATCTCTCCCGCTCGATCCCTGATGCCAATGCAACAGCTCTCGAACCTTGTAGGATATTCACAACACCACACTCTTGCGCACGCAGCCGTGACTACGAACGGTAGTATGCAATGTACTAATTCCCAATGGAACAACAGATCACACTAAATTATAGTTGGTAGATTCGAACACAGGGTAATTCCAGAGGTTCTATTAAAGAAATAACTCCAAAATATTATAACATGGTCTAAAAACTAAAAACCATGATTTACAGGCCTATATAAAGGTTGCTGGACATCCAACATAGAGTTGAGGTCAAAACCAAACATATCTCTAACTTTCCTAACTTAAACGGACTCTATTTGTAAACTGACAGAAAACGGCTGTCGACTTGTTTTGGTTGTTGCGCACATCTCGTAACGAACTAGGAGACGTACAAGTACCCATTGGAAAGATCTCGGAATTATCTTTCCAACAAGTACTTATGTGCTTAATTCAAAGTTGGTATGTGGAAACCACATCCGTTTCAATTCTAGAACTTCTGTTTGTCCGAATTGAACCTTCCTTGTTGTTCGCCTTGTAACTCTCGATCGCCTTTATTTTGATGATCTTCTCTTGCGCCTTTCTCCCGCTCCTCCCTCGTGCATCCTCAGGCGATCATCATGCTGGGCTCCTCTTGTAGCCCTTCTCCTCCTCGCGCCATGCTTGTTTCTCTAACGAACCTGATCATACATAAATGCATAGACTTAGGTAGTACAAAGTTCTTATAAATGAAAGCATCATGGTCAACTAGGAATGAATTCACCTGATAGTCATTATTGATCTGACTCAATATTTTCTTCTAGTTTAAGCAGTCAGAATCATCATAATCCCTGTATATATCCTCATCATCCTCCCTTTCTTCATGAAAAGCCGTCCTCGGCTTTAGGTAAGCTGAAAGATGGAGAAACAAAAAGAACAACGTGTACGCAAAGTATATGTATATATAACATGTTGTATTAATGTTGTTCACATGAAAAGTATGTCCAGTATACATGAAGCAACTTAAATTGCAGGTATAAGTGAAGTACAAAGAATCATGATCATGGTGAAAAAGAACTAAATAGATAGTCTTGTTCTTCAATATTAAATTCAGTTTTCTCAAAGAAGATCTATGATCAAATTTGTGAACAAGATCAAACCAATTCAATATGTCTAAAAACCAAATTGAATCATGCCATGCTTCAATTGCGCTACTCTGATTATTATGAACATGATCATGTTGTCCAGTATGTAAAATGCAACTCAATTTGCAAATATAAATGAAGTATAAAGCATTAGCACAACTAGGCAATGAATTTCGGGACAAACACAACGAATATGAAAACTTGGGTTCTATTCTAGCAAGATTACAACGATCCAACATAGGTAAAATTACTTGTGTTGGCTGCATTATATCAACTAGACCTGACTTTAGTTTCATATTATCACAAATTTTAGCATATATCCCCAACACAAAATCGTCGACACACAACATGTATGGCTGAAAACAGCATGTTTGAGTTCAGCAATTCGATCACAAGTAATGCATATGTGATCCACAAGAAAAATTGCATGCATGCTATATTCACCAATCAGATTAAAAGTGAAACAAGGAGAATATGTGCTAGAATTCAGAAATGAAATTTCAGAAATCTTATCCATAGCACAACTCATACTCATAGGTTCATTTAGCATGATGGAATACACAATATCAGCAGGTGGTATTCGAGCAAGTATTTCCTTATGTGTTATCAGTACCACATGATCAAAATTTGAATTTGGTAAACTATCACATGGTGCTGAAATAGTAGTGCAAGGAAAATCACAACGAGGCTTCAGTAAAGGAATAGACTCACAATATGTCGCACATGTTGGCTGAAGCTCCAAATCAGTACCAAAGTCATTAACAATCTTCTTAGCTGTAGTAGGTACTACGACATCCTCCTCAAGTGACAATACCAGATCGTGTGATGCAGGTTGTAAAATAGGCGGCTCCCTTTCTTCAAAAGCAACCTGCACATCACAAGATACAACACTAGGAGTAGACATGATTACGTTAGTAGACAACTCACATGTCTCGTTAGTGTCCACTCTCATTTCTGGAATAGGCCATTTGTAGTTGTTCAAAAACATAGAATGTAGAAATTGCTTGAAATCTTCCCAAAGGATTTTTTTACCCATGACACCATACACAATCCTTGCGTCCTTCCACCAACGAGGTACCACTTCATCCACACGTTGGTGAGCAAGAATGTATTCTATATGGCTATTAAACTTGCTATCGAAAGTACGACATCTCGCAAAACCAAATCCCATATCAATTTCCCAAATCTGATATTCTGCGAGTGTGGCGGAACTTTCCAATCGCCACTTGATTATAGTTGGATCATATGCCATGCCAACCACAATAGCTAAATAGTCATGGTAAACATCATCTGATTTTTGCATCACATCAACAATAGTAGAAGTCATGATTAGTACATTAGTGCAAAAACACAAAATTGTTTTGGTGGCACACTCACAACTCACTCAAAAACTGACAAGAAAGCAGATCTTACCGCTCCAAAGTGAATAGTGATGGTTACCAATTCAAAATCAAAGACGGATGCACTGATGTGATGAAGTGAATACCAAAGGTATAGAGAACGATCGCAGGACACACAGGTTATTTATGGTGGAGCTGTAGGTATGGTATCCTAACTACACCGCAAACAAGTCCTAGTGCTGATCGTATGACAAAGACCCACAGAAACACACACGGTGGAGATAAATGGGGCAATTGCAACTATGAAAATGAGCTTAATAAAGTGAGGTATGTCGGAGGAACGCTCATGTTGTAATGCACAAGGAGAGACGCTAGCAATGTCTCAACGAAACATGCACAAGATTGCTAAACTGAGCAGCCCGCAAAGCACTAAGCACGCTAGTCTCATAGGATAGTTTTAGACACAAAGAAAGGCTTACTAAGGCCCACAAGGATAGGTACGCTATGTGGACTCAGTAAAAAAATAAACAAAAAAAGAAGAAAAAAAATTCTCGTACTAGCACAGACTGGTCTGTGGTGCAGCGAGGGTCCAATTTTTTTTTGGATTTTTTGTTGTTGACTCTCACGCACGCTGGGGGGCAGACTTGTCTGCGGTCAGGCGTGCAGTACCGATCCGGATTGATTTTTTTTTCTTTGCTTTCACGTACCACCACAGAAGGGTCTGTGGTCAGGCGTGAAGGAGCGACTAGAATTTTTTTCTCCTTCTTTCAAACGGATCTACAACCTCAGACTAAAAGAAAATAGATCTAATAGATCTAAGACTCAAGAAACACGACAAACAGTCTAGAAATAGTGTAGGGACTCCGACAACGGATCAAAAACAGACGAAAACTAGAAAAAAACTACGACTCGGATTTAGAAGAAAGGCTACATAAAAGGATTACGATCAGCAAATAAAACTCACGAACAGTGTTATCTAGGCTATGGCAATGAACTATGAACCCTAATATTTTTGTGTGGCTTTTTCCGTATAGGACAAAAACAACTAATCTATGGATGGATTTGTGGATTCTTACCGAGGCAACACTGGAAATGTGATACCAAGGTGATATGGGGTGGCCCAATCTTCTCAGCAAGATCTTTTCGATGGTAATGGTGGTTGATAGATAACTAGTGCGTAGCTATGATCTCTCCCGCTCGATCCCTGATGCCAATGCAACAGCTCTCGAACCTTGTAGGATATTCACAACACCACACTCTTGCGCACACAGCCTTGACCATGAACAGTAGTATGCAATCTACTAATTCGCAATGTAACAATAGATCACACTCAATTATAGTTGGTAGATTCGAACACAGGGTAATTCTAGAGGTTCTATGAAAGAAACAACTTTAAAATATTTTAACATGGTCTAAAAACTAAAAACCATGATTTACAGGCCTATATAAAGGCTAATGGCCGTCTAACATAGAGTTAGGGTTAAAACCAAACATATCTCTAACTTTCCTAACTTAAACGGACTTTATTTGTAAACTGACAGAAAACGTCTGTCAACTTGTTTTGGTTGATGCGCACAGCTCGTAACGAACTAGGAGACGTGCAAGTACCCATTGGAAAGATCTCGGAATTATCTTTCCAACAAGTACTTATGTGCTTAATTCGAAGTTGGTATGTGGAAACCACGTCCGTTTCAATTTCAGCACTTCTGTCTGTCCGAATTGAACCTTCCTTGTTGTTCGCCTTCTAACTCTCGGTCACCTTTATTTTGATGATCTTCTCTTGCGCCTTCCTCCCGCTCCTCCCTCGCGCATCCTCGGGCGATCATCATGCTGGGCTCCTCTTGTAGCCCTTCTCCTCCTCGCGCCATGCTTATTTCTCCAACGAACCTGGTCAACATTAATGCATAGACTTAGGTAGTATAAAGTTCTTATAAATGAAAGCATCATGGTCAACTAGGAATGAATTCACCTGATAGTCATTATTGATTTGACTCAATATTTCCTTCCAGTTCAAGCAGTCAGAATCATCATAATCCCTGTATATATCCGCATCATTAACAGTCACAAAAACCGTGGCAGAAGCCTGGCCCAGACAAGGCCTGCTAATTGTTAAGTGGGCTAGCCCACAAGGAGAGCCTAATAAGATTACGGCCCTTTACTCTCACGACGTATACTGTTTGACGTGGCCCATTAATGAACCCTTCTAGGGATCGTACGATTTCAGGCCCGCTACAGTTTCGACCTAAAGAAGGCCCACTTTGGTAGAATAATATGCGGCCCATTAGGGGCCTGTGCCAGAAGGTCCGACACTGTTAAGGCCTGTAGGCAGCCTGTTACTGTTCTTACGACCCGTGGGGTCCGCTCCTGTTCTACCAATTTACTGTTACAGCCTTTTATATTTCTCGGTTGCCAGTGTTAGGATCCTTTACTGTTCTGGCCTTTTACTGTTCTGGCCTTCTACTGTTCCGACCGTTCACTATTTAGGACTTTTGCTCTTATGGCCTTTTACTGTTCAGGCCATTTACTGTTTAGGCCTTTTACTCTTCATACCGTTTTACTGTGTGGGCCCTCTACTGCGCGGGCTTTTTACTGTTTAGGCCTTTTACTGTTTCAGCTCTTTACTGTTCAGGTATATCAATATTTGGGCCCATTACAGTTCGGGCCCTTTACTGTTCTCGCCTATTGCTGTTCAGCCCTGTACACTTTTAGGGCCTTGGCCACTTATGAGGCCCACCAATATACTGACCTGCCACTTACGGCCTTTTAGTGTTTATTTGGCCCATCTGCTGTCCAGCATGTTTGGGTATTCTATAACTATGGTGAAATTGTGGTTTTAAACAGTCCGTTAATATTTCAGCCCGCTAATGGCCGTACTAGGATCACCCTATTACATCAATAGATATTTTTTGAAATTTATTACAGACTAGACTTTCAACAAAATCAAGATGAAGCATTACAGAGACATCACGAGACATGTGTTGGAACAGGGTTTCTACTACAGAGTTTACATCCCCATACAAGTAACAACTAGCATACCATGACAGCTGTAGAAGAGATTATCAAGTAGACGGTTCGTCAAATCTTGTCGATCTTTCAGTTCTTGTATCTGTTCACGTGTAATCGTGATTATTCCATCTATTTGCTCTGTTTCTTGTTCAATTAAATCAATTGTTTGGAGTGCAGCTGTAACACCTCTTTCTGCTGGAAAAACTGAAACTGTGGGCCGATGTAAGCAATAATCACCATCACTGCCGCTTTGTGAAATGGCATCAATACTTAACATAGGATTCCTCCCTTCTGCCCTCATAGCTTCATGTGCGGCCTGAAACAAAGAAAACAAGTCAGCACAGCGTACCAGCTAACTGGCGTCCATCTTATATGTAAAATAATTCAAATTCATCATTGGCTAGGAACAATTAATGATGTGCCTCGTACATCTCTTTCCGGAATAACAAGAACTATCGATGTCCTGGACCGATGTGTACATGTGCCAGTATCATAGCCACTCTGGAAGAAACACTACAAGTTATTTGCATGCTGAAACTAAGACATATTAAGTTAGAGAAGCAAAGCAGGCGAAAAAACACCATGTTTGTTGTCAAATAATTTCAAAATTAGCATTGTCCTAATATAACAAATCAAGCCATCAACATGTGTGTCTCATGCAGACAAACTGAACTAGTGTGGTAATAAATGTAGGGAATCAAGCAACTCGACTCTTTCCCTCATAAACTAATCATATCACTACATAACAAAAATATAGAAATATAACAAAAAGAGGTGCATGAGATTCCTTCAACTGCTTAGAACTGGTCGGGACAACAAAGCATTAACCTAAAATATAAGTATAGCGTTTAAAAATGGTCTATAGTATGAACTAGCCAAAAATGTGACCTACAACCACAGGTGGCATTGCTTTAATCATCGGGCAACTATGATAGTACCTTGGAAAAACAAGCAATAGACCAAGTGTCTTAAATAGACTACCAGAATCATTTCAGACAAAAAAGATATCAACCATTCATTTTCAGTAGCCAAATCATTCAAATATTTTGATCGTCGGGCCAGTAAATAAAAAAAAGAATAGGTCATTTGCTGCCAAAACAATAGTTGGATGCATCCAAAAAGTAGCACAAACCTTCTTTGTAATGCCTACAGCTATTGTATTTCCAACTACTGACAGTATCATTGTACATATAACTAGGCAAGAAAATCTAGTAGAAAAACAAGCAAATGATACATTGTGCACCTGTTGGGGATATACTTTTCGGGTATCCTCATAGTTCCTCACTAACCAGGGTGGCCCACTTCGGGTTAGAGCTTTGCTTCATGGGCGGCCCAGTCAGGGAGAAACACGGAGTCCAATCCGGCTACAAGAAGGCCCAGAAGACTTACCGACTTAGGCGCATAGTGTAACCGACTCTTAGTCGTAGCCGGAGAGATCTCTCTTGTAAACCCTAGGCCGGATATCTATATAAGCCGTCCTTGGGAGAGCCTTTAGGGCACCCAACACTTTAGACTCTCAACTCGCATAGGCGAAACCCTTGTAACCCATATTCTGGCTCTGCCGTATTACTGGATTGCTAGCAGGAGTAGGATCCGTCCAAAGCTGGCGGATTTGAACCTGGGTAAACTTGTGTGCTCACCGTCCCGGAACACCGTACGTCTCACACCCCTCTCTTCTGCACGCCTCGAGGACCCCCTCATGGCATACTTGTCATCAATCCGACGATAGTTGGCGCCCACCGTGGGGCAAGTGAGCTTCGGATCTGCGTTCCGAGTGGAATCTGCAAGAATCAGAATCGGCAAGCCTATCGCCATCAGTCGCATCCTCTACGCCAGCGATGTCCCTCTCATTGTTCTTGACGAGACTTGGATTCCGGCTAGGGAGGTTGTGACTGCCTACACAATCATGTCTTTTGGTGAGATCGATGTTTACATCGGTTTCGCTGAACCTGCCCCACCCACCCCAGCGGTCACGATAGAGGCAGAAGAATCTTCTGGGTCCCCTCTGTCCACGAAGGCGGCAGAGTTCCGGATCTCAGAAAACACTAATCCCACCCAGCCCGCACCAGCTGCGGAGATAGTGGAGAAATCCGAGCCTGAGGAAGACCTAGCGGTTAAAGCCAAATCTAAAGTGAATCTGCTCGGAGAGACCGTATCCCAGATCGACCTACCCGTGGAAGTCGAAATCCAGGAGGAGCATATCAACGACACTGATTCCGGCTCTGATGATGCTGGGACAGACAGGCCTTTCCTAAGGTACACACTGCCGATGCTGGAGAAAACACCGACTCTGTGAGGCAATTGGAACAAATGCCGACGTACCCGCATCCTCGGATGAGTCGATGACGTCAGCAGATTTCTGAAAGTTCTCCGCTGATTATGAAGAGGAGTACAACTCCAAGGCTGCATAAGAAGGAGAAGCCATGGATGAAGGATCCGGGGAACACTCTCCCAAAGCGCAGGATGACATGGACGTCGGAGATAATCCCGAGGTCCAGATGTCCGAAAGTACCGATCAGAGCTTGATTCCGGGAAACGGACCCAAAGCCGTCTTTGCTACCGGCGCTGCCAAGAAGGCAAAGAAGAAGAACAAGAAAAACAAGACCCCGGCGAAAGACCCTCTGACAGAGGAGGTGATTGCCGAGGAATACAAAGAAGACTCGGATGGAGCACTTATCCTAGAAGAGCCGAAAAAAGAAAAATCGGTGGATGGACACGTGATCACTGAAGGTGCGCGTAAACTCATCGATGCGGCATTAACCACACCTATCCCTACAGCTGTAGAACTTACTGCGGAAGAGCTGGATGAAAGGGCCCAACCCCTAGAAGCGCGTCGTCAACAACTCCTAGATGAAGCCAAAAACATCGAGGAGGAGAAGAAACACATGGCAACTAAGGATTACATGTCTCGGTTGCATCAAAAGACACGGAAGCGTCACACCAATGACGACCAATTCCCACATATCCATGCCGTCCTTTTCAGAGATGAGATGGGGAAGCCACGGAAAGATAGCAAAGGAGATTGGGTATATCCAACCCCAGTACAGAACACCGTGGTGGCCCGAGAAATTCTATCGGCTAATCCAGGACCGGAGGAGATCCGTTTGGGTATCAAACTACTCAACAAGGGACTGGAGCAGTAAAAGGTCGCCCTGTCCGGAAGTCAAAAATTACTCTCGGATTCCGACCAATGTCGCACAGATCCGGCATGGGCTGACGTAAGACCCCATCGTGTTCCGGAGCAACATCATCGCCCCAAACGTCAGGAGGAAAATTATTCGAGAACCAGATCATCAGGACGACATCATAGAACTGTGCGTGACTGGAGCAATGTCACCCCAGCGGCTGAGAAAGAGGCCATTGCTGCACTGAATCCGAGGAATCCTCCCCGACGAGAATCCAATGATCGAAGGGGAGAAGATAAAGAGAAACGTCGGGAGGAGAATCATCAAAAAATGCCACCTCCTAGACATGCAAGCCGTCCGGCTGAGCCTCACCATGGTGGGAACGACGGACGAAGAAATGACGGAAACCATGTCGGGACAAGCCGGCAGGGGGCTCGTCGTAGTCAAGACCCTCCCCGGAACCGGAATAATGACATTCCGAACGGAGGCCGGCGGTCAGCCGGAAACTATCCAGCTACCCCACCCTCTCCACCAAACAGTCATCACAACGGCTCCCAAGGAGGGCAAGGAGGACGACATGGCGGAGGAGGTGGTGGCAGAAGCCGAAGTCCGGCTCCAAGGCACCGCAGCCACAGCCGACATTCGGGACGATCTTTATCCCCGAACGACACAAGGCATAGGATCAACTCCAACATAGAGGCGCGGCGCTATGAAAACGATGATATCTACGTGGGCCCAAAGTGCTTCGGACCACGCATCAGAGCTACAAGATTCCCGGAAGGATTTGCTATCTCAAGACATATCCAAGCCTACGACGGCATTGCTAAGCCAGATACCTGGCTACAGGATTTCTTCCAAGCTTGCTGCATCGCTAAAGGCGGAAACTACCTGGTCGCAACCTGATATCTCCCACTTATGTTGTGGAAGGAGGAACGATCATGGCTCAATGAACTTCTGGAGAACACCATCCATAACTGGTATGACATGCAAAGTGTGTTCTTTCGGAATTTCGAAGGCACGTATCGGAGGCCCTGTACGGTCGGAGACCTACAGCGTTGCACCCAGAAAGCCGGAGAAACTTGTCGGGATTACCTCGGACGATGGATCGACACAAAGAACTCCTGTGAAGGAGTAAATGATCAAACTGCGATTGAAGCTTTCATTGCAGGTCTCCCAATTGTTCTACTGCGCCATCGCTTGAAGTGTGACAAGGTCACTGATTTGGGAGAGATGATAGAAACAGCGAGCAAGTATGCAGATGCTGACGATGATGCAGAGGGATTGCTCAATGCCCTAGCTGTGCCTCAGTTGGCAAAACAACCAAAGCAACAGGCTCAGAAGCACAAAAATACCTTAGAAGAAAAACCCAACGCGGAAACGGCAGTGGTCACTGCTACTTTCGGGTCTGGAGGACGAGGAGGACGCTGCGGAGGCCGTGGGCGTGGAACTTCAAGAGTCTAGGGTAGAGGAGACCAGCAACCAGGCAAAACCTACTCTTGGGCCGACATTGCCAATAACCCATGTGTGCATCACCTAGACGCCAATGGGGGCTCATCCCACACCAACGCCGAATGTCGTTTCAATGACGACATCAAAAGAGATGACACCACGAGCTACAAAGCTAAGCGGAAGAAGGGAAAGAAGAATCCCGAAAAGCAAAAAGAGACCAAGGAAGATTCTGACATGGAGGAAGCTGATGCTTCAAATCCCAAGCCGAAAGGGAAGAAAAATTTTCCCACCAAAAAAGACACTTATGTCACTTTCCTCGGATCTCAACCAGCAAAGGTCAAAAAAGTTGTTCTACATGAGCTCAATGCAACAGTTTCGGCTGTCCCCCAGTACCTGGACTGGTCGGAAGTGGCAATCACATTTGACCGTGCAGATCATCCGCCTAAGTTGCACAGGCGAGGAAAATACGCTTTAATCGTCAATCCACTCATTGACGGTTATGGTTTCTCCAAGACTCTCATGGACAGTGGTAGCAGTATCAATATTCTCTATGTCGAAACGCTACGCCGGATGAAGATCTCGAAAACACAGCTGAACCATAGCTCTGTGATCTTTCATGGAGTTATCCCAGGAAGACAAGCCAATTCCATGGGAGAGATCACTTTGGACGTTACCTTTGGAACTCCAAAGAACTATCGGACAGAGGCACTTTCCTTCGATGTGGTCCCGTTCAAGAGCGCGTACCACGCTATATTCGGACGTCTGGCTTACTGGGCTTTTATGGATCGTCCGTGTTACATTTACAATATGATGAAAATTCCAGGTCCCAACGGCGTGATCACCATCAAGGGAGACCCGAAGAAAGCGCGAGAGTGCAAGGATGGAAATGCCGCCTTTGCCGAAGCCGTGCTGCACGCCCAAGAGTACCAGGAAATCAAGAAGAACATAGATCCGTCCGAGATGCCCGCAACGAAGAAGGAGGTGACAAAGCCAAATCCGGAGTTCAAGGCATCAGAAGAGACGAAGAAGACGCCGTTGAAGGATGATGACCCCTCCAAGGTGACCTAGATAGGCATAGGCCTAGGTAGCGCATAGGAAAGCGCACTCGTCAAGTTCCTCCAAGCAAATCAAGATATCTTCGCATGGCAGCCATCTGACATGACCGGAGTACCTAGGGAACTTGCCGAGCACTCTTTAAATGTAAACCCGAATGTTAAACCCATCAAACAATCCTTATGACGTTTCGACAATGAAAAGTGTAAGGCAATAGCTAAGGAACTAGCACGGTTCGAGTTAGCCGGATTCATAGAAGAGGTCATCCACACTGAGTGGTCGGCCAATCCTGTAATGGTCCCTAAAAAGTACACCACTGATTTAAGGATGTGTGTTGATTATACCGCCTTGAACAAGGATTGTCCAAAAGATCCGTTTGCTCTGCCTAGAATTGATCAAGTTATCAATTCTATGGCAGGCTCGGAACTCCTCTGTTTTCTCGACGCATATTCCGGTTATCACCAAATCCGGATGAAGGAATTTGACAAAGTCAAAACTTCATTCATAACCCCCTTCGGAACCTTCTATTTTGTTATGATGCCCTTTGGGCTGAAGAACGCAGGAGCTACGTACCAGTGCACGATGCAGCGTTGCCTCCATGACCAACTCGGACGCAATGTACATGCATACATGGATGATATTGCAGTAATGTCCAAAAAGAAGGAAACGCTGATTTCCGACTTGGAGGAAACATTTGCCAACCTACGAAAATACAACATCATGCTTAACCCGAAGAAGTGCTTCTTTGGAATACCAGCCGGAAAATTGTTAGGTTTCATCGTGTCTTAGAGAGGCATAGAGGTGAACCGGGACAATATCAAGGCTATACTCAATATTTCTAGGCCAACTCGCCTAAAGGACGTACAAAGACTAACTGGTTGCATTGCTGCAGTCAGTCGGTTTGTAAGCCGGCTTGGTGAAAGAGCCGCACCATTATACAAACTCCTAAAAAAGACCAAAGATTTTGTTTGGACTAATGAAGCTGAAGCTGCACTACAAGACCTGAAGAAAGTACTCTCATCTGCTCCTATCCTCGCAGCGCTGGAACCTCAGGAGCCAATGTTGCTTTATCTTGCTGCGACAAATAAGGTCGTTAGCATCGTTATGGTAGTGGAGAGACTGGAAGAAAATCAGGAGCACCTGGTGCAGTGTCCGACTTACTTTGTTAGTGAAGTCCTAACAGAGTCAAAGCAGCGGTATCCACATTATCAAAAGTTGGCTTACGGTGTTTTTCTAGCATCTCGTAAGTTATGACACTACTTTCAGGAGCATCCAATTACCATGGTGAGCACATCTCCCATGAGAGATATAATCAACAACAGTGACGCAACAGGACGCATCGCCAAATGGGGCTTAGAGCTTTCAGCTTTTGATATTGAGTATAAACCTCAGACAGCAATCAAATCACAGATCCTTGCTGACTTTGTCGCTGATTGGACAGAGACGAAGGAGAACATGATCTTCCCTGAGTCGGAATATTGGACCCTCTATTTTGATGGGTCTAAGGCTCGCGGGGGCTGGTGTGGTGTGTAAATCACCCCAAGGAGATAAACTTTTATACGTGTTGCAGATCCACTTCATAGCGACAAACAATATTGCCGAATATGAAGCACTGCTGCATGGAATCCAGATTGCTAAGGATATTGGCATCCGACGTTTGATGTGTTACGGAGATTCGGATCTTGTTGCTCAATAAGTGTCGGATATTTGTAATGCAAATAAGCACATGGAAGCATATAAAGTTGTCGTGGATGATCTATCTAAATCGTTCGAAGGATTTGAAGTTCAACATATCCCTCGAGCAGAAAATGAGGAAGCAGACGCACTGTCTCGGATAGGTTCTGCACGAAAAGAGGTCCCGGATGGCGCTTTTTTAGAGCACCTCAAAGTTCCCTCAATAAAGGGAGTAGATGAGGAATATCCGACCAAATCCGACTCACCTTTGATAGCAGTTCTGGCTGTAATTCCCAGTTGGACTCAACCCTACCTCGATTATTTGGTAGATGGCAAATTACCCGAAGATGAGGTTTTGAGCCGGCAGATTATCCGACGAGCAAAAGCCTATACTATTGTTAAAGGTGAGCTCTATAAGCGGAGTGCTTCTGGGGTTTTTCAGTGATGTGTATCTCCGGAAGAAGGAGTGGAAATCTTAAGAGAAATCCACAAAGGCGAGTGTGGTCACCATGCTGCAGCCAAATCTTTAGTGGCAAAAGCTTTTAGACACGGATTTTTCTAGCTTACAGCTCAGGCAGATGCTGAATGACTAGTCAAGACGTGCAAAGGCTACCGAAAGTACGCCAAACAAGCTCATATTCCGGCTGATTAGCTGCGAACAATACCTATAACATGGCCCTTTGCGGTATGGGGGCTTGATATGGTAGGACCTTTTAAACGAGCTCCAAGTGGATTTACTCACCTCTTAGTGATGGTGGATAAATTCACCAAATGGATTGAGGCTAAACCTGTCACTAGTAGTGATGGAGCAATAGCCAAAAGATTTGTCGAGGATGTTATAATCCGGTATGGTTATACACATAGCATTATCATGGACAACGGGAGTAACTTCTCTATGGGAGAATTGGCTGAATTCTGCAACGAGCAAACTATCCGGCTTGTCATTGCGTCAGTCGCACATCCACAGGCTAATAGACAAGTCGAAAGAGCAAATGGTTTAATCCTACAAGGCCTAAAACCGAGACTCGAATCACCACTACAACGTGCTGTGGGGGCTTGGGCAGAGAAATTACCCTCTGTAATATGGAGTTTACGAACAACTCCAAACAGGTCAACCGGATACACACCTTTCTTCTTGGTCTATGGTGCAGAAGCAGTTCTTCCTAGTGATTTGATTCACACCTCTCCTAGAGTGTCCACGTATATTGAAGAGGATGCCGAGATTTCTTGACAAAATAATCTCAACTTAGTCGAAGAAGTTTGTGTCGTTGGTGAAATGAGATCTACAGCCTATCAACAGAAGTTACGCAAGTATCATAGCCAGAGAGTCCGAAATAGATCTTGCAATAAAGGTGATTTGGTTCTCTGGCTTGTGCAACAAAGAAAGCACAAACTTTCCCCAGTATGGGAAGGGCCCTTTTTAGTTAGTCGAGTATTACACAATGGATCGTACTACTTAACTGACATGAGGCCAGTCAAAGAAAGACCTGCTACTAAGAAGAGAAATAGAGCTAGAGGCAGTACAAATCTGTATGAGTTAGACAGATCGTGGAATATTGCTCAGCTATGTCCCTTTTATTCTTAGTTTATCGTTATTTGTAAACATATATATGTACATGTTCTGTGAGAAATAAAAGTTTTGGTTGCCTCAATTTTTTATGAGAAGTTTTTACCATCTTATTTCTGAATGATCATGTCATAGTCGAAAATCCCAGAATGCTTGAAAGTACATTATGCTCATGTTCGTTCTGGTTTAGATTTCTAATTCTAAAACTGCTACCCTCGGGTATAACTCTAAAAAAATTTAGTCTTTACTTCGGTTATTTATTTGATTGCTGGATGCGGGCATTTTCTGAGTAGTGAATTGTTGGTACTGGAAGCCGGCTTTGTTTCCGAGTTTAAACTGGTTTAGCAATTGAGCTCCGTTGCTCGGCAAAGTTTCCGGCAGAAGGTTTAGCCAGCTCACGAAAGGGACGAGGTGGAAAGCCAGATAAACGATAAGTATGGACGAAAAAATACAAGTGCTTATGTAAACATTTCAGGCACGCAAAAAAAAGTTAAAGCCAAAAGTGCTGAATAGATCAAAAGCTTAGCACTAGCAAAATTATAGTACTGCATATTTACAGACCCATCATATTTTTCAGAATAACACAAATACTTCTATTAATCTATGATGCAGGAGAGGAAGGAGCTGCCGGCTCGCTGGATACACCGCCTTGGTATGGTTCCGAGATGTCCACATCCGAGGTGGTGCGTTCATCATCAGAAACTTCTGCTGATTCTTCTAGAGGAGGAGGCGGAGTATCCACGCGGGTGAAGAAAGGGGTCTCGTAGCTGGTAAAATTAGCCACGTGACATCCATATCCGGCGCAGGAGTGCATGATGGCTTGAAGGTCCTGCTCCTGGCCGTCTTCATCTACTTTGCAGTACCCTCTGGTCACTTGCCATATTTCCATGTTTCCATGGTGGCTCATGACCATGGTGAGAGCGTTTTGCGCCATAGTACACGCGTAAGACATGTTCCAATCCCGGACAAGCTGCGGCATATCCTTTGCCTTGTCCCGCACCTGAAAATCCGACATGTTGTGCATGTCCAGAATCTTGAGAGCTTCACCGATGTCCTCAAGGGATTGGCAGAAGTCATGAAGCAGGTCACCGACTTGGGTAAGCCGGTGGGTGTGGGGCTCGGTGGAGGAAGAGTCCGTCAAGTTCAGAGGACCTATACACAAAACAAGTCAGGAAAAATCCGACATTGATAGAAGTCGAAGAAAGTGGAAAAATCAGGCAGATGGAACGTACCAAAAAGACGTCGTCAATTTTGGTCTTCTCTTCCCGAAGACTCTGGAGTTCAGCCCGGAGCGCCTCGGAAAGGTCCCTCTCTCTGCTAAGCTCATTTTTGAGGTTCGAGATTTTTTGATCTTGAGCAGCGATCTTGCGATCACGCTCATCAGTAGCGATGGAGGAGGACTCGAGAACTTGAGCTATGCTCTTCTCATGATCCGCCTTAAGCTTATCCAGCTCTTGGTGAAGCTCCTTGTTCTCCACCACCAAAGTCTTTAGGTTCTCGGCCTCTTCAATCATGGCGCAGGATTGTTTTACCAGCGCTGTAAGTCAAAAAGAAAAACAGTTCAGAAAAAGTTCGACTATGAAAACATGAAAGACAAGGCTTGAGTCTCGAAATGTTCACCTTCAGCCTCATCCTTGGAGACCTTAAGTTCAGCATTTTTAAGTCGGAGAGCCTTGATCTCTCTCCGCTTATCACAGACATTCTTCAATAAATCCTGGTTATAGGAACATACTTTCTGTAAGTCAGAATACCCAAAGTCAGAAAGCTACTAAAGACTCGGGCTAATATTTTTGCTAATATCAGCACGAGCTTGGGGCTAGACTAGTTCATTCTTTGGCATCCTAATGAAGGATAAACCCGGATTATTTATCCTACTTCATGCTTGGGGGCTAGAGGATATGATATGAAACAAAGGAAAAACAGGAGTTGGAATTCTGACTTACATATTGTTCGCGAGTGAGTTTATCCAAACTCGCGTTCACTTCAACGGCAACCTTCTCGGCGAGAGTCAGAGGAATCACTGGTGCTATTGGAAGCTCACCGGTCCTTATCCTCTCGTAACGAAGGTGCACCTGGGCAAGAAGGTCGGAGAACTTGATGTCATCTTCCTCTTGTGCTTCTTCTTCGGCAGATAAGTTTCTTTTCTCCAGGCATTGCCTAGCTAGCCGCTAGATCTCTTCAGCAGATTTCCGGGACAGGCCAAACTTGGCAATTCCCGGATTGCTGATAAGGTTTTTGGCGAAGGTTTCTGCCGAGGGATCATTACCCAAAGAGGGTTCACCCTAATCTAAATCTGACTCACCCATGGTGACATCAGTTTGTGATTCAAGGATCGTAGGCTCCGTGGAAGGAGCCGGATCTTCTGCGACGATCGGAGAAGGTATGGTCACCGGCATTGCAGAAGGTTGAGGGGCAGGAGTCGGAGGAGCCACGGAAGGAGAAGCTATGGTAAGCTTCGTCTGACACAAGGGCTTCGAAGAAGTTCCCTTCCCCTTTCCCTTGATGAGCGGTTTTGCTCTGAGAATGTAGTAAAATCAGAAACATTACATCTCGGAAGAAAATTCGAGTAAAGTGCAAAGGCGGAAGTTGTGATTGAAAGTTACCTCTTCATGATGGGCACCTCCTTTGTGCCAACAACCACTGTCGAGCTTTGCGCTTCTTGAGCGCGAGGTCCGGCAATGGGACCACCTCTATCTCCTGAGAGAACTCCGGAGGATATCCTTCGAGCGGAGCAAGTTCTGACTCGGGGAGGTCAGCAAGCTGAAAAGAAGAAAACATATCAATATTGCAATGGAATTCGAAGATTGAAACACATAAAAAGGTGTACTGTTAGAAGCTTACCGACACTAAGGGGTTTTCCACCGTATGCATATCCAGAGAAACCCCCGGGATCCTCCTCTCGATTCGCTCCCTAATCAGCCACTTGATCTGGCTTATATAGCCCTATGTGGTGTAGGCTTTGGGGCTGATGCAGAGGGAGTCTTTCTTGGACGACGTGATGGAGTGCATCAGTCGAGTTCCGTGGTACTGAAGGGGCTGGATCCGGCGTGAGACCCAGCATTGGACCAAGTCGGATCCCTTCAGTCCCTTGTGTTTGATCAAGTATTCGATCCGCCTCTTAGCGAGGATCAGATCATCAGTGAGAGCCGGAGGAGCCTCGTCCCAGGACGGTTAGGCCGTGGCAGCTCCGTCGATGAAAGCCGGCAAAGCAGTGGCTTTGCTAGGAGCCGGAATATCCTTATGGTAAAAGAATGTGGCTGGCCATTGTTTGACCGAGTCACTGGCTAGGATTTTGGGATATGCACGCTCGCGTCTAAGCGAAAAACTAATAGTACCGGTAATGTAAGGAACACCGGCAGTAATAGAGTTTCTCCGGACATGAAAATAGTACCGGAATAAGGTCAAACTCGGCCTAATGCCGAGAAAACCCTCACACAAAGAAGCGTAAGCGCTCATCTCTAAGAGAGAGTTGGAAGGAAGATGATGGAGTTGAACTCCGTAATGATCAATCACCTCGGAGAAGAACTCCCAGGGAGGAAACAACAAACCTCTGTCGAGGTGGGTGCCGAAGTGGACCCGCTCGCCGGCGCGCGGGTTGGGGACGGTTTCCTCGAAGCCACTCCGCCAGTCGCTGGCGTGGAGGATCCCTTCCTTCTCCATGTTCTGGAGCTTCTCATTGTCGAGCACGCAGGGGATCCAGAGCCCGCGGAAGCTTTCCTTCTACGCCACTGCTTCTGTCGCCGCCGTCGCTGCCGCTGCCGCCAAGCCGGAAGAGGAAGAAGAGGCCATTTCTCTGGTGAGTGGTTGACCTAGAATGGGCGATGCTGGGAGTTTTTTGGGAGGGGAACGGAGGAGCTCTGTGCGTGCAGCGAGATTGGGAGGAGAAGAAAAGGCAAAGGACAGGTGAAGAGAGAAGGAGAAGATCCTAACCCCTTACATCCACCTAACTGTGCCAAGATTCGTGCAAATGCTACAGTGTAACCACCACGCGTCGTGGAAGGAACTGGGAAGGACCCACGCGATGATTACGTCGCCTCGATCTCCACGCACGCATTGAAACGGCGCCTCGGTTCCACGAACCGCGGACCCACCAACGGTCGTGCTGACGGAATGCCTGTCAGATGACGTGACTTGACCATGACTTGTGTCAGGTGGCGTTAGAGACCAAGTTTCGTCTTAGTTTGAAATCAAGCTGGAAAATCCGAGTAACCTGTTGATAGGTCCGACTTATTTTTTAAGACCCGGATCGTATTTTTTATTGTGAAGTTTCAGGAACCCTTCAAGATTCTTCAAGCCAAAGATTAAGCTAGACAATGATAAATCCGACTTTTGATCTTGGAGGCCTCCGGGGGCTGCTGTTGGGGATATACTTTCCGGGTATCCTCATAGTTCCTCACTGACCAGGGTGGCCCACTTCGGGTTAGAGCTTTGCTTCACGGGCGGCCCAGTCAGGGAGAAAGATGGAGTCCAATCCGGCTACGGGAAGGCCCAGAAGACTTACCGACTTAGGCCCATAGTGTTACTTGTAGTTCAAGATGTACTCTGTAACCGACTCTTAGTCGTAGCCGGATAGATCTCTCTTGTAAACCCTAGGCCGGATATCTATATAAGCCGTCCTAGGGAGAGCCTTTAGGGCACCCAACACTTTAGACTCTCAACTCGCACAGGCGAAACCCTTGTAACCCATATTCCGGCTCTGTCGTATTACTAGATTTCTAGCAGGAGTAGGATCCGTCCAAAGCCGGCGGATTTGAACCTGGGTAAACTTGTGTGCTCACCGTTCCGGAACACCGTACGTCTCACACCCCTCTCTTCCGCATGCCTCGAGGACCCCCTCATGGCGTACTTGTCATTAATCCGACGACAGCACCTTGCAAGGTCAATGAAGTATTTAAACAATGTATGTCTAGGAACCATGTCAGAATATAGCATTGATGCAATCACAAGTCAACTAAAAATTCATCGGAACCATAACCAATTGAATCATATGGTGGCTAATATTAAACTCGCAAGATCATCTGATGATGTATAGATTAAAATCCCTTGTTTATTATTAATCAAACATTGTATTTCTCACAGAAATTGCCATCCCTAGTTTCGGACTGATGGGGCTCAAACTCGCAGCTTCGCCTTGACAGGGCGGTGCTCTGACCGTTTAAGTTAAGAAAATCATTACATTGCTTTAATGACGAGCAAACTAAAGAATCAAATTGGCAATAGACTCTATATGTGCATCATGTAGAGTAGCTATTGAGGTAATGAATTAAGCAATCAAACAACAGGTGCACGATAGACTTCCAGATCATATTAACATGGTCATAGTATATATATAATAACTGGGGATCATATTAGATGATAATAGCTATGACAATCTTACTATGAGTAGTTTAGATAGAACTCCCTCCATTTCAAAATATAAGATGTCATGGATTTTGTGAAACGAGTGTATCTAGACACCCTTTTGTGTTCGTAGAGTAACTTGGACTAGTATTGTATGCATTTTCACTAGTCCAATACTCCCCACGAAGACCAAGTAATTTATACTAGTCTCATACATATAACAGTAGACTATGTTACTACCTCCAGAGTGCATATAAGCTCAATCATGGTGGCGATCTCTAATATTATAATAGAATATAGATTAGCATAAAAGTGGATATACTTCAATCGCCACCACCTAATCATGGTCTAGTTAACGTATATATATATATATGTACATAGAAGATCATTAGTCAAATATAGCAAAAAGAGATCTCCACCATGATTGAGCAAGCAAATTAAATTACAAATTAAGGGATTTACGTTCGGTCTTTGTGCAGTACTGTTAAAGGTCATCTTGTTCTAATCATTGGCCAACTCATGTGGTGCCGACACTAGACAATGTGACTACCTCCAGAGTGCATTCAAACTCTTAGTTATAGCAGAAAAATACAATAATAGACTATAAATTACCATAAAAGTGGATATACTTAAATTACCACCACATAATAGATAGATAGATGAACACAGGTTAAATATAGAAAGAATAGATTATCACCAAAATCAAGTGAGCACATTGAATTATAAATCGAGGGATTTATGTCTGGTTTTTGTCCAATCTTAGTTAAGGTCAACCTTGTTCTAATAATTAGCGGAATCATGTGGTACCTCGTACAAACAAGCATCTGACATTGTGCACATCTCAGTAAAAACAAGAGACTTACTATTTATTTTTGTGTAGTCCTGTTGGAGGACATCCTGTTGTCAGTTCGTTCTTTGAAGACATCCACTGCATCGAGTACTTGGATAGACGATCCATCTACTTTATTGTTGCTCCTCTGTATATAGGTTTAGGCCACTCATTCACATAAAACAGGTTTGCATTCAGCAATACAAAGCAACAGGTACTTACAAGATTGTAGGGGTGATTCACTCTATGATTCTCCGTGTTCCCTGTGAGAGGAAATAATATCAGATAGTGGTTGTTGCTGTTTACAAAGAACTAGATAGACATTATAGTATAATCACTTGTGAACACGTAGAGCAGCGAATGGTGGAATATAAACTAACATTTAAATGACATAAAGATTGCCATGGCGACAAAATAGAATGCAATTATAGTCACTCCTTAGCACGAACAAGAGAGAAATTACAATGATTTAACTTGTGAAATAGGATTGCCAACAAATATGAGAAGTGCCATAAAAAGTGTCACCTTCTACAGAGTAGGCAGTTACTGTACTAATATTTGGACAAACAAGATAGACATTACAATGGTATATCTCGTGAACTTATAGAGCTGGGAATGCTAACTCATCTGTGAAGTGACTTAAAATGCCATGAATTACATAATAGAAGGTAGATACTGCTGCTACAGAAATTATAATTGAGAAACTTGAATTTATAGAGCAGGGCATGCAGATAACCATGTTAAGTGCCTTAAAACATGCCATGTAATACTACATCCAATCAAAAGTAACTAAGGCATATAAATTTTTCGCAAGTCAATCGACGCAAAAATGGACCAAGTTTGCAGAACATACTAGGAACATCTACCATACCAAACCAACGCCATTCGATACATCAGAGTATATATTTTCATAGACGCAAATGCCATAAATTAACCCTTAATATGTTTTCTATGAGCTTGGTAAAAGTCATCATTGTTTGACTTTAAAGTTGTATAGGCCTTGTTTTACGGAATGGATATACTCCCTCCATTTCAAAAAGTATAAGTCATCATCTAGACCACTTTTAGTGTGTAGGTTCATGTACGTTTGGAGTAAACCTACTCACTAAATGGTGTCTAGATACACTCCTATCACAAAGCTAAAACATCTTATATTTTGAAACGGATGGAGTAGTACACAATGGGCGGCAGCTACTGTCAGAGCTTAACTGAAACAAACAATAATGGCATAACTTGTAGCGGTAATGCAAAACCAACAAGTTCAATGACATAAAATTTGCGATGAATTACATAAGAGAAGGCAATTACTGTTTACTTAGAACAACCAGATTGAAATTAAAATAACCTAAATTCTGAACTTGTAGAGCAGGGAATGTTAACCTACATGTTCAATGGCTTAAAACTACCAATGAACTCCAAAATTACATGCAGTCAGTATTGTAGCAATAGACAAAGCAAGTGCACATTATGATGACATAACTTGTGAACTTGTTGAACAGGTAGACAACCTCAAATGTTTAGTGAATTAACATTTTCCATGAACTGCATAATACCAATGAACTCTAATGATGTCTGTTTTGTTCTACTAAAATTGTTTATGTATATTAAGAGTAATTGTTGGTCAAAGAAAAGCACGCATAACAAGGACGCCTTATACCTCGAAACAGAAGGAGTAGTTCAACGCCTGGATTTAACATAGACTACACCGGATATATCAAGGGAGAGTGGGATATCAATTAAGCCAGTATTGAGGCAGGAATTTACCACCAATACATAAATGCAGTTCACTATCGCAGGCTCATACTTGCTATATTGAAACAAACGAACAAGCAGATCTGGTTTACCTAGGCCACGGCGTCGTTTACACATACACGGCATCTTTGCGGGTGACATCAAGGACGCCGAGGGTGCCCGGTAGTGGTGCGTCGGTCTGAAGTAGATAGATCTCGGTGGCATCTGTGAAGAAGATCTGTGGAGGTTGTTTATGGGTCTGGCTTGCTTGAAAAAGATGGCCGGTGAAGGAGATCCGGTGTAGTGCACGGCATCGTCGGTGAAGCAGATCTATTACGACCAATTATGGATTCGAGGCGCTGCACAAGAGCGTCGGTGAAGCAGATCTAATGCAGCACACACCAGCGTAGGTGAAGCAGGTCAGGTGTTGTGGACTAGGGAGTCGGCAAAACTAACACGGTTGTATGGAAGAGGGTGTCAGGCGAACTAGGGTTCAGTAAGGTGGATGTCGGTTGATCCCGTAGACTGATCAGGAGTATATGGTATAGAGGTATGGCGTGTAGGCCGGCGAAGTGTGGTGGTGCAGGAGCCGGAGGTGGGATAGGGGGTTTGGGGTGGCGTGTGGGCCAGCAAAGTGCGGCGGTGATATTCCGGTGCGGTGGTGTGGGAGCTGGAGGTGAGATAGGGGGTTGGGTGGCGTGTAGGCGGACGAAGTGTGGCGGAGATGATAACGGTGTGCTAGTGCAGGTGCTGGAGGTGAGAGGGGGTTGGGTGGCGTGTAGGCCGGCGAAGCGCTACGGGGATGGGCCGGTGCGGTGGTGCAGGAGCCGGAGGTGAGAAAGGGGTTAGGGTTTTTTGGAGTGCTTTGGAGGAAATGGCGTCGGTGGAAGGTGGACTACCCAGCTTCAGAGCAGTGGGGACCCCTGGCCCCCCGGGGGGAGGGGGATTACGAACCATACTCACGCCCTGACATTAGTAGATAGGCCATTGTCAGGGGTAGAAAAGGAATTTCGTACGGCTACAAGTTGGGGCGTGTGACCACTCGAAATATTTCGGTGGAGGTGAGACGGGAGAATTTATCGCTCTAGGATTTTGAATTTGGCTATACAGTTCAAAACATATAGAATAATAATATCCCATCCTATCCTAGGAGTATCTATAGTCCAATGACTAAAAAAATAGTTTACAGTAATGTCCTAGCCTTTCTAGGTACGAAATATTTCCGGAGCCATTTCTAGAAAAATAAGGTCTCTACCTTCGGCTCAATTACGTACACACATGAAGGTAAGATGAACTAGAGTAGTATGTTTTCCACTATGACCAGTCTAAGAGGATCTCTAGTGGCTAGTTTATCCGATAGTCTAAGTCAAATATAGGCAATTTTTTTAAATAATACAAATTATTTAATCAATATCACAAATAATACACAAAATTAGAAATTTTGAAAATAGCACGGTCTCGGTAGTTCAACTTCCGACAAGTACTAGTCAGTAGTTCAACTACCGATTAGTACTAGTCGGTAATTGAGCAACCGAAAAGTACTATTTCTAATTTTGTTCAATTACTGATAAGTACTAATCGGTAGTTGAACTGCTGACTAGTACTTGTCGGTAGTTGAACTACCGAGGCCACGCTATTTTTCAAAATTTCTAATTTTGTGTATTATTCGTGATATTGATTAAATAATTCGTATTACTTAATTTTTTTTAGCCAAATATAGACCACCATGGACCAAAAAATGCATTAGGTGGCTTGTGTATCCGGTGGTCTAAAATTTAGACATCCTCCAAACAGGCTACTCGTTGTCCATATTTGGACAACCGAGCCACCATGTCTAAAGCAAAGTTGGTCGCTCGCGAGCTCGCTCCCGCGCCAAATCAGAGCATTTGTTGTACTGATTTGCTATGTATATTGACTATTTGTGTGCAGATGGACATATAGACTATCAAATTTAGACTATCCACTAGAAAACTAAAGTCGTGTAAAAAGGAACCTTTTTACACCATTATTTATAAAGTGAAGATGTAGACTATCAAATTTATACAAGCCACTAGAGATGCTCTAAGGCCTTCCATAGCGTGGTCGATTCCTAATAGATAGAAAAGTTGCCACCTCATAAGCGATGCCTAGAAATTCTTTTGAGGCACCGAGCTCACAATGTGATCACTTTGGCCAAAAATAAATAGCTGTCCCACAACATGATAAACAAATTAACTAGACCAATCTCCATGGCTTATCTTTGGTGAAGGTCCTCTCAACAACATGCATAGTACACATATATTGCTATTCTATTGGGTGAAGAGTTTGGGGCATCGGAGCACCTAGGTGCTCCGGTTCCCTAAAAAATTTGGTGGCATCGATCGGGCAACAGAGGGCACCGGTGCTTGATTCTTGTAAAGTGATTTGGGCACCGATTTTTTCACACACTGTAGAAGGCCTAAGAGACTACCAAATTTAGACAAGCAACTAGAGATCAAGGCAAAAAATACTAGCGTGCTATTTAATTTAGTGTGGCTTTTCTCCAGATGATATGAAAGTTATAGCGTGCTAATAACGCGCTATTTTACAGAACATATTTTTGTAAAAATTTAAAAATATAATAGGTATATCATGAATATAAACGATTTCAGCATGTAATGAATTGCCTAGAGTAATACTTCCACATGCATAATCGATTCCGGCACTATCTAAGTTGGAGGATAACCGGTAGGGCTGAATCTAGGTATAGCGCCAGGTGCTGCAGGAGGAGGCAGCGGCTTGACAAGATCACTTAAGTTTAACAATTAAATTTGTATTGTATGTTAGCTTACTCGACACATTCATCATATGTTATCTTACTCCACACCCGCCAACAAAAAAATAACGCCCTATACTTGAAATAGCGCTAACGCTATGATGTTTTAGCGCGATATAGCATGCTATTTAAAAAATAGTGCCATACCGAGCAAAATCTTTAAAAAATATTATGCACTCTTCAAATACGCTATATCACGCTACATAGCGTGAAATAGCACACTATTTTTTCCATGCTAGAGATGCTTTAAGACTGGTCTGAGTGGTAAGTAACTTGGAGTAGTAAGACCATGTACTACGTGTATTCGGTTCAAAGCAAAATGTGTCAGAGTTAGGAACCAGTGGTGTTTTGCTACAACGTGTGAAGTCACTTTTTATTTAGAGCCTGATGAGTGTGTTAGCCATGCAGTTCTATTTTATGTGCATCCTCTCTCTACAAAGCTAACATCTCTCTCTACCATGTGGGCCTAATGCATTGCTCATGACAGATCCAATTCTTTGAACCGCATTGACTTGTTGGTTCGCTTATTTTCTCTCATGCATTGAATCGCTTGTATGGTTCGCTAAAAAATGTATGGAACCGAACCATGTAGCCCTTTGGTTCGCTTTGTGCTCACATAGTGTATGGTCTAATATTCATACATTGTGCTAAAGACTATCAAAAGTACTCCCTTCGTCCAGAAATAACTGAGTTGGTTTTGTCTAGATTTGAATATATTTAGACGCATTTTAGTGTATAGATACATTCGAATGTAGGCAAACCCAAGTAAGTTATTTATGGATGGAGGGATTAGTATTTTTTAGATGCTAAAATGGAAAAGAAGATCCAACTGCTGGCAATGTTGGGATTCGAGAGTCTTGATCCAACGCTAGAAATGTGTACGAATAACTTTGAATTTGACCGTTGGATCAAGACTCGTGAATCCCAACATTTCCAGCCATTGGATCTTATTTTCCATTCTAGCATCTAGAAGATTTTATTGATAGTCTTTATCACAATGAATGGTATGCACAAAACTCAAAACACACTTCTCCATCATTCTAGAATCTTCTCCCTCATTTCTCTAGACCATGTTACCAGAATTTTCAAGTTTTAGATAGCTAATAATCGTTGACTTCTAAAGATATAAAAGTACAAGAACCAAATATACACCCATACTTTATAGATGTTGATCAAATTTATATTTTTTATGCTTTACATATAAAAAATTTATAAAGTGGTGATATGTCGGACGCCTAGGTACTATTCAACACGAATCCAGCTCCTCTGAACCATTGGATCTAATAGCCCAACGGTCAGGATTGGTGCTATGGATCCAATTCAAAACTGCTCCATTGTAGTAGTAGAGAGAATACAGTCTACTATGCTATGAAATTTTGGGGGTGGTGATATGATGGTTCTCAAAATTGGTGGAGTTTGTTGTAGGTACTATTCAACACGAATCCATGTGCTATGAACCATTGGATTTAACAGTCCAACGGTAAGGATTGGTGCTAAGGATCCAATTTAAAACTGCTCCATTATAATGGTAGAGATATAGTGGTAAAGATAAGATAAGATAAGAAATAACTAGTGAGTTGCAAGTGCCTTGCACGTGAGAATCAGATAATATAAGTATGACATATCATTTTTATATAAAATTATAGTAGTACGTGAAGCTCAAAAAATATTTATACTTTCGAGCTACGTTCATAAAGTATCCCGTGTGTTTGGTTCTTGTACTTTTTGTATAATCTATAAATCAACCTATAGCCATAAATAATCCACGTCCGTAAAACTTATCCGTAAATAAATTATATTCTGTAGGAGTACGTGGGCGGGGTCAGGGGAAATTGCATGCCCTTTCGTCTCTAGAACCGCTCATGCATGCATCTCCCGATCTTCCTAGCGGTTCCTTTCTTCTCTATCCCATTCCTTTTCTGTCACCTGGCCGGACCTCTGCAAAACAAAAGAAGGCACCAATCACAGTCCATGGCCGCGTCGTTGGACAAGATGTACTACTTCGTGGACCCTGGCAACACCACACTACAGGTGGCGTATACCAACAGAGCGTCGGTGGTGAACGATTACATCGAGAAAATCCAAAAGCTCCTGGAGGAAATGGACGACAAGATTGTTGGTCTCGATGTCGAGTACACCAACGAGCAATCATCTATGCATAAGGCTGCTATCGTCTAGCTATGTGTGGGCATGGATTGCCTGGTCTACCACATCTGCCAGGACGACCAGCCATGCTCAAAGCTAGCAGAGTTCCTCGCCAACCCTAACATTTCCTTTGCAGGCGTTGACATCGGCAACGACCGTATCAGGCTTAGGCGTTCTCTAGTACCAGTGATGAACTTCGTGGACATCTAGAAGAGGTGGAAGCCTGTCGGCTCCACGAATGAGAAGGATTCTTTGGCTAACTACATGGTGGCCCTCATAGACATCCGTTACAAAGTCATGAAGAAGGAGGATGTGGACCACAAGCAGTGGGGGAACATGCCCCTAACCCAAGAGCAGATCAAGTATGCAAGCCTCGACGCCTACACGACCTATGAGGTATACAGGCGGATAGGGAACTTCAAGAGGGGTCAACAAACTCTCGAAATGTTCAACCAAAAAAAAGAACTAAGGAAGAAGGGCAAGGGCAAGGGCAAGCAGACGAAAGAAAAGACGAAGACTCAGAATGGTACACCATGTGACCTACGAGTATATCTTTGCGTGTCGGTATATCCTTGCTTGGTACTACTCCTACTTGTACTATACTACTCGCAGAAGTTAATGCATGTATATACTGACGGCATGCAAGGGGAGGAGGCAAGAATTGATACAAGGAATCGCAGCAATTTCTTTTATTTTGAATGAATTGTCTTGTCAATCAACAACCATGGCAGATTATAATTTTATAGGCGGAGTACTACTGAAACACAGAGGGTGAATGGGCACCTGAAAAACTGCTAGTAGCACTGTAGCAGCAGAATCGCAAGATGAACATTTGTCGATTGCCCGAATCTTGAGTTAGTACAGTCTAAACATATATATTACTACTACCTGCTACTGCCTCCGTCCCAAGGCCTAAGGCCTATAATTTTTTTGAAAAGGCTACTGAAAGTTTGACCAAACTTTTTGAAAAAACTATCAAGAACTATGATATTATAAAGATACCACGTGAAAATATGTTTCATGATGTATCCAAGGGTATATATTTCATATTGTAAATATTAATATTTTTTCTAAAAAATTGGTCAAATTCACATAGTATGACTTTTTCAAAAAATTATATGCCTTAAGCCTTGGAACGGAGGTAGTATGTACTAGTACTACTACTAGCAAAAAACCACCATCCCTACTGCAGAAAAAACATGATTTCTTCCAACCAAACTAGTACTATTCCAAAAATGGCTATATTTACTTGTCGCAAAAATGGATGTATCTAGACATGTTTTAGTGCTAGATACGAGTACATCCAATCCAGTGACAATTAATATGAATCGAGGGGAGTACTACTACTACCATACTCCACTATTGTACTACTAGTAGTAGTAGTAGTACATACTAGTACTCCTGAATGTATGTTGACCAGTACTCCTACCTTTGTTTGGGATTATTAGGCCAAAGAGCATTTTAAAATTGTTAGAAATTATAAGACCTATCCTCTTTATTGTCTTAATTCCCGTGACTCATTAATTTAGATATCTCTATTTTCTCTCAATCTCCCAATGCATGTTGTTTCATCTCTCATCATGTTCCCCTTTTTTATCTAGCGTCTCATGCATGTAAAACTAGTCGTGCATGCATAAATTAATTAGATTTCATCTGCTTGGTAGTATTGCGAATTAGCCCTCTGGCCTTCCTAAACAGAGAGCCTTAATACTATTCAGCTCACTACTCAGCAGAGTACATCCATTGATGCACCCAACCCATCGGAAGTTAAGACTTCATGAAAAATACTCAGGAGAGTACTACATCCACGAACTCATCTAGTACCTCCATTTCAAGGAATAAGGCGCACGTGCGCTCCAAAGTAAAGTTTGACCGAATAAATGGAGCAACTAAAATTTACATATATGTGTAAAATTTGTTTTGTTGAATTCGTATTGAAACAACTTTCCAATGATGCTAAATTTGTACAGTATCAACATTCTTTATATATATTTAGAGTAAATCTTGGTCAAACAAAAAACAAAAATAAGGGAGCCTTATTTATTAGGATGGAGATAGAGTACTAGTACTACAATATCCACCATTCCTGGTATGCAAACGATCATTCTAGAATTAAACCAATTAACAGCAGCTTACATCACCACTATAACTCGGCGTGAAAGAAGAAACACAGCTCCTTTGAGGTAGCAGGACCGACCAGGTAATGAGGCGGCGCCGCCAGGTAAGACTTAAGGTCCTCAAACGTGACCTCGCCCGGCTTAGCGGAGCTCGGCGCGTCGAGCTCCACCATCACGCTGCCGGTCCTCCTCCTACCGTCCGTCTAGGAGGGCAGTGGCGGGCATTCCGCCCACATCCTTACCCTGTACTCTGGCAAGTCACCCATCGCGGCCCTAACACAGATCGTAGACACGAGGGGGCCATTCTTACCGAGCCAATCGTCAGAACAAACATGGCGCCGTCCTGCTCCCCAACGATGATGAGCCGGCAAGACAGCTCGCCCGACAGCGGAACCAGCTCCTGGAAAGCTTTGGTGGTGGCATACTGGATCTTGTGCACTTGGATCGAGTGGACCACTTCAAGGTGGGCGACGAGCGCTAGCGGCAGGGCGGCGAAGTCGTAGCCTGTCTCCGTCCAAGTGCAGGGAGCGTACCGGCACATGATTTCGTGCTCGTGGAGTTCGTAGTAGGGCAGCAAAGTATTGTAGCCTTTGTGGGCGCACTCGACCCTAGCCGCTGATAGGACGGCGTCCACGTCGGGCTCGTGGGTGAATCCGCTGCTAGGGTGCTCGCACTTCTGGCAGGAGGTGATCTTCCGGACGCAGCAGTGGCAGACTAGATGAATATCCACACACTATAGAAATGGAAGTTTGAAAAATAAAATAGTTGCACAGACGAACCGACAAAAGAAAAATCAATGGATTGTGAGGGAGAAATGGAGAGACCTTGTAGACCCGCCGGGGCTTGAGGGGCTGGGAGCAGGAGGAACAGTTGAGAACGGTGGCTTCCATCTTTAGAGTGACCGTCCCAAGCATTGGGATTTGGGTGGGGGGAAATGAGGACTCTCTGATCCTGCCTCATGTCGTGCCCTTCTTTTAGTATACCACAGCTGATAATCAATGAAGCTCTACCTGATTGCGCCTTTCCTTTCTGTACTAGGGTCCTTTTTGTATATTTTGAGGCCTTATTATTTACAAATTCCTGGTTTAGTTGGACAAGATTAGCGGCCTCTTTGTATTTGTGCACCACCCTTTTATTAGTAAGTTGGCACGTGAGACCCACATAATAATAAAGTATGACATATCATCACTATATAAAATTATGCTCTGTAATAGGTAAAGCTCAAAAAAATATGAAAGAGCCACATCTATAAAAAGTAACGGTGTATATTTGTTTTCACCCAGTACACTTTGAAGGTACTGTAGTAACATGTGAAAGTTTTACTAGCCTAAGTTATTTAGCACTATGAAGAGCAGCCTAATATGGAAGAGAAAGAAAACATCCAGCCAGAGCTCATTTTTGGGCAGAAGCACGAGGCAAACAGAAGGAAAGTTGGCCTGGACCACCACGGGCCCCAACCTTCTCTACACTTTTGCGCCTACACGGTTGTACTCTATTGCGCGGAAGCTTACATGGGAAGGAAGAGGTGACTGCTGCGATGCTTCCCACCTGAACAAGTGCTAGGCATAGATGCAAGAGTGGACACAGAAGATCAACGGCTTAGATTACTCAATGTTGGGAAGGTTCTAGAACTGAAGGGAAAAACCAAATTCAAAAACTGTTGTATTATATAGTGGTATAGATATTATAGATATAGAAAATCTCGGACCAGAGGGAGTAGGAAAGAGCTCACTTTATCAATTTGTTTTCACCCATCAACTCAATCATCTATGTAGGGCCCACAGATGGGGGAGGTCGCGGTCGCATTGGACGCACCACAAAATTATGACTAGGCCATTGAGTGCGGGAAGCAGAGTCAGCGTTCCTTCCAATCGCTTACCCTGGTCATCGTCATCAATATTTGCCACACGCATCGGCTTCATCAGCAACATTGATTGTCCCCAAGCTTCGGTAATCTGCCACATTAATATTGGATCATATCCTTCCTAATAGTAGTATTTATCCTCTCCCCTTCCCCGCACCACCAATCCATCTCTAATACCCCGCTTGCAGCAACCATCTCTGTCCTCATATGTCATCCATGGCCACCTTCCGGCTGTCGCTTGCTGTACCGGAGCACAAAGACCCCGACATCGCCGCACAGGAGGATAATTCCCTGCGCATTTGGGCCTTCTCCCCGCGGAGAACAAAGTGGCAGCTGGTGTGCGCCTTCCTCGATGCTGGGTACGGTCGCTGCAAGTACCATATGTATCGCCTCCACGACAATCTAGAAGGGACATTGAAGGTCAAGTTCGTCAACTTCAGGGACGCCCGTCTCCTCTATGGCCAGGCCTTCCACTGCGGCTGCGAGATGGTGGTGTTCACCGGCGCCAACATTTTCACCAACTACTGGGACCGGTTCCCCAACAATGGCAACTTCATCCACAGTGTCCTCCCGGAGCTGCCGATGGCTCCGGAGGTACCGCCGCCATATTCGCAGGTGCCGCTAACGGCTCAGGAGGTACGTCCACCTTATCCGGAGGTGTCGCCGCATTATCCGGAGGTGCAGCTCATGGCTCAAGAGGTGCCACCGATGGCTCAGGGGGTGTTGCCGCGTTATTCGGAGGTGTCGATGAGTTAGGAGTTGGCTATGTCACTGGAGCTGGTGTTGGTGTCGATGTCACGAGCTGCCGCTGGTGGCGTGGACTAGTGCTAGGAGGCGTCGGACCTGCACTAGTTCAGTAGCGAGTCCTTTATATGTAAACTCATGTTGTTATGTTAGGGGCTGTTTGGTTTAGAGCATGTCATTTAGGGATGAGGATATCCCCAACCAGCTGGTTAGGGGTAGTCTTTTTTGTTTGGTAAAGTGGGATAAAAAGTGGTTAGGGATAGACAGTCAAAATCTCTTGGCCCAACTATTTTTTTCATTTTCCTCTTTCACCTAGTCTTCTTCATCCGCCTCACCACTTCCCTAGCAGCGGCCACCACCTTCGGCAGCTCGCCACCCATTTGCCTTTGACCCCGTGTCAACTTGCCTGCCTGTGCCCCTTCTGCCTGCCCACTCTGCCTGGCAGCCTATGCCCACGTGCATATTCGAACACCCGCTCTATCCGATGGCCTACGCTATGGCCGCTCTCTTGTCGAGCCCATAGGCAAGAAAATATGGTTATTTTCTCTCGAGAGGAAGGGTGAACAAACAAGAAAACGCTTCGGAGGAGCTATCCAAAAGTGGTTGAGCTCATCCAGCTCTTTTTGTGGATATGCTCAACTACCATTTTGAGCCAAAAGTGGTTATCCATATCCCCTCCACCCTCTAAACCAAACACTGGACAACCAAAAAAAGTGGATATCCCGTGCTATCCACTAGATAGCCACTGAACCAAACAACCCCTTAATGGTTGAATGAAGTTTCTTTTGGGACGTCCATTCTTTTGGTACTATCATCAAAAAAAAGTTTCTTTTGTTACTACTCACTATACAGTGTAGTACTAGTAGTACTGCTAATGACGATCTATTGAATATCCTTCCCCCGATGTTTGTGAAGGAAGTGAAAATTTTGAAACTCGGAAAGATTAAATTGCTACTCTATTGTACTCCCTCAAATTACTCGACTCGAATTTTTCTAGATTCGGATGTATATAAACATGTTCTAGTGCTAGATGCATTCAAATCTGATAAATGCAAGTCAATTAATTTGGGCCGGAGGGAGTAGTAGTCGGGTTCAGCTCCTTCTCGAGAGAGCAGCTGATCGAGCCATATGTTTCATACTACTTCCTCTTTGCTTGTTTTACAAATATGACCAAATCGGTCGCCATTCAAATTGTTGGATATGGGATCATAAAGTTTGATGTAGAGATATGGCCTTGACCTTGTGGTCGTTCGGCTTAAAATCCAAGAAAGTTCATACTCGTTGATAGCTAAGCTTAAATTTGTTTAAATTTCACCACCTACTTTTAGGTTAGCATTTTACACGATCGGTGGGAGCATATTTTACATCAAATACCAAAAAAGGGAAATTTACATGGAGGTCCATACATTTAGCCCAAAGGACCGTAAAAGGAAATCTTTCTGGTTCGGCTCCTTCTCGAGAGATTAGCTGATCTGAGCCAAACTCTTCACACTACTTCCTCTTCGATTGTTTTCATAATATGGCCAAATCTGTTGCCATGCAAATTCTATCATATGGGGCCATCAACATAAAGTATGATGTTGATATGGCCTTGACCTTGGTCATTTGGCTTGAAATCCAAGAATGTTCATACTCGTTGACAAGTAAGCTTAAATTTGTTTGAAGTTCACCACTTATACTGTTTGCTTACATGGATGGTGGGACTACATTTTACATGAAGGACCTAAAAAAGGGAAAATTGCATCGAGGTCCATACATTTAGCACAAAGGACCCTAAAACCAAACAAGGAATTAAAAACAGTCAGGTACGGCTCCTCGAGAGAGCAGCTGATCGAAAAAATCTTATTACTTGCTTTTCAAAAAATAAATTCATGTCACTTGGAAAAATGAAATTGATTATTTTTTGTTTTTAATATCTTCTATTGTTTCAAAAGATTTCCAAATTTCCGGCATGCAAATTCTTGGATATGGGATCATAAGCATAAAGTACATTCTACATAAAGGACCTAAAAAGGGGAAAATTACATCGAGGTCCATACATTTAGCACAAAGAACCCTAAAATTGAGCACACAAAACAATCGGGTTCGGCTCCTTCTCGAGAGAGCAGCTGGTCGAGCCATACTCTTCATACTACTTCCTCTTCGATTGTTTTCAAAATATGGCCAAATCTGTCGCCATGCAAATTCTTGAATATGGGATCATCAACATAAAGTATGATGTAGAGATATGGCCTTGACCTCGTGGTCATTCGGCTTGAAATCCAAGATTTTTTCATACCCGTTGACAACTATGCTTAAATTCGTTGAAATTTCATCACTTACTTATAGGTTAGCATTTTACACGGTTGGTGGGAGTACATTCTACATCAAGGACCTAAAAAAGGGGAAAAATACATCGAGGTCCACACATTTAGCACAAAGGACCCTAAAATTAAGCAAGGAAAACAGTCAGGTCCGGCTCCTTGCACGAGAGTAGATGATCGAGCCATACTCTTCATACTACTTCATCTTCGATTGTTTTCAAAATATGGCCAAATTTGTCGGCATGCAAATTCTTGGATATAGGATCATGAGCATAAAGTATGATGTAGATATGGCCTTGACCTTGGTGGTTCATCTTGAAATTGAAGAATGGTTCATACTCGTTGACAACTAAGCTTAAATTCGTTTAAATTTCACCACTTACTTTTAGGTTAGAACTTTACATGGTCGATCGGAGTACATTTTACATTAGGATCCTCAAAAAAGAAAAAATTACATCGAGGTCCATACATTTAGCATAAAGGACCCTAAAAGGAAAAATTTCCGGTTCGACTCCTTCTCGAGAGATCAGCTGATCTAAGCCAAACTCTTAATACTACTTGCTCTTTGATTGTTTCCAAAACATGGCCAAATCTATTGCGATGCACATTCTCTAACATGGGATCATGAGCATAAAGTATGATGTTGATATGGCCTTGACGACCATGGTCATTCGGCTTGAAACCCAAGAATGTTCATACTCGTTGACAAGTAAGCTTAAAATAATCCTATAAATTTCACCACTTATACTTTTAGACCTAAAAAGGGTGTAAATTACATCGAGGTCCATACATTTAGCACAAAGGATACTAAAATCAAGCAAGGAAAACAGTTGGGTCTGGCTCCTTCTCACGAGAGTAGCCGATCGAGCCATACTCTTCATACTACTTCCTCTTCGATTTTTTTTTCAAAATATGGCCAAATCTATCGCCATGCAAATTCTTTGATATGGGATCATCGGCATAAAGTATGATGTAGAGATATGGCCTTGACCTTGTGGTCGTTCGGCTTGAAATCTAAGAAAGTTCATACTCGTTGACAACTAAGCTTAAATTCATTAAAATTTCACCACTTACTTTTAGGTTAGCATTTTACACGGATGGTGGGAGCATATTTTACATCAAGGACCTAAAAAAGGGGGAAATTACATCGATGTCCATACAATTAGCACAAGAGATTATTAGTCAATCTGAGCCAAACTCTTCATACTACTTCCTCTTTGATTATTTTCAAAATAAAATAGACAAATCTTTTGCCATGCAAATTCTCTAATATGGGGTTATCAGCATAAAGTATGATGTTGATATGGCATTGACCTTGGTCGTTCGTCTTGAAATCCAAGAATTTTTCATACTCATCGACAACTATGCTTAAATTCATTTCAATTTCACCACTTACTTTTAGGTTAGAATTTTACACGGGTGGTGGTAGTACATTTTACATCAAGTACCTAAAAAGGGGAAAATTACATTGAGGTCCATACATTTAGCACAAATGACCATAAAACTGAGCAAAGAAAATAGTCGGGTTCGTTCGGCTCCTTCTCGAGAGAGCATCTGATCGAGCCATACGTTTCATACTACCTCCTCTTCGACTGTTTTAAAAATATGGCCAAATTTGTTGCCATGCAAATTCTTGGATATGGGATCATCATCATAAAGTATGATGTAGAGATATGGCCTTGACCATGTGGTCGTTCGGCTTGAAATCCAAGAAAGTTCCTACTCGTTGACAGCTAAACTTAAATTCGTTTAAATTTCACCACTTACTTTTAGGTTAGCATTTTATAGGTCGTCGTGGGAGCATATTTTACATCAAAGACCTAAAAAGGGAAATTTACATTGGTGTCCATACATTTATCCCAAAGGACCATAAAAGGAAAACTTTCTAGTTCGGCTCCTTCTCAAGACATCAGCTGATCTGAGCCAAACTCTTCATACTACTTCCTCTTCGATTGTTTTCAAAATATATGGCCCAATCTGTTGGCATGCAAATTCTCTCGTATGGGGCCATCAACATAAAGTATGATGTTGATATGGCCTTGACCTTGGTCATTTGGCTTGAAATCCAAGAATGTTCATACCCGTTGAGAAGTAAGCTTAAATTCGTTTAAATTTCACCACTTAACACTTATTGGTTAGATTTTACACGGATGGTGGGAATACATTTTAGATCAAGAACCTAAAAAGGGAAAACTACATCTAGGTCCATACGTTTAGCAAAAAGGACCCTAAAACCAATCAAGGAATTGAAAACAGTAGGGTACAACTCCTTGAGAGAGCAGCTGATCAAGTCATACTCTTCATACTACTTCCTCTTTCCCAATTTTGGACGCATATTAGGTTTGGTGAAAGTCAATCTTTATAAAGTTTGACCAACTATATGTAAAAACATACTAAATTTCCTAATGACAAATGCATATAATACAAAAATATAGTAGTCCATAAGGCTATCCACAAGACAAAAAGTAGTCCATAAGGCTATCCATATACATAGTGGAGGTTCACTTTATGGGAATTTCCTTAAGGGTGACCTACAAGCTTGTGGGTTGTCCATAAGCAATAAACAACTATTTTACTCTCTCCTCTCTCTCTTGCTTGTGTGTAATTTTAATAGATAAGTGGGTCCCAACTTATGGTGAACTTGACCTCATACATTGTAGCTATTTCCATAAGTTATGTGGGTCACATCTTATGGCAAAAGTTCACCTTATACATAGGTGACATTGAGTTGGTGTCGTACATTTAGTCAAAGTTTATTAAATTTGACTCTGACTAGAAGTAATACGCGTCCTAATTTGGGAAGGAGGGAGTATTACTTCTTCACGGAAGAAAAAAAAGGAGCGCTCCTCACTTTCGAACCATCTTGCTGCGGGTGTGCTTAGTGATTCCTCTTCCTAGGGTACGGGGGTGGAGTAGTGCAGAGTAGGTAGGCTGGTCAGATCATAATGGTGAGCATCCAATGCGACGGGACGTTTTTGTTTTTTTTGCTAGCCAGATCAACCAATCCCTTGTCCAACACTTAAGTAGTACTCGTACCTATATTAGTAGTACTGCAAATGGTGATCTTTTGAATATCCTCCCCCTCCTAGATGTTTGTGAAGGAAGTGAAAATTTCGAAACCGGGAAAGTTTGAATTGCTACTCTATTGTACTACTACTATAGTAGTAATACTTTTTGCCGCCAAGGACCAAAATAGTTCCCACCGACTATAACACCCCAAAAACATTAATCAATTTTATCAAGCTCAAATCACCCCAAGTTTAGGGTTAACAAAAACTTTTATTCCAAAAATCTATATGAATGCATGTGTGTTTTGCATTAGTGTAGGATTGGGTGAAATTGCCATGTTTGATTGCTACAAATGATGAGAAATGGTTTAAAGGTGAATGCTACATCATCTAGGCCAATTACAAACAAAATCAAAAGAAAAAGAAATCAAATATGAATAAAAAGATCAAATGGTCATTTTGACCAAAGTTAACTACTAGGCCACTTTGAGTGTTCCTAGAAGAGAATTTCTAACAGAAACATATCTACTTCTTTTCACCCCTTGCTAGACCAAGTAAAAGTGAACCCAAGCTCACTTTGCAAACCCACATAAACTATTTTCAAATCTATTTAAAGACAGTTCAAATTTGAATCTAGTTCATATGGTAAGATCACACTTTTGCAAAAACCATCCAAATCAATTCCACTTGACTTTTCCAAGCAACCATAGATAACCAAGCATAAGTTAAGATCACTCACCAAAATTCATTCAAAATTTTCAAACTAAATTTCTTTCGGCCATTTCATCAAACACCTTGCAGACACTAATTAACTCTGGCCTAACTTCACTGTTTGGGGCATTGATCACTAGACCAAATGCCCCCATTACACTCCTCCTGTATCCCCTAGTGTCTAGCAGCACCAGACACGCTCCCCCTTAGTCGTTTTGCACCAGTGCGCCGCCGCCCGAAGCCAGCCTCGCCGGTCGACCATGGACAGAGCGTCAGAGACCATGCCGTCCTCTCCCACGACACGCACCAGACACGCCACCGTCCACCGCCACCCCCTGTCCAGCCCACGACCACAGCCAAGCCTTGGACCATCCCAGCAGCGTTGCGCCCACTCTCTCTGTGTCGTGCCGAGAGTGCGCCAGAGCACCACACCCGACCGGCTTGCACAGACTGTGCCTCGCTCTCTCCGCGCACGCGCACACTCTCCATGATCACAGCCACCTCCCAGACACCCCCGTTCGTTGTCGCGCGACCCGTAGCACCCGTGCGCCGTCGCAAACACCGCCGCTCCCACGCAGAGAATCGCACGTGCCCGACCAACCTAGACCGCCCCGTGCCACGCCATTATGCCAGTGATGACCTCCAGGGAACACCGCACCGCCCCCTACCCTCAGCCGTGCTACTAGCCGCCTGTGTCATCGTCACCGACAAGCTCGAACCCATGCCGCAATGTCCCTTCGCTGGTGTATAAATAGAGGCCCCCTCCGCCTCCATTCTCCACACCAACACACTCATTCCTCACTGAGCCTCCCACACCCTTCCTCGGAGCAAGGCGAGCACCGCTTCGCTGCAATTTGGCCGGAGCCCGCTGCTGCAGAAGGAGAAGGTCGCCGTCGACTGAAGCCGCCCAGGATCTGCTGCGACCACCATTCGAACCGTCATTGTCGACCACGTCGTTCGCCCCTATCACCGACCCTAGCTGGAGCCCTAGTGAGCCCCACATGACCCCCTACACCGCGTTAGGGTTTAGACCTCGCCGGAGCTGTTCGTCGTTGACGATGAACTTTAGCCGTTGGATCGTCTTTTAATCGTAGGGCCTAGATTCAAAGATATCGCTTCGGTTAGTTAGAGTCGCTGACTAGTGGACCCCCCTGTCAGCATCCCGCTGTGTTGTGCTATGCAGATTGGGCCGACCCAGTTAGTTTCCCTCGCAGGCCTATGAATTCAAATAGATATTTTCCAGTTTAGTTAAAACCACATTCTGTCAGTAGATTCAAAAATCAATTCAGAGAGATTCACTAAACCAAATTGCATGATTCCAATTTTGTTAGAAAGATATTTAAATTATGTATCCAATCCCGTTGGATTTAAATCAATTGGAGTTAGAGATCCCCTATACCAAAAATAATAAGACAGAGATTTTTTCAACTTCAAACATTTTTCAAAAATCAACCATAAATGCTTTTGAGTTGATTCCAACTCTCAAAAATCACATTCAATAAGATCTATCTAAATATGTAAAAATATTTAGGTTTGCATGTAGTGACATTGGACTAGTACTAAAATAATGCAATATAGGCATTTCTAGTCACTTTAATTCTATTAAATGATAATCTTAAACTTTATAAAATATGATCAACACTTTAAATCACATTCCTTTGTATTAGAATATGTGGTGATGACATGTGTCAACATGATCCCATATTTTAATTGGAGAATATTAAATCTTAATTATTTTCAATGAGTAGAAATTACTGTTCTAAAATAAGATAAATAAGATTAAGTCTTTAATTCATGTGATGATTGTGATGATGCTAGATCATCAAGTGTGAGCCTTAGTGTGCTAAATAGAATTAGTTAAGTATTGTTTGGTGATTGTGTACCCCGTATTCATTTATAGACGATAGTACCGACCCGGGATACGAGGAGGAGGAGTTCTACCAAGAAGAAGAAGACGAAGAAGAAAACTTCAACCACTGCACTACTCAAGGCAAGCCTAGCACTACAAGTTAACTATGCAATCTAACACTTGCAAGTCTCATACCTATGCAAGTCATCCTTGCAAGATAACCTATGCAAGATGCATTAGGCATGCTTGGTTATATAACTTTGATTATGCCAATCCCAAGTTTTACTTGCAAGCTTTCTTCTTTTACTTTACTAAAGTTCTTTACTTTTAGTTAGTACCTTGTGAGTATTTGGAAAAATAGAATAGATACCATAAAGAGTATAAAACTAGGCCTATCTAGTTATACTTACATGTCATTCCATGGCATGAGATTGGAGATTAGCACCCCTCGTTAGTGAATACCCTCAACTTTAGTGGCTAGTGCTAAGTATAAAAGTTGATCACTTTAGATGGGAATACTTGGTGAAAATGATTATGAAAACCTTGGAATGATGATTCATTCTATTGAAATGTTTTGACATGTGTTCAGAGACACAATGGTTTGATGATGAAAATGTTGAGGCATAAGCCTTAGCCCTTTATAAAAACTGATGGTTGGGTTCGGATGCGATACCATTCCAGTTTTACCGTACAACCACAATACCCGAATTGGGTAGGGCTTAGCCGGAAGTTTATATGCCTTAGTATGGGTTCCCTAGCGGAAGTGGTTGAGCTGAGGCTACCTCGTGAGTGTGAATGTCCACCTATGCAGTGCCTAGGATGGCAGATGGCCATGGCTGGGAGGCCAAGCGCATAGGGGAGGTGCCTATACTAGAGTGTGTAATTGAAAGGTTATGGTTGATTATCTGCATACTAAGTATAATGATTCAGGGTTATCCTTGACGGTTGTACCGAATTTTGTGGTGAAAGTGTACCACCTCTACAGAGTGTCAAACTATTTGAATAGCCGCGTCCGCGGTCATGGACAGTTGGAGTGGCCATACTGTTCCGTCATTAGATGTTTTCAAAATGACTTGTGAATTGAACTATGACTTTGAATTGACCACAACAGGGTTGTGAATATGAAAGCTAGGTTCCCACTTAAGTGATTTAGAACATTAAATTAGTTTTCTTTACTTCTAAACTCAGTTTAGATAAACCTAGAGTTTTGCAAATAAACCTAGAGCTTAAGATTCCTACTAGAACTACCTTACTTGTTAGTGATAGTTTGCGAGTACTTAAAGAGTACTCATGGCTTTGTCCCTGGCTATTCCCGTGGCTAGACTATGAGGAGGACTACCAGGATGATGGACAGCAAGAAGTCTATGACAACTAGGATCATCTCCCATCGTTAGAATTGCCTGTGACTCTAAAGATGGACCCCCTACTACCTTTTAATTTCCGCTGCTTTGATTGTATTAAGACTAGATCATGAGATCCTTTATTTGTAAGACCTTATTATGGTTTTTAATGGATGATGTACTGTGATATCCAATCTGTTATGTCTCGCAAAAATGGTAATCCTAGGATTGCTAGGTAGGGCATAACAGGCATCTGGGATTAAAAATCCGGGTGTTGATAGTTTGGTATCAGAGCCATCTTGACCATAGGAGACCCTAGTTAGAATGGACGTCCGAACAAAAACTTAGTTTCAGAACAAAAGAAGTAAGTATTTATGAAAACCTATTCCCACTCTTATCCTTGATTCTTTCAAAAAAAATCATGTTCCTCAATTTTTTTACATTCCTACATAAAATTTGACACACTTGATCACCTCACTAACTTACTCATCCAAAATTCTTATAGATGGAAGTCCAGTATTGCAAGTTCTACCAGTTGGGAAATGGAGGCCAACTGATCTTTGAGAGGGATCTAGATGCACTGTCAGAGTATCTTGAGCGCCCGCACCCGGAATTCTTCGGGGCCCAACTCAACGATCACATAGGAGGAGATCTACAATGGCTGATAGTTGCAGATCTCAGAGGCAAGATGGAAGCACCCACTTCTGAGAAGATCCAATTCACCTTGCGAGAGAACAACTAGCTAGATGGATTAGCCAGGGCTATGCATGAAGCTCTTGCCCGTCTGTGTGGGCAAAACATCAACTTGATATAGGGAACTCGCTTTGCTCACTTCACGAGGCGTGATTCTATGGAATGCCATTGGAGATGCCAGGACACCCGAAGTTGAAGCACCAGGTGGACAATCTTGACTTCATGATGTATGATAGGTAGAAGGAGTTGGACAATGCCTGAGCCTACACCAACCACAACCTTGCCATTGCCGTCAAGAAGGACCAGACTCTCGCCATTCTACCAAGGAGCGCCAATCACTTCGTCGTCATCGCGACAAGAAGGATTGCACCATCGATCGTCTTCGCAAGAAGGTGGCCGCTCTCGAGAAGACCATCCGTGAATAGGAAGTCCAGCTTGAAGCAAAGGAGGAGGAGGAAGGTGAAGATATCCAGGGAGATCTTTACTCTTACCTCAGTGATGACAACGACTACCTGGAGGATGATGCCATGGAGTTCCACACTGATGATGATGATTCAGACTTCATTGATGATGATTAGATGCACTTGATCACTACCATAGGAATGAGTTGTACCGGTCCCACTTATCGTATTTTCACAGAATGGTTCTTAAAACCATTTGTTTTCCATTTGGGTGTGGTGTGTGTTTGTATTGGTGTGTGGTGTGTGTTCTTAAAACCTTAGAAATTTCCCTCTTATCTCACTATCTATCTCAATCTTCAGATGACTCGTGGAAACCCCAGAGGAAGCAGCTCATCTCAGGACCCGATGTTGCAGATTCTGCAAATGCTAGTTTCTGACCGTGAAGCTAGTAGAGCCGAACGCCAAGCCAACCTAGCCACTCTTCAATAGATAGCTTAGATGGCCCACAATAATCAAGGTCACGGAAACCAGGATCACCATGGATCGAAGCTCAAAAACTTTCAGAATACCAACCCACCTATCTTTAATAAGTCTGAGGATCCCTTAGATGCTGATGACTCGTTGCAAACCATGGAGAACAATCTGGAGTTCGCGGGAGTTGAAGCCAATGAGAAAGTATTGTTTGCCACCCACTATCTGGCAGGAGATGCAAGAGCCTGGTGGAATAGCACCCGTACCACGAACGACGGTTAGATGATGACTTGGGAAGCATTCAAGATCAAGTTCAGCCGCACCCATGTGCCACAAGGTTTGGTCACCAGGATGAGAGATGAGTTCAGGGAACTGAAGCAAGGAAGGATGACGGTAGTTGAGTCACGTGACAAATTTCTGTCCCTGGCTAGATATGCCCCTGATGAGATTAACACTGAAGCAAAGAAGAAGGAAAGGTTCGATTACATGATGAGATGCAGATGTGTTAGTCAACATCTGTTTTGGAGATCTAGAAGAGCTAGTAGACTCTGCCATCCCGATGAAAGGGAAGATCAACCAGGCCAATGACAATTGCAAGCGTGGGATGATGCACCAGCCTGGATCCCACCATACCCAGAAGTATCGCCCCAACCCGTCTGCAGGATATGCCCCAAGAAACAACAGACCCCCTATGTCTCGTCCAAACTATCCCAATTGTAGCAGAGGAAACCTAAAGTCTGGAGGAAACCACAACAACAACCCCGGCAACTCGTATAACTTCAACCGTGCACCGCCCAAGTCCAACAACAAAAACAACCATACTACCCCAAGGACTAGAAGCAATGATGTGCATGTTGTAGGAAAAGACAAGTCCCAGATTACTTGCTTTGAATGTGGAGTAAAGGGTCAGTACTCTAATGAGTGCCCCAAGAAGCTTGCAGCAGCCACCAATGTGAATGCACTCGCTCAGCAGCAGCGCCGTGTTCAGCCTGCAAGGAGATTTTCCCCAGAGAACTCGCTCAACCGCAACGGTTGTCTGTTCCACATGAATGCTGAAGAAGCTCAGGAAGCGCCCGATGTCGTGTTGGGTATGTTTTCTGTTAACTCAGTACTTGCAAGAGTGTTGTTTGATTCTGGAGCATCGCACTTGTTTGTTACAGAAGAATTTGCATGCACTAGTAAGATTCAACCAACAAAATTCAAGCATGTTATGATAGTTCAAATAAAAGGTTCAACCACCAAAGCTAGAAAAAATTGCAAGGTTGTACCTATCAGAATCCATGGGATAGATTTTTATGCCAATCTAATAGTACTTGGAACCAAAGGTTTGGAAGTAGTACTAGGAATGGACTGGATGTCGAAACATAAAGGATTGATCGATGTGCCAAGAAAGCCATAACCATGACCAGTAGCTCTGGAGTATCAATAGAGCATGTATCTGAAACCTTGCCCCGTCAATTCAAATGCAACGAGAGTCTAGCCCAACCAACCCTAGACCAAGTCAGAGTAGTCTGTGAATACCCCAACGTATTCCCAGATGAATTGCCTGGTATGCCCCTAGATCGGGATATCGAGTTCATCATTGAATTAATTCCTGGAACTGGACCCATAGCTTAGAGACCTTATAGTATGAACCCATCTGAATTAGTGGAGCTAAAGAAGCAACTTGATGTTATGCTGGAGAAAGGTTTGATTCAACCAAGCGCATCGCCATGGAGATCACCTGTTTTGTTTGTGGATAAGAAAGATGGAGGTAACCGTTTGTGCATGGATTACCGGAAGCTGAATGATGTCACCATCAAGAACAAGTACCCACTGCCAAAGATCGAGGATCTATTTGATCAGTTGACTGGTGCCATAGTGTTTTCTAAGATTGATCTTAGAACTGGTTATCATCAACTCAAGATTCATGCAACGGATATTCCAAAGACCGCCTTTACCACTAGATATGGATTGTATGAGTATACGGTCATGTCTTTTGGATTAACCAATGCCCCCGCTTATTTCATGAATCTCATGAATAAGATTTTTATGAATTTCCTGGATAAGTTTGTCATTGTTTTTATCGACGATATTCTAATCTATTCAAAGTCAGAAGAAGACACATGGGGTACACCTGAGAACCATCCTTGAAACCCTTAGAGAACATCAATCGTATGCTAAGTTTAGAAAATGTGAGTTATGGTTAAAGGAAGTAGGATTCCTAGGACATATTGTGTTGGTAGGAGGACTCGCTGTCGATCCCACCAAGATCAAAGATGTTGAAGAATGGAAAGCCCCAACCACTCAAACCCAAGTCCGCGCATTTCTCGGATTAGCGGGATATTACTGCAAGTTTGTAGAAGGATTTTCGCGCATCGCAAGACCGATGACTCAATTATTGAAGAAAGATAAGAAGTTTGAATGGACTGGCAAATGTGAAGCAAGTTTTCAGGAACTCGAGAAGAGATTGATTTCAGCCCCAATCTTGATTATGCTAGATATCAAGAAGCCTTTTGATGTGTATTGTGATGCATCCAAGATTGGTCTCGGATGTGTGTTGATGCAAGAAGGAAAAGTCATAGCATATATGTCCCGACAACTAAAGCAGCATGAGCAAAACTACCCTACCCATGACCTTGAACTAGCAGTTATAGTTTTAGCCTTGAAGACATGGCGTCATTACCTTATAGGTAACCCCTGTGAGATTTATTCGGATCACAAGAAGCCTGAAGTATATTTTCACCCAGAAAGAGCTGAATATGAGGCAAAGATGGATAGAGTTAATCAAGGATTATGACCTTGACATTCACTATCACTCCGGCAAAGCCAATGTGGTAGCTGATGCTCTTAGCAGATTGCCGTGTAGATTAAACACTATGATTAAAGAAGCCCAGCCAAGTTTGCATGAAGAGCTGGAGCAGTTTAAAACAGAGCTGGTTAGCAAAGGATTTTTAGCTAGCATTGAACTTCAACCCACATTGATCAGTGAGATCAAGGAGGCACAAAAAGGAAATGCAAGTATCGACGGAATCAAGCGTCGTATCGATACAGGGAAGGTACCTAGATTCACTGAGGATGAAGAAGGAGTTTTGTGGTACATAGGACGTATCTGTGTGCCAGCAGATTCCGAGCTGAAGCAAGTTATCATGCAGGAAGCTCATGATACTCTTTATTCTATCCACCCCGGAGGAACAAAGATGTATCAGGATTTGAAGGAGCAATTTTGGTGGCACATGATGAAGAGAGAATTCGGAAGCTACATAGCCAAGTGTGATATCTGTCAGAGAGTCAAAGCAGAACATCAGAGACCTGCAGCACTTTTGCAACCATTGTAGATTCCGGAATGGGAATGGGATTCTATTGGAATGGACTTTATCACCGGTTTGCCTACTTCTAGTAGGGGAAATGACTCTATTTGGGTAATAGTGGATAGACTATCCAAGGTAGCCCATTTCATACCTGTCAAGACTACCTACCAGAGTTCGAAGCTAGTAGAGCTATACATTGCTAGAATTATGCAGTTTGCATGGAACCCCTAAGACCATAGTGTCGGATCGAGGAACCCAGTTTACCTCAAGATTTTGGTAGAAAGTCCAAGAAGGATTAGGAACCAAGATGAACTTCAGCACAAGTTATCACCCACAGACCGACGGACAAACTGAAAGAGTCAACCAAATCTTAGAAGATATGTTGAGAGCTTGTGTGCTAGAGTATAGATCAAAATGGGAAGATTGTCTGCCTTTCACAGAATTCTCATACAACAACAGTTATCAAGCCAGTTTGCAAATGGCCCCATTTGAATTTCTGTATGGAAGGAAGTGTCGTACCCCCTTGAATTGGTCGCAAGTAGGAGAGAGTCAGATTTTCGGACCCGACATCCTACGAGAAGCCGAAGAGAAGGTTCACAAAGTCTGTGAACACCTCAAGACCTCCCAATCTAGACAGAAGAGTTATGCTGACAAGAGACGTCAGGACCTAACATTCAATATCGGAGACTTTGTGTATCTCAAAGTATCACCCTTGAAGGGAATGCAACGTTTTCAACTGAAAGGGAAGTTAGCCCCCAGATATATTAGAGCCTTCAAGATTTTGAATCGCTGAGGAGAAGTATTTTATCAACTAGAACTGCCAGACGAGATGTCAGCCATCCATAATGTGTTCCATATCTCATTACTTCGCAAATGCCTAGAAGTTCCGGAGAAGACCGAAGTTTTCAAGAATATCGATCATCGAGCCATTGATATCAACAAGGATCTGACGTGTCGTGAAGTACCCATTCGTATTTTGGAAGAAGCCTTCAGAACCACCAGGACCCAGAGTATCAAGTTTCTCAAGATCCAATGGAGCAACCATACTAAAGAAGAAGCTACTTGGGAGCGAGAAGATTACATTAGGACCGAGTTCCCACATCTCTTTAGTTCCTAGTTTTTCATAAATCTTGGGACGGGATTTTGTTTAAGGAGGGAAGGTTTTTAACACCCCAAAAACATTAATCAAGTTTATCAAGTTCAAATCACCCCAAATTTAGGGTTAACAAAAACTTTTATTCCAAAAATCTATATGAATGCATGTGTGTTTTGCATTAGTGTAGGATTGAGTGAAATTGTTGAAGGAGATATGCCCTAGAGGCAAATAATAAATGGGTTTTTATTATCATATCTCAATTAGTTTATAATAGTTTCATATTGTGCTAGAACTGTGCCAAGTAGAAACATTGGTACAGGTGTGGTATGAAACAACCAAGTCCCTAGTAGCCTCTATTCATACTAGTTCGTTGGTCACGAAGATGATCTAGGTTTCAAGATCATGGGTATTTATACCGACTGACAACGAGATCATATCATTAGAGAATGATGTGATTGGACATTCCTCGAAGGATTGCAACACGATCAAGTTATATAGTTCATTGTTGCAACAGCTATACCTAGACTCCTTCTCCTTACACCGTGAGATCATATTACTCACTGTTTCCCCAGGCTGCTTAGACTGCATCAACCGTCATCTGGTAATATGGTGGCCATAAAGGTGTACGTTGGGTATTCCGAAGGAACAGTAGATGACATGTGACTGCAAGACCGGGATTTGTTCACCCACATGACAGGTAAAGGTACATACGGCCGGCTTGGTGAGATTACATCCATAAATGTTGCAACATACGACTAGGTCACGGGGATGTAATATCACGATAACAAGAAAACAGAACTTGTTGTGAACGAGATTGAACAAGGTATGGGATACCAATGATCGGATCTCGGACAAGTTGTATCGAGAAACAAAAGGAAGAGGATGCTACATTTAGCGGTTCAAACGACATTGTCATCAGGAATGCATAGGGGTCACATGGATATCCCTGGTCCCTCTGTTGATCATTGATATAGATCATGTCTAGAGTATTCCCGAGCCGTTAGAGGATACACTTAAGGGTACGATGAGAGCGATCATTCGTAAGACGAAATCACAGTAGAGAAAGAGAGAAAGTCAGAATCGTTCTGCGGAGAGATCCGAAGTTGTTCAGAGAAAGAATAAAGGAAAAGACCGAAAAGTGTTTTCGGATAAATAGGAATTTAAATATATATTTATTATATGTTAATTATGAATTAATATATTCTAAATAATATTTAAGTTAAGATTTATAAAAGCAACTTTTATATTAGGCCAAATCCTAGAGGGAAAAGGCCTAGAATAAAAGCTGCAGAAAAATAAAAGGAAAAAGGAAAAGAAACAGCCCACGTGGGCGGTTTTTATTAACCGCCGCACGGGGGCGGACCACAGCCGCCGGGGCCTGCTCGACCTGGCCCACGCGGGCGCCAGGGAGCTGGGCCGCCAGGGTGAGCCAGCCCACCCGAGCGGTGCAGGGCGCGGGCTGGGCCGCGCGGGGAGCAGCCGGCCCACCCGAGCGCCAGCCACTGCCGCTGCTTGCTGGGCCGCCGGGACGCCAAGGCCCACCCGGGGCTGGCTCTGCCTCGCGGCGAGCTGGGCTGCTGGTGTGGCGCCTGGCCCACTGGTTATTGTGCTGCCTGCTATTTTGCTTTTTCTTTTATTTAGTTATTTTATGTTTGACTATTGGGTTGAGTTCTTTTGGCCTATCCGGCCAGGACGAAAATACCTGTTATTTTTCTTTTATGAATAGTCCCACATGGCTAACCCAATGGGGAAAGCACACCCCCTCCGCCTATATAAAGGGGTGCCCATGGGTGGGATTAAACACCAATATTTGGAGAAGTCCTTTGGTTGACTTCCTCCTTCCCTCTCTATATATATACCTTGTGACCATGGCCCCAAGTCTGGGCTGTGCGATCAAGGCACACCTGTAGTACGCTGTTTCGCTGCAGGGATTCCTAGCCGGATATCAACTTCCACACTCCCGGTGGGATCGGGGAGCCGGAGGTATCATCGTGCAACCGATGTGTACGAAGACACGAGGCGCAACACTTGGGGCGCTTAAATGTCGTGAGCCAGAGCTACTGCACGATGAAGATGAAGAAGGAGCCAGGGGTGACCTGCGAGGACCTTCGCGACCTTGAGGTCGGCTACGAGTACAACTACTTCAGCCACGTTCCGCGCGGAACGTTAATCGCGTACGGTCTACAAGGGTATGTATTCTCTACGCTCCGACCGTTGCCGCATTACTACATAGATAGATCCTAGGCAGTTTCTGGGGTTCCATCGTAGGAAATTTTTTGTTTTCCGCACCGATCCCCAATAGTGGTATCAAAGCCAGATCTATGCGTAGGAGTGTTGTACGGCCAGTACGCACATGTATTGTGCGGGCATTGATCCCTTAGTTGTTACCCTCTAACGTGTACTTGTTTATATCGCGGTATTGTTTGATGAAGCGGCCCGGACCGACCTTACGCGTATTCGTACGCGAGACTGGTTCCATGCTCAACATAAGGCTTGTACCGTATAAGTGGCTAGCGGGTGTCTGTCTCTCATTCGATAGTTGATATAGCATTTACAATGGAGGGCCCCGAAATGGGTGTAGTAGAGACAACTGTCGGATCCATGTTGTGGTTGGAAAGTTCGTAGTTTAGAAACGATTCTATTGCGAAAGCCCTAACAACCACGTAAAACTTGCAATAGATAAAGTAGAGGTGTCTAACTTTATTCTGCAGGGGGCATGCGATTATGATATGGCATTGGTCGTTGCGAAGGTAAAGTAGTTTACTTTTCTGTTACTAGGTAGTATAGTAATAGTCATCGTTCCGATGGACGACCTGGTGGCGGCGTCGTGGACTTGGCGTCAAACCAAGGGCAAGATGGAGATCATGCCGGAGCGCTCGATGGCGATCAAGGCGCAAGAAGAACCATATCATATCACATTATACATATGATGTTGATACCAGTTTTTACATCTTATTGTGTGCTAGTATTTAGATACCCAACGGTAGCAAATAAGATAATCCCTATTTAATTTCAATGTTCCGTGTTCCCCTTGTGTGTGCACCACCAAGAAAGTTCTTCGGTATGAGGCGATCCAGGGTACAGGCCTGGGTGTCAGACATATCTACGTTCGCATAGAGTGGGTGTAAGCCATGTTGCACAGTGAATACACACAAGTTATATTTGGCGAGCCTAGCATGTGTAGACATGGCCTCGGAACACAAGAGATCGAAAGATCGAGCATGAGTCATATGGATGATGTGATTGACATTAGCGAATGCCTACCTTTGATACTGCACTGATGGCCGTGACGATCAGGGGAGGTGCAGAGGATAGGGATCATGCGATCACTGAAATCGTCTAGGGGATGACAATTTTAGGGGAGACCAATTATAAATTGATCTCTTATTATAAACTTAGTCTAGATGTCTGTTTGCAAATATCTTAGTAGATCTTAGCCAATCCCATTGAGGTCCTTTGCAACCATGGGAATATATTGCTTAATTTGGAACTTAGCAAAAGGGTCCAACTTCATAGATTAATACCCACGCCTGAGGGATATCCTCGTAAAAGGTGATCTTCTCTTCTTGACACAATAACCATTAGGAGATAATTTGATGACTCCAAAATGTTTGGAAAAACACTTAGCGATCTTGCATTAAGAGTTGAGAACTCTTAGAAGGGCTTGATTGCAAAAGGAGGTCATGGATGAAAAAGGTATATGTTAGATATACAAAATTATAAATTTGGTTCTTGCAAAACTCGTTGCAGTTTGCAAAGTATTTGATACTTGTCCTGCTTTGTGAAAACAGGAGGATCTGCTTGAGAATTGCTGGTTTTGAGGCAACATGACTTGATGACGGCAAGCAAATCAGTTGATGGCCAACATCACCTCTTCCCTTAAAGTTTATCATTTGGATTAGTGGACTTGGATATAAATTTGTAATCCTTGTTTGTGTGTCTTGCTTTTCGCAAGACGATTATTCATATGAACAAGTTACAAGCCAGTTTGTACTATTCTTATGAAAAATACCATTGTGGTCACATTATGATTATGAACAAGTCATTCTCGTCACTATGTTAATGATAATGGTTTAAACATTTATAAAGGATTAGAATGCTAAAAGATATCCAAAGTTTAATAATGAAATGACACTACAGTTTAAGTCATTTTGGTTATTGCAGGTTCTTTATGAAAGATCGGCGTCCTAGATGCTTAATCTAGAGACTTTGCAAAACCATGCCTCTTGGGCAGAATGACTAAAACTCCGCATTCTGGTAAAACGGTGATATGCGAAGAAATGTTGAATCTTATACATAGTGATGTATCGTATTTTCGACAAATAGTGGAAATCATTAGTTAATTGTGGACTTAAGTAAATAAGCGTATTTGCTTAATGAAACATAAGTTTGAAATGATTTGAATTGTTCAAATGAGTTCACAACCAAGGGGATACTGAATTAACAAGTCTCTTCGATTTGATCGACACGACTAAACTATTCAAGTTAAGTTTAGCATAAAAGGGACTTGTGAAAGATGTTTCACAAATTATGATAATTGGATGAATTCAAACTTTGTTGAAATGTCTAAAACATCATAATCATTATGTATTAGATACATATGGTACAATATTATCTCTTATCAGGGTTATAGTTATCGTTTAGAGTTAAAGATCAAAATAAGCAAACACTCATTTGAAATACAAAGGAACATCCAAAAGATTCGTGGAAACAACACCATAAGTGTTATGGCAAGTTCGAGTTTCTGGAGATTTTGATAAGTCGAAGTCATGGCGAATAAACAAGTCTTTGTAGAGCATTCTTAGGAAACTATAAATGCATCTTCCACAAAGGGGTGAACCTGTTGTTGTCCTAAGTTGATGTGTCTTGATCAAGATACAGGTGGAAGAAAGTAAAAGATCAAAACAAGGTATTTGACCTTGCCTCCGAATTGTTGAGTGGCGCAGTGGAATTTGTTTCGTGAATCCAAACTCTACATATAGAGGAGAAACAATTGATAATGATCATAAAGTTTTAGGGAATACTTTTGCTAAAGAAAGTAGGATTCAACTATATATTCTACAAGTTTGTGGAATTATATTGTTGATTCACTTGTCATGTTTTGAACAAGACATACCTACGAAATACAATGAAGCATGATGGACCTAAGTGCGAGAGATGAATGGTCATTGAAATCTCGTTAGGGGAATTCTCGATTTGATGATGATCAAATAATTTTGGAATGTCCAAGATTATCAAGAGGACCTGGATTTGAGTGGGAGCAAATCAGCTTGGCTAATTCATAATATGTAGCTGACATATTTGAGTGGGAGCTAAGTGAAATCCCTAGATCTCAAATATGAATGTCACATTTTGAGTGGGAGCGTGAAATCATTTTGTGATATGTGGACGACATATGTGAATGATGTGATTGGTGTTTAGGTTAGGATGGAGTTGAAGTTATTAAACAATAAGATCTATCGAGATAGATTGGTGAGTTTAATAAACATTGAATGTCAAATGCTTCCTGGACTTGATTTTGAAAGATGTTCAGATTATCCTAAGACAAGATTCTGAAGTAGCTAAGAATGGAACAAGGTGAGAAAGTAGTTCTTACTATATGAAGCATCGAGTATTTGAACTATGGTTGAAAGAAAGAGATGTGTTGCATCTCATATGCCTCAGTCATAGGTTCTTCCATATAGCCATGTTGTATACTCGACGTAATGTGACCCGAGGATCTGGTTGGTAGGACAAAGCCTTAACTGTAAGAACGTGTCTTTAAGTGATTCCTGAGTTGATCATAGAACCAGAATTAAGTTTGTACTTAAGTAGCAAGAAGTAATGTAAGTGGCATAGTTGCATGTCATGCACTAGGGTCTACATAGATATAGAAGTATAAAAGCTCCATCTGATGTGATGTATAATGTTGTGGCGGGGCTAGTTCGCTTCTAACGTAGAATGATGTGTCCTAGGGCCCAGTGCCCATGAGAAAGCCCTCGAGATTGATCTAACGTCACTGTAAGCTCCTGGAATCTGGCCTCGTTCTGCTGCCATGACTACAGTATATACACAAAGGATAGCAAAGTGCGTTTCGAAGTTTAGATGACAACGGTGAAAATGACCGTCATCATAAACACTAGAAACAAAGTCTCACTTTGTTGCCAAACAAATACTTCGACCCATTATACGATAATGGTGTGAATGTCAAAATTAGGAAGACATTAATGATTTGCAAAAGTCATAATGATCTGGTAAAACAGAACATGGACATGACATTTCCCATGAGCATGCATGATCTATAAACGCATATCGTATATGGTTTATATGAGTAAAATGCAAGCTAGGTTATTTGTACTCTAGTGCAAGTGGGAGACTAAAGGAGATATGCCCTAGAGGCAAATAATAAAGGGGATTTTATTATCATATCTCAATTAGTTTATAATAATTCCATATTATGCTAGAACTGTGCCAAGTAGAAACATTGGTACGGGTGTGGTATGAAACAACCAAGTCCCTAGTAGCCTCTATTCATACTAGTTCGTTGGTCACAAAGATGATCTGGGTTTCAAGATCATGGGTATTTATGCTGACTGACAACAAGATCATATCATTGGAGAATGATGTGATTGGACATTCCTCGAAGGATTGCAACACGATCAAGTCATATAGTTCATTGTTGCAACAGCTATACATAGACTCCTCCTTAGACCGTGAGCTCATATTACTCATTGTTTCCCTAGGCTGCTTAGACTGCATCAACCGTCATCTGGTAATACGGTGGCTATAAAGGTGTACGTTGGGTATTCCGAAGGAACAGTAGATGACATGTGACTGCAAGACTGAGATTTGTTCACCCACATGACGGGTAAAGATACATACGGCCGGTTTGGTGAGATTACATCCATAAATGTTGCAACATACGACTAGGTCACGGGGATGTAATATCACGGTAACAAGAAAACAGAACTTGTTGTGAACGAGATTGAACAAGGTATGGGATACCAATGATCGGATCTCGGACAAGTTGTATCGAGAAACAAAAGGAAGAGGATGCTACATTCAGCGGTTCAAACGACATTGTCATCAGGAATGCATAGGGGTCACATGGATATCCCTGGTCCCTCTGTTGATCATTGATACAGATCATGTCTAGAGTATTCCCGAGCCGTGAGAGGATACACTTAAGGGTACGATGAGAGCGATCATTCGTAAGATGGAATCACAGTAGAGAAAGAGAGAAAGTCGGAATCGTTCCGCGGAGAGATCCGAAGTTGTTCGGAGAAAGAATAAAGGAAAAGACCGAAAAGTGTTTTCGGATAAATAGGAATTTAAATGTATATTTATTATATGTTAATTATGAATTAATATTCTAAATAATATTTAAGTTAAGATTTATAAAAGCAACTTTTATATTAGGCCAAATCGCAGAGGGAAAAGGCCTCGAATAAAAGTTGCAGAAAAATAAAAGGAAAAAGGAAAAGAAACAGCCCACGTGGGCGGTTTTTATTACCCGCCGCACGGGGGCGGACCACAGCCGTCGGGGCCTGCTCGTCGTGGCCCACGCGGGTGCCAGGGAGCTGGGCCGCCGGGGCGAGCCAGCCCACCCGGGCGGTGAAGGGCGCGGGTTGGGCCGCGAGGGGAGCAGCCGGCCCACCCGGGCGCCAGCCACCGCCGCCGCTTGCTGGGCCGCCGGGACGCCAAGGCCCACCCGGGGCTGGCTCTGCCTCTCGGCGAGCTGGGCCACCAGTGTGGCGCCTAGCCCACCCGGCTGGCTGCTGTGCTGCCATCTGTTTCTCTTTTTCTTTTATTTAGTTATTTTCTGTTTGACTATGGGACTGAGTTCTTTTGGCCCATCTGGCCAGGACGAAAATACCTGTTATTTTTCTTTTATGAATAGTCCCACATGGCTAACCCAATGGGGAAAGCACACCCCCTCCGCCTATATAAAGGGGTGCCCATGGGTGGGATTAAACACCAATATTTGGAGAAGTCCTTTGGTTGACTTCCTCCTTCCCTCTCTCTCTATATACCTTGTGACCATGGCCCCAAGTCTGGGCTGTGCGATCAAGGCACACCTGCAGTACGCCGTTGCGCTGCAGGGATTCCTAGCCGGATATCAACTTCCATACTCTCGGCGGAATCGGGGAGCCGAAGGTCTCATCGTGCACCGGATATGTACGAGGACACGAGGCGCAACACTTCGGGCGCTTAAATATCATGAGCCGGAGCTGCTGCACGATGAAGATGAAGAAGGAGCAAGGGGTGACCTGCGAGGAGCTTCACGACCTTGAGGTCGGCTACGAGTATGACTACTTCAACCTCGTTCCCCGCAGAACGTTAACCGCATACGGTCTACAAGGGTATGTATTCTCTACGCTCTGGTCGTTACCGCATTACTACATAGATAGATCCTAGGCAGTTTCTGGGGTTCCATCATAGGAAAATTTTTGTTTTCCGCACCGATCCCCAACAATTGCCATGTTTGATCGCCACAAATGATGAGAAATGGTTTAAAGGTGAATTCTACATCATCTAGGCTAATTACAAACAAAAGAAAAAGAAAAAGAAATCAAATATGAATAAAAAGATCAAATGGTCATTTTGACCAAAGTTAACCACTAGGCCACTTTGAGTGTTCCTAGAAGAGAATTTCTAACAGAAACATTTCTACTTCTTTTCACCCCTTGCTAGAGCAAGTAAAAGTGAACCAAGTCCCACTTTGCAAACCCACAAAAACTATTTTCAAATCTATTTAAAGGACAGTTCAAATTTGAATCTAGTTCATATGGTAAGATCACACTTTTGCAAAAACCATCCAAATCAATTCCACTTGAATTTTCCAAGCAACCATAGATTACCAAGCATAAGTTAAGATCACTCACCAAAAATCATTCAAAATTTTCAAACTAAATTTCTTTCGGCCATTTCATCAAACACCTTGCAGACACTAATTAACTCTGGCCTAACTTCATTGTTTGGGGGCATTGATCACTCGACCAAATGCCCCCATTACACTCCCCCTGTCTCCCCTAGTGTCTAGCAGGACCAGACACGCTCCCCCTTAGCCGTTTTGCACTAGTGCGTCGCCGCCCGAAGCTAGCCTTGCTGGCCGACCGTGGACAGAGCGTCAGAGACCACACCGCCCTCTCCCACGACGCGCACTAGACACGCCACCGTCCATTGCCACCCCATGTCCAGCCCACGACCACAGCCAAGCCCTAGACAACCCCAGCAGCGTCACGCCCACTCTCTTTGTGCCGTGCCGAGAGCGTGCCAGAGCACCGCACCCGACCGGCTCGCACAGACCGCGCCTTGCTCTCTCCGCGCACGCGCACACTCGCCATGATCACAGCCACCTCCCAGACACTCCCGTTCACCGCCACGCGACCCGTAACACCCATGCACCATTGCAAACACCGCCGCTCCTGCGTAGAGCATCGCATGTGCCTGGCCAACCTAGACCGCCCCGTGCCGCGCCATTACGCTAGTGATGACCGCCAGTGAACACCGCACCGCCCCCTACCCTCAGCCACACCACTAGCCACATGTATCATCATCACCGACGAGCCCGGGCCCATGCCGCATTGTCCCTTCACCGGTGTATAAATAGAGGGCCCCTATGCCTCTATTCTCCACACCAACACACTCCTCACTCCTCACTGAGCCTCCCACGCCCTTCCCTGGAGCAAGGCGAGCACCACTTCGTCGGAATTTGGCCGAAGCCCGCCGCTGCAAAAGGAAAAGGGCGTCATCGATTGAAGCCGCCTCAGGAGCTGCCGCAACCACTGTTCGAACCGCCGTCGTCGACCACATCGTTCGCCCCCATCACCGACCCTAGCTGGAGCCCTGGTGAGCCCCACATAACCCCCACCGCCGTGTTAGGTGTCCACACCTGGATTTTTAATCCCAGATGCATGTTATGCCATACATCGCAATCCCAGGATTACCATTTTTGTGAGACATAACAGATTGGATATCACAGTACATCATCCATTACAAACCATAATAAGGTCTTACACAAATAAAGGATCTCATGATCCAGTCTTAGTACAAACAAGTAGCGGAATAATAAGCATAGCGGTGGGCTCCATCTTCAGTGTCACAGGCAATGCTGACGATGGGAGATGATCCTAGTTGTCGTAGCCGTCCTGCTATCCTGCCTCCTGATAGTCCTCCTCATAGTCTGGCCACGGAATAGCCAGGGACAAAGCCATGAGTACTCTTTAAGTAGTCACAAACTATCACTAACAAGTAAGGTAGTTCTAGTAGGAATGCTAAACTCTAAGTTTATTTGCAAAGCTACATTTGAAACATAAGATGACTTCAGAAACAAAGAAAGATAAAATAAAGTTCTAAATCACCTAAGTGGGAACTTAGTTTTCATAGTCACAACCCTGTTGTGGTCAAGTCAAGTCACAATTCATTTCACAAGTCATTTTGAAAACATCTGACGATGGAACAGTATGGCCACTCCAACTATCCATGACCATGGACACGGCTATTCGAATAGTTTGACACTCTGCAGAGGTGGTACACTTTCACCACAAAATTCGATACATCCATCAGGGATAACCCTGAATCATCATACTTAGTATGCGGATAATCAATCATAACCTTTCCTTTACACACTCTAGTATAAGCACCTCTCCTATGAGCTTGGCCTCCCAGCCATGGCCATCTGCCATCCTGGGCACCGCATAGGTGGACAACGTCAAGAGGTAGCCTCAGCTCAAACCTCTTCCACGAGGGAACCCATACTAATGCATATAAACTTCCACCTAAGCCTTACCCAATTCAGGTATTGTGGTTGTATGGTAAAATTGGAATGGTATCACATCCGAACCCAACCATCAGTTTTTATAAAGGGCTAAGGCTCATGCCTCAACATTTTCATCATAATAAACCATTTGTGTTTCTCAACACATGTCAAAACATCTCAATAGAATGACTCATTGTTCCAAGGTTTTCATAAGCATTTTCACCAAGTATTCCCATCTAGAGTGATCCAGTTTTATGCTTAGCACTAGCCACTAAAGTTAAGAGTGTTCACTAATGAGGGATGCTAAGATCAATCTCATGCCACAGAATGACATCTAGTATAGGCCAAGTTTTATACTATTTATGCTATCTATACTACTTTCCAAAATCTCACAAAGCATTACTAAAAGTAAAGAAACTTTGGTAAAGCAAAGGTAAAGCTTGCAAGTAAAACTTGGGATGGGTATAAATCAAAATGAATAAACAAGCATGCCTAATGCATTTGCTTAAGTTATAGGGGCAAATGTTAACTTGCTTAGTTCTAGCTTTCTTAATAATGATGGATTGCCTTGATTGGTGCAGTGATTGAAGTTCTCTTCGTCTTCTTCGGGGTAGAACTCCTCCTCCTCGTAGACTTGGCCGGTACTATCGTCTATAGATAAAATACGGGATACACGATCACCAAACAATACTTAACTAGTCTATTTAGCACACTAAGGCACACACTTGATGATCTAGCATCATCACACTCATCACAAGATTTAAAGAACTAGTTTCATTTATTTTATTTGAGAAAAGTAATTTCTACTCATTGAAAATATTCAATATTTAATATTTTCTAATTAAAATATGGGATCATGTGGACACATGTCATCACCATATAATCTAATACATGGGACTGTGATTTAAAGGTTTGCTCATATTTCAATAAGTTTAAGTTTATCATTTAAATGATTTAAAGTGACTAGAAATGCCCTAATAGCATTATTTTGGTACTAGTCCAAAGTAACTGCATGCAAACCTAAATATTATTACATATTCATATAGATATTATCAAATGTGATTTTTTAGAGTTGGAATCAACTCAAAAGCTATTATGGTTGATTTTTGAGTAATGTTTGAATGCAGAAAAGTCTCTGTCTTCTTATTTTTGCTATATGTGATCTCTAAATCCAATTGATTTAAATCCAACGGGTTTGGACAGATAATTTAATTATCTTTCTAAAAAAATTGAATCATGCCATTTGGTTAAGTGAAACTCTCTGAATGGATTTTTGAATCTAGGCACAGAATCTAGTTTAAACCTAAATGGAAAAATATTTATTTGAATCTGTGGGCTAGCGTGGGAAAACTAACTGGCCGGCCCAGTGGTGCTCTGCAGCGTGGAGGGCTACTAACAGGAGGATCCCGCCTGTCAGCGACTAATTCTAACCGAAGCAGTATGGGGCAATCTCAGCCGTGCGATTAGAACAAGAATCTACGACCGTGGTTCATCGTCTCCGGTGAAAAGCTCCGGCGAGAACAAACCCTAACGCGGCACAGTGGGGGTACGTGGGGGCTTACCAAGGCTCCAGCTAGACATGGCGATGGGGGCGATCGAGCTGGTAGACGACGACGGTTCTAGGCGTGGTCGTGCGGCTCTTGGGGCAGTCGCAATCAACGGCGCCTCTTCTCCTCTGCTGCGGTGAGCTCCGGCAAAATTCTGGCGAACTAGGGCTCGATTGGTTTCGGGGAAAGTGTGGGGTGGTCATTGGTGAGAGGGGAGTGAGATGGTGTGAGAAATAAGGCTGGGGGAGGCCTCCTTTTATAGGCTCGACGAAGGGACCGAGCGGCATGGTCAGGCGGTGCTGGCGACACGGCTATGGGCTGCTAGCGGCATGGCTATGAGCGGCGGTCGACGTAGTACTCCCTTACGGTCCTCTACGGCTTAAAAGCGCGGCTAGGGGAGGTGGCATTTGGTCAGGCGCGGATGGTGCTGTGCACGGCAAAAGCGGCATTTGACACGGCGCATGGTGGCTGAGGGTCAAGCGGCGGTGAACGGGCATGTCTGGGCGCTTCCTAGGGTCGTGGCGAAGCGGTGCGCGCAGGCTGCGGTCGAGGTGCAGCGTGTGCATACTTGTTGGGTGCGTCTCTCTGGCGCGTGCTCGGCATGGCGCAAACACGGTGGGCGCGGCTGTTCTGTGGTGGTCCAGGGCCTGGCAGTGTTTGGGGAGGGACAGATTGGGGCGGTGTGATCTCGCCTACCTCCTAGGCATCGTGAGCGAGCTGGGTTCGGTCTGCTGCGAGTGAACCATGGTCGGCTGGCAAGGAGGTGCTCGGGTGGCTAGGCACTGGCACATACAGGAAGGGGGTGAGGTGCTAGGGTGCTGGTTGGGATAAGGGGGGACAAGGGGAGTGTAATGGGGCAAATTGGTGGACAATGCATTGATCAAGAACAATAATAGTTAGGCAGTTAATTATGTGATCACCAAGTGTTTGATGAAATGGCCGAAAGAAAAATATTTTTGAATTCTTGGCTCAATTTTGGTGGGTGCTCTACACTTATGCTTGGTGATCTATGCTTGCTTGGGATTGGCAAGGTGAACTCATTTGATGGGTTTTTCAAAAATGAGGATCTTCACATATGTATTGGATTCAATTTTAAAATGTCATTTAAATTGCTTTGCTAGATGTTTTTGTAAGTGTGTAAAGTGGGCCTTGGTACATCTTTACTTGGTATAGCAAGGGGTGAAAAGAGTTGAGAAAGTTTCTGTTTCAAATTGACTTCTAGGAACACCTAAAGTGGCCTAGTGGATTAAAATTGTCAAAATGACCATTTGCATTATTTAATCTTATCTGATTTCTTTTTCTTTGGATTTTGTTTGTAAATGATCTAGATGATGTGGCATTCACCTTTAAACCATTTCATATCATTTAGAACAATCAAACATGGCATTTACACACAATTCTATACTAATGCAACAAACACATGCATTAGTAATTATTTTAATAATAAAAAGTTTTTGTTAACCCTAAATTGGGTGATTATATCTTAATAACCTTGCTTAAAGATTTGGGATGTTACATTAGGGTTTAGACCTCGCCGGAGCTGTTCGTCGTCGACGATGAACTGCAGTCGGTGGATCGTCTTTTAATCGTAGGGCCTAGACTCAAAGATACCGCTTTAGTTAGTTAGATCATTGACTAGTGGACCCCTATCAGCAGCCTGCTGTGCTGTGCTGTGCAGATTGGGCCGGCCCAGTTAGTTTCCCGCGTAGGACTATGAATTCAAATAGATATTTTCCAATTTAGTTAAAACTACATTCTGTCAGTAGATTCAAAAATCAATTCAGAGAGATTCACTAAACCAAATTGCATGATTCCAATTTTGTTAGAAAGATATTTAAATTATCTATCCAAGCCAATTGGATTTAAATCAATTGAGTTAGAGATCACCTATACCAAAAATAATAAGACAGAGACTTTTTCAACTTCAAACATTTTTCAAAAATCAACCATAAATGCTTTTGAGTTGATTCCAACTCTCAAAAATCACATTTGATAAGATCTATCTGAATATGTAAAATTATTTAGGTTTGCATGCAGTGACATTGGACTAGTACCAAAATAATACTATATAGGCATTTCTAGTCACTTTAATTCTATTAAATGATAATCTTAAACTTTATAAAATATGATCAACACTTTAAAGCACATTCCCTTGTATTAGAATATGTGGTGATGACATGTGTCAACATGATCCCATATTTTAATTGCAGAATATTAAATCTTAATTATTTTCAATGAGTAGAAATTACTTTTCTAAAATAAGATAGATAAGATTAAGTCTTTAATTCATGTGATGATTGTGATGATCCTAGATCATCAAGTGTGAGCCTTAGTGTGCTAAATAGAATTTGTTAAGTATTGTTTGGTGATTGTGTACCCCGTATTCATTTATAGACGATAGTACCAACCCGGGATACGAGGAGGAGGAGTTCTACCAAGAAGAAGAAGAAGAAAACTTCAACCACTTCACTACTCAAGGCAAGCCTAGCACTACAAGTTAACTTGCAAGTTAACACTTGCAAGTATCATACCTATGCAAGTCATCCTTGCAATATAACCTATGCAAGATGCATTAGGCATGCTTGGTTATATAACTATGATTATGACAATCCCAAGTTTTACTTGCAAGCTTTATTCTTTTACTTTACTAAAGTTCTTTACTTTTAGTCAGTACCTTTTGAGTATTTGGAAAAATAGAATAGATACCATAAAGAGTATAAAACTAGGCCTAACTAGTTATACTTAGATGTCATTCCATGGCATGAGATTGGAGATTAGCACCCCTCATTAGTGAATACCCACAACTTTAGTGGCTAGTGCTAAGCATAAAAGTTGATCACTTTAGATGGGAATACTTGGTGAAAATGATTATGAAAACCTTGGAATGATGATTCATTCTATTGAAATGTTTTGACATGTGTTGAGAGACACAATGGTTTGATGATGAAAATGTTGAGGCATGAGCCTTAGCCCTTTATAAAAACCGATGGTTGGGTTCGGATGCGATACCATTCCAATATTACCATACAACCACAATACCCGAATTGGGTAGGGCTTAACCAGAAGTTTATATGCCTTAGTATGGGTTCCCTCGTGGAAGAGGTTGAGCTGAGGCTACCTCGTGAGTGTGAATGTCCACCTATGTAGTGCCCAGGATGGCAGATGGCCATGGCTGGGAGGCCAAGCTCATAGGGGAGGTGCCTATACTAAAGTGTGTAATTGAAAGGTTATGATTGATTATCTGCATACTAAGTATGATGATTCAGGGTTATCCCTGACGGATGTATCGAATTTTGTGGTGAAAGTGTACCACCTCTGTAGAGTGTCAAACTATTCAAATAGCCGCGCCCGTGGTCATGGACAGTTGGAGTGGCCATACTGTCCCGTCGTCAGATGTTTTCAAAATGACTTGTGAATTGAACTATGACTTTGACTCGACCACAATAGGGTTGTGAATATGAAAGCTAGGTTCCCACTTAAGTGATTTAGAACATTAACTTAGTTTTCTTTACTTCTAAACTCAGTTTAGATAAACCTGACTTTTTGCAAATAAACCTAGAGCTTAAGGTTCCTACTAGAACTACCTTACTTGTTAGTGATAGTTTACGAGTACTTAAAGAGTACTCATGGCTTTGTCCCTGGCTATTCCCATGGCTAGACTATGAGGAGGACTACCAGAATGATGGACAGCAGGAAGTCTATGACAACTAGGATCATCTCCCATCGTCAGTATTGCCTGTGACTCTGAAGATGGAGACCCTACTATGTTTTAATTTCCGCTACTTTGATTGTATTAAGACTGGATCATGAGATCCTTTATTTGTAAGACCTTATTATGGTTTGTAATGAATGATGTACTGTGATATCCAATGTGTTATGTCTCGCAAAAATGGTAAGTCTGGGTGTGAGGTAGGGCATAACAGGCATCTAGGATTGAAAATCCGGGTGTTAACACCGACGCAGCTGACTAACACGCCAGACAAAGACATGGAGCTGCCGACAAAGAAACGGAGCCACCAATGGTAGGTTGTCGATCGACGCGCGTGCGCAGCGCCACTTTGTGGACGAGGGAGAGATCAGTCGGCCGGGGTGTGGGGGTAGTGATGGGGGAGTGAAGGAGAGAGAAAACAAATTTTGTTTTGCGTGCATATATATTGTGGTCCTGAAATTTACTCTACTCACTATACCATGTACCTCGTGTCAGGAACCCATCCCAGCTTTGCTCTGACATCGCACCGCCTTTAAATCCTCCTCTTCGCAACTCTCTCGCTGCCTCCTCTATGCTCATATAGTCTCTTATCGCTCTTTATTTTTTAACAGAAAAAGGAAATAATTCTTCTTTCTTGCTTTTTAGAAAATAAATTCCTGTCACTTGGAAAAATTAAATTGATTATTTTTTGTTTTTAATATCTTCGATTGTTTTCAAAAGATGGCCAAATTTGTCGGCATGCAAATTCTTGGATATGGGACAATAAGCATAAAGTACATTCTACATAAAGGACCTAAAAGAGGGAAAATTACATCGAGGTCCATACATTTAGCACAAATGACCCTAAAATTGATCAAAGAAAACAGTCGGGTTCGGCTCCTTCTCGAGAGAGCAGCTGGTCGAGCCATACTCTTCATACTACTTCCTCTTCGATTGTTTTCAAAAGATGGCCAAATATGTCGCCATGCAAATTCTTGATTATGGGATCATCAACATAAAGTATGATGTACAGATATGGCCTTGACCTCGTGGTCGTTCGGCTTGAAAATCCAAGATTTTTTCATACTTGTTGACAACTATGCTTAAATTCGTTGAAATTTCATCACTTACTTTTAGGTTAGCATTTTACACGGTCGGTGGGAGTACATTCTACATCAAAGACCTAAAAAGGGGTTAATTACATCGAGGTCCATACATTTAGCACAAAGGACCCTAAATTTGAGCAAAGAAAACAATCAGGTTCGGCTCCTTCTCAAGAGAGCAGTTGATCGAGCCATACTCTTCATACTACTTTCTCTTTGATAGTTTTCACAATATGGCCAAATCTATCGCCATGCAATTTCTTGGATACTCGATCATCAGAATAAAGTATGATGTAGAGATATAGCCTCGACCTTGTGGTTGTTCGGCTTGAAACTAAAGAATGTTCATACTCATTGACAACTATAAGCTGAAATTCGTTTAAATTTCACCACTTACTTTTAGGTTAGAATTTTACACGGTCGATGGGAGTACATTTTACAGCAAGGACCTAAAAAGGGGGAAAATTACATTGAGGTCCATACATTTCAAACAAAGGACACTAATATTAAGCAAGAAAAACAGTAGGGTTTGGTTCCTTCTCGAGAGAGCAGAAAATCGAGCCACACTCTTCATATTACTTCATCTTCAATTGTTTTCAAAATATGGCCAAATTTGTCGATATACAAATTCTTGAATATGGGATCATCAGCATAAAGTATGATGTAGATATGGCCTTGATCTTGGTCGTTCGTCTTGAAATACAATAATGGTTCGTACCCGTTGAGAACTAAGCTTAAATTCGTTTAAATTTCACCACTTACTTTTATGTTAGAACTTTACACGGTCAATCAGAGTACATTTTACATCAGGGACCTGAAAAAAGCAAAAATTATGTCGAGGTCCATACATTTAACGTAAAGGACCCTAAAAGGAAAAATTTCTGGTTCGGCTCCTTCTCGAGAGATCAGCTGATCTGAGCCAAACTCTTGATACTACTTCCTCTTTGATTGTTTTTAAAATATGGCCAAATTTGTTGCCATGCAAAATCTCTCATATGGGATCATCAACATAATGTATGATGGTTGATATATATGGCCTTGACCTTGGTCGTTCGGCTTGAAATCCAATAATGGTCATACTTGTTGACCGGTAAGCTAAAAAATCGTCAAAATTTCACCACCTACACTTTAGACCTAAAAAGGGGGGAAATTACATTGAGGTCCACACATTTATCACAAAGGACCCTAAAATTAAGCAAGGAAAGTAGTCGGGTCCGGCTCCTTCTCTCGAGAGTAGATGATCGAGCCATACTCTTCAAACTACTTCATCTTCGATTGTTTTTAAAATATGGCCAAATTTGTCGGCATGCAAATTCTTGGATATGGGATCATGAGCATAAAGTATGATGTAGATATGGCCTTGGTGGTTAGTCTTGAAATTGAAGAATGGTTCATACTCGTTGACAACTAAGCTTAAATTCGTTTAAATTTCACCACTTACTTTTAGGTTAGAACTTTACACGGTCGATCGGAGTACATTTTACATCAGGAACCTCAAAAAAGCAAAAATTACATCGAGGTCCATACATTTAGCATAAAGGACCCTAAAAGGAAAAAATTCTGGTTCGACTGCTTCTCGAGAGATCAACTGATCTGAGCCAAACTCTTAATACTACTTGCTCTTCGATTGTTTCCAAAACATGGCCAAATCTGTTGCCATGCACATTCTCTAACATGGGATCATGAGCATAAAGTATGATGTTAATATGGCCTTGACGACCATGGTCATTCCGCTTGAAATCCAAGAATGTTCATACTCGTTGACAAGTAAGCTTAAAATAATCCTATAAATTTCACCACTTACACTTTTAGACCTAAAAAGGGGGTAAATTACATCGAGGTCCATACATTTAGCACAAAGGACCCTAAAATCAAGCAAGGAGAACAGTCGGGTCCGGCTCCTTCTCACGAGAGTAGCTAATTGAGCCATACTCTTCATACTACTTCCTCTTCATTTTTTTTCAAAATATGGCCAAATCTGTCGCCATGCAAATTCTTTGATATGGGATCATCAGCATAAAGTATGATGTAGATATATGGCCTTAACCTTGTGGTCGTTCGGCTTGAAATCTAAGAAAGTTCATACTCGTTGACAACTAAGCTTAAATTCATTAAAATTTCACCACTTACTTTTAGGTTATCATTTTACACGGCCGGTGGGAGCATATTTTACATCAAGAACCTAAAAAGGGGAAATTACATAGATGTCCATACAATTAGCACAAAGGCCCTAAAAGGAAAACCTTTTGTTGCATTGGTTCGGCTCCTTCTTGAGAGATTATTAGATGATCTGAGACAAACTCTTCATACTACTTCCTTTTCGATTGTTTTCAAAATAATATGGACAAATCTATTGCCATGCAAATTCTCTGATATGGGGTTATCAGCATAAAATATGATGTTGATATGGCATTGACCTTGGTCGTTCGTCTTGAAACCCAAGAATTTTTTGTACTCGTCGACAACTATGCTTAAATTCGTTTCAATTTCACCACTTACTTTGAGGTTAGAATTTTACACGGGTGGTGGGAGTACATTTTACATCAAGTACCTAAAAAAGGGGAAATTACATTGAGGTCCATACATTTAGCACAAATGACCCTAAAATTGAGCAAAGGAAATAGTCGGGTTTATTCGGCTCCTTCTCGAGAGAGCAATTGATTGAGGCATATGTTTCATACTACCTCCTCTTCGACTATTTTACAAATATGGCCAAATTTGTCGCCATGCAAATTCTTGGATATGGGATCATCAGCATAAAGTATGATGTAGAGATATGGCCTTGACCATGTGATTGTTCGGCTTTAAATCCAAGAAAGTTCCTACTCGTTGATAGCTAAGCTTAAATTCATTTAAATTTCACCACTTACTTTTAGGTTAGCATTTTACACGGTCACGGTGGGAGCATATTTTACATTGAAGACCTAAAAAGGGAAATTTACATTGGGGTCCATACATTTAGCTCAAAGGACCATAAAAGGAAAACTTTCTGGTTCGGCTCCTTCTCGAGACATCAGCTGATCTGAGCCAAACTCTTCATACTACTTCATCTTCGATTGTCTTCAAAATATATGGCTCAATATTTTGGCATGCAAATTCTCTCGTATGGGGCCATCAACATAAAGTATGATGTTGATATGGCCTTGACATTGGTCGTTTGGCTTGAAATCCAAGAATGTTCATACCCGTTGAGAAATAAGCTTAAATTCGTTTAAATTTCACCACTTACACTTATTGGTTAGAATTTTACACGGATGGTGGGACTACATTTTAGATCAAGGACCTAAAAATAGGGAAAACTACATTGAGGTCCATACATTTAGCACAAAGGACCCTAAAACCAAACAAGGAATTGAAAATAGTCAGGTACAACTCCTCGAGAGAGCAGCTGATCGAGCCATACTCTTCATACTGATTCCTCTTTCCCAATTTTGGATGCATATTAGGTTTGGTCAAAGTCAATCTTTATAAAGTTCAACCAACTATATGTAAAAACATACTGACTTCTCTAACGACAAATGCATATAATATGAAAATATAGTAGTCCATAAGGTCTTCCACAGCGTGTCCGGTGCCCGAATAGTGAAAAGTGGGCTAGCTAGTCAGTTGATGCCCAGAAATTTATTTGAGGCACCGGTCTCACAATGTTGAGAATCTTGCCCAGAATAAATGACTAGACCCACAATGTCATCAACAAACGGACCAGCCAATCCTAGCGCTTTCTTTTAGACTAGCTTGCCTCAATTGCATGTGCAGTACACAAGTATACTCATATTTCAGTGATTTTAGAATTGGGGCATCGGAGCAAGTAGGTGCTCCGGTTCCCTCAAATTTTTGTTGGGCACCGGTCTCACAACGGAGGGCATCGCCTCCCAAAGGCTAAAAACTATTTGGGGCACCGATTGTTCTATATGTTGTGGAGGGCCTAAGGCTATCCACAAGACAAAAAGTAGTCCATAAGGCTATCCATATACATAGTGGAGGTTCACTTTAGGGGATTTTCCTTAAGGGTGACCTACAAGCTTGTGGGTTATCCATAAGCAATAAACAACTATTTTGCTCTCTTCTCTCTCTCTTCTTTGTGTGTACTTTTAATATATAAGTGGGTCTCTACTTATGGTGAACTTGACCTCATACATTGTAGCTATTTCCATAAGCTATGTGGGTCCCATCTTATGGCAAAAGTTCACCTTATACATAGGTGACATTGAGTTGATGTCGTACATTTAGTCAAAGTTTATTAAATTTGACTCTGACCAGAAGTAATACGCGTCCTAATTTGGTAAGGAGGGAGTACTACTTGCTTCACGGAAGAAAAAAAAGGAGCGCTACTCACTTTCGAACCAGCTTGCTGTGGCCGTGCTTGGTGCTTCCTCTTCCTAGGGTACGGAGGTGGAGTAGTGCAGAGTAGGTAGGCTGGTCAGATCATAATGGTGAGCATTCAATGCGATGGGATGTTTTTTTTGCTGGCCAGATCAACCAATCCCTTGTCCAGCACTTAATTAGTACTCATACTTGTGTTAGTAGTACTACGAATGGCGATCTTTTGAATATCCTTCCCTCCTGGATGTTTGTGAAGGAAGTGAAAAATTCGAAACCGGGAAAGTTTGAATTACTACTCTATTGTACTACTACTGTAGTAGTAATACTTTTTTCCGCAAAGGACCAAAATGGTTCCCACTGACGCAGCTGATGAACACGCTTGACAAAGACACGGAGCCGCCGACAAAGAAACGGAGCCACCAATGGCAGGTTGTTGGTCGACGCGCGTGCGCAGCACCACTTTGTGCACGAGGGAGAGATCAGTCGGCCGGGGTGTAGGGGTGGTGATGGGGGAGTGAAGGAGAGATAAAACACATTTTGTTTTGCATGCATATATATTGTGGTCCTAAAATTTACTCTACTCACTATACCATGTACCTCGTGTCAGGAATCCATCCCAGCTTTGCTCTGACATCGCACCGCCTTCAAATCCTCCTCTTCGCAGCTCTCTCGCTGCCTCCTCTGTGCTCATATAGTCTCTTGTCGCTCTTTATTTTTTTAACAGAAAAAAGGAAATAAATTCTTCTTACTTGCTTTTCAGAAAATAAATTCCTATCACTTGGAAAAATGAAATTGATTATTTTTTGTTTTTAATATCTTTGATTGTTTCCAAAAGATGGCCAAATTTGTCGGCATGCAAATTCTTGGATATGGGATCATAAGCATAAAGTAAAATCTACATAAAGGACCTAAAAGGGGAAATTACATCGAGGTCCATATATTTAGCACAAAGGACCCTAAAATTGAGCAAAGAAAACAGTCGGGTTCGGCTCCTTCTCGAGAGAGCAGCTGGTCGAGCCATACTCTTCATACTACTTCCTCTTTGATTGTTTTCAAAAGATGGCCAAATTTGTCGCCATGCAAATTCTTGAATATGGGATCGTCAACATAAAGTATGATGTAGAGATATAGCCTTGACCTGGTCATTCGACTTGAAAATCCAAGATTTTTTCATACTTGTTGACAACTATGCTGAAATTCATTGAAATTTCATCACTTACTTTTAGGTTAGCATTCTACACGGTCGGTGGGAGTACATTCTACATCAAAGACCTAAAAAAGGGGTAATTACATCGAGGTCCATACATTTAGCACAAAGTACCCTAAATTTGAGCAAAGAAAACAATCGGGTTCGGCTCCTTCTCAAGAGAGCAGTTGATCGAGCCATACTCTTCATACTACTTTCTCTTCGATTGTTTTCACAATATGGCCAAATCTATCGCCATGCAATTTCTTGGATACTCGATCATCAGAATAAAGTATGATGTAGAGATATAGCCTCGACCTTGTGGTCGTTCGGCTTGAAATCAAAGAATGTTCATACTCGTTGACAACTATAAGCTGAAATTCATTTAAATTTCACCACTTACTTTTAGGTTAGAATTTTACACGGTCGATGGGAGTACATTTTACAACAAGGACCTAAAAAGGGGGAAAATTACATCGAGGTCCATACATTTAGCACAAAGGACCCTAATATTAAGCAAGAAAAATAGTAGGGTTCGGTTCCTTCTCAAGAGAGTAGCTGATCAAGCCACACTCTTCATACTACTTCATCTTCGATTGTTTTCAAAATATGGCCAAATTTGTTGATATGCAAATTCTTGAATATGGGATCATCAACATAAAGTATGATGTAGATATGGCCTTGACCTTGGTCGTTCGTCTTGAAATACAAGAACGGTTCATACCGTTGACAACTAAGCTTAAATTCGTTTAAATTTCACCACTTACTTTTAGGTTAGAACTTTCAATCGGAGTACATTTTACATCAGGGACAAAAAAGCAAAAATTACGTCGAGGTCCATACATTTAGCATAAAGGACCCTAAAAGGAAAATTATCTGGTTCGGATCCTTCTCGAGAGATTAGCTAATCTAAGCCAAACTCTTGATACTACTTCCTCTTCGATTGTTTTCAAAATATGGCCAAATTTGTTGCCATGCAAATTCTCCCATATGGGATCATCAATATAATGTATGATGGTTGATATATATGGCCTTGACCTTGGTCGTTCGACTTGAAATCCAATAATGGTCATACTCATTGACCAGTAAGCTAAAAAATCGTCGAAATTTCACCATTTAGACTTTTAGGTTAGAATTTTACACGGGCATGGAAGTATATTTTATATCAAGGACCTAAAAAGGGAAAATTGCATCGAGGTTCATAGATTTAGCACAAAGGACCCTAAAATTAAGCAAGGAAAAAAGTCGGGTTCGGCTCCTTCTCGAGAGAGTAGCGGATCGAGCCATACTCTTCATACTACTTCATCTTCGATTGTTTTCAAAATATGGCACAATTTGTCGGGGTGCAAATTTTTGACAACTAGAATTTCACCACTTACTTTTAGGTTAGATTTTTAGGGTTCATACTCGTTAAATTTTTGACAACTTGAATTTCACCACTTACAATATGGGATCATTACCTTGGTCGTTCATCTTGAAATCCTAGAATGGTTCATACTCGTTGACAACTAAGCTTAAATTTGTTTAAATTTCACCACTTACTTTTAGGTTAGATTTTTACACGGTTGGTCAGAGTACATTTTACACCAGGGATGCGAAAAAAGCAATAATTACATTGAGGTCCATACATTTATCATAAATCTCCCTAAAAGGAAAAAAATCTGGTTCGGCTCCTTCTCGAGAGGTCAGCTGATCTGAGCCAAACTCTACACACTACTTCCTCTTTGATTGTTTTCAAAATAGTGCAATTTGTCGCCATGCAAATTCTCTCATATGGGATCATCAACATAAAGTATGATGTTGATATGGCTTTGACCTTGGTCGTTCAGCTTGAAATGCAATAATGGTCATACTCGTTGACAAGTAAGCTTAAAATCGTCGAAATTTCACCACTTACACTTTTAGGTTAGAATTTTACATTGATGTGGTACATTTGACATCAAGGACCTAAAAAAAGTCAAAATTACACCGAGGTCCATACATTTAGCATAAAGGACCCTTATATTAAGCAAGGAAAACAGTCGGGTTTGACTCCTTCTCTAGAGAGCAGCTGATCGAGCCATACTCTTCACACTACTTCATCTTCGATTGTTTTCAAAATATGGCCAAATTTGTCGGCATGCAAATTCTTGGATATGGGATCATATGCATAAAGTATGGTGTAGATATGGCTTGACCTTGGCCGTTTGTCTTGAAAATCCAAGAATATGGTGTATACTCGTTCACAACTAAGCTTAAATTCGTTTAAATTTCACCACTTACTTTTAGTTTAGAATTTTACACGGTCGGTGGGAGTACATTTTACATCAAGGACCTAAAAAGGGAAAATTACATGGAGGTCCATACAGTTAGCACAAAGGGCCCTACAAAGGAAAAAAAATTGTTTTGTCTCCTTACCGAGAGACGAGTTGATCTGAGTGAAACTCTTCGTACTACTTCCTCTTTGATTATTTTCAAAATATGGCCAAATCTATTGCCATGCAGATTCTCTGATATGGGATCATCAGCATAAAGTATGATGTTTATATGGCCTTGACCTTGGTCGTTCGACTGAAATCCAAGAATGTTTATACCCATTGACAAGTAAGCTTAAAGTCGTCTAAATTTCACCACTTACACTTTTAGGTTAGAATTTTACATGGTGTGTGGAAGTACATTTTACAACAAGTACCCAAAAAGGGAAAATTAGATCGATGTCCATACATTTAGCACCCCCCCTAAAAATAAGCAAGGAAAACATTCGTGTATGGCTCCTTCTCGAGAGAGCAGCTGATCGAGCCATACTCTTCGTACTACTTCATCTTCGATTGTTTTCAAACTATGTCCAAATCTATCGTATGCTAATTCTTGGACATGGCATCATCACCGGAAAGTATGATGTTGATATGGCCTTGACCTTGGTCGTTCGCCTTGAAATCCAAGAATTTTCATACTCGTTGACAACTAAGCTTAAATTTGTCAAATTTCACAACTTACACTTTTTGGTTAGAATTTTACACAGATGGTGGGGGTACATTTACACCAAGGACCTAAAAAAGGTAAAATTACACTGAGGTCCATGCATTTAGCATAAAGGACCATAAAATTTAGCAAATAAAATAGTCGGGTTTGGCTCCTCGAGAGAGCAAATGATCAGGCCCTACTCTTCATACTACTTCCTCTTCGATTTACAAGAAAAATTTATTGTGGAGGGAACTGGGAGCAGAGTAGTACTATTCTCAAGGGAACTAGAGCAGAGGAACATGCGTCCGTTTTCATTTTATTCAACCTCGCCTATACGCTCTATCCCCAATTCTACGCCAAGCGCCGCCGTTCTTCTCCTCCATAATACCGCTTTCCAATCATGTTCACCGCACAGTATGAGAGTGTTTGTTCTTCTCCCTGTCCCGCCTGCCGCCATCGATCTTCCCTCTTTTCCAGAAAACAAAATCAAGCCACTGTCCCAACTTCCATCAACTCCCTTGTGATGGTAGGACCGAGCAAGGACAGTGATGATTCTGAGTTGTTCCAGCATGTTTTTACCGAAGGCCCGCTTGAAGAACTCATAACCAGATGCGACGTCATCACCGTCGCGACCCTCGCCGGTTCGTCCAAACATCTTCTTGACTCGGCAAAATATAATGCAACTTTATATGCTTCTCAGCCGTTTGGCCTCCCCTGTGTTCTTCATTCTCACCTGACTAAGAAACCATGGGAATTCAACGAGTACTTCGAGGGCAAGGGCACGACATGAAAGCTGACGCCGCTGGACAAATTCTCCTTCGACAATGTGTTCCCGAATTGTATGGGTAAGCAGTGGGTAGGTGCCAATGGAGATTGGATCGCCACTGTTGGGTCCGAGTGCAAGTGGGAACTTGTCAATGTGTCCACTCATCAACGCGTTCCTCTCCCACAAGTCAATGTGTTTGTACCCACCAACGATCCGTTTACATTCATGCATAATGATCACCCTATTCCCCTCTGGAAGATTGCTATTTGCCGAGCTCCCACAGCTGTGGCTGATTATTTAAATTTCTCTCTTGTCGCTATCTTCGACTACTCAATTTCTACCCTTGATGGTGATGAGTATGCATGGACAATTCTTGAGAACCAGTTCCAGTGCTATTTCAGATACAGCGCTGCACTTATCCACGAGGGTCTAGTGTTTGCAGCCACTAAGAGTGGTAGTGTTTATGTTTGGAATCATCTATATTTTGGTAAGTTTGATCCATTCCTATTCTAAAAACTAGCTTCAGTTTTAATGGATGTAAACTAGGGTTGGCTAATTTGGCTATCATTTCTTTTTGTAGGTCCTATTCTGCTCCCGTCACCACCTGTCGCGCATCTCAAGGAGGGAAACCTTGATGCCATAGATGATGACGAGCACGAACCTGGTTTATGGTTCTTAGCAATATCTGCAGATGAATCTCGCCTTCTTCTTATCTATATCATGGGCATTACTGATGAGGAGTTTTATGGCGGTACTTATTATGGTCATGGCAATCCTGTTGCTAATCATAGTGTTGATCACTGCGGTCGCACTTGTGGCACCTATGCTACTGGGTTTGTCTGCAAGGTGTACTCAAAGGACAGTGCTTACTTGTGTCCACCTAAGCCATGGATAGAGATTGCTAACCTGGGAGCATATTCCCTTTTCCTTGGATTGAACTATTCGATTAATATTGCGGTAGGCGGTGCAGATGTTGCCCCAGGATATCTAACGAGAAGCAACTGTGTCTACACCTCCCACCATGCAATAGGACTTGGATATACGTTGTTTCCTAAAATATGCTGCTTTAGTCTAAATACCGAAGAAGCAGTTGTTGGTTTCTCAACCAACGTTGCATGGAAATCTCCGGAGACTCCATTATGGTTCATCCCGAGCATCGCCAATGCTCGCGATTGGAACCAAACTACCGTAAGTAATCGTAGTACTATGTAATAGGATAGCTCAGTTTAGATCAAGTGCAGTACATGGTCTTGCTTTTCTTTTGTAACTTGGCCTTGTCATAAACTCATAATCTAGACAAGGCTTTGGGCATTTTGAGTTGCCTATGTAGATCACACAGGCATTAATGCGAGAAGGAGGCATGCACACAAAAGCGGACTTGATCGTCAGTTTTGTTTCTTCTAATGATGAGTGTTCGGAGAAAAGGGCAAACTGAATCTGTCACATTGAAATGCTGCCGAATATGTCCAAGTGATGCTGAATGTGAACTGTGCATCTGTCGTTTTTTCTTTCTTATTATGTACTGCTGCATCTTTCAAATGCTACTAAACCTATCAAAAGTTTTGTTCGGTACTTGTTCAGATCGACCAGTCGAGTGCAGAATATGGTCTCGCTTTCCTTTTGAATCAGTGCTTGCTACATCTATTGAATTTCAATGTCCGCATTGCTGAATCTGTCAATTCTTTTGGTCACTGTCTGTGTACTGCCACAATCTGTCAAGTGCTGCTGAATATGAACCGGGAATCTATCTGATATTTTTACGGTCTATTCTATACTGCTGAATCTTCCAAATGCTACTGAATCTATCAAATGTTCTGTCGTTACTATTAGTACAATATTTTGTAGAACAAACTGTGATGTACTGGTACTTGGTTAGATGAAGTGCAACAGATTGTCTTGCTTTTCTTTTCAAACTTAGCATTGTTACAATTATCTGGATGAGTCTTGGGCATTTTGGGTTGCTATGGGCAGTCACAGAGGCATTGACGTAAGGAGGAGGTACTCACACAGAAGCGGACTTGATCGTCAGTTTTGCTTGCTCCAACGATTGAGTCTATTCGGAGAACAGGCCAAACTGATTGTGGGCCAAGTTTTTTTAGCTGGAACAAGAATTGATTCTCTCTATACTGCTATTGAATTTCAAGTAGGAAAGCTACTGAATCTCTCATTCAGCCCCTCTTTAGCCCATAACATTTTAATTCAGACTTTTTGGGGTCAGGTACTGCTGACCACAGGCCAGCGGAAATTTTAGAAAGGAGCCCATGGAGCATAGCTGAGAACATATTAGTTCGGCCTTTTACGGGTCAGCGGACTGCTGAGCATAGGCCAGTGAAATTTGAGAATGAAGCCCATGGAGCATAGCCTATGGAATATAACCCACGTAGAGAAATAGCCAAACTATTTTTAATTCGGCCTTTTGGGCATTGCACCCCCATCTCTCATAATAAAAAAACTCTGCCTACCCATGTTTTTAAGAAAATACCCCATTATGTGGCATTTTATAAATTGAGATGCCAGGAGCGCTTCCCTATTATATTTTAAAAGAGATAAATATAGACACACAAAATATTTTCAGAAGACTAATACAAAAGTTGTAGTACTAATAAAAGTTTAATGATATTTTTTCTATAAATATCTTTGTTGTATTTGGCACTCAGTTTACGTTTATTTGATTTGAAGGTCTTTTGTTCGAATTGCCTTTGTGTGTGTGTGTGTATCTTCGGTTTATATTTTTTTCTTCTAGCAATATCGTATTACGGAGAGGCTGACATCACGGACCCACCAGCATGCAACGTCCCTAGAGTTTGTTTTGAGGGTGGGTTCGAAACAAAAGTTTAAATACTTGTATAGAGAGGCTTGGATCGGGGACCCACCAGACAGAACATACAAGGCTGCATCGGGGACCCTTAAGCCAGAACATGCCAGAGCGGCTGACATAAGGGCCCCAGCAGTAAGACTATACATGGCTGCCATGGTGAAAACAACGGACGCGGTCAAAACAAAAGTACATCACACACACGTTGCACTTACAGAGAAGCTGACATGTTGGACACAGCAGGCCCAAGCATAGCCCATGAAATTATCCTATCAGTCCCAAGCATAGCCCAATACCTTTTAATTCGGCCTTTTCGTGGTCTTGTGGCCACCAACCGTAGCCCATTCAATTTAGGAGTGAGCCCATAGAATATAAGCCATGACGAATAGGGCATCCACCCCGAGTTAACCCAGAATCTTTTTAATTCGGCCTTTCTGAGCATTTTTTGTACTTTGAGGCTGACATCTGGGACCCGAAAAAACAGTCCAACATACACACGTTTCTTTCAAATAGAGACTGTCAGGTGGGACCCAGCATAGACATGTTTCCTGCACAGAGGTGGTTGACATCTAGGACCTAGCAAGTTTCCAAGGTCAAAACAGTGGACATGGCCAAAAAAAGTACATCATACACACGTTTCATTTACAGAGAGGCTGATATGTGGGACCCAGCAGCGCTACCTTATACAGATGTTGCATCGAGCAACATAGCCAGTTCGAAATAGGGAGGCGCGAGCGAGAAAAAAGTTCAGCATGTACACGTTTCTTTTAATGAGAGGCTAAAATGAGGGACCCAGCAGCGTGAGCAAACAGCAGATTCGTCGAGCAACGCTATCTAGTTCGGAACAGGGTAGCGCTAGATAAAAAAAAATCCATCATACCCACGATTCTTCTAATGTGAGGCTGACATAAGGGACCCACTAGCCTGAATAAACAGCTGATGCAGCAAGCAAAGCTATTAAGTTCGGAACACGAAGGCACGACAGAGGGTAAAAGATCCATCATACACATGTTTCTTCTAATGAGAGGATGACATGTGGGGCTCAGGAGGTTGGTTAAACGGTAGATGCATCGAGTAGCGCTATCAACTCGGAACGGGGTAGCGCGAACCAAGGAAAAAAATCCATCATACACACGTTTCTTCTAATGAGAGGATGACATGTAGGGCTCAGGAGGTTGGTTAAACGGTAGATGCGTCGAGCAGCGCTATCAACTCGGAACGGGGTAGCGCCAGCGAAGGAAAAAAAATTCCATCATACACATGTTTCTTCTAATGAGAGGATGACATGTGGGGCCCAGCATCGTGATTAAACGGTAGATGCATCGAACAGCGCTATCAACTTCGGAACAGGGTAGCACGAGCGAAGAAAAAAATTCCATCATGCACACGATTCTTCTAATGAGATGCTGACATGTGGAACCTAGCAGCCTGAATAAACGGCACACGCCTCAAGCAACATTATCGAGTTCAAATCAGGGAGGCGCGACCGAAAAGTATGGTCCGCTAGAGACACTGACGTTCGGGATCCACACGCCTCAAAAGACTTCGGCGAGTCAACATCGCGCGATGAAACAAAAATCCTGCTTCTTCCACGCTCCAGCCGAGCATCCTCCATGTTTTTAGCAGATCTGTCGTAGTAGAGGGCCGCGAAACCGGAAAAAAAAGTTTTCCATCGGCCACGGTCGAGCCAAGAATTTCGTCACAGAAGACGCGCCTTGTATGACGACAGTCAGGCCAATTTGTTGTGGAAGGAAACTTTTCTTGTACTGAAAGGTGTCGTCAGGTATTTGGACAGTGTTAGTTGAGGCTCGTGGATCAAGAGTGGGATTTGTCCATCTAGATGACAGAGAGATATATTCAATGCCCTCTTGGTGATATCACATTGACATAGCTTGCAAGCAAGTGATTTGATCACTAGAATGTCATATCGTGGGAATGAGAAAAAGAGTACTTGTCGATAACAAGATTGAACTAGGTATGGATGATACCAAATGATCGGATCTCGGACAAGTAAAATATCGAGAGACAAAAGGAATTTGATTACAGTGAAAAAGATTTAGACAATCATTGGATTTCCGTGGAACTAGTGGGAGCCATTATAGATCTCCAGATCCCGCTAATGATTATTGACCGGAGAAAGTCTCGATCATGTCTACATAGTTCTCAAACTCGTAGGGAGACACACTTAAGGGTAGTCGACGCAATTGAGTGGATAGGAAACACAAGAGAAGATAATGGACATCGCAGGAATTTGTTCTGTCAAATCTGCCAAAATGTTTTTGGTGTATAGAAACAAAGCAAGGGAATAAAATGTTAATGTGTTCAATAAATTAAGTGTTCATTGAATGAAGTACTCATTAAATGAAGTGTTCATTAAATTGATTTGCATCAAAACAAGTGAATTAAAGTGCTTTAATGGAAAGACCTTTGATTTCTTGAGTGGGAATTTAATGAAAGATGAGTGGAGGTAAATTATGTGAGTGGAGTGTCCACCCACATAAATAAGGAGAGGTGGAGAGGAACCGTCATGGCTTCCACTCCATGGACCTTTGGGCTTCCCCTCTCACCTATAAAAGGCCACCTCCTCCTCTCATCTCACTCATTCACCATTCCTCTCATATGCCCTTTGGTTGGCATCTTCCTCCGCTTGCTAGCTTGTCCATTGTCACGAGAAAGGTGCTTAGGAGAAGCCATGCTCAAGATCTTCTCCACCACCACTATGTTATAGTGCTGCTAGAGTTCCCAAGGATCCACTACTTCTGCTGCCTGGATGGAGCGAGAGTTCGGGAGTTGTCGGCACACCGTACATGTGACCAATTACGGAGGCGTTGCCCTCTTGTGGTGCTGATCATCTTCATGTCCTTGAGGACAGTCATGTACGCTTACATCAACCATGTTTGTTTGTAGGAATGTTATCCCGCTAATGGTCTTCGAGGGTGAGTCCATCTGAAACCGTTACATAGTATCACCTTGATTTGATCTTGGCAGTTGCAAACTATAGGAATTTTTGTTTTCTATGCAACTAACCCCATCATGAAGCTGAAGCTAAACCAGATTCAACCCCAAAGGCAACTGTGAACCATGTGAACATGGGGAAAGCACACAATAAGTAGGCCATGTGACTGGTAAGTCCGTGATCAATACATGCATCACACTCGTACCTTTTCAATAATGGTTCATCGCATTCATACATATCAAGGCAATCATGGATAAAAATATCCACATATGTAGTTACTTAAAGGATCTGTTGGATGAAACTCTCTAGAGAAGGATTGATAGCTAGTACAAGATGCCACAATTAAATCTCGGAGATTGGTAGCACACAAATTTCCCACTAGCTTATTTACATTGGATTCACAATCTCAGAGGGAAGAAGAAATCAGAAATAGATCAACATTTACATTTGGAGATGCCAAGTTTAATTTTCTTAAGGGGGTAGCCTATAGATGTACCCATAGTAAGAGAAGCCACATGGATGCTAGATTACAATCTGCAGGAACACCACCCAAACCTATTGGTAGCCCTTTAGAATATCTAGGATGAGATTCATCTTAAGGGGCTTAGTTTGTAACATCCCAAGATTTTAGAAATTGGGGTTACAAAAAAAATGCATCGGCATGGCATCATTTGCATTCATGAAAATTTTGAACTGCAAAACACTACTTTAAAACCCTAATTTGAATCACTAAAATGCTCCTACAAAGGGAAATACTTGTGTTCGTTAAATCACTATTTTGAAGTAGAAAAATTGTTGCTAAAAATATTCTAATGTGATCCCTTAAGTTTTAGAAAAATTTAGAAAGAAGAATCATGCTATTTGGAGTTTATATGAAAAAGATACAAGATAAATACTAAAATAGACAAGAAAAACAAAAAAATTAAAAAAAACCTAACCTAACCGGGCCATAGTGATCCAACCCACTCCTCTGCCACACTCCGTGTAGCAGCTAACTCGTGTGCATCCTAGCTTGTAGCCCCTAGCCCACCTTATCTCTTCACCCATGATGAGTGGGACCCATAGGGTCTTACCCTTCCTCGTGCCTAGAGACCGACCCACGCACACCGCTAGGTCCGGACCTGAACCTCGTTGAATCCACGTCAAATTCATTCGATTCTATTTCCCCTCCTGCACGGCCTCACCTCCATATATACCCCCGCAGAGGAACCCCCTCTTGTTTTGCCTAATCCATAGCCCTATAGCAGCCACGGTGCTCACCCGATCTCACCGGACCAACCGCGGGAGGAGTTCGTAGTCGAGGTTCTACAGCGCCTTGATCCTCCCCTGCCCCTCTAGTCTTCCTCCTGTGATCTGCCTCATCGACCTAACCCTCTACCCCATCCCCTAGGTCACCAGAGCACCGATGAGATGCCGTCGGAGCCCGACCGAATATCGTCAAGGTCATTCGTGTCATGTCGTTGCTCTGGGATGAAATAGACAACACCAAGGTCACCATCATGATCACCGTCCACCCCTGCTTCTCATTTACCACCTTGCTACTGACAAAGCCCACTAGAGCAGCCACCATCGATGCCACAAGAGCCGCACTGCCGCCGCTCACGTCAACCGCCAGTGAGAACCACGTCTGGCTCATCCCAGTCATTAGATCTGGAACCAGCACTCCAGATCGCCAGTTGACCACGCGCTTGACCGCTGACCGGTCGTGCCCCGTCCGCGTCAGTGCCACATCACGAATTGTTAGTGCGCAATGCTGAGTCAGCCAGGAATATTATCTCGTATTTCAGGAATTAGATAAATAGTGATAAAATGTATTAACCTTGTAAAATTCATATAAATTTTTTAGAAAATATAAATTATATGTCGTTGGATTCGGAAAAATGAGTAGTATTTGAATCTGGAAAAAAATTACGTGTTTACAGTACAGATATTTTCAGGCATATTAAACGGCATGTTGTAGTATTTTAATTCTATAAAATGATGTCTATACCATTTTGACGTGAATCCTTTTGCTCATGTTTTTACCATGAATACATATACTGTTTACAATAGTGGCTAAATTAATATGAACAAAATCTTATTAAATGGATCTAACTAAGGCAATAAATGGTTTTGATGCATTAAAAAGTTTTCCATGCATGTCATCTGTAAGTATAATAATCAGAGAACCTAAATACTCTATTGAAATTTTTTATGAATATGTCATGCATGCATTTGTATTGATCTCTATGTGTTGTTGTTCACCTTGTTGCACCGATTCGTGTAGATTATGAGAAGTTTAATCCCTACGACTATCAAGACTGTGCTTTTCACTCCTACAACCAAGGTAGGTGGTGCTACATAAAATGTCCTACTTATTGATCCTACGCACTATAGCTCCATTTTTCAGTTACATGTGTAGGAATATTATTCTATGATATATCCCACTATTGTCGTAATATTCCCTTGATAGGTGAGCCACTGTATGCTAGATGTGGTTAGATGTGATACTTATACGAGGGTGTGATTACACAATGATGAACTATGTTTTTGAAAAAAATTATTTTGTGAAAGCTAAAATAATTTAATTAATGAATCTCCTGGGTGTGATGGGATTGATATTTTTTGGATGGTTTTAATGCGGCAAGGCAACCAGGTTTTTTAGTGTCTTTGTTGGTATCTTACGTGTGCAACCATGTGTCAATAAGTTATGGGTGACTGGTTGGACTTAGTTGGTTGTGGTGAGCCGAACCCTTTATATCCAGAGATGTAGTGCTTAGTAGGTTCGAATGGTGCGTGGATTTTGGGGATCTACTTCCCGAATTGTCTTTTCTTGGACTTCTCCCTAGCATCACTCAAAATGCGTGTCATGGTAAGAGCGAGTCGACTAGGTCACATGGATAAAGTGTACAAAACTCTGCATGGTGTAAAACTAAATACTTAGCTATGTCCTCGGTTATCAACAAATTGAGTTGCTGAATTTAGAAACTATGACATGTTCTCGCTCATCCCAATTTCATATAAAACTTGTGGTTGAACTTAATTGGGTCGTCTGGTGAAATATTAAATGATTCAAAAATGATAGGGTGAACTTATTTTGATGCTACAAACATGCCTTGAACTCCAAAAGCCAAATAAGCATGTAGTGGTTAGACTTGTTACATTATCTCCTAGTTCCACTTGCCAATACATTCATAGTATTGCCCCGACTTGTTTGGCTGCAACCTTTTATGTTGTAGGTTGTTCCGATTATTCTGAGTGATCATTTAGGCTCTGACCCTCTACTTGACATATGTTCGCATGTGGCACAATTTCGAGATTGGAGATATATTTTATTTATGTTTATCACTGCTACTTGAACTATTTGAGTTAGCTTTCAGCTAAGCATTATGTAATAATTGCAAATTCTGGATCATTCGATGTAATAATGATGCACTATTAAATTCTTTGTTATTCATCTGTACAGTGTGTGATAGTGAACTAATCCAGGGATTAGCACTATACACAGGAACTCGGCCTTATCAGGCGAGGGTGTTATAAGCATATATCGTCCAGGGAGAGAGGTAAACCTAAAATAGATCCCCTCTTTCTCTTAATTCTTCCTCCAAACCTCAAAACACCTCCACTGGATCTCCACCTCTACTCGTTTTTTATATGATTCCTCGCACACCAACGCTCCAAGGGATATTTCTCCTCTGATCCCTCACTCATTTACATCAAAACCATGCTTTATCTCTTGCTATTATCAATCTCTAGACCTAGGTCTTGCCATGAACCATTTTCATTAATAAGCATGATTAGTTTTGACTATTAGATGAGATTATTTTGTAGAATGTGTAGAGGATTATTCATTGACTATTTCTAATGGATCAAATTATTAATTAGTTTAAGTTTTTACTTTTAGATGAGCACAAGGAGTCATACATGTGCGGTGGCTGCACAAGTTGCGCCAACCGTTAAAGATATTACCCTTGCATCACTTGGAATCATATTAACCAAGGAATCGCACCGCAAATGTTTCAAAATCCTCAAGGATTGGGAGATAAAGTCCACCAAATGGGCATGTCCATATACTTTGAACCAACTAAGAATTGACCTTGATTTTAATTTACTTTTGAACAATGTTGGTTTGCTTGATTTTTTCTTTCAGGACGCTACCACCTATTGTCGGTTGACCCTCGAGTTCCTTAGCACCTTGAAGCATACAGTGGGTCCGAGTTTTACCTCCGAGGAAGATAGACTAGGATTAGACTTGATCTCTTTCCGTCTAATGAACCGTGAGTATACTTTCTCCCTTGGCCAATGGATTCAATTATTTGGGTTCGTCAACAACATCATCGACATCCATACTTTTATGGTTGATCCTACCATGTTTAGTTATTTCAACAGGATGAGAGTCTCTAATCATGTTCCTAAGGGTAATCAAGTTGAATGTCATTAGTACAGTATTTGTACTATATTATTACTAACACCCTGCATGCCCGTGGTGAATTTACATGAGTCAATGAAGAGGAAATGATGATCCTCGCAAGAGATGCCATCCCTAGATGCAACTTGACACCAAACTTCGGTGCTCTTCTCGTATTCTATTTGGAGTTTCAGTCTTGTAACATCCCAAAACTTTAATCCAAGCTTAACAAGATCAAATCATCCAAAAATAGGGTTAACAAAAACTTTTCCAAATTTAAAATGAAAGCATTCATATATGTATGCATTTAAAATAGGAGTTGTTTGAATTGCCATGATTGATTGATCCAATGCTTTTAAAACGTTTCTTAGGTGATTTAAACATCATCTACATCATTCCCGAACTTTTCCTAAAGAAAATCAAATCAAAAAGAATTAAAAAGGAGGAATGGTCATTTTGGCAAATTTAACTCTCATGCCTACTTTCGCTATTCCTAGTACTCAATTCTTAACAGAAACAATTCTTGATCTTTGCACCCCTTGCTAGTACACATAATGAGGTACCAAGGCCCACCTTTGGATCTGCTAAAAACATTCTGTTAACTATTTTAAATGACAGTTTAAAATTGAATCTAATGCATATGCATAGATCACCCCTATTTCAAAAACCATCTATTTGAGCTCCACTTTCAAAACCCTTGCAACCAGAGACTACCTATCACTAGTGTTGATCACTCAAAAAATTTGAACTCAAAATTCAAAACTTTTTCTCTTGTGGCCATTTCATCAAACACATGGCAGGCAGAATCAAACACAAATAGCTAGCTCACTGTTTCTACAGAGTTTAGCCACCCATTTGACCACAAAACACTCCCTCTGTCTTCACTTGATCAAACCATGCCATTACCACCCCAACCCCTACACCCTAGTGGCCAGGCCAAGCCATGCCGAGCACCAACTCGCCGGCCAAACTTGCCCTCACCCAAGCAGACCACCTCCTCCTTCCTCTCCATGTCTAGGAGGTAGCCAACACCTCACCGCCCCTCTTTGTCCCCTACCCGAGCCAAGTGCTGCCATGGACCACCGAGGAAAGCCCGCGCCTAGTGCCACCGCACCATGCCGATGCCGCCCGTAGAGCACGCTCTGTCCCCGTGTGCACAAGCAGCCGCTCGACCGCAGCCCGCGCCCGCCGCTCTGCCTCGACCTGGCGAACACCCCAGACATCCCCGTTCGCCGCCCAAAGCCTCACAGCCACCGCTCGCCGTGGACACCGCCGCTTCGGCCGCTCAGAGCGCCACCTCGCCCAGACCGCGTACCACCGCTCCTACGGCCGCATTCACTTCCTAGAGCACCGCCAGGGAACCGCCCATCGATCGCCACCCCCAGCCATGCCTCTAGATCGCCGTAGCCATGTCACCACCGTCGACCGCCCATCCCGCTCAGTCTCACCGTCGGGCCTATAAAAGGAGCCCTCCCCAGCCATTCTTCTCCGCACCATTCCACTCCCCTCACCTCTCTGAACCTCACCCACCTCTAGCCAGAGCAAGTGGAGCAGCAGCTCGCCGGAATTGGAACCGGAGCCGCCGCCTCTGGAGGAGAAGGGTGTCGTTGATTTCGACCATCCCAAGCTCCGCCGCAACCGCGCCTCGCCTCGCCGTCGTCTTCCACTTTGTTTGCCCGCCTTGCCGACCCTGCTGGAGCCCTGGTACGCCCCCAGTAGACCCCCACCGAGCCGCTAGGGTTCAAGCTCGCCGGCGACCTGTTCGTCGTCGACGACGACCCTCAGCCGTTGATCTCGCTTCTACTCGCACGGCCCACAGCGCGCGTACCGTTTCGCGTGTTAAGTGCCGCTGACACGTGGGACCCCCCTGTCAGGTGAGCCCCGCGCCGTGGAGCGCCACTGGGCCGGCCCAAGTCCTTTCCCGCGCTAGCCCATAGATTCAAATCTGGTTTTTCTTTTTTAGTTAAATCTAGTTTCTGTCCCCTAGTTTAAAAATCAATTCAGAGAGTTTTAGAAATCCAAATTGCATGAAACCAATTTTGTCTGAAAGGTATTGAAATAATCTATCCAAGCCCGTTGGATTTAATTCAATTAGAGTTATAGATCTCTCCTAATAAAAATAACAAAATAGAAGCTTTTGCAACTTGCAACATTTTTATAAAATCAACCAAGTTAGCTTTTGAGTGGATTCCAACTCTCAAAAATCACATTTCATCATATCTATCTAACCATGTAATAATATTAAGGTTGACATGCAGTGACTTTGGAATAGTACCAAAATAATGCTATATAGGCATTTCTAGTCACTTTAAATCATTAAATAATGAAGTTAAACCAAAGTAATATTGATCCAACCATTAAACCTCATTCCCACATGTTAGAATATGTGGTGATGACATGTGTCAACATGATCCCATATTTTGGTGGTGAATATTAAATTTTAGTTAAAATTTCAATGAGTAGAAATTACTTTTCTAAAATAAAAAGGTTGAAACTATTGAATTAAACTTTTGATGCTTGTGATGATAATAGATCATCAATTGTGTGTTTTAGAATGCTACTTAGCCTAGTTAAGTATGGTTTGGTCATTGTCTACTCCCTATGTATTTATAGACGCTAGTACCGACCAAACTTTCGAGGAGGAGGAGTTCTACCAAGAAGAAGAAGAAGAAGAAGAAGAAGAAAACTTCAACCACTACACCAACCAAGGCAAGCTATTGTTAGCAAGCTAGATTTAAACTAGATGGTTTAGCAAAGATGCCTTAAGCATGCTTTGATCACACCCCTTTAACTATTAGTACCCCAAGTCTTATTGACAAGTTTTACCTCCCTTAGTTCACACAAAGTTCTTCACTTGTTTTGAAGTAGCATAAAAAGTATAAAACTTGACCTACTTAGAAACCTTTAGATGTCATTCTATGGCATGAGATTGAAACCATCTTTTCCACCTTAGTGAATACTCTTAACTTAGTATTTTAGAATAGATCAAAAACTTGAGTCACTTTAGATGGGAACACTTGGTGAAAATGAATTGTGAAAACCTTGGAATGATGAGTCATTCTATTGAGATGGTTTAACATGTGTTGAGAGACACAACTGGTTTACGATGATGAAAATGACGAGGCATGAGCCTTAACCCGTTTATAAAACTGATGGTTGGATTCGAATGCGATACCATTCTAGATTTACCGTACAACCACATTACCTGAATTGGGTAAGGCTTAGCTAGAAATTTATATGCATTAGTATTAGTTCCCTCACGGGAGAGGTTTGAGCAGAGGCTACCTCTCATGATGTCCACCTATGCAGTGCCCAAGATGACTGATGGCCATGGTTGGGAGGCCATGCTCATAGGAGAGGTGCTTATACTAGGGTGTGTAAAGGGAAGGTTGTGTTTGATTATCTACATACTAAGTATGATGATTCAGGGTTATCCCTAACAGATGTATCGAATCTTGTGGTGAAAGTGTACCACCTCTACAGAGTGTCAAACTATTCGAATAGCCGCGTCCATGGTTATGGACAGTTGGAATGGCCATACTGTTTCATTGTCAGATGTTTTCCAAATAACTTGAAATGAATGATGAACTTTGACTTGACTACAACAGGGTTGCGTTTATGACAATAGCTTCCCAACTTAAGTGATTCTAGAACTTTACTTTATCTTTCTTTGCTTCTGAACTCAGCTGAGGTTTCAAACTTAACTTTATAGTTAAACTTAGATTTTTCACTTTAACTTAGAACTATAGTACCTGTTAATAGTAGTTTGCGAGTACTTAAAGAGTACTTATGGGTTTTGTCCCTGGCTATTCTCATGGCCAGAATATGAAGGAGACTATCAAGAGGATGGTCATCAGGACGGCTATGATAACTAGGACTATCTGCCTTCGTCAGTATTGCCTGTGCCCCTTGAAGATGGACCCCACCGCTATGCTTATCTTTTATTTCCGCTGCTTGTTGTATTAAAGACTGGGTCATGAGATCCTTATTTGTGTAAGACCTTATGTATGGTTTGCAATGGATGATGTACTGTGATATCCAATGCGTTATGTCTCACAAAAATGGTAATCCTGGGATTGCGAGGTATGGCATAACGGGCATCTGGGATTAAAAATCCGGGTGTTGACAAGTCTCAAACTAGTGGACCCATTTTCTGCGGAGGAGTGATAACCGTCCTCGCCTGGGCACTCCATATAAACATAGGTAACTTGCAAGCATTAGTAGGTGTTCATCATCTCAGTTTCGCTAAATTTAATGCTTTTGGCATTGTTAAAAAGCAACATGGTAGATATTTTGTTAACATACCTGGAGCCGATCACTAGATCCAAGCTCCTGTACCTCACGGTCTCTTATCCATCAAGAGGGATGTTTGTATTATGATGTGCAGGTTGAAGCAAACCTACCACATGAGGAAGTACTCGAAGTAGAAGACGATGAAGACGAATAACAAGAAGGACCCAAGCAGGATAAGTAGCCATAAAACCTCTACACCACGTATGAGGACCTATACACGCTCGAAGGCAACATTCAGAACATGAGAAACCTCGCCATCAACCTTTGAGACAACACCGTGCACATCTCGTACGAGTTTAACCATTGGAGTGGCCAATGGAACATGGAGGGCTTTCCTCCATCGCCACAATGAGCATCAAGAGGGCTTGCAAAGGCCTAAGCTTGGGGATGTGTTCCCTAAGAAATTTATTTATACAACAATGAGGTTCTACGCTAGCTCCACGTGAGTTTTGGAACACTCATGTTGGGATCATTCCAAGACTTCATTTTTTTTTAGGTTCATTTTTGTTTTTAATATCATGCTTTTTCTCCAATCCTTCTTTTCTTTAAACCCAGACTTCAAAAATACAAAACTATATCTCCTTTTATCTTTATTCGTGAAAAGTGGATTGCCATTTTCCTCTTTTCTTCAATTTGAATATACTTTTGAAATATTTCAAAACAAAGGCATTTAAAAATTTATTGTTTCCAAAAAGACATTTAATCATTTTGATGTGAAACATTGTTATATTATACCATTAGGGTATCATTAAAATAAATTCATTAAAGTAATATAAATAAATACATATGAATTGAAGATCTTATTCTTTTCTTATTCTATATATTCAAAAGATAAGAAGGATACAAATAAATGAAAGTTCATTACACAAATGAATAACTATAAGTAAAGAAATAGAATTACTTTATTGAATCTTATAAATACTACATTGTTCTTTAAAAAAGAATAAAAGAAAAATACAAATCAATAAAGGAAAAAGCTATACTAATGGCTTATTAAATCTTCATCTTCCTAGTCTTCTTCATACCCGATTGTACCCGCAATCAAACAAAATAAGCAACACCAAAATAAAAAGGGTTAGTGTTAGAAGATTGCTCGCAGATTCTTAATAGTGAATTGCACTATTGTAATTCATCATTGAGCAAATACAAGTTAAGGAGCAAGTTTCACCATAAGAATAACATCTATTATTTTATCTAAAGTGGTTTCAGTATAACATCATTAACACACATGGGCAAGTTTCACCAAGGAAGATAGAAGTAAAAGGGTAAAGAAACAAGATATTTTCACTTCAGATGATCCATAGTCATAGCACACAAGCACACAACTTAGTCACCCATGCAGAAGTGAGGAGTTGTTGACACCAGGAAGGACGGGAGAGAAGTGATAAGGAGAACAGCCTTAGCAACACAGGGAGTTTCTCCCTACTAAGCAAAGTTTCACCATAGCAACAACACAAAGAACACCACCAGCACCTGAATAAATAATCACCTGATTAACCTATACAACACCACAAAAAGGCACCAATTAACTAGCCAAGATGATTACATGAATGAGGAGGAGGTATCGTTGTAGAGCAAGGACAAGTAGGAGCTAGGAAGAGAAGGAGTTCAAGAAGGAAGGGAAAGTCCATCAGTTAGGAGCTGCGTAGTATCAACAACAGAAGCAGAGGCAAAATACACATACCAACAAATATCATATGCATCTGATCTTATCAATCATCATAATATGATTTATTGAAGAGAAGTATCCTTAGATCTACACCCAAATGGGGTGTAAACTCATCATAGGCGGACATTAGCTACTAAAAGAATCCATTCTTTGTCAAGGCAGCACAGTAAATCTCAGACTAAGCATCATAGATTTAAATCCAATGAGCCAACCAGGCAACAACATAAACTGATGGAGGTTACCACTGTGTACCATCCCATGGGAACCCTTCCAAAGTAAACCATGTTTCCACATAAAAAATCCCAATAATCATTTTCTTAAAATCCTAGAAATCATTAGTATTTAACTATCTATCATAAGATACCACATCATGGTAATTTGACCACAAGTGTCATTCTATAAAAGGTTTTATCATTATTGTTACATCTAGGAATCATCAATCCACTACAACAAGCTTTGATTCACAATGCACCGATCCATTATCATCTTCCTAAACAAAAGGCCAGGAATCATAATTATATTATATATCATTATGTAAGCAGCAAATAAGCATCAAGCGTCATAGCTTATAGCAAAGACTAATCCAGGAAGGCATCATTCATGTTACAATAGAAGTAACAACAACATAACCACATTATGCTACTATTCCCATTTAAAGCCAGCAGATAATGATCAAGATCATATAGGTAGCAGTGTTGAATAAACAAGGCCAAGCATCAACATTACTCTAAGTTGAACCAACTACAAACTTCACAAACCATACAACCATTAGAATAGAGCACAAACCCTATTTGGGGTTAAAAACCATAGTTTAGTGAGGCAATCAGAGAGAAGAGAGGGAAAGAGGAAAACTCGCCTAAGGCCCTCGCTCAACAAGAGGTAATTGTTGGGTTTGCAGCTTAGAAAACAAAAAAATCCTACGATGTGAACATCTAAGCACCAAGATCTATCTACCTAGATACAATCAATGGATGGATATACATCCATAGAGAACATACCCTTGAAGAGTGGCAAAGCATTGTTAATGAAACTAATTTCGTGGTTAATGTAGTCATACACTTGCCGATCTCAAGATCGTGATGAAGTCCAACGAGGCCAGCGGGTCTAGCACTAGCAAGTCCATCAGATCAAGCACCAGCAAGTCCAGCACCGCAAAGCAGCACCGCATCCGTGATTGCACACACGTCCGGTACCCTGACAACCTCCACGTCCTTGCTCCAGTGATGCAGTGGAAGCAGCAACTCCTTTCTAGATAAAGTCACCGGGAACATGTATCTCGCTAATCCGAGACCATGGGGAATAATTTCTAGAGGGGGAGAGAGATCCTTCACGAGGAGGTGTGAGAATGGAGGAGGAGGAGGGGCTCCTTTTATAGGAGGAGGGGGAAGCCCCCATGGCTCCATGAACATGGGATGGTGTGCCCCCACCTCTCCCTCCATAATGGTGAGTGGAGCTTCCACTTAGCCCACTCCCATTAATTCCATCTCCACTGAAAGTTGCATTAATTTTCCACCAAATTTAATGCAAGCTCTCATTAAATAAAACTATTTTACTTAATTTATTCAGAATTTTGTTAATTACTTTAATTAACAAACATTCACATAAAACCCCCTGCAACATTTAAATTTCACATGCAGAACCAGTTTCTGCAATTTCACCCGAAACAATTTCGGTTTCCATCGAAATAATTATAGCACTTTCTTAAACCTGAAATATATTTGATCCAAATGGTGTCAGTATCCCTTAAGTGTGTCACCCTACGGTTGGCGAATAATGCAGACATAATCGAGACCCCTCTCCGATCAATAATTAGCAGCGGGACCTAGAGATACGTACTGACTCCCACACATTCAATGATGACTCTAGTGATCGTGTGAACCTTTAACATCGTAACTAAATCCCTTTGTCTCATGATATATTACATGTCCGAGATTCGATCATCGGTATCCCGATACCTAGTTTGATCTTGTTACCGACATGCACTCTTTTCTCATTCCCGCGATATAACATTCTAGTGATCACATCACTTACTTGCAAGCTATCTTAACGTGATATCACCGAGAGGGCCCAGAGTATATCTATCCATCATAGGGATAGACAAATCCCACTCTTGATCCATGAGCCTCTACATAACACCTTCGTAGCACTAAACCCACCTTTATAGTCACCTTGTCATGGTGTGATGTTTGATTTTATGAAGATACTCTTCTAGTGTTAGTGATTGACATGATCTCATGGTCTAAGGACTAGGATTGCTTCATATGATGTTATAACAATATAAACACAATGACTTTGATCGTAATGCTATACTTCGGATGAATGTTCATCACATCATTCCACCAATGTTGTGACCTCGTTACTAACGACATCCAATGTCCATGATCAGGAAACCTTGATCATGTTGTTAATCAACGAGCTAGTTTATAAGAGAGGCATAACTAGGAACCTTCTATTTGTTTATTAAGCACACATGTATTAACTTTCCAATCAATACAATTATAACATGCAAAATAAACATTTATCATAAACATGGAATAATATAATAACCACTTCATTATTGTCTCTCGGGCATATTCCCTTCAGTCTCCCACTTGCACGAGAGTCAATAATCTAGTTTTGAAAACTTGCGCAGTCAACACCTATGGCTTTTTGGTGTTGTATATACGTGTTTGCTAAAGGTTAACATAATCTCTGGATCTAGCACTTTTAGGTCCATGTGTATTTGCATGTATTTGCGTCTCTACGCATCACTCATTCTCAAATGAGATGGCATTGTATAAATTTAGTCCTTTGATGAGATCTTTAGTTCCTTTGGGTTAAAATATGTTGATATAAATTTTGCACAATATATCTTCATAATATTATCCCACTGTGAACCATACCTAGTTTGATAACAAACTAGTTGACACAAATGCCCTCCTTTGCTGCTACTATAGCAGTCATGTACTTAGACTTTTTGTTGTAGTATCTGTCACAATGTCTTAACTTTGGAACTCATCCAAATCGATCATGGAACCTCCTTTCCATTACATTGTGCTACCCATAGTTTAAATTGATATAAATTTAATTTTTATCTTGTGACAAACTAGTATCAATGTAACACTTTACAATGACCTACTTTTAACTATTTGTCACTTATATATGATATATTCTTAGTTCTTCCAAAGCTCATAAGAATATCTTTACTATCATCCAATGATCATCTTATGAATCATTCTGGTATATGCTCACAACATTTAGAGCATAGGACATATCTAGAGATGTACATATCATGGTATTATTGATCAAAACATTCATGTGATTTCACTCACCAAGTGTCGATACACTTGAATCTTGATTCAATCCTTTCCATGCAGCAAAAACCTTTCTTGTCGTTTCCATATTGAACCCTTTCAATATCTCATATATGTACGCCTGGCACAACCATATTAGAACCTCAATCTATCCATATATACATTGATGCCAAATATTCCATTTTTGCCCAAGTCTTTCATCGAAATCCAATTTTAATGAAATTATTAATGCGTGTCAATAAAATATACATCATTTCTAATCATCAACATGTCCTCTACATAATGTATTGGAAATTTGTCTCAGTGGTCCCACTTAATTTCTTGCAAATGAAAGCATCTTCATCGTCTCTGATGAAATTAAACTCTTTTAACAATTTCAACATGGTGAAGATTCCAACTCCGCTATGCTTACTTCAACCATTAAAGTTTGCATACCCGTTTAGCATACTTTGAATTAACAAAACCCTTCGGACCGTGTCATGTACACGTCCTAGGTAACCATTCTATTAGAAGAACATTGTTTTGTTTGTTCAACTACCATATACCAAATTATATGTAGTGGTTACTACATTAATCCGTCCAGACTAAATATCGCAATGAATGATCAAATTTTGTCATAGTCAAGTCCTTGAACATTGTCGTAAACTCCTTTCCGATATGTCGACTATTTCATAGATGTCAAACATCCATGTATATTTGTATATAGATCCAAACATGACCGATAGGCTTCATGCCTTTCCGGAAGGTCTTCCATGTTCAAAAAACTTGATTTCTCATGTATGGAAACTATCACGGATTTTGTGACTTATAGTCACTTGGTGGAGTCAGGGCCCATCATCACTTCTTTGCATGTAGTCGGTTCACCATTGTCAAAACAATAATGAATTGTGTTTAAAATCTTACTATTTGATTCTTTTCCGACCCACACGGTTCAATAGGAACTCTAATGTCCGAGATCACAACCTTTGTAATCACGACAGCCATGAGCATTGTGGCCGCCACCAGGACACTTTCCGGCGCTGCGCTACTTAGCACATATAGCCTAGGTTCAATAACTTTATCAAAGTTCTATTGTCCTCCCACTTAACTTTTTGTGAAAAAATCCTTCTCAAGAAACTTCATGTTCCAAGCAACAAACTCTTTTGTCCTCGGTGTTATGGAGGAATACCCAACAAATTGTTTGGGATAACCTAAAAAGACGTGCTTATCCGACTTTGGTTGTAAACATTTTACTCATGCATAGCATACCAAATTTTAAGAAAAGACAACTCGGGTTTTATCCCAAACCATAACCTTTATGGTGTCATTTCAACGGATCACGATGGTGCTCTTTTCAGTGTAAAACCGGTAGTCTCTAAAGCTTTTAATCCTTAAAATATAATGGTAGTTTTATAAATGACCACTTTGATCTTACCATGTCAAACAAGGTTCGATTTCATCTCTCGAACACTCCATACTCCTATGGTTTATCGGGAAACACAAATACATGGAACAATTCCTCAAATGTTAGGTGTTTTGCTAAACATGTAACTCAAATATCTTCCTTTATGATCGAATCATAAACTCTTTATTTTCTTGTTACAATGATTTTCCACTTCATCTTGAAAGTCTTTGAGACAAAGCATATGAAGTTGAAAGATCCACCGCACATGGCTACACATAATGGACTATACATATCAACATGCATAATGTCCAATAAGTTAGTTGTTCATTCTTCTGTGGACTTTGAATGAAGTTTCAATTATCTCTAGGAAAGTCTCACAAGCGTCATTTGATCAAAATCAAAGACTCCAAAAATCCATCAACATGGAGTTTCATCATGTTTTCTTTCCAATATAATTTAAACGCCGATGTCACTTCATAAGTGATCTTTCAATCATTTGTCTTGCGACATTCTAGCATTAGTTTTTATGGACGTGATTTCTCCAACTAGACATGTAAAAGTTCATCCATCTTCTATGGAATACGGTTATTATTTGAACAACCATTGTTCTCATAATACCGGAACAAAATAACAATTATTTAAAAAATCTTGAAGGTAAGCTTTGATGTCAACGAGAAACACAATAACACTTTATTTGTTTTCGATGAACATCATCACATATTATTTTTCTAGTTACTTAGGCCATTGCAGTTCATGAATTGCGTCGTTCTGTATGACATTTCATACCAACCAATTCAGTATCCAATACCCAAGAACCACATTGTTTAACAAGCAAAGAATACACATAACATGTATATCATCTATATACCTAAGCTGGACATTTCTAGTCTTTCTCTTTTCTGCCAAATATTTTATAGATTCTCTTTCAGCATTTCATTTTGCTTTTAAAAGAATCTATCAACATCAATAGTGGCACCATACATGTGACACATAGTCCAAAGCATGTATAGTCAAACACTAATACCTTTGGACTTTCACTTTGAAGTAGATCACCATCATCAAATGTTTGCAGTTCTTTCAAAAATCCATTCTTTAGTAATATTTTAGTGTACTAAACATTTTACTTACATCTTCTATTCATCCTTATCATGACAACTTTCATGATCAATCTACTATAGCCTATAAGGATGAATCGTGAGTATAATGTCAGTTCCCAAAACCTTTTTGGAAGATTAGGATGTCTAGCGTCTCCAACTTTCACAAATTCTCATACAATATTAGAACATGTATTTTGCCAAATTATACTCTATCATGTTGCAACCTAAACATTGTTTCGGATATCTAAATATCTTTCACACATGATGGTTTCTGAAACAATTCTTTCAGCTCCTAGATAACCTCGATATTAAAACAACTTTTCAATATCAAGAATCATGGAGACAAACATGATACTTTAGATACTAACACTGTAATTGTTAATCTTGATTTAATACTACTTTTTAAACTTCATGGAGTAAATAGATTTTGCTAAAAGTTTGCAATAGGACTTCTAAACTTTAAATTGACACTTCAAACAATATGATACCAGTTCGTAAAGTAAATACCCAGAATTCTATAGTTCTATTATCTCAATTAAAACTAAGCATAAGGCAGTAAACGGATGCCAATGACTACAAAAAATATGCAAATTCACTTCAATTTTAGTTTATGACAAATTGAGTTCGACTAATCCAAATTATAAATGAACTCCCACTCAAAACCAACATCCCTCGAGTTGTTTTGGTGATTACATGAACCAAATCCACTACACCAAGTTCGATCATCACGTCAGTCGATGTAGATTGAAAGGCGAGTGTCTATATGGGCATCATATCAACTATATGACTCATGCTTAACCTTTCGGTCCGTGTTCCGAGGCCATGTTTGTGCATGCTTGGCTCACCAAGTAAGAACCTTAGTACTCGTGTGTGTAAAACTGTCTTACACCCGTTGTATGAAAGCGTAGAGTTAAGTACACCCGATCATCACGTGATGTCTTGAAACGATGGACTTCCTTAATGGTGCATACTTAAGGAAGAACACATTTTATCTTGATATCTAAATGAGGTATCATATTATAGTGCTACTAAAGCGCAATTCAAGCAATATAAGATGCAAACAAAACATCATATGCATAAAGTGATATGATATGGTTCTTGCACTTGATCACTATCATCTGCATCGTGGTATGATCTTTATCATTCCTTTATGTGTAAGGCCAAGGTTTATGGAACTTACAAGTTAGGTATGCTATAATTTCCAAGAGTATCAACTTGTACTTCAAATTATAACATTACCATATCATGACACTAGCCCAACAACAATCTAAACTAGACGCCTCTAATTTATTAATTGAATGTTTTTACGTGGCATAAGGCTTTCGAAGATAGAATTGATCTTACCTATGAACATGGAACCACAACAATCATAACCAAATTATTAGCATATCATTGTAAATCGGATATTGACTATAGTAGGAGAGACAGACACTCGCTAGCCACTTATGCAAAACTATTTGCATGTCAAGCGTGGAACAGGTCTCATGTGCGAGGACATGTAAAGTTAGTCCAGGACGCTTCATCCCACTATGCCACCAATATCCAAAATACATAGAAGATGTAATAAAATTATCATCAATGCCCACATACTCATATGTGTTCTACCCGTGCAAAGCATCTACGAACAGATCAGGCTCAGATACCACTGTTGGGTTTGCAGCATAGAAATCAAAAAAATCCTACGATGTGAACATCTAAGCACCAAGATTTATCTACCTAGATACAATTAATGGGTGGATATACATCCATAGAGAACATACCCTTGAAGAGTGACAAAGCATTGTTAACAAAACTGATTTCATGGTTGATGTAGTCGTACACTTGACAATCTCAAGATCGTGATGAAGTCGAGCGAGTCCAGTAGGTCCAGTACCAGCAAGTCCATCAGGTCCAGCACCAGCAAGTCCAGCACCGCAAACCAGCAACGCATCCATGATCACACACACGTCCGGTACCCTGACAACCTCCACGTCCTTGCTCTAGTGATGAAGCGTAAGCAGTAACTCCTTTGTAGATAAAGCCACCGGGAACATATATCTCGCTAATCCGAGACCATGGGGAATAATTTCTAGAGGGGGAGAGAGATCCTTCACGAGGAGGTGTTAGAATGGAGGAGGAGGAGGGGCTCCTTTTATAGGAGGAGGGGGAAGCCCTCATGGCTCCATGCGCATGGGATGGTGTGCCCCCACCTCTCCCTCCATAATGGTGAGTGGAGCTTCCACTTAGCCCACTCCCATTAATTCCATCTCCACTCAAAGTTGCATTAATTTTCCACCAAATTTAATGTAAGCTCTCATCAAATAAAAATATTTTATTTCTTTTATTCAGAATTTTGTTAATTACTTTAATTAACAACCATTCATATAAAACCCCCTACAACATTTTAATTTCACATGCAGAACCAATTTCTGCAATTTCACCCGAAACAATTCTGGTTTCCATCGAAATGATTCCAGCACTTTCTTAAATCTTTATCTGAAAAACATATTTGCTCCAAATGGTGTCAGTATCCCTTAAGTGTGTCACCCTACGATTCACGAATAATGCAGACATGATCGATACCCCTCTCCGATCAATAATCAGCAGTGGGACCTGGAGATCCGTACTGACTCCCACACATTCTACGATGACTCTAGTGATCGTGTGAACCTTTAACATCATAACTAAATCCCTTTGTCTCACAGTATATTACATGTCCGAGATTCTATCATTGGTATCCCAATACCTAGTTTAATCTCGTTACTGACATGCATTCGTTTCTCATTCCCGTGATATAACATTCTAGTGATCACATCACTTGCTTACAAGCTATCTTAATGTGATATCACCGAGATGGCCTAGATTATATCTATCCATCATCAGGATGGACAAATCCCGCTCTTGATCCATGAGCCTATACATAACACCTTCGTAGCACGGAACCCACCTATATAGTCACCATGTCACGGTGTGACATTTGATGTTATCAAGATACTCTTCTAGTGCTAGTGATTGATATGATCTCATGGTCTAAGGACTAGGATTACTTTGTATGATGTTATAGCAATATAAACACAATGACTTTGATCGTAATGCTATACTTCGGATGAATGTTCATCACATCATTCCACCAATTTTGTGACCTCGTTATTAACAATATCCAATGTCCATGATCGGGAAACCTTGATCATATTGTTAATCAAGGAGCTAGTATATAAGAGAGGCATAACTAGGAACCCTCTATTTGTTTATTAAGCACACGTGTATTAATGTTTCCAATCAATACAATTATAGCATTCAAAATAAACATTTATCTTAAACAAGGAATAATATAATAACCACTTTATTATTGCCTCTCGGGCATATTCCCTTTAGTAGCAGAGAGGGAAGGGGTCGGCGGCGAAGTCAGGACGGCATGGGGAGCACCAGAAGGCACTGCAACCCGCTCCTTGCTGCAACCTCGGCGGCCAAAGATTGGTGGCACTACGCACCACTGCACCTCCATTTCACCAACACAATGCGACAGGGTCGCTAAAGCGCAACAGCGTGGTAGGGGGTGGAACCCTAGCCCTAGTGAGGTAACGGATCGGTCGAGACAAGGCGCGCACGGCGAATCGAGCAAGACCAAACAACACAGCATCATCGGCTTAGTTAATACTCACCAAGGTGGCGGCCGGAGAGGCCGAGGCTCGCCGGAATCGGAGAGCGGTGGCAGTGGCAACACGAGTCGCTAGAGAAGGAAGAAAACAAGAGAGGGGTGAGCGCATGTGTGCGTCTAGGTCGGCCTAGAGCATGATGCCAGTTTAGCCTAACCCACTTGGCCGAACCAGGGCTAGGATAGCCCATGGAGCCAAGCCTAGGTTTTAAAAAGAAAGAAGTAAATAATAAAATGTTAAATTACAAAAATACCCCTATGAGTATTTTAGCTCTAGGAAAATAAATAAAATCCTAAAAATACAAATTATATCTCAAAATGTTCATAATAATGTGAACTATTCCATAAAAATACTAACTTAGATTTTAGGATGGTAAAATTTAATTTGATTATTTTAATAATATAATTCCTTTATGGAATTTTCTAAAAATAGGGATAATACTTTAAAAAATCATTTTTAAGATCCTAAATAAATATTTTATGTAAGAAAAATTCTAGTTTATATTTTAATTTAATAAAATTAAAATGTGTACTTGAAAAACCCTTATTCCTTTGTGGAATTTTGGTAAAATAAGAATAAGAATGAAAAATAAATAAAAATCACTTTTATGATCTTCACTAGAAAAATGCTAATCATGTTATTACAAAAGATTTTAAGATTTCTACAGTAATAAATCCTTTGTTATCTATTTTATTCAAATAAAATACTTGTTTTATCATAAATTAACTCTTCAAAATTATTTCTCAAGTGAGATTAAATATATAATCTTATAAAATATTGTATTTCTAAAAAGAATCCTTGAAGTCTAAATACTAAACCTAAAACCATAACTGTGGTTTATAATAAACCCTAAGTGTAAATTGCTAATTATTTAATACTCGTTTAGAGTCTTAAATCAACTATAACCAATAACTTAAATCTAGCCTTAACATCATTCACTTATATTAGGGATAAATGATCTCACTCCTTTAACCATACTTAACATAACTTTAAAGCCTAATAGGAGATAAGCAAACTATAAAATGAGATTACCATATCTCATAATTAGCTTTAACTGTATAACTCACCTAACCTCAACTTGCTAGGTATAGATTCATAGAGCTATACTCGATAAATATATATGATTCCATCATCGATAATATCGAGGAAAACTTTTGACCATGACCACAATATAAAATTACTATATCTTAGTCCAAGTTATATTTTATAGGTAACTTTGGTATGTCACTCAACCAACAAGTAGTGCATTAACTCAAGATCGTTAAAGCAATTCAAATAACCAGAGAATGTGTTCTGTGAAGACTACAAATTGTTAAACTTAATGTAATAAGTATTTTCTTCGAAAGTTATTCTTTTTGCCACTCTAAACAAAAGCTTTAGCCATTCTCCTAAAACTCACCAACTTGAAATATAATTATCCTTAAGAGTACTTACTAATCAATATCTACCATCAACTGTTGTAGTTCTTTACTTTCATCATTTATAATTCATTTTAGAATCTTAGTATGTATTTTTGTAAGGTACACTTGATTGTAACACAAATCGTTCATAAATCACCAAACTCAATCCATACTTAAACATGGGGATTCACTTTGGGATTTATACAAAATGATATCATTATCTATGCATAATAGCATGTTGCTTCTTTAAACATTAGTCCTTACTAGACGAATGATGTTGTTTTTAGATATTGAGTTTATACCAACTAGAAGACCTTGACTACAATAGTCAAAAAGGCAAGTTCACACTTGCTCATGGCCTTTGATTATTTTCTACTTGAATGGAATTCCAGGAAGTACTTAGAAGAAGGTGTAAAGTAAGAAGTAGTAACCATCGATAGTGGGAGCTTTGAAAGAAGTGTATATCTGGTAATGCATTTTGTACTTCTTAGAGGTTAACTGTAATAAGTGGGAGAATGCACTATGAACTACTAGGATATTGTAATAGACCAGTATTTTAAGAGTGGATAATAAGATAGAGTTGCAAGGATAGTTTGTTTGTACTATTTTATAAAAACTATGTGTAATACATGGTATATATTTGGTTCTTATTCGGATTTGATTCTTGATTTATTTTGTGACTAGGTATGTACATGAAGTTGAACTTAATGGGCATATGTGTGGTATTACATTAAGTTATTTCATGATGTACAGGTCTAGAGGGGAAAATGGGTTCGAGTTAGGGAGAGACGAGTTACCATCATGATGAAGCAGAGATGGAGGCTCGAGGCATGATGGGCACAACCCAAATAGAGCCTATCAATGCAAATCCAAGGAAAGGATCAGTTCTAATGCCACATTCGACCATCAATGAAGGATTTCTATAGTACATGAAGGGCATGGAGGAAGATAGGAAGATTAAAATGGCGAGGCAGAACCAGTTCTATCAGGATATATGGAAGATAATGCAGGAAAAGCCATCTAAGGAATTACATTCAAGGGTTAAATTCATGGAATTCTTACAAACCGAACCCTGGAGTTTTTCCCTAGAATAAGAACCTATAGAGGCGGAGAATTGGTTAATGGATACATCTCGTAATCTCAAAAGCGTGGGATGTAAGAATGAGGAGAAAGTGAGATATGCAACCTATCTATTTGCTGGAGAAGCAGCCACATTGTAATTCCCCAGCATTTAGGGCTGTAGAAGAGAGTTTGTGCATTTGAATTCATGCATAAGAAAATTTGGGATAAATTTTTCGCAAACTAAAACCCTGGAGAGATCAAAGTTTCTTTCACTAGGTTGAGTTAGGGTTTAGTTCATCCTTGTGATTATTATAAATTTTGAAATGATCTCTAGGTATTTTGTATTATTTTGGGATAATAAGTTAAATTTATATTTGAATTTGAATCTACTTTTGAAATAATTCAAACCAAAAAGTATTTAGAGTTTATTGTTTTCAAAGGGACATTTAAATATTTTAGTGTGAAGTATTAGTATTATATAATAAGTGTACAAGTAAAAGAAATTACAGACATTATAAAAATATAGATATATAAATAATTAGAAACTCTTATTCTTTTCTTATTTCATAATTACAACACGAGAAGAATACAAATAAGTAAGAAATTCTTATACAAGTGAACAATTTCAAGTAAGAATAAAGTAAACTTTATTGAATAATAAATATATATTACATTGTTCCTTACAGAAGAAAAATATAAATTACAATAATTGATAAAACAAAAAATCCTATACTAATTCCTAAATAAGTCCTACATCTACATCTTCTTGATCTTCTCTGAAGAAGTTTGTACTTGCAAGTAAAACAAAGAAACATAATAAAAATAAATGATTATGGTTAGTATAATTGCTCTCAGATGTGAACAGTGAAGTGCACTGTTTAAATTGCATCATTGAGATATTATAAAATAATTGGGGAAAGTTTCACCAAAGTCCAACAACTATTCTTTCATAAGCTTTAGTACAACATCCTTAGCCAAATAGGGCAGGTTTCACTAGAGAGAGTAAGAGAGAGGTAGAAAGGTAAAGTGAAAACAACCACAGTAGAACTGCTCGAGCTCATCCCAAAGAGGGAAGTAGCTCACTCACTCAGATGCAAACAATGTGCTGGCAGCACATGAAGAGCTCGGGGAGAAGGATAAGTTCCCAGCCATACATAGAGAGAGAACCCTCTCTCTAAAGTGTTTACCACACCAACAAATACCAGCAAAGAATCGCAAGGATTCCTTATAGTTCCAGCACTGGTATTCATTAGATCAATCCATAAAAATACCACAGAAAACCTCTAGATCATCAGCCAAAATGGTCACTTGAGGAGGGGGTGGATCAGGTGTGGATAAAGGCAGGCCAGGAGAAGATCAAGGGGAGAAGGTAACATATGTTCCAGGAAGTAGCTAAGCAATCTCACCACTAAGACAAAAATAAATCAGCCATCACAGCAGCATCCCCAGCATCATCAAGTTGGTGATTTACAAACAAACCATGCTATATATTTGTTCTTATCAACTGTAAGAGCATGATTTGTTTATCGATTTGAATCCTCAAATATACACCCATATGGGGTGTATACTCATCACTAGATATTTCAAACGGCCACAAGTAGTATATTTTCTAATCTACAGATTAGGTCTGAGGTTATGCATCCTTGACCTAATCTGGTATCTAATAGCTTTGCAACTAGGAGAAGGAAAATTCATTGGTGGGTTGCTATTGGGCACATTCTAGTTATTGGTATCACCTTAGTAGTAGCTCAACCTTATAAAGATTTCCCAAATAAGAAGTAACAGTTACAAGCTCCAACAAGTAACATAATTAGATCATCTTCCTAAAGCATTAGGAATCATCAATATCAAAATATCCATCATATCATAGTTACATCGGGGTGTTGTGACCACAAGAATCAAACCAATACCTTAAGCTTGGGTTCACAAAACACTAATCTAACATCATCTTCCTAACCAAGAGTTCAGGAATCATAATTGCATTACCTATCAGTATATAAGCAACAACTAAAAATCAGTCCACAACCTATACCTAAATTAAATCCAGGAAAAACATCATAGAAATAATCATAGGCTAATACGAGTATGCCACAATCCCCAATTTGTGAGCCAATGGGTCAAGAACATTAAGATCATCATACCCAGTAGTATTGAATCAACTATGCCAATCATAATCATCATTAGCAAATGAACTCAATACTAGATTCATAGATCATATAACAATCTGAACTAAGTTCAACAAAATCCATCACTAGTTCATGAACATAACATAAATTAGCCAATAGCTACTAAGTTTAGGATTGCTAGAGGAGATGATAGAACCCTAGAATAGAGCACACACCCTAATTAGGGTTACATATAGCAGCACAGTAAGGAACCAAAGAAAAGTAGAGAGAAGAAAGGAAGGGGAACAACTTACCCTAGGTCCTCTCTTAGATTTAGAAGTAGACACAGATTATTGGCTAGCGGCGAGGTCATGGCGGCACGGGGAGCATATGGAGGCACTGCAATCCACACCATGCCGCAACCTTGGTGACCAAAGAACGATGATGCCGGGAACCGCTACACCACCAGGTCACCAGCCTCGCACCAAAGAGTGGTCGAGGCACAATATTGCAAGAAGGGGGAAAACCCTAGCCCAATGAGGTAGTGGAGCGGTCTAGAGGAGGCGTGCATGGCGAATCAAACAGGATCAGGTGATGCAGCATCATTAGCAAGCACCACAATAGTGGCAGAGAAATTGAATCTCGTCGGTATCTGATGTCTACGCACTTCTATTCTTGTAGACAGTTGTTGGGCCTCCAAGTGCAGAGGTTTGTAGAACAGCAGCACGTTTTCCCTTAAGTGGATCACCCAAGGTTTATCGAACTCAGGGAGGAAGTGGTCAAAGGTATCCCCTCTCAAGCAACCCTGCAATCAAGATACAAGAAGTCTCTTGTGTCCCCAACACACCTAATACACTTGTCAGGTGTATAGGTGCACTAGTTCGGCGAAGAGATAGTGAAATACAAGTGGTATGGATATAAGATAACGGTGCTAGAAAATACTTTGATGGCATAGAAGAGACTAAAGGCAAACTTAAATAAAGATAGAAGCAAGCAAACATGTAATAGATCTAATTGCAAACGGTATTTCAATGCTTAGAAACAAGTCCTAGGGATCATACTTTCACTAGTGAACACTCTCATATAAATATATTCTCCTTTATGATACTACGCTGAACTACTCTCCGGTTGGACACTCTGATCCATGGTAGGGCTATAACAGCACACCTCAAAGTAAGCCTTTCCCATCTAGATAACCCCACACTGTCACCTTGAGCTCTAGATGGTTCAAACAAACACCACAATTTCATAAAGACATCCAACTCCAAATATAACTCATAACAAGTATTTGTAATCTCTAGCCTAAGTGCCACCATGGTGTGCACACTGTCAACTTCACACACATGGGGAGAGCAGAGATCTATTAAAGCACTTGAGTAGCAAGGTAGATCTATAGATTACAAGCTCATGATCTCAATAAGATCATGCATAGAGACAGAGATGAACACATAGCTATCGGTAGAACCCTTAGCCTCGAGAGAGAACTACTCCCTTCTCATCATGCGAATCAGCAATGGCGATGGAGATGGTGGTGGAGATCGATGAAGATGGCTCCGGGGGCACTTCCCCATCCCGGAAGGGTGCCGGAATAGAGACTTTCTGTCCCCCGAATCTCTCCTTTGGTGGCGGCGGCGGTGCGGAACTTTTCATGGCTGGAGGCTTGACTATCTAGGGTTTATGCATCGTGAGGCTCTTATAGGCGAGAGGGGAGACCGAGGGGGTGCTGGAGGGGCCCACACCACCCCCTGGCGCGGCCTGGCCTGGCCCACGCCACCAGGTGGTGTGGCCAGCCCCTGGCCCCTCTCCGTCTCGTCTTCTGGCTCCATGAGTCTTCCGGTAAAATATCGACTTTGGCTTTTGTCCGGTCCAATTCCGAGAATATTGATTTTCTGACTTTCCTGGAACCAAAAACAGCAGAAAACAGGCAACTGGCATTATGGCATCTTGTTAATAGGTTAGTCCAAGAAAGTGTACAGAAATACTCCAAAGTTGAAACAAAACACAAGAAAGTAGATAAAACCAAGAATGGAACATCAAAAATTATGGATACGTTAGCAACGTATCAACATCCCCAAGCTTAACTCCTGCTTGTCCTCGAGTAGGTAAGTGATAAAAAGAAAGAATAATTTTTGAGGTGACAAGCACCATCATAAACTTGATCAAAGTATTTGAAAAACATTCAAAGCTGGGATCATAGTACTTCAATCATAACATGAAAGACAAAGTTCTAGCAATAAGACAAAGCAACTGTGTTGCAACATGAAAAGGCATAAACAAAAGACTCATGAATAACAATGCTTTGCAAGACGTTTGTTTGTTTCACATAAAGAAAACATAGCATAGTGGCATTCAGCTTGTCACTCATAGAGTATCAAACATAAATGCATAGGACACCTTCAAAGTTCATAAGAGTGACCAGATACAAATAGTTTAAAACAAGCAATATCAAGTTATGCATCAATCAACTAGTCTTGGGACAATGCACATAGAACTAAGAATGGCCACTATGCTCTCAAAGTAAGTGCATAAAGGTAGAAGGTGGAGACTCAATATAATGGTGGAAGAAAGGCCTTCATAGAAGGAAGTAGGGATTCAAGTCTCATAAAGGGCTTCCAAAAATTATGGTACTTATAGCTTTCAGCTCTCATTGCCCCTATCATAAGCATCTTGAAGTTATTAAGGTGAAAGTGAACAAACTATGGTGTATATGCTTGACGAAGTATAAGTTAGAAATCTCATGTCCCTTATATACGAGGGCTGCTCCTCATGCTACTCAAGTTTAGTCACCGGTAAGTTCTTGTCATCGTAAGTACATGTGTATCATAGAGAACCGCCAACGGGGTACCCCTTACCCGATGATACGGAAGAATCCCCATATCAAAATGACAAGGAAAGCAGACAACGAGCATCTCAGCAATCTTCTTATTTACCATGGGAATATGGTGCTTTTTCTCTCTTTCCTCTTTTCATAATCTTTTTTTTTATTTTTCTCTTTTTTCTCAATATAGGACTCTTTTTTTATAAGAAGAATGCTTCATAGACAGCTCATTGTGGTTACGCTGCAGGTTTCCACCATGTCAGCATGGATTAGACCAGCGGCCTAGGCGTTCCTCTAACACATATACATAACTCCATGGACTTACAAGCTCCCCTTTCATTTCACACCGACGACATCCATAGACAAAAGAGCATGATATCAACTAGGTACAAAGTACCAGTGCAATGTTGAAAGCATTCCCCATGACAGCATGGTTCTGCTAATCCTCAACAAATAAGTGCAAGCATATACAACATAGATGACACAATGGTTCAAGTTTATTAAGGGCAAGAAAAGTAAAGTGTGCCATCAAGTTCGTGAGAGCTTTAATCACTAGTTTTCTCATAACAAGTTTAATTTGGAAGGTAAACAAAAACATGAATATACTAGCAATAGCATATGCTAGTAGGTAGGTATGGTGGACTCTTTGGAATAACTTGGTTTAGGGAGTTGGATGCATGAGTGGAACTCATACTTGGTTGTGGAGGCTAGCAAAAGACTGGGAGCGACAAACTAAGAGAGCAATAATGGCCATAATCATGCAGAGCGACAAAACATCATTGATCAAAGCATAAAGTGATACTACAAGTTGAAAACTAAAGGATCATAAAGGCTTGTGGTGACTTGGGATAGTCATACCATGGTGTGAGCATGCGCCAAGTCAACCCAAATAAAGCATCAAAGGAGAATACCACAATACTATGCTTTAATATGCTAAAACAGTGCATGATTCTTCCAAGGCACATTAAGCAATCTCAATTGTTTATAACATGTCATGCTACATCAAAGAATACTAAGAATAAAGCCAAAACAACATCAAGCATGGCATGACAAAGCATAGGCCACAGTCAAAAACGGGCTCTTTTTACCACCTAAGCATGAACTTTCCTACTCTTTTCCAAACCAACCCAAACTATTTGAAAACCAATGTATGAAAGAGGGGGTTCAACCAATTTATTAAGCAAACTAATCAAACAAAGTAAACGAAAAAACAAAACAAAAACGAAAAAGAAGACGCTCCAAGAACAACACAATTGTGCATGAAACAATAAAAATGAAGCGTTTGGAAGAAACCTGAGATTTTTATTGATGAAGAAGGGGATGCCTTGGGCATCCCCAAGCTTTGACGCTTCTACTTCTTGTATATTTCTTGGGGTGACACGCGTGGCATCCCCAAGCTTGAGCTTTAGTCCATCCTTCATCTCATTACTCATTCCTTCCATACACCTGAAATTTTTCCTTCATACAAAACTTTACACAATCTTTATTAGCAACATTAGTGCACTGAAGATAATAGGTCTTTAGATTCAGTTCTAACACCAATAAACTTCCATTAAAACACAATCTACTATAGCACTTCCCTCAAAAATCTCAATTCCCCCAAAGAACTCAAAAAGGAACCGACAAGAAGCAAATGCAAATAATGGCAGAAATCTGTCAAACAGACCAACAGGTAAAGACGAATTTTTTCGAAGACCTTCTGTTGCTCAAATCAAAAAGTGTTGAACTAACAGAAGTTAGATAACAACCTGGGGCAGAAGCAAAAAAATTCAAGCCTCAAAAGGACATACAGAGATTTTACACGAATTTTTATTGTGAAGCACAGAAATCTGTTTCGGGACAGCAACTTTCCCAAGCATTACTTCTCTCTCATTAGAGGTTACTCTTGGCACAAAAAGCAAATAAAAAGGATAAGGAGTGGTTATTACTGAAGTAATAACTTCCAAGACTCATCTAAAACTTTTGGGTTATCTCCCAATAATTACTTTTCTTTAACGCCTTTAAGTTAGGCATGATAGTTTGAGAAGATGCTCACATAAGAAATATGAATTGAAGTAAAAGAGAGCATCAAGAAGCAGATTCAAAGCACATTTAAGTCTAACCCACTTCCTATACATAGGAATCTTGTAAAGAATCAAGTCATGAAAGCACAAAGAAACAATCATAGAAAAGCAAAACAAGTGCAACTTCAGACTTTCAACATAAAGAGGGGAAACTTAATATTGTTGAGACACATAAAACCATGTTTCCCTCTCTCATAATAACTTTCAGTAGCATCATGAATAAAAGTAACAATATAACTATCACAAGAAACATTCTTATCATGAGCCACATGCATAAAAGAATTAATACTCCCCACATAAACATAGTCATTCTTATTGATTGTAGTGGGAGCAAATTCAACAAAATAGCTATCATTATTATTTCATCACCATAATCAACAAATATAGGAGGCATATTTTAATCATAATTAATTTCCTCCTCAATAGTAGGTGGACTGAAAATATCATAATCATCATTGCAATCATCATATATTGGAGGTATAGTACCATCATAAGCAATATAATAGTTATCCTCCAAAGTGTGTTCATTTGTATCATCATTGGAAGAATCATGGATAGCACTAATAGTATAGCAAATATTAATATCATCATTTTCAGAATTGGTACCAAAGAGATTTTCAATATCAAAAGTAGTGTGCTTTTCCCAATCATGATCACTACTATAGGTAACAGGCATAGGAACATCATCGAGTTCAGACTCATCAAAAACTATAATAGGAGTAACATGCTTAGGGGAAAATACCGTTTCCTCTTTCCTTTTACTCCTCATTTTCTTCTTTTTCTTCTTATCTTTAGGAGGGAGAGGCTTGAAAGGAAGCTTCTCCATATACCCTGGTTCATTGTTAGAGACAATAGAAGAAACTTTGGAGGATTCCTCCTTTTCATTAATAAGACCAAAACACATATTAGTCATGTCATAATTTGGTAAGATCTCATCTTTTATAATATTTTGTATGTAAGTATTTGTGTGGAAATTATCAACACAATAAAGATGACAACCATGCATGACACTATTCATATCAAAAGCACCCATATCTACCAAAGAGGTTTTTCTTGATAACTCTTCACACCCCAAAAATAATGTAAGTTCATCATGTTGATTAGGAGTGATCATGTCATCACAATACAAACTTACAGTACTCATTGGATTAGAAGGGCTATTATCATGGCCTGAGCATTGAAAATTGAAATGACCCACTTCAAAGCAAAGTTCACAAATAAAAGGATAGAGGGCACAAACTTTTTTACCAAGATCATTTAAAGCCCTATACCACATTCTAGTTTTTCATTCCTGTGGGTGATACAATATTCTTCTTCAATTTGATTATTCTCACAAGGTCTATGTATTCCACAAAAATTAACATGCTTATAAGAAATAGTACTTTCAGAGGTTTGAACATGTTTATTGCTATCATTAATAACAATTTCATTTTCCATGCAAGTGTCTTTATAAGGCTCATGATACATGTCCCATTTTTCTTTAGGAGCATTAATATGAGAAGCAAAGGTTCTATAACAATCAACAAGAATTTGAGGATCAAGACCATATTTAGCTCTAAGCTCTTGAAAATCCATAGTTTCAGCAAAAGACTTAATGCAATCATAATCATAGTTTATACCTGGTTCTTTACCTTTGTTGTTATCCCAATCTTCGGTATTGCTTTGAATTGTTTCAAGAAGATCCCACTTAGCTTTGACCTCCTTACTTGTGAAGGATCCCTCTAAACAAGTATCTAGATAGTCCTTGTAATGTCCTAAAAGCCTTGCATAGAAATTATTAATAACAATATTACTGGGGAGCTCGTGAATGGGACATTTGAGCATTAGTGACTTCAATCTCCCCCATGCTTGGGAAATACTTTCTCCATCATGAGGATGAAAATTATAAATGTAATTCCTATCTTTATGAATTTCACGAGGAGGATAAAATTTAGAGTAAAAGAGAGATTCAAGTTCCTTCCACTCCAAATGATGAGGATCATCTAGTAGCTCATACCACTCCCTTGCTTTGCCCTTAAGTGAAAAATGGAATAGCTTCCACTTAACTTGGTTCATTGAAATACCTGCACACTTGAACAACTCGCATAATTCATGTATAAAGAGTAAATGATCACTAGGATGGACAGTTCCATCTCCAAAATAGCAGTTATTCATAACACATTCAACAATTTTTATAGGTATTTTAAAAGGCATGCTTTCAGTATGTGGATTTAAAATATCACAAGTATCATTAGAATTACCACATATGGGAGATAATGTATCATCAGAGCAAATTTTCTTCTTTAAAGCTGGGGAACTAAAAAGATCATTTTCATAAAAACCAACTTCCCCAAGCTTAGACGTTTCCATAGCATTAGTAACAAAGGTGTTCAAAAGATTCATCCTAATAACATTGCTATTAGCATGCAAAGAAAGTTCCAAGGGTTTTTTAATTTTCTTATCAGGCAATTCAAGTTCTAACTTAGGAAAAATACTAAAAAGCTCTCTAATTTTTTTGTTGTTTTCCATTAAGCCTAACTAGTGAAAACAAGAAACAAAAAGACGAAATTGCAGAATCTAAAGGAAATAACTTCGAGCACTCACACCGGAGGATGTGAGTACCTTTTACCTTACCTCCCCGGCAACGGCGCTAGAAAATAGCTTGATGTCTACGCACTTCTATTCTTGTGGACAGTTGTTGGGCCTCCAAGTGCAGAGGTTTGTAGAACAGCAGCAAGTTTTCCCTTAAGTGGATCACCCGAGGTTTATCGAACTCAGGGAGGAAGTGGTCAAAGGTATCCCCTCTCAAGCAACCCTGCAATCAAGATACAAGAAGTCTCTTGTGACCCCAACACACCCAATACACTTGTCAGGTGTATAGGTGTACTAGTTCGGCAAAGAGATAGTGAAATACAAGTGGTATGGATATAAGATAACAGTGCTAGAAAATACTTTGATGGAGTGGAAGAGACTAAAGGCAAACTGACATAAATATAGAAGCAAGCAAACATGTAATAGATCTAATTGCAAACGGTGTTTCAATGCTTAGAAACAAGGCCTAGGGATCATACTTTCACTAGTGAACACTCTCAAATAAATATATTCTCCTTTATGATACTACGCTGAACTACTCTCCGGTTGGACACTCTAATCCATGGTAGGGTGATGCACTCGACGATCGACGTAGAGCTCGTTGGGAACCCCAAGAGGAAGGTATGATGAGCACAGCAGCAAGTTTTCCCTCAGTTATGAGACCAAGGTTTAATTGAACCAGTAGGAGCAAGGAAACACCCCAAAGTTGTTACAAGCTGAGCTTTGGCAGGGCGCACTACCGGTGCTAGTAGCAACGTGGAGACCTGCACAACACAACCACAGAACTTTGTCCCCAACTTGCGATGAGGTTGTCAATCTCACCGTGTTTTGCGGAAAACAAAGGATTAAACGTATCGAATGGAAAGAAGTAAAAGTTTGTAGAAAGTAAACACAAAGCAGTAAATAGTTGTAGATTGTATGTAAAGAAAAAGGACCGGGATCCATAGTTCACTAGAGGTGGCTCTCCTTAGATAGATAACATGCTGGGTGAACAAATTACAGCGGGGCAATTGACAAACACCGAGAAAGCAATACATGCATATACTAATCATCTTGACTCCTCTGAGACTTGATTAGGCATTACAACATAATACATAGACCGCCATCCAACTGCATCTATGACTAATAATCCACCTTCAGGTTATCATCTGAACCCCCTCCAGTATTAAGTTGCAAGCAATAGATTATTGCTTTATGAACTGCGTGTAAACTAAACAATACGATTGTTCTATGAACAAAGGATCTTTATTTTATCACTTACCTACTCGAGGTGACATGCTTTGATCAAGTCTTTGATGGTGCATGTCACCGCAAAAATTCTTTCTTTTTATCACTTACCTACTCGAGGACGAGCAGGAGTTAAGCTTGGGGATGTTGATACATTGCAAATGTATCTATAATTTTTGATGTTCCATGCTTGGTTTTATCCACTTTCTTGTGTTTTGTTCCAACTTTGGAGTACTTTTCATATGATTTCTTGGACTAACCTATTAACAAGAGCCACAGTGCCAGCTGCCTGTTTTCTGTTGTTTTTGGTTCCAGGAAAGTCAGAAAATGAATATTCTCGGAGTTGGACGGGACAAAAGCCAAAGTGCCTATTTTTCGGAAGGGATCAAGTGCCAGAATATGAGACGGAGAGGGGCCAGGGGCCGGCCACACCACCTGCCCGTGCGGCCAGGCTTGGCCCGCGCCAGGGGTGGTCTGGCCGACCCCAGCACCCCCTCGGCCTCTCCTTCCGCCTATAAGTTGCCCTCGGGACGAAAACCCTAGGTACCCGATCAAAAATCCACGAAAGAGTCTGTAGCCGCCGTCATCTCCATCCCTAGATCGGGAGGGATCTAAAGCTCTTCCCGGCACCCTGTCGGAGAGGGGAATTCACCCTGGAGGCCTTCTTCATCACCATGCAAGCCTCCAGTGTGATGCGTGAGTAGTTCATCCTTGGACTATGGATCCATGTAGTAGCTAGATGGCTGGTTTCTCCTCCTTTGTGCTTTCATGTTTAGATCTTGTGAGCTCCGTTCATAATCAAGATCATCTATTTGTAATTCATACATGTTGTGTTTGCGGGGATCCGATGGATATTGAGATGCTATTTCAGATTGATTATTGATTCTATCATGTCTTTGTTATTTGAGATCTTGCATGCTTTCCGTTGTTAGTAGCTATCTTGGCCAAGTAGATGCTAGCAACTCCAAGAGTTAGTATTTATGCTCGATAGTGGGTTCATGCCTCTGGTAATCTGGGGAAGTGACAAAATTCTCTAAGGTACTAGATGTGCTGTTGCTACTAGGGAGAAAACAATGATCCTTTGTTTATAGAACAATTGTATTGTTTACCTTACACGTAGTTCGTAAAGCAATAATCTGTTGCTTGCAACTTAATACTGGAGGGGGTTCGGATGATAACCTGAAGGTGGATTATTACTCATAGATGCAGTTGGATGGCGGTCTATGTATTATGTTGTATTGCCCAATCAAGTCTCAAAGGAGTCAAGATTATTAGTATATGCATGTATTGCTTTCTCGGTGTTTGTCAATTGCCCCGTTGGAATTTGTTCACCCAGCATGTTATCTATCTAAGGAGAGCCACCTCTAGTAAACTATGGATCCCGGTCCTTGTATTTTACATACAATCTACAATCTTTTACTGCTTTGTGTTTACTTTCTACAAACTTTTACTTCTTTCCATTCGATACGTTTAATCCTTTGTTTTCCGCAAAACACGGTGAGATTGACATCCTCATCGCAAGTTGGGGACAAAGTTCTGTGGTTGTGTTGTGCAGGTCTCCACGTTGCTACTAGCACCGGTAGTGCGCCCTGCCAAAGCTCAGCTAGTAACACCTTTGGGGTGTTTCCTTGCTCCTACTGGTTCGATTAAACCTTGGTTTAATAACTGAGGGAAAACTTTCTACTGTACTCATCATACCTTCCTCTTGGGGTTCCCAACGAGCTCTACGTTGATCGTCGAGTGCATCAACGGGGCCTTCTCCTCCTCTGCTACGGGCTACTCCGGCCAAATTCCGGCGAGCAAGTGCTCGCACTGCTCCGGCTAGAGGTGGGGAAGGGTCAGTGAGGTGAGGGGAGGTGAGTGGTGTGCCGAATAGGGCTAGGGGTGGCCTATATTTATATCCCGACGGTGCGACCAAGAGTGATGGGCGGGCGGCTCCGACGAGGGCTGCACAGCATGCTGGAGGCGTGGCTCGAGGTAGGGGACGGTGGCTGGTCTCCTGGCGATGCGCTTTGGATTAAATGCGGGCTTAGGGGCGGTGGTATGCGGTCGGGCGGTGCTCACGCTCTGAGCGGCAGAGGCGGCGGTCTCCACGGCGAGCGGTGGCTGTGGTGCAAGGGGTGGCGAATGGGCATGTCTGCGGTGTTCTTGGGGTCGTGGCAGAGCGGTGGACGCGGGCTGCGGTCGAGGGGCGGCGTGTACATGCGTGTCGAGCGCGGTGCTCTGGTGTGTGCTCGGCATGGTGCAGACACTCAGTGTGCGGCGCTCAGCTGGTGGTCCACGGCTTGGCCTGGCTCAGGGAGGGGACAGAGGGTGGCGGTGAGGTTTGGGCTAGCTTGTAGACATGGCGAGAGAGAGAGGGGTGGTCTGCTGCAGCGAGGCAAGGTTTGGCCGGCGAGTTGGTGCTCGGCATGGCATGGCATTGCTGCTAGGGGTAGGGGATGGGGTGTAAATGGTCTGGTTAGATCATTTGGAGACAGTGGGAGTGTTTTGAGGACAATTGGGTGCAAAACCCTGTACAAAACAGTGAGCTAATTACTAGGTGTAAACTCTGCCTCCCAAGTGTTTGTGGAAATGGCCGCAAGAACAATATTTTTGAATTTTGAAAAGATTTTTGGTGGGTGTGCTAGTATTAAGCTTGAGACTCTGTGGGTGCTTGGGTTTTGAAAATTGAGCTCATTTGAGTGGATTTTGAAATAGTGGGATCTTCCCATATGAAATAGATTCAATTTTCCAATGCCATTTAAAATTAGTGTTTGAATGTTTTTGGCAGATCACAAAGTGGGCCTTGATACATCATTATGTGTACTATCAAGGGGTGCAAAGATCCACATTTATTTCTGTTAAGAACTGAGTACTAGGAATAGCCAAAGTAGGCATGTTGATTAAAATGGCACAAATGACCATTCACTTCTTTTATTCATTTTCATTTGTTTTTCTTTGGGATTTGTTTGGGAATGATTTAGATGATGTTTATTTCACCTAAGAATCATTTTACAAGCAATGGATCACTTAATTATGGCAATTCAAATCAACTCCTATTTAAATGCACACACATATGAATGCTTAAATAATTTTAATTGGAAAAGTTTTTGTTAACCCTAATTTTGATGATTTGGATCTTAATAACCTTGGATTAGAGTTTTGGTATGTTACAAGAGGAGAAGACACGCGAGAGTTCTGGGTCGGTCGATCGACCTAGGGAAGTGCAGTGAATTTGTCCCGACCCACCGGGTCGAGCCAGGGCTGGGCTAGCCTAAAGGGCTAGGCCTAGGTTTTAGTAAGAAAGAAATAATTAATAAATCCTAAATTACAAAAATACCCCTGATGGTATTTAGGCTCTAGAAAAATAATAAAAAATCCTAAAAATGCAAATTAAATCTCTAAATATTCATAAAAATGTGAATTATTCAATACAAATACTAACTTGTATTTTAGAGTAATAAAATTAATTTAATTATTTTAGGGAAATAATTCCTTCATGGAATTTTCTAAAATGGATAATAATACTTAAAAATAAATAAAATCCATTCTTAAGATCCTAAATAAATACCTTATGTAAGAAAAATACTAGTTTGTATTCTAAACTGATAAAAATTAAAATGTGTATTTGAAAACACTTATTCCTTGATGGAATTTTACTAAAATAAGAGTAAGTCTAAAAATACATAAAAACCACTTTTAAGATATTGAAAAGGTACATTTTACTAGAAAAATGTTGACCATGTTATTCCAAAAGATTTTAAGGTTTCTAAAGTACTAAATCCTTAGTTGACTATTTTATTCAAGTAAAATACTTGTTTTTTCATAAGATAACTCTTCAACATTATTTCCTAAGTATGAATAAATATACGATCCTATAAAATGTTGTATTTCTAAAAAGAATCCTTGAAGTCTAAAATACTAAACCTAGAACAATGATTATGGTTTATAATAAAACCTAAGTGCAAATTGATAATTATTTAATACTCCTTTAGAGTCTTAAATCAACTATAACCAATAACTTCAATCTAACATTTAACATCATTTACTTATATTAGGGATGAATGATGTCATTCCTTTAACCATACTTAACATAACTATAAAACCTAATAGAAGTTAAGCAAACTATAAAATGAGATCACCATATCTCATAATTAGCTCTAACTCTATAACTCACCTAACCTCAACTTGGTAGGTATAGATTTGTAGAGCTATACTCAATACCTATACGAGTCCATCCTTGATTGTATCAAGGAAAACTTTTGAACTCGACCACAATATAAAATTACTATACCTTAGTCCTAGTTATATTTTATAGTTAACTTTGGTCTCCCACTAAACGAGCAAGGAATACATTAATTGAGGATTGTTAGAGCGATTCAAATAACCATTGAATGTGTTGTGAGAAAACTACAAATTTTTAAACGTAATGTAATAAGTATTTTCTTTGAAAGTTATTCTTTTTGCCACTACAAACAAAAGATTTAGCCATTCTACTAAAACTCACCAACCTGAAATATAATTATCCTCAAGAGTACTTACTAATCAACATGTACCATCAACTGTTGTAGTTCTTTACTTTCATCACTTACCAATTCATTTTAGAATCTTAGTATGTATTTATTTGTAAAGTAAACTTGATTGTAACACAAACCTTTCATAAATCACCAAACTCAATCCATACTGAAACATGGGATTTACTTTATGATTTATAGAAAATGCATATCATTATCTATGCATAATAGCATGTTGCTTTTTTAAACATTAGTCCGCATCAGACCAATGATGCTGCTTTTAGATATTGGAGTTTATACTGACTAGAAGACCTTGACTACATAATCTTGTAGTCAAAAAGGCAAGTTCACACTTGATCATGTCCTTTGATCATTTTCTATCAAGTATTTGCAATCTCTTACTGTTAACACCTACATTTCAAAAAGGAGTACAGAAAACACAATATTGTTGATTAACATGAACTAATGGTTACTGATCCAGGGTGATCAACTAATCTATTATGATCGGCAATGGAAGCACCATTGTTCAGGAATGTATCATCTAGGATTTAACAATAAATTTCACCAGTGATTCTTGCGTCATAGATTACACGTTAACCATGAGATCTATATGGGCTCTGGGGAAGTCAGCTAGATCTTCTTCCTTTCATGTGTCAATGGAAGACCTTATCATGAGATTGTAGATTCCTCGCCGAGGATCCAGTACATGGGTGGGACACCTCAGTGCCCCATGATATTGGTGTCTAGTTATCTGTGAGGGGTTGTCAGACGTAGGTCAGACACTTTTGTGGAGGATACCAGGGACATGATCTACTTACAGTCTTGAAGGGGTTGCCAGAGTTATATCTGCCTACAAGGGGGTTAACAGAGGTATTCCTTCTTGGAGGATCGTATTGTCATGCGGGGTCATAGAGAAGGGCAATGATCGGCTTGGGTTCTTATACTGGGCCTCACACCAAAGGAAGTGTGAATGGGAAAGTACGCTCAGCTGTGCAACATGGATAAGAATCTCTCATGGCTAAAGCAACACACCTCTGCAGAGTGTATAAAAGTGTGAGATGTTACTCCCTGTTTCGGGAAGGAGCTGCGAAGGCTACAGGAAAGGAACTCCACGAAGTTCTAATCAACTCGTGAAGGCTGACGGACATAGCTTTTCAGAATAAAAGAAACCTTTGAAGAAATGTTTACGAAAACTTGTATAACCTACGAACTTTTGTCTATGGTTATAACTGGTGCATCAATCACTCCTTTTTAGTGAACTTGATGAGTACACTCATAATCAGCTGTACCTTCTTAACCCTTGCTATATTTTGGAGCAATCAATGGTCAGCCTAGGAGGTGAACTACTATGAAGAACTAAAGACATCCAGATGAGATCAATGGGGTCGACGTCTACATCTCAAGCCAAGGAAGTCATGCTGAAGTGTAGAGTATAAATAATCTTAGAAACCAGAACCTACTTCTATAGAGTATTTCTTTAGTCTCAATAGAAATCCATAGATATATAGTAGTGGTATTTCTAGAATAGACTTCGAGTTTTTATTTCTGGTTCTCTTTTTTAATTATAATCCTTGTTGTGTCGACGAGGATCTTTGGATCTTACACTACAAGAAAATTTTCCATCCGCATTGACTTGGCCCATCGGCCGTTGTAGAAGGCGCGTCTTCCACGACGAATTTCTCGGCTCGACCGTGGACGATGAGAAACTTTATTTTCGGTTTCATGGCCCTCTAATACGACGAAACCGCTAAAAACATGGAGGAAGCTCGGCCAGCGTATGGCAGAAGCAAGATTTTTGGTTCCTCGTTCGATGTTGACTTGCTGAATTCTTTTGAGGCGTGTGGGTCTCTGTATGTCAGTGTCTCTAACGGACCATACTTTTCAGTCGGGCCTCCCAGATTGGAACTTGAAAATTTTGCTCGATGCGCTTGTCGTTTAGTCAGGTTGCTAGGTCCCACATGTCAGCCTCTCATTAGAAGAATCATGTGTATGATGGAATTTTTTCCTTTGCTCGTGTTACCGAGTTCCGAACTTGATAGAGTTTCTCGATGCATCTACCGTTTAATCAGGCTGCTGGGACCCACATGTCATCCTCTCATTAGAAGAAACATGTGTATGATTGAATTTTTTCCTTCGCTCGCGCTTCCCTGTTCTGAACTTGATAGCGCTGCTCGATGCATCTACCATCTAATCATGTTGCTGGGCCCCACATGTCATCCTCTCATTAGAACAAACGTGTGTATGATGGATTTTCCCCTCAGTCGCGCCTTCGTGGTCTGAACTTGATAGCATTTCTCACTGCATCGGCTGTTTATTCCGGCTGGTGGGTCCCTTATGTCAGCCTTGCATTAGAAGAATCGTGGGTATGATGGAATTTTTTCTTCTCTAGCACTACCCTGTTCTGAACTAGATAGCGTTATTTGACGAATCTACCGTTTGGTCACGTTGCCGGGTCCCCCATTTCAGCCTCTCATTACAAGAAATGTGTGCATGCTGAACTTTTTTCTCGCTCGCGCCTCCCTGTTTTGAACTAGCAACGTTGCTTGATGCAGCATCTGTATAAGGCCGTGCTGCTGGGTCCCACATATCAGCCTCTATGTAAATGAAACATGCATATGATGGACTTTTTTGGCCCCATTCCTTGTTTTGACCATATCAGCCTCTCTGTAAATGAAACGTGCGTATGATAGACTTTTTTTGGCCATGTCCACTATTTTGACCTTCGCAACTTGTTGGGTCCTAGATGTCATCCGCCTCTGTGCAGGAAACGTGTCTATGTTGGGTCCCAGATGACAGCCTTTATTTGAAAGAAACATGTGTATGCTGGCCCATTTTTTCAAGTCCCAGATGTCAGCCTCATTGTACAAAAAATATTAGTCTACAATAACACGAATTGCCTAGGATTAAAACTCGAGCGAATATCAGCAGCGGTCAACTGCGTGCCTTGCCACTACACAAGAAACACTTCATACACTAGAAACGTTAAACAACATCGCTATAACTTATGAATTTATCTCCTAAAAAAGACTTCATTTGTCCATGTTTATCTCCCTTCAAATAATAAGGCGGAGCTCCTGGCAGCTCAATTTAAAACTACTACATAATGTAGTAGTTTCTACACAGGAACATAGGTAGGCAGAGCTTTTTTGGTGGGGGTGAAGGGGGAAATGATCTTAAAGGCTGAATTAAAAAGATTCTGGGCTAACTCAGGGTGGATGCCCTATTCGTCATGGGCTATATACCATGGGCTCACTCCTAAATTTAATGGGTTATGGTCGGTGGCCACAAGACCACGAAAAGGCCGAATTAGAAGGTTTTGGGTTATGTTTGGGGTTGATAGGCTAATTTCATGGGCTATGCTTGGGTCTGTTGCGTCCGACATGTCAACTTCTCTATAAGTGCAACATGTGTATGATGGACTTTTTTTCGACCACGTCCACTGATTTGACCTTGGCAGTCATGTATGGTATTACTGTTGGGGCCCCTATGCCAGCCTCGCTGGTATTGTCTGGCTTGTGTGTCCCTGTTGTAGTCTTGTATGTTCTGTCTGGTGGGTCCCCGATAACAGCCTCTCTATACAAGTATTTAAACTTTTTTTCAAACCACCCTTAAAAAACTCAAGGGACGCTGCGGGATGGTGGCTCCGTGATGTCAGCCTCTCCATAATGTGATATTGCTAGAAGAAAAAAATGTAAACCCAAGATATATATATGCACGCACAGGGGATTCGAACAAAATACCTTCAAATCAAATGAACATAAATTGAGTGTGTTTCCACTATAACAAAGATATTTATAGGAAAAATATCATTAAACTTTTATTAGTACTACAACTTATGTATTAGTCTTCTTAATAATATTTTGTGTGTCTATGTTTATCTCTTTTAAAATATAAAAGGACAGCGCTCCTGGCATCTCAATTTATAAAATACCACATAATAGAGTATTTTCTTAAAACATGGGTAGGCATAGCTTTTTTATTTTGAGAGGTGGGGGCGATGCCCAAAAGGCCGAATTAAAAAGAGTTTGGCTATTATACATAGGCTATGCTCCATGGGCTTCTTTCTCAAATTTCACTTGGTTGTGCTCAGTAGTCCCCTGACCCCTAAAAGGCGGAATTAATATGTTCTCGGCTATGCTCCATGGTCTCCTTTCTCAAATTTCACTGGGTTGTGGTCAGCAGTCCCTTGAACCCTAAAACACAGAATTAAAATGTTCTAGGCTAAAGAGGGGACGAATGAGCTAGATTTCTTCTCCTGGTTAATAAAAATTTCATTGTGATGTGGCTCGGCTAGATTTGAAACAAAGACCTCGGAGAGGGAGGGGAAAGGGATAATTCTTTTTGGCATATATTCATGTCAAAATTCAGTAGTACAAAATAAGATAGAAAAATTATCGATAGATTCGCATTTCATATTCAGCAGCACTTGACCAATTCATCAGCATTTCAAAGTGACCAATTCAGCAATACAGACACTAAAATACAATAGCAGTACAGAGAGAACTAGTTCTTGTTTTAGCTCTAAAAACCTTGTTGCGCGATCAGTTTGCCCTTTTCACCAAACACACTTGACCATTGGAGCAAGCAAAACGGACGAGCAAGTCTGCTTTGAGTACCTTCTTCTCACATCAATGCCTGTGTGACCCGCGTATGCAATCCAAAAATCTCAAGTCTCTTATAGATTGTGACAAGGCCATGTTTCAAAAGAAAATCAAGACTATCTACTACCCTTGATTCAAACAAGTACCAGTACATCAGTATTAGTTCCAAAAAATGCTTTAGTAATAGCAATGACAGAACATTTGGGAGATTCAGTAGCTTTTGTGCTTGAAATTCAATAGCAGTACAGAGAGAATCCATTCTTGTTCTAGCTCAAAAAACCTTCGCGCATGATCAGTTTTCCCTGTTCTCCGAATAGACTCGATCATTGGAGCAAGCAAAATTGACGATCAAGTATGCTTCTGTGTGAATACCTCTTTCTTACATCAATGTATGTGTGACCACCCATATGCAACCCAAAATGCCCAAGACTCATCTAGATAATTGTGAAAATGCTAAGTTTCAAAATAAAAGCAAGATAATCTGATGCACTTCATCTAAACAAGTACCAGTACATCATAGTTTGTTCAACAAAATATTGTACTAGTCGTAACGATAGAATATTTGACAGATTCAGTAGCATCTGAAAGATTTAGCAGTATAGAATAAGACCGTAAAAATGTCGGACAGGTTCCCGATTCATATTCAGCAGCACTTGACAGAGTCAACACAACATTTCAAAGTGACCGATTGGCAGTGCATAGATAGTGACCAAAATAATTGAAAAATTCAGCAATGTGGACACTAGAATTCAATTGATGTAGCAAGGCCTAATTCAAAAGGAAAGTGAGACCATATTCTGCACTCGATCGGTCGATCTAAACAAGTACCGAACAAAAAATTTGACAAGTTCAGTTGCATTTGAAAGATTCAGTGGTACATAATAAAAAAGATAAATATTGATAGAGTCCTAGTTGACATTCAGTGGCACTTGGACGGATGTTCTCCTTGTTAAAAAAATTATACAAAAACTTGACGAGAAGAGCCTCATTGTGAGCAACAAGGTTGGTGATGCCTAAACCATCCTTGGATTCAGCCTGCAAACTAGGTCCCAAGCCGCTAAGGATTTAGATCCGTTAGAATTATCCAACTTGCCCACACACACCAATTCTCCTAGATTTATCCACAATTTCAATGGCCCTATCAACTAGTTTAAGAGTGCAAAAGTAGAAAGTGGGTAGCGAGCTAAGAATGATCTTAGTCACCTTTTTATGAATGGCCACCGGGGGAGCGAGTCGCCACCTGAATAATTTTTCATTCATATTGCCTATGAGGCTTTGCAGCCTCATACAAGATAGGCTCAAATAAACTGGAGCACACAGGGATTACATGAGGAGGAGATAGCTGGAAAAACACCCACACATATCTACACACAAATAACGAATCCCAGGGAGATTTCCACAAATTTCAACACACAAGCAAAACACCACAAGGACTGAAGAGACAAAGCCAATAGCAATAGTAGGCACATTGCACCAGAAGCACGAACAAACGGACCAACAAATGGACGAAGAGCTCTGATCAGCCTAGACCAACCCTAACATCTCCATGTCATCAATGTGCTCGAAGGGCAACACATGCCGAGCCTACACCGCCATACCACCGGGATCACAATCCCATGGACCGGGTGTGACAACGTAGCCGAACGGACACATGCGGTCGAGACCACAACACGAAGACGAGGCTTCTAGCGAAGTCAAAAGGCACCATGAGGCCAGAGTCCGCACAGCTGAAAAGCACGCGCACCCACCACATCTGGAGCCACATAGTACATTCGATTCAAAGGGCACAGTATCACAGTGATTGCATGACGATGATTTATTTTGGAACTAGTAAAATGCCCGTGCATTGCTACAGGCAACAAATATGTTGCTCATATACACATATTTTTTCCTTTATATCTTTCCGCTATTTATTTTGCGCATATACACATAAAATACATGTATGTTGATTATCATGAAGTTCATATCTCTCACGTCCTATCTAAATTTTATGCAGTTACCAAGTGTATATTCTTGATCCCAAACTTCAAATGTGAGAGATTTCAATGCCGAAGCTAGTAGTCGTGGAAATGATACAGTTATCAACCAAGTGGTGTTCATGTTATTTTAATTGCAGAGTCTGCATGTAATTTATTCTCTATCCATGTTGCAAATTCTATAGATTGTGACATTACTCATGCCATGTGGGTGATCCTTGGTCACTAAGAGAAAAAAATTACATGGACGATCGGTCAGCAAAGCCATGTATATGAAACCTCGAAGTTGTACTTAAATGTATCTACGGGAGAGGTATACTCCCTCTGCTCCATAATATAGCTAAAACATTTTATATTTTAAAATGGAGGGAGTACTTCTTAACAATAAGATGTTGAGTATGTGTTCCATATTCTCATGTAACAACTCTTGAATGAGAAAAAATAACCCATAACACCTCTTTCCTTTGATTAAACTGAGGCATCTAGAAGCACATATTTGTCAATGACATAATCTTAATCAGTCCATCTAAAATAACATAAGAAAAAATAGAAAATAGACATGACCATACATATATAATATCGTCTAGAATTTGCATTATCTAAAATAAAATTTGCTTAAGTTTCCGCTTTCCACGAAAGCATCAAATGGAAGCTAAACACATCATGATCTTAGCAGCATGCTGATACATTGCAAATGTATCTATAATTTTTTATGTTCTAGGTTTGGTTTTATCCACTTTCTTGTGTTTTGTTCATACTTTGGAGTACTTTTCATATGATTTCTTGGACTAACCTATTAACAAGAGCCACAGTGCCAACTGCCTGTTTTCTGCTGTTTTGGTCCAGGAAAGTCAGAAAATTAATATTCTCGGAATTGGACGGGACAAAAGCCAAAGTGCCTATTTTTCCGGAAGTCATCAGATGCTAGAATACGAGACGGAGAAGGGCTAGGGGCCGACCACACCACCTGGCCATGTGGCCAGGCCTGGCCCGTGCCAGGGAGTGGTCTGGCCGACCCCAGCACCTCCTCAGCCTCTCCTTCCGCCTATATATTTCCCTCGAGACGAAAACCCTAAGTACCCGATCAAAAATCCACGAAAGAGTCTGTAGCCGCCGTCATCTCCATCCCTAGATCAGGAGGAATCTGAAGCTCTTCCTGGCACCCTGTCGGAGAGGGGAATTCACCCTGGAGGCCTTCTTAATCACCATGCAAGCCTACGGTGTGATGCGTGAGTAGTTCATCTCTGGACTATGGATCCATGTAGTAGCTAGATGGCTGGTTCTCCTCCTTTGTGCCTTCATGTCTAGATCTTGTGAGCTCCGTTCATGATCAAGATCATCTATTTGTAATTATGCATGTTGTGTTTGCGGGGATCCGATGAATATTGAGATGCTATTTCAGATTGATTATTGATTCTATCATGTCTTTGTTATTTGTGATCTTGCATGCTTTCCATTGTTAGTAGCTATCTTGGCCAAGTAGATGCTAGCAACTCCAAGAGTTAGTATTTATGATCGATAGTGGGTTCATGCCTCTGGTAATCTGGGGAAGTGACAGAAATCTCTAAGGTACTAGATGTGATGTTGCTACTAGGGAGAAAACAATAATCCTTTGTTCATAGAACAATTGTATTGTTTACTTTACACGCAATTCGTAAAGCAATAATATGTTGCTTGCAACTTAATACTGGAGGGGGTTCGGATGATAACCTGAAGGTGGATTATTAGTCATAGATGCAGTTGGATGGCGGTCTATGTATAATGTTGTAATGCCCAATCAAGTTCTAAAGGAGTCAAGATGATTAGTATATGCATGTATTGCTTTCTCGATGTTTGTCAATTGCCCTGCTGTAATTTGTTCCCCCAGCATGTTATCTATCTTAAGGAGAGCCACCTCTAGTGAACTATGGATCCCGGTCCTTTTCTTTTACATACAATCTATAAACTGTTTACTGCTTTGTGTTTACTTTCTGCAAACTATTACTTCCTTCCATTCGATACGTTTAATACTTTGTTTTCAGCAAAACCGGTGAGATTGACAACCTGATCGCAAGTTGGGGACAGAGTTCTGTGGTTGTGTTGTGCAGGTCTCCACGTTGCTGCTGGCACCGGTAGTGCGCCCTGCCAATGTTCAGCTAGCTACACCTTTGGGGTGTTTCCTTGCTCCTACTGGATTGATAACCTTGGTTTTGTACTGAGGGAAAACTTGCTGATGTGCTCATCATACCTTCCTCTTGGGGTTCCCCAACGAGCTCGACATATTTTGGGCCATCAAGCATATTTTCTGGCGCCGTTGCTGGGGAGTCAAGGACATTTTCACAAGGGGAGTCCCTCATAACCAATCTCTTTACTTTGTTGTTTTTGTTTTGCTTAGTTTATTTCTGCTTTGTTTGCTTGTTCCTTTATCAAAAACACAAAAAAATTAGTTCCTACTATAGTTGTTATTTTCATTGGTATGTTATTGGCTTGCTTTATCATGCTTTCTATCAATGGTTGGTTTCTTTGAACCTGAATCTTATTGGCAAGGTGGGTTCACGGAAGAACAAAAATATTATTATAAGGAAAACCGCTTGTCACAAAAAGGGAAACACTTATGGGAACAAATTGATAAATTGTATACCATTGCTATAAATGTGTGCTCTACTTATAATGTTACTTATTGCTTTGATAAATCTTGTTGCTGTAGGAGGTATAAACACCTCCTTTTTCAATGTGAATATAATGATAATGTTACCATATCTTCTTATGTTAAAGGGAATTATGACTTTTATGATATGGAACAAATTGAAGAATTTATTGCTTGGAAGGGTGCATTTGAACTTGCTAGTTTGCTTGAAAATACTAATGATTCACCTTATAAATATGAGGTTTATGATATACTTAAATTTTGCTTTGATAATTACAAGGTAGAAAATGGCTATATTCTTGAATATCTTAATAGATGCTCTCCATCAATGGAGGAGACTAATGCCTTGCAGGAGCCTATGGAAGAAGAAATTGCTGAAACTAGAAGCTCATTGGATGAAAAAGAGGAGGAGAGTGATGATCAAGAGGAGGAAGAATGGATATACCCATCCCTACCTTCTAATGAGAGTAACTCTTTACCCCTTACATTATTTGATTGTCCCCATGCTTACCAAAGGAGGACGAATGTCATGTTCCTGAGGATCCTTTTGAAAATGTTTATAATAAATCTCTAGTGTTTGTAGATCATGAAAAGCATGTTTTATGTGATAGTTATATTGTTGACTTTATTCATGAGGCTACTGAAAATTATTATGACAGAGGAAAATATGGTTGTAGAAGTTTTCATCATATTGAAACACCTCTCTATGTGCTGAAAGTTTTGAAGTTATTCTCATTTTATCTTCCTATGCATGTCACTTTGTTCTTTGTGAATTTATTTGCATACGAGATTCCTATGCATAGGAAGTGGGTTAGACTTAAATGTGTTTTGAATTTGCTACTTGATGCTCTCTTTTACTTCAATTCATATTTTCTTATGTGAGCATCTTCTCAAACTATCATGCCTAACTTAAAGGCGTTAAAGAAAAGTACTTATTGGGAGATAACCCAAAAGTTTTAGATGAGTCTTGGAAGTTATTACTTCAGTAATAACCTCTCCTTATCCTTTTTATTTGCTTTTTGTGCCAAGAGTAACCTCTAATGAGAGATAAGTAATGATTGGGAAAGTTGCTGTCCCGAAACAGATTTCTGTGCTTCACCATAAAAAATCGTGTAAAATCTCTGAACGTCTTTTTGAGGCGTGAATTTTTGTTCTTCTGCCCCAGGTTGTTATCTAACTTTCGCTAGTTCAACACTTTTTTATTTGAGCAACAGAAGGTCTTCGAAAAAATTCGTCTTTACCTGCTGGTCTGTTTTCACAGATTTCTGCCATTTTCTGCATTTGCTTCTTGTTGGTTCCTTTTTGAGTTCTTTTGGGGAATTGAGATTTTTGAGGGAAGTGCTTCAGTAGCTAGTGTTCTAATGGAAGTTTATTGGTGTTAGAACTGAACCTTAAGACCTATTATCTTGAGTGCACTAATGTTGCTAATAAAGATTCTGTGAAGTTTTGTATGAAGGAAAAATTCCAGGTGTATGGAAGGAATGAGTAATGAGATGAAGGATGGACTAAAGCTCAAGCTTGGGGATACCACGCATGTCACCCCAAGAAATATCCAAGAAGTACAAGTGTCAAAGCTTGGGGATGCCCAAGGCATCCCCTTCTTCATCAATAAAAATCCCAGGTTTCTTCTAAACGCTTCATTTTTATTGTTTCATGCACAATTCTGTTGTTCTTGGAGCATCTTCTTCTTCGTTTTTGTTTTGGTTTTTCATTTTCTTTTGTTTGCTTAGTTTTCTGAATAAATTGGTTGGACCCCCCCTCTTTCATACATTGGTTTGCAAATAGTTTGGTTTGGTTTGGAAAAGAGTACGAAAGTTCCTGCTTATGTGGTAAAAAGAGCTTGTTTTTTACTGTAGCATATGCTTTATCATGCCATGATTGATATTGTTTTGGATTTATGCTTAGTATTCTTTGCTGTAGCATGACTTGTTATAAACAATTGAGATTTCTTAATGTGCCTTGGATGAATCATGCGTTGTTTTAGCATATTAAAAGCATAGTATAGTGGTATTCTCCTTTGATGCTTTATTTGGGTTGACTTGGCACATGCTCACACCATGTTATGACTATCTCAAGTCACCATAGCCTTTATGATCCTTTAGTTTTCAACTTGTAGTATCACTTTATGCTTTGATCAATGATGTTTTGTCGCTCTACATGATTATGGCCATTATTGCTCTCTTAGTTTGTCGCTCCCAGTCTTTTGCTAGCCTCCACAACCAAGTATGAGTTCCACTCATGCATCCAACTCCCTAAACCAAGTTATTCCAAAGAGTCCACCATACCTACCCACTAGCTTATGCTATTCCAAGTATATTCATGTTTTTGTTTACCTTCCAAATTAAACTTGTTATGAGAAAACTAGTGATTAAAGCTCTCATGAACTTGACGGCACACTTTACTTTTCTTGCCCTTAATAAACTTGAACCATTGTGTCGTCTATGTTGTATATGCTTGCACTTATTTGTTAGGAATTAGCAGAACCATGCTCTCATGGGGAACGCTTTCAACATTGCACTTGGTACTTGTACCTAGTTGATATCATTCTCTTTTGTATATGGATGTCGTCGGTGTGAAATGAAAGGGGGGCTTGTAAGTCCATAGAGTTATGTATATGTGTTAGAGAAACGCCTGGGCCGCTGGTCTAATCCATGCTGACATGGTGGAAACCTGTAGCGTAACCATAATGAGCTGTCTATGAAGCATTCTTCTTATAAAAAAAGAGTCCTATATTGAGAAAAAAGAGAAATGGAGAAAAAAATAGATTATGAAAAGAGGAAAGAGAGAAAAAAGCACCATATTCCCATGGTAAATAAAAAGATTGCTGAGATGCTCGTTGTCTGCTTGCCTTGTCATTTTGATATGGGGATTCTTCCGTATCATCGAGCAAGGGGTACCCCGTTGGCGGTTCTCTATGATATACATGTACTTACGATGACAAGAACTTACCGGTGACTAAACTTGAGTAGCATGAGGAGCGGCCCTCGTATACAAGGGACATGAGATTTCTAACTTATACTTCGTCAAGCATGTACACCATAGTTTGTTCGCTTTAACCTTAATCACTTCAAGATGCTTATGATAGGGGCAATGAGAGCTGAAAGCTATTAAGTACCATAATTTTTGGAAGCTCTTTATGAAACTTGAATCCCTACTTCCTTCTATGAAGGCCTTTCTTCCACCATTATATTGAGTCTCCACCTTCTACCTTTATGCACTTACTTTGAGAGCATAGTGGCCATTCTTAGTTTTATGTGCATTGTCCCAAGACTAGTTGATTGATGCATATCTTGATATTTCTTGTTTTAAACTATTTGTATCTAGTCACTCTTATGAACTTTGAAGGTGTCCTATGCATTTATATTTGCTACTCTATGAGGGACAAGCTGAATACTATTATGCTATGTATTCTTTATGTGAAACAAACAAACGTCTTGCAAAGCATTGTTATTCATGAATCTTTTGTTTGTGCCTTTTCATGTTGCATCATAGTTTCTTTGTCTTATTGCTAGAACTTTGTCTTTCATGTTATGGTTGAAGTACTATGATCCCAGCTTTGAATGTTTTACAAATACTTTGATCAAGTCTTTGATGGTGCATGTCACCTCAAAAATTATTCTTTCCTTTTATCACTTACCTACTCGAGGACGAGCAGGAGTTAAGCTTGGGGATGTTGATACATTGCAAATGTATCTATAATTTTTGATGTTCCATGCTTGGTTTTATCCACTTTCTTATGTTTTGTCCATACTTTGGAGTACTTTTCATATGATTTCTTGGACTAACCTATTAACAAGAGATACAGTGACAGCTGCCTGTTTTCTGCTTTTTTGGTTCCAGGAAAGTCAGAAAATGAATATTCTCGGAATTGGACGAGACAAAAGCCAAAGTGCCTATTTTTCCGGAAGTCATCAGATTCCAGAATACAAGACGGAGAAGGGCTGGGGGCGGCCACACCACCTGGCCGCGCGGCCAGGCCTGGCCCGCGCCAGGGGGTGGTCTGGCTGACCCCAGCACCCCCTCGGCCTCTTCTTCCGCCTATATATTGCCCTCAGGACAAAAACCCTAAGTACCCGATCAAAAATCCACGAAAGAGTCTGTAGCCGTCGTCATCTCCATCCCTAGATCGGGAGGGATCTGAAGCTCTTCCTGGCACCCTGCCGGAGAGGGGAATTCACCCTGGAGGCCTTCTTCATCACCATGCAAGCCTCCGGTGTGATGCGTGAGTAGTTCATCTCTAGACTACGGATCCATGTAGTAGCTAGATGGCTGGTTCTCCTCCTTTGTGCTTTCATGTCTAGATCTTGTGAGCTCCGTTCATGATCAAGATCATCTATTTGTAATTCTGCATGTTGTGTTTGCGGGGATCCGATGGATATTGAGATGCTAATTTAGATTGATTATTGATTCTATCATGTCTTTGTTATTTGTGATCTTGCATGCTTTCCGTTGTTAGTAGCTATCTTGGCCAAGTAGATGCTAGCAACTCCAAGAGTTAGTATTTATGCTCGATAGTGGGTTCATGCCTCTGGTAATCTAGGGAAGTGATAGAAATCTATAAGGTACTAGATGTGATGTTGCTACTAGGGAGAAAACAACAATCCTTTGTTCATAGAACAATTGTATTGTTTACTTTACACGGAATTCGTAAAGCAATAATCTGTTGCTTGGAACTTAATATTGGAGGGGGTTCGGATGATAACCTGAAGGTGGATTATTAGTCATAGATGCAGTTGGATGGCGGTCTATGTATAATGTTGTAATGCCCAATCAAGTTCCAAAGGAGTCAAGATGATTAGTATATGCATGTATTGCTTTCTCGATGTTTATCAATTGCCCCGCTGTAATTTGTTCACCCGGCATGTTTTCTATCTTAAGGAGAGCCACCTCTAGTGAACTATGGATCCCGGTCCTTTTCCTTTACATACAATCTATAAACTGTTTACTGCTTTATATTTACTTTCTGCAAACTATTACTTCCTTCCATTCGATACATTTAATCCTTTGTTTTCAGCAAAACTGGTGAGATTGACAACCTCATCGCAAGTTAGGGATAGAGTTTTGTAGTTGTGTTGTGCAGGTCTCCACGTTGCTGCTGGCACCGGTAGTGCGCCCTGCCAACGTTCAGCTAGCTACACCTTTGGGGTGTTTCCTTGCTCCTACTGGATTGATAACCTTGGTTTCGTACTGAGGAAAAACTTGCTGCTGTGCTCATCATACCTTCCTCTTGGGTTCCCCAACGAGCTTAATATATTTTGGGCCATCACATGCCGAGAGATAAAAATAAATTCCATGACATCAATAAGGATAACAAATTGCACAAACTATATGTAGTATCATTTGGCCATACATTGAGGATATATTGCAAGTGTGCCAAAGCTCAATGATAGCTTATTTCTTCTCAAATTCCGGTGGCCATCTAGAAGGTGATTGCAAATCATCCATTATCGGGTCTAACTCCATCCACTTGCACTCTACAACATGATTGCAAATAGCGATAAATAGAACTTTTCAGTAGATTAGTGTTTATTTCGTTCAGTATAGGTAAATATCAAGTAAGATATTATTGTGGACTTGCTCATGAAAGATCTGAAGTAGTCACCAAACAATGCAAGTTAAAGTTTTCTCAACAAAAGGAAGAACATTAAATATTTTCTATTTCCTAATTGTCATAAAATTTAGCAAAATAACTGTAGCATACATACTTTCTTACAACAACTAATTAATTATGTCACCCATGTTACTTCAAACAAATTGATAAAATGGTGGCAAGGGCAAGAGCATAAAACTCTCTCTAATATAAAAGAGAGATAGTCTCATACCTATAGTCACCTAAGTGTTTATGAAAATGAAGTTGAGCCATCACCTACATTAGAACTACTCATCTTGGTTGCACCCTCTAGCATGCTCATTTCAGAAAGCAAGCATCCTTCCCCTAAAAGAGTTCCATTTCCAAAATCATAGTTCAGTGAGGATCTTGTCATATGATAACTCAGACTGTTGCTTTGCTGTTCGTTGGAGTAGAGGACATGTATAGAAATAAGAAGAACAATAATATTCACAAAACCGATGAGCATGATGATAATAGATCCTTGCTGATTTCCGTGTGGAGAAATCAGCCAAATGATAAAAATAAATCATGTCCAAACCCACGGTAGCAGAGATGAAAAGTACAAAAGATTACATGACCAAGTATGTATAAAATATTCTTTTAATCCTGATTTGCAAAGGTTCAAGACTATACAAACTAACAAATACCAAAAATGATGCATCATTCTTACCTACGGCCTACTTTGAAGTATGGGCTACCTCATACATCAGACATTAAATAATAAAAAGGAACAATGCCAAGGTTCATTCCTCAATTAGAGATGCATCAGACATGACACAACTAACTATTAACACATATTAGAAGTCAATTTCGCATTTACCAAATTAGTATTATGCATAGATTTCGGCAGCGTGTATATTTTTCATTGGGTTTGAACAAAAGAACAAGGAAAACATAAGCACCTAATGAACCGGTTATAAAACATGTGGCCAACAGACGAAGGAACAAATCTCTAGAGGAGGGTAACATAAAACCAGCAACAAAAGAGAGAAACGGGTGCTAAAAGAACAAATTTTGAATATGTGTGAACTCTTAATTTGTGACAAATGAAAAGCTAATGGAAAATATAAATTCTAATCATGAACATCTTTGTTGACCAAAAAAAGCAATACTCAATGGAACCTATTGAGCACCAAGAACCAATGTATGTTATCATCTTACCAAACCCACCCTGCAAAACAGAGAAAATAGATTAAGGCTTTAAAAACTGATGCAAACCTCTCACACATCTACTTAGTATATTCCTAGATTTTATCCAAAAATATTAATTGCACTAACCTTAGTGGCCTGCGTTTTGAATATGCTCACGATAAAACCCGTGTCACCAATTGTGCACATGAATAATGAAGCATACACTTCGCCTAAAAATTCAAGAATATGCGACAACAAAAATCTTAGAATCCAGACTTCATGTAAAATGAAAAGCTAGTGACCTGCTTTTTCAATATTTTTATAGATAAAACTTCTGTCACAACACATGGATAATAAATAATTGAAGCATACAAAGTTAGCCAAAATTCAAGAATGCATGAGAAAACAGATCTTAGAATCCAGCCAGCAAGCTCTCCAATTGAGAACTCCACTAATCCGGAAATCCAGTCTAGTATGATTTATCTAAAGAACCGAAGTAACATCTTTGAACATGGTTTGATAATAGAACCAAGCTTCATCCATAGCCGATAAAATTTAATCACAACTTCACTTAAGCAAAAAAAAATCATTTCAAGGGGTTAAGGTCAATGAGTGAGCATAGAGAGACAAGTTGGTACTCTACAAAGTGGTATCCATACATCCCTGATGAGCTCATATAATACACAAGTGTCAGTATCCTGAGATCAGTCTGATACAAAGCAAATGCCCGGACTCTTCTCTCATTTACAATTGAGCATAGATCTTAAGATCAATAGCGTATATTGGAGAGTACAAAGGATTTTTACAAAATGTTTTATAGGATTCCTACAAGGACATGGACTGTGTTACGCACCAATATCATAAGTGTTGTGGCATCTCTGATATCCGAAGCTATGATGCTAGGTGACAATCGTCACTTTATCAAGCATCGTCTTTGAGCCAGTCCTGCTACAGTATGTGCACTAATGCGTACTGCAGTTCCGCCCATGAGGCGCACAAAGCTCACATGACTCCCCATTGTGCATGTTAGCCTTGCTAACAAGAAAATCCTAGAGAGAACAATAATTAGAAAATCTGAAACAATTAGTAACCAGTTATCTTGCAGAGCTCAGTGTAAATACACTAACTTAATGAAAAACCTAAATCCCAAGTAACAGTAAACATTTAAATTCATACAATACCCCACAGGCCCACACGAACATGGATCCAAGATCCTAATTTCGTCCAATACCCTAAACACACTTGAAAATTGAAATCCCATCTTGCCATCTGCTAAATCTCGCACAAGAGGAAAAATAGATTGTTAACGAATAGAAGGCATGTAGCCTACCATCGCCTGATCGCCCGCGCATCGAGCCACGCCGTCTCCCTCGCCTGAGCCCACGACCGTAGCCAGCACGAGAGGCACGTTCGGCATTTAAGTTGGAGTCAAGAGGCGATACACCTCCTTCGAGGCTATCCGGTCGAATTCAGGATGATGGGAAGCAACAACGAGGTGCGGCATGCTCAAAGGGCATGCACTCGTCGTCGTCGAAGTGGACCTGAAGCAAGGGGAGAGGATTGCAATTGTGGCAATTTCGCGGATTGATTGCAGTGTGGAATCCGGGTATGCCGTCTGTGGTTGGGCTAGAGGTGACCGCTAATTGCGGTCGGCCTATTGAATAAATAGCGATAGTATATATTATAGAAAAAAGAATAAATAGCGATGTTGTCGTGCGTCGAGGGATGAGAGGGAGGCGTGACGAAGGGGAGCGAAACGTTCCCTATCCAGGAAACGGAACACTTCCCCTTTTTAAGTAGTAGAGATAGAGATAGAGTGGGCCAAGGTACATCTCCGTGACCAAGTCCTGTGCAGCAAGACAGAGGTTACCAAGTACATAACCTTAACCCTGTTTTCATCTGAGAACTTCTCGAAGTCTCTAGATTGAATCTGATCTTGAACTAGAGATTGCCTTACAGTCTGCCACAAGCTAAGATCTGCAGGAGTTACCCAAACTGAGAAGCCTAGAATAGCCTTCCGCAGACAGAAGTACCCGAAAAATAATACTTTGCAGGACTCCATTCCATCAGAGATGATCAGTAGTAGCTAGGCTGTCATTCCTACAGTATTACAGGTTAGCAACGGCAGATGAGATGCTCCTGCACATCATACTTACTACATAGGCTGCGGCTGCACTCGTGCTACCATGGCAGGAAAAGGTATATCCTGGGCTATACTATGGTGGTTACAAACACAAGAGGCCTCCATCATGGACCGGCATGATGTGCCTTGCAGTCTTCCAGAACTGACCATGGACATAATGTTTAGGAATCTGCAGTCTCCTCACGCTCAGCATCCATGCCACTTAACCTCCTGCTATTGTATGAATGTATAAATCAAAGGAGTTTTCAAATGAACCGAAGAGAACTATAGAGAGATGTATCAAACCTCACCTTGGTTTATCAGACTTGGAGAAGTGCTTCGACATAATGGTCGCCTGTAAATTCAGTTAGGTTAGTCAGAAGTTGTAATCGATGAAAGACCCGTAGACATTAGGAACTGAATCCATATAATACAGTGTCGACACTTACCATGCCAGCGACTTCTTTCTGAATATGATTACCATGTTCAGAGAGGTATTTGCGATTGAATGCTACAAATAAATGCCACTCAGAAGTGGTTAAACACAACATACCTGCTCCTGGATGATGCTTCTGGCTTCAACTAATTGAGCTTCAAGTTCAAGTTCACGCTCGGTAACTTCCGAGGTTACTTCAGCTTCTTTTTGAGCATCTTGAAGTTGTGTCATTCGTGCCTGTTCAGTAAATTGTTTTACCATGTTAAGGAGAACAGTTTGCACACTGAAACATCAACCATACGGGTTCGTCAGTCAGTGTCGATTCAGGAATTCCTACCTTCACTGAAGCCATTTTTGTGCGCAAACTCTCCTCTATCTGGTCTCTCGCCATGTGAAAGGGCAAGTCAAAGACATCCTGACAGGAGAAAGAGCAAAGAAAACAAGGAGGGATCTTATGACTCCAACTGATAATGTCACGTGACAGAAGGGATGGGAAAGCATAAAGACAAGTATTCATTACCCTCCTTTTCACCATGTATACATGGCAGAAACCATGTAAATTATCAAAAGAAAAGGAAAACCTATAATGAATCTGTAAAGAAGATTGGGCATGCATACCGTCTTGCCCCCAAGTGGGGACTGAGGAGATCCTGACTCCTGCCTTCCGTTTCCAGAAACAGCAGGCTGTGCTGATCCATTCGGAGCATTGAGAAACTCACGCATATCCATCTGATGTAAGAACATTATTGCTCAGATAAGCACAATCGTCAATATTTCATAAGTATTAGCGGAGATATTGATAAGAGGAATTCAAATCTTACTACAGTTTATGCACCCAACAAATCACAGTATTTCAAAATTCATACAAAATGAGAAGTCTCATAATGATGAATTATTACATTTCGCAGAAGACTGAAATAAGCATAACAAATATAGGATCTACGGAATACCTATAGAAAATTTCAAAAAAACAATATTGGTGTATATATGTCCACCATCAAATAAATAATACAATGTGAATCCCATTAGCAATTTAGCATATTACATATACATACAATAACAAACAAAAGCAAGGAATGAACATGCAACCTCGCAAACTTTACCTGCATCGAACGTAGCAGTGCCCGCAGATCAGCATTCTCTTGTACTAGCTCTTGCTTTTTCACTTCATATGCATCAACCTGAATGTGCGCTCAAGGATCCTTAGAAGTTGAATAGATTGAACCAGCTATGTATCAGTACTACAGAAATGGTGTAATGCTTACAATCATTTTGTAGTAGTCATTGTCATTCTTTTTTCCAGTCCATGTTCCACGTTGTCGTCCTTCTTTCTGTGAAATAAAATAACATAATTATCAAGCAGAAGCTTCGCTTACACAACAAAGTATCAATAGAGACTAGACTAAGAATATTGAGAAATATTCATAAACATAGCACCTGCAACAAGTTCATTATTTCCATTCCTGAACGCGATGATTCCTTTTTCTTTTCCATCAGTACCTGATTTAGTTTCTCCTGCAAATATCAACAATTCAGATTAAATCTCTATGATATATATCTGTTACATATCCCATGAGAAAAAAATGCAAAACTTACCTGCAATTTGATGTATTCCTTTTCTTTTTTCTTTGTTTCATGAATTTGTTGGGTACGTACTTGCTGACGGAAGGAAGATAGCAAATCAGGACAGGACCTCGTCATCCCGACAACAAGAATGGTTCAGATTATCAACTAAAAAACAAAACAAAAATGAAAATAATACTACCCCCATTCCAAATTAATTGATGCAGCTTTGTCTAGAAACACATCTAAATACATCCCGTATCTAGACAAAGCTGCATCAATTAATTTGGAAAGGAGGGGATAGTTTTAAAAGGAAAAGGAGTAAGATAAGGATATTTAACCTGATTTCCAATAACCATTTTTTGAAATTCGTCACGTTCCTGCTGCAACTTCTCAATCTGAGCTTTCAAAGATGCAGTATGTTTGGCCTCCTGGTTATTGTGGTGAGATTGGGGATTAGAATTCCAAAAGTGGTGAATGATCCAAACAATAGTTGACACAAGGACAAACCGTTCGGGTTAACGTGGCCAGCTCCCGATCTTTTGCCGATAATTGGGCATCCATTCTTTCGATCTTGGCTTCCAGCCTTGAAATATCCGACTGCATACTGCACATTGTATAACACAAGCCAACATTAGATATATATCGCACAGTGGTATAGCAATATTCTGTAAAACCTTCCAAATGATGCAATCAATTGCATTGATGTAACAAAATTGAATAAGCTTGAGCTCGGAATATATATTCAAATGAGCATACAATGGACTAGTGTTCACCATACTGACAACACTTGGGCAGGAGTGCAGGACCTTCCAAATGTTGTAACTTTCCAATCAACTACATTAATCTTGTTGACCATTCAAATCTTTACTCCTTTAAAATACCGAGTTGGTAGTGATGATGCGTCTGTCGATTCTCTACCCTGGTAGGGAAATAAAAAATCCGCAGTCTGCCTCTTCCCTGCACCGCTTCTGTAGAGAAATTAAAAACAATCTGAAGTGCTGTCATGGCTCTAACCTATGCCTGGATTTCGAGTCGACGAGTCGACGGGTCGTTCTGGGGCAGCGACTCAGAGACTAGTCAAGACTAGTCTCGACTCGGCAAGACTCATGTTTAATACTAAATTACTAATATGTATAATGTAGGATTAAATATAAGGCTGGGGACAGGGGAGTTGGGGAAAACCTGGCAATTCCTTCCAATGGCCAAGGCCTTCCTCTTGTCCATGAACCAGCAGAGGAGGCGGCCAAGGGAGAGAAGGCCCAGATGCGTTTTGGTTTTGGGGTCGAGCGGGGGAAATTGTCTCTGGATCTAGGATTCACGGGGGAAAATAGGTAGGGGAGGAAAGAATGGAAAAAAATTATGACATGTGGGGTCATTTTTTAAGTCGACCGACTCACAAACCTGGACTAGTCGAGACTAGTCAATCGACTCAATCGACTCATCAAATGAGTCGAGTCGACTGGCCGAGTCGACCTTGCAAATGCGACTCGTAGACTAGTCGTCGACTAGTCTTTCGACTCGAAATCCATGAACCTATGACCTCACGGTCACAGCTACAGTTAACTACCCAGTGGCCAGATGACATCAAATGACTTAAGGGCAAACGTATCATTACAAGAATCGTTCTCTCGATGCTTCTGCAGCCGTTGGAGCTTCAACAGATGGGAGAGCATCGATACATGGAGTGCTATAGACTAGCGGGCTAGGAAAAGGGAAAATCTCAGGTCTATTGACTGCCTGCTTCAGTTTTAGTTTCCTACACATGATAATTGGAGCGATGGTATCTTATTATATATGTATTTTCAATTTTTCCTTGTCAGACTTTACTCGGAAAAAAATATGGTCTTATCAGACTAGCTAAGTTCTATAGCCTCTCGGTCTCATAAGTGGATAACAAAAATCTAAATTAAAATAAAATAGAAAAATTAATTAAAAATGCGGAGGCATAAACTATGTTGGAAACATTGCTAATTGTTAGATTATATATTTAACTAATAGCAATATAAAGAACAAAAAATGAAGAAACGTCTTACCATATATTTAACAGAATTACATTGATAGTGCAAAAAAAATGCATATAACATCACTATAATTGCACCTTTCCAAGATTATGTGTTGCCTAAGAGTGAGTGAAAACTTTATACTCCCTCAGTCCCAGAATATAAGGTGCCTAAAGATTAGTATCACATCAAATCTTACTAACTTTGACCAAATATTTAGGGAAAAATATCTACATCTACAATATTAAATGGATAATTAGTAAAATATACTTTATGGTTTATCTATTGATATTGATTCAGTATTGTAAATGTTCATGTTTTTGTATATAAACTTGGTCAAACTTAGAAAACGTTGACTTTTGACTAACCCTTAGGCGCCTTATATTTTGGGATGGAGACTTGTTTACATGTAGACATAGTACTACTACCTCCATACCAGTTTATTGGGCTAACACGGAGTTCAAGAAAAAAATAACCATAAAATTGGTCAATAAAACATGAATTATGTTTTTGTGACATATGAATCATATTCCGTTGATCACTAGATTCATATTTAAAATACCTATCCTATGATATAGTTTTTGTGACATATGAATCATATTTCGTTGATCAAATTTATAGTCAAACATATTTTTTAAACTCCGTGTTAGCCTAATAAACCGGTATGGAGGGATTAACAAAGATAGGAAGTAAATGATGCCTTACAGCACATCAGCATTGTGAAGATAATCAAGGCATAGAATGTACACAAGAGGAGCTGTGCAAGTGCAATTAATGATGACAGGTGGGGAAAGACATTAAGTTGTTAGGTGCTAATAATTATACGATTATCATATTTACACTGTCGGTGGTTATATACTTAGATTGGAAAAAATCAAAAAGGCTACCGATTAAAACTGCATATGTATGGGATGGGGTGGAGAAAAGAGATTTACAAGAACAAAACAAACCGTTGTCAGAAGATGAAACGGAAGAGGTAAGTAGACAGAAGAAGGAAAGGGTACACTTTAGGTGGTGGCAGTTTCTGCTCATGCCAGATAGTGATACGATGTAGAAAAGAATTCTTGGGTGGATGATGTCAGGGGCAACAGTCTCACAGAACTGCCAGATCTAGTTTTGATTTTATGGTAAAAACAGAATGCTCAGCAAATCAGCATAACTCAAACTTCCACAGACAAGCAAAATCAAGATTCAAACTTCAATGACATAGTTATAAAGCCAAACAGCAAGTACTAAGCTGATGTCATCTTAAGTCAAACTCAATTCATAGTGGCAAAATCTCATTTTCTTCAATATTTATGTTCCAAGTACCGTGTTTGTTCGGCTCATAAGGGAAAAGGACTCACATGGAATACAGTGTTGGTGAAGGAATTATGCTAGCAATGTAAGGAAACTGAGTTATCTGGGCTAATAAGGACACTGAGTTATTGGTACCAGTAACATAAGAAAATGCAAAGGAAGAGAGGGGGCAAAAAAACAGCATCGGAGCACGCAGAAACATGAAAAGTTGCACCCGAATTTTGCAGGACTCTCAACTTCACCAGCCTAAACTCTATACAACCAAACTTCAGAAGGTATTGACAAAGAATGGCATGTACCGTACCTAGGCCACATTTTCAGGTTGCATAACACTGGCCTAATCCCCTGACTTTAATTTTAATTAACCTAACAGAACCACGTATATCCGCATGACAAAGGTTAAGAAAGTAACAAAGTAGTTGCAATAACGTCATCGGAGAACAAGAGGCATCAGCAGTAATTAACAGTCCGTCCTTACTGTGCAGTGTACTGTATTGCTAAACTATACTACCTTGCAGATCTGGTGGGCAGTGCATAACATACACTTGATCAGCACGTCCAAGCCATACCATCAAACACAGATAAGAGAAAAAGAAAGCTCACCGCTGCCGCAGATCATTGGTCGACTCCCGGAACTCAATGTCTCTCTGGCGCTGCTGCAGCAGTGCATACATGCAGTTGCACGTTCTTGCAATTGATACCTGCGCCACAGAAACGGAGTAAGTTTGGAAGATTTACAGAAAGAAACGCCTGAAAGATAACCATTCGCCCATTGAACCACCACCACAAACAAAATGAAGTATGTTCTACTTCGAAAAAAAGGAACCACCGGATTGTAATTGTACGATGATCTTAACAACATCCAGACAGACACAATTTAAGTAGAAAAACGAGGAGAAAGAGCACCCCTGAAAATCCACAAAAATAGGCCCACTCAAGAGGCGAGGTGCCATAGAATTAACACAATGGCCTGGAAATGGCAATTTAGACCCGGTTGAGAGAGAAAACGAAAAGCCCACACAAAATCTATCACATCAGTAGAACACCAGCAGTCGAAACACACAGAGAGTGACTCGGGAGCCAAAGGGCGTGAATGACGGACCGGATCGGTGGCGAAGAGGTCGAGGGAGGCCGGGAACCCGAACGTGACGAGCGTCTGGTTGAGGTACTTGGCGCAGTGCTCGAGGTTGCCCGCGTCAGCGAACGTCCCGCCATCGCCGCTGCAACAACAACACCACGACGGCAAACCAACCCGCGCAGCCATCAGAACCAGCCAAGCACATCCAAACCCCCATCTATATTACATATAAGATCGCGGCGCACACCTCATGCCGACGGGTGGCGGCGGCGGCTGGTGAAGGTGCGACGATGCCTGCATTGGAAGGAGTGAGGAGGTTAGGCGCGTCGGCCGCAAGGGGGAGGGAGGCAGCGCGTGGATCTGCGGAGTAGGGTTAGGGTTTTACCCGGAGCTCGAAGCGCGACGAGACTGACATGCGAGTAGAGGAGGCGGGGAGAGAGAGAGAGAGATCTGGTGAGGTTAGAAGGATGGGTGGGGAGGAGCAGTGAGGTGGGGGTGGGGTGGGATGGATTGGAGGACGATGGCTTGTGTTGTAATTTGAAATGGGTCGTACTGAGCGTCCCCCGGGGGATCGTAAGCCCCGATCCCCCGCCTCTAGGACCGTCCGATCAGAATAAGCGTAACCATCAGATTAAAGTTAATAATAATATTTCCAGCGAGCTCCCTCTCTGCAGATTGCATCTGGCCATGGCGCCCCGCTGCACATCCCTCCTCGCCGCTCTCTCTTGACCCCGTGCACATCGGCGTTGCTCCTCTGTGAGCCATGGCGGTCGGCGGAGAACCCGTCGCCGGAGAACCCCCGTCGTGGCATTGCTGATGCAACATCCCTCCTTGTCTTGCCATCCCTCCTCACCGCTTTCCCTCTACAAATCCTTGCACACCGACGTTGCTCCTCCCTGAGCCACAACGATCATGGAGAATCTCGTCGGGACGCCGTCGTTGCAGCAGCTTGTGATGTCGTCGTTGCAGCAGCGGCATGGGGTCGCTTGTAGCAATGCCCTTGGCGGCTTGGCCCATGATAGCAACGTCGTCGTGCTCTAGAAGCAACATCGGTGACCCATGGTAGAACCAAGACCGGCTGTAGTGTTTGTAGCAGCGCCGCCGCGGCGCTTGTAGCAGAGACGTCGGGCGTCTGTAGCAGCGATGTCGTGGGCTTGTAGCAGTGACGTCGTGGGCTTGTAGCAGCGCCGCCGCGGCTCTTGTAGCAGAGATGCCGGGCGTCTCTAGCAGCGACGTCGTGGGCTTGTAGCAGAGACACCGGGCGTCTGTAGTAGCGGCGTCGTAGCCTTGTAGCAGCACCGTCGTGGTCGTGTAGCAGCGCCGCCGGGGCACATGTAGCAGAGTCGCCGGGCGTCTGTAGCAGCGCCGTCCTGGTCGTGTAGCAGAGTTTCCGGGCATCTGTAGCAGTGCCGTCGTGGTCGTGTAGCAGCGCCGCCGGGGCACATGTAGCAGAGTCGCCGGGCGACTGTAGCAGCGCCGTCGTGGTCATGTAGTAGAGTTGTCGGGCGTCTGTAGAAGTGTCGTCGTCGTCGTGTAGCAGCGCCGCCGGGGCACATGTAGCAGAGTCTCCGGCCGTCTGTAGGAGCGCCGTCATGGTCTTGTAGCAGTGCCACCGTCCTCCAGACGCTTGCAGCAGTGCTGTCGTGGACTTGTAGCGGTGCTTGTAGCACCACCGCTCGCCACTGCCAGCATCACCATGATCCATGGCAGCATCGGCCCGCTACAGAGGTGCTCGCCGGCGCGCTGGTTCAGGGCGCCAAGGGAGCCCCACCTGCACGGCGTTGGTTCAGGGCGCCAAGGGAGCCCCACCCGCACATCACTACCACGGATGTGGTGTCGAGCTTGCCGCTCGCAGCTCGGCGGAAATAAGAGCTCGCTGCTCGACCGAAGGTACGGATGCAGCGCACCATGGGTGTGAGGATGGGAGAAAAGGGGAAGGAGGAAGGATGAGATGCGTGAGAGGCAACAGGACTCGAGATGGAGAAAGGAAAAGGACATGAGGTTGGGGTGGGCCCCACACACATGCGTCAGTTTCTTCCATCCACGAGCTGGACACGTGTCAATCACACGAGGCGAAGGATGCCAGCATCACATCGTCCGGGGGAGGAGTATCATTATCCATTTGAAATGGTCGCGAGGGGAGGAAGGGGGAAGAGGCCGGCAACGGTATGGTGGGGCCGGGTGTCGGTGACACCGGAGGTACGGGAGATCTGGAGGGACGGGCGGTGCGCCTACTGCACAGTGATCGACCGAGGACGGAGCAGGTGATGGCGTGTTGGCAAGGCGTATAATTCGCTTGGCTGTTGCCACGTGTAGGATGGCAGTCGAGCGCGGCGAGCTCGACTCGTGGTCGTCGTTGCGCTCGTTTGCAGAGCATCTCCACTCGTCAGCCGTTTTCAGGCCTAAATTCGGATATATTTTGCGCCGGACGAAATTAGATTTTTACCTGGAAATACCGAGTTTCTCACTCGCATTCTCATGCCAAATTCCCGCGTTCGACCAAAATTCAACAAATTTCGGCGAACTTTGAACGAATATAGTCGATTTTGCGAATACAAATATATTACATAGAATTCGGGCGAATACCCGAATTTAAACTACTGGTAGATTAAATAATAGCTCGAGAAACCTAAAAAGGTCGCCGCCGCCGCTGATGCCGATGTCGGCCGCCGTTTCTATATGCCGAAGTTGTTGTAGAAGTAGGTGTAGGCGGGGTCGGCCTTGCCATCGTCGTCGTCGTCATCGTCGCTCAGCGACTGCGGCGGGCAGGAGCTACCCTGGCCGTCGTCACCACACCTCTAGGGCTGGTAGGAGGGGCAGGCGTCGTCGTCGTCGTCGAGAACGATGAGCGGCGCGCCCTGGTATGCGAGCCTGCGGCCAGCCCAGACCTGGCGTTAGGCCTGCTCCTATTGTCGCTGGATGCGGAGCCGCTCCGTCTCCTCCCAGTCCGCCCTAGACCAGGCAAGGATGTCCGGCGACACAGGCTCCGACGAGGGGGGGCGACGTCACGGAGGGATTGCTCCATCGCCATCTTCAAGGCGAAAGCATCCTCGTCGACGAGCACATCCCAGTCCGTCGGCTCCATCTTTGGCTGGCGGAGGTGGAGACGGCCAGTGGGCGGCGCAGGTGCACGCGGCTCGTTGATGACGATGCCGCGTGATCTAGTCCTCGGCGACGAGCGAGAAGGCGTCTCCGGCTCGCGCTTGGCGGGCCGTAGTGGTAGCGAGGCCGCCAGTGCGGACCCGGAGGAGCGTGAGGCCGAGCCTGCGGAGGAGGAAGAGCTAGCCATCCTCCTCGGCAGCCAGTTGGCCGGAGGACGACGCCTGGCCCTTGTCGCTAGCGTCGGGTTGCGGGGAAAGCCGAGGCGGGGAGTGTTGCCGGCGAGGATGTGGTCCAGCACCGAGGCGAGCGTGTGCCCTGGAGCGCTCCACCAGCTGTCATCGGATTGATGACAAGTACGCCATGAGGGGGTCCTCGAGGCATGCGGAAGATAGGGATGTGAGACGTATGGTGTTCCGGGACGGTGAGCACACAAGTTTACCCAGGTTCGAATCCGCCGGCTTTGGACGGATCCTACTCCTGCTAGCAATCCAGTAATACGGTAGAGCCGGAATATGGGTTACAAGGGTTCACCTATACGAGTTGAGATTGTAGACTATTGGGTGCCCTAAAGGCTCTCCCTAGGACAGCTTATATAGATATCTGTCATAGGGTTTATAGGAGAGATCTATCCGGCTACGACTAAGAGTCGGTTACAGAGTACATCTTGAATTACAAGTAACACTATGGGTCTAAGTCGGTAAGTCTTCTGGGCCTTCCCGTAGCCGGACTGGACTCCATTTCTTCTCCCTGACTGGGTCGCCCGTGAAGCAAAGCTCTAACCCGAAGTGGGCCACCCTGGTCAGTGAGGAACTGTGAGGATACCCGGAAAGTATATCCCCAACAGCAGCCCCCGGAAGTCTCCAAGATCCAAAGTCGGATTCATCATCGTCTAGCTTGATCGTCGGCTTGCAGAATCTTGAAGGGTTCCTAAAACTTCAAAACAAAAGATACGATCCGGGTCTCAAAAGTAAGTCGGACCTATCAGTACGTTATTCGGATTTTCCAGCTTGATATTCAAACTAAGCCGGAACTTGGTCTCTGACGTCATCTGACACTGGTCATGGTCAAGTCACGTCATCTGACAAACATCCTGTCAGCACGACTATTGGTGGGTCCGTCGTTCGTGGAACCGAGGCGCCGTTTCAATGCGTACGCGGAGATCGAGGCGACGTAATCATCGCGTGGGTCCTTCCCAGTTCCTTCCACGACATGTGGCGGTTACTCTATGGCTTTTGCACGAATCTTGGCGTGGTTAGGTGGTTATAAGGGGTGAGGATTTCCTTTTCCTCATCTTCACCTATTCCCTTGCCGTTTCCTCTCCTTCACTTCTCCCCCGTGCACAGAGCTCCTTTGATTCCTAGATTCCTAGCACCGCCCATCCAAGGTCAGCGGCGCACCGGAGAAATGGCTTTATCTTCATCGTCCGGCTTGGCTGGCTTCACAGAAGCAGCGATGGCGGCGGCGGCGGAGAAAGAAAGTAACCGTGGGGTTTGGATCTCGTGTCTCCTCGACGACGAGAAGCTCCGAGGCGTGGAGAATGAAGGGCTCCTCCGCGCCGGCGACTGGCAGAGCGGTTTCGCGAAACCATCCCCTACCCGCACGACGATGAGCGGGTACACTTCGGCACCCACCTCGACAGAGGTTTGTCTTTCCCTCCCTCGGATTTCTTTTCCGAGGTGATAGACCATTACGGTGTTCAGCTTCACCATCTTCCTCCTAACTCCATCTTAGAGATGAGCGCTTATGCGACTTTGTGTGAGGGATATATCGGCATGAGGCCGAGTCTCACTTTATTTCGATTCTACTTTCATGTCCGTAGAAACTCCATCACTGCCAGTAGTCCTTATATTACCGGCACTATTAGCCTTTCAGTTAGACGTGAGCGTACTTATCCTCGCATTTCAGCTAGTGAGTCGGTCAAACAGTGGCCGACCACTTTCTTTTACCATAAGGATATTCCTGCTCCCGGAAAAGCTACTACTTTCCCGGCTTTCATCGACGGAGCTGCTACGGCCCTAGCGTCTTGGGACGAGGCTCCTCCGGCTCTCAGTGGCGATCTGATCCTCGCTAAGAGGCGGATCGAATATCTGATAAAACACAAGGGCCTGCGAGGGTCCGACTTAGTTCAATCTTGGGTTGCACGTCGGATCTAGCCTCTCCAGCACCACGGTGACCGTCTGATGCATTCCATCACGGCGTCGAAGAATGACTCCCTCCGCATCAGTCCTAAGGCTTTAAAGCCACAGGATTACATAAGCCAGATCAAATGGCCGATCAAGGAGCGGATTGAGAGAAAGATTCCGGACTTGTCTCTGGATATGCACACAGCGGAAGACCCTGTAGTGCCGGTAAGCTTTTAACAATAAACCCTTTTTTATATGTCTCACCTTTAAGTTATTTTGCAATACTGAGATATTATCTTCTTTTTAGCTTGCCGACCTCCCCGAGTCGGAACTGGCTCCTATAGAGGGATATCCTCCGTAGTTTTCTCAGGAGGAGGAACTGGTTCCACTGCCGGACGTTGTGCCCAGGAAGCACAAGGCTCCGACAGTTGCCGTCGGCACAAAGGAAGTGCCAGTCGTGAAGAGGTAACTTTCCCCACAACTTTCGTCTTTGTACTTTACTCGTATTTTCTTTCGAGATGTAATGTTTTCTATTCTATCACATTCTCAGAGCTAAACAGCTCATCAAGGGCAAGGGGAAGGAAACTTCTTCGAAGCCCCTGCGGCAGACAAAGCTGAGTATGGCTTCTCCTGCCGTAGCTCCTCTGACTCCTGCCCCTCAACCTTCCGCAACGCCGGTGATTACTCCATCGCTAGTTGTCGCAGAAGATCCAGCTCCCTCAATAGGGCCAGCGACCCTTGAGTCGCAGACTGACGCCACCATGGGTGGCTCAGGTTTTGATAAGGGTGAACCCTCTTCGGGTAATGATCCCTCGGCAGAGACTTTCACCGAAAACCTCCTGAACAATCTAGGACTTGCCAAATTTGGCTTGTCTCGGAAATCTACGGAGAAAATCCAGTTGTTGGCCCGGCAGTGCCTGGAGAGCCGAAATCTCTCTGCCGAAGAAGAAGCACAAGAAGCGGAGGACATCAAGTACTCCAACCTTCTTGATCAAGTCCGCCTTCGCGATGAGGGACTAAGAGCTGGTGTGCTTCCACCACCTCCGGTTATTCCACTCACCCTCGCCGAGAAGGTTACCACCGAGGTGAACATGTGCCTGAGCAAGCTCACACATGAACATCATGTAAGTCAGAATTCCAACTCACGTTTTTCTTTATTGTACTTTATATCATATCCTCTAGCCCCCAAGCATGAAGTTGGATATACAGTTCGGGTTTATGCTTCCTTAGGATGCCAAAGAATGAACTAGTGTAGCCCCCAAGGCTCGTGCTGATATTAGCTACAATATTAGCCCGAGTCTTCAGTAGACTTCTGACTCTGGGTATTCTGACTTACAGAAAGTTAATTCATGTAACCAGGATTTGTTAAAGAATGTCTGCAATAAGCGGAGAGAGATCAGAGCTCTCCGACTTAAGAATGCTGAGCTGAAGGTTTCCAAGGATGAGGCCGGAGGTAAACATTCTAAGACTCAAACCTTGCCTTGTGTTTTCATAGTCGAATATTTTTTGCTGAACTGTTGTTCTTTTTGACTTACAGCACTGATAAAGCAGTCCTGTGCTATGATAGAAGAGGCCAAAAATCTGAAGACCTTGGTGGTGGAAAACAAGGATCTCCGCCGAGAGCTTGACCAGCTTAAGGCGGATCATGAGAAGAGCATAGCTCAAGTTCTAGAATCCTCCTCCATGGCCACCGTGGAGCGTGATCACAAGATATCACTCCACGAGCAGAAAATTTCGGATCTCAACAACGAGCTTTGCAGAGAGAAGGACCTTTCCGAGGCACTCCGGGCTGAACTCCGGAGTCTTCGGGAAGAGAAGACCAAAGTTGATGACGTCATCTTTGGTATGTTTCCATCTTTCTGACTTGTCTACATTCTTCGACTCTTTCGATGTCGGATTTGTTTAACCGTTTTGCGTTATATGTATAGGTCCTCTGAACTTGACGTACTCCACTTCTGCCGAGTCTTGCACCCATCGGCTTACCCAAGTCGGTGATCTGCTTCATGACTTCTGCCAATCCTTTAAGGATATTGGCGAAGCTCTTAAGGTTCCGGACATGCATCGCATGTCTGACTTTCAGGTGCGGGACAAGGCAAAGGAGATGCCGCAGCTCGTCCGGGACTGGAACATGTCCTACGCACGATCAGCAGCGTAGAACGCCCTAACAATGACCATGAGCCACCATGGAAGCATGGAAATCTGGCAAGTGACCAGAGGGTACTGCAAGGTGGACGAAGACGGACAGGAGCAAGACATCAAGGCCATCATGGACTCCTGCGCCGGATATGGGTGCCATGTAGCTGACTTAACCAGCTACGACACTCCCTTCTTCACCCGCGTGGACATGCCGCCTCCACCTCCCGAAGAAGCAGCCGAAGTTTCCGACGATGGCCAAACCATATCGGATTTGGACATCTCGAATTGTTATCAGGGCACGGCTGATGTGTCCAGCGAGCCGGCAGCTCCTACCTCCTCTCCTGCATCATAGATTATCAGAAACAAATGTATTATTCTAAAAACATTATGGGTCTGTAAATATGCAATATGAAACTTTTGCTAGTGCCAAGTTTTAATCTTTTCAGCACTTTTGGCTTAAATTTTGTGTGCCTGAAATGTTTGCATAAGCACTTATAATTTTTTGTCTATACTTATCGTTTATCTGGCTTTCCGCCTCGTCCCTTTCGTGAGCCGGCTAAACTTTCTGTATGGAAACTTTGCCGAGCAACGGAGCTCAATTGCTAAACCAGTTTAAACTCGGAAACAAAGCCGGCTTGCGGTACCAACAATTCACTACTCGAAAAATGCCCGCATCCGGCAATCAGACAAATAACCAATGTATAAACTAGAAACTTTAGAGTTATACCCGAAGGTATCATTTTTAGAATCGGAAATCTGAACCAGAACAAACATGAGCATAAAGTACTTTCAAGTATTCTGGGATTTTCGACTATGACATGATCATTCGGAAATAAGATGGTAAAAACTTCTCAAAAAAATCTTGAGCCAACCAAAACTTTTATTTCTCACAGAACATGTACATATGTATGATTACAAAGAAGGATAAACTAAGAATAAAAGGGACGTAGCTGAGAAATATTCCATGGTCTGTCTAACTCATCCGGATTTGTACTGCCTCCAGCTCTCTTTCTCTTCTTAGTAGCAGGTCTTTCTTTGACTGGCCTCATATCAGTTAAGTAGTACGAACCATTGTGCAATACTCGACTAACTAAAAAGGGCCCTTCCCATACCAGGGAAAGTTTGTGCTTTCTTTGTTGCACAAGCCGGAGAACCAAATCGCCTTTATTGAAAGATCTGTTTCTGACTCTCTGGCTATGATACTTGTGTAACTTCTGCTGATAGGCTGTTGATCTCATTTTAGCAACGACGCGAACTTCTTCAACTAAGTCGAGATCATTTTGTCGAGAAATCTCGGCATCCTCTTCAATATACGTGGCCACTCTAGGAGAAGTGTGAATCAAATCACTAGGAAGAACTTCTTCTGCGCCATAGACCAAGAAGAAAGGTGTGTATCCGGTTGACCTGTTCGGAGTTGTTCGTAAACTCCATATTACAGAGGGTAATACCTCTTGTCGTCGGATTGATGACAAGTACGCCATGAGGGGGTCCTCGAGGCGTGCGAAAGAGAAGGGTGTGAGATGTATGGTGTTCCGGGACGGTGAGCACACAAGTTTACCCAGGTTCGAATCCGCCGGCTTTGGACGGGTCCTACTCCTGCTAGCAATCCAGTAATACGACAGAGCCGGAATATGGGTTACAAGGGTTTCACCTGTGCGAGTTGAGGGTCTAAAGTATTGGGTTGTGTCCTAAAGGCTCTCCCTAGGTCGGCTTATATAGATATCCGGCCTAGGGTTTACAAGAGAGATCTATCCGGCTACGACTGAGAGTCGGTTACAGAGTACATCTTGAACTACAAGTAACATTATGGGCCTAAGTCGGTAAGTCTTCTAGGCCTTCCCGTAGCCGGATTGGACTCCGTCTTTCTCCTTGACTGGGCCGCCCGTGAAGCAATGCTCTAACCCGAAATGGGCCACCCTGGTCAGTGAGGAACTGTGAGGATACTCGGAAAGTATATCCCCAACAGCAGCCCCCGGAGGCCTCCAAGATCCAAAGTCGGATTTATCATCATCTAGCTTGATCTTCGGCTTGCAGAATCTTGAAGGGTTCCTGAAACTTCACAACAAAAAATATGACTCGGGTCTTAAAAATAAGTCGGACCTATCAATAGGTTACTCGGATTTTCCAGCTCGATTTCAAACTAAGCCGGAACTTGGTCTCTAACGCCACCTGACATAAGCATGGTCAAGTCACGTCATCTGACAAGCGTTCCGTCAACACGACCGTTGGTGGGTCCACGGTCCGCGGAACCGAGGCACCGTTTCAATGCTTGTGTGGAGATCGAGGCGACGCAATCATCGTGTGGGTCCTTCCCAGTTCCTTCCACGACACGTGGTGGTTATACTGTAGCATTTGCACGAATCTTGGCGTAGTTAGGTGGATATAAGGGGTTTGGATTTCTTCTTCTCCTTTCCACCAGTCCTTTGCCGTTTCCTTTTCCTCCCAATCCTCCTGCGCGCACAGAGCCTCCTCGTCCTTCCCCCACAGAACTCCCAGCGTCGCCCTTTTTAGGTCATTTTTTCACCGGAGCAATGGCTTCATCTTCTTCCTCCGGTTTGGCGGCAGCAGCGGCGGCGGCGATGGCGGAAGCAGCAGCAGAGAAGGAGAGCTTCCGGGGAATCTGGATCCCCTGCGCCCTCAATGAGGAGGGCCTCAAGAACGTGGAGAAGGAGGGGCTTCTCACTGCCGGCGACTGGCGGAGCGGCTTCGGGGAAACCGTCCCCAGCCCGCGCGACGGCGAGCGGGTCCACTTCGGCACGCATCTCGACCGAGGTTTGTCTTTTCCTCCCTCAGAGTTCTTCTCCGAGGTGATAGATCATTTCGGAGTTCAACTCCACAATCTTCCTCCTAACTCTCTCTTAGAGATGAGTGTGTATGCTTCGCTTTGCGAGGGCTTTCTCGGCATTAGGCCGAGTTTGATTTTCTTCCGATACTACTTTCATATCCGGAGAAACTCCATCACTGCCGGTGTTCCTTACATCACCGGCACTGTCAGCTTTTCACTTAGACGCGACCGGGCTTATCCCAAGATTCTAGCTAGTGACTCGGTCAAGCAATGGCCGGCCACTTTTTTTCTATCATAGGGATATTCCGGCTCCCGACAAAGCTACTGCTTTGCCGGCTTTTGTCGACAGAGCCGCCACGGCCCAGCCTTCCTGGGACGAGGCTGCTTCGGCTCTTTCCGACGATCTGATCCTCGCTAAGAGGCGGATCGAATATTTGATTAAGCACAATGGTCTGAAGGGAGCCGACTTGGTCCAGTGATGGGTCTCACGTCGGATCCAGCCACTTCAGTACCACAGAACCCGACTGATGCACTCCATCACATCGTCTCCAACCGACTCCCTCCGCATCAGCTCCAAAGCCTACACCACTCAAGGCTACATAAGCCAAATCAAGGGGCTGATCAAGGAGCGGATCGAAAGGAGGATTCCGGAGGTTTCTCGGGACATGCGCACGGCGGAAAACCCCGTGGTGCCGGTAAGCTTCCATCATCACACCTTTTACGTGTTTCAAACTTCGAGTTATACTGCAATACTGATATGTTTTCTTCTTTTCAGCTTGCTGACATCCCCGAGTCGGAACTTGCTCCGCTCGAAGGATACCCTCTGGAGTTTTCTCAGGAGGTAGAAGTGGTCCCATTGCCGGACCTTGCGCTCAAGAAGCGCAAAGCTCCGACAGTGGTCGTTGGCACAAAGGAGGTGCCTGTCGTGAAGAGGTAACTTTCAATCACAACTTTCCGCCTTTGTACTTTACTCAAATTTCTTTCCGAGATGTAATGTTTTCGAATTCACAACATTCTCAGAGCAAAACCGCTCGTCAAGGCTAAGGGGAAAGGGATTTCTTTGAAGCCTCTGCGGCAGACGAAGCTTACCATAGCTTCCCCTGCCGTGGCTCCTCCGACTCCTGCCCCTCAACCTTCTACAACACCGGTTATCTCGCTGGATGCTGCAGAAGATCCGGCTCCTTCAACGGGGCCCGCGAACCTTGAATCGCAAACTGACGTCACCACGAGTGTGTCAGATCTAAATAAGGGTGAACCGTCTTCGAGTAATGATCCCTCAGCAGAAACCTTCGCCGAAAACCTCATGAGCAATCCGGGTCTTGCCAAGTTTGGCCTGACCCAGAAATCTGCCGAAGAAATCCAGCGGCTCGCCAGGCAAGTCCTGGAGAAAAGCCATATTTCTGCCGAAGAAGAAGCGCAGGAAGCAGAGGACGTCAAGTTCTCTGATCTTCTTGCCCAAGTCCGCCTTCGCGACGAGAGGATTAGGACTGGCGAGCTTCCAACAGCCCCAGTGATCCCTCTTACTCTCGCCGAGAAGGTGGCCGCTAAAGTGAACGCGGGTTTGGATAAACTCACCCGCGAGCAATATGTAAGTCGGAATTCCAACTCTTGTATTTTCCATTATGTTATATCATATCCTCTAGCCCCCAAGCATGAAGTAGGGTAAACAATCCGGGTTTATGCTTTATTAGGATGCCAAAGAACGAACTAGTGTAGCCCCCAAGGCTCGTGCTGATATTTTTAGCAAAAATATTAGCCCGAGTCTTAAGTAGCTTTCTGACTTTGGGTATTCTGACTTACAGAAAGTATGTTCCTGTAACCAGGAATTACTACCAATGTCTGCGATAAGCGGAGAGAGATCAAAGCTCTCCGACTTAAAAATGTTGAGCTTAAAGTCGCCAAGGATGAAGCCGAAGGTAAACATTCCGAGTCTCAAACCTTGTCTTTTGTTATTTTCAATGTCGAATTTTTCTGAACTTTTATTATTTTTTGACTTACAGCGCTGGTGAAGCAATCCGTCACCATGATTGAAGAGGCCGAGAACCTCAAGACCCTGGTGGTGGAGAACAAGGGACTTCACCAAGAGCTGGATAAGCTTAAGGCGGATCATGAAAGGAGCATAGCTCAAGTCCTTGAATCCTCCTCCATAGCCATTGATGAGCGTGATCGCAAGATCGCTGCTCAAGATAAAGTAATCTCGGATCTCAAAAATGAGCTTGGCAGAGAGAAGGATATGTCCCAGGCGCTTCGGGCTGAACTCCAGAGTCTCCGGGAGGAGAAGACCAAGATTGACGATGTCATTTTTGGTACATTCCATCTATCTGACTTGTCTCTTTCTTCGACCTTTACCAATGTCTGTTTTTTCTTAACTTGTTTTGTGCATAGGTCCTCTGAAGTTGACAGACTCTTCCTCCTCCGAGCCCCGCACCCACTGACTTACCCAAGTCGGTGACCTGCTTCATGACTTTCGCCAATCCCTTTAGGACGTCGGCGAAGCTCTCAAGATTCCGGACATGCCAAGCATGTCGGATTTTCAGGTGCGGGACAAGGCCAAGGAGATGCCGTAGCTTGTTCGGTACTGGAACATGTCCTACGTGCGGACTGCTGCGCAGAACGCTCTCACCATGGTCATGAGCCACCATGGAAACATTGAGATATGGCAAGTGACCAGAGGGTACTACAAGGTAGACGAAGACGGCCAGGAGCAGGACCTTCAAGCTATCATGCACTCCTACGCCGGATACGGGTGTCACGTGGCTGATCTGACCAGCTATGAGATCCCCTTCTTCACCCGCGTGGATACTCCGCCTCCTCCTGCAGAAGAAACCGAAGAAGTTTCCGACGATGAACGCACCATCTCGGATGTGGATATTTCGGAACGATATCAAGGCAGAGTGACCAGCGAGCCGGCAGATCCTTCATCTCCTCCTGTATCATAGACCAGAAATTTATGTATTATTCCGGAACAATATGATGCGTTTGTAAATATATAGTACTTTAACTTTTGCTAGTGCTAAGCTTTTAATCTATTCAGCACTTTTTGGCTTTAAAATTTTTTCGTGTGCCTGAAATGTTTACATAAGCACTTGTATTTTTTCGTCTCTACTTATCGTTTATCTGGCTTTCCGCCTCGTGCCTTTCGCGAGCCGGCTAAACCTTCCGCCAAAAACTTTGCCGAGCAACGGAGCTTAATTGCTAAACCAGTTTAAACTCGGAAACAAAGCCGGCTTCCAGTACCAAAATTCACTACTCAGAAAATGCCCGCATCCAGTAATCAGATAAATAACCAAAGTAAAGACTAGAAACTTTAGAGTTATACCCGAGGGTAGCAGTTTTAGAATCGGAAATCTAAATCAGAACGAACATGAGCATAAAGTACTTTCAAGCATTCTGGGATTTTCGACTATGACATGATCATTCGGAAATAAGATGGTTTAAGAACTCTCAGAAAAAACTTGAGGTAACCAAAACTTTTATTTCTCACAGAACATGTACATATGTATGATTACAAAGAAGGATAAACTAAGAATAAAAGGGACGTAGGTGAGCAATATTCCACGGTCTGTCTAACTCATCCGGATTTGTACTGCCTCTAGCTCTCTTTCTCTTCTTAGTAGCAGGTCTTTCTTTGACTGGCCTCATGTCAGTTAAGTAGTACGATCCATTGTGCAATACTCGACTAACTAAAAAGGGCCCTTCCCATACTGGGGAAAGTTTGTGCTTTCTTTGTTGCACAAGCCGGAGAACCAAATCACCTTTATTGAAGGATCTATTTCGGACTCTCTAGCTATGATACTTGCGTAACTTCTGTTGATTGGCTGTAGATCTCATTTCAGCAACTACGTGAACTTCTTCGACTAAGTCGAGATCATTTTGTCGAGAAATCTCGGCATCCTCTTCGATATACGCGGCCACTCTAGGAGAAGTATGAATCAAATCACTAGGAAGAACTGCTTCTGCACCATAGACCAAGAAGAAAGGTGTGTATCCTGTTGACCTGTTTGGAGTTGTTCGTAAACTCCAAATTACAGAGGGTAATTCCTCTGCCCAAGCCCCCGCAGCACGCCGTAGTGGTGCTTCGAGTCTCGGTTTTAGGCCTTGTAAGATTAAACCATTTGCTCTTTCGACTTGTCCGTTAGCTTGTGGATGTGCGACTGACACAATGTCAAGCCGAATATTTTTCTCATGCAGAATTTAGCCAATTCTCCCATAGAAAAGTTACTCCCGTTGTCCGTGATAATGCTATGCGGATAACCATATCGGATTATAACATCCTCGACAAATCTTTTGGCTGTTGCTCCGTCACAACTTGTGACGGGTTTAGCCTCAATCTATTTGGTGAATTTATCCACCATCACTAAGAGGTGAGTAAATCCACTTGGAGCTCGTTTAAAAGGTCCTACCATATCAAGCCCCCAGACCGCAAAGGGCCATGTTATAGGTATTGTTCGCAGCTGGTCAGCCGGAACATGAGCTTGCTTGGCGTACTTTTGGCAGCCTTTGTACGTCTTGACTAATCGTTCGGCATCTGCCTGAGCTGTAAGCCAGAAAAATCCGTGTCGAAAAGCTTTTGCCACTAAAGATTTGGCTGCAGCGTGGTGACCACACTCGCCTTCGTGGATTTCTCTTAAGATTTCCACTCCTTCTTCCGGAGATACACAACGCTGAAAGACCCTAGAAACACTCCGTTTATGGAGCTCACCTTTAACGATAGTATAGGCTTTTGCTCGTCGGATAATCTGCCGGCTCAGCACCTCGTCTTTGGGTAATTTGCCATCTATCAAATAATCGAGGTAGGGTTGAGTCCAGCTAGGAATTACAGCCCAGAACTGCTATCAAAGGTGAGTCGGATTTGGTCGGATATTCCTCATCTACTCCCTTTATTGAGGGAACTTTGAGGTGCTCTAAAAAAGCGCCATCCGGGACCTCTTTCCGTGCAGAACCTATTCGAGATAGTGCATCTGCTTCCTCATTTTCTGCTCGAGGGATGTGTTGTACTTCAAACCCTTCGAACGATTTAGATAGATCATCCACGGCAGCTTTATATGCTGCCATGTGTTTATTTGCATTACAAATATCCGACACTTGTTGGGCAACAAGATCCGAATCTCCGTAACACATCAAACGTCGGATGCCAATATCCTTAGCAATCTGGATTCCATGTAGCAGTGCTTCATACTCGGCAATATTGTTTGTCGTTGTGAAGTGGATCTGCAACACGTATAAAAGTTTATCTCCTTAGGGTGATTTGAGCACCACGCCAGCCCCCGAGCCCCCTCGATCCTTAGACCCGTTGAAAAAGAGGGTCCAATATTCTGACTCAGGGAGTATCATATTCTCCTTCATCTCTGTCCAATCAGCGACACTTGTTTGTACTCAATATCGAAAGCTGAAATCTCTATGCCCATTTGGCGACGCGTCCTGTGGCATCGTTGTTGTTGATTATATCTCTCATGGGAGCTTTGCTCACCACGGTAATTGGATGCTCCTAAAAATAGTGTCGTAACTTACGAGATGTTAGAAAAACACCATAAGCCAACTTTTGATAGTGCGGATATCGCTGTTTTAATTATGTCAGGACCTCGCTGACAAAGTAAGTCGGACGCTGCATCAGGTGTTCCTGATTTTCCTCTAGTCTCTCCACCACCATGACGATACTAACAACCTTATTTGTCGCAGCAATATAAAGCAACATCGGTTCCTGGGGTTCCGGCGCTGCAAGGATAGGAGCAGATGAGAGTACTTTCTTCAGGTCTTGTAGTGCAGCTTCAGCCTCGTTAGTCCAAACAAAATCCTTGGTCTTTTTCAGGAGTTTGTATAATGGTGCGGCTCTTTCACCAAGCCGGCTTACAAATCGACTAACCACAGCGATGCAGCCAGTTAATCTTTGTACGTCCTTCAGGCGAGTTGGCCTGGAAATATTGAGTATAGCCTTGATTTTGTCTCGGTTCACCTCTATGCCTCTTTGAGACACGATGAAACCTAACAATTTTCCGGCTGGTATTCCAAAGAAGCATTTCTTTGGGTTAAGCATGATGTTGTATTTTCGTAGATTGGCGAACTTTTCCTCCAAGTCGGAAATTAGTGTTTCCTTCTTTTTGGACATCACCGCGATATCATCCACGCATGCATGTACATTGCGTCCGAGTTGGTCATGGAGGCAACACTGCATCGTGCGCTGGTACGTAGCTCCTGCGTTCTTCAGCCCAAAGGCCATCGTAACAAAACAGAAGGTTCCCAAGGGGGTTATGAATGAAGTTTTAACTTTGTCAGGTTCCTTCATCCGGATTTGGTGATAACCGGAATATGCGTCGAGAAAACAAAGGAGTTCCGAGCCTACCGTAGAATCAATAACTTGATCAATTCTAGGCAGAGCGAACGGATCTTTTGGACAAGCCTTGTTCAAGGCAGTATAATCGACACACATCCTTAAATCAGTGGTGTCCTTTTTGGGGACCATTACAGGATTGGCCGGCCACTCAGTGTGGATGACCTCTTCTATGAATTCGGCTAATTCGAGTCGTGCTAGTTCCTTAGCTATTGCCTTACGCTTTTCCTCGCCAAACCATCGTAAGGACTGTTTGACGGGTTTAGCATTCGGGTTTACATTTAGAGAGTGCTCGGCAAGTTCCCTAGGTACTCCGGTCATGTCAGATGGTTGCCATGCGAAGATATCTTGATTTGCTTGTAGGAACTTGACGAGCGTGCTTTCCTATGTGCTATCTAGGCCTACGCCTATCTGGGTCACCTTGGAGGGGTCATCATCCTTCAATGGCGCTTTCTTCGTCTCTTCTGATGCCTTGAACTCCGGATTTGGCTTGGTCACCCCCTTCTTCGTTGCAGGCATCTCGGACGGATCTATGCTCTTCTTGATCTCCTGGTACTCCTGGGCGTGCAGCACGGCTTCGGCAAAGGCGGCATTTCCATCCTCGCACTCTCGTGCTTTCTTCGGGTCTCTCCTGATGGTGATCACGCCGTTGGGACCTGGAATTTTCATCATATTGTAAATGTAATACGAACGAGCCATGAAAGCCCAGTAAGCCGTACGTCCGAATATAGCGTGGTATGCGCTCTTGAACGGGACCACTTCGAAGGAAAGTGCCTCCGTCCGATAATTCTTTGGAGTTCCAAAGGTAACATCCAAAGTGATCTCTCCCAGGGAATTAGCTTGTCTTCCTGGGACAACTCCGTGAAAAATTACAGAGCTATGGTTCAGCTGGGTCTCCGAGATCTTCATCCGGCGTAGCGTTGCGACATAGAGAATATTGATGCTGCTACCACCGTCCATGAGGGTCTTGGAGAAACCATAACCGTCAATAAGTGGGTTGATAATTAAGGCGTATTTTCCTCACCTGTGTAACTTAGGCGGATGATCATCGCGGTCAAATGTGATTGCCACTTCCGACCAGTCCAGATACTGTGGGACAGCTGGAACTGTTGCATTGAGCTCGTGTAAAACTGCTTTCTTGGCCTTTGCTGGTTGAGATCCGAGGAACGTGACGTAAGTGTCCTTTTTAGTGGGAAAAGTCTTCTTCCCTTCCGACTTGGGATTTGAAGCATCGGCTTCCTCCATGTCGGAATCTTCCTTGGTCTCTTTGTCCTTTTCGGGATTTTTCTTTCCCTTCTTCCGCTTAGCTTTGTAGCCCGCGGTGTCATCTCTTTTGATGTCGTCATTGAAACGACATTCAGCGTTGGTGTGGGACGAGCCCCCATTGGCGTCTAGGTGATGCACACATGGGTTGTTGGCGATGTCGGCCCAAGAGTAGGTTTTGCCTGGTTGCTGTTCTCCTCTACCTTGGACCCTCGAAGTCCCACGGCCACGCCCACGGCCTCTGCCACGTCCTCCTCGTCCTCCAGACCCAGAAACAGTAGTCACCACCGCTGTTTCCGCATTGGGTTTTTCTTCCGAGGTATTTTTGCGTTTCTGAGCTTGTTGCTTTGTTTTTGCTGGCTGAGGTACAGCCAGGACGTTGAGTAGTCCTTCCGCATCATCGTTAGTATCTGCATACTTGCTCGCTGTTTCTATCATCTCTCCCAAATGAGTGACCTTGTCGCACTTCAAGCGGTGACGTAGTAGACCAATGGGGAGCCCTGTGATGAAAGCTTCAATCGCGGTTTGGTCGTTTACTCCTTCACAGGAGTCCTTGGTGTCGATCCATCGTCCGAGATAATCTCGGCAAGTTTCTCTGGCTTTCTGGGTGCAACGCTGTAGGTCTCCAACCGAACAGGGCCTCCGATATGTGCCCTCGAAATTACGAAAGAACGCACTTTACATGTCATACCAGTTATGGATGGTGTTCTCCGGAAGTTCATTGAGCCATGATCGCGTCGTCTTCCGCAACATAAGTGGGAGATATCGGGTTGCGACCAGGCTGTTTCTGCCTTTGGCGATGCATCAAGCTTGGAAGAAGTCCTGTAGCCAGGTATCTGGCCGAGCAATGCCATCGTAGGCTTGGATATGTCTTGAGATAGCAAATCCTTCCGGGAATTTTGTAGCTCTGATGCGTGGTCCGAAGCACTTTGGGCCCACGTAGAAATCATCGTTGTCATAGCGCCGAGCCTCTATGTTAGAATTGATCTTGTGCCTTGCGTCGTTCGGGGATAGAGATCGTCCCGAATTCCGGTTGTGGCTGCGGTGCCGTGGAGCCGGACTTCGGCTTCTGCCACCACCTCCTCCGCCATGTCGTCCTCCTTGCCCTCCATGAGAGCCGTTGTGATGACTGTGTGGTGGAGAGGGTGGAGCAGCTGGATAGTTTCTGGCTGATCGCCGGCCTCTGTCCGGAATGTCATTATTCCGATTCTGGGGAGGGTCTTGACTACGATGAGCCCCCTGCCGGCTTGTACCAGCATGATTTCTGTCGTTTCTTCGTCCATCGTTCCCACCATGGTGAGGATTAGCCGGATGACTTGTATACTTAGGAGGTGGCATTTTTTGACGATCCTCCTCCCGTTGGTTTTCTTTATCTCCTCCCCTTTGATCCTTAGATTCTTGTCGGGGAGGGTTCGTCGGATTCAGGGCAGCAATGGCGTCTTTCTCGGCCGCTGGGACGACGTTGCTCCAGTTACGTGAAGTTCAGTGATGTTGTCCTGAAGATCCGGTTCTTGAATGGTTGTCTTCCCGGTGTTCGGGGTGGTGATACTGCGCCCAGACGTAATAGGATCTTACGCCAGCCCATGCCGGATCCGTGCGGCAGTGGTCAGAATCTGAGATCAGTTTTTGACTTCCGGATAGGGCGACCTTTTGCTTCTCCAGTCCCTTATTGAGTAGTTTGATACCCAAACGTATCTCCTCTGGTCCTGGATTAGCCGATAGAATTTCTCGGGCTGCCACGGTATTCTGTACTGGTGTTGGGTATACCCAATCTCCGTTGATATCTTTCCGTGGCTTCCCCATCTCATCTCCAAAAAGAACGGCACGGACACGTGGGAATTGGTTGTCATCTATGTGACGCTTCCGTGTCTTCTGATGCAAACGAGACATGTATTCCTTGTTTGACATGCGTTTCTTCTCCACCTCGATGTTCTTGGCTTCATCGAGGAGTTGTTGACGACACGCTTCTAGGGCCTGTGCCCTTTCGTCCAGCTCATCCGCAGTAAGTTCTGCGGCTGTAGGGATAGGTGTGGTTAACGCGGCATCGATGAGTTTACGCGCACCTTCGGTGATCACGTGCCCATCCACCGATGCTTCTTTTTTCGGCTCGTCTGGGATAAGTGCTCCATCCGAGTCTTCTTCATATTCCTCGGCAATCACCTCCTCAGCTAGAGGGTCTTTTTCCAGGGTCTTGTTTTTCTTGTTCTTCTTCATTGCCTTCTTGGCAGCACCGGTAGCAAAGACGGCTTTGGGTCTGTTTCCCGGAGTCAAGCTCTGATCGGTACTTTCGGACATCTGGACTTCGGGGTTGTCTCCGACGTCCATGTCATCCTGCGCTTTGGGAGAGTGTTCCCCGGATCCTTCATCCATGGCTTCTCCTTCTTCTGCAGCTTTGGAGTTATACTCCTCTTCATATTCCGCGGAGAACTTTCGGAAATCTGCTAACGTCATCGATTCATCCGAGGATGCGGGTACATCGGCGTTTGTTCCAATTGCCTCCAGCACCAAGTCGGTCTTTTCTCCAGCATCGGCAGAGCCGGATCCGGATCCCACGTATCCGACGAAGTGCGACGCGCGCTTCCTGAGGTACCTGTGGCTTTGGCGATCAGCCATGTCGAAACTTTTGATGGTCTCAAGGATTGCATCTGCGCTTTCGCCTTGCAGTATCATACGTTTTAGTGTGTACCTTAGGAAAGGTCTGTCTGTCCTGACATCATCAGAGCCGGAATCAATGTCACTGATATGCTCCTCCTAGATTTCGACTTCCGCGGGTGGGTCGATCTGGGATCCGGCTCCTCCAGGGAGATCCACTCCAGATTCGACGTGGACCGCTAGGTCTTCTTCAGACTCGGATTTCTCCACTATCTCTGCATCTGGTGCGGGCTGGGTGGGATTAGGGTTTTCTGAGATCCGGAACTCTGCCACCTCCGTGGACAAAGGGGACCCAGAAGATTCTTCTGCATCTATCATCACCGCTGGGGTGGGTTGGGCAGGTTCAGCGAAACCGATGTAAACATCGATCTCGCCAAAAGACATGATTGTGTAGGCAGTCACGACCTTCCTAGCCGGAATCCAAGTCTCGTCGAGAATGATGAGAGGGACGTCGCTGGTGTAGAGGATGCGACCGACGACGATAGTCTCGCCGATTCCGATTCTTGCAGATTCCGCTCGGAACGTAGATCCGAAGCTCACTTGCCCCACAGTGGGCGCCAACTGTCGTCAGATTGATGACAAGTATGCCATGAGGGGGTCCTCGAGGCGTGCGGAAGAGAGGGGTGTGAGACGTACGGTGTTCCGGGACGGTGAGCACACAAGTTTACCCAGGTTCGAATCCACCGGCTTTGGACGGGTCCTACTCCTGCTAGCAATCCAGTAATATGGCAAAGCCGAAATATGGGTTACAAGGGTTTCGCCTGTGCGAGTTGAGGGTCTAAAGTATTAGGTTGTGTCCTAAAGGCTCTCCCTAGGTTAGCTTATATAGATATCTGGCCTAGGGTTTACAAGAGAGATCTATCCGGCTATGACTGAGAGTCGGTTACAGAGAACATCTTGAACTACAAGTAACATTATGGGCCTAAGTCGGTAAGTCTTCTGGGCCTTCCCGTTGTAACATCCCAAAAACTTCAATCCAAGCTTATCAAGATCAAATCAACCAAAAATGGGGTTAACACAAAAACTTCTCCAAATTTAAAATGAGAGCATTCATATATGTGTGCATTTAAAATAGGAGTTGTTTGAATTGCCATGATTAAGTGATCCAATGCTTGTAAAATGTTTCTTAGGTGATTTAAACATCATCTACATCATTCCCAAACTTTTCCTAAAGAAAATCAAATCAAAAAGAATTAAAAAGGAGGAATGGTCATTTTGGCCATTTTAATCCACTACACTACTTTGAGTGTTCCTAGCACTCATTTCTTAACAGAAACAATTCTTGATATTTGTACCCCTTGCTAGTACACATAATGAGGTACCAAGACCCACCTTTTGATCTGTTAAAAACATTCTTTTACTTATTTTAATTGGCATTTGAAAATTGAATCTAATGCATAAGCATAGATCACCCCTATTTCAAAACCCATCTATTTGAGCTCCACTTTCAAAACCCTTGCAACCAGAGACTACCTAGCACTAGTGGAGATCACTCAAAAATTTTGAAACCAAAATTCAAAACTTTTTCTCTTTCGGCCATTTCATCAAACACCTTGCTGGCAAGATCATATTGGCCAAACTAATACTGTTTTGGGCTGATTTTGTCTAGCAATTTTAATGTGCTTTGATCATCTTGTCCCCCCTCAAGCCTAACCAGACCAACCCCAACATCTTCCCTACCTCCTAGCTGCACTGCACTGCCATGCCGAGCCACCTCTCGCTGGCCGACCGTGCACTCGCTGCAGCATCCCTCTCCCGCCTCTCTTTCCATGTCTAGGAGGTAGCTCACACCTCACCGCCACCCCCTGTCCCCTGTCCGAGCCCAGCCCTGCAGTGGACCACCGAGGATACCATGCGCCCAGTGCCACCGCACCATGCCGGTGCCGCCCCCAGAGCGCGCTCTGTCCCTGCTCGCACAGACCGCCCCTTGGCCGCAGCCCGTGCCCGCCGCTCCGCCACGACCTGGAGAACACCCCAGACACCCCCGCTGGCCGCCCAACGCCTCATAACCACCGCTTGCCGTGGACACCGCCGCCTATGCCGCTCAGAGCGCCACCTCGCCTAGACCGCGTGCCACCGCCCCTACGGCCGCATTCAATTCCTAGAGCACCGCCAGGGGACCGCCCGTCGATCGCCACCCTCAGCCATGCCTCTACCCTGCTATAGCCATGTCGCCACCGTCGCCTGCCCATCCCGCTCGGTCTCACCGTCGGGCCTATAAAAGGAGGCCTCCCCAGCCTCTTCTCTCCACACCACTCCACTCCCCTCACCTCTTTGAACCTCACCCACCTCTAGCCGGAGCAAAGGGAGCAGCAGCTCGCCAGAATTGGAGCCGGAGCAGCCGCAGCAGGAGGAGAAGGGCGCCGCTGATTGCGACCACCCCAAGCTCCGCCGCAACCGCGCCTCGCCTTGCCGTCGACCACCAGTTCGTTTGCCCGCCTCGCCGACCCCGTTGGAGCCATGGTACGTCCCCAGCAGACCTCCACCGAGCCGCTAGGGTTCGATCTCGCCGGCGACCTGTTCGTCATCGACGACGACCCTCAGCCGTAGATCCCCCTTCTAATCCTATGGCCCACAGCGCGTGTACCGTTTCGCGTGTTAAGTGCCGCTGACAAGTGGGACCCCCCTGTCAGCTGAGCCCCGTGCGGTGGAGCGCCACTGGGCCGGCCCAATTCTTTTCTGGTGCTAGCCCACCCGTTCAAATCTGGATTTTTCTTTTTAGTTAAATCTAGTTTCTGTCCTCTAGTTTGAAAATCAATTCAGAGAGTTTTATAAATCCAAATTGCATGAAACCAATTTTTTCTAAAAGGTATTGAGATGATCTATCCAAGCCCGTTGGATTTAATTCAATTAGAATTGTAGATCTCTCCTAATAAAAATAAGAAAACAGAAGCATTTGCAACTTGCAACATTTTTATAAAATCAACCAAGTTACCTTTTGAGTTGATTCCAACTCTCAAAAAATCACATTTTATCATATCTATCCAAATATGTAATAATATTAAGGTTTACATGCAGTGACTTTGGACTAGTACTAAAATAATGCTATATAGGCATTTCTAGTCACTTTAAATCATTAAATAATGAACTTAAACCAAAGTAATATTGATCCAACCCTTAAATCTCATTCCCACATGTTATAATATGTGGTGATGACATGTGTCAACATGATCCCATATTTTAAGTGGTGAATATTAAATCTTAGTTAATTTTTTTAATGAGTAGAAATTACTTTCCTAAAATAAAAAGAAAGAAACTATTGAATTAAACTTGTGATGCTTGTGATGATAATAGATCATCAAATGTATGCCTTAGAGTGCTAATTAGACTAGTTAAGTATTGTTTGGTGATTGTGTACTTCGTATGTCTTTATAGACGATAGTACCGACCAAGTCTACGAGGAGGAGGAGTTCTACCAAGAAGAAGAAGAAGAAAACTTTAACCACTGCACCAACCAAGGCAAGCTAGCACTATCCAAGATACTTGCAAGCCACCTTTAACAATGTATGCTCACCCTTGCAAGTTTAGTGCTTAACAAACTAGACTCAAACTAGATGGTTTAGCAAGGATGCCTTAGGCATGCTTTGATCACACTCCCCTTTGACTATTAGTACCCCAAGTCTTACTTCCAAGTTTTACTCCCCTTAGTACACAAAGCTATTTACTTGTTTTGAAGGTAGCATAAAAAGTATAAAACTTGACCTACTTAGAAACCTTTAGATGTCATTCTATGGCATGAGATTGAACCCATCACTTCCACTTTAGTGAACACTCTTAACTTAGTAGTTAGAGTAGATCAAAAACTTGAGTCACTTTAGATGGGAACAATTGGTGAAAATGAATTGTGAAAACCTTGGAATGATGAGTCATTCTATTGAGATGTTTTGACATGTGTTGAGAAACACAACTGGTTTATGATGATGAAAATGATGAGGCATGAGCCTTAACCCTTTTATAAAACTGATGGTTGGATTCGGATGCGACACCATTCCAAATTTACCGTACAACCACATTACCTGAATTGAGTAAGGCTTAGCTGGAAATTTATATGCATTAGTATTAGTTCCCTCACGGGAGAGGTTTGAGCAGAGGCTACCTCTCATGATGTCCACCTATGCAGTGCCCAAGATGACTGATGGTCATGGTTGGGAGGCCATGCTCATAGGAGAGGTGCTTATACTAGGGTGTGTAAAGGGAAGGTTATGTTTGATTATCTACATACTAAGTATGATGATTCAGGGTTATCCCTGACAGATGTATCGAATCTTGTGGTGAAAGTGTACCACCTCTGCAGAGTGTCAAACTATTCGAATAGCCGCGTCCATGGTTATGGACAGTTGGAATGGCCATACTGTTTCGTTGTCAGATGTTTTCCAAATAACTTGAAATGAATGATGAACTTTGACTTGACCACAACAGGGTTGTGTTTATGACAATAGCTTCCCAACCTAAGTGATTCTAGAACTTTACTTTATCTTTCTTTGCTTCTAAACTCAGCTTAGGTTTCAAACTTAACTTTATAGTTAAACTTAGATTTTTCACTTTAACTTAGAACTATAGTACCTGTTAATAGTAGTTTGCGAGTACTTAAAGAGTACTTATGGGTTTTGTCCCTGGCTATTCTCATGGCCAGAATATGAAGGAGACTATCAGGAGGATGGTCATCAGGACGGCTATGATAACTAGGACTATCTGCCTTCGTCAGTATTGCCTGTGCCCCTTGAAGATGGACCCTACCGCTACGCTTATCTTTTATTTCCGCTGCTTGTTGTATTAAAGACTGGATTATGAGATCCTTATTTGTGTAAGACCTTATGTATGGTTTGTAATGGATGATGTACTGTGATATCCAATGCGTTATGTCTCGCAAAAATGGTAATCCTGGGATTGCGAGGTATGGCATAACGGGCATCTGGGATTAAAAATCCGGGTGTTGACAAGTTGGTATGTAACATCCCAAATTCTACAGTTATAGATGTTACTAGAAGCATGCATCATATCTTTGCATCATGGCATCACATATCAAAAACTGCATCAGGTATTTTCCAAAAACCCCATAGTCATATAAAAGACTAAAAGGGTTAAACAATATCAATCCACCAAAACCCTTGCAAAAGTGTTATTTTATAGTCCTCCTATAACCCTCTTCTTTTTACAAATTTTTAGAAACCGGTTTCACTTAATTTGAAGTCCGTTTGCAAAAGTTACTAGACAAATAGTAAAACAGAAATAAATAAAAAGATATTAAAAAAAAATCCTAGCCTAGCGGGCCGGCTAAGCCAGCCCGTAGCCTACCTACCGCCACGCCTGGCCGAGCGGGCGGCGCGAAGCGCATGGGCCAGCCCAGATGCCGCCAGCAGCCCGCACCGCACGGCCGCAGCCACCGACAGGCGGGCCCCATCGCGCCGTTCACCCCGACGGGATCGGAGGGAACTCCCAACGCCGCCGCCGTGTCTGGTTCCAACTCCCCGGCAAAATCGAAAACGATTTCCGCTGCCCCCTCCCCCACGTCTCTGGCAAATAAAAGCCCCAGACCCACCGCCTCTAAACCCTAAGTTTTTTTTCTCGAGAACCGCCCCTGGGCTGACGATTTCGAGCTCGCCGGAGCTCCGCCGCCGGCGACGTCGGAGGGTGAGCCTCCCATGGAAACCGAGGCCTTTTCTTCCCTCTTTCTGTTCCTTGCTTTCCTCTCTAACAACCACTTCGTCTGTGCCATTTCCCCCCTTGAACAGAAGCTCGTGCCAACCGCGATAGCTCACCGAAGCTTCGCCGGAGTCCGCGGAGTCCGGTCGCCGTTAGCCGCCTAGCAGGGAGGAGGTGGTCCACGCCGATCTCGGGAACGGAACCGCGAGGAGGAGCCGCACGCCGTCCACCACTCCGTCACGCCGGGGAAGCTCCGCCGCCCACCGCCGACCATCACCGACGCGCCGCCGCCATCCGCCGTCGACCTCGTCGCCGCCCGCCACGATAAGCCGCCAGCCGCACCTCCCAGCCGTCTGTTTCCAATCCAACGCCTAGGATTAGATGGCCAGGCCGAAGGGGTACCGGCCAATCCCATCGTGCCACGTGGCAGCCCGCGTCGGCACGTTGAGTCAGCGCCGCGTCGCCACCGCGTCAGCGCCGCATGCCCGCTGGACCAATCCCGTGTCGCCACTTGGCACTGCACAGCTGGCCACCACCCTGTTTTTCTTTTAAATAGGCAGAAAACATTTTAATCTTGTAAATTTCATAGTAATTCAAGTTTTTGTCCAAAAATTTCAAATAATATACCGTTGGATTCGTATTTTCGAGTAGAACACAGATCTACAATAATATTGCTGTTTTGCCACAGCAATCTTGCAGTAGGATTTAAAGTTTAGATTAGAGTTTTTTAATTCTAGAAAATTATCCGTAGATCCGTTTTAGTTGTTTCTTGTTGTGTTGGCTTTGTATCGACGAGACCTTTTGTAGAAAATTATCATATCATGCTTAGGGTGTTTAGATCTGTCTCGTGGTAGATTGGAGTTATAGATCTAGTTTTGAGCTTGGTTATTTAGGGTTTTATCCAAAATACTTAAAATCTGTGGGGAATCGATTCTAATGACATCCCCAACTCAACAACACCCCTGAATAAAACCCTTGGTCAATTTTTGAATCCATCCTTGCATATTACCATGTTGCATGCATGCATATTCGACTTCGTGACTTTGTTTTGTGCAAATTGTGATTGGGTCCATGTTTGTTTCGTTAGATTGCCCGGAGTGTGCTAAGAAGTACTGTTGTGTAGATTGCTGCTCGGATCAAGGCAAGTTACACCACTTGTTCATGTTTATGTCCCAATTTTGACTATGCATGTTTTACTCTTCAAATCTTGTAGTAAGCATGTGTAGGTCTTTAGTAGATTTTCTTATTACTATTTTTGCAAGTGCGGTTTTGTAGTATGCCATAAGTAGCTCTATACTTAGGAATTCCGTCCTAATAGGTTTCCCCCTGTTTTGCTAAGTATTGCTTGCTATGCTATATATACACTAAGTACTGTTGGGGGGGTTCGAAAGACTCAAAATTTTCTAAGTATGAGAGCTCTCTCGAGCAAACTTTTCTTCTCAAACCCCCTTCAAAAATAAAACTAAGTTTTCTTCTGGGCGGAATGGTTGTCGGGACAACGAGTGGGAATTTCGGTGGAGGACGACCGCCCAGGAATCAAAGAAGTCTGCCATGTTTCAGAATTCAGAAGCTTTCCGTGTAACCACAATACATATGGGCTCTGTCTTGGCTTAGTACTTAGTGGGAAACCTCACCGGGGTACCAACATTTGGAGGTTCTTGGCACGGTTGGATCCAGCTGGTAGAGGGGCTACTAAGGGAAGGCTTCGCCATGGTCTCGTCTATAAAAGGACTGGATCGTGGATTGTGGGGAAAGTGCACAACCTCTCGAGAGTATTGCAATCTGATCGATCAGTCGTGTTCACGGAAACAGAACAACTATGAGCCTCTGAAGGATGGAGCCTCTGAAAGATCTTCCTCTCTCTTTTCCAACTCAACGTTTTATAAACCCCAAGGCGGGAGTAATATCGCCATTGGGTGGGATTTTGGGAACTTGGTGCGTAATATCCAAGTGATAGGTTGATTGGGCACTTGGTGAGTAATATCCACGTGTTCCATTCGACCATATACTACTTATCAAAGTTTATAAAGTAGGGAAATCTCCTCCTCTTTTCTTCTTACATTAAGAAAAATTGGCTTTACACAAATAAACCCCAGAGCCTACTCTCAGCCTTGCATGTAGTGATAGTTTTACTCTTTCCTTGGTGTAATTTGCCAATACATTCAAAGTATTGACCCAACCTGTTGGTTGCGCGTCTTATGTGCAGAATCCAAAGATTGAAAGGTGCGTAGGGATCGCGGGTCTTCACGCAACTAGCCTGAGGCGTTGCTGGACTCAAGTTCTTCTTAGTTTCCGCTGTTTTATTTGAGCTAGCTATAAGCTATGCAAGTTGTAATAAATATACTCTGGATTATTCGTGTAATAATGACTTGTGTTTTACATGATATTCATCGACTGTGAAGTGCTAGCTATTGATCCAGGGACTAGCATGTTAATCATAGGGACTTAGGATCCTTAACGGTCCAAGGTCACAACAGATGGTATCAGAGCACAAAGTTGCCTGTAGGACGTGACCCCTAGGATTGGAAACCAGCTTTACCATGTGTGTTTTTACTTTCTATATTCTTCTAAGTTATTTGTACTCTTCTAGTATTTCTCTTCCTTATCATCCTTGTGCCTAATTTTCTTTCTCCTAACTTAAAGATGATGACCTTCTACTACGACACCGTCGAAGACATCAAGTGCCTGCGCTTCGGGTAATGTCTTCTGGACATCATCAAGACACTGCAGTTACACATGCCATCAATCAGGGGAAGTGAGTTGAGGAAGATGCACAAGGAAGGATGCTGGGCGACTAAAGTCATCCAACCAGGGCGCAGTCAGACAGAGGCCATTGTACTCAACGTCACCAGCGACTCCAAGGAGAAGGGACTTAGCATCTGCTTACAGGAGCTCATTGGACGCCTTTGCGGACGCCACCATGAAGAGGTTGAAGGCCACTACATCAAACTCTTTGGAAGACGTGATGAGAAGGGAATTCCAATCGAGTTAACCCCGGAGGAAAGGAAGACATGCAAGCGTCGAAGGATCCAATATCAAGACTTGGAGTCCCACATCAATGACCTTCAGAAGGGGAGCCGCCTTGAGATCGTGAGGAATGATGAGCTTTTTTCCCTAGTCAAAGAGAAGGACGAGAAGATCGAGGAGCTAGAAGAGAAGATCAAGTCCCTAGGAGGGGAACTCACCGCCCAAGACAAGAGGTTCGCTAATCAAGAGAAGAGGGTGCAAGATAAGAACAAGAGGATTAGGGAGCAAAGTCTTGTGCTCGCAAAGAATGAGATGGAGTTCAAGAACCTTGCCACCATGTTGAAGGACCTGCGAGCAGCCAAGAGGAACTTGGAGGAGAAGATCACGCTCGTGACTATGGGGTCAAGTTTGATCAAGAAGCTACAGAAGGAGAAGAAGGAACTCCAAGAGAAGCTGGAAGCTGCTACCCAGGAGCTGCAAGAGGTGAAGGAACTTCAAGAGAGGCTCGAAGCTGCTACACTGGAGCCACAGGAGGTGAAGGAACTTCTGGAGAAGCTTGAAGCCACGACGAGGGACATGGAGTTATACAAGACACTGCTGGAAAAGGAAGGCTTCATCATTGAGGATGAGGAAGTGGATGATGAGTAGAGTAGTTGGACCACCTTTAGTTCTATAGTCAAACGTTGTTCGCGGTTGTAATGAGTACCAAAAATTATATTGGTTTAGTTAAACTTGGTTGAGTGTGTGGAACTATGTGCCTTGTGTGCCTTGCTTTTTCGTGTGTTTTTTATCTTGTTTACATAAGGGTAGGAGTTTATTCCTTAGGCTTTCTATCTATTTCTTAACTTGTCTCCCAAACCCTTCAGATGGCGAGACATGGAAACAACAATAACAACATGCCCCCAGAGATAGGACAACTTCTGAACTCCCAGAATCAGTTGATCCAAGTCCTCACTCAAAACATGCAAAACAACAACAACAACAACAACAACAACAACAACCCGCCGCCTCCGCCACCTCCACTGCCCCAACAGGATCGCTTGACTCGGTTCCTGAGGCTGAACCCTCCAGTTTTCTCAAGTAGTTCTGAGCCAATTGTGGCAGATGACTGGCTCCGCACCACCAACAAGAAGTTAGACACCTTCCAAGTTGTTGGAGCTGATAGGGTGCGCTTCGCCACGCACCAACTTGAGGGACCAGCTGCTGAATGGTGGGATAATTACCAGGTCACCCACCCCGATATTGAAGCTATCACCTGGAACCAGTTCGTGGCGGCCTTTCGTACTCATCACGTAGCCGCGGGAGTCATGTCACTTAAGAGATGTGAGTTCCGCGACCTGAAACAACTGCACCGCTTTGTCTCCGAGTATGGGGACCTTTTCAACAAGCTGGCACGTTATGCACCTGATGATGTATCCACTGATGCCAAGAGACAGGAGGAGTTCTTAAGGAGACTTAATGATGAAATATCCATTCAGCTTGTGGCTCTGAAGTTTGATAACTATCAGGAACTTCTGGACAGGGCAGTTGTGGTTGAAGCAAAGCAAAGGAGTATAGAGAACCGAAAGAGAAAGTCCACCTCACACAAGCACAACTCTGCCCCATATCAGAAGCAACGAACTTCGTCACCACCACCCCACAATCACAATGGCCACAACCACAATGGTCATCGTCATGGAGGACATAACCACAATGGCCATAGACACCGCAATGGAAATGGCAATGGGAAGGATCTGAGTGAAGTGACATGCTTCAAGTGTAACAAGACAGGGCACTATGCCACCACTTGCCCCGAAAAGGTGAAGAATGGGAATGGTAATGGAAACGGCAACGAACACAACCATGGCAATGGCAATGGTAATGGAAATGGGAGGAAGCCGAATCCGTTCGTCAAAGCCATAGTGAATCATGTCTCCGTGGAGGATGCTCGTGAGGCACCTGACTCCGTGATCGATAAGTTCAAGCTTAAATCCACCCCTGCAGTTGTTCTTTTTGATACTGGTGCATCGCATTCATTCATATCAAGGGTATTTGTGGATAGAGGCAAGATACCTACGGAGACTATTAGTACTCCCCTAAGGGTAAGTTCTCCTGGAGGAGAAATAGTGGCAAACTCTAGATGCCATGGGTTAGAACTAAGGATTGGGGCGCACACCTTTCCCACTAGCCTAGCCATTCTGGAATCACAAGGCTTAGATATAATTTTGGGCATGAATTGGATGACCGAATATGAGGGTGTGATAGATTGTGCCAAAAGGACTATCGCACTCACGACTCTGGATAAGAAAAGAATCCACTTTAAGTCAGTTTTCGCACTCAAAGGAAGTATGGTGAATTCTCTTAAGGGGGTTAGCTTGGAGGATGCGCCAATTGCGAAGGAGTACCCAGATGTGTTTTCGGAAGAATTACCAGGGATGCCTCCCGACCGAGACATCGAGTTTCTCATTGACTTGATGCCAGGTACTGGACCAATAGCAAAGAGACCATACAAGATGGATGTGGATGAGTTAAAGGAACTTAAGAAACAACTTAGAGAGCAGTTGGACAAAGGCTTCATTCAACCAAGTGCGTCATCTTGGGGAGCACCTGTCTTATTCGTGGAGAAGAAGGATAAAACCAAGAGACTAGTCGTGGACTACCGGTCGTTAAATGAAGTAACAATCAAGAACAAGTACCCTCTACCCAATATTAACGACCTGTTCGATCAATTAAAGGGAGCTAGTGTGTTCTCTAAGATTGATCTCCGATCGGGTTATTTCCAGTTAAAGATCCGAGAGCAGGATGTACCCAAGACAACCTTCACCACAAGATACGGATTGTATGAGTACACCGTGATGTCGTTTGGCTTAACCAATGCCCCAGCATACTTCATGACTATGATGAACAAGGTATTCATGGAGTACCTAGATAAGTTTATTGTGGTATTCATTAATGACATACTCATATACTCCAAGGACGAGAAGGAGCATGAGAGGCACCTACGCCTAATCATGGAAAAGTTAAGGGAACACAAGTTGTATGCCAAATTTAGCAAATGTGAGTTCTGGTTGAAAGAAGTTGGATTCCTTGGTCATATTGTATCAACTAAAGGTGTTGCCATAGACCCAAGTAAGGTAGCTTCCGTGACAGAATGGGAGTCCCCTAAGAATGTGGGTGATATTAGGAGTTTCCTGGGCCTTGCAGGATATTACCGAAGGTACATTGAAAACTTTTCCAAGATAGCAAAGCCTATGGCAGAGTTGCTGAAGAAAGAGAAGAAGTTCCAATGGACCGAGGCATGTGAAGCAAGTTTTCAGGAGTTAAAGAAGCGTCTGGTAACAACACCAGTTTTGTGCCTCCCTGATATCCAAAAGGATTTCCAAGTCTATTGCGATGCTTCCCGGCAAGGACTTGGTAGTGTACTGATGCAAGATGGAAAAGTAGTGTCTTACGCCTCTCGGCAACTTAAGCACCATGAGAATAACTATCCCACGCACGATTTGGAACTAGCATCAGTTGTGCATGCGCTCAAAGTATGGAGACATTACCTAATGGGCAAACATTGTGATGTATTCACGGATCACAAAAGCCTTAAATACATCTTCACTCAAAAGGAATTAAACATGAGGCAGAGGAGATGGCTTGAACTCATCAAGGCTATGACTTGGACCTGCAGTACCATCCTGGAAAGGCCAACGTTGTGACTGACGCCTTAAGTCGGAAAGTCTATGTAAATGGACTTACCGTGGGAGAACTCCCAAATGATTTGTGTGAACAATTCAAGGACCTCAGGTTGGAAATAGTTCCGGAGGGATACTTAGCAACTATGGAGATAGTGCCAACGCTTCTGGACCAAATCAAAGAGGCCCAGAAGGGGAACAAAGAGTTGGAAGGGATAAGAGCTAACATAAGCAAGGGCAAAGCAAAAGGGTTTCATACGGATGAACATGGGACACTCTGGTATGAGAAGCGTCTGTGCATTCCCGATGACCCTGATATTAGAAACTTAATCCTTCAGGAAGCTCACGATTCGCCTCACTCAATTCATCCCGGTAATACAAAGATGTACATGGATGTGAAAGATAGGTTCTGGTGGAACAACATGAAAAGAGAAATTGCTGAATATATCTCCTTGTGTGACGTGTGCAACAGGGTCAAGGCCGAACATCAAAAGCCAGCAGGACTGCTGCAGCCATTACCTGTGCCCGATTGGAAGTGGGACAAGGTAGGCATGGATTTTATCACAGGACTACCACGGACTCGTTCTGGGTATGATTCCATCTGGGTAGTGGTCGACCACTTCACAAAGGTGGCCCACTTTATTCCCGTAAAGACCACCTATACGAGTGCTAAACTTGCCAAGATTTATATGTCAAGGATCGTAAGCCTTCATGGTGTACCCAAGGGGATTGTCTCTGATAGAGGTACCCAATTCACCTCTAAGTTTTGGCGACAGCTACATGAGTCTCTAGGGACACGACTGGAGTTTAGTACTGCCTTCCACCCACAAACAGATGGACAGACGGAAAGAGTTAATGAAATCTTGGAGGACATGTTAAGAGCCTGTGCGCTAGACTATGGGTCTAGTTGGGATGATAACTTTCCATATGCGGAATTCTCATACAATAACAGCTACCAAACTAGTATCAAGATGGCTCCGTTTGAAGTTCTATATGGCAGAAAATGTAGGACTCCGCTGCTATGGAGTGGAGTTGGAGAACGTAGTTTGTTTGGACTTGAACTAATCAAGGATGCCGAAGAAAAGGTGAGACAGATTCAAGACAGGTTAAGAATAGCCCAATCCAGACAAAAGAGTTATGCTGATTCCAAGCACAGGGATGTGACCTATGAAGTGGCAGACCGTGCGTATCTCCGAGTTTCGCCACTACGAGGAGTTAAGAGATTTGGAATCAAGGGTAAGTTAGCACCCCGATTCATAGGGCCCTACAAAATCTTGGGTCGTAGAGGGGAAGTTGCCTATCAGTTGGAATTGCCCGAAATGCTAACAGTTCACGATGGTTTCCATGTGTCGCAACTAAAGAAGTGTCACCCGGAAATGGCTGAAACACCACTAAAGGACACGGTTCCGTTGGATGAGGTTCAACTGGAGAACGATCTCACCTATGAGGAAAAAACCACCAGGGTTCTAGAGACAGCCGAGAGAATCACTCGTACCAAGACTATCAGGTTTTGCAAAGTTCAATGGAATCACCATTCCGAGGAAGAGGCCATGTGGGAGCGTGAAGAAGACCTGAAGAAAGAACACCCACACCTATTTGCTAACCAACCTGAATCTCGGGGACGAGATTCTTCTTAAGGGGGTAGGTTTGTAACATCCCAAATTCTACAGTTACAGATGTTACTAGAAGCATGCATCATATCTTTGCATCATGGCATCACATATCAAAAACTGCATCAGGTATTTTCCAAAAACTCCATAGTCATATAAAAGACTAAAAGGGTTAAACAATATCAATCCACCAAAACCCTTGCAAAAGTGTTATTTTATAGTCCTACTATAACCCTCTTCTTTTTACAAATTTTTAGAAATCGGTTTCACTTAATTTGGAGTCCGTTTGCAAAAGTTACTAGACAAATAGTAAAACAGAAATAAATAAAAAGATATTAAAAAAAAGAATCCTAGCCTAGCGGGCCGGCTAAGCCAGCCCGTAGCCTACCTACCGCCACGCCTGGCCGAGCGGGCGGTGCGAAGCGCATGGGCCAGCCCAGATGCCACCAGCAACCCGCACCGCATGGCCGCGGCCACCGACAGGCGGGCCCCATCGCGTCGTTCACCCCGACGGGATCGGAGCGAACTCCCAACGCCGCTGCCGTGTCTGGTTCCAACTCCCCAGCAAAATCGGAAACGATTTCCGCTGCCCCCTCCCCCACGTCTCTGGCAAATAAAAGCCCCAGACCCACCGCCTCTAAACCCTAAGTTTTTTTTCTCGAGAACCGCCCCTGGGCTGCCGATTTCGAGCTCGTCGGAGCTCCGCCGCCGGCGACGGCGGAGGGTGAGCCTCCTGTGGAAACCGAGGCCTTTTCTTCCCTCTTTCTGTTCCTTGCTTTCCTCTCTAACAACCACTTCGTCTGTGTCGTTTTCCCTCTTGAACAAATGCTCGTGCCAACCGCGATTGCTCGCCGAAGCTTTGCCGAAGTCCACGGAGTCCGGTCGCTGTTAGCCGCCTAGCAGGAAGGAGGTGGTCCACGCCGATCTCGGGAACGGAACCGCGAGGAGGAGCCGCACGCTGTCCACCACTCCGTCACGCCGGGGAAGCTCCGCCGCCCGCCGCCGACCATCAACGACGTGCCACCGCCGTCCGCCGTCGACCTCGCCGCCGCCCGCCACGGTAAGCCGCCGGCCGCACCTCCCAGCCGTCCGTTTCCAATCCAACGCCTAGGATTAGATGGCCAGGCCAAAGGGGTACCGGCCAATCCCTTCGTTGAGTCAGCGCCGCGTCGCCACCGCGTCAGCGCCGCATGCCCGCTGGACCAATCCCGCGCCGCCACTTGGCGCTGCACAGCTGGCCACCGCCCTGTTTTTCTTTTAAATAGGCAGAAAACATTTTAATCTTGTAAATTTCATAGTAATTCAAGTTTTTGTCCAAAAATTGCGTATAATATACCGTTGGATTCGTATTTTCGAGTAGAACATAGATCTACAATAATATTGCTGTTTTGCCACAGCAATCTTGCAGTAGGATTTAAAGTTTAGATTAGAGTTTTTTAATTCTAGAAAATTATCTGTAGATCCGTTTTAGTTGTTTCTTGTTGCGTTGGCTTTGTATCAACGAGACCTTCTGTAGAAAAGTATCATATCATGCTTAGGGTGTTCAGATCTGTCTCGTGGTAGATTGGAGTTATAGATCTAGTTTTGAGCTTGGTTATTTAGGGTTTTATCCAAAATACTTAAAATCTGTGGGGAATCGATTCTAATGACATCCCCAACTCAACAACACCCCTGAATAAAACCCTTGGTCAATTTTTGAATCCATCCTTGCATATTACCATGTTGCATGCATGCATATTCGACTTCGTGACTTTGTTTTGTGCAAATTGTGATTGGGTCCATGTTTGTTTCGTTAGATTGCCCGGAGTGCGCTGAGGAGTACAGTTGTGTAGATTGCTGCTCGGATCAAGGCAAGTTACACCACTTGTTCATGTTTATGTCCCAGTTTTGACTATGCATGTTTTACTCTTCAAATCTTGTAGTATGCATGTGTAGGTCTTTAGTAGATTTTCTTATTACTATTTTTGCAAGTGCGGTTTTGTAGTATGCCATGAGTAGCTCTATACTTAGGAATTCCGTCCTAATAGGTTTCCCCCTGTTTTGCTAAGTATTGCTTGCTACTAAGTACCGTTGGGGGGTTCGAAAGACTCAAAATTTTCTAAGTATGAGAGCTCTCTCGAGCAAACTTTTCTTCTCAAACCCCCTTCAAAAATAAAACTAAGTTTTCTTCTGGGCGGAATGGTTGTCGGGACAATGAGTGGGAATTTCAGTGGAGGACGGCCGCCCAGAAATCAAAGAAGTCTGCCATGTTTCAGAATTCAGAAGCTTTTCGTGCAATCACAATACATATGGGCTCTGTCTTGGCTTAGTACTTAGTGGGAAACCTCACCGGGTACCAACATTTGGAGGTTCTTGGCACGGTTGGATCCAGCTGGTAGAGGGGCTACTAAGGGAAGGCTTCGCCATGGTCTCGTCTGTAAAAGGACTGGATCGTGGATTGTGGGGAAAGTGCACAACCTCTTAAGAGTATTGCAATCTGATCGATCAGCCGTGTTCACGGAAAAAGAACAACTATGAGCCTCTGAAGGATGGAGCCTCTAAAAGATCTTCCTCTCTCTTTTCCAACTCAACGTTTTATAAACCCCAAGGCGTGAGTAATATCGCCTTTGGGTGGGATTTTGGGAACTTGGTGCGTAATATCCAAGTGATAGGTTGATTGGTCACTTGGTGAGTAATATCCACGTGTTCCATTCGACCATATACTACTTATCAAAGTTTATAAAGTAGGGAAATCTCCTCCTCTTTTCTTCTTACATTAAGAAAATTGGCTTTACGCAAATAAACCCCAGAGCCTACTCTCAGCCTTGCATGTAGTGATATTTTTACTCTTTCCTTGGTGTAATTTGCCAATACATTCAAAGTATTGACCCAACCTGTTGGCTGCACGTCTTATGTGCAGAATCCGAAGATTGAAAGGTGCGTAGGGATCGTGGGTCTTCATGCAACTAGCCTGAGGCGTTGATGGACTCAAGTTCTTCTTAGTTTCCGCTGTTTTATTTGAGCTAGCTATAAGCTATGCAAGTTGTAATAAATATACTCTGGATTATTCGTGTAATAATGACTTGTGTTTTACATGATATTCATCGACTGTGAAGTGCTAGCTATTGATCCAGGGACTAGCATGTTAATCACAGGGACTTAGGATCCTTAACGGTCCAAGGTCACAACATGGTATCAGAGCCATCCTGACCATAGGAGACTCTAGTTAGAATGGACGTCCAAACCAAAAACTTAGCTTCAAAACCAAAGTGAGTATTTATGGAAAACTATTTCCTCTCTTACCCTTGTGAACTCATTCTTTCTCAAAAATTCATGTTCCTCAAAATTCTTACATTATGACTTAAAACTTGACACACTTGATCACTCCACTAACTTCCTCATCCTTAATTCTTGTAGATGGAGACTCAGTTCAGCAAGTTTTACCAGTTGGGAAACGGAGGTGAGCTGATCTTCGAGAGGGATCTGGATTCACTGTCAGAGTTACTGGGATGCTCACATCCAGAGTTTCTTGGAGCTCAACTTCTAGGACCCCCAGGAGGAGACCTACAATGGCTAGTCACCGCAGATCTTAGAGGAAGCATCGAAGCACCAACTTCCGGGAGAATTCAGTTCTCCGTGAGAGAGAACAACTGGCTAGATGAATTAGCCAGGGCAATGCATGAAGCTCTCGCACGTCTATGTGCCCTCAGCGTCAACAAGATCCAAGGAACCCGTTTTGCTCACTATGCAAGACGTGACTTCATGGGAATGCCGATGGAGATGCCAAGTCATCCAGAATTGAGGCGTCAAGTGGAGAATCTTGAATTCTTGCTGCATGACAGACAGCAGGAACTGGATAATGCCAGAGAGTTAGCCAACCAGAACCGTGCCATTGCTGACCAGAAGGCCCAGACTTTCGCACTGCTAGTCCAGGACCGCCAGTCTCTTCTCCGCCAGCGTGCCAAGAAGGATCGCACCATCGCCCATATTCGCAAGAAGGTGGCCGACCTCGAGAAGACTGTCAAGGAGCAGGAAGCTCAGCTTGCCGCAAAGGAAGAAGAAGATGAGGGTGAAGACATCTAGGGAGACATGGATTCTTACCTTAGCAACGATGATGACTTTCTGGAGGAAGATGCCGTAGACTTCTACACTGATGATGAGGACTTCGACTTCATCGACGATGAGTAGATGCACTAGAGCACTGTCATAGCATGAGATGTATCATCTCATTGTATCGTAGCTTGCAGAATGGTTCTTCAAACCATCTGTTTTCCCTTGATTTTTTGTGGTGTGTGTTGTATCGTGTGCTTGCTTGCATGAATGAAAATGAAGTTAGTTGAAAAACCTGAGTCTAACTCAAAGTTTTAGCTTTGAAAACCCAAAACCATGAACCTTAGAATTTCCCTCTTACCCCTATATCTATCTCAATCTTCAGATGACTCGTGGAAACCAAGGAGGGAGCAGCTCGTCACAGGACCCAATGCTGCAGATCTTGCAGAATCTCATCACGGACCATGAAGCAAGCAGGGCAGAACGCCAAGCCAATTTAGCAACACTTCAACGGATCGCCCAAATGGCTCTCAACAACCAAGGGCATGGAAATCAGGATCACCAGGGATCCAAACTCAAAAACTTTCAGAACACCAATCCCCCAATCTTCAACCAATCTGAAAACCCATTAGATGCCGATGACTGGTTACCATGGAAAACAACTTAGAAGTTGCTAGAGTTGATGAAAATGAGAAAGTTCTCTTCGCCACCCACTATCTGGCAGGAGATGCCAGAGCTTGGTGGAATAGCATCCGCAATATGAACCATGGTCAGGTTATGACATGGGAAGCATTCAAAGTCAAGTTCAGCCTCACCCACATGCCGCAAGGTCTCGTCAACAGGATGAGAGATGAATTCCGCGAATTGAAGCGAGGGAGAATGCCTGTGGTGGAGTACCGTGACAGATTCCTATCACTGGCCAGATATGCACCTGATGAGATCAACACGGAGGCCAAGAAGAAGGAGAGATTCTTGAATGGACTGCATGATGAGATGCAGACTGTCCTCGTCAACATCCGTTTCCAGGATCTCAAATAGCTAATCGACTCTGCCATTCAGATGGAAGGGAAGATTAACCAGGCAAATGACAATCGCAAGCGTCGTATGATGCAGCAGTCTGGATCCAACAGTCACCAGAAGTACCATCCCAACCCTTCACCAGGATATGCACTAAGGAACAACCGACCCCCAACGTCTCGCCCAAGCTACCCCAACCGTAGCGGAGGCAATGTGAAGTCCGGAGGAAACAATCACAACTCCGGTAATGCCAACAATTTCAACCGAGCACCTCCCAAGAACCACAACAACAACAACACTACACCTAGAACTGGCAGCAATGCTGTGCCTGTCGCAGTCAAGGACAAGTCCCAGATCACTTGTTTCGAGTGTGGAGTGAAGGGTCACTACTCCAATGAGTGTCCCAAGAAGACTACATCCAATGCCAATGTGAATGCCCCAGCTCAGCAACAACGTTGTGTTCAACCAGGAAGGAGATTTGCCCCAGGGAACCCTCACAACTGCAATGGCCGTCTCTTCCACATGAACGCAGAAGAAGCCCAGGAAGCGCCAGATGTAGTGCTGGGTATGTTTTCTGTCAACTCAGTTTTAGCAAGAGTATTGTTTGATTCTGGAGCATCGCATTCATTTGTCACCAAAGAATTTGCATGCACTAGTAAGATTCACCCAACCAACCTGAAGCATGTCATGATAGTTCAAATCCTCGGTTCAACTACAAAATCTAGAAAAATTTGCAAAGCTGTGCCTATCAGAATACATGGAATAGATTTTTATGCCAACCTAATTGTACTTGGAACCAAAGGATTGGAAGTAGTACTAGGTATGGACTAGATGTCAAGGCATAAAGGATTGATAGACTATGCTAAGAAAGCCATCACCATGACCAGTAGTTCTGGAGTAACAGTAGAGCATATCTCTGAAACCTTACCCCGTCAATTCAAGTGCAACAAGAGTGTAGCCCTGCCCACCATAGACCAGGTCAGAGTAGTCTGTGAATACCCCAACGTATTCCCAGATGAATTGCCAGGCATGCCCCTGGATAGGGATATTGAGTTCATTATTGAACTAATCCCCGGAACCGGACCTATAGCCCAGAGACCCTATAGCATGAACCCCTCAGAGTTAGTGGAACTGAAGAAGCAGTTGGATGCTATGCTAGCCAAAGGCTTGATTCAACCAAGCGCATCACCATGGAGATCACCAGTGTTATTCGCCGACAAGAAAGATGGAGGCAACCGTCTATGCACAGATTACAGAAAGTTGAATGACGTCACCATCAAGAACAAGTACCCTTTGCCAAAGATAGAGGATCTATTTGATCAGTTGACCGGAGCTCAGGTATTCTCAAAGATTGATCTTAGGACTGGTTATCACCAACTTAAGATTCGTGCAACGGATATTCCGAAGACCGCCTTTACTACTCGCTATGGTTTATACGAGTATATGGTTATGTCTTTTGGATTAACCAATGCCCCTGCTTATTTCATGAATCTCATGAATAAGATCTTTATGAATTTCCTAGGTAAGTTTGTAGTTGTGTTTATCGATGACATCCTTATCTACTCCAAGTCAAAATAAGAGCATGAGCAACATCTGAGAGTTATCCTAGAAACCCTGAGAGAGCATCAGTTATATGCCAAGTTCAGCAAGTGTGAGTTTTGGCTGAAAGAAGTAGGATTCCTAGGACATATTGTGTCTGCCGGAGGAGTCTCTGTTGATCCCACCAAGATCAAAGATGTCGAAGAATGGGAAGCCCCAACCACTCAAACCCAAGTCCATTCATTTCTCGGATTAGCGGGATATTACCGCAAGTTCGTAGAAGGATTCTCGAGCATAGCCCGACCAATGACCCAATTGTTGAAGAAGGACAAGAAGTTTGAATGGACAGACAAATGTGAAGCCAGTTTCCAGGAGCTGAAGAAGAGATTGATATCAGCTCCAGTTTTGATCATGCCAGACATCAAGAAGCCGTTTGATGTATATTATGATGCATCCAAGATTGGTCTAGGATGTGTATTGATGCAAGAAGGCAAAGTCATCGCGTATCTATCTCGACAACTGAAGTAGCATGAGCAGAACTATCCTACCCATGATCTTGAGCTAGCAGCTGTGGTCCTAGCATTGAAGACATGGCGTCATTATTTGATGGGTAATCACTGTGATATTTACTCAGATCATAAGAGCTTGAAGTATATCTTCACTCAGAAGGAGCTGAATATGAGGCAAAGGAGATGGATAGAGTTAATCAAGGATTATGACCTTGACATTCACTATCATCCCGGCAAAGCCAATGTGGTAGCGGACGCTCTTAGCAGATTGCCGTGTAGGCTAAACACCATGATCAAGGAGAAGCAACCAAGTTTGTATGAGGAGTTGGAGCAGTTCAGGACTGAATTAGTTAGCAAAGGATTCTTAGCTAGCATTGAACTTCAACCCATGTTGATTAGCCAAATCAAGGAAGCCCAGAAGGGGAATGAAAGTATCGACGGAATCAAATGTCGTATTGGTACAGGAAAGGTACCTGGATTCACCGAAGACGAAGAAGGAGTACTCTGGTACAAAGTACGTATCTGTGTGCCAGTAGATTCGGAGCTGAAGGAAATTATCATGAAGGAAGCTCATGATACTCTTTATTCTATCCACCCCGGAGGAACAAAGATGTATCAGGACTTGAAGGAGCAATTTTGGTGGCACAAGACGAAGAGAGAAATCGGAAGCTACATCGCCAAATGTGACATCTGTCAAAGAGTCAAAGCAGAGCATCAGAGACCTGCAGGACTGTTGCAACCATTGTAGATTCCGGAATGGAAATGGGATTCCGTCGGAATGGACTTTATCACCGGTTTACCTACTTCTAGTAGGGGAAATGACTCAATCTAGGTCATCGTTGATAGATTGTCCAAGGTAGCCCACTTCGTACCTGTGAAGACAACCTACCAGAGTGCAAAGCTAGCAGAGCTGTATATTGCTAGGATTGTTAGTCTGCATGGAACACCCAAGACCATCGTATCAGATCGAGGAACCCAGTTTACCTCAAGGTTTTGGCAGAAAGTTCAGGAAGGTTTAGGAACCAAGTTGAACTTTAGCACCGCATATCACCCGTAAACAGATGGACAGACCGAGAGAGTCAACCAGATCCTAGAGGATATGCTTAGAGCTTGTGTTTTGGAATACGGATCAAAATGGGAAGACTGCCTGCCTTTCGTAGAATTCTCATATAACAACAGTTATCAAGCTAGTTTACAGATGGCACCATTTGAATTCCTATACGGAAGAAAGTGTCATACCCCTTTGAATTGGTCGCAAGTAGGAGAGAGTCAGATCTTTGGACACGAATTCTCCGAGAAGCAGAAGAGAAAGTTCACAAAGTCCGTGAGCACCTCAAGACCGCCCAATCCCGACAGAAGAGTTATGCTGACAAAAGAAGGAGAGACCTGACTTTCAATGTCGGAGATTTTGTATATCTCAAGGTTTCACCATTGAAGGGAACTCAACGCTTTAGTCTAAAGGGAAAGTTAGCCCCCAGATATATCGGACCTTTCAAAATTCTGAACCGTCGAGGAGAAGTATCGTATCAGTTGGAACTACCTGAAGATATGTCAGCCATCCACAATGTGTTCTATATCTTGTTACTTCGCAAATGCCTGGAAGTGCCCAAGAAGACTGAAGTTTTCAAGAACATCGATCACAGAGCTGTGGAAATCAACAATGACTTGACCTACAGGGAAGTACCCATCCGTATCTTAGAAGAAGCTTACAGAACCACCAGGACCAGAAGCATCAAGTTTCTCAAGATTCAGTGGAGCAACCATACTGAAGAGGAAGCTACTTGGGAGCGAGAAGATTACATTAGGACAGAGTTCCTAGATCTCTTTAGTTCCTAGTTTTCTTTGTAAATCTCGGGACGAGATTTTGTTTAAGGGGGGAAGGTTTGTAACATCCCAAAAACTTCAATCCAAGCTTATCAAGATCAAATCAACCAAAAATGGGGTTAACACAAAAACTTTTCCAAATTTAAAATGAGAGCATTCATATATGTGTGCATTTAAAATAGGAGTTGTTTGAATTGCCATGATTAAGTGATCCAATGCTTGTAAAATGATTCTTAGGTGATTTAAACATCATCTACATCATTCCCAAACTTTTCCTAAAGAAAATCAAATCAAAAAGAATTAAAAAGGAGGAATGGTCATTTTGGCCATTTTAATCCACTACACTACTTTGAGTGTTCCTAGCACTCATTTCTTAACATAAACAATTCTTGATCTTTGTACCCCTTGCTAGTACACATAATGAGGTACCAAGGCCCACCTTTTGATCTACTAAAAAAAATCTTTTACTTATTTTAATTGGCATTTGAAAATTGAATCTAATGCATATGCATAGATCACCCCTATTTCAAAACCCATCTATTTGAGCTCCACTTTCAAAACCCTTGCAACCAGAGACTACCTAGCACTAGTGGAGATCACTCAAAAATTTTGAAACCAAAATTCAAAACTTTTTCTGTTTCGGCCATTTCATCAAACACCTTGCTGGCAAGATCATATTGGCCTAACTAATACTGTTTTGGGTTGATTTTGTCTAGCAATTTTAATGTGCTTTGATCATCTTGTCCCCCCTCAAGCCTAACCAGACCAACCCCAACATCTTCCCTACCTCCTAGCTACACTGCACTGCCATGCCGAGCCACCTCTCGCCGGCCGACCGTGCACTCGCCGCAGCAGGCCTCTCCCGCCTCTCTTTCCATGTCTAGGAGGTAGCTCACACCTCACCGCCACCCCCTGTCCCCTTCCTGAGCCCAGCCCTGCAGTGGACCACCGAGGATACCACGCGCCCAGTGCCACCGCACCATGCCGGTGCCGCCCCCAAAGCGCGCTCTATCCTCGCTCGCACAGACCGCCCCTTGGCCGCAGCCCGCGCCCACCGCTCCGCCATGACCTGGAGAACACACCAGACACCCCCGCTAGCCGCCCAATGCCTCACAGCCACCGCTCGCCGTGGACACCGTCGCCTCTGCCGCTCAGAGCGCCACCTCGCCCAGACCGCGTGCCACCGCCCCTACGGCCGCATTCAATTCCTAGAGCACCGCCAGGGGACCGCCCGTCAATCGCCACCCTCAGCCATGCCTCTACCCCGCTGTAGCCATGTCGCCACCATCGCCTGCCCATCCCGCTCGGTCTCACCGTCGGGCCTATAAAAGGAGGCCTCCCCAACCTCTTCTCTCCACACCACTCCACTCCCCTCACCTCTCTGAACCTCACCCACCTCTAGCCGGAGCAAAGGGAGCAGCAGCTCGCCGGAATTGGAGCCGGAGCAGCCGCAACAGGAGGAGAAGGGCGCCGATGATTGCGACCACCCCAAGCTCCGTCGCAATCGCGCCTCGCCTCGCCGTCGACCACTAGTTCGTTTGCCCGCCTCGTTGACCCTGCTGGAGCCCTAGTACGTCCCCAGCAGACCCTCACCGAGCCGCTAGGGTTCGAGCTCGCCGGCGACCTGTTCGTCGTCGACGATGACCCTCAGCCGTAGATCCCCCTTCTAATCCTACGACCCACAGCGCATGTACCATTTCGCGTGTTAAGTGCCGCTGATAAGCGGGATCCCCTGTCAGCTGAGCCCCGCGCCGTGGAGAGCCACTGGGCCGGGCCAAGTCTTTTCCCGCGCTAGCCCACCCGTTCAAATCTGGATTTTTCTTTTTATTTAAATCTAGTTTCTGTCCCCTAGTTTGAAAACAATTCAGAGAGTTTTATAAATCCAAATTGCATGAAACCAATTTTTTCTAAAAGGTATTGAGACGATCTATCCAAACCCGTTGGATTTAATTCAATTAGAGTTATAGATCTCTCCTAATAAAAATAAGAAAACAGAAGCATTTGCAACTTGCAACATTTTTATAAAATCAACCAAGTTAGCTTTTGAGTTGATTCCAACTCTCAAAAATCACATTTTACCATATCTATCCAAATATGTAATAATATTAAGGTTTACATGCAGTGACTTTGGACTAGTACCAAAATAATGCTATATAGGCATTTCTAGTCACTTTAAATCATTAAATAATAAACTTAAACCAAAGTAATATTGATCCAACCCTTAAATCTCATTCCCACATGTTATAATATGTGGTGATGACATGTGTCGACATGATCCCATATTTTAAGTGGTGAATATTAAATCTTAGTTAATTTTTTTAATGAGTAGAAATTACTTTCCTAAAATAAAAAGAAAGAAACTATTGAATTAAACTTGTGATGCTTGTGATGATAATAGATCATCAAATGTATGCCTTGGAAGGTAGAAATTACTTCCACCTTAGTGAACACTCTTAACTTAGTAGTTAGAGTAGATCAAAAACTTGAGTCACTTTAGATGGGAACAATTGGTGAAAATGAATTGTGAAAACCTTGGAATGATGAGTCATTCTATTGAGATGTTTTGACATGTGTTGAGAAACACAACTGGTTTATGATGATGAAAATGATGAGGCATGAGCCTTAATTCTTTTATAAAACTGATGGTTGGATTCGGATGCGACACCATTCAAATAACCGTACAACCACATTACCTGAATTGGGTAAGGCTTAGCTGGAAATTTATATGCATTAGTATTAGTTCCCTCACGGGAGAGGTTTGAGCTGAGGCTACCTCTCATGATGTCCACCTATGCAGTGCCCAAGATGACTGATGGTCATGGTTGGGAGGCCATGCTCATAGGAGAGGTGCTTATACTAGGGTGTGTAAAGGGAAGGTTATGTTTGATTATCTGCATACTAAGTATGATGATTCAGGGTTATCCCTGACAGATGTATCGAATCTTGTGGTGAAAGTGTACCACCTCTGAAGAGTGTCAAACTATTCGAATAGCCGCGTCCGCGGTTATGGATAGTTGGAATAGCCATACTGTTTCGTTGTCAGAAGTTTTCCAAATAACTTGAAATGAATGATGAACTTTGACTTAACCACAACAGGGTTGTGTTTATGACAATAGCTTCCCAACTTAAGTGATTCTAGAACTTTACTTTATCTTTCTTTGCTTCTGAACTCAGCTTAGGTTTCAAACTTAACTTTATAGTTAAACTTAGATTTTTCACTTTAACTTAGAACTACAGTACCTGTTAATAGTAGTTTGCGAGTATTTAAAGAGTACTCATGGCTTTTGTCCCTGGCTATTCTCAAGGCCAGAATATGAAGGAGACTATCAGGAGGATGGTCATCAGGATGGCTATGATAACTAGGACTATCTGCCTTCGTTAGCATTGCCTATGCCCCCTGAAGATGGACCCCACCGCTACGCTTATCTTTTATTTCCGCTACTTGTTGTATTAAAGACTGGATCATGAGATCCTTATTTGTGTAAGACCTTATGTATGGTTTGTAATGGATGATGTACTGTGATATCCAATCCGTTATCTCGCAAAAATGGTAATCCTGGGATTGCGAGGTATGGCATAACATGCATCTGGGATTAAAAATCCGGGTGTTGACACCCGTAGCCGGATTGGACTCCGTCTTTCTCCCTGACTGGGCCGCCCGTGAAGCAATGCTCTAACCCGAAATGGGCCACCCTGGTCAGTGAGGAACTGTGAGGATACCCGGAAAGTATATCCCCAACACCTCTGCCCAAGCCCCCGCAGCACGTCGTAGTGGTGCTTCGAGTCTCGGTTTTAGGCCTTGTAGGATTAAACCATTTGCTCTTTCGACTTATCCATTAGCCTGTGGATGTGCGATGACGCAATGTCAAGCCGTATATTTTGTTCATTGCAGAATTCGGCCAATCTCCCATAGAGAAATTACTCCCGTTGTCCGTGATAATACTATGCGGATAACCATACCGGATTATGACATCCTCGACAAATCTTTTGGCTGTTGCTCCATCACAACTAGTGACATGTTTAGCCTCAATCCATTTGGTGAATTTATCCACCATCACTAAGAGGTGAGTAAATCCACTTGGAGCCCGTCTAAACGGTCCTACCATGTCAATATTGGGTTCCGTAGCAGAAAACAAAAAAATTCTATCTACTCGAACACTAATACCAGGATCTATACTATGTAGACATAAGTAACGAAGAAGGAATACAGTATTCATACCTTTGCAGAGAGAGAGGCACACCTTACGCAGGAAAGCGTATATTGATGAAGACGAGCAGCACCCCAAGTGTGGTGCCTCCGAAGTTCGTCACACCGGGCTCCGATCCAGCCGAGCAGCGGAAGAAGTAGATGCCGAATCGCCGATCACATGACGGTAGTGTGAAGGTGGAGAACTCAACCATGAGGTCCTCCCCAATATTACGGGGAAGTCCTCAGCAGATGAGAGAGAAAGAATGAGAGGAATGGGTGTATTCCAAGGGGAGGGGGGACCCCTTTATATAGTGGGAGGGGGGTGCACCACCCAGGGGCTAGGCGGTGTGGGACTAATCCCACACCCGCCAGCCACCTTGGGGCAGCCGCTGGCCCTAGGTGGGCCCCACTGGGGCGGCCCACCAACCCTAGGCCGGCCGGACCCCACTCCCTAGGCGCCTTGCCCACTTGGGCCTCCCTTCGGGTGAGGCCCATTAGCAATATAGTGCCTTTAAAAATAAAATAAAATATATATTAATATTAATTCTGCAATTAACATTCAAATACACATATTATATTATTCCTTCACTCCGGAACAACTTCCGGACCCCTTTCCGATCTCCATCGGGTGTTACCGAAACTATTCCGGTCTCTCTCTCTATTTCTCATATGATGCCTCATCTACCCTAAGCATCCCTACCCTTAAGCGTGACATCCTTCGGTTTAGAAACACTCCGGACATGACAGAGACAACTCTCATATCAATGATCAACAGAGGGACCTGGATGGCCATATGACCCCTGTGCGTTTCACGAATACAATCGCTCGAACCATGAGATAGTCGTTCCCCATTCCCTTTGTCATACGATACCTAATTCATCCGAGACTTGATCTTCGGTATCTCCATACCTTAGTTCGATCTCGTTACCGATGAACTTGTTTTCTTGTTCTCATGTCATTGCATTCCGTGACCTAGTCACATGCTTGCAAGCTTCATTAATGCAACATCACCGAGATGGCCACATGTATCTGTCCGTTACATGGATTAGACAAATCCTGGTCTTGATATGTACTCCTCTACGCATTCCTTCGGAAAACCTGAGTGGCACCTTTTTGATCACCCTGTTAGAGATGATTCTTGATAACCATCTAAGCTTCTTCCAGAATGGTGATTTGCATTACCTCATAGTCAAAGGATTAGGTTGCGAGGTTCTCTGTGTTTTATCATCAATGGTGAACTTTGTAACTAGATATCATTATGATATAACGGTCGGATGTTTGTCTATCATGTTATTCAACTAATAACACGACCTCATTGTCAGTTGGCATAAATGCCCATGATCTTGAAACACAGACCATCCTCATGACCAATGATCTAGTTCACTAGAGGTAACTAGAGACACAGTTTGTTTACATACCACATGTGTATTAACGTTTCGTATTAACACAGTTATAGCACAGTATGAAACGTATTATGAACATACAGGAGATATATCAAATAATACACTTTATTATTTGCCTCTAGGGCATAACTCCTTCAGTCTCCCACTTGCACTAGAGTATACAAAACTAGTTTATAATAGGCAGGAACTTAACACCAATGGAATATCGGTGTTGTTCGTGCTTGTCATGTTGGAGAGCTTTAGTCAAAGGATCTGCTACATTCAGTTCCGTATCTACTTTGCAAATCTTGACTTCACCTTTGTCAACAATCTGTCGGATGACGTGAAATCTAAGCTTGATGTGTTTGGCTGTGGAATGAGTTCTTGGTTCCCTTGCATTTGCAATAGCTCCTGTGTTATCACAATAGATCGTCACGGGGTCTTTTGCATTGGGAAAAACTCCTAGTTCGATGACGAAATTCCTTAGCCAAACAGCTTCATTTGCTGCATCAGCTGCAGCAATGTATTCAGACTCCATTGAAGATTGTGCCACCACCGGCTGCTTCTTGCTTTTCCAGCTTACCGCCCCAGCATTCACCAAGAAAACAAATCCTGTTTGAGACTTTGAGTCATCATGATCTAAATTCTAGCTCGCATCTCCGTAACCTGTTACGTTTAGAGCTTCACCATTTCCTCCATAGATCAGGAACATATTCTTTGTTCTTCTCAGATACTTTAGGATATTTTTCACAACTGTCCAGTGATCCGGTCCTAGATTACTCTGATATCGGCTCATCAAACTAAGAGCCAATGCCACATCAGGTCGGGTACTAAGCATTGCATACATGATAGATCCTATTGCAGAAGCATAGGGGACGTAAGACATCTTCTCTCTATCATCGTCCGTTACAGGACATTGAGTCATACTCAAGTTGCAATTCTTCATCATAGGTGTAAAACCCCTCTTGGTGTTTTCCATTTTGAACCTCTTCAAAATCTTATCTATGTAAGTACTTTGACTTAATGCTATTAGGTGCCTTGATCTATCTCTATAGATCTTGATTCCTAATATGTATGCAGCTTCACCTAGATCCGTCATGGAAAATTGGTTGCTCAAATACGCTTTCACGCTATTCATAAGATCCACATCGTTTCCCATGAGTAATATGTCATCCACATATACTACTAAGAAAACAACCGAGCTCCCACTCGCTTTCTTGTAAACACAAAACTCTTGTTGGTTTTGGACAAATCCAAAACGCTTGATCACTTGATCAAAACGTTGGTTCCAGCTCCGAGATGCTTGCTTCAACCCATAAATGGACCATTGGAGCTTGCATACCTTTCTAGCATCCTTAGGATCAACAAAACCTTCCGGTTGCATCATATACAACTCTTCATCAATGTGACCATTGAGGAATGCGGTCTTGACATCCATCTGCCAAATTTCATAGTCGAAATGTGCAGCAATTGCTATTAAAATCCTGACAGCCTTAAGCATTACTACGGGAGAATAAGTCTCGTCGTAGTCAACTCCTTGGATTTGTCTAAAGCCCTTTGCGACAAGTCGAGCTTTGTGAATGGTCACATTACCATTCGCATCTGTCTTTTTCTTAAAGATCCATTTATTTTCCACGGCCTGCGGCCTTCTAGAAGATCCACCAAGGTCCAAACTCGGTTTTCATGCATGGATCCTATTTCGGATTTCATGGCTTCTAGCCATTTCTCGGAGTCAGCACTATCCATAGCTTCTTTGTAGTTTACAGGTTCTTCCTGTTCATCCAGGATGACAGACATCACAAGGCTACTGTACCAATCAGGAGTGGCACGAACCCTTGTAGACCTGCGAACCTCAGGAGTCTCGATGTCATTGTTTTGATCATCATCAATTGGCTCTTCCTCCATGTTGGAGAGCGGTTTCGGAACAACTTTCGTTGCGCTACTTGGAATTTGGAGAGAAGGGTCAACAATTTCATCTAACTCAATATTCCTTCCACTCACTCCTTTTGCAAGGAACTCTTTCTCGAGAAAGGTGTCATTTCTTGCGATAAACGTTTTGCCTTCGGCTTGGTTGTAGAAAGTATACCCAGCGGTTTCCCTTGGATATCCCACAAAGATACATTTTTCCGATTTGGATTCGAGTTTGTTAGGCTGCAGTTTCTTAACGTAAGCCTTACAACCCCAAACTTTCAGAAATGACAACTTGGGCTTCTTCCCATGCCATATCTCATATGGGGTTGTCTCCACGGATATGGATGGTGCTCGGTTTAAAATAAAAGCGGCGGTTTCTAACGTGTATCCCCAAAAAGACACAGACAAATCAGCTAAAGACATCATGGACCGTACACTATTTAATAGTGTTCGGTTACGGCGTTCCGACACACCATTACGTTGTGGTGTTCCGGCTGGCGTAAGCTGTGGGATGATCCCACAATCCTTCAAGTGCATGTTAAACTCATAACTCAAATACTCGCCTCCTCAATCTGATCGAAGGTGCTTGATTTTCTTGATAAGTTGATTCTCTACCTCTTTCTGAAATTCCTTGAACTTTTCAAAGGTTTCAGACTTGTGCTTCATCAAGTAGATATATCCATATCTGCTTAAGTCGTCAGTAAAGGTAACAAAGTAACGATAACCATTGCGTGTTGAGACACTCATTGGTCCACATACATCCATATGTATGATCCCAAGTAGGTCTATAGCTCTCTCCACTATACTGGAGAATGGTGTCCTAGTCATCTTGCCCATGAGGCATGGCTCACATGTATCAAGGGATTTGAAATCCAATGATCCAAGAAGCCCTTTGGAATGAAGCTTCTTCATGCGTTTTACGCCAATATGACCAAGACGGCAATGCCACATGAAAATGGAATTATCGTCACTGTGCTTACAACGTTTAGCATCAACACTATGGATGTGTGTATCACAATTAAGATCAAGTAAGAATAAACCATCACGTACAGGAGCATGAACATAGAAAACATCATTCATATAAATTGAACAACCATTTGTTCCTGATTTAAATGAATAACGGTCTTGCAACAAGCAAGACCCACTCACAATATTCATACTCAGTGCGGGTACATAATAGCATTTATTCAAAACGAACAATAATCCTGATGGTAGACGCAGATGCAGGGTGCCGACGGCCATCACTTCGACTCTCGAACCATTGCCGACGCGCATCGTCACCTCGTCCTTCCTCAGGCGCCTCCTACTCTATAGATCCTGCTGAGAGTTACGAATGTGAGCAACAGATCCGGTATCAAATACCCAAGTGTTACTCCTGGCGCTCGTAAGGAATACATCAATAACATGTATATCATATATACCTTTGTCCGGGATGGCTATCTTGCCAGCTCGCTTGTCTTCAAGGTACTTAGGGTAGTTGCGTTTCCAGTGCCCGTCCCCTTTGTAGTAGAAGCACGAAGTGCCGGGCTTAGGGCCAGGCTTGGAAGTCTTTGAGGTGCTAGGAACAAACCTGCCATCCCTCTTAGACTTTTTACCCTTGCCTTTCCCTTTTTGCCCCGGTTTCTTAAAATTAGTGGTCTTGTTGACCATCAACACCGTGTGCTCCTTCTTGATTTCAACCTCAATAGTTTTGAGCATGGCGAACACCTCAGCAAGGGTCTTAGTCATCCCTTGCATGTTGTAGTTCATCACAAAACTCTTATAGCTAGGGGCAGCGAGTGCAACACCCTATCTATAGCGAGCTCCTCCGGGATTTTGCAATCCAGGGCGTTTAAGCGCTTGACGTAGCCAGATATTTTGACCACGTGCTCACTAATACTGCCGTGCTCTTCCATTATAGCAGAGAAGAAGAGCTCGGAAGCATCATACCTCTCTGCACGAGCCTGTGGAGCAAAGACAGCCTTGAGATCCTCAATGATCTCAAAAGCATTCATCTTCTCAAAACGCTTTTGAAGCTCCGGCTCCATGGCATAGAGCATTCCACTCTGGATGAGGGAGAAATCATCCGCCTTGGACTGCCAGACATTCTTTTCGTCCTGGGAGGCGGAATCTGCAGGCTTAGCCGGAAGCTCAGCCTCGATGACATAAGTCAACTTATCGGGGACTAGGAGGATCCTAAGATTGCGGAACCATGCGGTGAAGTTGGTTCCATCAGTTTTCAGCTTGTCCTTCTCGAGGAAAGTGCTAAGGTTGAAGGTGGGTGGGCGAGACATCTACAAAGGAATTTGCAAAGTATTTAGAATATGTTCACAATAATGAGTTCAAGTTTTAGCTAAAAGAACTCCCACTTAAACGAACATCCCTCTACTCGTTTAGTGATCACATGATCCCAATCCCCTGCACCTCCCCCGGTTAAACACAACCATCAGTGCAGTATCAAGGGTGGACATTCCCTAATGTCGATCACATCAACTATGTGATTCATGCTCGACCTTTCGGTCTCTTGTATTCTGAGGCCACGTCTCTTTAACGTGCTAGGCTCGCCAGTTCTAACTCATGTGTATTCGCAGTACAACATGGCTTACACCCACTGTATGCGAACGTAGATATGTCTGACACCCAGGCCTGTCACCCTGGATCGCCTCATACCGAAGAACTTTCTTGCTGGTGCACACACAAGGGGAATACGATAACTGGAATACTATGAGGGATTATCTTATTATGCTACTATCTAGTAAGTATACTAGCACAATAAGTAATACTTCAAATGTAAAGTGTTATGACATGGTTGTAGCTTCATGATCATCATCAACAGCCTTAAAGTTTCACAAACTTGTCAATGCCATGTTATAATACTTGCCCCTATGCAATAAGGAAGATAGACGCCTCTATATTAACTATTGCATGTTTTACGCGGCTTTAGGGCTTTCGCAGTAGAACCCCTTCCCACCTACGAACGTCGAGCCACAACATGGATTCAATGATTGCCGTTCTTCTTCCCTTTTCAGGGCCCTCCAGTGTCAATGCCATATCAACTACTGTAGAGAGACAGACACCCCCCTAAGCCACTTTGATTCATGGACCAGTCTCGTGAATCACCACGTGAGGTCGGTTGGGGGCCGCTTCATCAAACAGTGCCGCGATATGAACAATAATACTAAAAGAGGGTAGCAACTAGAGAATCCATGCCCACATATTGCTATGTGTTCTATCCGTACGACATGTCTACCCATAGACCCGCTCTGATACCACTGTTGGGTTCCGTAGCAGAAAACAAAAAATTTCTATCTACTCGAACACTAATACCAGGATCTATACTATGTAGACATAAGTAACGGAGAAGGAATACCGTATTCATACCTTTGCAGAGAGAGGCACGCCTTACGCAGGAAGGCGTATATTGATGAAGACGAGCAACACCCCAAGTGTGGTGCCTCCGAAGTTCGTCACACGTCCGGTGTCGGGGACGTCAACCGGGCTCCAATCTAGCCGAGCAGCGGAAGAAGTAGATGCCGGATCGCTGATCACACGGCGGTAGTGTGAAGGTGGAGAACTCAACCACGAGGTCCTCCCCAATATTATGGGGAAGTCCTCAGCAGATGAGAGAGAAAGAATGAGAGGAATGGGTGTATTCCAAGGGGAGGGGGACCCCTTTATATAGTGGGAGGAGGGGTGCACCACCCAGGGGCCAGGCGGTGTGGGACTAATCCCACACCCGCCGGCCACCTTGGGGCAGCCGCCGGCCCTAGGTGGGCCCCACTAGGGCGGCCCACCAGCCCTAGGCCGGCCGACCCCCACTCCCTAGGCGCCTTTCCCACTTGGGCCTCCCTTCAGGTGAGGCCCATTAGTAATATAGTGCCTTTAAAAATAAAATAAAATATATATTTAATATTAGTTCTCCAATTAACATTCAAATACACATATTATATTATTCCTTCACTCCGGAACAACTTCTGGACCCCTTTTCGATCTCCATCGGGTGTTACCAAAACTATTCCGGTCTCTCTCTCTATTTCTCATACGATGCCTCATCTACCCTAAGCGTCCCTACCCTTAAGCGTGACAACCTTCGGTTCAGAAACACTCCGGACATGACAGAGACAACTCTCATATCAATGATCAATAGAGGGACCTGGATGGCCATGTGACCCCCGTGCGTTTCACGAATACAATTGCTCGAACCGTGAGATAGTCGTTCCCCATTCCCTTTGTCATACGATACCTAATTCATCCGAGACTTGATCTTCGGTATCTCCATACCTTAGTTCGATCTCGTTACCGATGAACTTGTTTTCTCGTTCTCATGTTGTTGCATTCCGTGACCTAGTCACATGCTTGCAAGCTTCATTAATGCAACGTCACCGAGATGGCCACATGTATCTGTCCATTACATGGACTAGACAAATCCTGGTCTTGATATGTACTCCTCTACGCATTCCTTCGGAAAACCTGAGTGGCACCTTTTTGATCACCCTGTCACGAGATGATTCTTGATAACCATCTAAGCTTCTTCCAGAATGGTGATTTGCATTACCTCATAGTCAAAGGATCAGGTTGTGAGGTTCTCTGTGTTTTATCATCAATGGTGAACTTTGTAACTAGTCTCATTACGATATAACGGTCGGATGTTTGTCTATCATGTTATTCAACTAATAACATGACCTCAATATCAGTTGGCATAAATGCCCATGATCTTGAAACACATACCATCCTCATGACCAATGAACTAGTTCACTAGAGGTAACTAGAGACACAGTTTGTTTACATACCACATGTGTATTAATGTTTCGTATTAACACAGTTATAGCATAGTATGAAACGTATTATGAACATACAGGAGATATATCAAATAATACACTTTATTATTTGCCTCTAGGGTATAACTCCTTTAGTCAAGCCCCCAGACCGCGAAAGGCCATGTTATAGGTATTGTTCGTAGCTGATCAGCTGGAACGTGAGCTTGTTTGGTGTACTTTTGGCAGCCCTTGCACGTCTTGACTAGCCGTTTGGCATCTGCCTTGGCTATAAGCCAAAAAAACCGTGTCTAAAAGCTTTTGCCACTAAAGATTTGGCTGCAGCATGGTGACCACACTCGGGAATGTTCGTTTGCGGTACCAAACTTGGTGGGTGAGCGCACCGCAGTACCCGAGTTGCCATCAATCGCACGGAGGGGCCATAGTAGATTCGTCAATTGTCCAGAAGGGCCAAATGGGGGTGAATACAAATCTAACGGCCAAATGGTCGTTTGAACCAGATGAAAAACGGTTGAACTCAAATACCACCGTTAGGTCAACTCTTCTTGGCCCGCCATGAAAGTATTCCCCGTTATCTTTTGCGGTCGTGGACTAGCTTACCCCTGCGTGGACCAGATCCCTGAGTGGACCAGATCTATTTCTTTGCTCTGCTCTGGTCTTCTCCCCTGCTCCCCTCCCCATAACATTTGCTCAGCTCCGGTTGCTCGTCTCAGATCGGAGCTCGCACTTGCTCTAATTTGTGTCCCCGCCATGTAAGGTTAACCTCCCACGCCTCTAATCGAAGCTCGCAGCCGTCGCCATTGCATCATCCGCCGTATCAGAGCTTCGCTTCCCCAGACTAATATCTCGCCTCTGGCTAGTCCTTCTCGCATGGCGGAGCGCGTCCCGTCGGGCGATCTAGGCCGGCGACCGGCCTCAGGAAGTTGCATGCTGCCGCGCACCCCAGGCATGGTAGCTCTGGCACAACAGTTCGACGACCACGCTCTCATGGCCACCATGTTGGGCGTCCGTCCCGCCGTGTCGCCGGCAGAGTTGATGTTGGCTTTCAGGTCTCGTTTTGGGATCAGACGAAATGAGGTCAACATTGAGGTATGCGCACCGCCATTCGATTTTTTCGTCCGGTTCAAGCACAGCTCAGACACCGAGCGTGTTCTGCATTCTTCCCGTTCTTTCGAGTGCCGCAGGGAGAAAATGAGCTTCATGCGTTGGCATCGCGCCTGTGGGTGGGACGATCGCTTGGGGCAGCTTCGTTTCTTCTCCAAACTCGGCTTTGACGGCCTCCCATTGGATGCTTGGGAGCCAGAGGCCCTCAAGTAGGTCGTCAGTAGCCTTGGCAGCGAGCTGGTGAAAATCATGCTACGGAGCGACATATGGGTCATCGAGGTAAAGGCGTGGCTGAAAGATCCTGACGCCGTTCCTAAGATGTACGAGGTGCAGATTCGAAGCAGGGCAGAGTGACAGCTTTGCTGGAAGCACCCGGTCATCATCCACCTGGAGGAGGTTCTGGAATCAGTACATGGCATTCAGGGCCCCGAAGAGGCTTCCAAAAAGCATCCTCGTCGCCTGCAGTGTTTGCCTGGAAGGATCGATGGCACAGGACCACCACCGTTTCGCGATGGCGCACACAGTTTCGGTGGGGGGACCGGGGTTGGACGAGCTGGTGGTTCTGATTTCCCTCGAGTGAAGACATAGCTCTAGTGAATTGCCGTGGTATGTGTGGCTAATGAATTTGTAGTATGGAGAGCGTAGCAGGAAGTTAGCATCGACTAAATATGTGTAAAGTTTGAATTGATGTAGTACGTGTGTGTAATAGTTTGAAGTAGTATGTGTGTGTAATAGTTTGAATCGATGTAGTATGTGTGGGTAATAAAATCAATGTAGTTGAACACCGTGCTTTATAATTTCTGTGAATAACCAAGGACAACCTCATGAAAAGAGGGTGGTCTGGCAATGAGCAATGTCAATTCTGTGGATGCCAGGATAATGTAGTCCATCTCCTCTTCAAGTACAAGGTAGCTACATTTGTAACACGTTGAACTGCAGGACCATTTTGCAGGCAACACAAGACAAAGGAAAAATGGTTTACAACACAGACAGCAGACGCAAAATCTGTAGTCTGGGATAAAAAGATGCTAGTTAACTGGATTGAACTACGACTAGTAATTGAAGGAAATAGATACTTGATAGTATTTGCTTACAACAGTAGTACTTCCATACAAAAGGGTCTTATACCTTCACAAAAGTGGGCTAAACTTCCTACTAGTTTGTAGAACAATTAGTCAGCATTTCATCTACAAAAGCCATTCTTTAGTCTGAACTTAACTATTCTACACTGAAGAAACTACAGATCTCCACTAGAAAAGTTAGCTGGCCAATTGCCTTGAGAGGACATAAGTTCTTTGATCATTTAACCCAAACTTATCTATTGCCTTCCCGCCAAACTACAAGAAATCTGCATTGTTCATGTACGAGCGATTTGCGTGCGCCAGTCCCAGTTCAGTTGGACCATCCGCGCCGCCGCAACGATTTCTTCGAAACTGAAATTCGGCATCTCCTTTTCGGGATCGTAGGTCCGTGTGAACTCGAACCTGAATTCCGGGGCTGAGCTGATGCCCGCCGCCGGCTCCGGCTGTCGAACAATCCAGCATGCTGAGTGTAGACGCTTGGTCGCCGCCATGGTACAGCCTCCGACGGTGCGTAGGATGGAGCGTCTTGGCCATAGACGGCGTGCTCCCAGCCTCCCCCACTGAGGTAAGGTAGTCCGCGCCGAAGCGTGGACGTGAGAGTTCCTAGACCTTGGCGCTTCCCTGTTTGAGGGTGTGTACCCTTGGCGGCGGCATGCTCTCGTGAACGATTTGATACGTACCTTGTTCCCACTGCCTAGAGCATGCCGTAATGCCGCCGTGCGATTTCTCCACGTCGCTCTCTTGGCCCTGCTTGCCGCATCTGGCGCCGATGACGCCGCAGTCGCCACCGTGGCCGATTCGGCACATTCAGGGAAATCATCCGCCTAGCAGGGCAATGGGAGACCGGCCTTGAAGTAGAACTTCATGGCCTTCCTTAGAGGGGCTAAATACCCCAGTTTTGGCGGTTGTGGCGGTGGCTGCTTAGGCGGGGCCATGTTACCCTAGTTGGTGCGGCGCGGAGGAGCTGCACAAGGTGAACTGTGGTTAGTCGGAGAAGGGGAGTGAAAGACTGACAATAGGTTTGGACTACGGGCACGCGTGAAAATAACCATTTCCCATTTTCTTAGAGGGTAATAATTTGACACTCGTTGCATTAACAGCTCAATCTTTATTTCCCTTCTCAGCACAAGAGTGCGAACATATTAAAAAAGATAGGTCGTGGCTATCCACCTCATCAGGCAATGTACCAAGATAGGTAGGAGACGGGACCGGGTTTTATTTTAGAAATGTTGATGACTGTGCCCTTATGTTTATACGATATTATTTATATCCCACCATGTACCGTCGAGTGTAGAAACACCATCAGAAACAGGGAATAACGACGTGGCGTGTTTTCTTTTTTTAAAGGGCATCAGAAACAGAGGATGCCGACGTGGCATGTTTTCTGACTGGCGGGCCCGCCCCTCCACCTTTGACGATGCGCATCCTAGGTTCGAGGGGTGGTGCCGCCCACCAACACATTATTGTGCAATTTTCCATGTGGAATCTGAATTCCGGCGATGAGCTGATGCCCATGTCGAACACAGAGAATTCTGAAAGAAGCTACTAAAAATAAATACTTTGAATTCTGAAAGTACTAAATTTAAATACATTACAATTTTGTCTGAAAGGTAATACATATACTGCTCATCGAAATAATATAAATACAGTACAAGTTTCTACTTCAAAAAATAGTCCTGAAAATGCTAGCAAATAACCTAGGATGAATATAGGATTCATTCTCCCCTATATATTTTGTCGTCGTCGGCTAACGCATGCTGCAACACATGTTCAGAGAACTCTCTCCATCTATAGTGTGCTACTAGTATCTCGTCCAGAAGGTAAGGCCTTGGTGTATGTTCTAGACTTAAGCCATACATTACCATTGTTGGTTCCTCTTCCCAGGCTTGAACCTCATGATCGTACAGTCTGATAAAATTCCTGTAGTATATGCACCCGGGTTTGACTGTGGGGTGTAACCTGGTGTCAATGGAGATAGACCGATTGTAACCAACGAAGAGGGCACGACTTCCAATGTCACCGACGGCCTCGAGAGAGCGGTTCTCCGTGTCCACCCGGTACAACACCGGTTGCCCTTTGGCGAAATCCTCGTTCAACACAAGAAGCAGATCACCATCTGACTCCACAAGGTAAAATTTGTAGGTTCCGCGTACCTATTCAAAGACTGGGGCCGAAATTATTTTGGCCATCGTGACAGTGCTCGCGCACTGCTCTAACTGGATGTTGGTCGACAAGATGTCTCCATTCTCAAGTAATGCATATACTTACCCTCGGAATGCCGTCATGCAGACCCGAAGCGTATCAAGAGGTGGAGAATACAATCCTTCTCCAAATGATCCATTGATTTGCCCCGTTGGGGTGCTCTCATCGGCCCATGCAATATGATCTGGATAATCAGTGCAAACGAACACCATCGTCGGGGACTTCGTCACGACGACAGATTGCAGAAGATCAGATGGTATGTGTGCTTGAAACACAGTGTTAGACTTATGAGTGATTGGGTTCATAAGCCGAATCTGGTACGGCTCCACCCTCTAAGCAAGCACGATGACGCCACGAGAAACACCGAGGAAGTAGAATCTTTTGGAAGAAGAGGGCATCAGTTAGCACTAAGATGTTTACAATGGAAAATACCAATAAATATCGGATGTGAATGTGAACCTGCGATGGACATCCATTAGATTTGTCCTGAAGCAACGACTAGTGGCGAGGTTGAGGAAGGTGAAGTCGCCAATGTCTGGAAGTGTGTGATCTATCATGATCCAGTTGTTGAGATGGAATTCGGGCACCTTTAAAGTGCGGCGCCAATCGGTGCAGACTTCTCGACAAGCAGCATAGGTGTCGACGTACTCCTCTTTATCTAGCAAATAGTCAGCGATCTTGCGAAGTGGGTCGGCCGGGAGATCGAACCAGTTCCTCTTCATCCGGCTATTGGCCATGGCTTACGTGCGGGAATGTTTTGATCGAGGAAGAAAGATGAACTACCACTGCGAGGAGAAGAAGAAGAGGATAACAAACAAGGGAGACAAAGCGGAACTGCCACTGCGAGGAGACGAAGCGGAACTACCACTGCGAGGAGACGAGGAGACAGGGGAGAAGAAGTGGATCTGCCAATTCAAGTTTGGATCAATGGGCTATTTTTTCGGAACTAGCGCGTGAACCAGCCATGCACTGCATGCAAGTTTTGATCAAACAGACTGACAGGGACCTGCTAAAAAATTCCGTGAAGTGCTCCCCGTGCATACTGCGCTGACAGGTGGCATGTTTTCTGACTGGTGGGCCCGCCCCTTCCACCTTTGACGGCGTGTGTCCCAGGTTCGAGGGCTGGTGCCACCCACCAACATATTATTGTGCAATTTTCCATGCTTTGTCGCAACCAGCTCCGCTCTGCTCCTCTCCTCTGCTCCTGCCGCCGCCACTCTGCTCAGTCGTGCACCGCTCTCGTCGTCCCCTTGGGTCGTCCTCCTCCCGTCCTCCCCTCCCTGCCATCCCCTCACGTCCCCTCCTCTCCCCTTCCTGCCCTGTCTCCTTGCCGCCGCCCACCGCCCAGGCGCGTCTAGAAATGAAAACCGAGAGTCGGCCGTTAGGTTAGGGGCCCAATAACGCTGGTGATCTAGATCCCGCTCGGAGATGGATCCTGCGAGGCTCGAGAGCACGGATATGGGTCCTGCGTGGCTGGAGAGCACGGAATCTCCTTCAAGTCTGGAGAGCACAGAGGACAACAAAACGGGAGGAGAGGAAGCGGGGTGTAGAGCTTTGGAGGTATGGAGCCCGGAGAAGGTGCCGCGCGTCCACATTGAAGGGTAAGAACTGTGATTCCTTTCCTGCATAACCCAATTAGCATTTCTAGTCCCGTGGTGATGGCAAGGATATGTGGTGGTAACCGCAAGACGTCTGTACAGCTTGTCCTTGAGCATGATGCTTTGTCAAGCGAGCATGAAGGCACTAAAACATGTGGCGGTGCGGATGATGATGAGAAAGCATATCCAGACGTGGCTGCTGACCCTGATAGGATGGAGAGTAGGGAATATTTGGTTGATTCGAACTTTGAGCCTGATTATGGGACTGATGAGGAAGAAGAATGTGAAGATGTGGAAATGGGATGTAGATACGACGACGAAGACGTGGATAGGCCAGTGATACACTTTGACAGGGACAATCCTACAATTGATGAGGGGACTGTCTTTGATAATGTGGAGGACTGCAGATATGCAGTTGCAACCTATGCAATCAGAGTTGGGTTCGAATTTATCATTGAAAAGAGCGACCAAAAGAGATTTAGGGTGCACTATAGGGAAAGTAATGTGTGTAAATGGAGATTACATGCATCTCCAATGCGGGGTGGACACCCATTTCAGGTTGCAATAGCTACATTTAGTTTCAGTCTTTCTCATATTTATTCTGCTGGTAACTAGCTCTGAATTATTTGGATTCTTATCGAATGCATATCAAAGTAAACACAAAGAAATACAATTTCCCTAATACTTCTTTAAGTGGTAAAATTAGACCGGCGACTACCAAGTGGATTGCTGCTACTGTACTTGACTAGGTGAGGCAGGATCATAACATTGGACCTGCTGAACTCAGAGCAAAGATTAGCAAAAAGTTTAATGTTCTGATTCCTTACCATGGAGTCTTTGATGGGAAGGAGATGGCTCTAGACTTCATTCAAGGCAAGTGGAATGACAGTTTTCATATGTTGTATAGTTTCAAAGCTCAGGTAGAGAAAACATCACCTGGTAGTGTTGTTGACATCGATTATGAGGTTGTGAAAGGGAGAGAAAAGGTCTTGAGGGGGGTCAGGTATAAGCATGCAGATAAGATATGCTCCAGGAGATGTTTTGTCTGCCTGAAGGCATGCTGGAAGGGGTTCCTAGACGGCTGTAGGCCATACTTGGCAATAGGCGCAACTTCTTTAACAGGGAAGTTCAGAGGACATGTTGCTTCTGTTGTGCTTTGGACGCGCATAATTGGCTTCTACCCATAGCTTATGCTGTTCTTGAGGGTGAATCAAATGAAAGCTGGACATGGTTTATGCAGAGACTATGGGAAGTAATTGGTCACCCTGAAGGCTTGGTGATACACACCGGTGCATCCGAGGGTCTTGAGAATGCTGTTGATGTTGTGTTTCCTGGGGTTGAGATTAGGGAATGCATGCGGCATCTCGCTACTAACTTCACGAAGAAGTTTAAAGGAAAGATCTTTGAAGAGGACTTGTGGCGATCAACATACACATACACCCCAAACACGCATGCTACTTACTTGCATAACATGTATGTAGTGCCAAAGGTGAAAAACATACCTTGAAGAACATCACACCAAGCTATGGGCCAGAAGCAAGTTTGGTGAGTTAAGCAAGGTGGATTTTGGTTGCAATAATTTGGCAGAGCGTTTCAATGATAAGATTTCGGGCATGAAGACACTTGGAATTATTATTTTGTTGGATGCAATAAGACAGTGCATAATGGTGAAGATAGATTTAAGGCAAAGAATTTGTGCAAGAAATTTTTTAGGCCATAAAATAGTTCCAAAGGTGGTTATGTTACCGAATGCAAGAACCAGGGCAATGAGAACGATAAAGATGAGGGTGGTTAGAAGTTCCAGAACATTGGCTGAGGTTTATACAGAATACAAGCATGGAAGTGAACGGAGGTACACTGTAGACATTGGAAACAAGACTTGTTCATGCAGGCAGTGGCAGATTACTGGTCTGCCATGTCACCATGCAATTTACTTCATCTTAAAGCTTAGAGGTAACATAGCTGAAATAGAGAACTATGTCGACAACTATTTCTCCGTGGACAAGTTTGCTGCAACTTATGCAGAAAACGTACCACCTATGGCCAATGAAAATGATTGGGAGATTGTCGATCTAGGGTTCAAACTTCAACCACCAGTTTTTAGGAGGCCACCTGGGAGGCCTAGAAAGCTAAGGATCGAAGCCTCCACCGATAAAGGTCCAAGGCTGGGAGCTAGGAAAAGGAAATGCGGACGTTGTGGCGGATTCAGCCATATCAAGAGGTTGTGCAAAAACCCAGTTACACATGCTATTGTCCCTGTTCACACCCCGGTGGCAGAAAATGAGGCTTCTCAGCCAGAACTGGCGGAAGAGCATCGCAAAAATGGTGATGAGCACTCGGAGGAAAACGTACGTAAGCAGCCAATTTATAAAGAAGTGGAGGTGCCGGTGAGAAAAGCGTGTGAAAACAAAACAAAAGGGTAAGCGGAACGGGGAGGAAAGGGCAAATAATGGAGGTGTATTAGAATATGAAGAAGTTGTAGGGGTGACTGAGGATGTTCTTGAGGATCTTTCGGCTAACTGCAGGAGAAATAATAAATCCCTGCCAATTTCATATTTGTACGATTCTCCGGATGAAAGGTAAGCTTTAAAATTGTTTTATTTGCCATTTTATCATTTTTTATCCTCATCAACTGATGCTTAATGCAGCGTGGGCTAGCAGACTAATAAGAGGAGCAGAAAGATGCGGGAACAGTAACGTCGTATGTTGAATTATATCATTGAAACTAAACTAGCCATGTCGTCCTTATTTATATCTGGCGCGTGCAACGTGTCGGTGATGGGGTCATGTGAACCAGATTACATTTTTAAAAAATATTATTACATTAATTTTTTACCTGCGTTTGGACGCGGCTACTAGTTCCCATCTCCCTTGCATTCCCATCTCCTCTGGCGCACTCCAGAATTATGGCTATGCCATCAAGTAGCAGAGTCAGCGTATTGTCCCATCAGGTGTGAACGCAATGACTTTGTTTGTTTAGAATTTGATGACTTTTGATTAGTTTGAAAGACAGAGAAACCTAAAACATGTATCTAGACATGTTTTGGGTATAGACACATTTATTAAATATCTAAAAAACCTAAGTCAATTATATCTGGACCGGAGTAGTACACTATTACAACACGCTCGATCCCTTCTCCTCTAGCGCACTCCAAATTACAGCTGTGCCATCAAGTGCTGGGAGCAGAGTCAGCGTATTGTCCCATCAGATATGCCAGGGAACGCGCGAACTTTATTTTCAGGATCGGACGAGTTTCGATCGACTAGTTTCAAAGACAAAGACAACTAAAACATGGCCAACACATATAGATTATGACGATAATCGACCATGACTCAAGTGACCTAGATCCAAAGAGCGCATTAAGATACCGTACATAGATTTAATTTATGCTTAAGTAGCCCTAATCGACTATGACGCTCCCGCAATCTCCATCATTGACGACATTGTCCACGTCGCCGCTAGCCTCCTCCGCGTCGGAATCGATGCCGACGTTCCCGGCAGCGTTCCTCCTACTCATGGATTCTTCATGGCACGCTGCATCGATAACGGTGGAGGTCGTACGCCCAGGCACTGCCCAGAAGCGTTGCCTCCTTCGGGGTTGCCCAGAACAGCTTTCGCCCGTACACGCTCGTACGGGAGTACCGCGCCATTGCCCTCTTCCGATCCGATAGCTGGCGGCAGCGCTCCTCGATCTGCCTCGCCAACACGTTCTCGCGCAAGAGCGGCGCGATAGGAACCCCGGCGTAGCTGAGCTCGAAGCCGGCCAGAAGCCTCGCTAACGGCAGCGCGAATATGTCGTAGTGGGCGAACATCTGAGCGTCGTGCAAGATGAGTTTGGGCCTCTCCCTCTCCATGGCGATGAAGGAACATGATCTGATTTTCGGCCCCGAGGTTAAGGGGATAAGGGCAAGGACGTAGGCCCAACGTAGTTGCCACGGCCAATCAGTTTGCAGAACAGACTTCTCACGGATCGCCCTTGCTAAGGACATCACTATCGTCCACGCACCCCGATCCAACGCCGCCTAACAATCGGGGATCGGGTCTTCTAGAAGCCCAGAGCGGTTGCTGGTTAGTTTTGTGTCCCAATTGTTTGTGGCTAATGACGGTAGTTGAAAATAATACACAATTCAATGATACTGGTGGATCCATGTGTGGTCTCTAAAAAGAACACACATCCAATGACTCTGGTTGTTGTTAGTAAAAAGAGCACACATGCAATGACACTAGTGGATCCATATGTGGTATGTGAAAAGAACACACATGCAATGACTCCAGTTGTTGTTAGTGAAAAGAACACACATGCAATGACACTAGTGAATCCATGTGTGGTCTCTAAAAAGAACACACATTTCAATGACACTAGTGGATCCATATGTGGTATGTGAAAAGAACACACATTTCAATGACTCAGTTGTTGTTAGTAAAAAGAACACACATGCAATGACACTGGTGGATCCAAAGGTGGATTGTGAAAAGAGCACACATTTCAATGACTCTGGTTGTTGTTAGTAAAAAGAACACACATGCAATGACACTGGTGGATCCATGTGTGGTATCTAAAGAGAACACACATGCAATGACTCTGGTTGTTAGTAAAAAGAGCACACATGCAATGACACTGGTGGATCCATGTGTGGATTGTGAAGAGAACACACATGCAATGACACTGGTGGATCCATAGGTGGTATGTGAAAAGAACACGCATTTCAATGACTCAGTGGTTGTTAGTAAAAAGAACACACATGCAATGACACTGGTGGATCCAAAGGTGGATTGTGAAAATAGCACAAATTTCAATGACTCTGGTTATTGTTAGTAAAAAGAACACACATGCAATCACATTGGTGGATCCATGTGTGGTCTCTGAAGTGAACACACATGCAATGACTCTGGTTGTTGTTAGTAAAAAGAGAACACATGCAATGACATTGGTGGATCCATATGTGGTATGTGAAAAGAACACACATGCAATGACTCTGGTTGTTGTTACTCAAAAGAACACACATGCAATAACACTGGTGGATCCATGTGTGGTCTCTGAAGAGAACACACATGCAATGACTCTGGTTGTTGTTAGTAAAAAGAGCACACATGCAATGACACTGGTGGATCCATATGTGGTATGTGAAAAGAGCACACATGCAATGACACTGGTGGATCCATATGTGGTATGTGAAAAGAACACTCATGCAATGACTCCAGTTGTTGTTAGTGAGAAGAACACACATGCAATGACACTGGTGGATCCATGTGTGGTCCCTAAAAAGAACACACATTTCAATGACACTAGTGGATCCATATGTGGTATGTGAAAAGAACACACATTTCAATAACTTAGTTGTTGTTAGTAAAAAGAACACACATGCAATGACACTGGTGGATCCAAAGGTGGATTGTGAAAAGAGCACACATTTCAATGACTCTGGTTGTTGTTAGTAAAAAGAACACACATGCAATGACACTGGTGGATCCATGTGTGGTCTTTGAAGAGAACACACATGCAATGACTCTAGCTGTGGTTAATGAGAAAAACACACATTTCAATGACATTGGTGGATCCATATGTGGTATGTGAAAAGAATAGTCATGAAATGACTCTAGTTGTTGTTAGTAAAAAGAACACACATGCAATGACACTGGTGGATCCATGTGTGGTCTCTAAAGAGAACACACATGCAATGACACTGGTGGATCCAGATGTGGTATGTGAAAAGAACACACATGCAATGACTCTAGTTGTTGTTAGTAAAAAGAACACACATGCAATGACACTGGTGGATCCATGTGTGTTCTCTGAAGTGAACCCACATTCCAATGACACGGGTGGATCCATATGTGGTATGTGAAAACAAAACACATGCAATGACTCCAGTTGTTGTTAGTAAAAAGAACACACATGCAATGACACTGGTGGATACATGTGTGGTCTCTGAAGAGAACACACATGCAATGACACTAGTGGATCCATATGTGGTATGTGAAAAGAACACACATGCAATGACTCCAGTTGTTGTTAGTAAAAAGAACACACATGCAATGACACTGGTGGATCCATGTGTGGTCTCTGAAGAGAACACACATGCAATGACTCTGGTTGTTGTTAGTAAAAAGAACACACATGCAATGACACTGGTGGATCCATATGTGGTATGTGAAAAGAACACACATGCAATGACTTTGGTTGTTGTTACTAAAAAGAACACACATGCAATGACTCTGGTGGATCCATGTGTGGTCTCTGAAGAGAACACACATGCAATAACTCTGGTTGTTGTTAGTAAAAAGAGCACACATGCAATGACACTGGTGGATCCATATGTGGTATGTGAAAAGAACACACATGCAATGACTCCGATTGTTGTTACTAAAAAGAACACACATGCAATGACACTGGTGGATCCATGTGTGGTCTCTGAAGAGAACACACATGCAATGAATCTGGTTGTTGTTAGTAAAAAGAGCACACATGCAATGACACCGGTGGATCCATGTATGGATTGTGAAGAGAAAACACATTTCAATGACACTGGTGGATCCATATGTGGTATGTGAGAAGAATAGTCATGAAATGACTCCAGTTGTTGTTAGTAAAAATTACACACATGCAATGACACTGGTGGATCCATAGGTGGATTGTGAAAAGAGCACACATACAATGACACTGGTGGATCCATGTGTGGTCTCTAAAGAGAACACACATGCAATGACTCTGGTTGTTGTTAGTGAAAAGAACATACATGCAATGACACTGGTGGATCCATGTGTGGTCTCTGAAGAGAACACACATTTGAATGACACTGGTGGATCCATATGTGGTATGTGAAAAGAACACACATGCAATGACTCTGGTTGTTTTTACTAAAAAGAACACACATGCAATGACACTGGTGGATCCATAGGTGGTATGTGAGAAGAACACACATTTCAATGACTCTGGTTGTTGTTACTAAAAAGAAGACACATGCAATGACACTGGTGAATCCATAGGTAGATTGTGAAAAGAGCACACATGCAATGACTCTGGTTGTTGTTAGTAAAAAGAGCACACATGCAATGACACTGGTGGATCCATGTGTGGTCTCTGAAGAGAACACAAATGCAATGACTCTGGTTGTTGTTAGTGAAAAGAGCACACATGCAATGATACTAGTGGATCCATGTGTGGATTGTGAAGAGAACACACATGCAATGACACTAGTGGATCCATAGGTAGTATGTGAAAAGAACACACATTTCAATGACTCAGTTGTTGTTAGTAATAAGAACACACATGCAATGACACTGGTGGATCCAAAGGTGGATTGTGAAAAGAGCACACATTTCAATGACTCTGGTTGTTGTTAGTAAAAAGAACACACATGCAATCACAGTGGTGGATCCATGTGTGGTCTCTGAAGAGAACACACATGCAATGACTCTGGTTGTTGTTAGTAAAAAGAGCACACATGCAATGACACTGGTGGATCCATACGTGGTATGTGAAAAGAACACACATGCAATGACTCAGGTTGTTGTTACTAAAAAGAACACACATGCAATGACTCTGGTGGATCCATGTGTGGTCTTTGAAGAGAACACACATGCAATGACTCTGGTTGTTGTTAGTAAAAAGAGCACACAAGCAATGACACTGGTGGATCCATATGTGGTATGTGAAAAGAACACACTTGTAATGACTCTGGTTGTTGTTGCTAAAAAGAACACACGCGCAATGACACTGGTGGATCCATAGGTGGTATGTGAGAAGAACACACATTTCAATGACTCTGGTTGTTGTTACTAAAAAGAACACACATGCAATGACACTGGTGGATCCATAGGTGGATTGTGAAAAGAGCACAGATGCAATGACACTGCTGGATCCATATGTGGTATGTGAAAAGAACACACATGCAGTGACACTGGTGGATCCATATGTGGTATGTGAAAAGAACACACGTGCAATGACTCTGGTTGTTGTTACTAAAAAGAACACACATGCAATGATACTGGTGGATCCATGTGTGGTCTCTGAAGAGAACACACATGCAATGACTATGGTTGTTGTTAGTAAAAAGAGCACACATGCAATGACACTGGTGGATCCATGTATGGATTCAGAAGAGAACACGCATTTCAATGACACTGGTGGATCCATATGTGGTATGTGACAAGAACAGTCATGAAATGACTCTAGTTGTTGTTAGTAAAAAGAACACACATGCAATGACACTGGTGGATCCATAGGTGGATTGTGAAAAGAGCACACATGCAATGACACTAGTGGATCCATATGTGGTATGTGAAAAGAACACACATGCAATGACTCTAGTTTTTGTTAGTGAAAAGAACATACATGAAGTGACACTGGTGGATCCATGTGTGGTCTCTAAAGAGAACATACATTTCAATGACACTGGTGGATCCATATGTGGTATGTGAAAAGAACACACATGCAATGACTCTGGTTGTTTTTACTAAAAAGAACGAACATGCAACGACACTGGTGGATCCATAGGTGGCATGTGAAAAGAACACACATTTCAATGACTCTGGTTGTTGTTACTAAAAAGAACACACATGCAATGACACTGGTGGTTCCATAGGTGGATTGTGAAAAGAGCACACATGCAATGCCACTGGTGGATCCATATTTGGTTTGTGGAAATAACACACATGCAATGACTCTGGTTGTTGTTAGTGAAAAGAACACACATGCAATGACACTGTTGGATCCATGTGTGGTCTCTGAAGAGAACACACATTTTAATGACACTGGTGGATCCATATGTGGTATGTGAAAAGAACACACATGCAATGACTCTGGTTGTTGTTACTAAAAAGAACACACATGCAATGACACTGGTGGATCCATATGTGGTATGTGAGAAGAACACACATTTCAATGACTCTGGTTGTTGTTACTAAAAAGAACACACATGCAATGACACTGGTGGATCCATAGGTGGATTGTGAAAAGAGCACATGCAATGACACTGGTGGATCCATATGTGGTATCTGAAAAGAACACACATGCAATGACTCTGGTTGTTGTTAGTGAAAAGAACACACATGCAATGACACTGGTGGATCCATGTGTGATCTCTAAAGAGAACAAACATTTCAATGACACTGGTGGATCCATATGTGGTATGTGAAAAGAACACACATGCAATGACTCTGGTTGTTTTTACTAAAAAGAACACACATGCAATGACACTAGTCGATCCATAGGTGGTATGTGAAAAGAACACACATTTCAATGACTCTGGTTGTTGTTACTAAAAAGAACACACATGCAATGGCACTAGTGGATCCATAGGTGGATTGTGAAAAGAGCACACATGCAATGCCACTATGGATCCATAGTTGGTTTGTGGAAATAACACACATGTAATGACTCTGGTTGTTGTTAGTGAAAAGAACACACATGCAATGACACTGGTGGATCCATGTGTCGTCTCTGAAGAGAACACACATTTCAATGACACTGGTGGATCCATATGTGGTATGTGAAAAGAACACACTTGTAATGACTCTGGTTGTTGTTACTAAAAAGAACACACGCGCAATGACACTGGTGGATCCATAGGTGGTATGTGAGAAGAACACACATTTCAATGACTCTTTTTGTTGTTACTAAAAAGAACACACATGCAATGACACTAGTGGATCCATAGCTGGATTGTGAAAAGAGCACAGATGCAATGACACTACTGGATCCATATGTGGTATGTGAAAATAACACACATGCAATGACACTGGTGGATCCATAGGTGGATTGTGAAAAGAGCACACATGCAATGACACTGGTGGATCCATATGTGGTATGTGAAAAGAACACAAATGCAATGACTCTGGTTGTTATTGAAAAGAACACACATGCAATGACAATGGTGGATCCATGTGTGGTCTCTGATGAGAACACACATTTCAATGACTCTGGTTGTTTTTAATAAAAAGAACACACATGCAATGACACTGGTGGATCCATATGTGGATTGTGAAAAGAGCACACATGCAATGACACTGGTGGATCCATATGTGGTATGTGAAAAGAACAGACATGCAATGGCTCCAGTTGTTGTTAGTGAAAAGAACACACATGCAATGACATTGGTGGATCCATGTGTGGTCTCTAAAAAGAAACACATTTCAATGACACTAGTGGATCCATATGTGGTATGTGAAAAGAACACACATTTCAATGACTCAGTTGTTGTTAGTAAAAAGAACACACATGCAATGACACTGGTGGATCCAAAGGTGGATTATGAAAAGAGCACACATTTCAATGACTCTGGTTGTTAGTAAAAAGAACACACATGCAATGACACTGGTGGATCCATATGTGGTATGTGAAAAGAACACACATGCAATGACTCTGGTTGTTGTTACTATAAAGAACACACATGCAATGACTCTGGTGGATCCATGTGTGGTCTCTGAAGAGAACATACATGCAATGACTCTGGTTGTTGTTAGTAAAAAGAGCACACATGCAATTACACTGGTGGATCCATATGTGGTATGTGAAAAGAACACACATGCAATAACTCTGGTTGTTGTTACTAAAAAGAACACACATGCAATGACACTGGTGGATCCATGTGTGGTCTCTGAAGAGAACACACATGCAATGACTCTGGTTGTTGTTAGTAAAAAGAGCACACATGCAATGACACTGGTGGATTCATGTATGGATTGGGAAGAGAACACACATTTCAATGACACTGGTGGATCCATATGTGCTATGTGAGAAGAACAATCATGAAATGACTCCAGTTGTTGTTAGTAAAAAGAACACACATGCAATGACACTGGTGGATCCATAGGTGGATTGTGAAAAGAGCACATGCAATGACTCTGGTTGTTGTTAGTGAAAAGAACTGAAATGCAATGACACTGGTGGATCCATGTGTGGTCTCTGAAGAGAACACACATTTCAATGACACTGGTGGATCCATAGGTGGTATGCGAAAAGAACAGACATGCAATGACTCTGGTTGTTTTTACTAAAAAGAACACACATGCAATGACACTGGTGGATCCATAGGTGGTATATGAGAAGAACACACATTTCAATGACTCTGGTTACTGTTACTAAAAAGAACACACATGCAATGACACTGGTGGATCCATAGGTGGATTGTGAAAAGAGCACACATGCAATGACTATGGTTGTTTCTAATAAAAAGAGCACACATGCAATGACACTGGTGGATCCATATGTGGTATGTGAAAAGAACACACATCCAATGACTCTGGTTGCTGTTACTTAAAAGAACACACATGCAATGACACTAGTGGATGCATGTGTGGTCTCTGAAGAGAACACACATGCAATGACTCTAGTTGTCGTTAGTGAAAAGAGCACACATGCAATGACACTGGTGGATCTATAGGTGGTATGTGAAAAGAATACACATTTCAATGACTCAGTTGTTATTAGTTAAAATAACACACATGCAATGACACTGGTGGATCCAAAGGTGGATTGTGAAAAGAGAACACATTTCAATGACTCTGGTTGTTGTTAGTAAAAAGAACACACATGCAATCACACTGGTGGATCCATGTGTGGTCTCTGAAGAGAACACACATGCAATGACTCTGGTTGTTGTTAGTAAAAAGAGCACAGATGCAATGACACTGGTAGATCCATATGTGGTATGTGAAAAGAACACACATGCAATGCCTCTGGTTGTTGTTACTAAAAAGAACACACATGCAATGACACTGGTGGATCCATATGTGGTATGTGAAAAGAACACACATGCAATGACTCTAGTTTTTGTTAGTGAAAAGAACATACATGAAGTGACACTTGTGGATCCATGTGTGGTCTCTGAAGAGAACATACATTTCAATGACACTGGTGGATCCATATGTGGTATGTGAAAAGAACACACATGCAATGACTCTGGTTGTTTTTACTAAAAAGAACGAACATGCAACGACACTGGTGGATCCATAGGTGGTATGTGAGAAGAACACACATTTCAATGACTCTGGTTGTTGTTACTAAAAAGAAGACACATGCAATGACACTGGTGAATCCATAGGTAGATTGTGAAAAGAGCACACATGCAATGACTCTGGTTGTTGTTAGTAAAAAGAGCACACATGCAATGACACTGGTGGATCCATGTGTGGTCTCTGAAGAGAACACAAATGCAATGACTCTGGTTGTTGTTAGTGAAAAGAGCACACATGCAATGATACTAGTGGATCCATGTGTGGATTGTGAAGAGAACACACATGCAATGACACTAGTGGATCCATAGGTAGTATGTGAAAAGAACACACATTTCAATGACTCAGTTGTTGTTAGTAATAAGAACACACATGCAATGACACTGGTGGATCCAAAGGTGGATTGTGAAAAGAGCACACATTTCAATGACTCTGGTTGTTGTTAGTAAAAAGAACACACATGCAATCACAGTGGTGGATCCATGTGTGGTCTCTGAAGAGAACACACATGCAATGACTCTGGTTGTTGTTAGTAAAAAGAGCACACATGCAATGACACTGGTGGATCCATACGTGGTATGTGAAAAGAACACACATGCAATGACTCAGGTTGTTGTTACTAAAAAGAACACACATGCAATGACTCTGGTGGATCCATGTGTGGTCTTTGAAGAGAACACACATGCAATGACTCTGGTTGTTGTTAGTAAAAAGAGCACACAAGCAATGACACTGGTGGATCCATATGTGGTATGTGAAAAGAACACACTTGTAATGACTCTGGTTGTTGTTGCTAAAAAGAACACACGCGCAATGACACTGGTGGATCCATAGGTGGTATGTGAGAAGAACACACATTTCAATGACTCTGGTTGTTGTTACTAAAAAGAACACACATGCAATGACACTGGTGGATCCATAGGTGGATTGTGAAAAGAGCACAGATGCAATGACACTGCTGGATCCATATGTGGTATGTGAAAAGAACACACATGCAGTGACACTGGTGGATCCATATGTGGTATGTGAAAAGAACACACGTGCAATGACTCTGGTTGTTGTTACTAAAAAGAACACACATGCAATGATACTGGTGGATCCATGTGTGGTCTCTGAAGAGAACACACATGCAATGACTATGGTTGTTGTTAGTAAAAAGAGCACACATGCAATGACACTGGTGGATCCATGTATGGATTCAGAAGAGAACACGCATTTCAATGACACTGGTGGATCCATATGTGGTATGTGACAAGAACAGTCATGAAATGACTCCAGTTGTTGTTAGTAAAAAGAACACACATGCAATGACACTGGTGGATCCATAGGTGGATTGTGAAAAGAGCACACATGCAATGACACTAGTGGATCCATATGTGGTATGTGAAAAGAACACACATGCAATGACTCTAGTTTTTGTTAGTGAAAAGAACATACATGAAGTGACACTGGTGGATCCATGTGTGGTCTCTAAAGAGAACATACATTTCAATGACACTGGTGGATCCATATGTGGTATGTGAAAAGAACACACATGCAATGACTCTGGTTGTTTTTACTAAAAAGAACGAACATGCAACGACACTGGTGGATCCATAGGTGGCATGTGAAAAGAACACACATTTCAATGACTCTGGTTGTTGTTACTAAAAAGAACACACATGCAATGACACTGGTGGTTCCATAGGTGGATTGTGAAAAGAGCACACATGCAATGCCACTGGTGGATCCATATTTGGTTTGTGGAAATAACACACATGCAATGACTCTGGTTGTTGTTAGTGAAAAGAACACACATGCAATGACACTGTTGGATCCATGTGTGGTCTCTGAAGAGAACACACATTTTAATGACACTGGTGGATCCATATGTGGTATGTGAAAAGAACACACATGCAATGACTCTGGTTGTTGTTACTAAAAAGAACACACATGCAATGACACTGGTGGATCCATATGTGGTATGTGAGAAGAACACACATTTCAATGACTCTGGTTGTTGTTACTAAAAAGAACACACATGCAATGACACTGGTGGATCCATAGGTGGATTGTGAAAAGAGCACATGCAATGACACTGGTGGATCCATATGTGGTATCTGAAAAGAACACACATGCAATGACTCTGGTTGTTGTTAGTGAAAAGAACACACATGCAATGACACTGGTGGATCCATGTGTGATCTCTAAAGAGAACAAACATTTCAATGACACTGGTGGATCCATATGTGGTATGTGAAAAGAACACACATGCAATGACTCTGGTTGTTTTTACTAAAAAGAACACACATGCAATGACACTAGTCGATCCATAGGTGGTATGTGAAAAGAACACACATTTCAATGACTCTGGTTGTTGTTACTAAAAAGAACACACATGCAATGGCACTAGTGGATCCATAGGTGGATTGTGAAAAGAGCACACATGCAATGCCACTATGGATCCATAGTTGGTTTGTGGAAATAACACACATGTAATGACTCTGGTTGTTGTTAGTGAAAAGAACACACATGCAATGACACTGGTGGATCCATGTGTCGTCTCTGAAGAGAACACACATTTCAATGACACTGGTGGATCCATATGTGGTATGTGAAAAGAACACACTTGTAATGACTCTGGTTGTTGTTACTAAAAAGAACACACGCGCAATGACACTGGTGGATCCATAGGTGGTATGTGAGAAGAACACACATTTCAATGACTCTTTTTGTTGTTACTAAAAAGAACACACATGCAATGACACTAGTGGATCCATAGCTGGATTGTGAAAAGAGCACAGATGCAATGACACTACTGGATCCATATGTGGTATGTGAAAATAACACACATGCAATGACACTGGTGGATCCATAGGTGGATTGTGAAAAGAGCACACATGCAATGACACTGGTGGATCCATATGTGGTATGTGAAAAGAACACAAATGCAATGACTCTGGTTGTTATTGAAAAGAACACACATGCAATGACAATGGTGGATCCATGTGTGGTCTCTGATGAGAACACACATTTCAATGACTCTGGTTGTTTTTAATAAAAAGAACACACATGCAATGACACTGGTGGATCCATATGTGGATTGTGAAAAGAGCACACATGCAATGACACTGGTGGATCCATATGTGGTATGTGAAAAGAACAGACATGCAATGGCTCCAGTTGTTGTTAGTGAAAAGAACACACATGCAATGACATTGGTGGATCCATGTGTGGTCTCTAAAAAGAAACACATTTCAATGACACTAGTGGATCCATATGTGGTATGTGAAAAGAACACACATTTCAATGACTCAGTTGTTGTTAGTAAAAAGAACACACATGCAATGACACTGGTGGATCCAAAGGTGGATTATGAAAAGAGCACACATTTCAATGACTCTGGTTGTTAGTAAAAAGAACACACATGCAATGACACTGGTGGATCCATATGTGGTATGTGAAAAGAACACACATGCAATGACTCTGGTTGTTGTTACTATAAAGAACACACATGCAATGACTCTGGTGGATCCATGTGTGGTCTCTGAAGAGAACATACATGCAATGACTCTGGTTGTTGTTAGTAAAAAGAGCACACATGCAATTACACTGGTGGATCCATATGTGGTATGTGAAAAGAACACACATGCAATAACTCTGGTTGTTGTTACTAAAAAGAACACACATGCAATGACACTGGTGGATCCATGTGTGGTCTCTGAAGAGAACACACATGCAATGACTCTGGTTGTTGTTAGTAAAAAGAGCACACATGCAATGACACTGGTGGATTCATGTATGGATTGGGAAGAGAACACACATTTCAATGACACTGGTGGATCCATATGTGCTATGTGAGAAGAACAATCATGAAATGACTCCAGTTGTTGTTAGTAAAAAGAACACACATGCAATGACACTGGTGGATCCATAGGTGGATTGTGAAAAGAGCACATGCAATGACTCTGGTTGTTGTTAGTGAAAAGAACTGAAATGCAATGACACTGGTGGATCCATGTGTGGTCTCTGAAGAGAACACACATTTCAATGACACTGGTGGATCCATAGGTGGTATGCGAAAAGAACAGACATGCAATGACTCTGGTTGTTTTTACTAAAAAGAACACACATGCAATGACACTGGTGGATCCATAGGTGGTATATGAGAAGAACACACATTTCAATGACTCTGGTTACTGTTACTAAAAAGAACACACATGCAATGACACTGGTGGATCCATAGGTGGATTGTGAAAAGAGCACACATGCAATGACTATGGTTGTTTCTAATAAAAAGAGCACACATGCAATGACACTGGTGGATCCATATGTGGTATGTGAAAAGAACACACATCCAATGACTCTGGTTGCTGTTACTTAAAAGAACACACATGCAATGACACTAGTGGATGCATGTGTGGTCTCTGAAGAGAACACACATGCAATGACTCTAGTTGTCGTTAGTGAAAAGAGCACACATGCAATGACACTGGTGGATCTATAGGTGGTATGTGAAAAGAATACACATTTCAATGACTCAGTTGTTATTAGTTAAAATAACACACATGCAATGACACTGGTGGATCCAAAGGTGGATTGTGAAAAGAGAACACATTTCAATGACTCTGGTTGTTGTTAGTAAAAAGAACACACATGCAATCACACTGGTGGATCCATGTGTGGTCTCTGAAGAGAACACACATGCAATGACTCTGGTTGTTGTTAGTAAAAAGAGCACAGATGCAATGACACTGGTAGATCCATATGTGGTATGTGAAAAGAACACACATGCAATGCCTCTGGTTGTTGTTACTAAAAAGAACACACATGCAATGACACTGGTGGATCCATATGTGGTATGTGAAAAGAACACACATGCAATGACTCTAGTTTTTGTTAGTGAAAAGAACATACATGAAGTGACACTTGTGGATCCATGTGTGGTCTCTGAAGAGAACATACATTTCAATGACACTGGTGGATCCATATGTGGTATGTGAAAAGAACACACATGCAATGACTCTGGTTGTTTTTACTAAAAAGAACGAACATGCAACGACACTGGTGGATCCATAGGTGGTATGTGAAAAGATCACACATTTCAATGACTCTGGTTGTTGTTACTAAAAAGAACACACATGCAATGACACTGGTGGTTCCATAGGTGGATTGTGAAAAGAGCACACATGCAATGCCACTGGTGGATCCATATTTGGTTTGTGGAAATAACACACATGCAATGACTCTGGTTGTTGTTAGTGAAAAGAACACACATGCAATGACACTGTTGGATCCATGTGTGGTCTCTGAAGAGAACACACATTTTAATGACACCGGTGGATCCATATGTGGTATGTGAAAAGAACACACATGCAATGACTCTGGTTGTTGTTACTAAAAAGAACACACATGCAATGACACTGGTGGATCCATATGTGGTATGTGAGAAGAACACACATTTCAATGACTCTGGTTGTTGTTACTAAAAAGAACACACATGCAATGACACTGGTGGATCCATAGGTGGATTGTGAAAAGAGCACATGCAATGACACTGGTGGATCCATATGTGGTATCTGAAAAGAACACACATGGAATGACTCTGGTTGTTGTTATTGAAAAGAACACACATGCAATGACACTGGTGGATCCATGTGTGATCTCTAAAGAGAACACACATTTCAATGACACTGGTGGATCCATATGTGGTATGTGAAAAGAACACACATGCAATGACTCTGGTTGTTTTTACTAAAAAGAACACACATGCAATGACACTAGTCGATCCATAGGTGGTATGTGAAAAGAACACACATTTCAATGACTCTGGTTGTTGTTACTAAAAAGAACACACATGCAATGGCACTAGTGGATCCATAGGTGGATTGTGAAAAGAGCACACATGCAATGCCACTATGGATCCATAGTTGGTTTGTGGAAATAACACACATGTAATGACTCTGGTTGTTGTTAGTGAAAAGAACACACATGCAATGACACTGGTGGATTCATGTGTCGTCTCTGAAGAGAACACACATTTCAATGACACTGGTGGATCCATATGTGGTATGTTAAAAGAACACACTTGTAATGACTCTGGTTGTTGTTACTAAAAAGAACACACGCGCAATGACACTGGTGGATCCATAGGTGGTATGTGAGAAGAACACACATTTCAATGACTCTGGTTGTTGTTACTAAAAAGAACACACATGCAATGACACTGGTGGATCCATAGGTGGATTGTGAAAAGAGCACAGAAGAAATGACACTGCTGGATCCATATGTGGTATGTGAAAATAACACACATGCAATGACACTGGTGGATCCATAGGTGGATTGTGAAAAGAGCACACATGCAATGACACTGGTGGATCCATATGTGGTATGTGAAAAGAACACAAATGCAATGACTCTGGTTGTTGTTATTGAAAAGAACACACATGCAATGACACTGGTGGATCCATGTGTGGTCTCTGATGAGAACACACATTTCAATGACTCTGGTTTTTGTTAATAAAAAGAACACACATGCAATGACACTGGTGGATCCATGTGTGGTCTCTAAAAAGAAACACATTTCAATGACACTAGTGGATCCATATGTGGTATGTGAAAAGAACACACATTTCAATGACTCAGTTGTTGTTAGTAAAAAGAACACACATGCAATGACACTGGTGGATCCAAAGGTGGATTATGAAAATAGCACACATTTCAATGACTCTGGTTGTTAGTAAAAAGAACACACACGCAATGGCACTGGTGGATCCATATGTGGTATGTGAAAAGAACACACATGCAATGACTCTGGTTGTTGTTACTAAAAAGAACACACATGCAATGACTCTGGTGGATCCATGTGTGGTCTCTAAAGAGAACATACATGCAATGACTCTGGTTGTTGTTAGTAAAAAGAGCACACATGCAATTACACTGGTGGATCCATAGGTGGTATGTGAAAAGAACATACATGCATTAACTCTGGTTGTTGTTACTAAAAAGAACACACATGCAATGACACTGGTGGATCCATGTGTGGTCTCTGAAGAGAACACACATGCAATGACTCTGGTTGTTGTTAGTAAAAAGAGCACACATGCAATGACACTGGTGGATTCATGTATGGATTGGGAAGAGAACACACATTTCAATGACACTGGTGGATCCATATGTGCTATGTGAGAAGAACAATCATGAAATGACTCCAATTGTTGTTAGTAAAAAGAACACACATGCAATGACACTGGTGGATCCATAGGTGGATTGTGAAAAGAGCACACATGCAATGACACTGGTGGATCCATGTGTGGTCTCTGAAGAGAACACACATGCAATGACTCTGGTTGTTGTTAGTGAAAAGAACTGAAATGCAATGACACTAGTGGATCCATGTGTGGTCTCTGAAGAGAACACACATTTCAATGACACTGGTGGATCCATAGGTGGTATGCGAAAAGAACAGACATGCAATGACTCTGGTTGTTTTTACTAAAAAGAACACACATGCAATGACACTGGTGGATCCATAGGTGGTATATGAGAAGAACACACATTTCAATGACTCTGGTTACTGTTACTAAAAAGAACACACATGCAATGACACTGGTGGATCCATAGGTGGATTGTGAAAAGAGCACACATGCAATGCCACTGGTGGATCCATATTTGGTTTGTGGAAATAACACACATGCAATGACTCTGGTTGGTGTTAGTGAAAAGAACACACATGCAATGATACTGGTGGATCCATGTGTGGTCTCTGAAGAGAACACACATTTCAATGACACTGGTGGATCCATATGTGGTATGTGAAAATAACACACATGCAATGACTCTGGTTGTTGTTACTAAAAAGAACACACATGCAATGACACTGGTGGATCCATATGTTGTATGTGATAAGAACACACATTTCAATGACTCTGGTTGTTGTTACTAAAAAGAACACACATGCAATGACACTGGTTGTTGTTAGTGAAAAGAACACACATGCGATGACACTGGTGGATCCATGTGTGATCTCTGAAGAGAACACACATTTCAATGACACTGGTGGATCCATATGTGGTATGTGAAAAGAACACACATGCAATGACTCTGGTTGTTTTTACTAAAAAGAACACACATGCAATGACACTGGTGGATCCATAGGTGGTATGTGAAAAAAACACACAATTCACTGACTCTGGTTACTGTTACTAAAAAGAAGACACATGCAATGACACTGGTGGATCCATAGGTGGATTGTGAAAAGAGCACACATGCAATGACTCTGGTTGTTTCTAATAAAAAGAGCACACATGCAATGACACTGGTGGATCCATATGTGGTATGTGAAAAGAACACACATCCAATGAGTCTGGTTGCTGTTACTTAAAAGAACACACATGCAATGACACTAGTGGATGCATGTGTGGTCTCTGAAGAGAACACACATGCAATGACTCTGGTTGTCGTTAGTGAAAAGAGCACACATGCAATGACACTGGTGGATCTATAGGTGGTATGTGAAAAGAATACACATTTCAATGACTCAGTTGTTGTTAGTTAAAATAATACACATGCAATGACACTGGTGGATCCAAAGGTGGATTGTGAAAAGAGAACACATTTCAATGACTCTGGTTGTTGTTACTAAAAAGAACACACATGCAATGACTCTGGTTGTTGTTAGTAAAAAGAGCACACATGCAATGACACTGGTGGATCCATATGTGGTATGTGAAAAGAACACACATGCAATGCCTCTGGTTGTTGTTACTAAAAAGAACACACATGCAATGACACTGGTGGATCCATGTGTGGTCTCTGAAGAGAACACACATGCAATAACTCTGGTTGTTGTTAGAAAAAAGAGCACATATGCAATGACACTGGTGGATCCAAATGTGGTATGTGAAAAGAACACACATGCAATGACTCTGGTTGTTGTTACTAAAAAGAACACACATGCAATGACACTGGTGGATCCATGTGTTGTCTCTGAAGAGAACACACATGCAATGACTATGGTTGTTGTTAGTAAAAATAGCACACATGCAATGACACCGGTGGATCCATGTATGGATTGTGAAGAGAACACACATTTCAATGACACTGGTGGATCCATATGTGGTATGTGGGAAGAACAGTCATGAAATGACTCCAGTTGTTGTAAGTAAAAAGAACACACATGCAATGACACTGGTGGATCCATATGTGGATTGTAAAAAGAGCACACATGAAATGACACTGGTGGATCCATATGTGGTATGTGAAAAGTACACACATGCAATGACTCCAGTTATTGTTAGTGAAAAGAACATACATGCAATGACGCTGGTGGATCCATGTGTGGTCTCTGAAGAGAACACACACTTCAATGATACTGGTGGATCCATATGTGGTATGTGAAAAGAACACATATGCAATGAGTCTGGTTGTTTTTACTAAAAAGAACGCACATGCAATGACACTGGTGGATCCATAGGCGGTATGTGAAAAGAACACAGATTTCATTGACTCTGGTTGTTATTACTAAAAAGAACACACATGCAATGACACTGGTGGATCAATAGGTGGATTGTGAAAAGAGCACACAGGCAATGCCACTGGTGGATCTATATTTGGTTTGTGGAAATAACACACATGCAATGACTCTGGTTGTTGTTAGTGAAAAGAACACACATGCAATGACACTGGTGGATCCATGTGTGGTCTCTGAAGAGAACACACATTTGAATGACACTGGTGGATCCATATGTGGTATGTGAAAAGAACACACATGCAATGACTCTGGTTGTTGTTAATAAAAAGAACACACATGCAATGACACTGGTGGATCCATATGTGGTATGTGAGAAGAACACACATTTCAATGACTCAGGTTGTTGTTACTAAAAAGAACACACATACAATGACACTGGTGGATCCATAGGTGGATTGTGAAAAGAGCACACATGCAATGACACTGGTGGATCCATATGTTCTATCTGAAAAGAACACACATGCAATGACTCTGGTTGTTGTTAGTGAAAAGAACACACATGCAATGATACTGGTGGATCCATGTGTGATCTCTAAAGAGAACACACATTTCAATGACACTGGTGGATCCATATGTGGTATGTGAAAAGAACACACATGGAATGACTCTGGTTGTTTTTTCTAAAAAGAACACACATGCAATGACACTGGTCGATCAGTAGGTGGTATGTGAAAAGAACACACATTTCAATGACTCCGGTTGTTGTTACTAAAAAGAACACACATGCAATGACACTGGTGGATCCATAGGTGGATTGTGAAAAGAGCACACATGCAATGCCACTGTGGATCCATATTTGGTTTGTGGAAATAACACACATGCAATGACTCTGGTTGTTCTTAGTGAAAAGAACACACATGCAATGACATTGGTGGATCCATGTGTGGTCTCTGAAGAGAACACACATTTCAATGACACTGGTGGATCCATATGTGGTATGTGAAAAGAACACACATGTAATTACTCTAGTTGTTGTTACTAAAAAGAACACACGTGCAATGACACTGGTGGATCCATAGGTGGTATGTGAGAAGAATACACATTTCAATCACTCTGGTTGTCTTTACTAAAAAGAACACACATGCAATGACATTGGTGGATCCATAGGTGGATTGTGAAAACAGCACACCTGCAATGACACTTCTGGATCCATATGTGGTATGTGAAAATAACACACATGCAATGACACTGGTGGATCCATAGGTGGATTGTGAAAAGAGCACACATGCAATGACACTGGTGGATCCATATGTGGTATGTGAAAAGAACACACATGGAATGACTCTGGTTGTTGTTATTGAAAAGAACACACATGCAATGACACTGGTGGATCCATGTGTGGTCTTTGAAGAGAACACACATTTCAATGACTCTGGTTGTTGTTAATAAAAAGAACACACATGCAATGACACTAGTGGATACATATGTGGATTGTGAAAAGAGCACAAATGCAATGACACTGGTGGATCCATATGTGGTATGTGAAAAGAACAGACATGCAATGACTCCAGTTGTTGTTAGTGAAAAGAACACACATGCAATGACACTGGTGGATCCATGTGTGGTCTCTAAAAAGAAACACATTTCAATGACACTAGTGGATCCATATGTGGTATGTGAAAAGAACACACATTTCAGTGACTCAGTTGTTGTTAGTAAAAAGAACACACATGCAATGACACTGGTGGATCCAAAGGTGGATTGTGAAAAGAGCACACATTTCAATGACTCTTGTTGTTAGTAAAAAGAACACACATGCAATGACACTGGTGGATCCATATGTGGTATGTGAAAAGAACACACATGCAATGACTCTGGTTATTGTTACTAAAAAGAACACACATACAATGACTCTGGTGGATCCATGTGTGGTCTCTGAAGAGAACACACATGCAATGAATCTGGTTGTTGTTAGTAAAAAGAGCACACATGCAATTACACTGGTGGATCCATATGTGGTTTGTGAAAAGAACACTCATGCAATAACTCTGGTTGTTGTTACTAAAAAGAACACACATGCAATGACACTGGTGGATCCATGTGTTGTCTCTGAAGAGAACACACATGCAATGACTCTGGTTATTGTTAGTAAAAAGAGCACACATGCAATGACACTGGTGGATTCATGTATGGATTGGGAAGAGAACACACATTTCAATGACACTGGTGGATCCATATGTGGTATGTGAGAAGAAAAATCATGAAATGACTCCAGTTGTTGTTAGTAAAAAGAACACACATGCAATGACACTGGTGGATCCATAGGTGGATTGTGAAAAGAGCACACATGTAATGACACTGGTGGATCCATGTGTGGTCTTTGAAGAGAACACACATGCAATGACTCTGGTTGTTGTTAGTGAAAAGAACAGAAATGCAATGACACTGGTGGATCCATGTGTGGTCTCTGAAGAGAACACACATTTCAATGACACTGGTGGATCCATATGTGGTATGCGAAAAGAACACACATGCAATGACTCTGGTTGTTTTTACTAAAAAGAACACACATGCAATGACACTGGTGGATCCATAGGTGGTATGTGAGAAGAACACACATTTCAATGACTCTGGTTGTTGTTACTAAAAAGAACACACATGCAATGACACTGGTGGATCCATAGGTGGATTGTGAAAAGAGCACACATGCAATGACTCTGGTTGTTGTTAGTAAAAAGAGCACACATGCAATGACACTGGTGGATCCATATGTGGTATGTGAAAAGAACACACATCCAATGACTCTGGTTGCTGTTACTTAAAAGAACACACATGCAATTACACTAGTGGATCCATGTGTGGTCTCTGAAGAGAACACACATGCAATGACTCTGGTTGTTGTTAGTAAAAAGAGCACACATGCAATGACACTGGTGGATCCATAGGTGGTATGTGAAAAGAACACACATTTCAATGACTCAGTTGTTGTTAGTAAAAAGAACACACATGCAATGACACTGGTGGATCCAAAGGTGGATTGTGAAAAGAGCACACATTTAAATGAATCTGGTTGTTGTTAGTAAAAAGAACACACATGCAATCACACTAGTGGATCCATGTGTGGTCTCTGAAGAGAACACACATGCAATGACTCAGGTTATTGTTAGTAAAAAGAGCACACATGCAATAACACTGGTGGATCCATGTGTCGTCTCTGAAGAGAACACACATTTCAATGACACTGGTGGATCCATATGTGGTATGTGAAAAGAACACACTTGTAATGACTCTGGTTGTTGTTACTAAAAAGAACACACGCGCAATGACACTGGTGGATCCATAGGTGGTATGTGAGAAGAACACACATTTCAATGACTCTTTTTGTTGTTACTAAAAAGAACACACATGCAATGACACTAGTGGATCCATAGCTGGATTGTGAAAAGAGCACAGATGCAATGACACTACTGGATCCATATGTGGTATGTGAAAATAACACACATGCAATGACACTGGTGGATCCATAGGTGGATTGTGAAAAGAGCACACATGCAATGACACTGGTGGATCCATATGTGGTATGTGAAAAGAACACAAATGCAATGACTCTGGTTGTTATTGAAAAGAACACACATGCAATGACAATGGTGGATCCATGTGTGGTCTCTGATGAGAACACACATTTCAATGACTCTGGTTGTTTTTAATAAAAAGAACACACATGCAATGACACTGGTGGATCCATATGTGGATTGTGAAAAGAGCACACATGCAATGACACTGGTGGATCCATATGTGGTATGTGAAAAGAACAGACATGCAATGGCTCCAGTTGTTGTTAGTGAAAAGAACACACATGCAATGACATTGGTGGATCCATGTGTGGTCTCTAAAAAGAAACACATTTCAATGACACTAGTGGATCCATATGTGGTATGTGAAAAGAACACACATTTCAATGACTCAGTTGTTGTTAGTAAAAAGAACACACATGCAATGACACTGGTGGATCCAAAGGTGGATTATGAAAAGAGCACACATTTCAATGACTCTGGTTGTTAGTAAAAAGAACACACATGCAATGACACTGGTGGATCCATATGTGGTATGTGAAAAGAACACACATGCAATGACTCTGGTTGTTGTTACTATAAAGAACACACATGCAATGACTCTGGTGGATCCATGTGTGGTCTCTGAAGAGAACATACATGCAATGACTCTGGTTGTTGTTAGTAAAAAGAGCACACATGCAATTACACTGGTGGATCCATATGTGGTATGTGAAAAGAACACACATGCAATAACTCTGGTTGTTGTTACTAAAAAGAACACACATGCAATGACACTGGTGGATCCATGTGTGGTCTCTGAAGAGAACACACATGCAATGACTCTGGTTGTTGTTAGTAAAAAGAGCACACATGCAATGACACTGGTGGATTCATGTATGGATTGGGAAGAGAACACACATTTCAATGACACTGGTGGATCCATATGTGCTATGTGAGAAGAACAATCATGAAATGACTCCAGTTGTTGTTAGTAAAAAGAACACACATGCAATGACACTGGTGGATCCATAGGTGGATTGTGAAAAGAGCACATGCAATGACTCTGGTTGTTGTTAGTGAAAAGAACTGAAATGCAATGACACTGGTGGATCCATGTGTGGTCTCTGAAGAGAACACACATTTCAATGACACTGGTGGATCCATAGGTGGTATGCGAAAAGAACAGACATGCAATGACTCTGGTTGTTTTTACTAAAAAGAACACACATGCAATGACACTGGTGGATCCATAGGTGGTATATGAGAAGAACACACATTTCAATGACTCTGGTTACTGTTACTAAAAAGAACACACATGCAATGACACTGGTGGATCCATAGGTGGATTGTGAAAAGAGCACACATGCAATGACTATGGTTGTTTCTAATAAAAAGAGCACACATGCAATGACACTGGTGGATCCATATGTGGTATGTGAAAAGAACACACATCCAATGACTCTGGTTGCTGTTACTTAAAAGAACACACATGCAATGACACTAGTGGATGCATGTGTGGTCTCTGAAGAGAACACACATGCAATGACTCTAGTTGTCGTTAGTGAAAAGAGCACACATGCAATGACACTGGTGGATCTATAGGTGGTATGTGAAAAGAATACACATTTCAATGACTCAGTTGTTATTAGTTAAAATAACACACATGCAATGACACTGGTGGATCCAAAGGTGGATTGTGAAAAGAGAACACATTTCAATGACTCTGGTTGTTGTTAGTAAAAAGAACACACATGCAATCACACTGGTGGATCCATGTGTGGTCTCTGAAGAGAACACACATGCAATGACTCTGGTTGTTGTTAGTAAAAAGAGCACAGATGCAATGACACTGGTAGATCCATATGTGGTATGTGAAAAGAACACACATGCAATGCCTCTGGTTGTTGTTACTAAAAAGAACACACATGCAATGACACTGGTGGATCCATATGTGGTATGTGAAAAGAACACACATGCAATGACTCTAGTTTTTGTTAGTGAAAAGAACATACATGAAGTGACACTTGTGGATCCATGTGTGGTCTCTGAAGAGAACATACATTTCAATGACACTGGTGGATCCATATGTGGTATGTGAAAAGAACACACATGCAATGACTCTGGTTGTTTTTACTAAAAAGAACGAACATGCAACGACACTGGTGGATCCATAGGTGGTATGTGAAAAGAACACACATTTCAATGACTCTGGTTGTTGTTACTAAAAAGAACACACATGCAATGACACTGGTGGTTCCATAGGTGGATTGTGAAAAGAGCACACATGCAATGCCACTGGTGGATCCATATTTGGTTTGTGGAAATAACACACATGCAATGACTCTGGTTGTTGTTAGTGAAAAGAACACACATGCAATGACACTGTTGGATCCATGTGTGGTCTCTGAAGAGAACACACATTTTAATGACACCGGTGGATCCATATGTGGTATGTGAAAAGAACACACATGCAATGACTCTGGTTGTTGTTACTAAAAAGAACACACATGCAATGACACTGGTGGATCCATATGTGGTATGTGAGAAGAACACACATTTCAATGACTCTGGTTGTTGTTACTAAAAAGAACACACATGCAATGACACTGGTGGATCCATAGGTGGATTGTGAAAAGAGCACATGCAATGACACTGGTGGATCCATATGTGGTATCTGAAAAGAACACACATGGAATGACTCTGGTTGTTGTTATTGAAAAGAACACACATGCAATGACACTGGTGGATCCATGTGTGATCTCTAAAGAGAACACACATTTCAATGACACTGGTGGATCCATATGTGGTATGTGAAAAGAACACACATGCAATGACTCTGGTTGTTTTTACTAAAAAGAACACACATGCAATGACACTAGTCGATCCATAGGTGGTATGTGAAAAGAACACACATTTCAATGACTCTGGTTGTTGTTACTAAAAAGAACACACATGCAATGGCACTAGTGGATCCATAGGTGGATTGTGAAAAGAGCACACATGCAATGCCACTATGGATCCATAGTTGGTTTGTGGAAATAACACACATGTAATGACTCTGGTTGTTGTTAGTGAAAAGAACACACATGCAATGACACTGGTGGATTCATGTGTCGTCTCTGAAGAGAACACACATTTCAATGACACTGGTGGATCCATATGTGGTATGTGAAAAGAACACACTTGTAATGACTCTGGTTGTTGTTACTAAAAAGAACACACGCGCAATGACACTGGTGGATCCATAGGTGGTATGTGAGAAGAACACACATTTCAATGACTCTGGTTGTTGTTACTAAAAAGAACACACATGCAATGACACTGGTGGATCCATAGGTGGATTGTGAAAAGAGCACAGAAGAAATGACACTGCTGGATCCATATGTGGTATGTGAAAATAACACACATGCAATGACACTGGTGGATCCATAGGTGGATTGTGAAAAGAGCACACATGCAATGACACTGGTGGATCCATATGTGGTATGTGAAAAGAACACAAATGCAATGACTCTGGTTGTTGTTATTGAAAAGAACACACATGCAATGACACTGGTGGATCCATGTGTGGTCTCTGATGAGAACACACATTTCAATGACTCTGGTTGTTGTTAATAAAAAGAACACACATGCAATGACACTGGTGGATCCATGTGTGGTCTCTAAAAAGAAACACATTTCAATGACACTAGTGGATCCATATGTGGTATGTGAAAAGAACACACATTTCAATGACTCAGTTGTTGTTAGTAAAAAGAACACACATGCAATGACACTGGTGGATCCAAAGGTGGATTATGAAAATAGCACACATTTCAATGACTCTGGTTGTTAGTAAAAAGAACACACACGCAATGGCACTGGTGGATCCATATGTGGTATGTGAAAAGAACACACATGCAATGACTCTGGTTGTTGTTACTAAAAAGAACACACATGCAATGACTCTGGTGGATCCATGTGTGGTCTCTAAAGAGAACATACATGCAATGACTCTGGTTGTTGTTAGTAAAAAGAGCACACATGCAATTACACTGGTGGATCCATATGTGGTATGTGAAAAGAACATACATGCATTAACTCTGGTTGTTGTTACTAAAAAGAACACACATGCAATGACACTGGTGGATCCATGTGTGGTCTCTGAAGAGAACACACATGCAATGACTCTGGTTGTTGTTAGTAAAAAGAGCACACATGCAATGACACTGGTGGATTCATGTATGGATTGGGAAGAGAACACACATTTCAATGACACTGGTGGATCCATATGTGCTATGTGAGAAGAACAATCATGAAATGACTCCAATTGTTGTTAGTAAAAAGAACACACATGCAATGACACTGGTGGATCCATAGGTGGATTGTGAAAAGAGCACACATGCAATGACACTGGTGGATCCATGTGTGGTCTCTGAAGAGAACACACATGCAATGACTCTGGTTGTTGTTAGTGAAAAGAACTGAAATGCAATGACACTAGTGGATCCATGTGTGGTCTCTGAAGAGAACACACATTTCAATGACACTGGTGGATCCATAGGTGGTATGCGAAAAGAACAGACATGCAATGACTCTGGTTGTTTTTACTAAAAAGAACACACATGCAATGACACTGGTGGATCCATAGGTGGTATATGAGAAGAACACACATTTCAATGACTCTGGTTACTGTTACTAAAAAGAACACACATGCAATGACACTGGTGGATCCATAGGTGGATTGTGAAAAGAGCACACATGCAATGCCACTGGTGGATCCATATTTGGTTTGTGGAAATAACACACATGCAATGACTCTGGTTGGTGTTAGTGAAAAGAACACACATGCAATGATACTGGTGGATCCATGTGTGGTCTCTGAAGAGAACACACATTTCAATGACACTGGTGGATCCATATGTGGTATGTGAAAATAACACACATGCAATGACTCTGGTTGTTGTTACTAAAAAGAACACACATGCAATGACACTGGTGGATCCATATGTTGTATGTGATAAGAACACACATTTCAATGACTCTGGTTGTTGTTACTAAAAAGAACACACATGCAATGACACTGGTTGTTGTTAGTGAAAAGAACACACATGCGATGACACTGGTGGATCCATGTGTGATCTCTGAAGAGAACACACATTTCAATGAAACTGGTGGATCCATATGTGGTATGTGAAAAGAACACACATGCAATGACTCTGGTTGTTTTTACTAAAAAGAACACACATGCAATGACACTGGTGGATCCATAGGTGGTATGTGAAAAAAACACACAATTCACTGACTCTGGTTACTGTTACTAAAAAGAAGACACATGCAATGACACTGGTGGATCCATAGGTGGATTGTGAAAAGAGCACACATGCAATGACTCTGGTTGTTTCTAATAAAAAGAGCACACATGCAATGACACTGGTGGATCCATATGTGGTATGTGAAAAGAACACACATCCAATGACTCTGGTTGCTGTTACTTAAAAGAACACACATGCAATGACACTAGTGGATGCATGTGTGGTCTCTGAAGAGAACACACATGCAATGACTCTGGTTGTCGTTAGTGAAAAGAGCACACATGCAATGACACTGGTGGATCTATAGGTGGTATGTGAAAAGAATACACATTTCAATGACTCAGTTGTTGTTAGTTAAAATAATACACATGCAATGACACTGGTGGATCCAAAGGTGGATTGTGAAAAGAGAACACATTTCAATGACTCTGGTTGTTGTTAGTAAAAAGAACACACATGCAATGACTCTGGTTGTTGTTAGTAAAAAGAGCACACATGCAATGACACTGGTGGATCCATATGTGGTATGTGAAAAGAACACACATGCAATGCCTCTGGTTGTTGTTACTAAAAAGAACACACATGCAATGACACTGGTGGATCCATGTGTGGTCTCTGAAGAGAACACACATGCAATAACTCTGGTTGTTGTTAGAAAAAAGAGCACATATGCAATGACACTGGTGGATCCAAATGTGGTATGTGAAAAGAACACACATGCAATGACTCTGGTTGTTGTTACTAAAAAGAACACACATGCAATGACACTGGTGGATCCATGTGTGGTCTCTGAAGAGAACACACATGCAATGACTATGGTTGTTGTTAGTAAAAATAGCACACATGCAATGACACCGGTGGATCCATGTATGGATTGTGAAGAGAACACACATTTCAATGACACTGGTGGATCCATATGTGGTATGTGGGAAGAACAGTCATGAAATGAATCCAGTTGTTGTAAGTAAAAAGAACACACATGCAATGACACTGGTGGATCCATATGTGGATTGTAAAAAGAGCACACATGAAATGACACTGGTGGATCCATATGTGGTATGTGAAAAGTACACACATGCAATGACTCCAGTTATTGTTAGTGAAAAGAACATACATGCAATGACGCTGGTGGATCCATGTGTGGTCTCTGAAGAGAACACACACTTCAATGATACTGGTGGATCCATATGTGGTATGTGAAAAGAACACATATGCAATGAGTCTGGTTGTTTTTACTAAAAAGAACGCACATGCAATGACACTGGTGGATCCATAGGCGGTATGTGAAAAGAACACAGATTTCATTGACTCTGGTTGTTATTACTAAAAAGAACACACATGCAATGACACTGGTGGATCAATAGGTGGATTGTGAAAAGAGCACACAGGCAATGCCACTGGTGGATCTATATTTGGTTTGTGGAAATAACACACATGCAATGACTCTGGTTGTTGTTAGTGAAAAGAACACACATGCAATGACACTGGTGGATCCATGTGTGGTCTCTGAAGAGAACACACATTTGAATGACACTGGTGGATCCATATGTGGTATGTGAAAAGAACACACATGCAATGACTCTGGTTGTTGTTAATAAAAAGAACACACATGCAATGACACTGGTGGATCCATATGTGGTATGTGAGAAGAACACACATTTCAATGACTCAGGTTGTTGTTACTAAAAAGAACACACATACAATGACACTGGTGGATCCATAGGTGGATTGTGAAAAGAGCACACATGCAATGACACTGGTGGATCCATATGTTCTATCTGAAAAGAACACACATGCAATGACTCTGGTTGTTGTTAGTGAAAAGAACACACATGCAATGATACTGGTGGATCCATGTGTGATCTCTAAAGAGAACACACATTTCAATGACACTGGTGGATCCATATGTGGTATGTGAAAAGAACACACATGGAATGACTCTGGTTGTTTTTTCTAAAAAGAACACACATGCAATGACACTGGTCGATCAGTAGGTGGTATGTGAAAAGAACACACATTTCAATGACTCCGGTTGTTGTTACTAAAAAGAACACACATGCAATGACACTGGTGGATCCATAGGTGGATTGTGAAAAGAGCACACATGCAATGCCACTGTGGATCCATATTTGGTTTGTGGAAATAACACACATGCAATGACTCTGGTTGTTCTTAGTGAAAAGAACACACATGCAATGACATTGGTGGATCCATGTGTGGTCTCTGAAGAGAACACACATTTCAATGACACTGGTGGATCCATATGTGGTATGTGAAAAGAACACACATGTAATTACTCTAGTTGTTGTTACTAAAAAGAACACACGTGCAATGACACTGGTGGATCCATAGGTGGTATGTGAGAAGAATACACATTTCAATCACTCTGGTTGTCTTTACTAAAAAGAACACACATACAATGACATTGGTGGATCCATAGGTGGATTGTGAAAACAGCACACCTGCAATGACACTTCTGGATCCATATGTGGTATGTGAAAATAACACACATGCAATGACACTGGTGGATCCATAGGTGGATTGTGAAAAGAGCACACATGCAATGACACTGGTGGATCCATATGTGGTATGTGAAAAGAACACACATGGAATGACTCTGGTTGTTGTTATTGAAAAGAACACACATGCAATGACACTGGTGGATCCATGTGTGGTCTTTGAAGAGAACACACATTTCAATGACTCTGGTTGTTGTTAATAAAAAGAACACACATGCAATGACACTAGTGGATACATATGTGGATTGTGAAAAGAGCACAAATGCAATGACACTGGTGGATCCATATGTGGTATGTGAAAAGAACAGACATGCAATGACTCCAGTTGTTGTTAGTGAAAAGAACACACATGCAATGACACTGGTGGATCCATGTGTGGTCTCTAAAAAGAAACACATTTCAATGACACTAGTGGATCCATATGTGGTATGTGAAAAGAACACACATTTCAGTGACTCAGTTGTTGTTAGTAAAAAGAACACACATGCAATGACACTGGTGGATCCAAAGGTGGATTGTGAAAAGAGCACACATTTCAATGACTCTTGTTGTTAGTAAAAAGAACACACATGCAATGACACTGGTGGATCCATATGTGGTATGTGAAAAGAACACACATGCAATGACTCTGGTTATTGTTACTAAAAAGAACACACATACAATGACTCTGGTGGATCCATGTGTGGTCTCTGAAGAGAACACACATGCAATGAATCTGGTTGTTGTTAGTAAAAAGAGCACACATGCAATTACACTGGTGGATCCATATGTGGTTTGTGAAAAGAACACTCATGCAATAACTCTGGTTGTTGTTACTAAAAAGAACACACATGCAATGACACTGGTGGATCCATGTGTTGTCTCTGAAGAGAACACACATGCAATGACTCTGGTTATTGTTAGTAAAAAGAGCACACATGCAATGACACTGGTGGATTCATGTATGGATTGGGAAGAGAACACACATTTCAATGACACTGGTGGATCCATATGTGGTATGTGAGCAGAAAAATCATGAAATGACTCCAGTTGTTGTTAGTAAAAAGAACACACATGCAATGACACTGGTGGATCCATAGGTGGATTGTGAAAAGAGCACACATGTAATGACACTGGTGGATCCATGTGTGGTCTTTGAAGAGAACACACATGCAATGACTCTGGTTGTTGTTAGTGAAAAGAACAGAAATGCAATGACACTGGTGGATCCATGTGTGGTCTCTGAAGAGAACACACATTTCAATGACACTGGTGGATCCATATGTGGTATGCGAAAAGAACACACATGCAATGACTCTGGTTGTTTTTACTAAAAAGAACACACATGCAATGACACTGGTGGATCCATAGGTGGTATGTGAGAAGAACACACATTTCAATGACTCTGGTTGTTGTTACTAAAAAGAACACACATGCAATGACACTGGTGGATCCATAGGTGGATTGTGAAAAGAGCACACATGCAATGACTCTGGTTGTTGTTAGTAAAAAGAGCACACATGCAATGACACTGGTGGATCCATATGTGGTATGTGAAAAGAACACACATCCAATGACTCTGGTTGCTGTTACTTAAAAGAACACACATGCAATTACACTAGTGGATCCATGTGTGGTCTCTGAAGAGAACACACATGCAATGACTCTGGTTGTTGTTAGTAAAAAGAGCACACATGCAATGACACTGGTGGATCCATAGGTGGTATGTGAAAAGAACACACATTTCAATGACTCAGTTGTTGTTAGTAAAAAGAACACACATGCAATGACACTGGTGGATCCAAAGGTGGATTGTGAAAAGAGCACACATTTAAATGAATCTGGTTGTTGTTAGTAAAAAGAACACACATGCAATCACACTAGTGGATCCATGTGTGGTCTCTGAAGAGAACACACATGCAATGACTCAGGTTATTGTTAGTAAAAAGAGCACACATGCAATAACACTGGTGGATCCATATGTGGTATGTGAAAAGAACACACATGCAATGACTCTGGTTGTTGTTACTAAAAAGAACACACATGCAATGACACAGGTGGATCCATGTTATGTCTCTAAAGAGAACACACATGCAATGACTCTGGTTGTTGTTAGTAAAAAGAGCACACATGCAATGACACTGGTGGATCCAAATGTGGTATATGAAAAGAACACACATGCAATGACTCTAGTTGTTGTTACTAACAAGAACACACATGCAATGACACTGGTAGATCCATGTGTGGTCTCTGAAGAGAACACACATGCAATGACTCTGGTTCTTGTTAGTAAAAATAGCACACATGCAATGACACCGGTGGATCCATGTATGGATTGTGAAGAGAACACACATTTCAATGACACTGGTGGATCCATATGTGGTATGTGAGAAGAACAGTCATGAAATGACTCCAGTTGTTGTAAGTAAAAAGAACACACATGCAATGACACTGGTGGATCCATATGTGTATGTGAAAAGAACACACATGCAATGACTCCAGTTGTTGTTAGTGAAAAGAACATACATGCAATGACGCTGGTGGATCCATGTGTGGTCTCTGAAGAGAACACACATTTCAATGACACTGGTGGATCAATATGTGGTATGTGAAAAGAACACACATGCAATGACTCTGGTTGTTTTTACTAAAAAAATGCACATGCAATAACACTGGTGGATCCATAGGCGGTATGTGAAAAGAACACACATTTCATTGACTCTGGTTGTTATTACTAAAAAGAACACACATGCAATGCACTAGTGGATCAATAGGTGGATTGTGAAAAGAGCACACATGCAATGCCACTGGTGGATCCATATTTTGTTTGTGGAAATAACACACATGCAATGACTCTGGTTGTTGTTAGTGAAAAGAAACACATGCAATGACACTGGTGGATCCATGTGTGGTCTCTGAAGAGAACACACATTTCGATGACACTGGTGGATCCATATGTGGTATGTGAAAAGAACACACATGCAATGACTCTGGTTGTTGTTAATAAAAAGAACACACAACAATAAAACTGGTGGATCCATATGTGGTTTGTGAGAAGAACACACATTTCAATGACTCAGGTTGTTGTTACTAAAAAGAACACACATGTAATGACACTGGTGGATCCACAGGTGGATTGTGAAAAGAGCACACATGCAATGTCATTGGTGGATCCATATTTGGTTTGTTGAAATAACACACATGCAATGACTCTGGTTGTTGTTAGTGAAAAGAACACACATGCAATGACACTGGTGCATCCATGTGTGGTCTCTAAAGAGAACACACATTTCAATGACACTGGTGGATCCATATGTGGTATGTGAAAAGAACACACAAGCAATGACTCTGGTTGTTGTTACTAAAAAGAACAGACATGTAATGACACTGGTGGATCCATAGGTGGTATGTGAGAAGAACACACATTTCAATGACTCTGGTTGTTGTTACTAAAAAGAACACACATGCAATGACACTGGAGGATCCATAGGTGGATTGTGCAAAGAGCACACATGCAATGACACTGGTGGATCCATATGTGGTATGTGAAAAGAACACACATGCAATGACTCCAGTTGTTGTTAGTGAAAAGAACACACATGCTATGACACTTGTGGATCCATAGGTGGATTGTGAAAAGAGCACACATGCAATGACACTGGTGGATCCATGTGTGGATTGTGAAGAGAACACACATGCAATGACACTGGTGGATCCATAGGTGGTATGTGAAAAGAACACACATTTCAATGACTCAGTTTTTGTTAGTAAAAAGAACACACATGCAATGACACTGGTGGATCCAAAGGTGCATTGTGAAAATAGCACACATTTCAATGACTCTGGTTGTTGTTAGTAAAAATAAGACACATGCAATCACATTGGTGGATCCATGTGTGGTCTCTGAAGAGAACACACATGCAATGACTCTGGTTGTTGTTAGTAAAAAGAGCACACATGCAATGACACTGGTGGATCCATATGTGGTATGTGAAAAGAACACACATGCAATGACTCTAGTTGTTGTTACTAAAAAGAACACACATGCAATGACACTGGTGGATCCATGTGTGGTCTATAAAGAGAACACACATGCAGTGACTCTGGTTGTTATTAGTAAAAAGAGCACACATGCAATGACACTGGTGGATCTATGTGTGGTCTCTGAAGAGAACACACATGCAATGACTCTGGTTATTGTTTGTAAAAATAACACACATGCAATGACACTGGTGGATCCTTGTATGGATTGTGAAGAGAACACACATTTAAATGACACTGGTGGATCCATATGTGGTATGTGAGAAGAACAGTCATGAAATGACTCTAGTTGTTGTAAGTAAAAAGAACACACATGCAATGACACTGGTGGATCCATAGGTGGATTGTAAAAAGAGCACACATGCAATGACACTAGTGGATCCATATGTGGTATGTGAAAAGAACACACATGCAATGACTCCAGTTGTTGTTAGTGAAAAGAACATACATGCAATGACGCTGGTGGATCCATGTGTGGTCTCTGAAGAGAACACACATTTCAATGACACTGGTGGATCCATATGTGGTATGTGAAAAGAACACACATGCAATGACTCTGGTTGTTGTTACTAAAAAGAACACACATGCAATGACACTGGTGGATCCATATGTGGTATGTGAGAAGAACACACATTTCAATGACTCTGGTTGTTGTTACTAAAAAGAACACACATGCAATGACACTGGTTGTTGTTAGTGAAAAGAACACACATGCGATGACACTGGTGGATCCATGTGTGATCTCTGAAGAGAACACACATTTCAATGACACTGGTGGATCCATATGTGGTATGTGAAAAGAACACACATGCAATGACTCTGGTTGTTTTTACTAAAAAGAACACACATGCAATGACACTGGTGGATCCATAGGTGGTATGTGAAAAAAACACACATTTCACTGACTCTGGTTGTTGTTACTAAAAAGAACACACATGCAATGCCACTGGTGGATCCACAGGTGGATTGTGAAAAGAGCACACATGCAATGCCATTGGTGGATCCATATTTGGTTTGTGGAAATAACACACATGCAATGACTCTGGTTGTTGTTAGTGAAAAGAACACACATGCAATGACACCGGTGGATCCATGTGTGGTCACTGAAGAGTACACACATTTCAATAACACTGGTGGGTCCATATGTGGTATGTGAAAAGATCACACATGCAATGACTCTGGTTGTTGTTACTAAAAAGAACACACATGCAATGACACTGGTGGATCCATAGGTGGTATGTGAGAAGGACACACATTTCAATGACTCTGGTTGTTGTTACTAAAAAGAACACACATGTAATGACACTAGTGGATCCATAGGTGGATTGTGAAAAGAGCACACATGCAATGACACTGGTGGATCCATATGTGGTATGTGAAAAGAACACACATGCAATGACTCCAGTTGTTGTTATTGAAAAGAACACACATGCAATGACACTGGTGGATCCATAGGTGGATTGTGAAAAGAGCACACATGCAATGACACTGGTGGATCCATGTGTGGATTGTGAAGAGAACACACATGCAATGACACTGGTTGTTGTTATTGAAAAGAACACACATGCAATGACACTGGTGGATCCATGTGTGGTCTCTGAAGAGAACACACATTTCAATGACTCTGGTTGTTGTTAATAAAAAGAACACACATGCAATGACACTAGTGGATCCATATGTGGATTGTGAAAAGAGCACAAATGCAATGACACTGGTGGATCCATATGTGCTATGTGAAAAGAACACACATGCAATGACTCTGGTTGTTTTTACTAAAAAGATCGCACATGCAATGACACTGGTGGATCCATAGGCGGTATGTGAAAAGAACACACATTTCATTGACTTTGGTTGTTATTACTAAAAAGAACACACATGCAATGACACTGGTGGATCGATAGGTGGATTGTGAAAAGAGCACACATGCAATGCCACTGGTGGATCCATATTTGGTTTGTGGAAATAACACACATGCAATGACTCTGGTTGGTGTTAGTGAAAAGAACACACATGCAATGATACTGGTGGATCCATGTGTGGTCTCTGAAGAGAACACACATTTCAATGGCACTGGTGGATCCATATGTGGTATGTGAAAAGAACACACATGCAATGACTCCGGTTGTTGTTACTAAAAAGAACACACATGCAATGACACTGGTGGATCCATATGTGGTATGTGAGAAGAACACACATTTCAATGACTCTGGTTGTTGTTACTAAAAAGAACACACATGCAATGACACTGGTTGTTGTTAGTGAAAAACACACACATGCAATTACACTGGTGGATCCATGTGTGATCTCTGAAGAGAACACACATTTCAATGACACTGGTGGATCCATATTTTATGTATGTGAAAAGAACACACATGCAATGACTCTGGTTGTTTTTACTAAAAAGAACACACATGCAATGACACTGGTGGATCCATAGGTGGTATGTGAAAAGAACACACATTTCACTCACTCTGGTTGTTGTTACTAAAAAGAACACACATGCAATGCCACTGGTGGATCCATAGGTGGATTGTGAAAAGAGCACACATGCAATGCCACTGGTGGATTCATATTTGGTTTGTGGAAATAACACACATGCAATGACTCTGGTTGTTGTTAGTGAAAAGAACACACATGCAATGACACCGGTGGATCCATGTGTGGTCACTGAAGAGAACACACATTTCAATAACACTGGTGGGTCCATATGTGGTATGTGAAAAGATCACACATGCAATGACTCTGGTTGTTGTTACTAAAAAGAACACACATGCAATGACACTGGTGGATCCATAGGTGGTATGTGAGAAGAACACACATTTCAATGACTCTGGTTGTTGTTACTAAAAAGAACACACATGTAATGACACTAGTGGATCCATAGGTGGATTGTGAAAAGAGCACACATGCAATGACACTGGTGGATCCATATGTGGTATGTTAAAAGAACACACATGCAATGACTCCAGTTGTTGTTATTGAAAAGAACACACATGCAATGACACTGGTGGATCCATAGGTGGATTGTGAAAAGAGCACACATGCAATGACACTGGTGGATCCATGTGTGGATTGTGAAGAGAACACACATGCAATGACACTGGTTGTTGTTATTGAAAAGAACACACATGCAATGACACTGGTGGATCCATGTGTGGTCTCTGAAGAGAACACACATTTCAATGACTCTGGTTGTTGTTAATAAAAAGAACACACATGCAATGACACTAGTGGATCCATATGTGGATTGTGAAAAGAGCACAAATGTAATGACACTGGTGGATCCATATGTGGTATGTGAAAAGAACACACATGCAATGACTCTGGTTGTTTTTACTAAAAAGAACGCACATGCAATGACACTGGTGGATCCATAGGCGGTATGTGAAAAGAACACACATTTCATTGACTCTGTTTGTTATTACTAAAAAGAACACACATGCAATGACACTGGTGGATCCATAGGTGGATTGTGAAAAGAGCACACATGCAATGCCACTGGTGGATCCATATTTGGTTTGTGGAAATAACACACATGTAATGACTCTGGTTGGTGTTAGTGAAAAGAACACACATGCAATGATACTGGTGGATCCATGTGTGGTCTCTGAAGAGAACACACATTTCAATGACACTGGTGGATCCATATGTGGTATGTGAAAAGAACACACATGCAATGACTCTGGTTGTTGTTACTAAAAAGAACACACATGCAATGACACTGGTGGATCCATATGTGGTATGTGAGAAGAACACACATTTCAATGACTCTGGTTGTTGTTACTAAAAAGAACACACATGCAATGACACTGGTTGTTGTTAGTGAAAAGAACACACATGCGATGACACTGGTGGATCCATGTGTGATCTCTGAAGAGAACACACATTTCAATGACACTGGTGGATCCATATGTGGTATGTGAAAAGAACACACATGCAATGACTCTGGTTGTTTTTACTAAAAAGAACACACATGCAATGACACTGGTGGATCCATAGGTGGTATGTGAAAAAAACACACATTTCACTGACTCTGGTTGTTGTTACTAAAAAGAACACACATGCAATGCCACTGGTGGATCCACAGGTGGATTGTGAAAAGAGCACACATGCAATGCCATTGGTGGATCCATATTTGGTTTGTGGAAATAACACACATGCAATGACTCTGGTTGTTGTTAGTGAAAATAACGCACATGCAATGACACCGGTGGATCCATGTGTGGTCACTGAAGAGAACACACATTTCAATAACACTGGTGGGTCCATATGTGGTATGTGAAAAGATCACACATGCAATGACTCTGGTTGTTGTTACTAAAAAGAACACACATGCAATGACACTGGTGGATCCATAGGTGGTATGTGAGAAGAACACACATTTCAATGACTCTGGTTGTTGTTACTAAAAAGAACACACATGTAATGACACTAGTGGATCCATAGGTGGATTGTGAAAACAGCACACATGCAATGACACTGGTGGATCCATATGTGGTATGTGAAAAGAACACACATGCAATGACTCCAGTTGTTGTTATTGAAAAGAACACACATGCAATGACACTGGTGGATCCATAGGTGGATTGTGAAAAGAGCACACATGCAATGACACTGGTGGATCCATGTGTGGATTGTGAAGAGAACACACATGCAATGACACTGGTTGTTGTTATTGAAAAGAACACACATGCAATGACACTGGTGGATCCATGTGTGGTCTCTGAAGAGAACACACATGTCAATGACTCTGGTTGTTGTTAATAAAAAGAACACACATGCAATGACACTAGTGGATCCATATGTGGATTGTGAAAAGAGCACAAATGCAATGACACTGGTGGATCCATATGTGGTATGTGAAAATAACACACATGCAATGACTCTGGTTGTTTTTACTAAAAAGAACGCACATGCAATGACACTGGTGGATCCATAGGCGGTATGTGAAAAGAACACACATTTCATTGACTCTGGTTGTTATTACTAAAAAGAACACACATGCAATGACACTGGTGGATCCATAGGTGGATTGTGAAAAGAGCACACATGCAATGCCACTGGTGGATCCATATTTGGTTTGTGGAAATAACACACATGCAATGACTCTGGTTGGTGTTAGTGAAAAGAACACACATGCAATGATACTGGTGGATCCATGTGTGGTCTCTGAAGAGAACACACATTTCAATGACACTGGTGGATCCATATGTGGTATGTGAAAAGAACACACATGCAATGACTCTGGATGTTGTTACTAAAAAGAACACACATGCAATGACACTGGTGGATCCATATGTGGTATGTGAGAAGAACACACATTTCAATGACTCTGGTTGTTGTTACTAAAAAGAACACACATGCAATGACACTGGTTGTTGTTAGTGAAAAGAACACACATGCAATGACACTGGTGGATCCATGTGTGATCTCTGAAGAGAACACACATTTCAATGACACTGGTGGATCCATATGTGGTATGTGAAAAGAACACACATGCAATGACTCTGGTTGTTTTTACTAAAAAGAACACACATGCAATGACACTGGTGGATCCATAGGTGGTATGTGAAAAGAACACACATTTCACTCACTCTGGTTGTTGTTACTAAAAAGAACACACATGCAATGCCACTGGTGGATCCATAGGTGGATTGTGAAAAGAGCACACATGCAATGCCACTGGTGGATCCATATTTGGTTTGTGGAAATAACACACATGCAATGACTCTGGTTGTTGTTAGTGAAAAGAACACACATGCAATGACACCGGTGGATCCATGTGTGGTCACTGAAGAGAACACACATTTCAATAACACTGGTGGGTCCATATTATGTATGTGAAAAGATCACACATGCAATGACTCTGGTTGTGGTTACTAAAAAGAACACACATACAATGACACTGGTGGATCCATAGGTGGTATGTGAGAAGAACACACATTTCAATGACTCTGGTTGTTGTTACTAAAAAGAACACACATGTAATGACACTAGTGGATCCATAGGTGGATTGTGAAAAGAGCACACATGCAATGACACTGGTGGATCCATATGTGGTATGTGAAAAGAACACAGATGCAATGACTCCAGTTGTTGTTATTGAAAAGAACACACATGCAATGACACTGGTGGATCCATAGGTGGATTGTGAAAAGAGCACACATGCAATGAAACTGGTGGATCCATGTGTGGATTGTGAAGAGAACACACATGCAATGACACTGGTTGTTGTTATTGAAAAGAACACACATGCAATGACACTGGTGGATCCATGTGTGGTCTCTGAAGAGAACACACATTTCAATGACTCTGGTTGTTGTTAATAAAAAGAACACACATGCAATGACACTAGTGGATCCATATGTGGATTGTGAAAAGAGCACAAATGCAATGACACTGGTGGATCCATATGTGGTATGTGAAAAGAACAGACATGCAATGACTCCAGTTGTTGTTAGTAAAAAGAACACACATGCAATGACACTGGTGGATCCATGTGTGGTCTCTAAAAAGAAACACATTTCAATGACACTAGTGGATCCATATGTGGTATGTGAAAAGAACACACATTTCAGTGACTCAGTTGTTGTTAGGAAAAAGAACACACATGCAATGACACTGGTGGATCCAAAGGTGGATTGTGAAAAGAGCACACATTTCAATGACTCTTGTTGTTAGTAAAAAGAACACACATGCAATGACACTGGTGGATCCATATGTGGTATGTGAAAATAACACACATGCAATGACTCTGGTTGTTGTTACTAAAAGGAACACACATGCAATGACTCTGGTGGATCCATGTGTGGTCTCTGAAGAGAACACACATGCAATGAATCTGGTTGTTGTTAGTAAAAAGAGCACACATGCAATTACACTGGTGGATCCATATGTGGTTTGTGAAAAGAACACACATGCAATAACTCTGGTTGTTGTTACTAAAAAGAACACACATGCAATGACACTGGTGGATCCATGTGTGGTCTCTGAAGAGAACACACATGCAATGAATCTGGTTATTGTTAGTAAAAAGAGCACACATGCAATGACACTGGTGGATTCATGTATGGATTGGGAAGAGAACACACATTTCAATGACACTGGTGGATCCATATGTGGTATGTGAGAAGAAAAATCATGAAATGACTCCAGTTGTTGTTAGTAAAAAGAACACACATGCAATGACACTGGTGGATCCATAGGTGGATTGTGAAAAGAGCACACATGCAATGACACTGGTGGATCCATCTGTGGTCTTTGAAGAGAACACACATGCAATGACTCTGGTTGTTGTTTGTGAAAAGAACAGAAATGCAATGACACTGGTGGATCCATGTGTGGTCTCTGAAGAGAACACACATTTCAATGACACTGGTGGATCCATATATGGTATGCGAAAAGAACACACATGCAATGACTCTGGTTGTTTTTACTAAAAAGAACACACATGCAATGACACTGGTGGATCCATAGGTGGTATGTGAGAAGAACACACATTTCAATGACTCTGGTTGTTGTTACTAAAAAGAATACACATGCAATGACACTGGTGGATCCATAGGTGGATTGTGAAAACAGCACACATGCAATGACTCTGGTTGTTGTTAGTAAAAAGAGCACACATGCAATGACACTGGTGGATCCATATGTGGTATGTGAAAAGAACACACATCCAATGACTCTGGTTGCTGTTACTTAAAAGAACACACATGCAATTACACTAGTGGATCCATGTGTGGTCTCTGAAGAGAACACACATGCAATGACTCTGGTTGTTGTTAGTAAAAAGAGCACACATGCAATGACACTGGTGGATCCATAGGTGGTATGTGAAAAGAACACACATTTCAATGACTCAGTTGTTGTTAGTAAAAAGAACACACATGCAATGACACTGGTGGATCCAAAGGTGGATTGTGAAAAGAGCACACATTTCAATGACTCTGGTTGTTGTTAGTAAAAAGAACACACATGCAATCACACTGGTGGATCCATGTGTGGTCTCTGAAGAGAACACACATGCAATGACTCTGGTTATTCTTAGTAAAAAGAGCACACATGAAATGACACTGGTGGATCCATATGTGGTATGTGAAAAGAACACACATGCAATGACTCTGGTTGTTGTTACTAAAAAGAACACACATGCAATGACACAGGTGGATCCATGTTATGTCTCTAAAGAGAACACACATGCAATGACTCTGGTTGTTGTTAGTAAAAAGAGCACACATGCAATGACACTGGTGGATCCAAATGTGCTATGTGAAAAGAACACACATGCAATGTATCTAGTTGTTGTTACTAAAAAGAACACACATGCAATGACACTGGTGGATCCATGTGTGGTCTCTGAAGAGAACACACATGCAATGACTCTGGTTGTTGTTAGTAAAAATAGCACACATGCAATGACACCGGTGGATCCATGTATGGATTGTGAAGAGAACACACATTTCAATGACACTGGTGGATCCATATGTGGTATGTGAGAAGAACAGTCATGAAATGACTCCAGTTGTTGTAAGTAAAATGAACACACATGCAATGAAACTGGTGGATCCATAGGTGGATTGTAAAAAGAGCACACATGCAATGACACTGGTGGATCCATATGTGGTATGTGAAAAGAACACACATGCAATGACTCTAGTTGTTGTTACTAAAAAGAACATACATGCAATGACGCTGGTGGATCCATGTGTGGTCTCTGAAGAGAACACACATTTCAATGACACTGGTGGATCAAACAGTGGTATGTGAAAAGAACACACATGCAATGACTCTGGTTGTTTTTACTAAAAAGAACGCACATGCAATAACACTGGTGGATCCATAGGCGGTATGTGAAAAGAACACACATTTCATTGACTCTAGTTGTTATTACTAAAAAGAACACACATGCAATGCACTGGTGGATCAATAGGTGGATTGTGAAAAGAGCACACATGCAATGCCACTGGTGGATCCATATTTTGTTTGTGGAAATAACACACATGCAATGACTGTGGTTGTTGTTAGTGAAAAGAACACACATGCAATGACACTGGTGGATCCATGTGTGGTCTCTGAAGAGAACACACATTTCAATGACACTGGTGGATCCATATGTGGTATGTGAAAAGAACACACATGCAATGACTCTGGTTGTTGTTAATAAAAAGAACACACATGGAATGACACTAGTGGATCCATATGTGGTTTGTTAGAAGAACACTCATTTCAATGACTCAGGTTGTTGTTACTAAAAAGAACACACATGCAATGATAGTGGTGGATCCATAGGTGGATTGTGAAAAGAGCACACATGCAATGACACTGGTGGATCCATATGTGGTATGTGAAAAGAACACACATGCAATGACTCTGGTGGATCCATGTGTTATCTCTGAAGAGAACACACATTTCAATGACACTGGTGGATCCATATGTGGTATGTGAAAAAAACACACATGCAATGACTCTGGTTGTTTTTACTAAAAAGAACACACATACAATGACACTGGTGGATCCATAGGTGGTATGTGAAAGGAACACACATTTCACTGACTCTGGTTGTTGTTACTAAAAAGAACACACATGCAATGACACTGGTGGATCCATGTATGGATTGTGAAGAGAACACACATTTCAATGACACTGGTGGATCCATATGTGGTATGTGGAAATAACACACATGCAATGACTCTGGTTGTTGTTAGTGAAAAGAACACACATGCAATGACACTGGTGGATCCATGTGTGGTCTCTGAAGAGAACACACATTTCAATGACACTGGTGGATCCATATGTGGTATGTGAAAAGAACACACAAGCAATGACTCTGGTTGTTGTTACTAAAAACAACAGACATGCAATGACACTGGTGGATCCATAGGTTGTATGTGAGAAGAACACACATTTCAATGACTCTGGTTGTTGTTACTAAAAAGAACACACATGCAATGACACTGGAGGATCCATAGGTGGATTGTGCAAAGAGCACACATGCAATGACACTGGTGGATCCATATGTGGTATGTGAAAAGAACACACATGCAATGACTCCAGTTGTTGTTAGTGAAAAGAACACACATGCAATGACACTTGTGGATCCATAGGTGGATTGTGACAATAGCACACATGCAATGACACTGGTGGATCCATGTGTGGATTGTGAAGAGAACACACATGCAATGACACTGGTGGATCCATAGGTGGTATGTGAAAAGAACACACATTTCAATGACTCAGTTGCTGTTAGTAAAAAGAACACACATGCAATGACACTGGTGGATCCAAAGGTGGATTGTGAAAATAGCACACATTTCAATGACTCTGGTTGTTGTTAGTAAAAAGAACACACATGCAATCACACTGGTGGATCCATGTGTGGTCTCTGAAGAGAACACACATGCAATGACTCTGGTTGTTGTTAGTAAAAAGAGCACACATGCAATGACAATGGTGGATCCATATGTGGTATGTGAAAAGAACACACATGCAATGACTCTAGTTGTTGTTACTAAAAAGAACACACATGCAATGACACTGGTGGATCCATGTGTGGTCTCTGAAGAGAAGACACATGCAGTGACTCTGGTTGTTGTTAGTAAAAAGAGCACACATGCAATGACACTGGTGGATCTATGTGTGGTCTCTGAAGAGAACACACATGCAATGACTCTGGTTATTGTTAGTAAAAATAGCACACATGCAATGACACTGGTGGATCCTTGTATGGATTGTGAAGAGAACACACATTTAACTGACACTGGTGGATCCATATGTGGTATGTGAGAAGAACAGTCATGAAATGACTCTAGTTGTTGTAAGTAAAAAGAACACACATGCAATGACACTGGTGGATCCATAGGTGGATTGTAAAAAGAGCACACATGCAATGACACTAGTGGATCCATATGTGGTATGTGAGAAGAACACACATGCAATGACTCCAGTTGTTGTTAGTGAAAAGAACATACATGCAATGACGCTGGTGGATCCATGTGCGGTCTCTGAAGAGAACACACATTTCAATGACACTGGTGGATCCATATGTGGTATGTGAAAAGAACACACATGCAATGACTCTTGTGGATCCATAGGCAGTATGTGAAAAGAACACACATTTCATTGACTATGGTTGTTATTACTAAAAAGAACGCACATGCAATGACACTGGTGGATCCATAGGCGGTATGTGAAAAGAACACACATTTCATTGACTCTGGTTGTTATTACTGAAAAGAACACACATGCAATGACACTGGTGGATCCATAGGTGGATTGTGAAAAGAGCACACATGCAATGCCACTGGTGGATCCATATTTGGTTTGTGGAAATAACACACATGCAATGACTCTGGTTGGTGTTAGTGAAAAGAACACACATGCAATGATACTGGTGGATCCATGTGTGGTCTCTGAAGAGAACACACATTTCAATGACACTGGTGGATCCATATGTGGTATGTGAAAAGAACACACATGCAATGACTCTGGTTGTTGTTACTAAAAAGAACACACATGCAATGACACTGGTGGATCCATATGTGGTATGTGAGAAGAACACACATTTCAATGACTCTGGTTGTTGTTACTAAAAAGAACACACATGAAATGACACTGGTTGTTATTAGTGAAAAGAACACACATGCAATGACACTGGTGGATCCATGTGTGATCTGTGAAGAGAACACACATTTCAATGACACCGGTGGATCCATATGTGGTATGTGAAAAGAACACACATGCAATGACTCTGGTTGTTTTTACTAAAAAGAACACACATGCAATGACACTGGTGGATCCATAGGTGGTATGTGAAAAGAACACACATTTCACTGACTCTGGTTGTTGTTACTAAAAAGAACACACATGCAATGCCACTGGTGGATCCATAGGTGGATTGTGAAAAGAGCCCACATGCAATGCCACTGGTGGATCCATATATGGTTTGTGGAAATAACACACATGCAATGACTCTGGTTGTTGTTAGTTAAAAGAACACACATGCAATGACACTAGTGGATCCATGTGTGGTCTCTAAAGAGAACACACATTTCTATAACACTGGTGGGTCCATATGTGGTATGTGAAAAGATCACACATGCAATGACTCTGGTTGTTGTTACTAAAAAGAACACACATGCAATGACACTGGTGGATCCATATGTGGTATGTGAGAAGAACACACATTTCAATGACTCTGGCTGCTGTTACTAAAAAGAACACACATGTAATGACACTAGTGGATCCATAGGTGGATTGTGAAAAGAGCAGACATGCAATGACACTGGTGGATCCATATGTGGTATGTGAAAAGAACACACATGCAATGACTCCAGTTGTTGTTATTGAAAAGAACACACATGCAATGACACTGGTGGATCCGTAGGTGGATTGTGAAAAGACCACACATGCAATGACACTGGTGGATCCATGTGTGGATTGTGAAGAGAACACACATGCAATGACACTGGTGGATCCATAGGTGGTATGTGAAAAGAACACACATTTCAATGACTCAGTTGTTGTTAGTAAAAAGAACACACATGCAATGACACTGGTGGATCCAAAGGTGGATTGTGAAAATAGCACACATTTCAATGACTCTGGTTGTTGTTACTAAAAAGAACACACATGCAATGACACTGGTGGATCCATGTGTGGTCTCTGAAGAGAACACACGTGCAGTGACTCTGGTTTTTGTTAGTAAAAAGAGCACACATGCAATGACACTGGTGGATCCATGTGTGGTCTCTGAAGAGAACACACATGCACTGACTCTGGTTATTGTTAGTAAAAATAGCACAAATGCAATGACACTAGTGGATCCTTGTATGGATTGTGAAGAGAACACACATTTCAATGACACAGGTGGTTCCATATGTGGTATGTGAGAAGAACAGTCATGAAATGACTCCAGTTGTTGTAAGTAAAAAGAACACACGTGCAATGACACTGGTGGATCCATAGGTGGATTGTGAAAAGAGCACACATGCAATGCCCCTGGTGGATCCATATTTGGTTTGTGGAAATAACACACATGCAATGACTCTGGTTGTTGTTAGTGAAAAGAACACACATGCAATGACACTGGTGGATCCATGTGTGGTCTCTAAAGAGAACACATATTTCAATAACACTGGTGGGTCCATATGTGGTATGTGAAAAGATCACACATGCAATGACTCTGGTTGTTGTTACTAAAAAGAACACACATGCAATGACACTAGTGGATCCATATGTGGTATGTGAGAAGAACACACATTTCAATGACTCTGGCTGTTGTTACTAAAAAGAACACACATGTAATGACACTAGTGGATCCATAGGTGGATTGTGAAAAGAGCAGACATGCAATGACACTGGTGGATCCATATGTGGTAGGTGAAAAGAACACACATGCAATGACTCCAGTTGTTGTTATTGAAAAGAACACACATGCAATGACACTGGTGGATCCGTAGGTGGATTATGAAAAGAGCACACATGCAATGACACTGGTGGATCCTTGTGTGGATTGTGAAGAGAACACACATGCAATGACACTGGTGGATCCGTAGGTGGTATGTGAAAAGAACACACATTTCAATGACTCAGTTGTTGTTAGTAAAAAGAACACACATGCAATGACACTGGTGGATCCAAAGGTGGATTGTAAAAATAGCACACATTTCAATGACTCTGGTTGTTGTTAGTAAAAAGAACACACATGCAATCACACTGGTGGATCCCTGTGTGGTATTTGAAGAGAACACACATGCAATGACTCTAGTTGTTTTACTAAAAAGAACACACATGCAATGACACTGGTGGATCCATGTGTGGTCTCTGAAGAGAACACACATGCAGTGACTCTGGTTGTTGTTAGTAAAAAGAGCACACATGCAATGACACTGGTGGATCCATGTGTGGTCTCTGAAGAGAACACACATGCACTGACTCTGGTTATTGTTAGTAAAAATAGCACACATGCAATGACACTAGTGGATCCTTGTATGGATTGTGAAGAGAACACACATTTCAATGACACTGGTGGTTCCATATGTGGTATGTGAGAAGAACAGTCATGAAATAACTCCAGTTGTTGTAAGTAAAAAGAACACACATGCAATGACACTGGTGGATCCATAGGAGGATTGTAAAAAGAGCACACATGCAATGACACCGGTGGATCCATATGTGGTATGTGAAAAGAACACACATGCAATGACTCCAGTTGTTGTTAGTTAAAAGAACATACATGCAATGACGCTGGTGGATCCATGTGTGGTCTCTGAAGAGAACACATATTTCAATGACACCGATGGATCGATATGTGGTATGTGAAAAGAACACACATGCAATGACTCTGGTTGTTGTTACTAAAAAGAACACACATGCAATGACACTGGTTGTTGTTAGTGAAAAGAACACACATACAATGACATTGGTGGATCCATGTGTGATCTCTGAAGAGAACACACATTTCAATGACACTGGTGGATCCATATGTGGTATGTGAAAATAACACACATGCAATGACTCTGGTTGTTTTTACTAAAAGAACACACATGCAATGACACTGGTGGATCCATAGGTGGTATGTGAAAAGAACACACATTTCACTGACTCTGGTTGTTGTTACTAAAAAGAACACACATGTAATGACACTGGTGGATCCATAGGTGGATTGTGAAAAGAGCACACATGCAATGCCACTTGTGGATCCATATTTGGTTTATGGAAATAACACACATGCAATGACTCTGGTTGTTGTTAGTGAAAAGAACACACATGCAGTGACACTGGTGGATCCATGTGTGGTCTGTGAAGAGAACACACATTTCAATGACACTGGTGGATCCATATGTGGTATGTGAAAAGAACACACATGCAATGACTCTGGTTGTTTTTACTAAAAAGAACACACATGCAATGACACTGGTGGATCCATAGGTGGTATGTGAAAAGAACACACATTTCACTGACACTGGTTGTTGTTACTAAAAAGAACACACATGCAATGACACTGGTGGATCCATAGATGGATTGTGAAAAGAGCACACATGCAATGCCACTGCTGGATCCATATTTGGTTTATGGAAATAACACACATGCAATGACTCTGGTTGTTGTTAGTGAAAAGAACACACATGCAATGACACTGGTGGATCCATGTGTGGTCTCTGAAGAGAACACACATTTCAATGACACTGGTGGATCCATATGTCGTATGTGAAAAGAACACACATGCAATGACTCTGGTTGTTTTTACTAAAAAGAACACACATGCAATGACACTGGTGGATCCATAGGTGGTATGTGAAAAGAACACACATTTCACTGACTCTGGTTGTTGTTACTAAAAAGAACACACATGCAATGACACTGGTGGATCGATAGGTGGATTGTGAAAAGAGCACACATGCAATGCCACTGCTGGATCCATATTTGGTTTATGGAAATAACACACATGCAATGACTCTGGTTGTTGTTAGTGAAAAGAACACACATGCAATGACACTGGTGGATCCATGTATGGTCTCTGAAGAGAACACACATTTCAATGACACTGGTGGATCCATATGTGGTATGTGAAAAGAACACACATGCAATGAATCTGGTTGTTGTTACTAAAAAGAACACACATGCAATGACACTGGTGGATCCATAGGTGGTATGTGAGAAGAACACAGATTTCAATGACTCTGGTTGTTGTTACTAAAAAGAACACACATGCAATGACACTGGTGGATCCATATGTGGATTGTGAAAAGAGCACACATGCAATGACACTGGTGGATCCATATGTGGTATGTGAAAAGAACACACATGCAATGACTCCAGTTGTTGTTAGTGAAAAGAATACACATGCAATGACACTGGTGGATCCATAGGTGGATTGTGAAAAGAGCACACATGCAATGACACTGGTGGATCCATATGTGGTATGTGACAAGAACACACATGCAATGACTCCAGTTGTTGTTAGTGAAAAGAACACACATGCAATGACACTGGTGGATCCATAGGTGGATTGTGAAAATAGCACACATGCAATGACACTGGTGGATCCATAGGTGGTATGTGACAAGAACACACATGCAATGACTCCAGTTGTTGTTAGTGAAAAGAACACACAAGCAATGACACTGGTGGATCCATAGGTGGATTGTGAAAATAGCACACATGCAATGACACTGGTGGATCCATATGTGGTATGTGAAAAGAACACACATGCAATGACTCTGGTTGTTGTCAGTGAAAAGAACACACATGCAATGACACTGGAGGATCCATATGTGGTCTCTGAAGAGAACACACATTTGGTTCTTGTTACTAAAAAGAACACACATGTAATGACACTGGTGGATCAACATATGGATTGTGAAAAGAGCACACATGCAATGACACTTGTGGATCCATATGTGGTATGTGAAAAGAACAGACATGCAATGACTGCAGTTGTTGTTAGTGAAAAGAACACACATGCAATGACACTGGTGGATCCATGTGTGGTCTCTAAAAAGAACACTCATTTCAATGAAACTAGTGGATCCATATGTGGTATGTGAAAAGAACACACATTTCAATGACTCAGTTGTTGTTAGTAAAAAGAACACACATGCAATGACACTAGTGGATCCAAAGGTGGATTGTGAAAAGAGCACACATTTCAATGACTCTGGTTGTGGTTAGTAAAAAGAACACACATGCAATGACACTGGTGGATCCATGTGTGGTCTCTAAAGAGAACACACATGCAATGACTCTGGTTGTTGTTAGTAAAAAGAGCACACATGCAATGACACTGGTGGATCCATATGTGGTATGTGAAAAGGACACACATGCAATGACTCTGGTTGTTGTTAGTAAAAAGAACACACATGCAATGACTCTGGTGGATCCATGTGTGGTCTCTGAAGAGAACATACATGCAATGACTCTGTTTTTTGTTAGTAAAAAGAGCACACTTGCAATGACACTGGTGGATCCATGTGTGGATTGTGAAGAGAACACACATTTCAATGACACTGGTGGATCCATATGTGAAGAGCACACATGTTTATGGAAATAACACACATGCAATGACTCTAGATGTTGTTAGTGAAAAGAACACACATGAAATGACACTGGTGGATCCATGTGTGGTCTCTGAAGAGAACACACATTTCAATGACACTGGTGGATCCATATGTGGTATGTGAAAAGAGCACACATGCAATGACTCTGGTTGTTGTTACTAAAAAGAACACACATGCAATGACACTGGTGGATCCATATGTGGTATGTGAGAATAACACACATTTCAATGACTCTGGTTGTTGTTACTAAAAAGAACACGCATGCAATGACCCTGGTTGTTGTTAGTGAAAAGAACACACATGCAATGACACTGGTGGATCCATGTGTGATCTCTGAAGAGAACACACATTTCAATGACACTGGTGGATCCATATGTGGTATGTGAAAAGAACACACATGCAATGACTCTGGTTGTTTTTACTAAAAAGAACACACATGCAATGACACTGGTGGATCCATAGGTGGTATGTGAAAAGAACACACATTTCACTGACTCTGGTTGTTGTTACTGAAAAGAACACACATGCAATGACACTGGTGGATCCATAGGTGGATTGTGAAAAGAGCACACATGCAATGCCACTGGTGGATCCATATTTGGTTTGTGGAAATAACACACATGCAATGACTCTGGTTGTTGTTAGTGAAAAGAACACACATGCAATGACACTGGTGGATCCATGTGTGGTCTCTGAAGAGAACACACACTTCAATGACACTAGTGGATCCATATGTGGTATGTGAAAAGAACACACATGCAATGACTATGGTTGTTTTTACTAAAAAGAACACACATGCAATGACACTGGTGGATCCATAGGTGGTATGTGAAAAGAACACACATTTCACTGACTCTGGTTGTTGTTACTAAAAAGAACACACATGCAATGACACTGGTGGATCCATAGGTGGATTGTGAAAAGAGCACACATGCAATGCCACTGGTGGATCCATATTTGGTTTTTGGAAATAACACACATGCAATGACTCTGGTTGTTGTTAGTGAAAAGAACACACATGCAATGACACTGGTGGATCCATGTGTGGTCTCTGAAGAGAACACACACTTCAATGACACCGGTGGATCCATATGTGGTATGTGAAAAGAACACACATGCAATGATTCTGGTTGTACTTACTAAAAAGAACACACATGCAATGACACTGGTGGATCCATAGGTGGTCTCTGAAGAGAACACACATTTCAATGACTCTGGTTGTTGTTACTAAAAAGAACACACATGCAATGACACTGGTGGATCCATAGGTGGATTGTGAAAATAGCACACATGCAATGACACTGGTGGATCCATATGTGGTATGTGAAAAGAACACGCATGCAATGACTCCAGTTGTTGTTAGTGAAAAGAACACACATGCAATGACACTGGTGGATCCATAGGTGGATTGTGAAAAGAGCACACATGCAATGACACTGGTGGATCCATATGTGGTATGTGAAAAGAACACACATGCAATGACTCTGGTGGATCCATGTGTGGTCTCTGAAGAGAACACACATGCAATGACTCTGTTTTTTGTTAGTAAAAAGAGCACACTTGCAATGACACTGGTGGATCCATGTGTAGATTGTGAAGAGAACACACATTTCAATGACACTGGTGGATCCATATGTGAAGAGCACACATGTTTGTGGAAATAACACACATGCAATGACTCTAGTTGTTGTTAGTGAAAAGAACACACATGAAATGACACTGGTGGATCCATGTGTGGTCTCTGAAGAGAACACACATTTCAATGACACTGGTGGATCCATATGTGGTATGTGAAAAGAACACACATGCAATGACTCTGGTTGTTGTTACTAAAAAGAACACACATGCAATGACACTGGTGGATCCATATGTGGTATGTGAGAAGAACACACATTTCAATGACTCTGGTTGTTGTTACTAAAAAGAACACACATGCAATGACACTGGTTGTTGTTAGTGAAAAGAACACACATGCAATGACACTGGTGGATCCATGTGTGATCTCTGAAGAGAACACACATTTCAATGACACTGGTGGATCCATATGTGGTATGTGAAAAGAACACACATGCAATGACTCTGGTTGTTTTTACTAAAAAGAACACACATGCAATGACACTGGTGGATCCATAGGTGGTATGTGAAAAGAACACACATTTCACTGACTATGGTTGTTGTTACTAAAAAGAACACACATGCAATGACACTGGTGGATCCATAGGTGGATTGTGAAAAGAGCACACATGCAATGCCACTGGTGGATCCATATTTGGTTTGTGGAAATAACACAAATGCAATGACTCTGGTTGTTGTTAGTGAAAAGAACACACATGCAATGACACTGGTGGATCCATGTGTGGTCTCTGAAGAGAACACACACTTCAATGACACTGGTGGATCCATATGTGGTATGTGAAAAGAACACACATGCAATGACTATGGTTGTTTTTACTAAAAAGAACTCACTGCAATGACACTGGTGGATCCATAGGTGGTATGTGAAAAGAACACACATTTCACTGACTCTGGTTGTTGTTACTAAAAAGAACACACATGCAATGACACTGGTGGATCCATAGGTGGATTGTGAAAAGAGCACACATGCAATGCCACTGGTGGATCCGTATTTGGTTTTCGGAAATAACACACATGCAATGACTCTGGTTGTTGTTAGTGAAAAGAACACACATGCAATGACACTGGTGGATCCATGTGTGGTCTCTGAAGAGAACACACACTTCAATGACACTGGTGGATCCATATGTGGTATGTGAAAAGAACACACATGCAATGATTCTGGTTGTAGTTACTAAAAAGAACACACATGCAATGACACTGGTGGATCCATAGGTGGTCTCTGAAGAGAACACACATTTCAATGACTCTGGTTGTTGTTACTAAAAAGAACACACATGCAATGACACTGGTGGATCCATAGGTGGATTGTGAAAAGAGCACACATGCAATGACACTTGTGGATCCATATGTGGTATGTGAAAAGAACACGCATGCAATGACTCCAGTTGTTGTTAGTGAAAAGAACACACATGCAATGACACTGGTGGATCCATAGGTGGATTGTGAAAAGAGCACACATGCAATGAAACTGGTGGATCCATATGTGGTATGTGAAAAGAACACACATGCAATGACTCTGGTTGTTGTTAGTGAAAAGAACACACATGCAATGACACTGGAGGATCCATATGTGGTCTCTGAAGAGAATACACATTTGGTTGTTGTTACTAAAAAGAACACACATGTAATGACACTGGTGGATCCATATATGGATTGTGAAAAGAGCACACATGCAATGACACTAGTGGATCCATATGTGGTATGTGAAAAGAACAGACATGCAATGACTGCAGTTGTTGTTACTGAGAAGAACACACATGCAATGACACTGGTGGATCCATGTGTGGTTTCTAAAAAGAACACTCATTTCAATGACACTAGTGGATCGATATGTGGTATGTGAAAAGAACACACATTTCAATGACTCAGTTGTTGTTAGTAAAAAGAACACACATGCAATGACACTGGTGGATCCAAAGGTGGATTGTGAAAAGAGCACACATTTCAATGACTCTGGTTGTCGTTAGTAAAAAGAACACACATGCAATCACACTGGTGGATCCATGTGTGGTCTCTGAAGAGAACACACATGCAATGACTCTGGTTGTTGTTAGTAAAAAGAGCACACATGCAATGACACTGGTGGATCCATATGTGGTATGTGAAAAGAACACACATGCAATGACTCTGGTTGTTGTTAGTAAAAAGAACACATATGCAATGACTCTGGTGGATCCATGTGTGGTCTCTGAAGAGAACACACATGCAATGACTCTGGTTGTTGTTAGTAAAAAGAGCACACGTGCAATGACACTGGTGGATCCATGTGTGGATTGTGAAGAGAACACACATTTCAATGACACTGGTGGATCCATATGTGAAGAGCACACATGTTTGTGGAAATAACACACATGCAATGACTCTGGTTGTTGTTAGTGAAAAGAACACACATGCAATGACACTAGTGGATCCATATTTGATTTTCCCTCTCTCTCGGTCACAAATCTCACAAAAGCCCAAACGTGTGGAGATCCCAAACATGTGCTCACTCTGGGTGCTATGCTCTGATTGGCTGACACAGATGTCACGTGGATCGTCTCCACCAACCGTTGATCCCATGTGATCCAACGGGCAGGATAACCCCTCCCGTCTCTACTTTTTTTATGCATGGTCTATCCGTGCCACCTCTCTATCCTTGCCACCGATACTTTACCTCCATAAACAAGTGAAAATTCATCTATCTAACTAAAATAAATAAAATAAATGATCATATTTTGAAGAAGCCATCGTCTTCATCTTCTGGTTCGTCCTCGTCCTCGTCTTCGTGAATGTCATGGTCCCTGCCATCGCCGCCGTCGGTTTCCTCCTCTGATGACTCGACACCGCCCCTTCCTCGAATAAGCGTGATATCTCCTTGTCGGAGTCCTCCTCCTCCTCATCTTCATAGTCCCACGAGTCCATGTCACTCTCCTCCGCTTCTGCCTCCAACTGATCGATGAACGCCTCCTTTTTGGCCGAGTCGGACTCGTCCAAATATCTATCTCCTCTCTTCTTCCTGGTCTTCTTCTCGTTCCTCTTCTTGTCCATACTTGCCGGTGCTCGTCCGACGCTGCTGCTTTGTGCTCGTCCGATGCTGCAGGTACCCCACGCTCCTCCTGCACGGCCGGTACGAGTTTCGACGTCGCGGTGTCCTCGAGTGCCGATGTCGATGGATCTTGGCACGGTCGGACACGACGTGCTGCCTCAGCAGGCGACTCGCGAGCGCGGACGATGCAGCAAAGAGCCGGGGATGCAGGACGGTCAGTGGACGGCTTGGACCTGCCATTGCCACGTCGAGGGGGCATCGTGCTCGAGGTAGTTGCTCCCAATAGTCGATGGCGGGTACATAGAGTGGGGTGCCGATCTGATCAAGGACGAGCATCAGTTTCGTGCGTCGTGTCCACACATGCATTTGTCGATTGTCAAAAAAAAGAAGTAATATCTCGCGTACTGAACATAATTTGATCACAACAAAAGTGGAACAGCGTATTCTAGACTCGTAAATATCCCACGCGTGCCTGTCATGTGCAGTTCGACGTGCCGACGTGATCGTGCAGCAGTTGCGCACGTCATTGCCCCATCAACACGTGACGCACACACGTGGGATGTGCGTGCCGATTACCGTGATGACCACCCAGCTCACACTCCCCTTATTATATACTGGATTTTGGGCGGCGCTGAAGACCATTGAAGTGTCCATCGCAATAAAGACAAGTCCCATCTATTCCCTACCCCTGCCTCCCTGGCTTCTTTGAGAAGGTAAACCGTACACGGTGGTCTTGTATAATAGTACTATTACTACGGGACCACGGCCTGTACTCTTTGACTCTTCTCCCACACTAATCAATATCTCCTTCCTCCTGCTGCCACCACACTCACCCTGCAAGCCATGGCTCCACTGAGGAGGGGGAGAGGCCGGTCGATGATCCTCGCGGAGAAAAGGGAGAGAAATCGCCGCGAGGCACTTCTTGCTCTACCAGCCGCTCAAGCCCACCCTCTCATCGAGGCCCAATCTCCCTCGACAATGGCGCCGAATGTTCTAGCAGGCGAGGGCTCCTCCCGGTACGGTATTCTTGTTCTACTTCTTCTCCATCTCCCTCTCCATCATGATCTTAATCAGCTTCTTCTTGTTTTTCTTCTTCTTCTAGCTCTTCCTCTTCTACGTATTATAGGCCGGCCGTGGAGCCCGAATCCACCACGACGGAGGTGTTGCAGGACCCGTTCGGCCCCGTTCCATGTCTCAACAAGGTAGCAAATCTCCATGCTGTTATTTCTCCGAGTTATGATGTGGATTTCTTAGATGCTGTCCGCCCCGCATCGGTTTTTCTTCTTCTTTGCGAGTTGTATTAGTTTTCATGAATATGACTGGATCTCTTGGTCTTTCCTTAATACCGTTGTTCATATATTCACTATGGATTTTTTGTGATTAGGATTAGTTTATCGTGGTCATGAATAGTTCTCTAGGTCCATTTTTTAACACTGCGGCCAATAGATTCAACGGGGATTTTTTTTGATCTGTATTAGTATTCACCTGGGACCTGGAGTGTAATTGTAGAATTTCTATTTCAATTAACATGAACGATGCAACGATCGAAGGCTGAGTACCATGACAAGGTGGCCGGGATCAGTTCCAAGATTGCCAACCAACATGAGCTTGCACGCTCCCTCACCCAAGCTAATGAGAGCCTACGCAAGCAATCATCTGTGCAGAAGGAGATCTCGCTAGATTTTGCACGTAACGTCGTTAGGCTGCAGAAAGTGCTCGACCGTAACTTGAACAGGCAAGAACAGGCCATCAAGATAATCAACAAGCTCACGGAGGAGAAGAATCCCGTGGAAAGGTGCATTCTCCTGCAGGACGAAGTCAGCGAGGCACTCAAAGGACGTGTCGAGGAAACCAAGGCTACCATCCGAGCCTACCATGACAGGAACCGTTGCCTGGATGCAGTCAAGGAGATGAAGGCGGACATGAGCAGAGGGATCACCGTACTCGAGGGTGTTCGGAAAGAGAACGAGGAGCTAAGGGCATGTCTGGAGGCGTATCGGAGCAATGCCCAAGTCTGATTCCCGTTAGCAGGGACACGAATATCAGTTCGTCCTCCTCTCCTTTTGTAATGCTTAGGGTTCAGGGAGCAATGCCCATGTATGCTTCCCATTATAGGGTGCAATAGGAATCCTAGTTTGCAACTCCTTATCTATCTGGACATGTGTTGGTGTTCATGTTCATGAATGGACACCATGTTCTCTTTCCATTATGTATCTGGACATGGGTTTCTGCATTATGAGTTTGCCACTCTCCCACTACTATTTGGTGATATTGGGAAAAACCCGCAGCACACTAAACTGCTAATAAATCTTATTTGTCTTTGAAATTGAAATTATGACAGTGCCACTAGTCGATTCATAAAATGTTGATTAGTCCTAGATTGCTTGTTCCTTGAAATTATGACAGTGCCACTAGTCGATTCAGTTAATTATGGAAACTAACCAGCTTGTCCTGGTGAACTGAACAAACCATACTATGTATTTTTGTTGCAGGGAAAGAGGCGAAAGATCGACCAGGACCTGGCGACCTGGCTAAATGACAAGATAGCAATCCAAAGGGAGAAGCAGAATTCCTAGAAACTGGCCTTTGACCAACTGCGCGCTGAAGTCGCGGTCCTTTCTAACAAGTGCCAGAAACTGAAGGAGTTAAATGCCGACTGGGCGAAGCTACACAGTGAAGGTCGCGCCTCGGCTCGGAAGCAGACGGAGATCATGAAAGGGATCTTGAAGGAAAATCGTATGGCTATGGACAAAATTCTCCAATCGATGACGGAGCGCTGGAACCTACAGCTGAAGCACGACATAGTACTGAAGGAGCTGGCCAATCTTAGGGAGGAAAACAGGCAGCTTCGAGCCAGGCTCGCTTGAACACAACATATGTCTATTTAGTACCGAACTGCCTGGTTTATCCTCTGAAGTGGTGATTTTGTAAGCGTGAACTTAACTCTATGTATGATATGTGTGTTCGTCTGAAATTAGTTTGCTCGAGGATTGAGTTTGGCTTAGTTCGGAAAGTGCAACTTCAAGTCTTACAATTAACTAGTTTCAGGCATTGGTACAACATAAACTATTCGTCTCAAATTTCCTTTATCCTCTATAGTCTATCCTTGTTCACCCTCGCGCGCCTTCTTCAGTTCCTTCAACAGATCCGCAATGCAGTACTCTAGCTTCTCCTTGTCTTCCCTGAGCTAATCCCTCTCCTTTTTTGCATTATGAATCAGCAACCTCTGACTATCCTGAAGCTTCTTTGCAGTTCCAACAACCAAGCTCCCATCGATTCCGTCAGTTAGCTCTGACTGCAAATTCTCGATTTCTTGTTCCAGCTCCTTATTTCGTACCGACAGCTTGTAATTTTTTTCAGCTGCATCACTTACATCAGTAAATCTCCCTGACCTTTCCAACTCATACATCTCCCATAACTGTGCCAAACATTTCTTAAGTGCATCTGGCCACTCAAGATCCACCCACTCTACTGCTTTACACACCGGGACAACCTAAAAACACACACACTATAGTGTTATGAACATGCATGATACATTTTACTACATGTCACAGTTGCACATAATGTAAACAAACCTGATTTGTACAGCCCAAAAACCTTCTCCCAGTGTTACTGCCTTCGAATGCAACATATCTCCTTAGTTTTAGCCCATGGTCACATGGCACTTCTCCATCGAGATCTAGGCCCTCCCATTCGGAGTCGTAGATCGTCCTTGGTACCTATAGGTAAACGCAAAGCTGAAATCAAACATGATTGCATGCACATATGGAGCTCAGATCGAGAGATTTACCATTGCCTAACCCTAGCCCGAGAAAATAGAGGAGCTCACATCGTGGAAGGAATACTCGATGTCGGAGAGAAGGCTGTCGCTGCTCGACTGGTCATCCTCGCTGTTCAAGGACAGCATGGCGAATGCGTCGTCGCAGGCGACGGCAACGGCGTCAGCATCGGAGAGAGAGAGAGAGAGAGAGAGAGAGAGCAACCCTTCTACCGCTGCAACAATGACTAAATTGGCATGTTACAATATTTTAATGGATACCATGCCCTTTCCCTGGATTACTGTCTCCTGCCTGATATGAATTCTCTTCACACATTCTCATTTCAAATATTAAACCTGCACTCCCTCCATCCCAATTTCATTGCCTAACGAAAACATACCAGTATATTACATCATCCAAAGAAACAAAATCATGTCAACTACAAGGTACTTATGCATCACTTCTTCAGTCATGGTTTCACAAAACATTACATTATAATCTCTCAACAAACATAACCACAACATGGTTTCACAAAACATCACATTACAATCTCTCAACAAACGTAATCACAGAAACAAGTATATTACATCAACTCAAGAAACAAAATCATGTTAACTACAAGGTACTTACACATCACTTGTCCTGTCATGGTTTTGCAAAACATTACATTACAGTCTCTCAACAAACAAAATAACAAAAACAAGTACAGTACATCATCTCAAGAAACATAATCATGTCAACTACAATGTATTTATGCATCACTAGTCCAGTCATGGTTTCACAAAACATTACATTACAATGTCCCAACAAACATAATAACAAAAACAAGTACGGTACGTCATCTTAAGAAATATAATCATGTCAACTACAATGTACTTATGTCTTATTACAACAACGATGGTTTCAGTGAGTGACATGTCCGAAAATCTCAACAGCTCGCACAGCATTATATCGCAATCTCTCAACAAACATAATCATAGAAGCACGCTCTAAACGCAACAGCAGTCAATATTACGAATACAGGCAGGGGAACCCCGTGGTCCATATGACAAGCCTAGGTTAGCAGCTCTCATCAGATCTTATCAATGTCAACCACCTCATTCTGTTCAGCCACTACAGGGGCATATACATCCACTATAACCTGTTCAACAACATCAGAAATGGTACCAAGGAAGAACACCTTCCTGGTTCACTTCTTTCGCCGCACAATCTGCATAAGATCTTCAGTATCCAAAACATCTATGAATTGCTACTTCTTATGGTGCCACCACCAGATTTTTGCCATCTGCTTAGGGCCAATACTTATTTGCTTACCGATCATCTCTCTCATTTCATCCAGAGTTATGTTTTTGGAATCGATAGTGATCTCCACAGTACATGGCGAAACTGGCTTATTAACTCCCTCATCAAGTTTTGCCATGTATGAATCCACCTCTATGCGTATACTGAACTTATCTAGATCGGCATCTATTGGTCCGTATTCTCTAGGAGCAGAAGCTCTGGCAGCAAGATCTCCAGCATCTGCATACATATCATCAATCATTGCTTCAACTTTCACCTTATGATCAGCTGCACAACACTCCCAAACCATCTGAAGCTCATGGGAGTGCTCAATTTGCTGATAGGTATCATTCATGTTGTGCCACACCAATTTTGTCCTCTCTCTAGAACCCAGGGAATTCTAGCGGCAAGCATATCTACCAGCTGCGAAACATACACAACCTCTTTGCAATTCACAAGAAGATGCACATCTTGCCCGAACACAACCCTCTCGCAACCAAAATCAAGCTTTGCAGTGTACTGCCGAACATGAACTGTGAACTCATATAGGTCCCTTGTATCAAAGCTGTGCCTAATTTGATTAAAAAGGAGGACATTTCAGTTCATTCGATTCTATTATGCCGTAACTAATCTACTTGCAAGATAAGGGACATATAAGAAAAATTCACCTCTCGCTCTTCTCCCGGGTTTTTTTCTTCGAGATCTGAGTGCTGCATCCGCCCATCGGAGCCGAACAATCCGCCGCCGACCTTGCTTTTCTCTTCAACCCGCTGCTCGTAGGTACCTTGGGAGTAGAATCCTTGCTGGCCTCCTCGCTAACCAGGGCTAAAGAACTCGCCGCTGCTACACGTTGAGCCCTAGACTTGGGCCCCGACGGACCCTTTTCAGTCGGCGACGTAGCTACAACCTTCGCCTTGCAAGACATGCTGGGCTGCCGCCGCTGGATTCAGTGTCGGGAGAGGGAGAAAAAAGGTCCTCCACCACCGGCAGATTTAGGGTCGGGGAAGGGAAGAAAAGGGACCGCCGCCGCCACAACAAGATTCAGTGTCGAGAGTTAGGGAAGTACAGTAATGGATTTGCCCCTACGACACGTGCATGGTGGCTAAGAAGAGTGACCGGCGAAGGAGGGGCACAACAAGAACTAGTGTAATGGAATATCCTAACTTGACGGGCGCGATTTGAAAATATTGGGTTTAGCCATCATTCACTTGAAAGACCCCTCTCAGCAATTGGCGCCCCAACTTTTCGAATCGCGGTGATAAAAATGAACTTGGGTACCGCGTTACGTGGCCACCCCAACTTTCGGGCCGCAAAATGATATTCTCACCACACTCGCCTTCGTGGATTTCTCTTAAGATTTCCACTCCTTCTTCCGGAGATACGCAGCACTGAAAGACCCTAGACACATGCCGCTTATAGAGCTCACCTTTAACTATAGTATAGGCTTTCGCTCGTCGGATAATCTGTCGGCTCAGAACCTCGTCTTTGGGTAATTTGCCATCTACCAGATAATCAAGGTAGGGTTGAGTCTAGCTAGGAATTACAGCCAGAACTGCTATTAGAGGTGAGTCGGATTTGGTCGAATATTCCTCATCCACTCCCTTTATTGAGGGAACTTTGAGGTGCTCTAAAAAAGCGCCATCCGGGACCTCTTTCCGTGCAGAGCCTATCCGAGATAGTGCATCTGCTTCCTCGTTTTCTGCTCGAGGGATGTGTTGAACCTCAAACCCTTCGAACGATTTAGATAAATCATCCACGACAGCTTTATATGCTGCCATGTGCTTATTTGCATTACAAATATCCGACACTTGCTGAGCAACAAGATCCGAATCTCCGTAACACATCAAACGTCGGATGCCGATATCCTTAGCAATCCGGATTCCATGTAGCAGTGCTTCATACTCGACAATATTATTTGTCGATGTGAAGTGGATCTGCAACACATATAGAAGTTTATCTCCTTGGGGTGATTTGAGCACCACGCCAGCCCCCGAGCCCCCACGGCGTTAGACCCATCAATATATAGGGTCCAATATTCCGACTCAGGGAGGGTCATATTCTCCTTTGTCTCTGTCCAATCAGCAACGAAGTCGGCAAGGATTTGGGATTTGATTGATGTCCGAGGTTTGTACTCAATATCGAAAGATGAGAGCTCTATGCCCCATTTGGCGACGCGTCCTGTGGCGTCACTGTTGTTGATTATATCTCTCATGGGAGCTGTGCTCACCACGGTAATTGGATGCTCCTGAAAATAATGTCGTAGCTTACGAGATGCTAAGAACACACCATAAGCCAGCTTTTGATAGTGCGGATACCGCTGTTTCGATTCTGTCAGGACCTTGCTGACAAAGTAAGTCGAACGCTGCACTAAGTGTTCTTGATTTTCCTCCGGTCTCTCCACTACCATAACGATACTGACGAATTTGTTTGTCACAGCAAGATAGAGCAACATCGGTTCCTGTGGCTCCGGTTCAGCAAGGATATGAGCAAATGAGAGTACTTTCTTCAGGTCTTGTAGTGAGGCTTCAGCTTCATTGGTCCACACAAAATCCTTGGTCTTTTTCAGGAGTTTGTATAATGGTGCGGCTCTTTCACCGAGCCGGCTTACAAACCGACTGACTGCAGCGATCCAACTAGTTAGTCTTTGTATGTCCTTTAGGCGAGTTGGCCTGGAAATATTGAGTATAGCCTTGATTTTGTCTCGGTTCACCTCTATGCCTCTTTGTGACACGATGAAACCTAACAATTTTCTGGCTGGAATTTCAAAGAAGCATTTCTTCGGATTAATCATTATGTTGTATGTTCGTAGATTGGCGAACGTTTCCTCCAAGTCGGAAATCAATGTTTCCTTCTCTTTGGACATCACCGCAATATCATCCACATATGCATGTACATTGCGTCCGAGTTGGTCATGGAGGCAACGCTGCATTGTGCGCTGGTACGTAGCTCCTGCGTTCTTCAGCCCAAAGGGCATCGTAACAAAACAGAAGGTTCCAAAGGGGGTTATGAATGAAGTTTTGACTTTGTCAGATTCCTTCATCCGGATTTGGTGATAACAGGAATATGTGTCGAGAAAACAGAGGAGTTCCGAGCCTGCTGTAGAATCGATAACTTGATCAATCCTAGGCAGAGCGAACAGATCTTTGGGACAAGCCTTGTTCAAGGCGGTATAATCAACACACATCCTTAAATCAGTGGTGTCCTTTTTAGAGACCATTACAGGATTGGCCGACCACTCAGTGTGGATGACCTCTTCTATGAATCCGGCTAACTCGAGCCATGCTAGTTCCTTAGCTATTGCCTTACGCTTTTCATCGCCGAAACATCATTAGGACTGTTTGATGGGTTTAGCATTCGGGTTTACATTTAAAGAGTGCTCGGCAAGTTCCCTAGTTACTCCGGTCATGTCAGATGGCTGCCATGCAAATATATCTTGATTTGCTTTGAGGAACTTGATGAGCACATTTTCCTATGCGCTATCTAGGCCTACGCCTATCTGGGTCACCTTGGAGGGGTCATCATCCTTCAACGGCGTCTTCTTCGTCTCTTCTGATGCCTTGAACTCCAGATTTGGCTTCATCACCTCCTTCTTTGTTGCGGGCATCTCGGACGGATCTATGCTCTTCTTGATCTTCTGGTACTCCTGGGCGTGCAGCATGGCTTCAGCAAAGGCGGCATTTCCATCCTCGCACTCTCGCGCTTTCTTCGGGTCTCCCCTGATGGTGATCACGCTGTTGGGACCTAGAATTTTCAGCATATTGTAAATGTAACACGGACGAGCCATAAAAGCCCAGTAAGCCGGACGTCTGAATATAGCGTGGTATGCGCTCTTGAACGGGACCACTTCGAAGGAAAGTGCCTCCGTCCGATAGTTCTTTGGAGTTCCAAAGGTAACATCCAAAGTGATTTCTCCCAGGGAATTTGCTTGTCTTCCTGGGACAACCCCGTGAAAGATCACAGAGCTATGGTTCAGCTGGGTCTCCGAGATCTTCATCTGGCATAGCGTTTCGACATACAGAATATTAATACTGCTGCCACTGTCCATGAGAGTCTTGGAGAGACCATAACCGTCAATAAGTGGATTGATGATTAAGGCGTATTTTCCTCGCCTATGCAACTTAGGCAGATGATCAGCGCGGTCAAATGTGATTAACACTTCTGACCAGTCCAAGAATTGGGGGATAGCCGGAACTGTTGCATTGAGCTCATGTAGCACTGCCTTTTTGACCTTTGCTGGTTGAGATCCGAGGAAGGTGACATAAGTGTCTTTCTTGGTCGGGAAATTTTTCTTCCCTTCCAGCTTGGGATTTGAAGCATCAGCTTCCTCCATGTCGGAATCTTCCTTGGTCTCTTTATCTTTTTCAGGATTCTTCTTTCCCTTCTTCCGCTTAGCTTTGTAGCCAGCAGTGTCATATCTTTTAATGTCGTCATTGAAACGACAGTCGGCGTTTGTGTGGGACGAGCCCCCATTGGCGTCTAAGTGATGCACACATGGGTTATTGGCAATGTCGGCCCAAGAGTAGGTTTTTCCGGGTTGCTGGTCTCCTCTACCCTGGACTATTGATGTCCCACGACCGCGGCCGCGGCCACCACCACGTCCTCCTCGTCCCCTAGACCCGAAAGTAGCAGTGACCACTGCCGTTTCCGCATTAGGTTTCTCTTCCGAGGTATTCTTGTGCTTCTAAGCTTGTTGCTTTGGTTGTTTTGCCGACTGTGGCACAGCCAGGGCGTTGAGTAATCCCTCTGCATCATCGTTAGCATCTGCATACTTGCTCGCTGTTTCTATCATCTCTTCCAAATCAGTGACCTTGTCACACTTCAAGCGATGACGTAGTAAACCAATTGGGAGACCTGCAATGAAAGCTTCAATCGCAGTTTGGTCATTTACTCCTTCACAGGAGTTCTTGGTGTCGATCCATCGTCCGAGATAATCCCGGCAAGTTTCTTCGGCTTTCTGGGTGCAACGCTGTAGGTCTCCGACCGTACAGGGCCTCTGGTATGTGCCTTTGAAATTCCGAAAGAACGCACTTTGCATGTCATACCAGTTGTGGATGGTGTTCTTCGGAAGTTCATTAAGCCATGACCGTGCCGTCTTCTGCAACATGAGTGGGAGATATTAGGTTGCGACCAGGCTGTTTCCGCCTTTGGCGATGCAGCAAGCTTGGAAGAAATCCTGTAGCCAAGTATCTGGCCGAGCTATACCGTCGTAGGCTTGAATATGTCTTGAGATAGCAAATCCTTCCGGGAATCTTATAGCTCTTATGCGTGGTTCGAAGCACTTTGGGACCACGTATATGTCATCATTTTCATAGCGCCGCTCTTCTATATGGGAGTTGATCCTGTGCCTTGCGTCATTCGGGGATAGAGATCGTCCCGAGTGTCGGATGTGGCTGCGGTGCCTTGGAGCCGGACTTCGGCTTCTGCCACCACCTCCTCCACCATGACAGCCTCCTTGGCCTCCTTGGGAGCCGTTGTGATGGCTACTTGGCGGAGAGGGTGGAGTAGATGGGTTATTTTCGGCTAATCGCCGGCCTCCATCCGGAGCGTCATTATTCCGGTTCCAGGGAGGGTCTTCATTGTGACGAGCCCCCTGCCGGCTTGTCTTGGCACGGTGTCCTTCGTTCCTTCGTCCGTCGTCCGGACGGCTTGTATGTCTAGGAGGTGGCATTCTTTGTCGGTCCTCCTCCCGACGTTACTCTTTATCTTCTTCCCTGCGGTCCTTCGACTCTCGCCGGGGAGGGTTCCTCGGATTCAGTGAAGCAATTTCCTCTTGCTCCGCAATTGGGTTAACGTTACGCCAGTCACGGGCAGCTTTGTGGTGCTGTCCTGAAGATCCGGTTCTTGAGTGGTTATCTTACCGACGGTCGGAACGATGTTGCTGTTCCGGCACACGTTGGGGTCTTACGTCAGCCCATGCCAGATCTGTGCGACATTGGTCGGAATCTGAGACCAGCTTTTGACTTCCGGACAGGGCGACCTTTTGCTGCTCCAGTCCTTTGTTGAGTAGTTTCATTCCCAACCGGATCTACTCCGGGCCTAGATTAGCCGATAGGATTTCCCGAGCCGCAACGGTGTTCTGTACTGGTGTTGGATACACCCAATCCCTATTGCTGTCGCGTCAAGGCATCCCAAGTTCTCCTCCGAAAAGGACTTTGTGAATCTGCGGAAAATGGTTGTCATCAGTATGACGTTTCTTAGTGTTCTGGTGTTGCCTGGAGTTGTACTTCTTCGCAGATGCCATGTGTTTATTTTCCTCCTCAATGTTTATGGCTTCATCGAGGAGTACTTGACGACGCGCTTCTAGGGCCTGTGCTCTCTCGTCCAGCTCTTTAGAAGTAAGTTCTGCAGCTGTAGGAATAGGTGTGGTTAATACAACGTCAATGAGTTTACACGCACCTTCAGTGATCACGTGTACATCCATCGACTCTGCTTTTTTGGGCTCGTCTGGGATAAGCGCTCCATCCGAGTCTTCCTCGTATTCCTCGACAATCACCTCCTCTGCTGGAGGGTCTTTCGCCGGGGTCTTGTTCTTCTTCTTTGCCTTGTTGGCAACGCTAGTAGCAAAGACGGCTTTGGGTCCGTTTCCCGGAGTCAAGCTCTGATCGGTACTTTTGGACATCTGGACCTCGGGTTTATCTCCGATTTCCATGTCATCCTGCGCTTTGGGAGAGTTTTCCCCGCATCCTTCATCCATGGCTTCTCCTTCCTCTGCAGCTTTGGAGTTATACTCCTCTTCATATTCCGCGGAGAACTTTCGGAAATCTGCTGACGTCATCGATTCATCCGAGGATGCGGGTACGTCGGCGTTTGTTCCGATCGCCTCCAGCACAGAGTCGGTGTTGTCTCTAGCATCGGCAGAGCCAGATCCGGATCCCACATATCCGACGAAGTGCGACGCGTGCCTCCTGAGATAGTTGCGGCTCTCGCGATCGGCCTCCTCGAAATGCCTGATGGTCTTGAGAATATCATTAATGCTTGCATCTTGCATCATCATGCGTCTTAGCGTGTATCTCAGGAAAGGCCTGTCTATCCCGGCGTCATCAGAGCCGGAACCAGTGTCGTTGCTATGCTCCTCCTAGATTTCGACTTCAGCGGGTGGGTTGATCTGGGTTTCAGCCTCTCCAGAGAGATCCACTCCAGATTCAACTTAGACCGCCAGGTCTGCTTCAGGCTCGGATTTCTCCACTATCTCCACAACTGGTGCGGGCTGGGTGGGATTAGGGTTTTCTAAGATCCGGAACTCTACCGCATCCGCAGACAAAGGGGATCCAGAGATTTCTTCTGCCTCTATCATCACCGCTGGGGTGGGTGGGGAAAGTTCAACAAAGCCGATGTAAACATCGATCTCGCCAAAAGACATGATGGTGTAGGCAGTCACAGCCTCCCTAGCCGGAATCCAGGTCTCGTTGAGAATGATGAGAGGGACGTCGCTGGCGTAGAGGATGCGATCGACGGCGATGGTCTCGCTGATTCCGATTCTTGCAGATTCCGCTCGGAACGCAGATCTGAAGCTCACTTGCCCCATGGTGGGCGCCAACTATCGTCGGATTGATGACAAGTACACCATGAGGGGGTCCTCGAGGCGTGCGGAAGAGAGGGGTGTGAGACGTACGGTGTTTCGGGACGGTGAGCACACAAGTTTACCTAGGTTCGAATCCGCCGGCTTTGGACGGATCCTACTCCTGCTAGCAATCCAGTAATACGGCAAAGCCGGAATATGGGTTACAAGGGTTCGCCTGTGCGAGTTGAGATTGTAGACTATTGGGTGCCCTAAAGGCTCTCCCTAGGACGGCTTATATAGATATCCGGCCTAGGGTTTACAGGAGAGATCTATCCGGCTACGACTAAGAGTTGGTTACAGAGTACATCTTGAACTACAAGTAACACTATGGATCTAAGTCGGTAAGTCTTCTGGGCCTTCCCGTCGCGTTGCTGTGTTCCGGCGGAGAGTCCGGCGGCCCTTCGTGGCGGATGAGCTCCTGGAGCCGCCGGTCAGCGAAGAACTGCTCCCAGAAGTGCAAGTTCCCTGGTGATACATCTATAACGTATCTATAATTTTTGATGGTTTTATGTTAATAATATGCTTTTGACACTCCTTTTTATATAAAGTTTGTGATTTATTTGGACTAACATATTAATAGTTGCAAAAGTGCACAATGTTCTTGTTTTACACTTTGATGTGTAGGAATTAACAAGAATACAAGTGGAAATCTTGTTGGAGTCAAATTGGGATTTTCCAGAAATCTGTCTCAGAACTCTTTTTTAAGATTGTCACGTTTCGGGTTGAAGACAGCGTCAAACAGAAAACGCTTCAACTACAAAGTTGTTGGAAATTTTGTGACAAACGTTATGGACAAAATTTTTAGCTGATTCCGAGTCCGGACAGGCCCGCTAGATCCGATTTACTGCAGCCCAAGATGGGGTAACGGGAATCCGAGAAGCTATATAAAGGGAGGAAACCTAATTCGGCCGAGACATCTCCACCCACAAATTTGCAGCCACCAAAGTCACGTTTTTGCCTCCCCCATGGATCCCATCTCCATGGGGGAGGGCTCCCATCTCCATGGGGGAGGGCTCCCAAGAAGCCATGAAGGAAGGGGGCTAAGGGGCAGTGCTCGCCCATGATACCGGCAGCGGGGAAGGAGTCCCCCGTGCCGCCGCCGACGCCCTCTTTACCATCTACACCGCCATCTCCATCACCTAATCCTCCTAGTATGCAGTGGTTCATCCTCCCACACACCTCTGTACCGTCCTATGTAAACATGGTGTTTGATGTTATAAGTTATAATCTTATGATCTATGTCATGTTTATGTAGTTTCTTTGTTCTTAGATTGAATGGTTGAACGTCTTTGGTTCATTAGAGTTGTATGTTGATATGGTACAGTCCTTTGGTATCCATTATATTTGTGCGCGCATGGATTAAACATCATAGGATTTGTAGTATGTGGAAAAGAAGTTCTGCCGGAGTGACAGAAACCTAAGGACGCGAACCGGAACGTTGCACGTATGGGAGTAAGAGGACCATTAAACTTAAGGCTATGGTTAGGGAAACCTTAATGCACTGTTAGTAGTTACGGATGTTTGCTAACAATCTAATCATATAGTACATGTAATTACAAGTAGTGAAGAGCATATATATCTAGCCTCTCCCACATAGAAAACTGCATCAAAGATAATGAACCTGATTTAATCACTAGTTAAACTTGGACAAAGCCACCACAATTACCACCACTATTCCACACTCATGGTTCTGTTAGTTTAGTGTATTTTATTGCTGCAGCAACTAACTTTACTTTCTTGTTATTTATTATCATGCAAAGCTATCTCTAGTACTCGTATTGTTGCTCTAGTTTTATTTTCTAGATAATGCAAATGTTTAGTGTGCGTAGAGTTGTATCAGTGGTTGATAGAACTTGAGAGAATATTTATCCTATCTTTATCTCCTCATTGGGTTCGACATTCTTACTTATCGAAAAGGCTACACACGATCCCCTATACTTGTGGGATATCAAGACCTTTTTGGCGCTGTTGCCGGGGAGCAATAGCGTGTGGGTGAATATTCTTGTGTGCACTTGTTTGCTTTATCTCTAAGTAATTTTTACTTTCAGTTTTAAGTTGTTCTCTATCTTAGTATGGATAGAGAATGCGAACTACAAACAATATAGTTGTACTTATTACCTAAAAACGTTTTTAAAAAGGAAAGTGATCGAAAAGATGAGTAATGGTTAAGTGGGGGTCGACCTTGAACACTTGTGTTCATGCCTATGAAACCAAAAAAAATCTTCCCATGGAAGCTTTTTAGTTAAAAACTTATATATATCAAAAATACTTGAATCTTGCTTCTATGCCTAGCCGAAAGGCGTTAAAGAAAAGCACAATTGGGAGATAACCCAAATTATTTTTACTTTCGGTAAATTTTTTTTGAGTCTTGGAAGTTATTGCCTCAGTAATAACCTCTCCTTATCCTTTTTGTGTGGTTTTTGTGCCAAGAATAACCTCTAATGAGAGAGAAGTAAGACTTGGGAAAGTTATTGTCCCGAAATAGATTTTTGTGCTTCACTGTGAAAAATCATGAACAATCCATGTATGTCGGATTGAGCTGTAATTTTTTGTGCTTATGCCCCAGGTTTTTATCTAACTTTAGCTGGTTTAGCACTTTTCAATTTGAGCAACAGAAGGTCTTCTACAAAATCGTTTTTTACCTACTGGTCTGTTTTGACAGATTTCTGCTATTATTTGCATTTTTCTCTTACTCTCTTTCTCTTTGAGTTCTCTTTGATCACTTGAGCTTTTAGAAGGAATTGCTACAGTATCTTGTGTTTTAATGGAAGTTTTACTTGTGTTGAAACTAAACCCAAAGACTTATTATCTTGAATACACTAATGTTGCTAATGAAGATTGTGTGAAGTTTTGTATGAAGGAAATTTTCAAGTGTAGGGAAGAATAATATGATGAGATGAAGAATGGAAAAAATCTCAAGCTTGGGGATGCCACTCGTGTCACCCTAAGAAATATTCAAGAAGTACAAGTGTCAAAGCTTGGGGATTCCCAAGGCATCCCCTTCTTCATCAATAAAAATCTCAGGTTTTCTCCCAAAACACTTCATTTTTTGTTTCATGCACGATTGTGTTGTTCTTGGAGTGTCTTTATTTTTGTTTTGTTTGGTTTGCTTAAATAAATTGGTTGGACCCTGCATTCATACATTGTTTCAAATAAGTTGATTGGTGTTGGAAAAGAGTAGGAAACTTAATGCTTATAAGTGGTACAAAAGGAGCTTGTCTTAACTGTGGGCCTAGACTTTATCATGTCATGTTGGATGTTGCTTTGACTTTATACTTAGTGATTATTGTTGTAGCATGACTTGTTCCAAACAATTGAGATTGCTTAATGTGCTTTAAAAGAATCATGCATTGTTTTAGCATACCAAAGCATAATATTGTGGTATTCTCCTTTGATGCTTTATTTGGGTTGACTTGGCACATGCTTACACCATGTTAAGACTATGAACCAGTCACCTTAGCCTCTATGATCATTTAGTTTTCGACTTGTAATATCACTTTATGCTTTAATTAATAATGTTTTGTCGTTTTGCATGATTATGGCCATTATTGCTCTCTTAATTGGTCGCCCCGAGTCTTCTGCTAGCCTCTACATGTACCAAGTGTGAGTTCCACGCATGCATCCAACCTCCAAGAAAACCAAGTTATTCCAAAGAGTACACTATAAATTCCTATGCATGGTGTGTTACACCATTCCAAGTATATTCATGCTTTTATCTACCTTCCAAATTAAACCTGTTATGTGAAAATTAGTGATTAAAGCTCTCACAAACTTGATGGCACACTTTACTTTCTTGCACTTAATAAACTTGAACCATTATGTCCATGTATGTTGCTTATATGCTTGCGCTTTATAAGTTGTAAATTAGCAGAACCATGTACCATGGGGAACGCTTTCAACATTGCACTTATTATTCATTTGATATCATGTTCTTTTATTTATGGATCCTGGCGGTGTGAAATAAAAGAGGAGCTTGTAATCTCATGGAGTTTGTATGTGTGTTAGAGAAATGCCTAGGCAGCTAGCCTAAGCCATGCCTAATCATGGTGCAAACTTGCAGCATAACCATAGTAAGCATTCTGTGAAGAATCCTCAATAAAAACCTATGCAAATAGCAAATAAAAAGATCGCTGAGATGCTTATTGTCTGTTGCCTTGTCACTTTGATATGGGATAGCTCCTATGTCATGGGGCAAGGCGTACCCCGTTGGCGGTTCTCCATGATACACATGTACTTACAATGATAAGAACTTACTCATGACTAAAGTTGAGTAGCATGAGGTTCGATACTCGTAAGCAAGGGGCATGCGATTTTCAACTTATAACTTGTCAAGCATATCCTCATATTTGTGTCACTTTAACCTTAATCACCTCAAGATGCTTATGATAGGGGAAATGAGGGCTGAAAGCTAGTAAGTACCATAATTTTTGGAAGCTCTTTATGAAACTTGAAACCCATGCTTCCCTCTGTGAAGGGCCTTTATTTTTTACTTTTATGTTGAGTCTCCATCTTCTATCTTTATCCACCAATTGAGAGAGCATAGTGGCCATTCTTAGTTTAATGTGCATTGTCCCAAAACTTGTTGATTGATTCATAACTTTGATATTTCTTGTTCTTAAATTATTTGTATCTAGTCACCCTTATGAACTTTGAAGGTGTTCTATGCATTTATGTTTTGCTATACCATGAGGGACAAGCTGAATACCACTCTTATTATGTTTTCTATATGTGAAATAAACAAACATCTTTTAATGCATTGTTATTCATGATCTTTTGTTTGTACCTTTTCATTTACAACATAGTTGCTATGTCTTATTGTTAGAACTCTATTTTTCATGTTCATGTTTAGAGTACCCTTATACTAGCTATCAATGCTTTTATAATAATGATGATCAAGATTGTGTTTGCTGCATGTCACCTTAAAAATTATGTTGTTTTTATCGTTTACCTACTCGAGGACGAGCATGAACTAAGCTTGGGGATGTTGATACGTCCATAACGTATCTATAATTTTTGATGGTTTTATGCTAATAATATGCTTTTGATACTCCTTTTTATATAAAGTTTATGATTTATTTGGACTAACCCACTAATAGTTCCAAAAGTGCACAATGTTCTTGTTTTACACTTTGATGTGTAGGAATTAACAAGAATACAAGTGGAAACCTTGTTAGAGTCAAATTGGGATTTTCCAGAAATCTGTCTCAGACCTCTTTTTTAATACGGTCACGTTTCGGGTCGAAGACAGCGTCAAAAGGAAAACTCTTCAACTACAAAGTTGTTGAAAATTTTGCAACAAACGTTCTGGACATAAAATTTAGCTGATTCTGAGTCTGGACGGGCCTGGTAGGCCCGATTTACTGCAACCCAAGATGGGGTAACAGAAATCCAAGAAGCTATATAAGGGAGGAAACCTAATTCGGCCGAGACATCTCCATCCACGAATTTGCAGCCACCAAAGCCACGTTTTTTACTCCCCCATGGATCCCATCTCCATGGGGGAGGGCTCCCAAGAAGCCATGAAGGAAGGGGCTAAGGGGAAGTGCTCCTCCATGATACAGGCGACTGGGAAGGAGTCCCCCGAGCCGCCACCGGCGCCGCGCCCTCTTCACCATCTACACCGCCATCTCCATCACCTAATCCTCCTAGTATGCAGTGGTTCATCCTCCCACACACTCTGTACCGTCCTATGTAAACATGGTGTTTGATGCTATAAGTTATAATCTTATGATCTATGTCATGTCTGTGTAGTTTCTTTGTTCTTAGATTGAATGGTTGAGCGTCTTTGGTTCATTAGAGTTGTATGTTGATATGGTATAGTCCTTTGGTGTCTATTATATTTGTGCGCGCATGGATTAAACATCATAGAGTTTGTAGTATGTGTAAAAGAAGTTCTGCTGGAGTCACAGAAACCTAAGGACGCGAACCGGAACGTTGCACGTATGGGAGTAAGAGGACCATTAAACTTAAGTCTATGGTTGGGGAAACCTTAATGCATTTTTAGTAGTTATGGATGTTTGCTAACAATCCAATCATATAGTACATGTAATTGCAAGTAGTGAAGCGCATGTATATCTAGCCTCTCCCACATAGAAAACTGCATCGAAGACAATGAACCTGATTTATTCGCTAATTAAACTTGGAAAAAGCCACCAAAATTACCACCATTATTCCACATTCGTGGTTCTATTAGTTTAGTGTATTTTATTGCTGCAGCAACTAACTTTAATTTCTTGTTATTTATTATCATGCAAAGCTATCTCTAGTACTCGTATTGTTGCTCTAGTTTTATTTCCTAGATAATGCAAATGTTTAGTGTGTGTAGAGTTGTATCAGTGGTTGATAGAACTTGAGAGAACATTTATCCTACCTTTAGCTCCTCATTGGGTTCGACATTCTTACTTATCTAAAAGACTACACATGATCCCCTATACTTGTGGGATATCACCCGTATCCTCGGCGAGATCGGGGTCGTCCATGGCCTCTATTGCGGCCTCAATCTCCTCGGCCATCTCCTCGCCGGCCGGCACTGGCGGCACTAGGACCCCGTAGAGGCTGAGCTTCCAGTCGGCCGGGACCCAGGTGTCCGATGGCGCCATGTAGCCCGCATTGTGGAGGAGCCGGGTCTCCCACGGCTGGAGTGTGCGGCGACCAAAACCATTCGTCGTCGCGGGATCGCCGTGGAATCTCTCGTCCATGGTAGGAAAGTGGGGAGAGGGGAAGGCTTCACCGGAGTGTGGTGTTTGCCGGAGTTGGAGGGGGCCGCGAGAGTGTGGATGGAGCCAGCCGGGCGTACGTTATATCGACCGAGATGGGCGGCGAGGGCGGGAGGGGTGTAGCAACGAGGGCGGGAAAAGGGGAAGCAGCGGGAAGTTAATGCCCGCCGGTCCTTTGCGGGAGCCGAGGCGATGGTGGCGCGCCATTACGGTGACGCCTGGCCAACGAGACCGGTGGTTAATGCCCGGCGGTCCTTCGTGGTGTTTTGATGCGGGAGGATGAGGACGACTCGGCTTCAGCCGATGACTGGGCAGGTCCCCTTGGCGAATGCCGCTTTTCCCGCTGAATTCACTTCGTCCGGTGTTCCCAGCACATTCCCGTCGCCCCAGGAACGGCCTGTGAAGGCCAGACGTATTTTGGGCTAAATCCGGATGAAACCGGGGTCCTGGGAACGCGACTGGACCAAATTTCGGCATCCGGACCAAAAATACACCCTGAGAACGGCGTGCTGGGAAGCCAAGTGGAGATGCTCTGAGGACCATGTGGCCTGACCCGATCAAAGAGAAGACCCAGATGAACTAGGCAGATATCCTCTAAATCGAAATACGAAGAGCATATATACCCAACGGAGGCCCCAAAATGAGTTATTCGTCTCTAGCTGATTCTCTAAAATGGTTTTAAAGTTTTATTTGGGCATATCTCTATCTCTCGTATACAACAAAGTGTTTAATATTTTTTATAAAGAGACTTTTATATTACTTAAAGAGTTTTAAGCATTACCACTGGCATCTGTATAAATACGATGCACACAGCCAAATTTAACACTTTCTTTTGAAACATATCTTTTAAAGTCTTCTTTACTATTTAAAGTCTTCCTTGCGAGTCTGAGAGAGACCCTCAAAGGCGGCGCTAAAACCCATCTAGGGTTCCTTCCCTCCGCCGACGACGCCACCGGTTCGTCCCGTCTCCGGAAGCCTTAGGGCCTTATAGGCGTGGCAGACCACGGCCTCTCACCGGCGGGAGGTCTCTTTGTTTTGTGTAGACAGTTTTCTAATCTTCTTCAGGATGTTGAGGCGGCGGCTACGTCTTGAAGTCAGAATAAAGTCATCCTCGTCCTATCCTCGCTCCATTGGTGCGTCTAGCATCGATGGAGGACGCGTGGAGTCATGTGTCTGACGGATCTCTTAGGATCCGGTCGTTTTTCATATTCATTGGTGTGATCTGAGATCAGTCTCTTCTGATCTACGTTTGTCATCTTCATCGATTGTTGCTGCTCTGGTGCGTTGATCCTTTGGGCCTTAGCACGCCGACTTTTTGTTTGTCTACTACAACAAGCTCTACTACGACAAGCTTTGTTCGTCTCCGGTGATGGAGGGGTGAGGACGGCGGCGTGCCTTCGGCTCGTGCTAGTGTTTGTAGTCGTCGCTAGGTGGTCCAATGACCTACTTGTAATTTTCATTACTTTTAGGACTCCATGTACTGATGTTGATGATTATTAATAGATTGGTGGAATTTTGCAAAAAAAAGTCTTCCTTGCAAAAAAAAGTCTTCTTTACTATTTATGTTTGTTTTCCTTTTGTTGTTTGATCTACTCTCTTGGTTGAAGCATGCATAATTGTTATGTTTTCCTCGTCCTGCTCCATTTGCTTCATCCTGAGCTTATCTAGCTTACTTCTCTAGATCATTAGTATATCATAATTGCAATATGGTGGAGCGCCACTTGCTTCTTCTTAGCATCACCACCATGGCGCTTTGAAGAAGAAAACAGGGCTTCGCCTGCCTTCGAATTCCAACTATCGAAGTAGGCCTTATTGAAGGAGGTGCCCGGTGCCTACTCCGCCACCGCACTCGACTCCCTCCATAGGAGCACCATGATGACGAGAAGAGCAGCCGTGCAGAGCAAGGTCTAGCCCAAGAACCCTGGCTCCAAAATCTGAGTGCATACCTTATTAGGAGGGATGCGTGACTCCTGCTTCCACCCTTGCATCGCCGCCTGCCACTAGCGGGATGTAGCGAGGTCGAGGAGACCCATGGCATAGTAGATCTAGTCACCGAGGTCCACTATCCTACCCTCAAACTCCATATAGGAAAATCCTAACCAAAAACTACAGTTAAACCTAGATCTGATGCCATCCCTTCGCCCTCTGTGCACAGCAACATCGAAGGGAGAAGCTCGAGTCCAGCCCGGAAAGATAGTGGAGAGGATTAGAGATGGGGGAGTTCGAGAGAGAGGGAGAGAGCGAAGGGGAGATATCTCGATCTTCCAAGCATCTCCCTTGCTAAAAATGTGGATGGTTTTGTTTGATACTACGAGAGCAACATAGAACATTTACCTCCTCTCAATATGCCAGCATGAACAATAAATGGTGGGGTTGTTCCAATCTTGATTAAAAAAGTGAAGAAACCTGAATATTTGCATGTTTTTCTCTAAAGATGAATATATATTCATATTTTGTTCTTTCATTATGATATGGTCTGTTATATCTACTTCCTTTAATATACAAGTTGGAGGTAGCTATGAATCCGTTGTCAGGTTCTAGGTAGCTAACAAAAAACATGAAGCCTTAAACTCCGTTTTGTACAAACAACTTTTTATTCCACATTAGTTAGTTGATCTAGAATTGTGTGATGCTTGAACATGAGTGAAGACTTGTGAAGCTGCTGACATGGCCATGAAGCACTTGGGCCTGCGTGCCCCACAACTTCCAACAGGTCCGGAGACCAAGGATCAACCTCATTCGCCCGAGACAAAGAAAACCACGTGGCAAGGGACATGGACCACTCCAATGTATATCACATTCTTCATCCCGCCTAGGTTTTTTAATGGGAAAGAGCCCGAAGGCCCTAGAAGATGCATTATTCAATTCAGTGGGTGCAAAGTACAAGAAGGTCCTTATTACATGGGGTAGCCACGGCAATGTCCATGGTTGATGCACTTGGGTTTCAGGAAGAAGGAGTGTGCTAGTGACTTCGTTGGCTAGCAAACAACATGGGGACACGACTTACCCAAGCTTGGGCCCTAGGAGGGTAATACCCTACTTCCTACTTATCTGCTCTTGATTGATGTTGATGAAGTTTACTATGGGATCCGCAGATCAACAGTCTAAGAGTCCCTGTTATGCATACATTTTACGTTCCCATGATCAGTGATCCATGAGCATGACTGACAAGTATCATTGCAACATCCATAATATAGCGAAAACAAGACTTACATTGATGCCATTATGGCTATGTCAAACATTAGCAGTGAAACTTCATCGATCGTTGAGCCTAATTCATGCCTTAACCCTAAAGGCAGCAGACTGCGGGGGGGGGGGGGGGGCTAGCTCGCAAATGCGTCACCGTAACCTTTTCATCCTCCAAGATTCTGAAAGTCTGCCCAAGTAAATAGCTAGGGGAAACACTAATGAGTACTCGCAAACCACCAAGATAAGGTAAACAAGATTATCCAATTTAGCTATGGCGAGATAGCTCTAACTATGGTTTTCTTTTGAAAAGCCTGGTTTCTCTTGTAGATATGGCATCTCTATATCTTTGTTGAAAAAGAGATTTTTTGAAAGCATGTCTCCTTTTTAAAAGCTATACATATCCATATCCTTGTTGAAAACCTTTTAGCGGAAAAAACCCTTTTAAAACATCTTCGACCATCCCTCGTAAAAACCAAAACCTCAATCTCAGGTCATCCCATGACCACATCACTTCCTTTGATCTTTCCATGAACTTCATTTGGGTCCTCCTAGCAATCACCTTTCCAACCGTCTTTGACCATGGACACGGCTATTCGAATAGACTATACTCTGCAGAGTTTGTGCACTTTCCCAACAAGAATCAATACATCTATCGGGATTCAACCATGTCCCGTTACACATGGTACACGAGGGTTCATATATTCAAACATAACCTTTCATTTATCAACCCTATCAAGGACACCTTTCCCTCTTGGGTTTGTTCTCCCCGGGACGAGTACACCATGGCATATATGCCAAACTTCCTTATGTATTACCATGATAGGTAATCCTGTACTAGCCTATCATTTATAATCCTTCCTTCCGCACTTCCTAAATCGTACTGTCCGTAGGAGACCCAATTGTTGCGCTCAGCCCTTGTCACATCGGCTAACCCCAGGCCATAGCACTTCTATGGGAAATCCAAGTTTCCAGGGATTTCTACCCTATAGAATTTTGTAGGGGCTTCCCATGCTAAGGAGAACAAACTACGAGTTAAGCCCCATCTCACGGGGGTAATGTGGTTGCACGGGTAAGTTGTTCCAGTAAAGGCATAGAGCATACCTTCTTCTTCTCAAGTCCATCATACTCACTTCTCAACATCACCTTTTCTCCTTTTAAGACATCCACTTGGAAATGATGCCCTTCCCAAGGGTTTTACAAAACATTTCCAAAACCTTTAGTAGCAGGGTAATCCCCAAAACAGTTTTGTTTCCAAGATCCGAGGTTTCCAACGAGGTAAGATGCTAACCATCATACACTTGGTCTAAGGGGATGGTAGATATCAACAAGGTGGGTGTCCTATGGGACATCGGGTCATAACTTGGAGGGGCCAAGTTACTAGCACAGTAGTATTAAAACAAAACATGCAGGTAGTAATGAAGTTTATAAAGAAGATATAAAACAGATACATAAAACGGACTAGGACAAGTATCGGAATTCAGGAAGGGTTGCTTGCCTATGATCAGCAATATGTCCCTGGAATTCTTCTTAGATAAACAATAATAATAAGATGACTCCTTCTTGACGTCAACACAATCACAGTAGATGTCACCGAGCATACATGCAAACAAGCAAGGTACCACGATCAAGGCAAGGCAACAAGCATTAGTACTATATAGCAAACAAGTAGGCAAGGCATCAATACACTTTAGTAGGTCTTGATAACTTGAGTTCATAGCAATTGTATTTATCTTATTTGCACTTGTAAAACTTCCTTTATGATTTAAATGTGAAAATACTACTTAATGAGGGGGGTTTAAGCCAAGGCCAAGTTATTTATGACACAAGTGTACAAAAATGATATCAATAGATAGGTATTGACATAACAAAGCCACCAAAAGTGGTTTCATTATTTTAGCATTTTTATTGATTCAGTTATGAATTTTCTAGTGAGATAAACCCCTGTTTTGGTAGTTAAATCACCAGAAAAGATATGTAAGTCAAAAAATATTTCTTCTTAGGGTTGGGAGGAAATTTGAGTACTGGTTCACTGGAAGTTGGTTTCACTTCAAAATAATTACCAGAATGCCCTTGGGAAAATCCCAAAGTTGGTTTTGCAAGTTGTTTTTGTCTTTTTCACCAGATTTAATTTGTAGATCCTTTTGGTATGAAACCAAGGAAAATGTGTAGGAATTACAAATACCTTCTAGTAGGATTTTTATTCACCATTTTTAGAGTTGCATAACTCCTGAAGTGATTTGTCTAGTGAAACAACCCCATGCATACTAGTTTAATTCACTAAAAATCCTTAGACGCTCAATAAATCTTGAAACTCCAGGACAAGGTAGATCTAGAGGTGCATGTGTACTGTGAGTTAGAATCAAGTCAAAACCTTATAAATTTTGACTTGTAGAATTTATTAAAGTCAGATTTGAATTATTTTTGTTATTTTTACGATAGTAAAATTGTAGAGATTTTGCGTGTGGGGCTAAGGTGACATGCAAGGTATCACAGGTACCTCACAGTACTAAGTGGTTTCATCACCATTAGGTTTACCAAACTCCTTGGAATAATTATTTAGTGAAAATGGCCTATTTTATCATTTTAATTTGTAGAAAAGATCTAAATAATATTTGGGTCCAAATCTTGCTCTACATGTTGGAGACAACATGCCTATAGACACGGAAATTTATATCTGGGGTTTCCATGCATTTTCTATTTTGTTTGGATTTAAACCAATCAACAAAAATAGATCTGGAAAAATATACAGAGGAAAAAGGCAAGGGCAGCCGGGCCAGATCTGAGGGGACTGGGCCACACTACGTCGGGCCAGCCCACTCGGCACCACGGATGCGCGTAGGAACCGTAGTTACAAAGGCCTGGGGTGGGGCCCACCCATCTGAGGCTACTAGTGGCAGAAGTGGTATTGGACATTGTTGGCCATCAGATCTAAATGAGATCGATGGCCGCAAGCCGTCTCCTACCTCCTGATATGGTCAGTGGGGCAAAACCCTAGCTAGGTCAAATAAGCACGGGGAGCTCACCAGGGGGCTCGCCGATGATGAAGAAAGGGCAGAGGGGAGGCAATGCTTCAAGCCGCGCAAAAAGAGGGGCAGCACTATAGGGTTTGATGCTGGGAGGAGACTGACGTGATGACGCCTGCGACGACCACCATGGGAACTCATCAGCATCGACAATAGGGGCCTTCCTAAATAGGAAAAAGGGTATGGTTAGAAAGAACTTCCCAGGGCGAGAACATGCAGAGAGGAGGAGAAGGGAGAACATGTATCACTGGTAAACCTCCACGCAAGCTCACTGCACCGAGGTGGTTTTCTCCATCTCTGGAGATACAGAGAGGGAGGGAAACCTAGGGAGCCTGGGGGAGGAGAGTGGTGAGGTATGGGGGTGGAATAGGCTCAGAGGGGAGGACTGGGGTCTCTAGTGGCATTATAAACCCGCGGGAGTGGTCTAGGGTAGACCATGTCCATGCGAACAAAGAAGAGGGGGAGGATGGCATTGGTTGGCTAGGAGGGGCAGTGGAGATCATGCAAATGAGGTCAATTATTACATATAGAGGGGTGTTGGTGCTGTGTGCTACAGGTTTGCTGCTCCACTTGTACTTTATCCAAGAAAATAAAATGGAGAGGGAGGGGATCTAGGGCATCTAGGGCTGCAACCGGTGGTTAGAAAGGGTGGTGGGTAGGTCCTAGTTCGAGCAGAGAGGTAGAGGAGGGATGCTGCAGCTCTTGTCCCCTTTAAAGAACAAGATATGCAAGGCTAGACTTTAATAGCTACTTCCTCATGGCCAAGCATTAGAGGACAAGGATGAGGGTGATGCTATAGTGATGTGCTACAATAGCACGACTAGATAAGAGAGAGAGGGTGCAGTGGTGATTAAACCAAGGGCTTGCGAATTTTTGTTGATTTTACAAAGCGTTATTAGAAGAGATACTATTGTTTTAATTTTAATTCCTCCCAAGGACTCACATGTTTAAGTGATGAGGGTGGATGGATGATGTTGGACGGGATCAAGGTTGAGTGGGGAGTGAGTGGATATTACTAGGTTAAGTTTGAAAGGAATTCAAATTAAGAATTTGAAGTTTGGTCGATGTGGGTGATCTAGGTTTTTAATATCTTCATACCAACTTAAGCATGCTAGAATAGTTGGCTCATAGCTTCACTTGGTTCATGGAGCAAATGGATGGAGAGACCAAGTGATATAGATCGTCCTGGTACAGAGAGTTGATCTTGAGCATGATTGAGTGCTCCTAGAATTGATGCCAAACTTTGTTGAAAATAAGGGAGTCGAAATATATTATCATCTTGCCTCCAAAACCATGTTGGTTTAAGAAGTACAAGACTCTAATTGGAACAAGGGAAGTATGGGTTTATAGACAAGATTGAGTACATCACAACCATGCAAGGAGTTGGCCAAGCAAAGGTGGAATGGAGTTGGGAGCTTCTATCAAAGTACGCATGTTGAAACTATTGGGTTCGTAGCATAGAAAACCAAAAATTTCCTACGATATGACAACTAAGCACCAAGATCTATCTACCTATATACAATCAATGGGTGGATATATATCCATAGATAGCTTGACCTTGAATACCGAAAAGCTTTGTTAACGAAATCTGGTTTCATGGATGATGTAGTCGTACACTTCCTGATCTTAAGATCGAGTTGAAGTCCAGCGCCACAAAGTAGCTACGCATCCGTGATCGCACACACGTCCAACACCCCAAAAACCTCTGAATCCTTGCTCCAACAAAGCAGCAGAAGAACCATATCCTTCTAGAGAAACTAGCAAGAACATGTACTTCGCTAATCTGAAGCCATGGGAAATTTACTAGAGGGGGAGAGAGGTCCTTCATGAGGAGGTGTGAGAAGAGAGGAGGAGGATACCTCCTTTTATAGGGGAGGGGGATGCCCCCATGCCATGGCAGGTGGCCATGGTGGACTCCCCCACCTCTCCCTCATTCATGCGAGCGGAGCTTCCACTAAGTATTCCCACATCATTCCATCTCCACTCAAAGTTGCATTAATTTTCCACCAGGATTAATGCATCTTTCATTTAATAAAATAATTTTATTTATTTTATTAAGAATTTTGTTAATTACTTTAATTAACAAACATCTGCATTAAACCCCTTACAATACTTCGATATCACATCTGAAACCATTTTCAGCAATTTGACTCAAACAATTCCGGTGTCCATCGAAATAATCTTAGTGCTTTCAAATCCTTTCGCTGGTATTATATCTGCTCCATTTGGTGTAGGTATACCTTAAGTGTGTCAACCTACGATTCGTGAATAATGAAGACATGATCGAGACCCCTCTCCAATCAATAATTAGTAGAAGGACCTAGAGATTCATACTAACTCCCACACATTCAATGATGACTCTAGTGACCGTGAGAACCTTTGACGTCGTAACTAAATCTCTTTGTCTTTCGATATATTACATGTTCGATATTTGATCATCGGTATCCTATACCTAGTTTGATCTCATTACCGACAAGTACTCTTTTCTCGTTCCCTTGATATAACATTCTTTGTGATCTTATCACTTGCTTGCAAGGTGTGTCAATGTGATATCACCAAGAGGGCCCTGGGTATATCTCTCAGTCATCAGGATGGACGAATCCCACTCCTAATCCATGAGCCTCAACATAACACTTTGAGAGTACCCCAAACCCACCTTTATACTCACCCTGTTACGATGTGACGTTTGATGTATCCAAATTACTCTTTCGGTGTTAGCAATTAACATAATATCATGGTCTAAGGATTAGGGTTACTCCGCATGATGTTATAGCAATGTAAACATAATGACTACTATACTTTGGGTGAATGTTCATCACATCATTCCACTAAAGTTGTGACCTCTTTATTAACAACATCCACTGTCATGATCAGGAAACATTGATCATGTTGTTATCCAACAAGCTAGTTTGAATGAGAGGCATAACTAGGAACTCTTATTTCTTTATTAAATACACATGTATTAACGTTTCCTATTAATATAATTATAGCATTAGAAATAAACATTTATCATAAACATGGAATAAGATAATAACTACTTTATTATTGTCTCTCGGGCATATTCCCTTCAGTCTCTCACTTGCACTAGAGTCAATAATCTAGTTTGAAAAACTCACGCATTCAATAACTATGGATTTCTGGTGTTGTATATATGCGTTTTCTTGTGGTAAACCTAATCTCCAGATCCAATACTTTCAGGTCCATGAGTATTTGCATGTCTTTGCGTCTCTATGTATCACTCATTCTCAAAATGAGATGGCATTGTATAAATTTAGTCCTTTGGTGAGACCTTTAGTTTCTTTGGGTTAAAACAAGTTGTTATTATTGTCATACAATATATCTTCATAGTACTATCCCACTATGGACCACACCTAGTTTGATAACAAACTACTTAACACAAATGCCCTCCTTTGCTGCTACTATAGCAATCATATACTTAGTCTTTTGTTGTAGTATCCATCACAATTTAAATGTCTTAACTTCGGAACTCATCCAAATCCATCATGGAACTTCCTTTCCAGTACATTGTGCCACCCATAGTCTAAATTGAGATAAAATTAATGTGTATCTTGTGACAAAACTAGTATGAATGTAACACTTTAAAATGAAGTATTTGTAACTATTTACAATAAACTATTTTCACCTCATAACATATTCATAGTTCTTCCAAAGCTCATAAGAATATCCTTACGATTGTCCCATGATCATCTTCCACCTTTATACTCACCCTGTTACGGCGTGACATTTGATGTTATCAAATTACTCTTTCGGTGTTAGCAATTAACATAATCTCATGGTCTAAGGATTAGGGTTACTGCGCATGATGTTATATCAATGTAAACATAATGACTACTATATTTTGGGTGAATGTTCATCACATCATTCCACTAAAGTTGTGATCTCATTATTAATAACATCCACTGTCATGATTAGGAAACATTGATCATGGTGTTAACCAACAAGCTAGTTTGAGTGAGAGGCATAACTAGGAACTCTTATTTCATTATTAAACACACATGTATTAACGTTTCCTATTAATACAATTATAGCATGAGAAATAAACATTTATCATAAACATTGAATAAGATAATAACTACTTTATTATTGTCTCTCAGGCATATTCCCTTTAGTCTCTCACTTGTACTAGAGTTAATAATCTAGTTTGAAAAACTTGCGCATTCAATGCCTATGGCTTTCTGGTGTTGTATATATGCGTTTTCTTGTGGTAAACCTAATCTTTGGATCTAATACTTTCAGGTCTGTGTGTATTTGCATGTCTTTGCATCTCTACGTATCACTCATTCTCAAAATGAGATGGCATTGTATAAATTTAGTCCTTTGGTGAGACCTTTAGTTTCTTTGGGTTAAAACATGTTGTTATTATTGTCATACAATATACCTTCATAGTACTAGCCCACTATGAACCACACCTAGTTTGATAACAAACTACTTAACACAAATTCCCTCCTTTGCTGCTACTATAGCAGTCATATACTCAGTCTTTTGTTGTAGTATCCGTCACAATTTAAATGTCTTAACTTTGGAACTCATCCAAATCCATCATGGAACTTCCTTTCCATTACATTGTGCCACCCATAGTCTAAATTGAGATAAATTAATGTGTATCTTGTGAAAAAACTAGTATCAATGTAACACTTTAAAATGAACTATTTGTAACTATTTACAATAAACTATTTTCACCTCAAAACATATTCATAGTTCTTCCAAAGCTCATAAGAATATCCTTACGACCGTCCCATGATCATCTCCCACCTTTATACTCACCCTGTTACGGCGTGACGTTTGATTTTATCAAATTACTCTTTCAGTGTTAGCAATTAACATAATCTCATGGTCTAAGGATTATGGTTACTCCGCATGATGTAATAGCAATGTAAACATAATGACTACTATACTTTGGGTGAATGTTCATCACATCATTCCACTAAAGTTGTGACCTAATTATTAACAACATCCACTGTCATGATCAGGAAACATTGATCACGTTGTTAACCAACAAGCTAGTTTGAATGAGAGGCATAACTAGGAACTCTTATTTCTTTATTAAACACACATGTATTAATGTTTCCTATTAATACAATTATAGCATGAGAAATAAACATTTATCCTAAACATGGAATAAGATAATAACTACTTTATTAGTGTCTCTCGGGCATATTACCTTCAGTCTCTCACTTGCACTAGAGTCAATAATCTAGTTTGAAAAACTTGGGCATTCAATACCTATGGCTTTCTGGTGTTGTATATATGCGTTTTCTTGTGGTAAACCTAATCTCCAAATCTGATACTTTCAGGTCCATGTGTATTTGCATGTCTTTGAGTCTCTACGTATCCCTCATTCTCAAAATGAGATGGCACTGTATAAATTTAGTCCTTTGGTGAGATGTTTAGTTTCTTTGGGTTAAAACATGTTGTTATTATTGTCGTACACTATATCTTCATAGTACTAGCCCACTATGAACCACACCTAGTTTGATAACAAACTACTTAACACAAATGCCCTCCTTTGCTGCTACTATAGCAGTCATATACTTAGTCTTTTGTTGTAGTATCCGTCACAATTTAAATGTCTTAACTTTGGAACTCATCCAAATCCATCATGGAACTTCCTTTCCATTACATTGTGCCACCAATAGTTTAAATTGAGATAAAATTAATGTGTATCTTGTGACAAAACTAGTATCAATGTAACACTTTAAAATGAACTATTTGTAACTATTTACAATAAACTATTTTCACCTCATAACATATTCATAGTTCTTCCAAATCTCATAAGAATATCCTTACGATCGTCCCATGATCATCTCCCACCTTTATACTCACCCTGTTACGGCATGACGTTTGATGTTATCAAATTACTCTTTCGGTGTTAGCAATTAACATAATCTTATGGTTTAAGGATTAGGGTTACTCCGCATGGTGTTATAACAATGTAAACATAATGACTACTATACTTTGGGTGAATGCTCATCACATAATTCCACTAAAGTTGTGACCTTATTATTAACAACATCCACTATCATAATCAGGAAACCTTGATCATGTTGTTAACCAACAATCTAGTTTGAATGAGAGGCATATCTAGGAACTATTATTTCTTTATTAAACACACATGTATTAATGTTTCCTATTAATACAATTATAGCATGAGAAATAAACATTTATCATAAACATGGAATAAGATAATAACTACTTTATTATTGTCTCTCGGGCATATTCCCTTCAGTCTCTCACTTGCACTAGAGTCAATAATCTAGTTTGAAAAACTTGCGCATTTAATACCTATGGCTTTCTGGTGTTGTATATTTGCGTTTTCTTGTGGTAAACCAAATCTCCAGATCTGATACTTTTAGGTCCGTGTGTATCTGCATGTCTTTTCGTCTCTATGTATCACTCATTCTCAAAATCAGATGGCATTGTATAAATTTAGTCCTTTGGTGAGACCTTTAGTTTCTTTGGGTTAAAAGATGTTGTTATTATTGTCATACAATATATCTTCATAGTAATAGCCCACTATGAACCACACCTAGTTTGATAACAAACTACTTAACAGAAATGCCCTCCTTTGTTGCTACTATAGTAGTCATATACTTAGTCTTTTATTGTAGTATCCATCACAATTTAAATATTTCTTAACTTTGGAACTCATCCAAATCCATCATGGAACTTCCTTTCCATTACATTGTGCTACCCATAGTCTAAATTGAGATAAAATTAATGTGTATCTTGTGACAAAACTAGTATAAATGTAACACTTTAAAATGAACTATTTGTAACTATTTACAATAAACTATTTTCACCTCATAACATATTCATAGTTCTTCCAAAGCTCATAAGATTATCCTTACGATCGTCCCATGATCATCTTATGAGTCATCCTGGTATATGCCCATAACATTTATAGTACATGACATATCTGGATATGTACATATCACAGTATATATGATTGATCACAATATTCATGTGATTTCACTTACCAAGTGTCAAAACACTTGAATCTCGTTTCACTTACCAAGTGTCGATGCACTTGAATCTTGATTCAACCCTTTCCATGTGGCAAGAACCTTTCTTGTCGTTTCCATATTGAACTCATTCAATATATCATCTATGTACGTCTGTCACAACCATATTAGCGCCTCAATCTATCCATATAGACATTGATGCCTAATATTATGTTTTTTCCCAAGTCTTTCATCGAAATATTATTTTAATGAAATTCTAAACCCGTGTCAATAAAATAAACATCATTTCCAATCAACAACATGTCTTCTACATAATGTATTAGAAATATGTCTTAGTGCTCCCACTTAATTTCTTGCAAATGCATGAATTTTCATCGCCTCTAATGAAATTAAACTTTTTAATAGTTTCATCACGGTGAAGATTCCAACTCCGTTATGCTTGCTTCAACCATTGAAGTTTGCATGCCCTTTTAGCATCCTTTGAATTAACAAAACCCTTTGGACCATGTCATGTACAAGTCCTAGGTAACCATTCTATTAGAAGAAGTTTGTTTTGTTTGTTCAACTACCATATTCCAAAATTGACATATCTAGTGGTTTCTACAATAATATGTTCAGACTAAATATCGCTACGAAAGATCAAATCTTGTCGTAGTCAACTCCTTGACATTGTCATAAAATCTTTTCCAACATGTCGACTATTTCATTGATGTGAAACATCCATATATGTCCTTTTATAGATCTAAATACTACCGATACACTTCACGCCTTTCTAGAGGGTCTTCCAAGTTCAAAAAACTTGATTTCTCGTGTATGGAAACTATCATGGGTTTTTATGACTTCTAGTCATTTGATGGATCCTGGGTCCATCATGGCTTCTTTGCAAGTAGTCGGTTCATCATTGTCAAAAAAATAACGAGTTTTTTTCAAATTGTACTATTTGAGTGTTATCCAACCCACACAGTTCAATAGGAATTATAATCTTCGAGATCACAACCTTTTTAGTCATGGGAGCCATGACAATTGTGGCTGCCTCCGGGACATTTTCCGGTGCTGCGCTACTTAGGACATGTTGCTTAGGTTCATTAACCTAATCAAAGTTCTATTGTCCTCCCACTTAACTTTTGTGAAAAATTCCTTCTCCAGAAACTTGATGTTGTAAGTGACAAACACTTTTGTCTTCGGTGTTATGTAGGAATACCCAACAATTTCTTTGGGATAACCTACAAAGACTTGCTTATCCGACTTTGGTTGTAAACATTTTACTTATACCTAGCATACCAAAATTTAAGAAAAGATAACACGGGTTTTATCCCAAACCATAATTCATATGGTGTCATTTCAAGGATCATGATGGTTCTCTTTTCAGTGTAAAAGCGGAAGTCTCTAAAGCTTTAATCCTTAAATCATAATGGTAGTTTTATAAATGACACCTTTGATCTTACCATGTCAAAACAAGGTTTTATTTCATCTCTCGAATACTCCACACTCCTATGGTTTATCGGGAAATGCAAATCCATGGAATGTTTCCTCAAAGCTTAGGTGTTTTGCTAAAATTTTAACTTAAATATCTTCCTTTATGATTCAATCATAAATTATTTATTTTCTTATTACAATGATTTTCCACTTCATCTTGAAATCCTTTGAATATTTTTCAAATGTTTCATACCTCTTCCTTATTAAGTAAATAACAAATATATCCACTCAAATTTTCGGAGAAAGTGTATGAAGTTGAAATACCCCTGCATACAGCTACACATAATGGACTATACATATCAACATGCATAATGTCCAATAAGTTAGTCGTTCATTCTTCTATGGACTTTGAATGAAGTTTCAATTATCTCTAGGAAAGTCTCACAAGCGTCATTTGATCAAAATCAAAAGACTCCAACATTCCATCAACATGGAGTTTCTTCATGTTTTATTTCCAATATAATTGAAATAGCGATGTCACTAATAAGTGATCTTTTAATCATTTGTCTTATGACATTTTAGCATTAGTTTTTAAGGATGTGATTTCTCCAATCTAGACTTATAAGAGTTCATGCATCTTCTATGGAATAGGGTAATTAGTTGAACAACCATTGTTCTCATAATACCAGAACAAAATAACAATTATCAAAAACAAATCTTGAAGGAAAGCTTTGATGTCAATGAAAACGCAACAACAATTTATTTGTTTTTGATGAACATCATCACATATTCTCTTGCTTGTTTGGTATGAAATTTCACACCAACCAATTCGATATCCAATACTCAAAAACCACATTGTATAACAAGCAAAGGATACACTCATACCATGTATATCATCTATATACCTAAGCTGGACATTTCAAGGCTTTTCTTTTCTGACAAATATTTTATAGATTCTCTTTTATCATTTCCTTTTTAAAGAATCTATCGACATCAATAGTGATGCAATACACATGACACATCGTCCAAAGCGTTAATAGTAAAATACTAATACCTTTGGACTTGCACTTTGAAGTGGATAACCATCATCAAATGTTTGGCGTTCTTTCAAAATCCAATCTTTAGTAATCTTTTAGTGGAGTAAACATTTTACCTACATCTTTTATTCATCCTATCATGACAACTTTCATGATCAAGCTATTATAGCCTATACAGATGAAATCACGAGTATAATGTTAGTTCCCAAAAACCTTTTTGGGTGATCGGGACGCCTAGCATCTCCAACCTTCACAAATTCTCATATAATATGATAACATGTATTTTTCTAAATTATACTCTATTATATTGCAACCAAAACATTGTTTCAAATATCAAATATCTTACACACATGATAGTTTTTGAAACAATCCTTCAGCTCCTAGATAAACTTGATCAAAACATATTTTGATTATCAAGGATCATGGAGGCAAACATGATACTTAGATAATAACACTGGAATTGTTACTCTTGATTTAATACTACTTATCAATCTTCATGGAGTAAATGGAGTTTGCTGAAAGTTTGCAATAGGACTTCTAAACTTTAGATTCACACTCAAAACAATATTATACAAGTTCATAAAGTAAATATCTAGAATTATATAGTTCTATTATCTCAATTAAAACTAAGCATAAGGTAGTAAACAAATGCCAATGACTACAACAAACTATGAAAATTCACTTTGATTTAGTTTATGATAAATTGAGTTCAACTTTAATCATATTACTAAATGAACTCCCACTCAAAACCAACATCCCTCGGGTCATTTTGGTGATTACATGAACCAAATTCACTACACCAAGACCGATCATCGTGTGAATTGGCATAGCTGCAAAGGTGAGAATCAATATTGGTCATCATATGAACTATATGACTCATATTTTATCTTTCGCTTCATGTTCCGAGGCCATGTCTGTACATTCTAGGCTCGGCAAGTAAGAACATTAGTACCCACGTGTGTAAAACTATATTACACCCGTTGTATGCAAACGTAGAGTCTATCACACCCGATTATCATGTGGTGTCTCGAAACGATGAACTTTCTTAATGGTGCATACTAAAGGAAGAACACATTTTTGTCTTGATATTTAAATGATGGATCATCTTATAATGGTACTAAGGTCCGTACAAGCAAAATAAGAAGCAAACAAACATCATGTGCAAAAAATGATATTCTATAATTCTTGCATTTGATCACTATCTTGTGCATCATGGTATGATCTCCATTATTCCATTCGTGTAATACCAAGGTCTATGGTATTTACACTTTGGTTTGTTATAATTTCCAAGAGTATCAAACTATACTTCAAATTATAACATTACCATATCACAACACTTGCCTAGCAAAAACAAAAACTAGACGCTTCTAATTTAATTTTTGCATGTTTTTACGTGGCTTAGGGATTTCGGAGATAGAACCATTCTTACCTACAAACATGGTACCACAACGATGATAATAAAATTATTAGCAACCAGTTCTAAATCAGATGTTGACTATAGTAGGAGAGACAGACACTCACAAGCCACTTATGCAAAACTAGTTGCATGTCAAGCGTGGAACATGTCTCATGTGCGAGGACACGTAAAGTTAGTCCAGGCTGCTTCATCCCACTATGCTACCAATATCCAAAATACATAAAGGATACAATAACATGATCATCAAAGCCCATATATTCATATGTGTTTTCTACCCATGCAAAGCATATACGGATAGATCAGGCTCTGATACCATTGTTGGGTTCGGAACATAAGAAACAAAAAATTTCCTACAATATGAATAACTAAGCCCAAGATATATCTAACTAGATACAATCAACAGGTGGATATACATCCATAGAGATCTTACCCTCGAAGACTGAAAAGCTTTGTTAACGAAATATGATTTCATGGATGATGTAGTCGTACACTTGCCGATCTCAAGATCGAGTTGAAGTCTAGCATCGCAAAGTAGCAGTGCATCCATGATCACACATGTGTACAACACCTCGACAACCTCCGAGTCTTTGCTCTAGCAAAGCATCGGAACATGTACTTCGCTAATCTGAAGCCATGGGGAATTTACTAGAGGGGGAGAGAGATCCGTCACGAGGAGGTGTGAGAAGAGAGGAGGAGGAGACCTCCTTTTACAGGGTAGGGGTTCAGCCCCCATGCCATGTCCAGCGGCCATGGTGGGTGCCCCCACCTCTCCCTTACTCATGTGAGTGGAGCTTCCACTAAGCATTCCCACATCAATTCCATCTCCACTCAAAGTTGCATTAATTTTCCACCAAGATTAATGCATCTCTCATTTAATAAAACAATTTTATTTATTTTATTCAGAATTTTTAATTACTTTAATTAACAATCATCTGCATAAAAGCCCTTACAATACTTCAATATCACATCTGAAACATTTTCAGCAATTTGACCCGAAATAATTTCAGTGTCCATCAAAATAATCTCAGCACTTTAAAATCCTTTCTCTGGTTTTATATCTGCTCCATTTGGTGTCGATATACCTCATGTGTGTCACCCTACAGTTCGTGAATAATGCATACATGATCGAGACCCCTCTCTGGTCAATAATCGGTGGTGGGACGTAGAGATCCGTACCGACTCCCACACATTCAACAATGACTCAAGTGATCGTGAGAAACTTTGATGTCATAATTAAATCCCTTTTTCTCGCGATATATTACATGTCAAATATTTGATCGTCGGTATACTCATACCTAGTTTGATCTTAATACCAACAAGTACTCTTTTCTCGTTCCCATGATATAATATTCTTTGTGATCTTATCACTTGCTTGCAAGCTGTGTCAATGTGATATCATCGGGAGGGCCCTGATTATATCTCTCTATCATCGGGATGGACAAATCTCACTCTTGATCCATGAGCCTCAACATAACACTTTAAGAGTACCCAAGCCCACCTTTTGAGTCATCCTATTACGGTGTGACATCTGATGTTATTAGAGTACTCTTTCTATGTTAGCAATTAACATGATCTCATTGTATAAGGATTAGGGTTACTTCGCATGATGTTATAGCAATGTAAACATAATGAATTTTATCATATTACTATAATTATGGTGAATGTTCATCACATCATTCCACCAATGTTGTGACCTTGTTATTAACAACGTCCAATGCCATGATCAGGAAACCTTGATCATCTTGTTAATCAACAAGCTAGTTTGAATGAGAGGCATAATGTCAACACCCGGATTTTTAATCCTAGATGCCTGTTATGCCATACATCGCTATCCCAGGATTACCATTTTTGCAAGACATAACAGATTGGATATTACAGTACATCATCCATTACAAACCATAATAAGGTCTTACAAAAATAAAGGATCTCATGATCCAGTCTTAATACAAACAAGTAGCAGAATAATAAGCATAGTGGTGGGCTCCATCATCAGTGTCACAGGCAATGATGACGATGGGAGATGATCCTAGTTGTCGTAGCCGTCCTGCTTTCCTTCTGCCGGATAGTCCTCCTCATAGTCTGGCCATGGGAATAGCCAGGGACAAAGCCATGAGTACTCTTTAAGTACTTTCAAACTATCACTAACAAGTAGGGTAGTTCTAGTAGGAAATGCTAAACTCTAAGTTTATTTGCAAAGCTAAGTTTGAAACCTAAGCTGAGTTCAGAAACAAAGAAAGATAAAATAAAGTTCTAAATCACCTAAGTGGGAACTTAGTTTTCATAGTCACAACCCTGTTGTGGTCAAGTCATGTCACAATTCAATTCATAAGTCATTTTGAAAACATCTGACGACAGAACAGTATGGCCACTCCAACTGTCCATGACCGCGGACGCGGCTATTCGAATAGTTTGACACTCTGCAGAGGTGGTACACTTTCACCACAAAATTCGATACATCCGTCAGGGATAACCCTGAATCATCATACTTAGTATGCGGATAATCAATCATAACCTATCCTTTACACACTCTAGTATAAGCACCTCTCCTATGAGCTTGGCCTCCTAGCCATGGCCATCTGCCATCCTGGGCACTACATAGGTGGACATCATCAAGAGGTAGCCTCAGCTCAAACCTCTCCCGTGAGGGAACCCATACTAATCCATATAAACTTCTGGCCCTACCCAATTCAGGTATTGTGGTTGTACGGTAAATTTGGAATGGTATCGCATCCGAACCGAACCATCAGTTTTTATAAAGGGGTAAGGCTCATGCCTCAACATTTTCATCATCCTAAACCATTTTTGTTTCTCAACACATGTCAAAACATCTCAATAGAATGACTCATCATTCCAAGGTTTTCATAATCATTTTCACCAAGTATTCCCATCTAAAGTGATCAAGTTTTATGCTTAGCACTAACTAATAAGTTAAGATTGTTCACTAAGGTGGGATGCTAATATTCAATCTCATGCCATAGAATGACATCTAAGTGTAACTATATAGGCCTAGTTTTATACTCTTTATGCTATCTATTTTACAAGTAAGGAACTTTAGTAAGGTAAAATAAAGTAAGGCTTGTAAGTAAACTTGAGATGCTTATAATCAAAGTTGCATCAGTAAGCATGCCCAGTGCATCTTGCAAAGTGATGGCTTGCATAGATCTAGCTTGCCAATAATAGCTTGCCTTGATTGGTGCAGTGGTTGAAATTCTCCTCGTCTTCTTCGGGGTAGAACTCCTCCTCCTCGTAGACTTGGTCGGTACTATTGTCTATAAATACATACGGGATACACAATCACCAAACAATACTTAAATCGTCTATTTAGCACACTAAGGCACACACTTGATGATCTAGTATCATCACAATATTTAATGAACTAGTTTCATTTTTTTTGAGAAAAGTAATTTCTACTCATTGAAATTAATTAAGATTTAATATTCTCCAATTAAAATATGGGATCATGTGGACACATGTCATCGCCACATATTCTAATGCATGGGAATGTGATTTAAATGTTGGATGATATTTTATAAAGTGTAAGATTATTATTTAATAGATTTAAAGTGACTAGAAATGCCTATATAGCATTATTTTGGTACTAGTCCAAAGTCACTACATGCAAACCTAAATATTATTACATATTCAGATAGATATTATCAAATGTGATTTTTGAGAGTTGGAATCAACTCAAAAGCTATTATGGTTGATTTTGGAAAAATGTTTGAATGTAGAAAAGTCTCTGTTTTGTTATTTTTACTATATGTGATCTATAACTCCAATTGATTTAAATCCAACGGGCTTGGATAGATATTTTAATTATCTTTCTAGCAAAATTTGAATCATTCATTTTGGTTCAGTAGAACTCTCTGAGTTGATTTTTAAACTAGTGGACAGAACCTAGTTTAAACTTAATTAGAAAAACATTCATTTGAATTCTAGGGCCAGCGCGGAAAACTAAACGGGCCGACCCAGTGGCACTCCGTGGCACAGAGGGTAACTGCGAAGGGGGTCCCGCATGTCAGCGGTGCATCTAATGCGAAGCGGTACGGGGCGATATCAGCCGTGCGATTAGAATAGAAATCGACGACTGTGGTTCATCGTCGACGACGAACAGGTCACCGGCGAGAACGAACCCTAGCGGCTCGGTGGGGGTGGATTGGGGCTTACCAGGGCTATAGCTAAGTGTGGCGATGGGGGCGATCGAACTGGTGGACGACAGCGGTCTCAAGCGTGGTCGTGGCGGCTCCTGGGTGGTCGCAATCAATGCCCCCTTCCTCCTGTGATGCGACGAGCTCTAGCAAAATTCTGGCGACTGAGGGCTCGAGTGGCTCCGGGGAGAAGTGGGGAATGATCAGTAGCGAGAGGGGAGGTGAGTGGTGTGCAGAATGAGGCTGGGGGTGGCCTCCTTTTATAGGCTCGATGGTGAGGCAGTGCGGTAAGGGCGTGGCTCGTCGGAGACGACAGTACATGCAGCTATGGTCGGGGCTGAGCTAGGCGGACGGTGCGCAGTCTGCAGGCGGTCATCTACGGCATAATGGCATGGCTAGAGGCGGTGGCAATTGGTCGGGCGCGTCCGCACTCTGGGCGGAGACAGTGAGTGTTCGATGAAGCGCACGGTGGTTGCTGGTTGCGCGGTGGGAAATGGGCATGTCCGGGCAGTTGCTGGAGTCATGGCAGAACGGTGAGCGCGGGCTGCGGTCGAGGTGCGACATGTGCTGCATTGTCGGGCGCGGCACACTGGTGCGTGCTCGACATGGCACAGAGGTGGTGGGCGTGGCGTGCTGGGGAGTGGTCCACGGCGTGGCTAAGCTCGGGGAAGGGATAGAAAGGGGGGTAGGGTGCGGCGATCCTTCTAGGCACGGCGAGAGCGAGAGGGGAGGTTTGCTATGACTGGGGCATGGTCGACCGACAGCGACCACCTTTGGGTGGCGCGGCACTACTGCTAGTGGTGAAGGGGGTGCTGTCTGGGCTGGGTTAGATGCTAGGGAGACAAGGGGAGTGGAATGGGGCAATTGGGTGGTCAATGCATTGATCAAGAATAGTGTTAGTTAGGCCAGATTATTTTTGCCTGCCAAGTGTTCAACAAAATGGCCGCAAGAAATTTAATTTTGAATTTTGAAAAGATTTTTGGTGTGTGACTTGATCTCATGCTTGGTAGTCTGTGGTTGCTTGGGATTGTCAAGGTGAACTCATTTGAGTGGGTTTTTGAAAAAGTGGGATCTATGCATATGAAATGGATTCAATTTTCAAATGCCATTTAAAATTAGTGGTTAAATGTTTTTGTAAGATTTTAAAGTGAGCCTTGGTACATCTTTACTTGTACTAGCAAGGGGTGAAAAGAGTTGAGAATGTTTCTGTTTGAAACTTACATCTAGGAACACCTAAAGTGGCCTAGTGGATTAAAATGGCCAAAGTGACCATTTGGTCTTTTTATTCTTATTTGATTTCTTTTTCTTTGGATTTTGTTTTTGAATGATCTAGATGATGTGGCATTCATCTTTGAATCATTTTATAACCATTAGAACAATCAAAAATGGCATTTTCAAACAATTCTATATTAATGCAAACACACATGTATTCATAATTGTTTTTAATAATAAAAAGTTTTTGTTAACCCTAAATTGGGTGATTTGGATCTTGATAACCTTGATTAAAGATTTGGGATGTTACAAACCTTCCCCCTTAAACAAAATCTCATCTCAAGATTTAAGAAAACTAGGAACTAAAGAGATCTAGAAACTCAGCCCTAATGTAATCTTCTCTCTCCCAGGTGGCTTCTTCTTCGGTGTGGTTGCTCCATTGGATCTTGAGAAATTTGATACTCCGGGTCTTGGTGGTTCTGAAGGCTTCTTCCAAGATATGAATGGGCACTTCACGATACGTTAGATCCTTGTTAATTTCAACGGCTCGTTGATCGATGTTCTTGAAAACTTCGGTCTTCTCCGGCACTTCCAAGCATTTGCGAAGTAACGAGATATGGAACACATTATGGATGGCTGACATCTCTTCTGGCAGTTCCAGCTGATATGATACTTCTCCTCGACGATTCAGAATCTTGAAGGGTCCGATATATCTGGGCGCTAACTTTCCTTTCAGACTAAAACGCTGCGTTCCCTTCAATGGCGAAACTTTGAGATATACAAAATCTCCGACATTGAAAGTCAGATCTCTACGTCTCTTGTCGCCATAACTCTTCTGTCTAGATTGGGCGGTCTTGAGGTGCTCATGGACTTTGTGAACCTTCTCTTCGTCTTCTCGTAGGATGTCGGGTCCGAAAATCTGACTTTCTCCTACTTGCGACCAATTCAAAGGGGTACGTCACTTTCTTCCATATAAGAACTCAAATGGGGCCATTTGCAAACTGGCTTGATAACTGTTGTTGTAGGAGAATTCTGCAAAAGGCAGACAATCTTCCCATTTTGATCCGTGCTCTAACACACAAGCTCTCAACATATCTTCTAAGATTTGGTTGACTCTTTTAGTCTGTCTGTCGGCCTGCGGGTGATAAGCTATGATGAAATTCAACTTGGTTCCTAATCCTTCTTGGACTTTCTGCCAAAATCTCGAGGTAAATTGGGTTCCTCGATCCGACACTATGGTCTTGGGGGTTCCATGCAAACTGACGATTCTAGCAATATACAGCTCTGCTAGCTTCAAACTCTGGTAGGTTGTCTTGACAGGTATAAAATGGGCTACCTTGGACAGTCTATCAACTATGACCCATATTGAGTCATTTCCCCTACTAGAAGTAGGCAAACCGGTGATAAAGTCCATTCCGACGGAGTCCCATTTCCATTCCGGAATCTGCAATGGTTGCAACAGTCCTGCGGGTCTCTGATGTTCTGCTTTGACTCTCTAACAGATATCACACTTGGCGATGTAGCTTCCGATTTCTCTCTTCATCTTGTGCCACCAAAATTGCTCCTTCAAATCCTGATACACCTTTGTTCCTCTGGGGTGGATAGAATAAAGAGTATCATGAGCTTCTTGCATGATAACTTGCTTCAGCTCTGAATCTGCTGGCACACAGATACGTCCTTTCTACCACAGAACACCTTCTTCGTCTTCGGTGAATCCAGGCACCTTTCCTGTACCAATACGACGTTTTGATTCCATCGATACTTGCATTTCCCTTTCGGGCTTCCTTGATTTAACTGATCAAAGTGGGTTGAGGTTCAATGCTAGCTAAAAATCCTTTGATAACTAGCTCAGTTCTAAACTACTCCAACTCTTCGTGCAAACTTGGCTGGTTCTCTTTGATCATGGTGTTTAACCTACACGACAGTCTGCTAAGAGCATCCGCTACCACATTGGCTTTACCGGGGTGATAGTGAATGTCAAGGTCATAATCCTTGATTAACTCTATACATCTCCTTTGCCTCATATTTAGCTCCTTTTGAGTGAAAATATACTTCAAGCTCTTGTGATCTGAATAAATCTCACAGCGATTACCCATAAGGTAATGACGCCATGTCTTCAAGGCTAAAACTACAACTGCTAATTCAAGATCATGGGTGGGGTAGTTTTGTTCATGCTGCTTGAGTTGTCTGGACAGATATGCTATGACTTTGCCTTCTTGCATCAACACACATCCGAGACCAATCTTGGATGCATCACAATACATATCAAACGGCTTCTTGATATCTGGCATAATCAATAATTGGACTGAAATCAATCTCTTCTTGAGCTCTTGGAAACTTGCTTCACATTTGTCGGTCCATTCAAACTTCTTGTCCTTCTTCAACAATTGGGTCATGGGTCTGGCGATGCTCGAAAATCCTTCTACGAACTTGCGGTAATATCCCGCTAATCCGAGAAATGCACGGACTTGGGTTTGAGTGGTTGATGCTTCCCATTCTTCAACATCTTTGATCTTGGCGGGATCAACAACGACTCCTCCTGCCGACACAATATGTCCGAGGAATCCTACTTCCTTCAACCAGAATTCACATTTGCTAAACTTGGCATACGACTGATGTTCTCTAAGGGTTTCAAGGATGGTTCTCAGGTGTTGCTCATGGTGTTCTTTTGACTTGGAGTAGATATGAATATCGTCGATAAACACAACGACAAACTTATCCAGAAAGTTCATAAAGATCTTATTCATGAGATTCATGAAATAAGCAGGGGCATTGGTTAATCCAAAAGACATGACCATATACTCATACAATCGATATCTGGTGGTAAAGGCGGTCTTTGGAATATCCGTTGCACGAATCTTGAGTTGATGATAACTAGTCCTAAGATCAATCTCAGAGAACACTCTGGCACCAGTCAACTGATCAAACAGATCCTCTATCTTTGGCAATGGGTACTTGTTTTTGATGGTAACATCATTCAGCTTCCAATAATCTGTGCACAAACGGTTGCCTCCATCTTTCTTATCGATGAACAGAACGGGTGATCTCCATGGTGATGCGCTTGGTTGAATCAAGCCTTTCTCGAGCATAGCATCAAGTTGTTTCTTCAGCTCCACTAACTCGGATGGGTTCATGCTATAGGGTCTCTGAGCTATGGGTCTGGTTCTAGGAATTAGTTCAATATTGAACTCAATATCCTGAACTAGGAGCATACCGGGCAATTCATCTGGGAATACATCAGGGTATTCACAGACTACTCTGACTTGGTCTATGGTGGGTAGGGCTAGACTCTTGTTGCATTTGAATTGACGGGGCAAGGTTTCAGATATATGCTCTACTGATACTCCAGAGCTACTGGTCATGGTGATGGATTTCTTGGCACAATCGATCAATCCTTTATGCTTCGACATCCAATCCATTCCTAGTACTACTTCCAAACCTTTGGTTCCAAGTACTATTAGATTGGCATAAAAATATATTCCATGTATTCTGATAGGCACAACCTTGCAAATTTTTCTAGCTTTGGTGGTTGACCCAGGTATTTGAACTATCATAACATGCTTCAAGTTGGTTGGGTGAATCTTACTAGTGCATGCAAATTCTTCGGTAACAAACGAGTGTGATGCTCCAGAATCAAACAACACTCTTGCTAATATTGAGTTAACAAAAAACATACCTAGTACGACATCTGGTGCTTCTTGGGCTTCTTCAGCGTTCATGTGGAAGAGACGGCCGTTGCGGTTGAGCGAATTCCCGGGGCGAACCTTCTTCCGGGCTGAACACAGCGCTGTTGCTGAGCTGGGGCATTCACATTGGCAGTGGCGACAATCTTCTTGGGAGACTCATTGAACTAGTGAACCTTCACTCCACACTCAAAACAAGTAATCTGGGACTTGTCTTTGGCTGCAATAGGCACGACACTACTTCTAGTCCTTGGGGCAGTATTGTTGTTGTTGTTGGACTTGGGCGGTGCACGGTTGAAGTTGTGGGAGTTGCCGGGGTTGTTGTTGTTGTTTCCTTCGGTCTTCACATTTCCTCCGCTACGGTTGGGGTAGCTTGGACGAGACATTGGGGGTCTATTGTTCCGCGGGGCATATCCTGCAGACGGGTTGGGGCAATACTTCTGCGTACTGTGGGACCCAGCTTGGTGCATCATCCGGCGTTTCCGGTTGTCATTCGCTTGGTTGATCTTTCCTTCCATATGGATGGCAGAGTCGACTAGCTCTTCGAGATCATCAAAACGGATGTTGACTAGCACCGTCTGCATCTCATCATGTAGTCCGTTCAGGAATCTCTCCTTCTTCTTGGCTTCAGTGTCGATCTCATCAGGTGCATACCTGGTGAGGGACAAAAATCTGTCACGACTCCACTATAGTCATTCTGCCTTGCTTTAGTTCTCTGAATTCATCTCTCATTCTGGTGACTAAACCCTGCAGCACATGGGTGCGGCTGAACTTGACCTTGAAAGCTTCCCACGTCATCACTTGACCGTGGTTCATCGTGCGGGTGCTGTTCCACCATGCTCTTGCATCTCCTGCCAGATAGTGGGTGGCAAATAGAACTTTCTCGTTGGCATCCACTCCTGCGACTTCTAAGTTATTCTCCATGGTCTGTAACCAATCATCATCATCTAGAGGGTCTTTAGACTTGCTAAAGATAGGGGGATTAGTATTCTAGAAGTTTTTGAGTTTGGATCCATGATGATCCTGATTTCCATGGCCTTGATTATTGTGGACCATCTATTGCAGGGTGGCTAGATCGGCTTGGTGCTCTGCTCGACTAGCTTCGCGGTCTGAAACTAGCATCTATAGAATCTGCAACATCGGGTCCTGTGATGAGCTGCTCCCTCCTTGGTTTCCACGAGTCATCTGAAGATTGAGATAGATAATGGGGTAAGAGGGAAAGTTCTAAGGTTCATGATTTTGGTTTCAAAGCTAAAACTTTGAGTTTGAACTCAGGTTTTGCAAACTAGCTTCTTCTCATTCATTCAATCAAAGCACACGATACAAACACACACACCACAAAATGAAAGGAAAACAGATGGTTTTAAGAACCATTCTGTGAGCTAAGATACAATGTGACTGATACTTCTCACTCCTACGATAGTGCTCTAGTGCATCTACTCATCATCGATGAAGTCGGAGTCATCATCGTCGGTGTAGAAGTCCATGGCATCATCCTCCATATAGTCATTGACATCACTGAGGTATGAGTGAATATCCCCTGGATGTCTTCACCTTCTTCCTCTTCTTCTTCTTTTGCTGCAAGCTGAGCTTCTTGCTCCTGGATGGTCTTATCGAGGTCGGCCACCTTCTTGTGAAGACAGGCGATGGTGCGCTCCTTCTTCTCGCGTTGCCGACGAAGTGATTGACGATCCTTGACGAGCAGTGAGAAAGTTTGGGCCTTCTGGGCAGCAATGAGAAGGTTGTGGTTGGCGTAGGATCGAGCATTGTCCAATTCCTTCTGTCTATCATATAGCAGGAAGTCAAGGTTCTCCACTTGGCGCTTCAACTCTGGATGACTTGGCACCTCCAACGGCATTCCCATAGAATCACGCCTTGCATAGTGAGCAAAGGGAGTTCCCTGGACCAAGTTGACTTTCTGTCCGCAAAGACGGGCGAGAGCTTCATGCATAGCCCTGGCTAATCCATATAGCCAGTTGTTCTCTCTCACGGTGAATTGAATCTTCTCGGAAAGTGGTGCTTCCATCTTGCCTCGAAGATCAGCAACTATCAGCCATTGTAAATATCCTCCTGGAAAATCCTTGAGTTGGGCTCCGAAGAATTCTGGATGCAGACGCTCAAGATACTCCGACAGTGCATCAAGATCCCTCTCGAAGATCAGTTGGCCTCCGTTGCCCAACTGGTAGAACTTGCAGTACTGAACTTCCATCTATAAGAATTTAGGATGAGAAAGTTAGTGAGGTGATCAAGTGTGTCAAATTTTATGGAGTAATGTAAGAATTTTGGAGGAACATGTCTTTTTTTGAAAGAATCTCAAGGATAAGAGTGGAAATAGGTTTTCATAAATACTCACTTCTTTGGTTTTGAAACTAAGTTTTTTTGTTTGGACGTCCATTCTAACTAGGGTCTCCTATGGTCAGGATGGCTCTGAAACCAACTTGTCAACACCCGGATTTTTAATCCCAGATGCCTGTTATGCCATACAACACAATCCCAGGATTACCATTTTTGCGAGACAAAACAAATTGGATATCACAGTACATCATCCATTACAAACCATAATAAGATCTTACACAAATAAAGGATCTCATGATCCAGTCTTAATACAAACAAGTAGCGGAATAATAAGCGTAGAGGTGGGCTCCATCTTCAATGTCATAGGAAATGCTCACGATGTGTAACATCCCAAAACTTTAATCAAGGTTAATCAAGATCAAATCTACCCAATTTAGGGTTAACAAAAACTTTTTCCATTTAAAATCTTTAAGCATTCATATGTGTGTGCATTTAAATAGGAGTTGTTTGAAAGGCCATTATTGTTTGTTCTAATGGTTGTAAAATGGTTCTATGATGAATGTCACATCATCTAGATCATTCCCAAGCAAAAATCAAAGAAAAATAAATCGAAAAGAATTAAATAAAGGAAATGGTCACTTTTGCCATTTTAATCACCTAGCCCACTTTGGGTGTTCCTAGCACTCAATTTCGAACAGAAACAATTGTGGATCTTTGCACCCCTTGCTAGTACAAGTAGTGATGTGCCAAGGCCCACTTTGTGATATCCCAAAAACATTCAAACTCTAATTTTAAATGACAATTGAAAATGGAATCTAGTTCATATGTCTAGATCACACTTTTTCAAAAACCATCCAAATGAACCCCATTTCAAAATCCCAAGCAACCACAGATGCTTAAGCATGTGACAAACCACTCCACCAAAACTCTTTCAAAAATTCAAAAGTTTCCTTCATGCGGCCATTGTGTCGAGCACCTGGTGAGCAGAATCAAACTAGCCTAACTAATACTATTTTGGATCAAAAATTGTCTAGCCATTTGAGCCACATTAATCATCTTGGTCTCCCCTTGACCCAACCAGACCAAAACCAGCCCATCCCCTAGCCGCTGGCACTAGTGCAACTCTGCACCTAGGCCATGATCGCCGGCCGATCGTTCCCAAGCCGCAGTAGACCACAAGCCCCTCTCTGCCGCTCCATGAAGCAAGGCGCCACTTCACCGCTGCCCACGGTCCACCCCACGGCTCCTGCTAGCCCCTGGACTACCCCAGAGCCGCGCTGCACTAAGTCTCTACACCTCACCAGAGCACGCCAGAGCGCCCTCGCTGCCAGCACGCCACAGACCGCGCCTCGACCGCAGACCATGCACGCCGCTCCGCCTTGACCACCTCACCCCGCCAGACACGGCCATGCACCACCGCGCGACGCATGATCGCCGGGAACCACGTCGAGCACCACCTCTGTCCCCTAGAGCGCGCGACGCTCCCACCCGATTGCCACCACCCCTAGCTGCGCCATAAAGCCATAGAGGACCGCCAGGAGGCAAGCCACCATCCACCTATCTCTCCTATGCCGGTAGCTCGCTGTATCATCATCACCGACGAGCTCGACGTCGCCCCTTTGGTCCCCTCCTCGAGCCTATATAAGGAGGCCTTCCCCAGCCTCAATCGCCACACCATTCAACTCCCCTCTCACCCCCAGTCCTTCCCTACCTCTCGCCGGAGCAGCTCGAGCAGCCTCTGCCGGAATTGAGCTGGAGACCGCCGCATCAGAGGAGGAGAGGTTGCCATTGATTTCGTCCACCTCAGCCTCTGCCGCGACATTGCCTAAGCTTGCCGTCATTGTTTCGTTTGTTTGCCCGCCTCGCCGCACTAGCTGGAGCCTCGGTACGTCCCCACTGCACCCCCACCGAGCCGCTAGGGTTCAGTCTCACCGGCGACGAGTCCGTTGTCGACGACAATCGTGAGCCATTGATCTAGTTCTAATCCCGCGGTCCGTATTGCTCCGTACCGCTTCGCGTGTAATGAGCCACTGATAGGCGAACCCTCCCTGTTAGTAGTCCTCAGCGCCGCGGAGTGAATCTGGGCCGGCCCAATTAGTTTCCCGCACGACCCAGTTAATTCAAATTAGGATTTTTCTTTTTAGACTTGAACTAGAATCTGTCCCTTAGTTTGAAAATCAATTCAGAGAGTTTTACAAATCCAAATTGAGTGACTCCAATTTTTTGGAAAGCTAATGAAAATATCTATCCAAGCCCATTGGATTTAAATCATTTAGAGTCATAGATCTCTCATAGATAAAATAACAAGAAAAAAGCTTTTCCACATTCAAACATTTTTATAAAATCAACCATAATAGGTTTTGAGTTGATTTCAACTCTCAAAAATCACATTTAACCATACCTATCTGAATATGTAATAATATTATGGTTTGCATGCAGTGACTTTGGACTAGTACCAAAATAATGCTATATAGGCATTTCTAGTCACTTTAAATCATTAAATATTAAACTTAAACTTATTAAAATATGATCCAACCCTTAAATCACATTCCCATATGTTAGAATATGTGGTGATGACATGTGTCCACATGATCCCATATATTAATTGGAGAATATTAAATCTTAGTTAATTTCAATGAGTAGAAATTACTTTTCTCAAATAAAAAGAATAAGCTAGTTCATTAAACCTTGTGATGTTTGTGATGATACTAGATCATCAAATGTGTGCCTTAGTGTGCTAAGTAGACTAGTTAAGCATTGTTTGGTGATTGTGTATTCCGTATGTATTTATAGACGATAGTACCGACCAAGTCTACGAGGAGGTGGAGTTCTACCAAGAGGAGGAGGAAGAGAATTTCAACCACTGCACCAACCAAGGCAAGCCATCATTAACAATGCAAGCTAACACTTGCAAGCTAGATAACCCAAGCAAAATGCATTAGGCGTGCTTTGGTTATACCATTTTGACTTATACCTACTCCGAGTTTTATTTACAAGCTTTACTTCCTATACTTTACCAAAGTCCTTTATTTGTTTAAAGGTAGCATACAGAGTATAAAACTTGACCTATCTAGTTAGGCTTAGATGTCATTCTATGGCATGAGATTGAGATTAGCATCCCACATTAGTGAACACTCTTAACTTAGTAGTTTAGAGCTCAACCCAAAACTTGAGCACTTTAGATGGGAATACTTAGTGAAAATGACTTGTGAAAACCTTGGAATGATGAGTCATTCTATTGAGATGTGTTGACATGTGTTGAGAAACACAAATGGTTTAAGATGATGAAAATGTTGAGGCATGAGCCTTAGCCCTTTTATAAAACTGATGGTTGGGTTCGGATGCGATACCATTCCAATTTTTCCGTACAACCACAATACCTGAATTGGGTAAGGCTGAAGTTTATATGCATTAGTATTAGTTCCCTCACGGGAGAGGTTTGAGCTTAGGCTACCTCTCAATGTTGTCCACCTATGCAGAGCCCAGGATGACAGATGGTCATGGCTGGGAGGCCATACTCATAGGAGAGGTGCTTATACTAGAGTGTGTAAAGGAAAGGTTATGTTTGATTATCTGCATACTAAGTATGATGATTCAGGGTTATCCCTGACAGATGTATTGAATCTTGTGGTGAAAGTGTACCTCCTCTACAGAGTGTCAAACTATTCGAATAGCCGCGTCCGCGGTTATGGACAGTTGGAGTGGCCATACTATTTCGTTGTCAGATGTTTTCAAAATGACTTATGAAATGAATTGTGACATGACTTGACCACAACAGAGTTGTGACTATGACAACTAAGGTCCAACTTAGGTGATTTCAAACTTATTTTTTATCTTTCTTTGTTTCTGAACCTAGCTTAGGTTTCAAACTTAGCTTTACAAATAAACTTAGAATTTAGCATTCCTACTAGAACTATCTTACTTGTTAGTGATAGTTTGCGAGTACTTAAAGAGTACTCATGGCTTTGTCCCTGGCTATTCCTACAACCAGACTATGAGGAGGACTACCCTGAAGGAGGATAGTAGGACGGCTATGACAACTAGGATCATCTCCCATCGTCAGCATTGCATGTGACACTGAAGATGGACCCCACCGCTACGCTATTTATTCCGCTACTTGATTGTACTAAGACTGGATCATGAGATCCTTTATTTGTGTAAGACCTTATATAGTTTGTAATGGATGATGTAATGTGATATCCAATATGTTATGTCTCGCAAAAATGGTAATCTTGGGATTGTGATGTATGGCATAACAGACATCTGGGATTAAAAATTCAGGTGTTGACAAGTTGGTATCAGAGCCATCCTGACCATAGGAGACCCTAGTTAGAATAGACGTCCGAACAAAAACTTAGTTTCAAAAAACCAAAGTGAGTATTTATGAAAACTATTTCCTCTCTTACCCTTGGGAATTCTTGTTCTCAAAAAAATTCATGTTCCTCCAAATTCTTACATTACTACATAAAACTTTGACACACTTGATCACTTCACTAACTTTCTCATCCTAAATTCTTATAGATGGAAGCCCAATACAGCAAGTTCTACCAGTTGGGCAACGGAGGCCAACTGATCTTCTAGAGGGATCTGGATTCACTGTGTGAGTTCTTGGAGCGTCCTCATCCGGAATTCCTTGGAGCTCAACTCCCGGGTCCACCAGGAGGAGATTTACAATGGCTAGTAACTGCTGATCTTCGAGGCAAGATAGAAGCACCAGTATCTGGGAGGATTCAGTTCTCAGTGAGAGAGAACAACTGGCTAGATGGATTAGCCAGGGCAATGCATGAAGCTCTCGCACGTTTATGTGCCCAAAGTGTCAACCTAATCCAATGAACCCGCTTTGTTCACTATGCAAGGCGTGATTCCATGGGAATGCCGCTAGAGATGCCAAGTCATCCAATATTGAAGCGTCAAGTGGAGAATCTCGACTTCCTACTGTACGATAGACAGAAGGAGTTGGACAATGCTAGAGAGGTCGCCAACCACAACCTCGCCCTTGCCGCCCAGAAGGCCCAGACTTTCTCACTGCTAGTCAAGGATCATCAGTCTCTGCACCGTCAACGCGCCAAGAAGGATCACACCATCGACCGTCTTCACAAGAAGGTGGGCGACCTCGAGAAGACACTCAAGGAGCAAGAAGCTCAGCTTGCAGCAAAGGAAGAAGAAGAAGGTGAAGATATCCAAGGGGATATTGACTCCTACCTCACCAATGATGATGACTATCTGGAGGAGGATGCCGTGGACTTCTACACCGACGATGATGACTCCGACTTCATCGATGATGAGTAGATGCACTAGAGCACTATCGTAGGAGTGATGAGTATCAGTTCCCTTGTATCGTAGCTTACAAAATGGTTCTTAAACCATCTGTTTTCCTTTGATGTTGTGGTGTGTGTGTGTTTGTATTATGTGCTTTGCTTGAATGAATGAAAAGAAGTTAGTTGCAAAACCTGAGTGAAACTCAAAGTTTTATCTTTGAAATCAAAACCATGAACCTTAGAACTTTCCCTCTTACCCCTTTATCTACCTCAAGCTTCAGATGACTCGTGGAAACCAAGGAGGGATGATGTCTACGCACTTCTATTCTTGTAGACAGTTGTTGGGCCTCCAAGTGTAGAGGTTTGTAGAACAGCAGCAAGTTTTCCCTTAAATGGATCACCCAAGGTTTATCGAACTCAGGGAGGAAGTGGTCAAAGGTATCCCCTCTCAAGCAACCCTGCAATCAAGATACAAGAAGTCTCTTGTGTCCCCAACACACCCAATACACTTGTCAGGTGTATAGGTGCACTAGTTCGGCGAAGAGATAGTGAAATACATGTGATATGGATAATTATAAGTGGTAACGGTGGCAGAAAATAGCTTGTTGGCGTGTGGTTGACATGGGAAAAGACTAAAGGCAAACTGAAATAAAGATGGAAGCAAGCAAACATGTAACAAATCTAATTGCAAATGGTGTATCAATGCTTAGAAACAAGGCCTAGAGATCATACTTTCACTAGTGAACACTCTCATATAAATATCTTATCTTCATGATACTACTCTGAACTACTCTCCGGTCGGACACTCTAATCCATGGTAGGGATATAACAACACACCTCAAAGTAAGCCTTTCCCATCTAGGTAACCCCACACTGTCACCTTGAGCACTATATGGTTCCAACAAACACCACAATTTCATAGAGACATCCAACTCCAAATATAACTCATAACAAGTATTTGTAATCTCTAGCCTAAGTGCCACCATGGTGTGCACGCTGTCACTTTCACACACATGGGGAGAGCAGAGATCTATTAAAGCACTTGAGTAGCAAGGTAGATCTATAGATTACAAGCTCATGATCACAATATGATCATGCACAGAGAGAGAGATGAACACATAGCTACCGGTAGAACCCTTAGCCTCGAGAGAGATCTACTCCCTCCTCATCATGGGAATCAGCAATGGTGATGGAGATGGTGGTGGAGATCGATGGAGATGGCTCCGGGGGCACTTCCCCGTCCTGGCAGGGTGCCGGAACAGAGACTTTCTGTCCCCCGAATCTCCCCTTTAGTGGCGGCGGCGCGGCGGAACTTTTCGTGGCTAGAGGCTTGACGATTTAGGGTTTTCGCATCGGGAGGCTTCTTATAGGCGAAGAGGCAAGGTCGTGGGCGGCCAGGGGGCCCACACCACCTGGTGGCATGGCCAGGGCTAGCTCGGGCCACCACATGGTGTGGCCGCCCTGTGGCCCCTCTCCGTCTCGTCTTCTGGCTCCGCGAGTCTTCTAGTAAAATATCAACTTTGGCTTTTGTCCCGTCCAATTCTGAGAATATTCATTTTCTGACTTCCTGGAACCAAAAATAGCAGAAAACAAGCAACTGGCACTGTGGCATCTTGTTAATAGGTTAGTCCAAGAAAACATATGAAAAGTACTCCAAAGTGTGGACAAAACACAAGAAAGTAGATAAAACTAAGCATGGAACATCAAAAATTATAGATACATTTGCAATGTATCAAGGGAGCAGCTCATCGCAAGACCCAATGCTGCAGATTCTGCAGACTCTCATTGCAGACCATGAAGCTAGTAGGGCAGAGTGCCAAGCTAATCTAGCAACACTGCAGCAGATCGCCCAGATGGCTCACAATAACCAGAACCATGGAAATCAGGATCATCATGGATCCAAACTCAAAAACTTCCAGAATACAAACCCCCCAATCTTTAGCACTTCGGAGAAACCACTGGATGCTGATGACTGGTTGTAGACAATGGAGAACAACTTAGAAGTACCAGGAGTGGATGCCAATGAGAAGGTTCTTTTTGCCACCCACTATTTGGCAGGAGATGCAAGAGCATGGTGGAATAGCACCCGCACAATGAACCATGGTCAAGTGATGACATGGGAAGCCTTCAAAATCAAGTTCAGCCACACCCACGTGCCGCAGGGTCTAGTCACCTGAATGAGGGATGAATTCAGAGAGTTGAAGCAGGGCAGAATGACTATAGTGGAGTACCGTGACAGATTCTTGTCCATAGCCAGGTATGGACTTGATGAGATCAACACGGAGGCCAAGAAGAAGGAGAGATTCCTGAACGGACCGCATGATGAGATGCAGACTGTCCTCGTCAACATCCGTTTCAAGGATCTCGAAGAGCTAGTCGACTCTGCCATTCAGATGGAAGGGAAGATTAATCAAGCAAACGACAACCACAAACGTCGTATGATGCACCAAGCTGGATCCAATAGTCGCCAGAAGTACCGTCCCAACCCGTCTGCCGGATATGCCCCGCGGAACAATCGACCCCCAATGTCTCGCCCAAGCTACCCCAATCGTAGCGGAGGAAATGTGAAGTCCGGAGGAAATAACAATCACCTCGGAAACTCCAGCAATTTCAACCGTGCACCTCCCAAGCACAACAACAACAACAACACCGCACCCAGAACTGGAAGCAATGTTGTGCTCGTGGCAGTGAAAGACAAGTCTCAGGTTACTTGTTTCGAATGTGGAGTGAAGGGTCACTATTCCAATGAGTGCCCCAAGAAGATTGCCGCCACTGCCAATGTGAATGCCCCTGCTCAACAGCAGCGTCGTGTTCAACCAGGAAGAAGATTCGCCCTAGGGAACCCTCACAACCGCAACGACCGACTCTTCCACATGAACGCCGAAGAAGCCCAAGAAGCGCCAGATGTAGTGTTGGGTATGTTTTCTATCAACTCAGTTTTAGCAAGAGTGTTGTTTGATTCTGGAGCATCGCACTCATTTGTCACCAAAGAATTTGCATGCACTAGTAAGATTCACCCAACCAACTTGAAGCATGTCATGATAGTTCAAATCTCTGGTTCAACTACAAAAGCTAGAAAAATTTGCAAAGCTGTGCCTACCAAAATACATGGGAAAGATTTTTATGCCAATCTAATAGTACTTGGAACCAAAGGTTTGGAAGTAGTACTAGGAATGGATTCGATGTCAAAGCATAAAGGATTGATTGACTGTGCCAAGAAAGCCATCACCATGACCAGTAGCTCTGGAGTATCAGTAGAGCATATATCTGAAACCTTGCCCCGTCAATTAAAGTGTAATAAGAGTCTAGCCCTACCCACCATTGACCAAGTCAGAGTAGTCTGTGAATACCCCGACGTATTCCCAGATGAATTGCCTGGTATGCCCCCGGATAGGGATATTGAGTTCATTATTGAACTAATCCACGGAATCAGACCCATAGCCCAGAGACCCTATAGTATGAACCCCTCAGAGTTAGTGGAATTGAAGAAGCAGCTGGATGCTATGTTGACAACAGGCTTGATTCAACCAAGTGCATCACCATGGAGATCGCTAGTGTTATTCGTCAACAAGAAATATGGAGGCAATCGTTTGTGCACAAATTACAGGAAGCTGAATGACATCACCATCAAGAACAAGTATCCTTTGCCAAAGATAGAGGATCTATTTGATCAGTTGACTGGAGCAAATGTGTTCTCTAAGATCGATCTTAGGACTGATTATCACCAACTTAAGATTCATGCAACGGATATATTCCGAAGACCGCCTTTACTACTCGTTATGGATTATACAAGTATACGGTCATGTGTTTTGGATTAACCAACGCCCCTGATTATTTCATGAATCTCATGAATAAGATCTTTATGAATTTTCTAGATAAGTTTGTCGTTGTGTTTATCGATGATATCCTTATCCACTCCAAGTCAGAAGAAGAGCATGAGAAACATCTGAGAATCATCCTTGAAACCGTTAGAGAGCATCAGTTGTATGCCAAGTTCAGCAAATGTGAGTTTTGGCTGAAAGAAGTAGGATTCCTAGGACATATTGTGTCTGCCGAAGGAGTCGCTGTTGATCCCGCCAAGATCAAAGATGTCGAAGAATGGGAAGCCCCAACCACTCAAACCCAAGTCCGTGCATTTCTCGGATTAGCGGGATATTACCGCAAGTTCGTTGAAGGATTTTTGAGCATAGCAAGACCCATGACCCAATTGTTGAAGAAGGATAAGAAGTTTGACTATACCGACGAATGTGAGGCCAGTTTCCAAGAGCTCAAGAAGAGATTGATTTCAGCCCCAATATTGATCATGCTAGATATCAAGAAGCCGTTTGATGTATATTGTGATGCATCCAAGGTCTCGGATGTGTGTTGATGCAAGAAGGAAAGTCATCGCATATCTGTCTCGACAACTGAAGCAGCATGAGCAGAATTACCCCACCCATGATCTTGAGTTAGCAGCCGTAGTTTTGGCATTGAAGACATGGCGTCATTATCTTATGGGTAATCGCTGTGAGATTTACTCAGATCACAAGAGCTTGAAGTATATTTTCACTCAAAAGGAGCTGAATATGAGGCAACGGAGATGGATAGAGTTAATCAAGGATTATGACCTTGACATTCACTATCACCCCTGCAAAGCCAATGTGGTAGCGGATGCTCTTAGCAGATTGCCGTGTAGTCTAAACACCATGAGCAAGGAGAAGCAGCCAAGTTTGTATGAGGAGTTGGAGCAGTTTAGGACTGAGCTAGTTAGCAAAGGATTTCTAGCTAGCATTGAACTTCAACCCACTTTGATAAGCCAAATCAAGGAAGCCCATAAGGGAAATGAAAGTATCGACGGAATCAAACATCGTATTGGTACATGAAATGTGGGGCCCTCGGATTAATCCTCCGAGAATCCCTATTATGCATACAACCATGATCCCATGATCAGTTTGTCGTGGCACATAACCGACAAGTATCATTACAATATCTGAGACATACTGAATTACAATACTTACATAAATGCCATTATGGCTACATCGATATTCATCAGCGGAACTTCATCAAGCGCAGAGCCCGATCCATGCCTTAACCTACAGGCAACTGACTGGGGGGAAACGTCCTAGCTCACATAGTCGTCAACACCGCCTTCTTCTTGATATCTGACCAAGTTAATAGCCAGGGACAATGCTAGTGAGTACTTTGAATGTACTCGCAAACCACCTTAAGAGAAATAAATAATAACAAGAGGATATGCAATATGGTTGTGGTAGTAGGAGGGCTCCAGGAGAGGTTCTTTTCTCAATTAGTTTCTCTTGTAGATATAGCATCTACATATCTTTGTTGAGAACTTTTGTAAAACATTTTTGGAAACCTTTTGAAAAGTTTTGGAAACACTAGGATTGGGTCACCCATTTGTTCCTTCCTTTCTGTCATCCCATGACCAAACTCCTTCCATCCCTTTCTGACCATCCCATGGTCAAAACAGGTATCATTTCCGTCCATCCCATGGTCAAAACATTTCCAAAGCCATTGCTTTTCAGAAATCCTTTTTGAAAACAAAACCAGCAATGCTCTACAGAAGTTTGTCCAACCCGTCCGTAACCGCGGACACGGCTATTTGAATAGATTTACACTCTGCAGAGGTTGTACACTTTACCCACACCATCCGGGTACACTACCCTGATCTTCACCGATCATGGGTTGAGTAACCGATCAAGACTCTCCGGATGCCCACTCCAATATAAGTGCCTACCCTATGAGTGTTGTTCACCTCAACACCGGGACATCGGGTATCGAGGACCAACGAGAGCGCTTTTTCCACTCTTCGAGTGTGCGCTTTCAATGAGGGGCTCATAGTAACGCGTGGAGGTTGGTTGACCCTTCGTTCCTTCTCCCAGTCGATGTCTCACATGGACCATTTGTCCAGAGAAGGCCCACCCTCCAGGGAGTTTCATCCCCTGTAGTAGTTGCTAGGCAGCTTATACCAGAATAGGCAAACATCAAATCCAGCCCTATCCCATTCCAGAGTAATGTGGTTGCACATGCAAACAAACAAACGGGCACAACCAATACAAGGCAGACAATCACCAATACATACAACAAGCAAATGTTAAATAAAGTTTACAAATCAGTAGTGGTGTTGAGATAATGGATTAGAAGGATTGGGAGCATGTCGAGGAACAGTGAAGGAAGCCATATGGGTTTCATAGTCTAGGAACTAGGGATGAGAGGGTTTTGGACCAAAGACTTATTCTATATGATACCTTTGTAAAAACCTGATACCAACAGATAGGTATTGATAAAATGAAACCAACAAAAGTGGTTTAACTATTTTATCAATTACCAAAGATTTATAGTGATTTTTATAGTGAAATAACTTCTAGTCTTAGGGAATAATTCACCAGAGAAGTTCTGGAGCTCCAAAAAGTATTTCCTTAGATGGTTAGGTAGGTATTGATGTACTTGTTCACTGAGAGTTCGAATCAAGTCAAGATAATTACCAGAATGCCCTCAGGAAATTCCCAAAGGCAGTTCTGTATCTGTTTTGTATTTTTCACAAAATTAAATCTACATATGATTTTGAGTTGGTTCCAAAGGCATATGGTATGTATTTAGAATACCTTTCTGTAGGAATTGGATTCACTCTTTTTGGACATGTCAAACTCCTGGAGTGATTTATTTAGTGATGAAACCACTTACAGAAGTAATTAAATCACCACAATCCAACAGTGGATCAATAAATCCCTATCTCCAGGTTTTGGATAGGTACTGATGTTCCACTTCTATGGGAGTTGGAATTAGCCTAATAGGTGCTGTAGATATGCCTAGGGAATTTTCTAAAGTTAGATTGTGACTGTTTTTGTTATTTTGGCTACAGAAAAGATAATGCTCCACTTGGCATGAGGTCAAGGTCATGAGATAGGTATATGGAATACCTACCAGAGACAATTGGGTTTACTCCATTTAGGTTTATAAAATTTGCTAGGGAATTCATTTAGTGCAGAGGATACTTATTAGTATAATAAATCTCTAAAATTTATCAAAATAAACTTGGTCAAAGTTTTGGTACTGCATGTTCAGGAAAACACTCAGGAACCCTAGGAATTTTAGATCTAGGCAAATGGAGTTGGTTTCCATTTTCTTTGGGAATTAAATCAATAGCCTAATTAGCAGATCTGGTGGAAAAACAAAAAGAAAAGATAAAAGGGGGGCGCCTGGGCTGGATCTATGGGGGGAATGGGCCGGCTAGAGGGAATTTGGCCCACGGCGGGCGAGCCAGTGCACGGGCGCGGCGTGGTTCGAACCCGACGAGCGGGTCCCGCCGGTCAGTGGGAGGTGGCAGCCGAACGGGTATTGGCGAACCCTGACCGTCCGATTAAGTGGGCACGGACGGCCCTGCGTTGTCGTCCAGCTCGCGCCGGCGGCGACGGGTCGGAACCCTAGAAGAGGATGGGAAGTGGCGGGGAGGCTCACCGGAGGGCTCAGGAGGCGGTGAGGATGTGCGAAGGCGACGCGGCGCATGACGGCAGTCCCGGCGATGGGCGGCAAGGCGGGATTTGACGCCGGGATCTGGCTCGCACGAGGATGCCCGAGAGCGCTCTCGTCAAAGCTTGACGCCGACATTGATAGGGGCAGTACCTGGCCACCAAAACAGCAACATCAGAGAGATGGGAAGGAGGGGAGTGTAGCATGGTGACATGCAGAGAGAGAGAAAGAGGGGGAGGAGGGAGCCTTGCTCGATTTTTGGGGGAGGCCGAGGTTCCTCCTTCTTCTTCTTTCAGGCAGCACAGAGCAGGGGAGAGAGAGTGGAGCTAGGGGAGGTAAGTGGAGGGGAAGAGGGAGCAAATGAGGGGCAGTGGCTTGCTCGGGGTGGCCTCTGGCCTTTATACCAAGGGGGAGGGATAGATGGTGCAAATGTCCACTTTGGACATGGAGGAGGGGTGGTGCTGGCCTGTGATTGGCCTAGAGGGCGGTGGGAAGGGGTGAGAGTGGGATTTGGGTCGTGTAGGAGCAGAGAGGGGCAGTGGGAGGCTGTGGCTACTTTTAATGTGCAAGATCTTTTGCAAGATATGCCTCTCCCTCTCTTATTCAAGCACATGCGCCCAAGATGGCAGTGCTACAGTGCTCTGCTACAGTGATCACGACTAGGGGAGTATTGGTTGCTGGAGAGGAGTGCTTGACAAGCTTTGGGGATGCTATGATGTTTTCTTAGTTCAAGTTTTGGTGGTTTTGCTTGATTTGATCCCAAGGGGGCTTGTGAAGGAGTTCCCTTACTTACGTTGGAAAGAGTGGGGGAGATGGTACTGGTAGATAGATGAGGTTAAATGACCTCTCTAGGAATTATATGAGATTTTTCAAAGGAGTTTTAGTCCACTTAACACTATTTATTCAAAAAGGGCAGAAGTAGTTTCTAGAAGATCATTTGATATATTTACATTGGACAAGGTTGGTTTTTGGTGTGAGAGGGTCCCAAATGTGAGTACACACTTAGGGGATTTTTCCCATGATTTATTGGGGATTAAAAGTATTAAAATAATTATTATTCCATTTCTGCCATTTAGGAAAAAGGGCAAAAAAATTAATAAAGCTTCTCAAAAGTATTTATTTTTGAGTTGGGAAGATGGAGTATGAAACATGGATCTCAAATGAGCCAAAAGTTGGGGAAGTGTTTTGGCAAAAACCAAACTTTCCTTTGGGAAAGGAGTTTTGGAGATTTTGACTATTAAAGAGATTAATTAGATTTGGAGCCATAATAATTATGGATAATATTTGATAAATCTTGATGATCAAGGTAGATGATGTATACAAGGTGCGGCAAGCATTTTCAACCTTGGAAATTGGAAATCCAACTTGAATTAGATGGAAAAACAAGGAATTGAGGATCTAGGGTGATGTAATTTTTATACCACCAAAACCTTGTTGGATCTTGGAGCTCAGATCTCCCCTTAGGGCATGGGGTAGATGGATAGCTAGACCAAGTCATATAGATGATCATGGCAGAAGGAGTTTGGACTGGTTACATTTGAGGTGGTCTGGAAGTGATGGCAAACTTTGTTGAAAATAAGGCTGCCATACCAGATGAGTCATGATGCCTTAAAAACCATGTGGGTTTAAGAAACACAAAGACCCACTTGGAGCAAGTGAAGTATATGCTGATATACCTATATGAGTAGAACATAACCATGCAAAGATTTGGTCCATAGAAGGTTGGATGATGGTGTGAGCTTTTGTCAAAGTAGGCATGATGACTAGATTTGCAGGAAAAGTTATTTTCTTGCCTGCAAAACCATCGAGAACAAGTGGGTTGGAGGATGATCTAACCAAGGGAAAGATTGGGCATTGGTATTCCTTAGGATGGTTTACGATATGGTTCAAGTGCATTTCCAATAATGCACAAGGGTTGGGAAAAGGAGGCATTCAAAAAGGTGATGTTGGAAATAGTTTTCCAGACAGCCAAATTTGGCAGATTTGAGGATTTTGACTAGAGTATGAGAGGGGGTGTTTTTGATGGGTTGCAAGGTATCAAAGCACCATCAAGTGGATGATGTTGAAGGGTAGATTGAGTATAATATATCCATGCTTGATATTGGTCTTCATTGACTTGGAAACTTCTAGAATGGATCACTGCAGAATTGATCTGGTTAAGGGTTTTAGATGATCACATGGTGGCTAGAGATTAGATCCAGATTGTATTCTTGCTTAGGTTTTGGTGGTTTTTAAAGTATCTTGCTCCTAGTGGATGAGCTCCTGGAGTAGCTCATACTAATTCAAAGCAAACGAGTCAAACAACACATCAAGACAACTCATCTTACAAGCAAACCAACTACTACTAGGGTTACCATCAAGCCTAGCTTGAGGTAAGGATGGGTATTTTGAAAAGGTTGTGGTTTGGAAAAGATGAGGGTCCTTGGTATCTCTACCAAGAGTATAATTCAAAAGCTTACCAAAAGGTTTTGGAGATCCTAGAGATAAGAGTAGTTGAAGGTTCTGTTTTGAAAACGTAAGGAGGTTATAGCTCTCCATAGTTTTGTCAATGGAAGCTACTAAACTAGTTTTGGTTACACAAGCATCTTGGCTCATGTTTTGAAATGCCACAACATTTGAGAATATGTAAAATGAGCCAGGATAGTTTTGTTAAATAACTATTGTCAACTGATGGTGAGGTAAGGAGTATCATATGGCACACTCTCACATTCACAAGCACAAACAAACAACAAGCAAACACTGCACCCATGAACAAGAAAAAGTTTTTGCTCCCCCTGATTTTTTTATTCTGAACAACTAATCAGGGTTGCTGAAATTGGGATGTTACAGACCTTTCCCCCTTAAAAGAATCTCGTCCCGAGATTCAGGAGAGTAGGGTTAGGGGATTTTGAATCGGGTTGATACTAGGTGTCTTACGCGTACTATCTTACGGACTCCATCCTTGAAAGTGGTTACTACATCGATGAAGTTGAGCTTCAGTCTTTTGGGATGCACGGAGAGTTGAGAAGAGTCTAGTCCTGATTGCGAGGGATGACCTTCTTTTCCTTCCGGACTCTATATCTCGAGGGCTTAGACTGGGCAGACTATTTTGAGTCTGACCTTCACGGAGTACTCATCGGAGGATAGAATCTACAGCTAGGAGTACCTCTGTCTAAGGATTCACAACTCTTCCTTAGGGTCGTAGCGTATCCTATTTAACGATTTTTTAGGGTCGGGACTCCTGAGGTTGCTCCTGGCAGAGGGTTATTCTATTTTGTGGGAAAGACGCAGTATTTCCCCCTTAAGGTTAAACTAGGGTAGCACGGGGATAGCACACTCCTATCTTCTTGGAGTCGTAGAATATTTAGTTAGTTTCGCCTCTAACGACTCGCGAGTTGCTATTTGGCGAGAATATGCCTAATCCGGTGATCTTTTCTGAAGTATCTTTTGGTAGACAATCTTCTAGAGATTGAGTGGAAATACGTAGTCTTTCCACCTTAGAGATTCACTAAGGTTCATCGAGAAGGGTTTGGATCTTCTGTCTTGGAAGTGCTGCCTGGCGATTAGTGGAAAGTTGTCTTCCTTCTAGGTCTTGATTGGAGTCTTCGAGTGATGCCCTATTCTCGCAAACCTTGGTGGGGGTGGTTTCCTAACGCAGCCTTTAAGGGGTTAGCTCAAGGTAAAATAGCGGTTTACGACTCTTCTTGCTAGAAATTAGTCAGGGTTGAAGCTGTCAGCATCAGGTAAGAGGTCTTCATTGGCATTTATTGTGTTGCTTCTGGTTGATGGCGGAGTGGACCCATTGTCTTCACGCTTCCTAATCCTCTGACTTTAGGGAGTGGGGTGGTTTCTTGTGGATATTAAGGATCCTTCGGTGGTTGACGTCCGGCTTCAACGGGATTCCTGCTGTAGTAGACTGAGGAACAAAGGAGTGTGGTGCTATTGACGAGTCTTGTGAGGTGAGTTTGACGAGGTATGCCGTCCTCCTGAGGTGAAATCTTCGAGTTGATTCTGACTTGACGATGTCGAACTCCTGGTTCTTGCGATGCTTTTCCTCTCATATACTCTCGAGGTTAGTCTGGGTCTCATTACCAACAGCTAACACAGGGGTTTCCTAGGTTACTAGGTGGGTTATCGCTCCTCGAGTCACATTTTTAAGGAGGTCAAAGCAAACCAGAGCATACAAACAAGGCGAACACAGCGAGGGGCTCGCAATGTCCTCGTCAAACAACACACATCAAGCAACACAGGATGCACTTAGGCAAGCAAACACGGTCAATGCTAGGGACCAAGGAGTTAACTACTCGTGATTTAGGGGAATCCTATTCTTAGGACTATTGACCCTAGATAATCGTCTTTATTCAGGTTGGAGTCACTATCTTGCAGATGAAGTCTTCGTCGTATCTTGGATGCTTCTTTATAGTGCAACACCCGAAGTCTTCTGATTTTGAGGATTCCGCGGGTAGAGCAATATTGTAGTCTCCTTGTGTTTGCTGGTAGTTGCTTGTCTTCATTTTGTTCTGATTGTCCTCACCGGGTTCTAGCGCCTAGTTATTTAAAATCCGTAGGTTTGAAGTTTGTACGAGGGATAGAGGAAACCATTTTCGAAAGCATTTACTTAGGGTAAGAGAAGAAGTGGAACTTTTTGAAACTCATTGAGAAACTAGTTTTTGATAGACGGAGTTTTCAAAATAAGGTTCCTGTCTAACGACCATTCTAGCTAAGGTTCTCCTATAGTCAGGATGGCTCTGATACCAAGTTTGTGGGGCCACCGGATTAATCCTCCGAGAATCCCTGTTATGCATACAACCACGATCCCATGATCAGTTAGTCGTGGCACATAACCGACAAGTATCATTACAACATCCGAGACATACCAAATTACAAGACTTACATAAATGCCATTATGGCTACATCGATATTCATCAACAGAACTTCATCAAGCGTAGAGCCCGATCCATGCCTTAACCTACAGGCAACTGACTGGGGGAAATGTCCTAGCTCGCATAGTCGTCAACACCGCCTTCTTCTTGATATCTGACCAAGTTAATAGCCAGGGACAATGCCAGTGAGTACTTTGAATGTACTCGCAAACCACCTTAATAGAAATAAATAATAACAAAAGGATATGCAATATGGCTGTGGTAGTAGGAGGGCTCTAGGAGAGGTTCTTTTGTCAATTAGTTTCTCTTGTAGATATAGCATCTACATATCTTTGTTGAAAACTTTTGTAAAACATTTTTGGAAACCTTTTGAAAAGTTTTGGAAACACTAGGATTGGGTCACCCATTTGTTCCTTCCTTTCTGTCATCGCATGAACAAACTCCTTCCATCCCTTTCTGACCATCCCATGGTCAAATAGGTATCCTTTCCGACCATCCCATGGTCAAAACATTTCCAAAGCCATTGCTTTTCAAAAATCCTTTTTGAAAACAAAACCAGCACCGCTCTGCAGAAGTTTGTCCAATCCGTCCATGACCGCGGACACGGCTATTCGAATAGATTTACACTCTGCAGAGGTTGTACACTTTACCCACACCATCCGGGTACACTACCCTGATCTTCACTGATCGTGAGTCGAGTAACCGATCAAGACTCTCTGGATGCCCACTCCAATATAAGTGCCTACCTATGAGTGTTGTTCCCCTCAACACCGGGACGTCGGGTACCGAGGACCAACCGGAGCACTTTTTCCACTCTTCGAGTGTGCGCTTTCAATGAGGGGCTGATAGTAACACGTGGAGGTCAGTTGACCCTTCGTTCCTTCTCCCGATCGATGTCCCACATGGACCGTTTGTCCAGAGAAGGCCCACCCCCAGGGAGTTTCATCCCCTGTAGTAGTCGCGAGGCATCTTATACTAGAATAGGCAAATATCAAATCCAGCCCTGTCCCATTCCAGAGTAATGTGGTTGCACAGGGTTAAGTTGTCATAGCTAAACTGCAAAGAACCGGGTGCGTTTTTGTAAACCTTTTTCCAACAGCTTTCCTTCAGCATTTTGTAAAACAAAATCTTTTTCTTTCTCAACAACTCTTGGGAGGTCCCACCTCACCAAGGTTTTATGAGAAAACATTTGGTAAAAACTTTTCCCGAGGGTCTTCCCATCCTCTAGTTTTTCTTCAGCTAAAACGGGGTATCCAAAAGGGGTATGGTGTATTACACCATCTATTCCACTACGGACAAGTAGGTATCATCAAGGGGGTTGTACTTAGTAGTACCGAGGAGTAATAGTTTGGAGGAGCCAAACCACTACCATATATATATATATACATCAATATCTAGTAAAACAATGCAGTTTTAATAAATAGTAGATAAAACATGCATAAGTAAAACAGTAGGACAAGGCTTATGAGCAAGAAGGTGGCTTGCCTCATGATCAACAATATGGCAATATGTCCCTGTACTTCTTCTTTAAAATTACCAAGAATACCAATACCAATAAAAACCATCTTCTTCTGCTCTCCGATATAATCGCAACTATCATCGATAGGGAACACATGCAAACAAACAAACGGGCACAATCCATACAAGGCAGACAATCACCAATACATACAACAAGCAAATGTTAAATCAAGTTTACAAATCAATAGTGGTGTTGAGAGAATGGATTAGAAGGATTGGGAGCATGTCTAGGAACAGTGAAGGTAGCCATATGGGTTTCATAGTCTAGGAACTAGGGATGAGAGGGTTTTGGACCAAAGACTTATTCTATATGATACCATTGTAAAAACCTGATACCAACAGATAGGTATTGATAAAATGAAACCAACAAAAGTGGTTTCACTATTTTATCAATTACCAAAGATTTATAGTGATTTTTATAGTGAAATAACTTCTAGTTTTAGGGAATAATTCACCAGAGAAGTTCTGGAGCTCCAAAAATTATTTACTTGGATGGTTAGGTAGGGCCTGATGTACTTGTTCATTGAGAGTTGGAATCAAGTCAAGATAGTTACCATAATGCCCTCAGGAAATTCCCAAAGGCAGTTCTGTATCTATTTTGTCTTTTTCACCAAATTAAATCTACTAAAGCTTTTGAGTTGGTTCCAAAGGCATGTGGTAGGTATTTAGAATAAATTTCTGCAGGAATTGGATTCACTCTTTTTGGAGATGTCAAACTCCTGGAGTGATTTATTTAGTGATGAAACCACTTACAGAAGTAACTAAATCACCACAATCCAACAGAGGATCAATAAATCCCTATCTCCTGGTTTTGGATAGGTATTGATGGTCCACTTCTCTGGGAGTTGGAATTAGCCTAATAGGTGCTGTAGATATGCCTAGGAAATTTTCTAAAGTAATATTGTGATTGTTTTTGTTATTTTGGCTACAGAAAAGATAATGCTCCACTTGGCATGAGGTCAAGGTCATGAGATAGATATATGGAATACCTACCAGAGACAATTGGTTTACTCCATGTAGGTGTATAAAATTTGCTAGGGAATTCATTTAGTGCAGAGGATACTTATTAGTATAATAAATCTCAGAAATTTATCACAATAAACTTGGTCAAAGTTTTGGTACTACATGTTCAGGAAAACACTCAGGAACCCTAGGAATTTTAGATATGGGCAAATGGAGTTGGTTTCCATTTTCTTTGGGAATTAACTCAACAGCCTAATTAGCAGATTTGGTGGAAAAACAAAAAGAAAAGATAAAAGGGGGGCGCCTTGGCTAGATCTGTGGGGGGAATGGGCCAGCCAGAGGGAATTTGGCCCACGGTGGGCGAGCCAGTGCATGGGCGCGGCGCGGTTCGGACCCGACGAGCGGGTCCTGCTGGTCAGTGGGAGCGGGCGGCCGAACGGGTATCGGCAAACCCCGACCGTCCGATTAAGTGGGCACGGACGACCCTGCGTCGTCGTCCAGCTCGCGCCGGCAGCAACGGGTCGGAACCCTAGCAGAGGATGGGAAGTGGCGGGGAGGCTCACCGGAGGGCTCAGGAGGCGGCAAGGATGGGTGGAGGCGACGCGGCGCATGACGACGACCCCGGCGATGGGCGGCAAGGCGGGATTTGATGCCAGGATCTGGCTCGCGCGAGGATGCTCGAGAGCGCTCTCGTCGGAGCTTGACGCCAGCGACGATAGGGGCAGTACTTGGGCACCAAAACAGCAGCATCAGAGAGAGGGGAAGGAGGGGAGTGTAGCACGGTGACATGTAGATAGAGAAAGAGGGGGAGGAGGGAGCCTTGCTCGATTTTTGGGGGAGGCCGAGGGTCCTCCTTCTTCTTCTTTCGGGCAGCACAGAGCAGGGGAGAGAGTGGAGCTAGGGGAGGTAAGTGGAGGGGAAGAGGGAGAAAATGAGGGGTAGGGGCTTGCTGGGGGTGGCCTCTGGCCTTTATACCAAGGGGGAGGGATAGATGGTGCAAATGTCCACTTTGGACATGGAGGAGGGGTGGTGCTGGCCTGTGATTGGCATAGAGGGCGGTGGGGAGGGGTGAGAGTGGGATTTGGGTCTTGTAGGAGCAGAGAGGGGCAGTGGGTGGCTGTGGCAACTTTTAATTTGCAAGATCTTTTGCAAGATATGCCTCTCCCTCTCTTATTCAAGCACATGGGTCCAAGATGGCAGTGCTACAGTGCTCTGCTATAGTGATCACGACTAGGGGAGTATTGGTTGCTGGAGAGGAGTGCTTGACAAGCTTTGGGGATGCTATGATGTTTGCTTAGTTAAAGTTTTGGTGGTTTTGCTTGATTTGATCCCAAGGGGGCTTGTGAAGGAGTTCCCTTATTTACGTTGGAAAGAGTGGGGGAGATAGTACTGGTAGATAGATGAGGTTAAATGACCTCTCTAGGAATTATATGAGATTTTTCAAAGGAGTTTTAGTCCACTTAACACTATTTATTCAAAAAGGGCAGAAGTAGTTTCTAGAAGATCATTTGATATATTTACATTGGACAAGGTTGGTTTTTGGTTTGAGAGGGTCCCAAATGTTAATACACACTTACGGGAATTTTCCCATGATTTATTAGGGATTAAAAGTATTAAAAACAATTATTATTCCATTTCCGCCATTTAGGAAAAAGGGCAAAAATAATTAATAAAGCTTCTAAAAATATTTATTTTTGAGTTGGGAAGGTAGAGTATGAAACATAGATCTCAAATGAGCCAAAAGTTGGGGAAGTGTTTTGGCAAAAACCAAACTTTCCTTTGGGAAAGGAGTTTTGGAGATTTTAACTATTAAACAGATTAATTAGATTTGAAGCCATAATAATTATGGATAATATTTGATAAATATTGATGATCAAGGTAGATGATATAGACAAGGTGTGTCAAGCATTTGTACGCTTGGAAATTGGAAATCCAGCTTGAATTAGATGGAAAAACAAGGAATTGAGGATCTAGGGTGATGTTATTTTTATACCAGCCAAACCCTGTTGGATCTTGGAGCTCAGATCTCCTCTTGGGGCATGGGGTAGATGGATAGATAGACCAAGTCATATAGATGATCATGGCAGAAGGAGTTTGGACTGGTTACATTTGAGGTGGTCTGGAAGTGATGGCAAACTTTGTTGAAAATAAGGCTGCCATACCAGATGAGTCATGATGCCTTAAAAACCATGTGGGTTTAAGAAGCACAAAGATCCACTTGGAGCAAGTGAAGTATATGCTGATATACCTATATGAGTAGAACATAACCATGCGAAGATTTGGTCCATAGAAGGTTGGATGATGGTGTGAGCTTTTGTCAAAGTAGGCATGATGACTAGATTTGCAGGAAAAGTTATTTTCTTGCCTGCAAAACCATCGAGAACAAGTGGGTTGGAGGATGATCTAACCAAGGGAAAGATTGGGCCTTGGTAGTCCTTAGGATGGTTTACGAGATGGTTCAAATGCATTTCCAATAATGCACAAGGTTTGGGAAAAGGAGGCATTCAAAAAGGTGATGTTGGAAATAGTTTTCCAGACAGCCAAATTTGGCAGATTTGAGGATTTTGACTAGAGTTTGAGAGGAGATGTTTTTGATGGGTTGCAAGGTATCAAAGCACCATCAAGTGGATGATGTTGAAGGGTAGATTGAGTATAATATATCCATGCTTGATATTGGTCTTCATTGACTTGGAAACTTCTAGAATGGATCACTGCAGAATTGATCTGGTTAAGGGTTTTAGATGATCACCTGGTGGCTAGAGATTAGATACAGATTGTATTCTTGCTTAGGTTTTGGTGGTTTTTAAAGTATCTTGATCCTAGTGGATGAGCTCCTAGAGTAGCTCATACTACTTCTAAGCAAACGAGTCAAACAACAGATCAAGGCAACTCATCTTATAAGCAAACCAACTACTACTGGGGTTACCATCAAGCTTAGCTTGAGGTAAGGATGGGTATTTTGAAAAGGTTGTGGTTTGGAAAAGATGAGGGTCCTTGGTATCTCTACCAAGAGTAGAATTCAAAATCTTACCAAAAGGTTTTGGAGATCCTAGAGATAAGAGTAGTTGAAGGTTTTGTTTTGAAAACATAAGGAGGTTATAGCTCTCCATAGTTTTGTCAATGGAAGCTACTAAACTAGTTTTGGTTACACAAGCATCTTGGCTCATGTTTTGAAATGCTAGAACATTTGAGAATATGTAAAATGAGCCAGGATAGTTTTGTTAAATAGCTTTTGTCAACTGATGGTGAGGTAAGGAGTATCATATGGCACACTATCACATTCACAAGCACAAACAAACAACAAGCAAACACTGCACCCATGAACAAGAAAAAGTTTTTGCTCCCCCTAATTTTTGCATTCTGAACAACTAATCAGGGTTGCTGAAATTGGGATGTTACAGGAAAGGTACCTGGATTCACCGAAGACGAAGAAGGAGTTCTGTGGTACAAAGGCCGTATCTGTGTGCCAGCAGATTCAGAGCTGAAGCAAGTTATCATGTAAGAAGCCCATGATACTCTTTATTCTATCCACCCTAGAGGAACAAAGATGTATCAGGATCTAAAAGAGCAATTTTGGTGGCACAAGATAAAGAGATAAATCGGAAGCTACATCGCCAAGTGTGATATCTGTTAACGAGTCAAAGCAGAACATCAAAGACCCGCAAGACTGTTGCAACCCTTGCAGATTCTGGAATGGAAATGGGATTCCGTCGGCATGGACTTTATCACGGGTTTGCCTACTTCTAGTAGGGGAAATGACTCCATCTGGGTCATCATTGATAGACTGTCCAAGGTAGCTCATTTTATACCTGTCAAGATAACCTACCAGAGTTCGAAGCTAGCAGAGTTGTACATTGTTAGAATTGTTAGTTTGCATGGAACCCCCAAGACCATAGTCTCGGATCGAGGAACCCAATTTACCTCGAGATTTTGGCAGAAAGTCCAAGAAGGATTAGGAACCAAGTTGAATTTCAGCACCGCTTATCACCCGCAAACCGATGGACAGACTGAAAGAGTCAACCAAATCTTAGAATATATGTTGAGAGCTTGTGTGTTAGAGTATGGATCAAAATGAGAAGATAGTCTGCCTTTTGCAGAATTCTCATATAACAACAACTACCAAGCCAATTTGAAAATGGCACCATTTGAGTTCCTATATGGAAGAAAGTGTCGTACCCCTTTGAATTGGTCGCAAGTAGGAGAGAGTCAGATTTTTGGCCCCGACATTCTCCGAGAAGCCGAAGAGAAGGTTCACAAAGTCTGTGAGAACCTCAAGACCGCCCAATCCAGACAGAAGAGTTATGCTGACAAGAGAAGGAGAGACTTGACTTTCAATGTCGGAGATTTTGTGTATCTCAAGGTTTCGACTTTGAAGGGAACCCAGTGTTTTAGTCTAAAAGGAAAGTTAGCCCCCAGATATATCGAACCCTTCAAGATTCTGAATCGTCAAGGAGAAGTATCTTATCAACTGGAACTACCAGAGGAAATGTCAGCCATCCATAATGTGTTCCATATCTCGCTACTTCGCAAATGCCTAGAAGTGCCGGAGAAGACCGAAGTTTTCAAGAACATCGATCACCGAGCTGTTGATATCAACAAGGATGTGACGTATCGTGAAGTGCCCATCCGTATCTTGGAGGAAGCCTTCAGAACCATCAGGACCCGAAGTATCAAATTTCTCAAGATTCAATGGAGCAACCATACCGAAGAAGAAGCCGCTTGGGAGCGAGAAGATTACATTAGGACTGAGTTCCCATATCTCTTTAGTTCCTAGTTTCTTTCTTAAATCTCGGGACGAGATTTTTTTTAAGGGGGGAAGGTTTGTAACATCCCAAAACTTTAATCAAGGTTAATCAAGATCAAATCTACACAATTTAGGGCTAAAATAACCTTTTTCCATTTAAAATCTTTAAGCATTCATATGTGTGTGCATTTAAATAGGAGTTGTTTAAAAGGCCATTATTGTCTGTTCTAATGGTTGTAAAATGGTTCTATGATGAATGTCACATCATCTAGATCATTCCCAAGCAAAAACCAAAGAAAAAGAAATCAAAAAGAATTAAATAAAGGAAATGGTCACTTTTGCCATTTTAATCACCTAGCCCACTTTGGATGTTCCTAGCACTCAATTTCCAACAAAAACAATTGTGGATCTTTGCACCCCTTGCTAGTACAAGTAGTGATGTGCCAAGGCCCACTTTGATATATCCCAAAAACATTCAAACTCTAATTTTAAATGACAATTGAAAATGGAATCTAGTTCATATGTCTAGATCACACTTTTTCAAAAACCATCCAAATGAACTCCATTTTAAAAATCCCAAGAAACCACAGATGCTTAAGCATGTGACAAACCACTCCACCAAATATCTTCCAAAAATTCAAAAGTTTCCTTCATGCGGCCATTGTGTCGAGCACCTGGTGAGCAGAATCAAACTGTCCTAACTAATACTGTTTTGGATCAAAAATTGTCGAGCAATTTGAGCCACATTAATCATCTTGGTCTCCCCCAGACCCAACCAGACCAAAACCAGCCCATCCCCTAGCCCCTGGCGCCAGTGCAACGCTGCACCGAGGCCATGATCGCCGGCCGATCGTGCCCAAGCCGCAGCAGACCACAAGCCCCTCTCCGCCGCTCCAAGAAGCAAGGCACCACTTCACCGCCGCCCACGGTCCACCCCACAGCCCCTGCTAACCCCTGAACCACCCCAGAGCCGTGCTACACTCAGTCTCTGTGCCGCTCCGAGCACGCTAGAGCGCCCTCCCCGCCAGCATGCCACAGACCGTGCCTCGACCGAAGACCGCGCACGCCGCTCCACCTTGAACACCTCACCCTGCCAGACACGGCCATGCACCGCCGCGTGTCCCACGATCGCCGGGAACCACGTCGAGCACCAGCTCTGTCCCCCAGAGCGCGCCACGCTCCCGACTGATTTCCACCGCCCCTAGTTGCGCCATAAAGCCGTAGAGGACCGCCAGGAGGCAAGCCACCGTCCACCTATCTCGCCCACGCCGGTAGCTCGTTGTATCATCGTCACCGATGAGCCCGCTGTCGCCCCTTCGGTCCACTCCTCAAGCCTATATAAGGAGGCCTTCCCTAGCCTCAATCGCCACACCATTCGACTCCCCTCTCACCCCTAGTCCTTCCCCACCTCTCGCCGGAGCAGCTCGAGCAGCCTCTCACCGGGATTGAGCCGGAGACCGCCGTAATAGAGAAGGAGAGGTTGCCGTTGATTTAGTCCACCTCAGCATCTGCCACGACTTCGCATGAGCTCGCCGTTGTCGTCTCGTTCGTTTGCCCGCCTCGCCGCACTAGCAGGAGCCCTGGTACGTCCCCACTGCACCCTCACCAAGTCACTAGGGTTCAGCCTCGCCAGTGACGAGTCCGTCGTCGACGACGACCGTGAGCCATTAATCTAGTTCTAATCCCGCGGTCCGTATCGCCCCGTACCGCTTTGCGTGTAATGAGCCACTAACAGGTGAACCCCCTGTCAGCAGTCCTCAGCGCCGCGGAGTGAATCTGGGCCGGCCCAATTATTTTCCCACGCGACCCAGTTAATTCAAATTAGGATTTTTCTTTTTAGACTTGAACTAGAATTTGTCCCTTAGTTTGAAAATCAATTCAGAGAGTTTTGCAAATCCAAATTGAGTGATTAAAATATTGTTCGAAAGCTAATGAAAATATCTATCCAAGCCCGTTGGATTTAAATCATTTAGAGTTATAGATCTCTCCTAGATAAAATAACAAGACAAAAGCTTTTGCACATTCAAACATTTTTATAAAATCAACCATAATAGGTTTTGAGTTGATTCCAACTCTCAAAAATCACAGTTAACCATACCTATCTGAATATGTAATAATATTAAGGTTTGCATGCAGTGACTTTGGACTAGTACCAAAATAATGCTATATAGGCATTTCTAGTCACTTTAAAACATTAAATATTAAACTTAAACTTATTAAAATATGATCCAACCCTTAAATCACATTCCCATATGTTAGAATATGTGGTGATGACATGTGTCCACATGATCCCATATTTTAACTGGAGAATATTAAATCTTAGTTAATTTCAATGAGTAGAAATTACTTTTCTCAAATAAAAAGAATAAAGCTAGTTCATTAAACCTTGTGATTTTTGTGATGATACTAGATCAGCAAATGTGTGCCTTAGTGTGCTAAGTAGACTAGTTAAGCATTGTTTGGTGATTGCGTATTCCGTATGTATTTATAGACGATAGTACCGACCAAGTCTACGAGGAGGAGGAGTTCTACCAAGAGGAGGAGGAAGAGAATTTCAACCACTGCACCAACCAAGGGAAGCCATCATTAACAATGCAAGATAACCCTTGCAAGCTAGATAACCCAAGCAAAATGCATTAGGCATGCTTTGGTTATACCATTTTGACTTATACCTACTCCAAGTTTTATTTACAAGATTTACTTCCTTTACTTTACCAAAGTCCTTTATTTGTTTAAAGGTAGCATAACGAGTAAAAACTTGACCTATCTAGTGAGACTTAGATGTCATTCTATGGCATGAGATTGAGATTAGCATCCCACATTAATGAACACTCTTAACTTAGTAGTTTAGAGCTCAACCCAAAACTTGAGCACTTTAGATGGGAATACTTGGTGAAAATGACTTGTGAAAATCTTGGAATGATGAGTCATTCTATTGAGATGTTTTGAAATGTGTTGAGAAACACAAATGGTTTATGATGATGAAAATGTTGAGGCGTGAGCCTTAGCCATTTTATAAAACTAATGGTTGGGTTCGGATGCAATACCATTCCAATTTTACCGTACAGCCACAATACCTGAATTGGGTAAGGCTTAGCCAGAAGTTTATATGCATTACTATTAGTTCCCTCGCGGGAGAGGTTTGAGATGAGGCTACCTCTCAATGTTGTCCACCTATGCAGTGCCCAGGATGATAGATGGTCATGGCTGGGAGGCCATACTCATAGGAGAGGTGCTTATACTAGAGTGTGTAAAGGAAATGTTATGTTTGATTATGTGCATACTAAGTATGATGATTCAGGGTTATCCCTGACAGATGTATCGAATATTGTGGTGAAAGTGTACCACCTCTGCAGAGTGTCAAACTATTCGAATAGCCACGTCCGCAATTATGGATAGTTGGAGTGGCCATACTGTTCCGTTGTCAGATGTTTTCAAAATGACTTATGAAATGAATTGTGACATGACTTGACCACAACTAAGTTGTGACTATGACTACTAAGGTCCCACTTAGGTGATTTCAAACTTATTTTTTATATTTCTTTGTTTCTGAACTCAGCTTAGGTTTCAAACTTAGCTTTACAAATAAACTTAGAATTTAGCATTCCTATTAGAACTATCTTACTTGTTAGTGACAGTTTGCGAGTACTTAAAGAGTACTCAGGGATTTGTCCCTGGCTATTCCTATGGCCAGACTATGAGGAGGACTACCTTGAAGAAGGACAACAGGACGGCTACGACAACTAGGATCATCTCCCATCATCACATTGCCTGTGACACTAAAGATGGACCCCACCGCTACACTATTTATTCCGCTACTTGATTGTACTCAGACTGGATCATGAGATCCTTTATTTGTGTAAGACCTTATATGGTTTGTAATGGATGATATACTGTGATATCCAATCTGTTATGTCTCGCAAAAATGGTAATCTTGGGATTGCGATGTATGGCATAATAGGCATTTGGGATTAAAAATCCGAGTGTTGACACGATGGGAGATGATCCTAGTTGTTGTAGCCGTCCTGTTGTCCTTCTTCCGGATAGTCCTCCTCATAGTCTGGCCACGGGAATAGCCAGGGACAAAGCCATGAGTACTCTTTAAGTACTCGCAAACTATCACTAACAAGTAGGGTAGTTCTAGTAGGAAATGCTAAACTCTAAGTTTATTTGCAAAGCTAAGTTTGAAACCTAAGCTGAGTTTAGAAACAAAGAAAGATAAAATAAAGTTCTAAATCACCTAAGTGGGAACTTAGTTTTCATAGTCCCAACCCTGTTGTGGTCAAGTCATGTCACAATTCAATTCATAAGTCATTTTGAAAACATCTGACGATGGAACAGTATGGCCACTCCAACTGTCCATGACCGCGGACGCGGCTATTCGAATAGTTTGACACTCTGCAGAGGTGGTACACTTTCACCACAAAATTCGATACATCCGTCAGGGATAACCCTGAATCATCATACGTAGTATGCGGATAATCAATCATAACCTTTCCTTTACACACTCTAGTATAAGAACCTCTCCTATGAGCTTGGCCTCCCAGCCATGGCCATCTGCCATCCTGGGCAGTGCATAGGTGGACATCATCAAGAGGTATCCTCAGCTCAAACTTCTCCTGCGAGGGAACCCATACTAATCCATATAAACTTCCGGCTAAGACCTACCCAATTCAGGTATTGTGGTTGTATGGTAAATTTGGAATGGTATCGCATCCGAACCCAACCATCAGTTTTTATAAAGGGGTAAGGCTCATGCCTCAACATTTTCATCATCCTATACCATTTGTGTTTCTCAACACATGTCAAAACATCTCAATAGAATGACTCATCATTCCAAGGATTTCATAATCATTTTCACCAAGTATTCCCATCTAAAGTGATCAAGTTTTATGCTTAGCACTAACTACTAAGTTAAGTGTGTTCACTAAGGTGGGATGCTAATCTTCAATCTCATGCCATAGAATGACATCTAAGTGTAACTAGATAGGCCTAGTTTTATACTCTTTATGCTACCTATTTTACAAGTAAGGAACTTTAGTAAGGTAAAAGAAAGTAAGGCTTGTAAGTAAACTTGAGATGGTTATAATCAAAGTTGCATCACTAAGCATGCCTAGTGCATCTTGCAAAGTGATGGCTTGCATAGATCTAGCTTACTAACAATAGCTTGCCAATAATAGCTTGCCTTGATTGGTGCAGTGGTTGAAATTCTCCTCGTCTTCTTCGGGGTAGAACTCCTCCTCCTCGTATACTTGGTCGGTACTATCGTCTATAAATACATAGGGGATACATAATCACCAAACAATACTAAAATACTCTATTTAGCACACTAAGGCACACACTTGATTATCTAGTATCATAACAATCATAACAAGATTTAATGAACTAGTTTCATTTATTTATTTGAGAAAAGTAATTTCTACTCATTGAAATTAATTAAGATTTAATATTCTCCAATTAAAATATGGGATCATGTGGACACATGTCATCACCACATATTCTAATGCATGGGAATGTGATTTAAATGTTGGATCATATTTTATAAAGTGTAAGATTATTATTTAATAGATTTAAAGTGACTAGAAATGCCTATATAGCATTATTTTGGTACTAGTCCAAAGTCACTACATGCAAACCTAAATATTATTACATATTCCGATAGATATTATCAAATGTGATTTTTGAGAGTTGGAATCAACTCAAAAGCTATTATGGTTTATTTTTGAATAATGTTTGAATGTATTTTGTTTTTTTACTATATGTGATCTATAACTCAAATTGATTTAAATCCAATGGGCTTGGATAGATATTTGAATTATATTTCTAACAAAATTTTAATCATTCATTTTGGTTCAGTAGAACTCTCTGAGTTGATTTTTAAACTAGTGTACAAAACCTAGTTTAAACTTAATTAGAAAAACATTCATTTGAATTCTAGGGCCAGCGTGGGAAACTAAACGGGCTGGCCCAGTGGCGCTCTGCGGCGCAGAGGGCAACTGACAAGGGGGTCCCGCATATCAATAGTGCATCTAACGCGAAGCGATACGTGGCGATATCAGCCATGCGATTAGAATAGAAATCGACGACCGTGATTCATCGTCGACGACGAACAGGTCGCCGGCGAGAACAAACCCTAGTGGCTCGGTGGGGGTGCATTGGGGCTTACCAGGGCTCTAAGCGTGGCGATGGGGGCGATCGAACTGGTGGACGACAACGGTCTCAGGCATGGTCGCGGCGGCTCCTGGGGTGGTCGCAATCAATGACCCCCTTCCTCCTCTGCTGCGGCGAGCTCCGGCAAAACTCCGGTGACTGAGGGCTCGAGTGGCTCCAGGGAGAAGTGGGGAATGAACAGTGGCGAGAGGGGAGGTGAGTGGTGTGCAGAATGAGGCTGGGGGTGGCCTCCTTTTATAGGCTCGACGGTGAGGTAGTGCGGTATGGGCGCGGCTCGTCAGAGACGACGGTATAGGCAGCTATGGCCGGGGCTGAGCTAGGCGGACGGTGCGCGGTCTGCTGGCGGTCATCTATGGCGTAATGGCGTGGCTAGGGGTGGTGGCAATTGGTCGGGCGCGTCCGCACTCTGGATGGAGACAATGAGTGTTCGATGCGGCACACGGTGGCTGCTGGTCGCGCTGTGGGAAATGGGCATGTCTGGGCGGTTGCTGGAGTCATGCCGGAGCGGTGAGTGCGGGTTGCGGTCGAGGGACGGCGTGTGCTGCCTTGTCGGACGCGGCGCACTGGCGTGTGCTCGGCATGGCACAGAGGCTGTGGGCGCGGCATGCTAGGGAGTGGTCCACGACGTGGCTGAGCTCGGGGAAGGGACAGAGAGGGCGGTAGGGTGTGGCAATCCTTCTAGGCACGGCGAGAGAGAGAGGGGCGGTCTGCTGTGACTGCGGCATGGTCGATCGGCGGCGACCACCTTTGGGCGGCACGACACTGCTGCTAGCGGTGAAGGGGGGTGCTGTCTGGGCTGGGTTAGATTCTAGGGAGACAAGGGGAGTGGAATGGGGCAATTGGGTGGACAATGCATTGATCAAGAACAGTCTTAGCCAGGCCAGATTATTTTTGCCTGCCAAGTGTTTGACAAAATGGCCGCAAGCAATTTAATTTTGAATCTTGAAAATATTTTTGGTGTGTGACTTGATCTCATGCTTGGTAGTCTGTGGTTGCTTGGGATTGTCAAGGTGAACTCATTTGAGTGGTTTTTGAAAAAGTGGGATCTATGCATATGAAATGGATTCAATTTTCAAATGCCATTTAAAATTAGTGGTTAAATGTTTTTGTAAGATTTTAAAGTGGGCATTGGTACATCTTTACTTGTACTAGCAAGGGGTGAAAAGAGTTGAGAATGTTTCTGTTTGAAATTTACTTCTAGGAACACCTAAAGTGGCCTAGTGGATTAAAATGGCCAAAGTGACCATTTGGTCTTTTTATTCTTATTTGATTTCTTTTTCTTTGGATTTTGTTTTTGAATGATCTAGATGATGTGGCATTCATCTTTGAATCATTTTACAACCATTAGAACAATCAAACCTAGCATTTTCAAATAATTCTATATTAATGCAAACACACATGTATTCATAATTGTTTTTAATAATAAAAAGTTTTTGTTAACCCTAAATTGGGTGATTTGGATCTTGATAACCTTGATTAAAGATTTGGAATGTTACACATAACGAGGAACTCTTATTTGTTTATTAAACACACATGTATTAATGTTTCCTATTAGTGCAATTATAGCACGAGAAATAAAAATTTATCATAAACATGGAATAAGATAATAACCACTTTATTATTGCCTCTTGGGCATATTCCCTTTAGTCAGTGGGTAGAACCAAATTATTTTCTTGACTACAAAAAGATCAAGGAGGAGTGGGTCCAAGAATGATCTGGTCAAGGGCAAGGGTGGGATTTGCAAGTACACATGATGGTTTATAAGATGGTTCAGGTACATTTCAAAAAATCCCCAAGGTTTAATATAGGTAGAGACTCAAACATGGGATCATGATAATAGTTTCAGACTTAGTCAATTTTTGGCAATTTCAGGGTATTTGACTAGGGTACAAGATCTAGTGGTTTTCGTGAGATGCAAGGTTCCAAACTTATTATCAAGTGAATGAGGTTTAAGATTAGGTTAAGTAGAAAGGATCCAGGGCTTGAGTTGGTCTGCATTACCTTGGAAACTACAAAAGAGAGGTGACCCAAAAATGGATTCTGATAAGGAAAACATATGGTCAAATTAAGGTCCAAAGGGCCAGTCTAGCTTGGGAAACTTGGTAGATGGGTTCTTATATCAAGGGAAAGCATTTGGAATGGATGATCACATCACAAGTATGAGTGTAAATTAGTCATACTGCCTAGGGAGCAGATGTAAGAGTAATAAGTTAGGATTTAGAAAGTGTGTATGATAGCAAGGAGGAAGGTTGTCTTCCTACTTAGTATTTGATAATTTCTCCTCAAGGTTTTAGAGATTGTGTAGTTGGTTTGGTTTAGCTATTAGAGGATGAGCTCCTAGGGTAGCTCATATCTACAAGCAAGTCAGAACAGACAAGCTTACAAACAACAGATCTAGGTAATTCATACCAAACATCTCAAGACTACTACTACAAATACATACTAGCCTTGCTTAAGGTCCGGGGAAGCATTTTGAAGGGTTTGAGTTTTTGAAGAAGGGGATAGTCCCTTGGTACTTCTACCAAGAGTGGAATTCAAAAGCTTTATAAAAGATTTTTGGAAATACTAGAGGTAAGTTTATTTGGATGGTTATGTCTTTAAAACATAATGAGGTGATACCTTATAGATCTCCATAATTTTGTCAATGGAAGATATTAGAACATTTGTTGTCACAATGGCATCTTGTCTCTTGATTTGAAATGCCAGAACATTTGAGAATATGTAAAATAAGCCAAGACATATCTTTTGTTAAATAGCTTTTGCAACTCATGGGAAGGTAGAGAAGCATCTTAAATACTACACAATCATAAGCATAAGAATAATCAAGCAAATAACTGCTTCACCACTAAGCAAGAAAAAGTTTTTGTTCCCCCTAATTTTTGCACTTTGGACAACTAATCTAGGGTTACTGAAAGTGGGATGTTACTGACTTTCCCCTTAAAAGAATCTCGTACCGAGATTCTGGAGGGCAGTGCTAATGGATTCTAAAGGGTTATCAACTACAATCTTGCCTTCAGGTGATTGTCGTGTCAGAGAGTTGTACCTTCGGATTCTCAGTTCAAGGTAAGATAGTGGTGCATAGCGTTGAATAGGCTTTAGAAGTTGTTGGTGATGGTCGGTCCTGGTTGCATCTTGAAGTTGGTATCTTTATGAGTGAAACCAGGTTTCACGTTCTTCTAGAAGTACCTTCGGGAGGGCATATGTATCTGCCTATTTCTTTAAACATTTCGAATATAGGTTATCGGGCATGTGCTTTCTAAGGGGGAGTGACTTGATACCAAGTCTGTATGTGGTAATGCTGAGATAAAAACATGTGACTCACAACATCGTATTTATGATGTGGTTGGGATGCTAACTGGTGGAAGCTTGGGGTAGCGAGCCTTGGACTTACTACCATGCCTAAGGCCACAGTGGCGGTTCTAGGGAGTGCTGCACTTTGAACTTCGGGGATGCAGGCTGGGTCGTGAGTTGGGCTTCCAACTTGATTGACTAAGGTTGGTGTTCCTTTCTTCCAGGGAGTGGGTGGTTTGAAAAGTCGAGGCTCCAAAAGGTATCATGAGCCAATATTTTATCCTACTCTAGTGGGAAGACACAACCTTCCCCCTTAGGGTGACGCTAAGGGAGCTTCGAGTTGACGTAGTCCTTACTTCTTGAGGTAGAGTGGAAAAGATGAGGGTAAATTCTGGTTAAGGTTGTTGATGCCTTAATGGTCTTGGGTATGCTTACTTTCTCCTTCTAACACAGCCTTCAAAGCTATCTCTTCAAGGACGGGTTGGTGAGGTCACAGAAAGTAACTTCTCTTAGGGGCAAAACGCTTCTTATTCGGATGCTTCTTGGCTTTGACTTGGAAGAGGGACTTGATTCTTATTAACCTTCAGGTAGAAAGCAGGTGACGAACTGAGTTGGACAATCCTTTGTAGGATGTATGGTTCTGCAGTTTAGGTAGTTTTCTGAGCAAACCGTAGCTTGGTGCCCTTCTTCTTCGCATTGGCTCAAGCCTTCTTCTGACTTCTAGTATTCATGGCCATTTTGGTTGAGCCTACGACTATTGGGTCATCCTTCTGGATATGAGAATTAGCTAAGTTAGTTGGTTAGCCTTCTAAGTTAAACCCTTAAGAGGGGCATTTGCGATCTATGGTTAGAAGGACTGTTTGTATTCACACAAAAAAAGTCAAACAAAGAGGGGTATCATCTCCCTATGAGGTAGTTAACTAGGTATTTGCATCCATATAGCATTCGCGATCAATGCTAAACGATGGAGGTGCGGTCTTTCGGGACGCTGTCATTCTGAGTTGGTTCTGATGCAACGTCTTGGGTAAAACACGTAAGAGATAACATTAGGCAAGCATAAAAATCCATACAAGGTTCATACATAACAAGCAAGTCTGCACCCAAGGGTGGCAAAAGTACTAGAGCATTACAAAACACGTTTAGGGACGATACATTACTCTACCCTATGCTAACGGGTGAGCGTTTAAGTGCAAGCTAACTACTTGGAAAGTGCATCTTCAACTTCTTTGTCGGCTCTTACCAGGACAGTGGGGGATTCAATGTATTCTTGGATATTCTTAAACCTTGGGAGGTACCGACGAGCTTTGGTACACTTCCTTCCTATTTTGGGAGTTCCTTCCCCCGAGGTTCCTTCCATAGTTGTAGCTTGAGCTTGATTCCTTTGTTGGAGTTTGAGAGCTTCCTTACGATTGAGAATGGTTTGAAGATGGTGGAGCTCCATCTGAGAGTGGCAGTAGTTGTTGGTGACAACTGTTAACACCTCATTGCATGTGTAGCTGAAGCGAGTCTGGAAGGCCAAATCAGGGTCTTCCATGTTGGGGTCCCGGGCTCCTCCTGAGCGGTCGATGCTTCCCTTGAATGGCAGATAAAAGGTTGTAGGTTGCCTCATCTCCGGAAGAAGGCACCATATGTGCATGAGCGCCTCTCTTGCGACCATTGCAATCCCAAGAGGAGGAAAATTCATCTAAGGTCCGGTGGAATAGATGGGATTTCCTTCTGGTCTGGGCTTGGCGAGTATGGTAACTTTTCCCACATATTCTCCCAATTCTAGTCCTTTGTGGAGGGTGTAAATCAGCCTTTGATCGTAATTGCAGAACTGCAGGGAGTCCTAGAGGAGTCGGAGAAATCCATGATTCAACCACTCTTCTTCTACTAGCTCCATCTACATCAATTTTTAAGGTAGGGTTGGGTTAGTGACATGTGTGCAAATAGTCATCACCTTTTTCTTTGTTATAGAAAATAAGTTTTGGTTCTTGACTAATGTCCATGCTAACTAAGGTCTCCTATAGTCAGAATGGCTCTGATACCAGGTCCATGGGGTCCCCCGGATCAGCAGTCCGAGAGTCCCTGTTATGCATACATTTCACGTTCCCATGATTAGTGAGCCGTGAGCATAACTGACAAGTATCATTGCAACATCCACAATATAGCAAAAAAAAGACTTACATTAATGCCATTATGGCTATGTCAATCATTAGCAGCGGAACTTCATCGATCACAGAGCCCAAGTCATGCCTTAACCCTACATGCAGCTGACTAGGAAAGATGACCTATCTCACAAAGACGTCACCGTAACCTTCATCCTTCAAGCTTCCGAAAGTCTAGCCAAGTAAATATCCAAGGACAACGCCATTGGATATTTTGAATGTACTCGCAAACTATGCCCCCAGATGAGTAGTCCGAGAATACATGTTATGCACATATCCACATTCCCATGATCAGTGAGCCGTGGAACATAACCGACAAGTATCATTGCAACATCCATAAAGTGAGGGCAACAAGACTTACAGTGGTGCCATTATGGCTACACATTCATCAACAACGGATCTTCTTCAATCACAGAGCCCATATCATGCCTTAACCTATAGGCAACTGACATGGAAGACAACCTAGCTCGCATAGATGTCAACATCTCCATTATCCTTCTAGTTTCTGAAAGTCTGGCCAAGTAAATAGCCAGGGACAACGCTAGTGAGTACTTTGAATGTACTCGCAAACCACCAAGATAAGGTAAACAAGACAATGCATTATTTGTCTATGGCGAGATAGGTCTAGCTATGTTTGTTTTTGTAAAAGCCTAATTTCTCTTGTATATATGTCACCTCTATATCTTTGTTGAAAAAGAATTTTGAAAACATGTCTCCATTTTAAAGTCTGGATATCTCCATATCCTTGTTGAAAACCTTTGTGAAAATAGTTTTAGAGGAGAAACCCTTTTTGAAACATGTTTGACCATTCATGATCAACACAAAACCTTAAACTTAGCTCACCTCATGGCCTGCGTACTTTCATCCATCTTTCCAAGATCACCACTTGGGTCCTCCTAGCAATCACCTTTCCAACCATCCTTGATCGTGGACACGGCTATTTGAATAGATTATACTCTGCAAAGTTTGTGCAATTTCCCCACAAGAATCAATACATCCACCGGGATTCAACCAAGGACCGTTACACATGATACATAGGGGTTCGGATAATCAAACATAACCTTTCATTTGTCAACCCTAGCAAAGGCACCATTCCCTCCCTTCCGTATAGGCCTATACCAAACCCCAGTCTTGAGATACACCATAATTGAGTGATTCACATCCTTCCTACTCCTAGATAATACCGTCCGAGGGATATCCAATTGTTGCATCGACCCTTGTCCCAGACATCCACCACCCCTATATCCATAGACTTCACTAGTACAAACACGTTACTTAGAGACGGTGATTTCCCATAGGCCTCAGCCGGTTTCTCGTACTGGCTCAAGCGCATAGCCTCTAATAGCACACCACCTGAGATGGTTTTCCTTTGCAGCTTTAAGATACACGACCTCAGACGGTGCAAAAAGGGAAATGCCTCTAACATGTACAAGTTGGAGATGGCTAGTAGTCCTGACCGCTTGCAAGAACTCCTCACCCTCAAATGTCCCCTAGTATTCTGTAATAGATTGAAACATAAGACAACTTCATGTTTCATCCATCTCTAATAAATTTCCTCTTTGAGACTGGTTATTTTAGTAGCCGCCTCTACAATCTAAGACAGATTCAACCTACATCCGTCTCTTAGAGTTTCCTAGCATGAGTCGTCCTTTCTTCCCGACAGTCTCTAGGTTCACTTTGCACGGAGATGACGTTTTTAAATAACCGCCTCTAGTGATTCATACATGTATTAGGCAGCTTTTGGCTACTGTTTACCAGCATACATAATATCTGGATGGTCAGAAATAATTCCGAATGCAATTGGAATAAAAATATGATATTTGTTGTCAAGAGAAGTCTCAGAACCCTGACATAGCTGCCAAATTTTTAAAATGTGTCACACAAATCAATGTACACTATGCTAGATAGCACAAATCAATGTACACTACACTAGCATTGACATAGCTAGCAAGCATGGTAAGTAATACAATGTCAAGAACCCTGATATTAATTGACTAGTATAACAATGTTTGGCATACTTGCTCTCATAGGTATTTAGCGTGGAACTCTCCGTCGCCTTTCACCACTTGTCGAGCCAGAAATTTGGCAAGCCACACATGTATCATTTTTAGATTGGCCATCGACAGTACCATCTCTTCAATTTGCGGACACTACGTAAATTAAATCACGATCAAAACTGGTACCAATAATAAGAATAGTTCAATAAAAAAATGATATAATGTTTGCAAACCAGTTGTTCTGGTCTAGGAATAGGAAGGTTGGCCATCATGATTCTCATATGTTGGAAAACATAGTAGCCGCAAAGATCCGTCGATGGAGACTACTAGTGGCACTAAAATAGAGCATATGTGGAAATGACCATATTACCCAGATAATATATTTAACATGCATGCATATATATGTGTACAAGTGCTGGTAGAAACTAACCGGCTGACCCATGTGATGGGTTATCTCTTTGTAGTTCTTCGTTGCATTTCCTTCTTTCAAACGAAATACTTTAAATGATCTAAAAGTAGGAAGACAAAAAAGTATATCATTTCAAAACTAGGATGAATATCACTTTTATTATGGAGATGAACGTATTAAATCACCTGTCAATAAGCCTCCGTACATCATCATAATTTGCATTCTCTTTATGATGATAATAATAGAGATAATGGACATGGCCATCTAGAGGTGAGGCAACGATAAGAATCTAGTAAAAACTAAAAGTTGAACCAATTATTAGGTGGGTGAAACCACTCAAATTCGTAAACAAGGATGCGGTACTAATTAAGCTAGCTTACTCTTTATTAAAAGATCATAGAATTAGTTCCTGCTCTTTGCTCTTCTCCAACACGTTATGTAATTCTCGACATTCCTTTTGTTACTTTTCATGGACACATGTGAAGAAATGGCGGGGTCGACGAAGATTATTTTATGCTTATACGTCCTGGCTCTCACAAATAATAACTTATATACAAACACACATATGTATGAACAAATTTAAAGTTTATAGATAGCTGGTAGCTAGAATCATGCATGCATAGATATATACTGACGCATTGATTGTTAAATACTCACAATTGCACGCATCTCATTGTATTGATGTCGAAGATGTCAATGTTCATAACCAGGTACAATTCCTCCCAAATCACAGGGAAAGTGGCAGCATCACTACTATCATGATGGTGAAAGGTTTCAGGAGGGAAGTGAGCGTATATTCCAATATCTTGGGGGCAGTGCAGCACCAGTGGACTAAACCATTTTCTACTACTGAACCAGAACAAGACAATGTACTTAGAATTAAGAATGTGTACATACTTATAATATATCCTATTTAAAAAGAAAATGTCCTGAAGACAACTATTTTTTTGCAAAGACTCTCACTGTGTGTGTGGCTTGATAGTGACTCTAGCCCTTCGTGGATGTCCTAGGTATCGTCAGCAGCGATTTCCTCTAAGATGTGAGAACGCCGAAGCGGCGAGGGCAATAGGGATACCAACATCGGGGAGGAGCAACACATCAAGATGGAGCAGCACACGCAATCATGTTGAGAAGCCCCACTGGTGGTGGGGGATAAGGGGGTGGAATAGCCGGTGTGGGAGCCGCTAGATCTCTGTGAGCGCGGGAGTGGCCTGTGGTGGGGAGTACGACGGTAGGGAGGAGAAACAGCGGAAGGAAGGCAGGGGGGGGGAGGAGCAAAAGAGGAAGGACGGCGGCAGGGGTTTGAACAGTGTAGGTTGGGCCAGGCGGGCGAATGAGCAAATGGTCCTCACAGATGGTCAAAATATCTAACTATCTCTAAAAGGCAGCTCGGCCTGCTATAAAAGAGCAAAGTATGGACATGCCGAATTTATTCGGACACTTCGGGTTATGAAAAGGTCTAAAATTTGCAAATTATTCAAAATTAAAAGGTAATAAAAAGTGAATATGTGATTAGTAACGTGAAATGAATTCCTATGCCAAGAAATAAGTTGATACGCTGAAGAAAGTATGCGAGGTAGTACAAACTTTGGAGTTTACCCTAGTAGGTATGATACTTGTGCTATTGATGTACTCGTTACAAAGCAACATTGGTGCAAGTGTTTTAGAATTGACTAATATTTTTACCACACAATTTAGGTACCATAAAATAAACAAATGGCAAGTTTCATAATTATCTGAGTATTTTTAGAGTTTATTAAAAATAAAATGAACAAATGGCAAGTTTCATGAGAAAATAGGAAATCTTTTTTAATATTCTGAAAAATCACTTTTCCAACATTACATGGTATGTTAAGTTATATGATTATAATTCCCAACTCTAAACAAATACTTATTGGAAAATACTAAAAAACTAAATTCGGCCCTCCGGATTTATCCGGACACTCCGGATTGGAACCAATTCCGGATTTATCTCGTGCGTTGGGTGTCCCTTGGACGGATCACTCACTGCCTACTTGTTCTCTAGGGAACATATATGTTCATATTTCCTATCCCGCCATCCACCACCACTCAAATCCTATCCAGTCATTCACCGCCACTCAAATCCTATCATGTCGGCCATCGCCACTCAAACCCTATCCCGCCGGCCACCTCCACTCGGACCCTTATCCCAATGTATTCGTCGCCTCTTGTGTGACTGCAACACCGTTGCAGCCTCTCTGCTTACTAGCCCATTCCTCCACCGCCCTCCTTGCCAGACCATGCCTCGCCGCCACTACCTTGTCCTAAGCGTGGTCGCAATCTCATCGAACATAGATGTCGTCAGATGAATCAGTTACAAACTTCACTGATAGATTTCTTGAAATCCCTCTTATAGTACCAGTATATTTCATGATGAAATCCATCATAATGCTAGTAGGTCCCATACTGATTCGGCGTAGGATTCAGTGTAGGATTCAGTTTCAGTAGTTAGCTGATTACGATTTAGTTTCGTCAGAGTTATGACAATCAGTTATTACTCTTTGTGGGGGACTCTTTACCTTCAAAGACAGTGGTCGTAGCATCTTAATATATTTATCCAACTCACACTTGAATTATTTCAAATATTCTTCATAACTACTTAGAAATTTATTACAAATTCATACAAATGTTTGGATAAGTCTTACAAATTCATTCTCCGGATTCTTGATCGTAAATGTGTGGTTCTTCCACAAGAACCTCATCTTGATATCTTTGCTTAACCAAGTAGGAAGGGCCAGGAACATCATCGATCTCATTGTAATCTTCCTCAGAGAACACACCATCTACAACGATGATACTCCTTTTTTATGACATAACTACATGTCTCTTCTTATTCCTCGGGTCGACGATTAGAAGACCTGATGAACCATGTTAGCTGGTATGAATGGCTCGTTCTTGTAAGCAACACGATTGAGGTTCATGGTAGTTTGGCCATCACTATCTGGATCCACCTGATTCTTATGAGCCCAACGACAACGGAATAATACAAACTTGAAATCCAGATAGTCTAGCTCCCAAATCTCTTCTATGTATCCATAGTAGAGCTGTGTAATTTATTCATTTTCTTAAATTTCCTCTAAAACTACACCACTGTTTTTGCGTCCTTGTTGTGCTATCTTTTTTTGTTTGTAGCAAATGTGTACCCGTTGATCTTACACCTGAAATTATCTTACCTCCCATGTAGGGCCTCTTGCTAAAGCACCAATTCTGGGATCTTTTGCTTCAACATCACATAGTTGATCACTAAACTAGGTGTTAAACTCCTCGACATGGAGTGTCTCGACCGAACATCAATGGGGATGCATTGCTCGTAGAGCATCATGGTGTTCTTCCATGTACGGAGTGATTTCGTCCATGTGCTTCATCACATCAAAGTGTGCCTAATTATATTCAGTGTTAGTCAGCCTAACTTGATGTTTCCACTCGTTGTGACACCAGTAAGCTTCCCCTCATGGACAGACCTAGGCACCCTACCGGGTCAAGACGTGCCATGTAATCGAGGCAGAACTCAACGACCTATTCGTTTACATAGCCGTCAATAATGCTTCCCTCTAGACATGCTCGATTCCTGACATAATGCTTAATAATTCCCATGAAGTGTTCAAACGGTACATGCTTTGCAGATATACGGGACCACACATCTTTCTCTCGTGCACAAGGTGGACAATGAGATGTACCATGACATCGAAGAATGATGGAGGGAATCGTCTCCAAATTGCACAGAGTCTCCACCATGTTCGTTTGTAGCTCATACAACTTACTAGGATCAATCAACTTCCGAGAAATTGTGTTAAAAAATTCACACAAAAGCGTTAGAGTGTCTCGAACATGTGGTGTGATGACATTCCTTATCGTGATAGGGAGCGTCTGTGTCATCAGAACATGGTAATCATGAAACTTCATACTGTTACTATGTTTTCTGTCTTTGAAACAGTCCTTTGCATGTTGGCATCATAGCCCGTTGGAAAATGCATGCCATATAGAGAATCACACACACTTTTCCATCTTCTTTGTCGCATAAATAACTCACAGGGGCTGGCTTTCCTTGAGCATCAACCTCAAGTGGGGTTTCCCCTCTAAGTTTTGTAGCTTAAACTCGTGCATTCACACTATATTTTGTTTTGTACTTCATGTTGAGAAATGTCCCTATTATGCTTTCTAACACATTCTTCTCAACATGCATCACATCAATGTAATGTCGAACATCGAGATGCTCCCGATAAGGTAAGTCCCATAATATCGATCTCCTCTTCTAGACCGGTTTTATTTTGCGAGTCTAGTCATCTATAACTATTTATTTTTCTTTGTCCTTGCCTTTTCCTCTGCCTCTGCCCATGTGTTTAAGTCATCCTTTTCCATGCACAACTTTCAAGTGTTTAAGCTGATCATAGATCTGACTGCCTTTTAAAATTGGAGGATCCAGATCACTCTCACAAGTGTTATCAAACTTTTTCTTCAGGGTCCGATATTTATGACCCTTTGGCAAAAACCTTCGAGACCGCATGTACACCACTTTCTCACACTAATGCAAATACCTACTTGTTGTATTGTCTAGGTAGTGGACATACGCATAGGTCCCCTTTTAGCCTGGCCAGAGGAGTTCCCATATGCCGGATAATCATTGATGGTTATGAATAACATGCATCTTAGGGTAAAATTTTCCTTCACATGTGCATCATATAATTTTACTCCTTCAATCCAAAGAAGTTTTAAATCTTGCACTAAAGGTGCAAGGTACACATCAATGTCGTCACCAGGTTGCTTCGGGCCCTGGATTAGTATTGCGAGCATGATATACTTTCACTTCATGCATAACCATGGAGGAAGGTTCTAAATGCTGAGATTCACGAGCCAGGTGCTGTGGGTGGTACTATAGTTGCAGAACGGGTTCATTCCATCGGTGCTTAGTGCAAACCTCACATTTCTAGGGTCATCTCCAAAAACAATCACCATCTGGACCCAAAGGCTTCAATTTATTGATGTTCCTCCACTGTGGAGAGTCGGCAGGGTGTCTGAGCATGTCGTCCTAAATGCGCTCCTCTACGTGCCAACGCATCAGTTTTTCCGTATCTAGGTTTGCATATAAGCGTGTCAAATGAGGGATAATAGGAAGATACCAACACACTTTTACCAGGATGTCCTTCCTACCCAATTTTTATGCTTCTTATTGCTCGCCTGATCCGTGTCCATGTCATACTCACCGATGTTGTCATCTGCCATATTGGTTGCCTCAACCTTAGGAACCTTGAACCTTGGAAATTTTCACACCATGCATGCCTGCCAATTGATGTAGGTATCACCATAGTACAATATACAATCATTTTTACATGCATGTATTCTCTGAACCTCCATTCCCAACAGACACACAATCCTATTAGCTTTGTAAAAACTATATGGCATGTGGTTTCCTTCAGGAAGAAAGTCTTGTAAGAATGTTAAAAACTTGGTTACACTCTTATCTGACCATCCTTACATTTGCTTCATCTTCATCAGTTCTAGCACAATAGCTAACTTTTTGTAGTGCGGCTTACACCCATGGTACATTGGTTTCTCTAAGTATTTGATCATGCAAGCATATTTATCATACATTTTATGATCCTCAGAGTTTTCTTTCTACTCTCGCAACATCTGAGTCACATTGTCTTCTTCAACATCTTCCATGTTCTCTTGCGATGATGTATTTTCCATGTCGTTTATTCGACCAACCTCGTCATCAGTTGATGGAAATATGGTGGTAATCTCAACATCATCCATGTTGGCATCCTCACAAGCATCACCCTCCTCATTAGCATCACCCTCCCCATAAGCATCTCCCTCCTCATATGTACTTTGTCGTACTTCTCCGTGGTGGATGCAACAATCATACCCCACCACGAATCCCCTTTTGATCAAATGTGTCTGAATTTGTGAAACGCTGTAAAACTATGGATGTTTTAATATTCATAGCACGGGCAAAGCATCCATGGGTCCTCTGTATGAATTATTCCAGCTGGATTGAAAAACCCATTGACACCGTCAATGTAATTTCCAGGAAAATATCCCTAATTAAAATTGCATGTTATTTTTATTTTTGCATCATCATGACATCATGCATATTTTTTCCTAAAAATATTTTAACCAAAGGCCTATTTTGTTTCCTAATTACTCCCTCCTTTTATTTCAAATCGAAACCCCAGTCTTTCCAAATACTTTGTTTCTCTTAAAAACTATTTGCAAAAGGTTTTATAAAAGAAATAAAAATAAAATATTTTTCTGGGGGAGGCAGCTATCGGCTAGGCCCAAAGGCCTAACCAGCTGCCTCCTATCACCCCAGCTACACAAAACCCTAATCATAGACCAACCGCCGCTGCAATCACTCCACCAGAAACCACACGTAGGTGCTACACCCCTCACACATGCACTAGACACCACGAGCCTTGTCACGGGACACACACCCAGCCCAAAACACACACACGCTCCCACACACAACCGCTCGTCGCAACCAACCCTCCATCGATTGATCCCCCTATGGGCCCCTCGTCCCCGTAGCCTCACCAACCCCGCCACCAGCGCAGGTTTGCGCACTCCGTTTGAGGAACATTTTATGCACACTCCATTTGTGGAACATTTTATGTCTAGACTTATTAGCGTAAAATTACCCACAAATTGCATGTTTTGAATTTTTCCATTTGATGCCATCTTTAGGGTCTTACATAGTAATATTCAAAAATTGTTCTGTAGGGACAGATTTCAGGAAACTTCAAATTTCACCGTGATGACCGGTTTCCTTCCATATTCATGTATTTTCTACATAGAAAGCTTGAAACAAGAACTGTTGTCGGATTGATGACAAGTACGCCATGAGGGGGTCCTCGAGGCGTGCGGAAGAGAGGGGTGTGAGATGTACGGTATTCGGGGACGGTGAGCACACAAGTTTACCCAGGTTTGAATTCGCTGGCTTTGGACGGATCCTACTTCTGCTAGCAATCCAGTAATATGGCAGAGCCGAAAAATGGGTTACAAGGGTTTCGCCTATGCGAGTTGAGATTGTAGACCATTGTGAAGGTTCCCTAAAGGCTCTCCCTAGGACGACTTATATAGATATCCGACCTAGGGTTTATAGGAGAGACCTATCCGGCTATGACTAAGAGTCGGTTAAAGAGTACATCTTGAACTACAAGTAACACTATGGGCCTATGTCGGTAAGTCATCTGGGCCTTCCTGTAGCCGGACTGGACTCCGTCTCTTCTCCTTGACTGGGCAACCCATGAAGCAATGCTCTAACCCAAAGTGGGCCACCCTGGTCAGTGAGGCACAGTGAGGATACCCGGAAAGTATATCCCCAACAACAGCCCCTGGAAGCCTCCAAGACCCAAAGTCGGATTTCATCATCGTCTAGATTGATCTTCGGCTTGCAGAATCTTGAAGGGTTCCTAAAACTTCAAAAAGAAAGGATAGGATCCGAGTCTCAAAAACGAGTCGGACCTATGAATACGTTATTCGGGTTTCCAGCTTGAAATTCAAACTAAGCCAGAACTTGGTATCTGATGTAACCTGACATCAGTCAAGGTCAAGTCACGTCACTGCCAGACATTTCTGACACCACAACCATTGGTGGGTCCGCTTCGCGTCGAACCGAGGCGCCATTTTAATGCATGCGCGGAGATCAAGGCGGCATAATCCTCACGAGGAGGTTACCCAGCTCCTTCCATGACATGTGGCATGTTTCACTGTTGCATTTACACGAATCTTGGCGCAGCTGGAGGATATAAGTGGTTAGGATTCCTTTCCATCTTCTTCATCAGCACTTGCGCCCCTTCCTTCCTCCTAACGCTTCCCACGAAACAAAGTTCTTATGCCTCCCCAACTCCTATAGTGCCACCCATCTGAGGTCACCGGAGCCCACAAGATGGCTGAAGCCTCATCTTTTGCAGCGGCAGCAAGGACAGTGACGGCATCGGCAGAGAGAGAAAGCTTTCGTGGGGTCTGGATCCCCTGCGTCCTTGATGACGCCAAGCTCCGCATCGTGGAGAACGAAGGACTCCTCCGCGCCGGTGACCGGTGGAGCGGCTATGGAGAAACCATCCCCAACCCCAACATCAGCGAGCGAGTGCATTTTGGCACCCACCTCGACAGAGGTTTGAGCTTTCCACCCTCAGATTTCTTCTCTGATGTCATAGATCACTACGGAGTTCAACTCCACCATCTCCCCCCGAACTCTATTTTAGAGATGAGCTGTTTTGCTTCTTTGTGCGAGGAGTATCTCGGCATTAGGCCAAGCCTTCTTCTTTTCCGGTTTTACTTCGGTACCTAGAGAAATTCCATCACCGCCGGTAATCCCCACATTACCGGTACGCTCAGCTTTTGTGTTAGGAGAGAACATGTCTATCCTAGGATTAAGGCTAGCGAGTCGGTTAAACGGTGGCCGTCCATGTTCTTTTATCATAAGGACATACCGGCTCCCTGCAAAGCCACTGCTTTGCCGGCTTTTGTTGATGGTGCCGCCATGCCCCAAGAGTCCTAGGACGCGGATGCTCTGGCTCTCATGGACGATATGCTTCTTGCAAAGAGGCGGATCAAATATATGATGAAGCACAAGGATATGAAAGGATCTGATTTAGTGCACTGCTGGCTAGCACGCCGGATTCAGCCTCTCCAACACCACGGATCATCTCATGCACTCCATCACCAAGAGCAGGTCGGACCCTCTCCGGATCTGCCCCACGCCATATTCGGATAAGGACTATGAGTCCCAAGTCAAATGGCTAACCAAGGAGTGAGTCGGCAAGAAAATTCTAGATCTGTCCTTAGACATGCATACGACTAACGATCCTGTGACACCACTAAGTTTTCCAATAGTAACTCGAATTATGTGTTCATCTATACATTGTTTTTCAATACTCAGATACCTTTTCCTTTTCAGCTTGCTGACCTCCCCGAGTCAGAGCTTGCTCCTCTCGAAGGATATCTTCCTGAGTTCTCTCAAGATGATGTAGAGTTGATCCCACTACCGGAGGCGCTTACTCGAAAGCGTAAAACTCCAACAGTTTCTATCGGCACAAAAGAAGTGCCCGTTGTGAAGAGGTGACTTTCCTCACAAGGTATTTATTTCTTATTCTTTCTGAAGTGTAACGATCTTCGTTCTATTACCTCTTCAGAGCTTGACAGCTCACCAAGGGCAAGGGGAAAGGAGGCTCGTCGAAGCCCCTGTGCCAGTCAATGCTGAAATTGACTTCTCCTGCCACATCACTTCTGACTCCTGCCCCACAGCCTTCCGCAGCGCCAGATATTACTCCATCTCCGCCCATTGCGGAAGATCTGGCTCAACCGGCAGAGCCAGCGATCCTCGAGTCGCAAACTGTCATCACCATGGGTGACTCAGGTTTTGATAAGGGTGAACCCTCTATGGGTAATGATCCCTCGGCTGAATCCTTCACTGAAAACCTCCTCAGCAATCCGGGTCTTGCCAAACTTGGCATTTCTCAGAAATCTACGGAGAGATCCAACGGCTGGCCCGGTTATACCTAGAAAGACGGACTATCACTACCGAAGAAGAAGAACAAGAAGCAGAGGATGTCAAGTACTCCGAACTTGTTGAACAAGTTCGTCTTCGCGATGAGAGATTGAGAATCGGCGAGCTTCCGCCACCACCAGTAATCCCACTAACCCTCGCCGAGAAGGTTACCACTCAGGTGCACATGACCTTGAGCAAACTCACTCATGAACAACATGTAAGTCAGAATTCCGCCTCACCTTTTTTACTTTACTTTATATCATATCCTCTATCCCCCAAGCATGAAGTTGGATAGATGATTCGGATTTATGCTTTCATAGGATGCCAAAGAATGAACTAGTGTAGCCCCCAAGGCTCGTGCTGATATTAGTAAAAGTATTAGCCCGAGTCTTTAGTAGACTTCTGACCCTGGGTATCCTGACTTACAGAAAGTTAATTCTTATAACCAGGAATTGTTGAGGAATATCTGCAACAAGAGGAGAGAGATCAGAGCTCTCTAGCTTGGAAATGCTCAGTTAAAGGTGTCAAGGGATGAGGCTGAAGGTAAACATTGCAGTCCTTAGCCTTGCTCTTTTTGCTTTCATAGTCGAATTATTTATTCAACTGTTATTCTTTTGCTTACAACACTGTTCAAACAATCTTGTGCCATGATTGAAGAGGCCGAGAATCTGAAGACCATGGAGGTGGAGAACACTGACTTACGCTAAGAGATGGATAAATGATACGTCCAAAACGTATCTACTTTCCTGAACACTTTTGCTATTGTTTCTCCTCTAAACTTGTGTGATTTGAATGCAACTAACGCGGACTGATGCTGTTTTCAGCAGAATTGCCTTGGTGTCTACTTTTTGTGCAGAAAACCAACTATCAGGAAAAATCCCGGAAAATATGCCAAAAATCCTATTTGACCCGAGTGCCATGATTTCAGATCTGAACATGTTATTGATTCATTATGATAGTATTGTTTTTCGTCTTATCTACAAGTTGTATACACACGTTGTAGTCCGGAACCTATGGCCCCGAAGTGACAGAAATCGGGATAACCGGAAGGGAATGGCTTTGATGTGACGATCACATGTGTTCACGGAGTGTTAATGCTTTGCTCCGGTGCTCTATTAAAAGGAGCACCTTAATTGCCAGTAGTTCCCTAGAGGCCCCGCTGCAAACGGGCTGGCAGGACAAAAGATGTTGTGCAAGTTCTCATTGCGAGCACGTATGACTATATATGGAACACATGCCTAGGATTATCTAGTACTTGGATGCTTTATCTTATTTATCTGCAATTGCCCTATGTTCTGATTGCTACGTGAATTGTCTTGTCCATGCAACGCCCGTCCATCCATCCCTATGCCTACCGCACTCGAATCCCACTGTTTACTGCTTTTGTTACTATTGTCTTTGCTTTACTACTGCTGTTACTTTGCTATTCCTACTACAAAACTGTTGCTACTGATAAACTGCTGTGAGCAAGATTGTTTCCAGGTGCAGCTGAATTGACAACTCAGTTGTTAAGGCTTATAAATATTCTTTGGCTCCCCTTGTGTCGAATCAATAAATTGGGTTTCACTTCCCTTGAAAATACTGCGATACACCCCCTATACTTGTGGGTCATCAAGACTATTTTCAAGGGAAGTGAAACCCAATTTATTAAGATCACTTGGATCCTCTATTGTTCGTTGCTATCCATCCATCATGGGTAAGTCTCGTGATGGCAAGGTTCCTATTTTACCATCCACTACAAGAAGAGGTACGGTTCTGAACACCTCAGTTGCTCTTGATTCACCGTCTGTTTTGAGTAAGTTCCTTACACCACCACATACACATGCTACACACACTGCTACTACTGCTGAATCTGAAACTTCTGATGCTTATGATGCTGCTTCTACTGTGCTTGATAAGAGTGGTTCATTAGGTTCTTTCCTAGATGCTATGATTGCTAGAACTATAGCTGGAAATACCAAAACTCCTAATGAAGACACTACCACACCTGTTAGCTCACCTGAGTCTAGTGAGAGTTATGATATTGAAGATGGTTATGTTGAGATGACCGGTGAGTTTATTAAAGAATGTAAGAACACCCATGATAGGAGCACTGCTAAGAGTCTCCTTGAGAGGCGTACTATTAGACCCAAATTATATCCTGCTGCTAAGTTTGCTGCTTCTCCCATAAACATTATAGATGAAGATTATGATTTCTCTCTCGATCTATCTTACATAGCTATTGTCGAGAAAGAACCTTTTTGTGGGACTAAGAATGAAAGTGCGGTATCACATATGAATGAACTTTCTACCATGAGTGGCTTGTTTTCTGATGATATTAAGATGCCTACTTACTTTGTTGCTAAGATTTTCCCTTTTTCACTGAAAGGAGAAGCTAAAACTTGGTTTAGTAATTTACCTCCTAGATCTATTGATAGCCCTGAGTGCTCGATTAGTACTTTCCTGCAGAAATATTTTCCTCCTAGTGTTAGACATGCTATTTTGCAGGAACTTTTTGATTTTAAACAGGGAGAAAAAGAGGTATTGCCCGAATCTTGGGCAAGGTTTTGTGCTTTGATTCATGCACAGGCTGGAAGTCCATTACCTAAGAATGAGCTTCTTGATATATTTTATAATGGACTAACCGAGGAATCTAGGACATACCTAGATAGTTGTGCTGATTGTGTTTTCAGGAATAGGACTCCTAAGGAAGCTGAGGAATTAATGGCTAAAATAAGCAAGAATTATAAAGATTGGACTCCTCCTAAACAAGCTATACCTGAAGTAATTGTACCTGAACCATCTATTCCGGTGCCTATTCCAACATCAAAGAAGAGGGGAGTTATTGAATAAAATGATGAAGTGATGAAGGAAGCTAAGAAATGTCTTAGGGAGAAGGGAATTAAAGCTGCAGATTTCAAGAATTTACCTCCTATAGAAGAATTTTGTAAGCCTATTCCCTACTCATCCACTATTGAGGTACACTCTCTCCAACACTTTGATGAAGGTGATATCCCTTACTCTAAACCTCCTGATCAATGCTTAGAAGAATTCGATATCTTTATTGTTAAGCAAGATAACTTTAATAAAAGGGTGCAAAATCATCTAATGGAAAACACTATAGCTATTGTTGAGTTGAAAGATATTGTGGAAAGAACCTCTAATGATGTTCAAACTCAAATAGATCAACTCGTTAAAGTGCAAAACGACTTGCTAGTTAATGCTGCTAAATAAAAACATGCTTATGAAATTAGAAATAGAAGTGGTGCTGCTACCCAGGATCCTCTATATCCTAAGGGGCATCCCAAAAGAATTGAGCAGGATTCTCAACAAGCTGAAAATAGTGGTTCTACTCGTAAGAAAAGGAAAAAGAAACATAAAACTGTTGTAGAACCCTCTGAACCTGCTATAGATCCTAATAGTATATCTATCTCTGATGCTGAAACTGAAAGTGGTAATGAAGAAAATGTTGTTCCTAATGAAGAAAAAGTTGAAGAAGAACCTGAAAACCACACTAAGAATACTAAATACAACAAAGAAGATTTTATTGCTAAGAAACATGGTAGTGAAAGAGAACCTTGGGTCCAAAAACCTATGCCTTTCCCTGATAAGAAACACAAGTCAACGGAAGATGAACACTATAATAAGTTTTGTGAGTGGATGAAACCTTTATTCCTGCAAATTCCTTTGACTGATGCTATTAAATTGCCTCCTTACTCAAAGTATATGAAGGACATTGTCTCGAATAAAAGGAAGATCCCTAATGAAGAAATTTAATGGTAAGGTTCCTAAGAAACTTGGAGACCCAGGGATTCCAACTATCCCTTGCTCTATTAAGAACAGTTATGTTAGAACTGCTTTGTGTGATTTGGGAGCTGGAGTTAGTGTTATGCCTTTTTCTCTCTATAAGAGGCTTCAACTTGAAAAATTAATACCAACTGATATATCTTTGCAAATGGATGATAAATCTACCACTATTCCTGTGGGTATATGTGAGGATGTACCTGTTCAGGTGGCTCACAATTGCTTGATATTAACTGATTTTGTTGTGCTTGAAATGCCCGAAGATGATAATATGTCTATTATTCTTGGGAGACCTTTTCTTAATACCGTAGGAGCTGTTATTAATTGTAATCAAGGAAAGGTGATCTTCAATGTTAATGACAAGGAACATACTGTCTATTTCCCCAAGAAGATTGAAAGGACTTATGGTTTAAATTCAATTGAAAATGTTGAAGGCATTCAAGTTGGAGAAATATATTGTCCCATACCAAGAGAAAAATTTGAAACTATTATGATTGGGACCATTGCTATCAAGGTTGAGGTAACATAATCATTAGTGGAGTACAAAGTTTTGTCTCATATGCAATTGTTTTGGCAGCAAGACTTGATCAACCTTGTTAACAAAAGGATTCCATTGAACAAAACAATGTTTTCATTATGATTATCTCCGTTTAGTTTTTGCTCTCGTTTAGTTTTTCTTTTTGTTGTTAGTTGCTTGCATGTTAGAACTTATGTAGTTCTAGCCTTGGTTTGTCCTTGCATCATGTTTCCAAAAAATAAAAAAATCTGTCTGTCAGAAAAATCATTCTTCTATTTCTAAAAAATGTCCAAAAATAAAGTGTCTCGAAAAATTCCAGAAAATTCATATCAAATTTTTACGTGAAAAAAAGGGGGCAGAGGAGTACCTGGGAGGTACCAGGGGGGCCCACCAGGCAGGCACACCACATGGTGGCGCGGCCAGCCTTGGGTGGCGCCATGCCCTAGTGTGGGCCACCCCTGGCCCCCCACTAACTCTCTCACCTCCCAATTTCTTCTCTCTCCCGAGTAAGCTCCAGTTCATATCTCAAAATCGTGTTCTTGTTGTGCTTGCTCTCGATTTTTTCGATCTCCTTGCTCAACCCATCTTTCTTGCTGAAATTTGGAGCAATTGTTCCCTGGTATGTGACTCCTCCCCTTGTCCAAGTAGATTTGTTTTTAGTGGATTATATGTTGAGTATTTTGCTGCTGTAGGTGACTGGTTATGAGAGCTTGTAAGCTTGTTTGAAACTTAGAGATATAGTTTTGATGCATGTTTAGGCCTCTTGCAAGTCCCTATGAGTAGAATCCTTCATTATATTTACTTTGCAATCACTTGTTTAATAGGTGTTTAAATTTCAGAATACCAAGCATGAACAACCATACTTTTGGAGAGATATTTGAGAGTGATGCACCTAGGAGGTCGAGGCCCTCGAGGACAGCCTCTCAAGCTAGGCCATCATACAATGAAGATCTCATTGCAACTCGTATTGGTAGTGAAAGGGATGATGGGGATGCTCACCCATCCTCTTTTCCTTGTTTTACTTTCTTACAAGCTGCAGGTATTCTTGATGATTTCTTGCTACTGATTGAGAGGGTTGGTTTGACCTCGTATATGCAAGATGAGAGTGCGCATTGCGCTATGCTCACCAAAACTTTTGTTGAGAGCTTCACGTTTACTAACACACCCTATCAGTCTACTGTCTCTTTTAAAATCTATGATCTGCCCTTCACCATGCCTTTGGAGAGATTTTGCAGTATTGTAGGTGTGAGCATGACAAGAACCGTGAAGAAAATTCAAGAGCGACCCGCTGACTTGTTGGAGCTTTACCGAGGGGTGACCAATGATGATGACCGTGTGACGCAACGCGGAAAGATAAGAAATATCCAACTCCCTGCTCTTAGATACTTTGCATATTATCTTGCTACTAGTGTACTTGGTAGGGAGAACACAAGTAATATCTCCAACTATCATTTAGCATTCCTTGCTGCTGCGCTTAACAATGATACTCGGTACAATCTTGGCTCGCTTATTGCTCGCCGCCTAGCTGCTAGGGGGCCTATCTATGGGGGCACCATTGCCTCGCGTATAGTCAATGCATTAGGTCTTTCAGTGGATCCCTATGATGCTATGCTGGCACCACAGAGGCTTGACCTTGTTGCCATGAAAACTCATCACTTTGTCACTACTACCTCTGATTTGAACAATCTAGTATATAGGATGCTTTTCACTGACAGGGATGAAAGGGAGATCCTTTTGCCACAACCTGCTTTGTTTAGTGTTCACAGGAGACCGTGGTCGCGCTCCAAGGAGGAGGTGGACGAGCAGCTTCGCTTGCTGGGTTTCCACGAGCAGCACCAGGAGGATGTGCCCTCCTATGATTACTCCACGCATTACGGAGGGACGTACTCGAGTTCGCACCAGGATGAGGGGACCTCTTCGTCGTACCAGGGTGACACTTCATCCTGGCTAGCATGGGATTGATACCCACTTAGGCCAAAAGCCTAAGCTTGGGGGAGGGTTCGGCAGTCCTTAGTGGATATTGGTTTCATATTATTATTCAAGCCACACAAGTGAAGAGCAATAATGAGGATCAATGACAACTTGAGGCATGGTAAGAGGATGGTAACAAACTCTATTTGTTTTCATTGTGTACGTATACTCATCATTGTGAGCTTGCTTAGTCCGTTCAAGTAGGGCGTATGTTATCTTTGGATGCTTAGTAGTTCTTGCTTTCTTATGATTAGCTCCAACTCGCTAATAGTTTGTAGCATGTCTTATGAATGTTTTCTTGCATTGCTCTATTCAAAAATTGGTATGACACCATGGTATCCTCCTCTGAATGTTTCATTTGAATTGACTTGGCACATGCTCACACATGCACATGACTGTGATAATCGTTAAGCCTTGATGAATTATTTTGCCTTGAGGATCTTGAATCACTTTCATGCCATGAGTAGTCCTGTTTTGTTGCAAGCATGATAATGACAGCTATTGCTCTCTCGTTTGTCGCTCCCTTACTATTGCTAGCCTTCACTTTCACTGAGTATGTTTTACTCAAGTTCCCAACTCCCTAAACCAAATATTTCCAAAGTGTCCACCATACCTACCCATTAGCATCATTTGCTACCTCTGTGCATATTCAATATGCCTTGTTTTCTTCCGAATAAAATGTTTGCTTGTTATGAGAAAGTTAGTTAGTAAAGCTCTCACGAACTTGATGGCACATTTTATTTTCTTGCACTTACTAAACCTGAACCATTGTGTCCTTCTTTGTTGCGCATATGCTTGCGCTTTACGAGTTGAAGTTAGCAGAACCATGTATCATGGGGACCGCTTTCAACACTTCATAGGTACTTTGTACCTAGTTGATATCATGTTCTTTTGCTTATGGATCCCGGCGGTGTGAAATAAAAGTGGAACTTGTAAGATAATGGAGTTTGTATATATGTTAGAGAAACGCGTGGGCCGCTAGCCTAAGCCATGCCTAATCATGGTGGAAACTTGCAGCATAACCATAATGAGCATTCTATGAAGCATCCTCAATAAAAATCTATGCACATAGTAAATAAAAAGATCGCCGAGATGCTCATTGTCTGCTTGCCTTGTTATTTTTATTATGGGACAGCTCCCATGTCATGTGCAAGGGGTACCTCGTTGGCGGTTCTCTATGATACGTATATACTTACAATGACAAGAGCTTACTTGTGACTGAAGTTGAGTAGCATGAGGATCGGTCTTCGTAAGTAAGGAGCATGAGACTTCGATTTATAACTTGTCAAGCATATCCTCTTAGTTGTGTCACTTTCACCTTAACCACATTAAACATGCTTATGATAGGGGCAATGAGAGCTCAAAGCTAATGAGTACCATACTTTCAGTATTTGGAAGCCTTTCAAATTATTCAAAACCTTTTTCTTTACTTGTTGAGTCTCCACATATTCTTTGAGCACCTTCTTGAGAGCATAGTTGTCATTCCTTGTGTTTGTTCCATTACTTGATTACTTGTGTTATGACTTTGATGCTTGTATCCTTGATATATTTATTTCTAGTCATCACTTGAACTTCAAAGGTGCCTTGGCATTCATAATCAAAGGCAAGCGAGATACCACTCTATCATACCTTTTTATGAGCATTGTAATGTTGCTTATGTTTGTGTTTCATGCTACTAATTATTCTTGAGTTGGAATCTCTTCATAGCTTGCAATGACTATTAAGTAGATTCAGTTGCATACTCTTTATTATGAACTGTTTAAGTAGTTGATCGCATTGCTGAGAATATTTACATCTTATGAAGCAAATGTGTTCGTGAAAGTTCTTTTATCACACTCAGTTTTCAACTGAATTGCTTGAGGACAAGCAATAAGCTAAGCTTGGGGGGGAGTTGATACGTCCAAAATGTATCTACTTTCCCTAACACTTTTGCTATTGTTTCTCCTCTAAACTTGTGTGATTTGAATGCAACTAACACGGACTGACGCTGTTTTTAGCAAAATTGCCTTGGTGTCTACTTTTTGTGCAGAAAACCAACTATCAGGAAAAATCCCGGAAAATATGCCAAAAATCCTATTTCACCCGAAGACTCCAGGAGCCAGAATACGAGACGGAGAAGATCCAGGGGTGGCCACACCACCTGGTGGCGCGGGCCAGGCCAGGTCGCGCCAGGGGGTGGTGTGGGCCCCCAGGTATCCCCTCGGCCTCTCTCTTCGTCTATAAGGAGCCTTCTGACCTAAAAACTTTGAGGGGTTCGACGTTTTTCCAAAAGGAGTTCCGCTCCGCCGCCACCACCAGATTCCACGAAACAACACCAGAAACTCCATTCTAGCACCCTGCCGAGACAGGGAATTGGAGGAGATCATCATCATCATCATCACCATCGCTTCTCCATCGACCATCCATGTTTCCCCCATCTATGAGTGAGTAATCCCCCGCTGTAGGCTATGGGGATGGTAGGGATTGGATGATATCGTTCATGTAATGGCATCAGATTGTTAGGGCATGGTGCCTAGTATCTTTGATTAGTGCTTTATGACTTTGTTGTGACTTGTTGTGCTTAATGCTTGTCACTAGGGCCAGAGTGCCATGATTTCAGATCTGAACATGTTATTGATTCATTATGATAGTATTGTTTTTGGTCTTATCTGCAAGTTGTATACACATGTTGTAGTCCGGAACCTATGGCCCCGAAGTGACAGAAATCGGGATAACCGGAAGGGAATGGCTTTGATGTGAGGATCACATGTGTTCACGGAGTGTTAATGCTTTGCTCCGGTGCTCTATTAAAAGGAGCACCTAAATTGCCAGTAGTTCCCTAGAGGCCCCACTGCAAACGGGCTGGCAGGACAAAATATGTTGTGCAAGTTCTCATTGCGAGCACGTATGACTGTATACGGAACACATGCCTAGGATTATCTAGTACTTGGATGCTTTATCTTATTTATCTATAATTGCCCTATGTTCTGATTGCTACGTGAATTGTCTTGTCCATGCAACGCCCGTCCATCCATCCCTATGCCTACCGCACTCAAATCCCACTATTTACTGCTTTTGTTACTACTGTCTTTGCTTTACTACTGCTGTTACTTTGCTATTCCTACTACAAAACTATTGCTACTGATAAACTGCTGTGAGCAAGATTGTTTCCAGGTGCAGCTGAATTGACAACTCAGTTGTTAAGGCTTATAAATATTCTTTGGCTCCCCTTGTGTCGCATCAATAAATTGGGTTTCACTTCCCTCGAAAATACTGCGATACACCCCCTATACTTGTGGGTCATCAATAAACTCAAAGCTGATCATGAGAAGAGCATTGCTCAAGTTCTTGAATCCACCTCCATGGCCACTGAAGAGCGCGATCGTAAGATCATGCTTCAAGATAAGAATATCTCGGATCTCAGTAATGAGCTATTCAGAGAGAAGGACACCACCACGGCACTCCGGGCTGAACTCTAGAGCCTTAGGGAAGAGAAGACCAAAGTTGACGATGTCATCAATGGTATGTTTCCTACTTTCTGACTTTATGATTTTCTGATTCTTGGAATTCGGATATGCTTTCTAACCTTTGCATTTTATGCGCAGGTCCTCTGAACTTACTGGATTCCTCCTCCATCGAGTCTCGCACCAGCCGGCTTACACAAGTCGGTGATCTGCTTCACGATTTCCGCCAGTCCTTGGAGGATATTGGTGAAGTACTCAAGGTTCTAGACATGGACAAAATGTCTGGCTTTGATGTGCGGGACAAGGCCAAACAGATGCCCCAGCTTGTTCAGGACTGGAACATGTACTATGCGCGCAACGCAGCACAGAACGCCCTCACAATGGTTATGAGCCAACATGGAAGCATGGAAATCTGGCAAGTAAGCAAAGGATATTCAACTGTGGATGAAGATGGACGGGAGCAAGATATCAAAGCCATCATGAACTCCTGCACCGGATATGGATCTCATGTAGCTGATCTGATCAGCTACGACACTCCTTCCTTCACTCGCATAGAGACGCCTCCTCTGCCCGCCGAAGAAACTGGTGAAGTTTCCGACGATGAACAAACCCTATCATATTTGAACATCTCGGAAAGATATCAAGGCGAAGGTGAGGTCTCCAGTGAGCCGACAGCTCCTACCTCTCCTCCTGCATCGTAAATTACTAGAAAAAACAATGTGTTATTCTGAAACAATCTAGGTTATAAACAAGTAGTATAACACTTTTGCTAGCGCTAAGATTTGATATTCCTATTTAGCACTTTTGGCATTATTTTGTCGTGCCTGAAATGTTTACATAAGCACTTTTTGTTTTGTCTGTACTTATCGCTTATCTGGATTTTCGCCTCGTCCCTTTCGTGAGCCGGCTAACCTTCCACACGGAATCTCTGCCAAGCAACGGAGCTTAATTACTAAACCAGTTTAAACTCGGAAACAGAGCCGGCTTCCAGTACCAACAATTCACTTACTCGAAAAATGCCCGCATCTGGGAATCAGACAAATAACCAAAGTACAAACTAGAAAATTTATAGTTATACCCGAAGGTAGCATTTTTAGAATTGGAAATCATAACCAGAACAAACATGAGAATAAAGTACTTCCGAGTATTCTGGGATTTTCGACTGTGACATGATCATTCGGAAATAAGATGGTAAACAACTTCTCAGAAAAAATTTGAGGCAACCAATACTTTTATTTCTCATTGAACATGTACACATATATGATTACAAAGAAAGATAATTTTAAGAATAAAAGGGACATAGCTGAGCAATATTCCACGGTCTGTCTAATTCTTCCGAGTCTATACTGCCTCCAGCTCTCTTTCTCTGCTTAATAGCAGGTATTTATTTGACTGGCCGCACATTAGTTAGATAGTAAGAACCAGTGTGCAATACTCGGCTAACTAAAAAGGGCCCTTCCCATAATGGGGAAAGTTTGTGCTTTCTTTTCTGCACAAGCCGGAGAACCAAGTCGCTCTTGTTGAAATACCGGTTTCTGACTCTCTGGCTATGATATTTGCGTAACTTCTGCTGATAGCCTGTTGATCTCATCTCAGCAATGACGCACACTTCTTTGACTATCGAGATCATTTTGTCAAGAAATTTCGGCATCCTCTTCAATATACATAGCAACACGAGGAGAAGTGTGAATCAAATCACTAGGAAGAACTGCTTCTGCACCATAGAGCAAGAAGAAAGGTGCGTATCCGGTTGACCTGTTCGGAGTTGTTCATAAGCTCCATATTACAGAGGGTAATTCCTCTGCCCAAGCCCCCGCAGCACGACGTAGTGGTGTTTCAAGTCTTCGTTTTAGGCCTTGTAGGATTAAACCGTTTGCTCTTTCAACTTGTCCATTAGCTTGTGGATGTGCGACTGACGCAATGTCAAGCCAGATATTTTGTTCATCGCAGAATTCGGCAAGCTCTCCCATACAAAAATTACTCCTGTTGTCCGTAATAATGCTATGCGGATAACCGTATCGGATTATGACATCCTCAGTAAATCTTTTGGATGTTGCTCCATCACAACTTGTGATGGGTTTAGCCTCAATCCATTTCGTGAATTTATCCACCATCACTAAGAGGTGAGTAGATCCACTTGGAGCTCGTTTAAATGGTCCTACCATGTCAAGCCCCAGACCGCAAAGGGCCATGTTATAGGTATTGCCCTCAGCTGATCAGCCGGAACATGGGCTTGTTTAGCGTACTTTTGGTAGCCTTTGCATGTCTTGACCAGCCGTTCGGTATCTGCCTTAGCTGTAAGCCAAAAAATCCGTGTCTAAAAGCTTTTGCCACTAAGGATTTGGCTGCAGCATGATGACCGCATTCACCTTCGTGGATTTCCCTTAGGATTTCCACTCCCTCTTCTAGAGATACACAACGCTGAAATACCTCAGACATGCTCCACTTATAGAGATCACCATTTACTATTGTATAGGTTTTTTCTCGTCGGATGATCTGCCGGCTCAGAACTTCGTCTTCGGGAATTTGCCATCTACCAAGTAATCAAGGTAGGGTTGAGTCCAGCTAGAAATCATAGCCAGAACTGCTACTAAAGGTGAGTCGGATTTGGTCGGATATTCCTTGTCTACTCCTTTTATAGAGGGAACTTTGAGGTGCTCTAAGAAATCACCATCCGGGACCTTTTTTCGTGCAGAGCCTATTCGAGATAATGCATCTGCTTCCTCATTTTCTTTTCGAGGGATGTGGTGAACCTCAAATCCTTCGAACGATTTTGATAATTCATCCACGACAGCTCTATATGCTGCCATGTGCTTGTTTGCATTACAAATATCCGACACTTGTTGAGCAACAAGATCCGAGTCGCCATAACACATTAATCGTCAGATGCCGATATCCTTAGCAATCCGGATTCCATGTAGCAGCGCTTCATATTCGGCAATGTTATTTGTTGCCGTAAAATGAATCTGCAACACATAGAAAAGTTTATCTCCTTGGGGTGACGAGTACCACGCTATCCCCCGAGCGCCTTAGACCCGTCGAAATGCAAGGTCCAGTATTCCGACTCTAGGAGGGTCATATTTTCTGTTGTCTCTGTCCAATCAGCGACAAAGTCAGCGAGGATTTGGGATTTGATTGCTGTACGAGGTTTATACTCAATGTTGAATGCTGAAAGCTCTATGCCCCATTTTGCGACACGTCCTGTAGCATCGTTGTTGTTGATGATATCTCTCATGGGCGCTGTGCTCACCATGGTAATTGGATGTTCCTGAAAATAATGCCGTAACTTCCGGGATGCAAAGAACACACGGTAAGCCAACGTTTGATAGTGCGGATATCGCTTCTTAGATTCAGTTAGGACTTCACTGAGGTAATAAGTCGGACGCTGCATCAGGTGTTCCTGTTTTTCCTTAGGTCTCTCCACCACCATGACGACACTAACGACCCTATTTGTCACAGCGATATAGAGCAACATCGGTTCCTAAGGTTCCGGTGCTGCAAGGATAGGAGCAGACGAGAGTACTATTTTCAGGTCTTGTAGTGTAGCTTCAGCTTCATCAGTCCAAACGAACTTTTTGGTCTTTTTTAGGAGCTTCTAAAGTGGTGCGGCTCTTTCGCCGAGCCGGCTCACAAATCGACTGACTGCAGCCATGCAACCAGTTAGTCTTTGAACGTCCTTCAGGCGAGTAGGCCTGGAAATATTGAGTATAACCTTGATCTTGTCGCGATTCACCTCTATGCCTCTTTGTGACACGATGAATCCCAACAATTTTCCGGCTGGTATTCCAAAGAAGCATTTCTTTGGGTTAAGCATTATGTTGTATTTGCGTAGATTGGCGAATGTCTCCTCCAAGTCGGAAATTAAGGTTTCCTTCTTTTTGTACATCACCGCGATGTCTTCCGCATATGCATGTATGTTGCGTCTGATTTGGTCATGGAGGCAACACTGCATAGTGCACTGGTAGGTGGCTCCTGCGTTTTTGACCCAAAGGGCATCGTAACGAAACAGAAGGTTCCAAAGAGGGTTATGAACAAAGTTTTGACTTTGTATGATTCCTTCATCCGAATTTGGTGATAACTGGAATATGCATCGAGAAAACATAGGAGTTCCGAGCCTGCCGTAGAATCGATAACTTGATCAATCCTAGGCAGAGCGAATGGATCTTTGGGACAAGCCTTGTTCAAGGCAGTATAATCAACACACATCCTTAAATCAGTGGTGTCCTTTTTGGGGACCATTACAGGATTGGCCGACCACTTAGTGTGTATGACCTCTTCTATGAATCTGGCTAACTCGAGCCGGGCTAGTTTCTTAGCTATTGCTTTCCGCTTTTCATCGCCAAAATGTCATAAGGATTGTTTGATGGGTTTAGCATTTGGGTGTACATTTAGAGAGTGCTCGGCAAGTTCCCTAGGTACTCTGGTCATGTTAGATGGCTGCCATGCGAAGATATCTTGATTTTCTTTGAGGAACTTGACGAGCGCACTTTCCTATGCACGGTCTAAACCTACACCTATCTAGGTCACCTTGGAGGGGTCATCATCCTTCAACGGCGTCGTCTTTGTCTCTTCTGATGCCTTGAACTCTGGAGTCAGCTTTTTCACCTGCTTCTTCGTCGCGGGCATCTCGGACGGATCGATGGTCTTCTTGATCTCCTGGTACTCCTGGGCATGCAACACGGCTTCAACAAAGGCGGCATTTCCGTCCTCGCACTCTTGCACTTTCTTTGGGTCTCCCCTGATGGTGATCATGCCATCGGGACCTGGAATTTTCATCATATTGTAAATGTAACACGGACGAGCCATAAAAGCCCAGTAAGCCGGTCGGCCGAATATAGTGTGGTAGGCACTCTTGAATGAGACCACTTCGAAGGAAAGTGCTTCCGTCCGATAATTCTTTGGAGTTCCAAAGGTAACATCCAAAGTGATCTCTCCCAGGGAATTTGCTTGTCTTCCTCGGACAACTCCGTGAAAGATCACAGAGCTACGATTCAGCTGTGTCTCCGAGATCCGCATCTGGCGTAGCGTTTCAACATACATAATATTGATGCTGCTACTGCCGTCCATGAGAGTCTTGGAGAAACCATAACCATCAATAAGTGGATTGACGATTAAGGCGTATTTTCCTCACCTGTGCAACTTAGGCGGATGATCAGCGCAGTAAAAGGTGATTGCCACTTCCGATCAGTCCAAGTATTGTGGGACAACCAGAATAGTTGCTTGAGTTCGTGCAGTACTGCTTTCTTGACCTTAGCTGGTTGAGACCCAAGGAAAGTGACGTAAGTGTCTTTCTTTGTCGGGAAGTTCATCTTTCCTTCCGACTTGGGATTTGAAGTATCGGCTTCCTCCATGTCGGAATCTTCCTTGGTCTCTTTCTCTTTTTGGGATTCTTTTTTCCCTTCTTCCGCTTAGCCCTGTAGCCAGCGGTATCGTCCTTTTTGATGTCGTCATTGAAAAGACACTCGACGTTGGTGTGGGATGAGCCCCCGTTGGGATCTAAGTGATGCACACACGGGTTATTAGCAATGTCGGCCCACGAGTAGGTTTTGCCAGGTTGCTGGTTTCCTCTACCCTGGACCCTTGATGTCCCACGACTGCGTCCTCGGCCACCACCGTGCCCTCCTCCTCCTCCAGACCCGAAAGTAGCAGTAACAACCGCTGCTTCCGCATTGGATTTTTCTTCCGAGGTGTTCTTGCGCTTCTGAGCTTGTTGCTTTGGTTGTTTTGCCGACTGTGGCACAGCTAGGACGTTCAGTAATCCTTCCGCGTTGGCGTCAGCATCTGCGTACTTTCTCGCTGTTTCTACCATCTCTCCCAAATCAGTGACCTTTTCACGCTTCAAGCGGTGACACAGTAAACCAATTGGGAGTCCTGCAATGACAGCTTCAATCGAAGTTTGGTCGTTTACTCCCTCACAGGAGTTCTTGGTGTCAATCCATCATCCAAGGTAATCTCAGCAAGTTTCTCTGGCTTTCTGGGTGCAACGCTGCAGGTCTCCTACCATGCAGGGCCTCCGATATGTGCCTTCGAAATTCCGAAAGAACGCGTTTTGAATGTCATACCAGTTGTGGATGGTGTTTTCCAGAAGTTCATTGAGACAGGATCACGCCTTCTTCTGTAGCATAAGTGGGAGATATCGGGTTGCGACCAAGCTATTTCCGCCTTTGGCGATGCAGCAAGCCTAGAAAAATCCTAGAGCCAAGTATCTGGCCGAGCTACAACATCGTAGGCTTGAATATGCCTTGAGATAGCTGATGACCCACAAGTATAGGGGGTGTATCGTAGTGTTTTCGATAAATAAGAGTGTCGAACCCAACAAGGAGCAGAAGGTGTTGACGAGTGGCTTGGAGCAGGAATTCTCTGTAAATACTTAGCAAACTGATTTTTAGGGTTTTTTGGTAATGTAGATAAATAAAGTATTTGTAAATAAAAGACAATAATAATAGATGCATCAAGTGGCCCAATCCTTTCTTAGAAAAGGACAAGCCGGTTGTATTACTTAAGATGACCAAACATTCTCAAGGACACATGGGAATATCGTCAAGTGCTTTCGCTTCATATAGTTGATTAATTTTCTTTAGTTGGATAAGTGTTGTGTGGGTGAACCTGTGCTAATGTACTGACCTTCTTAGGACTAATACATACTTGTGATTATACCCCTTGCAAGCCGCAAGTACAAGAAAGTAATTAAGATAGAAACCTAACCACAACTTTAAACTCTGAGATCCTACATTCCCTTGTGTAAAGATTTCCTAACGGGGTTCAGGTTTCTGTCACTCCGATAACCCCTACCATTAGTAGCCAAATACACAATGCATTCCCCTAGGCCCTAAAAGGTGAAGTGTCATGTAGTCGATGTTCACATGACACCACTAGAACAATAACACCACAACTTAATTATCAAACCATTGAATCTTTCTCAACACAATTCCACTACTAACAACATGACTTCTCCCATGTCCTCAAGAACTAAACAAACTACTCACAAGACATCATATGGATCAAGATTAGAGATGAAATAATGATAAGTAACAATCTGAACATAACAATAATTCAATGGTTCCACTCAATAGCATCAACAACAACAAGTAATCAACACCGGGAAAGTTTCCCCTAAGAACTTGAAGGAAATATGCCCTGAGAGGCAATAATAAAGTTGTTATTATGTATTCCTTGTATATGATAGATGTTTATTTTACATGCTATAATTCTATTGATAGGAAACATAAATACATGTGTGTTTAATAAACAAAAAGGATTCCTAGTCATGCCTCTCTTATAGACTAGCTTGTTGATTAACAAGATGATCAAGGTTTCCTGATCATGGACATTGGATGTTGTTAATAACAAGGTCACACCATTGGTGGAATGATGTGATGAACATTCATCCGAAGTATAGCATTACGATCAAGTCATTGTGTTTATATTGCTATAACATCATACGAAGTAATCTTTATCCTTAGACCATGAGATCATGTTAATTGCTAACACTGGAAGAGTATCTTGATAACATCAAACGTCACACCGTAACAGGGTGACTATAAAGATGGGTTCAGTGCTACGAAGGTGTTATGTTGAGGCTCATGGATCAAGAGTGGAATTTTTCAATCCATATGACGGATAGATATACTCTGGGCCCTCTCGGTGATATCACATTAGGATAGCTTGCAAGCAAGTGATGTGATCACTAGAATGTTATATCACGGGAACGAGAAAAGAGTGCATGTCGGTAACGAGATCAAACTAGGTATGGAGATACCGATGATCGAATCTCGGACATGTAATATATCGAGAGACAAAGGGATTTAGTTACAAGCATTAAAGGTTCTCACGATCACAGGAGTCATCGTTGAATGTGTAGGAGTCAGTACGGATATCCAGGTCCCGCTGCTGATTATTGATCGGAGAAGGGTCTCGATCATGTCTACATTATTCGCGAACCGTACGGTGGCACACTTAAGAGTTACCAGACACCATTTTGGAGCACATATGTTTCAGACGAAAGAATTGCAAAGCGCAGGAATTGTTTCAATAGAAACCGGAAATTGTTTCGGGTGAAATTGCAGAAGGTGGTTCTGCATGTGATATTGAAATATTGCAAGGGGCTATATGTGAATGTTTGTTAATTAAAGTAATTAACAAAATTCTGAATAAATTTAATAAAAGAGTTTTATTAAATGAGAGAGCATTAAATTTGGAGAAACTTAATGCATTTAAAGTGGAGACTTTAAAAGGGAATGTGAAGAGGCATTTTAATGTGGAGGGGTTACCACCACATGAATGGGGGAGGTGAGGGGTCACCCCCCCATGCGCCGGCCATGGAGAGAGGGGGCACCCCCCCTCCTCCTATAAAAGGCCACCCATTCCCTCCTTCATCCACACAACTCCTTGTGAAGGATCTCTCTCCCCCTCTAGAATTATTCCCCCATGGTCTCGGATTAGCGAGATACATGTTCCCGGTGGCATTTCATCTGGAAGGAGTTGCTGCTTCCGCTGGATCGCTGGAGCGAGGAGGTGGATGTTGTCCGGTGGCTTGAACATGAGTGCGAGTGCGGATGCGCTGCTGAGTTGCGGTGCTCGGACTTCCTCACGATCTTGAGATCGGCAAGTGTACGACTACATCAACCACGAGTTCCTACTCGTTAACAAAGCTCGTTGTGTTCGAGGGTAAGTTCTCTATGGATATATGTCCACCTGTTTGCTTTGTACCTAGTAGATAGATCTTGGCGTGTAGTTCACACCGTAGGAAACTTTTTGTTTTCTATGCTGCGGACCCAACAGTGGTATCAGAGCCTGATCTATGCGTAGGTGCTTTGCACGGGTAGTACACATATGTTTATATGTGGGCGATGATGATCATGTTATTGCATCTTCTATGTACTTTGGATATTGGTGGCATAGTGGGATGAAGCGGCCCAGACCAACCTTGCATGTCATCGTACATGAGACCAGTTCCACGACTGACATGCAACTTGTTTTGCATAAGTGGCTGGCGGGTGTCTGTCTCTCCTACTATAGTCAATATCTGATTTACAACGAGTTGCTAATAACTTGGTTATCCTCGTTGTGGTTCATGTTCGTAGGTTAGACAGGTTCTATCTCCGAAAGCCCTAAGCCACGTAAAACTTGCAATTGATAAATTAGAGGCGTCTAGTTTAGATCGTTGCTGGGCTAGTGTTTTGATATGGTATTGTTGTAAGTAGATGTATAATAGATACTCTTACAACTCACTTAACGTGTAAGTTCCATAGACCTTGGCCTTACACACAAAGGAATGATAGAGATCATACCACGATGCAAATGATAGAGATCAAATGCATGGACCATATCACCTCACTTCACACATTAGATGTTTGCATCTTATATTGCTAGTTTGGCGCGTTTGGTAGCATTGTAAGATGATCCCTCATTTAGATATCAAGATAAAATGTGTTCTTCCTTAAGTATGCACCGTTTTGTGGATCGTGTTTTGAGACATCACGTGATGATCGGGTGTTTTCAACTCTATGCTTTCATACAGCGGGTGTAAGACAATTTTACACACGCAAATACTAAGGTTCTTACTTGACGATCCTAGCATGTACAGACATGGCCTCGGAACACGGACCGAAAGGTTAAGCATGAGTCATATAGTTGATATGATGCCCATATAGATGCTCGCCTTTGAAGCTACACCGACTCACGTGATGATCGGACTTGGTGTAGTGGATTTGGTTCATGTAATCACCAAAAGGACACGAGGGATGTTGTTTTTGAGTGGGAGTTCATTAGTAATTTGGATTAGTTGAACTCAATCTATCATAAACTTAGTCTAAATATACTGTACAAATTCTGTTGTAGATGGCACCATCTGCTTTTAATTTCAATGTGTTCATGGAGAAAGAGAAACTTGCTGCGAATGGTAGCAACTTCACCAACTGGGCTATGAATTTGAGGATTCTCCTCACTGCTGCACAAAAGCAATATGTGCTAGATGCGCCGCTAGGCCCCCCACCAGCTCCTGATGCCCCTGACGAGGAAAAGAACGTCTATATAACTCGTCAGGAGGACCACAACTTAGTTCATTGCGGCATACTGTATGGGCTAGAGCCAGAACTTCGAAAGCGTTTCGAAAATGGCAATGCCTTTGATACCATGGGAGAATTGAAAATGATTTTCGATACCCATGCTGCCATAGAGAGTTATAATGCTACAGAAAAGTTCTTTAGCTACATGATGGAGGAAAACAACTCCGTTAGTGAGCACGTACTCAAAATGTCTGGGTACGCCGATAAGCTTGTGTCCTTGGGAATAACGATTCCCATTGACTTAGGCATACATCGTGTTCTCCAATCTCTGCCACCTAGCTACAAGAGCTTCGTGATGAACTATAATATGCAGGGCATGAAGAAGTCTCTTCTCGAGCTTCTGTCAATGCTTAAGACTACAGAAGTGGAGATTAGGAAAGAACATCAAGTGTTGATGATCAATAGGACCACCGGTTTCAAGAAGGACAAGAAAGGCAAGAACAAGGGAAAGAAGGGTGGCAAGTCTGTTGCCGCGCCTGAAAAGAAACCCCGAGCTGGCCCTAAGTCTGACATCGAGTGCTACTATTGCAAGGGGACTGGCCATTGGAAGCGCAACTACCCCAAGTATTTGGCGGACAAGAAGTCCGGCAAGGCAAACAAAGGTATATGTGATATACATGTTATTGATGTGTACTTGACTAGTACTCGCAGTAGCACCTGGGTATTTGATACGGGATCGGTTGCTAATATATGTAACACGGTTCAGGGGCTGCGGAACAAGCGAAAACTAGCAAGGGACGAGGTCTCGATGCGGGTCGGCAATGGATCAAGAGTTGATGTGATCGCCGTCGGAACGTTGCCTCTCCATATGCCATCGGGATTAGTTATAAACCTAAATAATTGTTATTTGGTGCCTGCACTGAGCATGAACATTGTATCCGGATCGTGTTTGATGCAAAGTGGTTATTCATTTAAGTCTGAAAACAATGGTTGTTCGATTTATATGAATAATATCTTTTATGGTCATGCACCTATGTTGAATGGTTTATTTCTGTTGGATCTCGATAGTAGTATTACGCATATTCATAATGTTGATGCTAAAAGGATTAAACTTGATAATTATATATCTACATATATGTGGCACTGCCGTCTAGGTCATATTGGCGTTAAACGGATGAAGAAACTCCATTCTGATGGACTTTTGGAATCACTTGATTTTGAAACATTTGATACATGTGAGCCATGCCTTATGGGCAAGATGACTAGAACGCCGTTTTCCGGTTCAATGGAATGGGCGACAGATCTATTGGAAATCATACATACTGATGTGTGTGGACCAATGAGTGTGTCGGCGCGAGGTGGATATCGTTATTTTGTTACTTTCACGGATGATTTGAGTAGATATGGGTATATCTATTTGATGAAACACAAGTCTGAAACTTTTGAAAAGTTCAAAGAATTTCAGAATGAAGTGGAAAATCATCGTAACAGAAAGATCAAATTTCTGCGGTCCGACCGTGGAGGAGAGTATCTTAGTTACGAGTTTAGCACACATATGAAAGACTGTGGAATAGTTTCACAACTCACGCCTGCCAGAACACCACAACGTAATGGTGTGTCAGAACGTCGTAATCGTACTTTATTGGATATGGTTCGATCTATGATGTCTCTGACTGACTTGCCACTGTCATTTTGGGGTTATGCACTAGAAACTGCTACATTCACTTTAAATAGGGCACCATCTAAATCCGTTGAAAAGACACCATATGAATTATGGTTTGGAAACAAACCTAAGCTGTCATTTCTTAAAGTTTGGGGATGCGATGTTTATGTGAAGAAACTTCAACCGGATAAACTCGAACCCAAAGCGGAAAAATCCGTCTTCATAGGATACCATAAGGAAACGATTGGGTATACCTTCTATCACAGATCCGAGGGCAAGGTCTTTGTTGCCAAGAATGGATCCTTTCTTGAGAAGGAGTTTCTCGCGAAAGGTGTGAGTAGTCGGAAGGTAGAACTCGAAGAGGTTATTGAACCTTCTCTTCATGAAATGGCGAGTAGCGCAGCTCCAGAAGTTGTTTCGGATTTGACTTCACCTAATGAAGAGAGAGCTGATGATATTGATCATGAAACTCCGAAAGAGGACACTACCGAACCTCGCAGGTCAAGAAGGACACGTGCAGCTTCTGAACTGTATGGCAATCCTGTTATGAATTTCATGATTGATGAAATGGATGACCCTGCGACATATGAAGAAGCAATGATGATCCCGGATTCCAACAAATGGCTAGAAGCCATGAAATCCGAGATGGAATCCATGTACGAGAACCAAGTTTGGAACTTGGTGGACTTACCTCATGACCGAAAGGCCGTTGAGAATAAATGGATTTTCAAAAGGAAAACTGATACTGATGGTAATGTGACCATCTATAAGGCTCGACTTGTCGCAAAGGGGTTTCGACAAATTTAAGGAGCTGACTACGATGAGACATTCTCTCCCGTAGCGATGCTTAAGTCGGTTAGGATTATGTTAGCAATTTCTGCATATTTCGATTATGAAATATGGCAGATGGATGTCAAAACTGCGTTCAATGGTAATATTGAAGAAGAGTTGTATATGATACAACCTAAGGGTTTTGTCGATCCTAAGGATGCTGATAAGGTGTGCAAACTTCAGCGATCCATCTATGGACTGAAGCAAGCATCCCGAAGTTGGAATCTCCGCTTTGATGAGGTGATCAAAGAGTTTGGATTTGTCCAAACTTATGGAGAGGCTTGTATTTACAAGAAAGTGAGTGGGAGCAATGTGGCATTTCTGATATTATATGTGGATGACATATTATTGATTGGAAATGATTTAGATCTTTTAAACAGTGTTAAAAGTTATCTAAACAGCAAATTTTCAATGAAGGACCTTGGTGAAGCTTCATATATATTAGGCATTAAAATCTCTAGAGGATAGATCAAGACGCCTAATTGGGCTATCACAGAGTACATACCTTTATAAGATATTAAAGAAGTTTAATATGGACGGAAGTAAGAAGGGGTTCTTACCTATGTTGCAAGGCAAGACATTGAGTAAGACTCAAAGTCCGGCTACGGCGGAAGAAAGAGAGATAATGGATAAGATCCCCATGCCTCAGCCATAGGCTCTATAATGTATGTCATGCTATGTACAAGACCGGATGTGGCACATGCTATTAGTTTGACTAGTAGGTACCAATCTGATCCAGGTTCGGAACACTGGATAGCGGTCAAGAATATCCTTAAGTACTTGAGAAGAACTAAGGATATGTTTCTTGTATACGGAGGTGAAGAAGAGCTAGTCGCTAAGTGTTATGTCGATGCTAGCTTTGACACTGATCCAGATGACTCTAAGTCTCAATCCGGATAAGTATTTCTCTTGAACGGAGCAGCAGTTAGTTGGAGGAGCTCCAAACAACCTGTGGTGGCTGGATCAACAACGGAGGCGGAATATGTTGCTGCTTCAGAAGCGGCGCAGGAAAGTGCTTCCGTCCGATAATTCTTTGGAGTTCCAAAGGTAACATCCAAAGTGATCTCTCCCAGGGAATTTGCTTGTCTTCCTGGGACAACTCCATGAAAGATCATAGAGCTGCGATTCAGCTGTGTCTCCGAGATCCGCATCTAGCCTAGCGTTTCAACATACATAATATTGATGTTGCTACTGCCGTCCATGAGAGTCTTGGAGAAACCATAACCGTCAATAAGTGGATTGACGATTAAGGCGTATTTTCCTCACCTGTGCAACTTAGGCAGATGATCCGCGCAGTAAAAGGTGATTGCCACTTCCGACCAGTCCAAGTATTGTGGGACAACCAGAATAGTTGCGTTGAGTTCGTGCAGTACTGCTTTCTTGACCTTAGCTGGTTGAGACCAAAGGAAAGTGACGTAAGTGTCTTTCTTTGCCGGGAAGTTCATCTTTCCTTCCGACTTGGGATTTGAAGTATCGGCTTCCTCCATGTCGGAATCTTCCTTGGTCTCTTTCTCTTTTTGGGATTCTTTTTTCCCTTCTTCCGCTTAGCCCTGTAGCCAGTGGTATCGTCCTTTTTGATGTCGTCATTGAAAAGACACTCGACGTTTGTGTGGGATGAGCCCCCGTTGGGATCTAAGTGATGCACACACGGGTTATTGGCAATGTCGGCCCACGAGTAGGTTTTGCCAGGTTGCTGGTCTCCTCTACCCTGGACCCTTGATGTCCCATGACTGCGTCCTCGGCCACCATCGTGCCCTCCTCCTCCTTCAGACCCGAAAGTAGCAGTAACAACCGCTGCTTCCGCATTGGATTTTTCTTCCGAGGTGTTCTTGCGCTTCTGAGCTTGTTGCTTTGGTTGTTTTGCCGACTGTGGCACAGCTAGGACGTTCAGAATCCTTCCGCTTTGGCGTCAGCATCTGCGTACTTTCTCGCTGTTTCTACCATCTCTCCCAAATCAGTGACCTTTTCACCCTTCAAGCGGTGACACAGTAAACCAATTGGGAGTCCTGCAATGAAAGCTTCAATCGAAGTTTGGTCGTTTACTCCCTCACAGGAGTTCTTGGTGTCGATCCATCGTCCAAGGTAATCTCAGCAAGTTTCTCTGGCTTTCTGGGTGCAACGCTACAGGTCTCCTACCACGTAGGGCCTCCGATATGTGCCTTCGAAATTCCAAAAGAACGCGGTTTGAATGTCATACCAGTTGTGGATGGTGTTTTCCAGAAGTTCATTGAGACAGGATCGCACCGTCTTCCGTAGCATAAGTGGGAGATATCGGGTTGCGACCAAGCTATTTCCGCCTTTGGTGATGCAGCAAGCCTAGAAAAATCCTGGAGCCAAGTATCTGGCCGAGCTACAACATCGTAGGCTTGAATATGCCTTGAGATAGCTGATGACCCACAAGTATAGGGGGTGTATCGTAGTGTTTTCGATAAATAAGAGTGTCGAACCCAACAAGGAGAAGAAGGTGTTGACGAGTGGCTTGGAGCAGGAATTCTCTGTAAATACTTAGCAAACTGATTTTTAGGGTTTTTTGGTAATGTAGATAAATAAAGTATTTGTAAATAAAAGACAATAATAATAGATGCATCAAGTGGCCCAATCCTTTCTTAGCAAAGGACAAGCCGGTTGTATTACTTAAGATGACCAAACATTCTCACGGACACATGGGAATATCGTCAAGTGCTTTCGCTTCATATAGTTGATTAATTTTCTTTAGTTGGATAAGTGTTGTGTGGGTGAACCTGTGCTAATGTACTGACCTTCTTAGGACTAATACATACTTGTGATTATACCCCTTGCAAGCCGCAAGTACAATAAAGTAATTAAGATAGAAACCTAACCACAGCTTTAAACTCTGAGATCCTACATTCCCTTGTGTAAAGGTTTCCTAACGGGGTTCAGGTTTCTGTCACTCCGATAACCCCTGCGATTAGAAGCCAAATACACAATGCATTCCCCTAGGCCCTAAAAGGTGAAGTGTCATGTAGTCGATGTTCACATGACACCACTAGAACAATAACACCACAACTTAATTATCAAACCATTGAATCTTTCTCAACACAATTCCACTACTAACAACATGACTTCTCCCATGTCCTCAAGAACTAAAAAAACTACTCACAAGACATCATATGGATCAAGATTAGAGATGAAATAATGATAAGTAACAATCTGAACATAACAATAATTCAATGGTTCCACTCAATAGCATCAACAACAACAAGTAATCAACACCGGGAAAGTTTCCCCTACGAACTTGAAGGAAATATGCCCTGAGAGGCAATAATAAAGTTGTTATTATGTATTCCTTGTATATGATAGATGTTTATTTTACATGCTATAATTGTATTGATAGGAAACATCAATACATGTGTGTTTAATAAACAAAAAGGGTTCCTAGTCATGCCTCTCTTATAGACTAGCTTGTTGATTAACAAGATGATCAAGGTTTCCTGATCATGGACATTGGATGTTGTTAATAACAAGGTCACACCATTGGTGGAATGATGTGATGAACATTCATCCGAAGTATAGAATTATGATCAAGTCATTGTGTTTATATTGCTATAACATCATACGAAGTAATCTTTATCCTTAGACCATGAGATCATGTTAATTGCTAACACCGGAAGAGTATCTTGATAACATCAAACGTCACACCGTAACAGGGTGACTATAAAGATGGGTTCAGTGCTACGAAGGTGTTATGTTGAGGCTCATGGATCAAGAGTGGAATTTTTCAATCCAGATGACGGATAGATATACTCTGGGCCCTCTCGGTGATATCACATTAGGATAGCTTGCAAGCAAGTGATGTGATCACTAGAATGTTATATCACGGGAACGAGAAAAGAGTGCATGTCGGTAACGAGATCAAACTAGGTATGGAGATACCGATGATCGAATCTCGGACATGTAATATATTGAGAGACAAAGGGATTTAGTTACAAGCGTTAAAGGTTCTCACGATCACAGGAGTCATCGTTGAATGTGTAGGAGTCAGTACGGATCTCCAGGTCCCGCTGCTGATTATTAATCGGAGAAGGGTCTTGATCATGTCTGCATTATTCGCGAACCGTAGGGTGGCACACTTAAGAGTTATCGGACACCATTTTGGAGCACATATGTTTCAGACGAAAGAGTTGCAAAGCGCAGGAATTGTTTCAATAGAAACCGAAAATTGTTTCCGGTGAAATTGCAGAAGGTGGTTCTGCATGTGATATTGAAATATTGCAAGGGGCTATATGTGAATGTTTGTTAATTAAAGTAATTAACAAAATTATGAATAAATTTAATAAAAGAGTTTTATTAAATTTGGAGAAACTTAATGCATTTAAAGTGGAGACTTTAAAAGGGAATGTGAAGAGGCATTTTAATGTGGAGGGGTTACCACCACATGAATGGGGGAGGTGAGGGGTCACCCCCCCATGCGCCGGCCATGGAGAGAGGGGGCACCCCCCCTCCTCCTATAAAAGGCCACCCATTCCCTCCTTCATCCACACACCTCCTTGTGAAGGATCTCTCTCCCCCTCTAGAATTATTCCCCCATGGTCTCGGATTAGCGAGATACATGTTCCCGGTGGCATTTCGTCTGGAAGGAGTTGCTGCTTCCGCTGGGTCACTAGAGCGAGGAGGTGGAGGTTGTCCGGTGGCTTGAACGTGTGTGCGAGTGCGGATGCGCTGCTGAGTTGCGGCGCTCGTACTTCCTCACGATCTTGAGATCAGCAAGTGTACGACTACATCAACCACGAGTTCCTACTCGTTAACAAAGCTCGTTGTCTTCGAGGGTAAGTTCTCTATGGATGTATGTCCACCCGTTTGCTTTGTACCTAGTAGATAGATCTTAGCGTGTAGTTCACACCGTAGGAAAACAGAACTATGCAAGATTCAACCCATTTGGTACAGCGGTATGAAGTGGTGATGATGGTGTTGGTGGACATTATGATGGAAATGATGATGATGATCCCGATGAAGTCCATCTTGATGCTGGTGTTGATGGCGACGATCTCCCCTCTCCGGGAAGGAATTTCCCCGGTAGCTTTCTGCCTGCCGGAGAGCTCTTTCTCTCTCTGTATTTTCCGCCCCGCAGAGGCAGCGGAATCTTTCTGTGGTCCCTTCCCTAGGTCTTAGGGTTTCGTGGGGGATATATACGCCTAAGAGCGGAGCTAGAGGTGGGCCAGGGTGGCCACACCACCTTGTGGCGCGGCCAAGGGTGGCCCACGCCAGGGGGTGGTGTGGGCCCCCTGTGGCCCATCTCCGCTCCCCCTTCTGGCATCCTTCGTCTTCTAGAAAAATATTATTTTCCATATATTTTCTGGGATTTTCTGATCTTCGCGAATTTCACCGACAAACAGTGCCTTTTCCATCAGAATCCTGACTTCAGCGGTCCATCCTCCAAAAGTCATCAACCATGCAAAAACAGATGAAATAACATAAGTATCATCTCTTAATATGAAATATATCAATGAATAACAGTAAATTATGATATAGAATAGTGATGCAAAATGTACGTATCAACTCCCCCAGCCTTAGACTTTGCTTGTCCCCAAGTGAAAACTGAGCTCAATAAACATGACCTCGGAGTGAAGTGTCGATAAAAAAATAAGGACAAGAAGCATCACATTCATCAATACATAAATCATAATAGAAGACAACTCACTATTATATAACTTAACCTGTAATAAGTAAAGGAAACACAATAAAGATACACAAAGTAAATCATAATTGGTAATGGCAAACTTTGCTCTTGGTCAAAAAATAGTTAACAATTTGCAGGAGTTCAAACATAATGGGGTTTTCAATGATAGCTTTCAAAGTAGTACTCACTAAGATAGGAGCAGTGTGCAAAACAAGGAACATAAGAAACATGATTGAATAAATCATCATATGAATGAATGAAACACAACAACTCAAAATACTTGGTGAGATAGAAAGGAATAGGTTTACTGACTCAACTAAAAAGGAAAAGATAGGCCCTTCGCAGAGGGAAGCAGGGATTTCAAGTTTCATAAAGAACTTCCAAAAATTATGGTACTTATTGGCTTTCAGCTCTCATTACCCCTATCATAAGCATCTTTAGGTGATTAAGGTTAAAGTGATCAAATATGAGGATATGCTTGACAAGTTATAAGATGAAAATATCATGCCCCTTACTTACGAGTACCGTTACTCATGCTACTCAAGTTTAGTCACAGGTAAGTTCTTGTCATTGTAAGTACATGTGTATCATAGAGAACCGCCAATGGGGTACCCCTTGCTGGATGATACGGAAGATTCCCCATATCAAAATGACAAGGCAAGCAGACAATGAGCATCTCAGCGATCCTTTTATTTCCTATTTGCATTGACTTCTTTTTTTCACTTTTTTCTTTCCTATTTGCATTGGTTTTTTTATATAAGGGATGCTTCATAGATTGCTCACTATGGTTACGCTACAGGTTTCCACCATGATTAGGCATGGCTTAGACCAGCCGCCCAGGCGTTTCTCTAACACATATACGAACTCCATGAGCCTTACAAGCTCCCCTTTCATTTCACACCATCGGGATCCATAAGTAAAAGAACATGATATCAACTAAATAAAGTGCAATGTTGAAAGCATTCCCCATGGTAACATGGTTCTGCTAATTCACAACTTACAAAACGTAAGCATATACGCAACTTAGATGGCACAATGGTTCAAGTTTATTAAGTGCAAGAAATTAAAGTGTGCCTTCAAGTTCATGAGAGGTTTAATCACTAATTTTCTCATAACAAGTTTAATTTGGAAGGTAGATAAAAACATGAATTTACTTGGAATAGCAATAATGCTAATAGGTAGGTATGGTGGACACAAATGGCATAGGTTTTGGTTTAAGGATTGGATGCACGAGAAGAATTCCCTCTCAGTACAGGTGTTTGGCTAGCTAGGCTGGGTAGCAAGCATAAGAGTTGAAGGAAACAAACAAACAAACATACAAGTGATAAAAACAAACATGCAATCTTCCTTGGAAGCACAAAAGTTCTTAACTAGAGAATACTAAGATTATGAGCCAATCAAGGAAGAAAGATGATGAAATTATATTTCTTAAAAGTACTTTTATCTTTTTTCATTCAATTCTCATAATAGTGTTGCTACTGACCGAGCCAGGTTTGCCAAAACCAACTAAATTTACTTAATGATCCCAAAGTGATACCAATATTAACAACAAGATAAATCATATAATAGAAATTGCGAACTAATATAAGATGTGCATAAAGTAAATGATAGAACTTCTCATTAATACTCCATAATGGCAACTCACACCAAGGGATACATAGATAACTAACGAGAGGGGGATACTTCCATAACGCAAACCATCCTATATGATAACTTCTCTATTCATGATATGACTCTACTAAAAAGGTAAAAAGATAAAAGATATTGATGTGATACCGTGACACTCCCCCAAGCTTGGAACAAACCAAGGGGATGCCAAAAACCGGATGACGAATTACTCCTTCGGTGGTAGTGGTGTTCTTTCGATGAGCTTTTCAATCAATTCCCTCAAGTCCTCAATCTCGAAGGTGAGAGTAAGAATCAACTCCGAATTGTTCTCAATGCGGCTCATGATCAGGTTGGGCTGTGAATCCTAGCTCTTGCGTTTCTTTCCCCACTCTTCCTCCTTGAAGTCTTCTTTTCCTGCATGGTTAGAACGAGGCATATCCCAATTGGAGGGTAGTTTCTCCTTGGATATATTCTGGAATTGCTGCTCATGGATAAGGGTATGGAAGGGATTCTTGGTGCGTGGAGGGGGTGACCGTGAAGCCAAGCAATGATGCGGAACCTTCCCTCTAGTGGACATCCATGCAGTCCTTTTGAACTTAGTGGGATTTGCCACCACTCCAATACTTGCAATGGTGGTGCTGGTGTGCAGATGTTGGTCTTCCTTTGCCTCCTCTTCAACTTCACTCTCGATCTCCTCCTCCTGCTCAAAGTCTTGGAGATCCTCTTCCGCAGGCTCCTTGTCCTTATCATTAGCAGAGACCATTGTGCTTCTCAACTTTAAGAATAGTTCCTGACAGAAACAGATTGAAATGAAAACACGACGAGAACATGATATACGAACCTCGGGGGATCCGGGGGATTATATATTACGAAGTTTAACAACAAAAGGAAGGTACTGGGAGAAAACGTGTCAGAGACGGGCTTCGGGGTGGCCACACCCCTGGTGGAGCGACCAGGTGGGCCCGCACCACGGGGTGGTGTGAGCCACCTAGGCTCCGTTTCCGTCCCTTCTTCTACTCAGTGCTTTCCTTGTTAGATAAAAACTACAAAAATATAAGTTGACAGATTTTTCGTGGACCTTTTCTTACCAGAACTGTTACCTATTCGAAAACGGACTCTGCAGGTCTCTGAATTTGGTCTTTAATAAATTCTTCCAGAGTCACCATTTGAATAACATCAATATCTTCATTGTAAGAATCTCCAAAAATATAGTGCTTGAGTCTTTGACCATTCACCACTTGTGTAGTGTTATCTTTTAAGGAAGAATTTTTTATTGCACCTGAACGATACACCTCTTCGATAACAAATGGTCCTTCCCATTTTGAGAGTAGTTTTCCTGCAAAAAATCTAAGACAAGACCTATACAATAGAACCTTCTCACCAACATGTAATTCTCTCTTAAGAAATCTCCAATCATGCCATTTTTTAACTTTTTCTTTAAATAGTCTAGCATTTTCATATCCTTCACTCCTCCACTCGTTTAACGAACTTAAGTCAAATAATGTTTTCTCCCCGGCAAGTTTGAAGTCTCTATTAAGTTCTTTCACTGCCCAATAAGCTTTGTGTTCTAATTCTAAAGCCAGGTGGCAAGCTTTCCCATAAACCATTTTGTAAGGACACATTCCCATAGGATTTTTATAAGCAGTTCTATAAGCCCATAAAGCATCATTCAACTTTTTAGCCCAATTTTTTCTAGATCTATTAACAGTCTTTTGCAAGATGGATTTAATTTCTCTATTTGATAGTTCTACTTGCCCACTAGTTTGGGAATGATAAGCTAAAGCAATTCTATGATTAACATCATATTTAGCAAGGGTCTTTATAAAGCCACCATGAATGAAATGAGAACCTCCATCAGTCATAAGATATCTAGGCACCCCAAATCTAGGAAAGATAATATCCTTAAGCATTTTTAAAGAGGTCTCCCCATCAGCACTTTTCGTAGGTATGGATTCTACCCACTTAGTAACATAGTCAACAACAACAAGAATATGAGTATAACCTTTTAAAGGGGGAAAATGCCCCATAAAGTCAAATCCCCAACAATCAAATGGTTCAATAACAAGAGAGTAATTCATGGGCATTTCATTGCATCTAGAAATATTACCAACTCATTGACATTCATCACATGATAAGATAAATTTCCTCACATCTTTAAAAAGGGTAGGCTAGTAAAAACCTGATTGTAGAACCTTTTGTGTGGTTCTATCTCCCGCATGATGTCCTTCATAGGAACTACCATGACATTTCCGCAATATCTCATTCTGTTCATATTCTGGAACACATCTTCGCATAATACCATCTACTCCCTCTTTATATAAATGTGGATCATCCCAAAAATAATGCCTCAAATTATAAAAGAACTTCCTTCTTTGTTGTTCTGTAAAAGTTGGAGGCAAATACTTGGAAACAATGAATTTAGCATAATAAGCATACCAAGGACTCCCTCGCGAGCTTACCCCTACTGCAGCCAACTGTTCATTTGGGAAACTATCATTAACAGGCATAGGATCAAAAGAGATGTTTTCCAAATGAGATAAATTATCAGCAACAGGATTTTCAACACCTGTCCTATCTACAATATGTAGGTCAAATTCTTGTAAAAGCAACACCCATCTAATAAGCCTAGGCTTAGCATCTTTCTTCGTCATAAGGTACTTAATAGCAGCATGATCAGTATGAATGGTAACTTTTGAATCAACAATATAAGGTCTAAACTTATCTCAAGCAAAGACAATAGCTAAGAACTCCTTTTCAGTAGTAGCATAATTCATTTGAGCAGCGTCAAGAGTCTTACTAGCATAATGGATAACATTTAACTTTTTATCTATTCGTTGCCCTAGAACATCACCTACAACAAAGTCACTAGCATCGCACATGATTTCAAAGGGTAAGTTCCAATCTGGCGGTTGGACAATAGGAGCGGTAATTAAAGCTTTCTTTAGGGTTTCAAAAGCTTCCTTACAATCATCGTAAAAAACAAAGGGTACATCCTTTTGGAGAAGATTAGTGAGGGGTTTTGATATCTTGGAGAAATCTTTAATAAACCTCCTATGGAAACCAGCATGACCAAGGATACTATGAATACCTTTGACATCTCTAGGACGGGGCATCTTCTCAATTGCTTCAACTTTGGCTCTATCAACTTCAATGCCTCTTTCGGAAATTTTATGTCCAAGGACAATTCCTTCATTGACCATGAAGTGGCATTTCTCCCAATTAAGCACAAGATTAGTTTCTTCACATCTCTGCAAAACTTTATCAAGGTTGTGCAGACAATTATCAAAAGAAGTTCCATAGATGGAAAAATTGTCCATGAATACTTCCACAATTTCTTCACAAAAACCATGAAAGATAGCAGACATGCATCTTTAAAAAGTAGCAAGGGCATTACACAAACCAAAAGGCATTCGCCTATAAGCATAGGTTCTATAAGGACACGTAAAAGTAGTTTTTTCTTGATCTTGTTGTTTAACAACAATTTGAGAAAACCCAGAGTATCCATCAAGAAAGCAAAAATGGGTCTTTTTAGACAACCTTTCAAACATTTGACCGATAAAAGGCAGTGGGTAATGATCTTTCTTAGTAACTTTGTTAACCTTTCTGAAGTTAATGCACATCCTATACCCTACCACTATTCTTTGGGGAATAAGCTCATTATTCTCATTAGGCACAACAGTAATTCCCCCTTTCTTAGGGACACAATGAACATGACTAACCCATTCACTATTAGCAATAGGATAAATAATACCAGCATCAAGGAGTTTTAATACCTTGTTTCTTACCACTTCCTTCATCTTAGGATTTAAACGATGTTGATGTTCCACCACTACTTTTGCATCAGGTTCTATATTGATGGCGTGCTGACATATAGTACGAGAAATCCCTTTTAAATCATCAAGGGTATAACCCATAGCTCCTCGATGTTTCTTCAATACTTCCAATAATCTTTCCTCTTCCTTCCCTGAAAGTTTAGAACTAATAATAATAGGATATATATTTTTATCATCAATGTAAGCATATTTAAGATCGTCAGGTAAAGGCTTCAAATCGAAAACCGGATCCTTTTTAGGTGGCAACATGGTACCCAAATCTTCCATAGGCAAGTTATGCTTAAGCATCTTAGGTTGACGACGGAGAATCTCGTCAATCTCATTTCTTTCTTCCATAAAGATCTCACCTTTGTGGTCTTCCATAAATTGCTACAAAGCATTGTTAGGAGCAAGAGAAATAGAAGCAAGTTGTTCAACTCTAAAATCCTCATTAGGAGTTTCATTTTCATAAGGAACTTTAGCAAATTTCAAAAAATTAAACTCATAAGATTCCCCATCGAATTTAGTTAAAATTTTCTCCCTTTTACAGTCTATAATGGCTCGACACGTGTTCAAAAAAGGTCTACCAAAAATGATAGGATAGGTTTTACTAGCAGCTGAACCAAGTACTAGAAAATCAGCAGGATATTTAATCTTACCACAAAGAACTTCCACATATCTTACAATACCAATTGGAGAGATGGTCTCTCTATTTGCAAGGTGAATAACCACATCAATTTCTTCTAGTTTGCATGGACTATTTTCATGCATAATTTCTTTGTAAAGCTCATAAGGAATAGCATTTGAACTTGCACCAATATCACATAAACCATAATAGCAATGATCACCAATTATAATAGAAAGCACATGGACACTAGCTTTTCTAGTTCGATTAGGATGTGAGACAATGTGTCCATCTTCTACACTTTTAGTGACAAGGTCTTTCACAATTGCTACTGCAGGTTCATTGTTTATTTGTTCATCATGCTTTACATCTCTCTTTGTACTTATATTAATTACACTAGTTATCATAGAGTGCTCCTTTACCTTATCCGGGAAAGATATTTTCTCAATATAAGGTTCATGTAAAATGATAAATAGTGCAAACTTCAGTACTTCTAGCAGGAATACAATCAATAATATCCTTATATGGTGCGTGATACTTGTTCCATTCTCTTTTTGGAATTTCCATATATGAGGCAAAAGCCTTAAAACAATTTGCAATAACTTGAGAGTCTAGACCATAAGCATTACTAATATTATGAAAGTCATCAGTTCCCATAAAAGATTTAATGCATTCATAATCATAATTTATACCTGACTTTCTTCCTTTATCATTCTCCCATGCTTTAGCTTTGTCTTGAATATGGTCTAGAAGATCCCATTTAGCTTCTTCTTCTTCCATGCGTGTAAATAATCCAGCACAAGAAGCATCCAATAGATCCTTATCATGAAGAGAAAGTCTTGCATAAAAGTTACTGATAATAATATTGTTAGGGAGCTCATGAATAGGACATTTTGAGCATTAGTAACTTCAATCTCCCCCAAGCTTGAGCTGTACTCTCTCCATCATGAGGCCAAAAGTTATAAATTTGATTCTGATCTTTATGAATCTCACTAGGAGGATAGAACTTTGAATAAAAGAGAGGTACTACTTCCTCCCGTTCAAGAGCTTGACCATTCTTCAGCAGCTTATACCATTCCTCAGCTCTTCCTTTTAGTGATAATGAGAATAACTTCTTCTTGACTTGATCTGTTGTAATACCTGCACACTTAAACAACCAGCATAATTCGTGTATAAAGAGCAAATGATCACCGAGATGGACAGTTCCATCTCCAAAATAGTAGTTATACATAACACGATCAACAATTCTTGTAGGTACCTTAAAAGTATCATTTTCAGCAGGTGGTGGTTCATCTACTACCTTAGCAGTGATAGTAGTATTACAAAATAAGAATCTAAGTGAATTATCCATATTGAAATAAAGTAACTAACAGAAATAAACAATACTCACAGCAGAAGTTTCCTTTACCAATTCCACTCTCCAATAGCGCTTCATTCCCCGACAATGGTGCCATAAAATAGTCTTGATGACCCACAAGTATAGGGGGTGTATCGCAGTATTTTTGATAAGTAAGAGTGTCGAATCCAACGAGGAGCAGAAGGTGTTGATGAGTGGCTTGGAGCAGGAATTCTCTGTAAATACTTAGCAAATGGATTTTTAGGGGTTTTTGATAATGCAGATAAATAAAGTACGAGTAAATAAAAGACAATAATAATAGATGCAGCAAGTGGCCCAATCCTTTCTTAGCAAAGGATAAGTCGGTTGTATTACTTAAGATGACCAAACGTTCTCAATGACACATGGGAATATCATCAAGTGCTTTCACTTCATATAGTTGATTAATCTTCTTTAGTGGGATAAGTGTTGTGTGGGTGAACCTGTGCTAATGTACTGACCTTCCTAGGACTAATACATACTTGTGATTATACCCCTTGCAAGCATCCGCAAGTACAAGAAAGTAATTAACATAGAAACCTAACCACAGCTTTAAACTCTGAGATCCTACACTCCCTTGTGCAAAGGTTTCCTAACGAGGGTTCAGGTTTCTGTCACTCCGGTAACCCCTACGATTAGTAGCCAAATAAACAATGCATTCCCCTAGGCCCTTGAAGGTGAAGTTTCATGTAGTCGACATTCACATGACACCACTAGAAGAATAACACCACAACTTAATTATCAAACCATTGAATCTTTCTCAACACAATTCAGCTACTAACAACATGACTTCTCCCATGTCCTCAAGAACTAAACAAACTACTCACAAGACATCATATGGATCAAGATCAGAGATGAAATAATGATAAGTAACAATCTGAACATAACAATAATTCAATGGTTCCACTCAATAGCATCAACTACAACAAGTAATCAACACCGGGAAAGTTTCCCCTAAGAACTATGCAAGATTCAACCCAATTGTTACAGCGGTGTGAAGTGGTGATGATGGTGGTGGTGGAGATGATGATGGACATGATGATGATGATCCCGATGAAGTCCAGCTTGATGGTGGTGTTGATGGCGACGATCTCCCCTCTTCGGGAAGGAATTTCCCCGGCAGATTTCTGCCTGCCAGAGAGCTCTTTCTCTCTCTGTAGTTTCCGCCCCGCAGAGGCGGCGGAATCTTTCTGTGGTCCCTCCCCCAGGTATTAGGGTTTTGTGTGGGGGGGGTATATACACCAAAGAGCAGAGCCAGAGGTGGGCCAGGGTGGCCACACCACCTGGTGGCGTGGCCAAGGGTGGTCTGCGCCAGGGGGTGGTGTGGGCCCCCTGTGGCCCATCTCCGCTCTCCCTTCTAGCATCCTTCGTCTTCTAGGAAAATATGATTTTCCATATATTTTCTGGTATTTTCTGATCTTTGCGAATTTTGCCTCCAAACAGTGCATTTTCCATCAGAATCCTGACTTCAGTGGTCCATCCTCCAAAAGTCATCAACCAGGCAAAAACAGATGAAATAACATAAGTACCATCTCTTAATATGAAATATATCAAATAATAACAGTAAATTATGATATAGAATAGTGATGCAAAATGGACATATGAATAGCAAATCCTTCCGGGAAGTGTGTTTATCGTATGCGCGGTCCGAAGCATTTTGGACCCACATAGATTTCGTTGTTCTCGTAGCGCCACGCCTCTATGTTAGAGTTGATCCGATGTCTCGTGTCACTTGGTGACAGAGATCGCCATCCTGATTGACAGCTGTGGCTGCGGTTCCTTGGAGCCGGACTTCTACTTCTGCCACCACCTCCTCCGCCACGGCGCCCTCCTTGAGAGCTGTTGTGGTGGCTACTTGGTGGAGAGGGTGGATCAGGTGGATTGTTTCCGGCTGATCACCGCCCTCCAGCCGGAGCATCATTATTCTGGTTCCGGGAAGGGTCTTCATTATGACGAGCCCCTTGCCGGCTTGACTTGGCACGGTGTCCGACATTCCTTCGTCCGTCATTCCCTGCAGCTTGGTGAGGTTCAGCCGAACGGTTTGTATGTCCAGGAGGTGGCATCTTTTGATGGTCCTCATCCCGATGTTTTCTTTGTCTTCTTCTCTGCGATTGTTTGACTCTCGCCAAGGAGGGTGTCTTGGATACAGTGTTGCAACTGCGTCTCTCTCTACGGATGGGGCGACATTGCTCTAGTCACGTGCGGTTCTGTGCCATTGGCCTGAAGATCCGGTTCTTGAGTAGTTGTCTTCCAGTCGGTCGAAACAGTGATGCTGTTCCGACATCTGTTGGGGCCAGATATCATCTCAGGCTGGATCCATGCGACATTGGTCGGATTGAGGGACCAGTTTTCCGCTACCGGATTTCGTGACCTTCTGTTGCTCCAGACCCTTGGTAAGTAGCTTTATGCCTAAACGAACCTCCTCTAGGCCTGGGTTATTTGCCAGGGTATCTGAGCCGCAGCGGTGTTCTGCACTGGTGTTGGGTACACCAGATCTCCACTGCTTTCGAACCGAGGCATCCTCGGGTCTCCCTCAAAGAGAACCTTGCGGACTTCCGGAAACTTGTCGGCCTGTACGTGGCCTTTCCAGGTCTTCTGATGCTGTAGAGAGATGAGCTTCTCCGTAGTAGCTATGCGCTTCTTCTCTTCATTGATGTTTTTGGCTTCATCCAGGAGTACTTGGAGACGCGCTTCTAGGGCTTCAGCGCTTTCTTCCAATTCCGCAGTAGTAAGTTCTAGCGCTGTAGGGATAGGTGTGGTTAATGAAGCATCGATGAGCTTACGGGCACCAGCGGTGACCACGTGTCCATACACCGAAGCTTCCCTGGGCTCGTCTGGGATTAAAGCTCCATCCGAGTCTTCTTTGTAATCCTCGACAACGACTTCCTCCACTGGAGGATCTTGTACCAGGGTCTTGTTTTTCTTGTTCTTCTTCTTTGCCTTCTTGGAAGCACCGGTAGCAAAGATGGCGTTGGGTCCGTTTCTCGGAGTCAAGCTCTGATCGGTACTTTCGAACATCTGGATATTGGGATTATCTCCGAGATCCATGTCATCCTGTGCTTTGGGAGAGTTTTCTCTAGATCCTTCGCCCATGGCTTCTCCTTCTTCTGCAGCTTGGGAGTTGGACTCCTCTTCATATTCCGCGGAGAACTTTCAGAAATCTGCTGACGTCATGGAATCATCCGAAGATGCCGGTAAGTCGACGCTTGTTCCGATCGCCTCTAGCACCGAGTCTTCGTTGTCTCCAGCATCGGCAGAGCCGGATCCGGATCCAACATATCCGACAAAGTGCGATGTATGCATCCTGAGGTAGTTGCGGCTTTCCTTGTGGGATTCCTCGAAAATTCTGATGGTTTCGGGAACCTCATCCACGCTTGCGTCTTTCATCATCATGCGCCTCAACGTATGCCTCAAGAAGGTTTGGTCTGTTCCAGCGTTAGAAAATCTAGAACCAGCGTTGTTGACTTGTTCCTCCTGGATTTCAACCCTAGCGGGTGGGTCAATCTAGGATTCAGCCTCTCTAGGGAGATCCACTCCAGATTCGACTTGCACCACGAGATCTTCTTCAGGCTCAGCTTTCTCCACTATCTCTGCAACAGGTGTGGGCTGGGTGGGATTAGGGTTTTTGGGATCCGGAACTCCACCACCTCCGCGGATAGAGGGGAGCCAGAAACTTCTCCTGCCTCTATCATCACCGCTGGGGTGGGTGGGGAAGGTTCTGCAAAGCTGATGTACACATCAATCTCGCCGAAAGATATAATGGGGTAGGCAGTCACAGCCTCCCTAGCCGGAAGCCAAGTCTCGTCGAGAACGATGAGAGGGACGTCGCTGGCATAGAGGATGCGACCGATGGCGATGGTCTCGCCGATTCCGATTCTTGCAGATTCCGCCCGGAACATAGATCCGAAGCTCACTTGCCCCATGGTGGGTGCCAACTATCGCTGGATTGATGACAAGTACGCCATGAGGGGGTCCTCAAGGCGTACAGAAGAGAGGGGTGTGAGACGTACGGTATTCTGGGATGGTGAGCACATAAGTTTACCCAGGTTCAAATCCACCGGCTTTGGATGGATCCTACTCCTGCTAGCAATCTAGTAATACGGCAGAGCCGGAATATGGGTTACAAGGGTTTCGCCTGTGCGAGTTGAGATTGTAGACTATTGTGAAGGTGTCCTAAAGGCTCTCCCTAGGACATCTTATATAGATATCTGGCCTAGGGTTTACAAGAGAGACCTATCCGTCTACGACTAAGAGTCGGTTACAGAGTACATCAAGAACTACAAGTAACACTATGGGCCTATGTCGGTAAGTCATCTGGGCCTTCCTGTAACCGGACTAGACACCGTCTCTTCTCCCTGACTAGGCCGCCCGTGAAGCAATGCTCTAACCAAAAGTGGGCCACCCTGGCCAGTGAGGCATAGTGAGGATACCCGGAAAGTATATCCCCAACAAGAACTTATGCACTTTTGCAATTATTAGTAGGTTAGTCGCAATAAATATGATAAAATTGACAAAAAAATGGGATTTTGGCACAATAAACTACAAAGTTCATGGATGCATTTTACATGCATCGCCTAGCAACGAATTGATCATTAGGGGTGTTGGTGTAGTAACAAAGTTTTGTAGTTCTATCTCCCATGTTTGCAAGCAAAAGTTATACAATTTTTTTATGGTTTTTTATGTTTTAACGAAAACTAACAAACAAATAAATGACTAAAACAAGACAAAAGAAAATTGTTTTGAAAAACTAAAGGAGAAGGAAAAGATTACAGTGGGGCAACCTCCCCAAGCTTAGGTGTTTGCACAAAGTTGATGATGATGACGCTAGAAAGTGTTCTAGCAGTTGTTCTAGAGGTGGATTGTGCTCCTAGATTGATGATGATGCGGTTGTGATGTACCTTGGCCAACTCCCCGACAACGACACTAGAAAATGTTCTTGATGGCAACAACTCAGTGTGTACAAACTCATTGGGACTCCAACTGCAAGATGTTGTAGCAAGCGTCTTTTCTAGGAATTGGCTGATCAAGGGATGTTTTTCTCCTCCTCTTCAAGCAATCTACAAAATAATTTTTTTGCCTTGTGTCCCCAACTCCACTGTGTGGTTGTCAAGCACAAGGTTTCATATTAGTAATATGAAATAACAATAATAATAAATAAAGTAAAACAATCTATAACTAGGCATGAAAAGTAATAACAATACTATAAAGGTGTTTTTGGGTTTTGGTTTGTGTTTGCTAATAAAGCATTTTGGTATTTTCGTAATATTAAATTGTAGAAAATATAAATGATAGTAATGGTGTTGGAAAGTTGCTTCTTATGGTTTAAAATGGACCAGGGTTCATGGGTTCACTTGTTTATTCTCTTTTTAAATTATAGTGGACATAAAATAATTGATCATCAACATAATACTGGTGAAACTTCAATATGTGTTTGATAAGAATTCATATGGGCATCACGTCCTAACATAGAGATGCTGCATCACATCTCTATTATACTCCTCTGGAAAGGGAAAACTCCAAGCAATCTAGAATTAAGAATTAACAAAGCATAGCCTTAGGTATTTTGACATGATCTTTGAATAATAGATATGCTACGTTGACCAAACAAGATTATCAAGCTATCACAAGATAATTATAGCACATGAATTCACTTAATCCATAGTGAGGTAACAAAATAAAGGTAAAAACCATAGTAGAACTTGAATTTGTTGTAACTATTCAATCACTACCACCACGTTACTCCATCTAATGCACATTCCCCCCCACACATGTTATTGCATGCAAGTTGGATAAAAACAAGTAATTCGGACAAGGGTACATGACATGCATCTATGAATACATCTTGCACATGAATAGGTTCCAATCTCATATATCAAATCATAGAATAAAGATCCACCACATAGGAATTACATATATGACCATAATCATGTTGGGCAGCTCATATGGTACTAGATCTATGAAGAACAAGAGAGAAATAGATCAAACTACTGCCACAAACCAATAGTCTAGAGGTGTACTACTCCCTATTCATCATGGTGATGATGGTGGAGATGTTGGCGAAGGTAGAGATCCCTTCGACGGAGGCTCTGACAAAGTTTACCCCTCCTATCTTCATTGGTTATGCCTATGTTTGGTGCTTTGGTGTTTCTGTAGCACTCTCCTCCAGAGATGCGTAGGGGGACCTTTATATAGGTGTTTTTTGGTCAAACCAAGTCTGTGGGTGAAATATTGAAGCGAATAGGATGGCCGAGGGCCAAAAGAGGTAGGGTGGTGCGTGTAGGGTAGGTCGCACCACCTACCCTCTTTTAGGCCTCCTGGCCCTTCTGGTGGGGTCCAAGCACTCCAGATCATCCCTCTTCATGAATATGTACTTTCCTGGAATCTTAGCTCCATTTGAATTTGTTTAGGTCCCTAAAGGATAACAATACACAAAACAGGGTTTTCCTATCCTGTAGAGTTATAAACAAAATAAAGGGGATCATTGGTGAATCCCCAAAAATAAATATAAAACATGGATATAATATTATATATGTTGCAAATATGTGGGAATATGTATCAATAAACTACAAAGTTCATGTATGCATTTTACATGCATCAGTGACAGACTGGGAAGTTGTTCCTGAGTGTGCACAAGTGAGGACAAAGTGCATAGAAAAGACAAATGTTGGTCTATGGGGACAGTTTAGAAATCCTAGTAAGCTGCTAGGAGTGACACCCCCAGGGCCTGGTGAACGGGGTTTTACATGTGGCAACTTCAACTTGTTCGCCCACGAATGTCTCTCCACCTACAATGTCAAGCATAGATTTAAACATAGGATTTAAAGCATTATAAAATAAGTGGAGGATTAACCAGTCTTCCATCCCATGGTTGGGATAGTTTCTTATAGACTCCTTCATCCTTTCCCACGCAAGAGCTAGTGGCTCGTGATCTTCTATCTAAAATCTGTAATATTAGATAGGAGTTGCATAGTCTTAGCAGGAGGGGAAAATTTAGTCATAAACCATGAAGTGCACACCTCCCATCAAGTAATAGTGCCCTTGGGAAAAGCTAGCAACCAACCTTCCACCTTTCCTCATAGTAGAAAGGTAATAAAGTCAGCTTGACCGCATCAGGATTAACATCTTTTATGCACATCATGTCGCATGTTTTAGTAAAAGTAGTTTAACTAAACTTAAGTAGTTAGGCTTAATTTTATAATTTTCCGCTACTACGGTGGGATGAGTAATATGTGCACACAAATTAGACATCATTGGGAGTAGCATACTCCTCAACCTTCTTTTAATCCATGGATATTGTGTTTTTGGGTTTTTGGTTTAATAAAAACAACAATAGTAACAATAAAAAGGTTAACTAGTTATTTATGTTTTCAATAGGTAACAAAAAGTAAACTAAGAACTATAAATAAACTAAAACAAAAATAAAACTAACTAGCAAGATCTCTAATAAAATCACAAGGGTAGCGAGAATTTCTTTCTCGGCAATGACACAAGAAAAGGGGTTGATATCTTCGATTCGGATTATGGATTGTAGTATAGTTTCTTTTTCCCTAGTATACCTAGGTTTATCTAATACTTGGGAAGCCTCCGCTTGGTGTAAGATTACTTTAAACAAGACCCTGAAAACTCGTAATATTTTTTCTTACTAGACCCTTCACGTTTACTTTTTGTATTTTTCCTCAATTGATGGAAATATGCTAGGGCTAAGGATTCATCTACAACTGTGCACATATGTTAGGATAAAGATAAACTTAATCATCTCTTTCATGGTTTGTTATCTAATATTGATAAAGATTGTGGGTGGTACGTCACTATAGTTATTCTCAGCAACACTTACTATGAACTTTTATCCAACCATTACCCCACCATCGTGCGAGGTTACATAGTTATCAAGTAAACAAGATCAAAGATTTATGATCAATAATGTTACTGTTACTCACAAATGGATCTCTAAACAACTATTGTACTCCCTTGGTATCACTAGATTTCACTTGTAGAAGCTGATCACCACTCATCTCACCTTAGTGCATGGATCGATACTCGGGGTCTTGGGTACCTGACAAGTCCTTGGATCAAGGTATAAGACAAGAATACAAAAGGATAGATCTAACATTCAATCATAACTCAATATCCCATGGTGTTAGAAATTGTAGATAATTGTTGCAAGGCTATGCCTCAGCCCTCAGCCCATGAGGACTACTCACATGTGATTAGATCAAGAATCATAAACATTGTATTGAAAATTCTAAAGACAAATTACAAATAGTCTTACAATGCCGCCAATCATGATGGTATCAAGATTACAAGTAGATGGCTATTTCTATGGCTTGGGGATTAGAGTGGGAGAGGAGTTGTGTCTATGGTGATAAGATGTGATCTCGTCTCCTAATATGCAAATGGATTTATATGTGTTCTGCAGACTGGCATTAGGGTTTCTGGTGGCTGCGAGCCAATTCTTATATAGCCACCTTCATGAAAGTTGCTTGGTTTGACTTGGTGAAGCCTTCAGAGGGTTGTATGTGCATGCCGTACAGGCATGACCTCCACGTATGGGTGCTTGCTAAAGCATATTGTCATGGTATTGCCAACAAGTACACCATGGAGGGGTCCTCACAGAATGTTGAGAGAGAGGTGGGGTAAGGCTGTGAGTTGGTGGGTACGAGGTAACACAGTTTACTCATGTTCAGATCCAACAATGGTGGTGGAATACTACTCTAGCTTCCAATCACTATAATGGCAATACACCGGGTTACAAAGATTGTATGGTCCACTGTGCAACGTTATCTATTGTATCGTGCCCTAAAGGCTCCTACAGGTCTGGCTTATAAAGACGCCATAACCTAGGGTTAGAGGGTAAAGTCCATATCGGATAGATTATAGAGTCGTACAATAATTCTAACTAGTCTACGTGTATTGCACTCTAAGGCTCCGACTTCATCTATATCGGTACCATGGCCTTCCTGCTATTCTAGCATGGGCCTCCCTCCTGGATCCTTCTAACTGGGCCACCCAGCAGGCCATGGGTCGTGCTACCACTATGGGCCATACGGGTTATCCGTAATAGAGCTATGCTATGATGATACCCATTGTGCATATTGCTAATAGTAGCCCCCAGAGAACTTGCTGCTGGTTCGTGAGTGCTCCATCTAGGTGATGTCGGCAATTCTGGCATGCAGCATCTTATAGTCCTCCCAAAAGCATGATTATGACTAGAAAATTCATCACCACAATCATCGAGAAAATCAAGGAGATTTCCTAGTGCTTGGATTCCATTAAGTAGGGCACCTTTGCTGCCAAATTCTCTGAGATCATGCGGCGAGCCCCCGAGAATATTAATAGCTAGAAGTTTTGTTCCATTGGGCTAGGAGCAAGGATGGGATTGGTGCTAACCAAAGATCACTATGATGATTCCTACATCAAGCTGATCACCTTTGGCATGCCCTTTGTTGACGAGAATGGAGATGAGATCGATAGCACAGCTATCTAGAATTCCCTGGCTGGCTACTACAACAAGGTTCTAACCTTGTCAAGGCAGACGTCTTCGTCCCTACAAAAGATATTCTAGATGCATATCATGTTGCTTTGGAATCTTCCTTGGGCTTGTCGGAGAGCGAGGAGGTTGGCGGCAAAGGTTCTCCTATTTCCAATGATTTTGTGTCCAAGTCTCTGACACTAGAGGCATAAAACAATGTTGTATCAAATATGTCTCTATATATCTTGTATGTAATGCTGAAAACTTGCGAGTAAGGCGGAAAACTTGTCTACAAGCCTCCTTCTACTTTTGTAATTCTGGCATGTATATTTGTATATATTTTTAAGAAAGTGTTGGCTTATCCATTATTCTGGTTTTTTGTGCTTGACCTTTCATAAGATGGGAAACCTTTAGATAGAACCTTGCCCTTTGGTGATGATGCTCAATAGCACCATCAAAAACCTAAGAAGCAAAATTGTTGGCGTCGAGTGCCGAGAAATCACTACTCCAGAATCCACACACAAACAACATAAAACGTGTAGACTAGAAAACTTAAGCTAATGCCCAAAGGCAGAGTTCTCACAAGTGCAAATGCAAACTTGGGCATAAAAGGTTTTATATGATCCCAAAATGAACAACTAAAGGAGGTAAAAACTCAGCATATGAGCGAACCAAATGCTTCATTTGATCATATAAGGTACATATTACATTAAGGAAATATGCTAAGTCTAAAACGAACATAGTTGTGCTATGTGCCATGGCCGATCAGTTTCCAGATAGTCATTGTTGGGATCACGTCGCTTGCATTTGTGGTCTTTTCCTGACCTATCTTTCAACTCATGAATATTTACGAGGTAGTAGAAACCATTGAGCAATGCTTTGCTTATGAAAAATGGTACTTCCTAAGGTGGGGATAGTTTGTGGGACTTCTTATGCTTGAGGCAAAGCACTAGATCACCCTCTTTAAATGATCGATGCTGAACAAGGCGTCTATGGTAGCTACGTAGCTTTTGCTGGTAGATGGCGGATCTCTAGGCTGCCACAACGTGTTCTTCTCAAGCGGGTCCATAGATAGTTTTCTAGACTCTTCATCTTCATCTTCATTGTAGGTGGTTACTCGCGTGAATCGTGTAGGATGTTGGAAGGTAGGACTACTTCTACTCCTAGACCATGAAGAAAGTAGTGTAGCTGGTAGATCTGTTAGGAGTAGTTATCAAAGTCCACAACACAAATGGTAACTCTTTCGCCCAAGCTCCAGATGCATGATGTAGTGGTGCCTCGGAGTGTGGCTTGATTCCCTGCAGAATTAGTCCATTGGCCCTTTCAACTTGACCATTAGACTGTGGATGTGCCATAGATGCTAAGTCAAGGCGGATAGCCTTCTTGTGATAGTAAGCCTCTACTTCTCCGGGTGATAAGTTGTTGTTTTTGTCGGTGATGATGTTGTGTGGGAGACAAAACCTCACCACGAGATCCTGGACAAACTTTAGGATTGTTGCACCATTGAGCTTTCTAATGGGTTTAGCTTCAATCCATTCAGTGAATTTATCAATTGCCACAAGATGAGTAAAACCATAAGGTGGTGTCTTCAAGGGTCCAAACTTATCCAGGCCCCATACTACAAACGTCCATGTAATTGGTATGGTTCACAATTCTTTAGCTAGAACATGTTGTTGCCTTGCATAGTATTCACACCCAAGACATGTCTCAACCAGTTTGTCGGCGTCCACCTTAGCGGTATTGTTGGGGATATGCTAAATGGGTATCACCATTGCATGTCTCTAATCCGGCTAACTTGGGTGGCCCATAGTTGGTAGCATGGCCGATGGCCTGCTGGGCGACCCAGTTAGACGGATCCAGAAGGGAGGCCCATGCCGGATAAAAGAAGGCTACGTGGGAGTCGCCGACATACTTAGAGCCTTGGAGTACAAGAGACGAAGACTAGTTAGTGTTAGTGTAGGACTCTATAACTTGTCAGGCAAGGTCATTTCCTTGTAACCCTAGGTTCTGGTGCCTTTATAAGCCGGACATGTGGGAGCCGTTAGGGCACGATTTAGCACAACCAACGTACAACACCTCGCACAGGAAACCAATCCCTGTATCCTGGCGTATTGCCATTATAGTGATTTATAGCAGGAGTAGAGTTCCACCACCATTGTGGGACTTGAACCTGGGTAAGCTATGTTACCTCATACCTGCCAACTCACCGCCTTCCCCCACGTGTCTAAACACGCTCTTTGAGGAACCCTCCATGGCATACTCGTCAGCAATACCACGACATTTGGCGCCCATAGTGAGGAAAGAGGTGCTTCGAGCTCTACACCGAGCGAGGTCCAAGCTCTTCGTGGGAATTGCTGACACCGTAGTCATCGGATGCATTCTCTTCTTCGATAACGTCCGATCATTCCTCCGGACAAATTCTAGGTCCCAGCAAAGACGAACCCTACCTGTTGCTCTGTCATCCCCATCGTAGACATCCACATCTTCATCAGCGAAACCGACTCGGGTCCTAGCTCCCAGGATGTCAGAAACTCGTCAAGGCCCGCACGGACCGCCTTCGAGCATGACACGTTCGTGGAAGGATTCTGTCCCACCGAAACCGCCCCTGTGTAGGATATAATGGTGTAAAGACCTAGCAAATCTGCTTGGCTTCCCCAAGTGTTAGAGATGCGGAGGTCACACTTTGTCGGCGTCGTCACCATCTTCTATCTAGCTAGATGTGTTCGGAGGGACGGCGAATCTCCTCGTGAATACGTCACTAGATGGTTAAGGGTGAGGAAAATCCTATATGGTGACTTTACTAATGATCTCATCTACCACTTTGTGGAAGGGCTCACACCCGGAACACTCCTCCGGCATACGCTCAGAAGACGGCAAGCCACCGGCCTGCTCACCCTTGGTGAGATGGTCACAATTGTCAATGACTACGCGGATGCCAAGGAAAACACCAAGTCCATGCCAGGTCTTGAGGCCGGAGGAATCAGCAACAACGGCCTAGCATCGTCCCCATCTAGCTCTGCCATCGAAAATACGGAGGCCAACTCCGACTCAGTGCTTGACGCACTTTACGCAGACATAAATATGGATGGTGGCGGCTCAGACACCAACTCGGAGGAATACGATGCCGCTATGATTGAGATAGAGAAGGATATTGAGAGGGAGGAGCTTGCCGACAAGGCTTCCACTTCCCGCTAGGTGCTAGTCGCCATTGGGAACATGATAGAAGAAGATCAGCAGGAACTAGAACATGAGAGAGATCCGCCCACACCTGCAGTTACCAGAGCGGTAGCAGCAAAGAAGGCCGCCGAACCTTCGGGTCTAGCAAAGACATGCCTCCTCCGACTATACCCTTGCAATGGGCGCAAGAACTCACCATAAGCCCCAGTATTGCCAAAGAAACAAATCTGCCACCACCATCATCAATGTCTGCAGCTAGCAACCCTTTGGTTACTCCTGCCGACAAGGTGATGTACGGTTCACTCCTCGTCGAGCCCCTCACCCTTGCCCATATCCAGAACGTTACGGACCTTGATGAGAAACATGCAGAAATCCTATTGGAGGCCAAGTGCATTGTGGAACAGGGCACCTAGCTGGACAGAGATATGGCCAAGGCGCAGGAATCCATCAAGGGGCAAGAGCAATGGAGGCTGAGTACAAGCAGTTGCTGCAAAAGCACAAGGCTAAGAAGGCACCAGCTCGCATCGTCGAAGATCCCGACGTTCGACGCAGATTAGGGTGGGATGCGTCCAAACCGGTGAAAGCAACCCCATACATTGATTCAAAGGGGAAACAAGTAATGCCAACACCCGCCCTTAACATGGTCGTAGCCAAGACCCTCCTTGAACAGGATAGGTCGCCCGAAGCGGTGGCTCAGGTCTATGACCTTGTAGCCAAGGCTTGCAAGGAACAGGAGAATGCCACCTCACAAAGTCTTGAGTCTAACCCGGAGCTTTGCCAGTCAACCCTAAACAGCCGCTGAAGGCCAAGATCTCCCTATGACGAAGGATCCCATGCAGGCTCCACGGAGCTAAGACGGAGGGATGTGCCAATAGGGATGATGCCATACCCTTATCTTCCGACAAGGGAGAGAAGGCTTACCCCCATCGATCGCCGCCACCCCCGCCATCTCGGTGTCACGAGGAACAACAACCGCGCCACCGTACAAGCATGCCACCTCCTAGGCTTCCTCAGGTTGGTATCGTCATACGCGACCAGGGTGAGCAACCTCGGCATGCCGGAGAGCGCAACAACAATGAAGGACATAGGAGTAGATCCCACAAGGAGGCACCACGTCCGACAAACAATCACGATAGGTGCAAGGACTCGCATGGAGGGAGTAGAAAGAAAGCTAACCCACCGCCACCACCGCCACCATCTCCACCCAGTAGCCATCATGGCGGAGGACATGGTGGGTCCAATGGATCGCACCACAACTCCCCTCCTCATGGTGGAAAAGGGAAGCAACCGGAGTCGTACGACACATGTTCACGGCTGGACAAGATCCAAGAAGCACGTGAGCTCCCATACCTAGGGCCATGTTGTTTTGGACCAGTAATACGAGCCACAACTTATCCTAGGGGCCTCTGGATTAACACGACCATCAAGCCCTATGAAGGCATGGCCAGGATAGCTACATGGTTGCAGGACTACAGCGAAGAGATTCACATCTCAGGGGGAAACCCTAATGTCACTATCAAGTACCTCCCACTAATGCTCACTGGCACCGCCCGACAATGGATTGATGACCTGCCGGAGAAATCAATCTGCAATTGGCTGGACATGCATGAAGCGTTCACCAAGAACTTCGAGGGTACGTACAAGCGTCCCTGTACTGTTGGAGACCTACAGTGGTGTGTGCAAGAAAAGGATGAATCCTCTCGTGCCTACCTTTCCAGCTGGCTGGATATGAAAAATTCATGCGCGAGGGTGCACGAACAAATCACTATGGCCTCCTTCATCGATGTCCTAGAGAAAGGGACATTGCTCCTACATACGTTGAAATGCAAACAGGACAACAACGACCTCAACCTCAACGTGATGATCGCCATGGCTAGCGAATTCACCACCGTTGATGATGATGCTCGTGGATCATTGCCAGCAATAGCCATCCCTAAACAGGCCAAAAGGAACAATAACAATAAGCGGAAAACTCCGCTAGAAGAGAAGCAAGCAGCCGACGATGGTCGCCACAATGTTCGCTGGCAGAGGCGGAGGCGGACAATGTGGCCGTGGCCAGGGATCTAGCCATGGATAGCAGAGGAGAGATTCAACACCCTCAGTGCCCACTACAAGAAAAGTTGGCTTTTTACAACAGAAAGCCCGTTTTTCGTGGCCAAAGAGTCTTCTGTGACGGATGGCCTTCGTGGTAAAAGCCCCGTCACAAATGAATTAACCACGGTTTTTTTCGACCATGGCGGATCGCACCCTTCAGCCACAAAAACTTGTTCCGTCATAGACCTATTCGCCAGCCGCGTTAACTGCTGACATCATGCAAAATGCCATGTGGCAACCGCCACTAGCGGCTGGTTACCACCGTTAATGGTCATAGAAACCATGGCAGAAGCTAGGCCCAGCCAAGGCCTGCTAAATACTAACTGGGCCGACCCATCAGGGGAGCCCAATAAGAAGATGGCCTGTTACTGCTTTGTCCTACACTGTTTGACATGGGCCCAGAAATGCAGCCAGCAGCGGCTCGCAAACTTTCAGGCCCGATTCTATTTTGGCCTACAAAAGGCCCATGTTGGTCCAACAATATGCGCCCCATTAGCAGCATGCGCCAAGTCGCTCCTGTACACTTAAGGCATGCGGTCAGCCCATCACTGTTATCGCAGCCCATCGTTGACCGCCTACTGACGGCCCTTCTCTGAGATGGTCCATTACTGTTCTGGCTTGTTACTGTTCTAGCCTTTTACTGTTCTGGTCTTTAGCTATTCAGGCCCACAAACGGCCCTTTACTATTGTAGCCTAGTAACCTCGTCTGGAAATTTCTCGGCCCATACTGTTCAGGCTCGTCACTGTTCTGGCCTTTTACTATTGCGGTCCTTTACTGTTGAGGCCCGCTACTATTTTGGCCTGTTATTATTCCGCGATTGTTGTAGTTTCTTGCCTGTTACTGTAATGGGCTCTTTCTGTTCTGGCCTGCTACTGTTATGGCATGTTACGACATGTTACTGTCACGGCCTATTACTGTTACGGCCTATTACTGTTATGGCATGTTATTGTTACGGCCTATTACTATTACGGCCTGTTACCACATGCGGGCCACCTGTTACGTTTATGACCTTTTACAGTTTCGTCCTTTCTGAAGCCCATTCCAATATCATAAAACATGTATAATAATCCAGCATTTTTTACTATTCATCATCAGCCAAATACACAACGGGCCAATAACAAAGCACGGTATTGTTCCCTAATCGACCTGCTTGGCGTAGTTACCGTAACGACTACCACAATGTGTGGACGGCGTCAACTAAATGCGTAGATGGCCTACACGAGTTATCTAGATATTACATCAGCTGCAAACTTCTTAAAATTATTACGTATTATCAACTCAAGGGAAAGAAAAATCAGCATTTCAGTTGACAATCAAGTTGACAGCAGAGTCCTCAATTTTCTTTCTCAATCGATCACCTGCATCTTCCATTGAGTGTGACAACTACATTGGAGGAGACATGATCTTGCAGCCACCTCTTTGGTGGTGATAGCAATAATTGCAGTCTGAAACTAATTAATAACAAGTTAATACTTCAAACAAGACAAACTACTCATTTGACTGATATGACAGGAGCCATGAACTGGAGTTTACAACTGGTCAATGGTTCAATTATTGACCAACCTGTCAAACATACATGACAAGCAAGCACACATTAAACAAGTGTGACTGCCGTGAAATGAGCAATCAAAAATGTGTGTGTGGCTTAGAATTTCGGCAGATATAATCTAGCCAGGTCATTTTGAACAAATATATATGGAAGCAGTTCTATACCCTAAAATGCAAGAGACGTTGGGTGAATCGGAATTCGCTGAGCCACAAAATGGCATGCAGTTACTGTCATAGCGAAGAATGAACTAGATAGAAATTATAACTGCATCATACGAGAACTTGTAGAGTAGGAATGCAAACCATGAATGGACTATATATTGTAGAGGATAGTTATGTCGTGACTTAGGACGAACTAGACCCAGAACCAGATGCGAGATATAATAGCGTCGCTCGTGAACCTGTAGAACAGGACAAACAAGCATTAGACAAGTGTGCCTAGAATGAAATGAGCAATCAAACAAAGTGTTTCTTAGAATTTTAGCAAATATAAACTAGCGAGGTCATTTCAGCAAATATATATGGAAGCAGTGGCATCTTCTGGAATGCATAGTCGTTGGGTGACTCAGAATTTGCGGTGAGCTACACGATGGCATGTAGTTACTATCATAGCTAATAATCAACCATATAGAAATTATAATGGCATCATAAGAGAAATTCTAGAGCAGGAATGCAAACCACGAGTGAAGTACATAGTAGAGGATAGTTATGCCGTTGCTCAGGACGAACCAGCACCAGATAAGGAAGTAATGGCATCCCTTGTGAACCTGTAGAATAGGCTATGCAAAGCAACATGTTCATTGTTCCATTTTTGAGCTCTATGCAAGAAAAAGGAAATAGTTAGTGATGCAACTTTTGAAGAACCAGATGGCATTATGGCAACAACCAAATTATAATCGAATTTTTACAAAGAGTTTAAACGGCTACTGCGGGATAGCAGAACGATGTCAAGGAGGAAATAATAGTAGGAACTGATCTCAGGACGAACCAGATAGATTTAGCAACTATAGAGCAGGGAATCCACACTAATATTTTCCACTGACTACAGATTTTGCAAGAATTACATGGTAGCAGTCAATTACTATTGTATGGAGTAGCTAAGAACATGTGCATGACAAAATAACAAACATGTGCATGACTTGAAATTTGTAGAGTAGCGAATGCAAAACCAACATGTCTAATGACCTTGCATGTACTGGCACGAAGAACATGCATTCCCAGTGACTTGTATGTACTAGCACGATTATAAAAATGCAGTTCACTACAATAGGCTTAAACCTGCTATACCACATACAAAACAAAAATGGGTTGGAGATTTGGTTAACCTTGGTCGGAGAGGCATCTAAGCATCATCGGTACCGTGCGAGTGACGTCCAAGTCACCGAGGGTGTTGCGGTTGCGGTTGCGGTGGTTGTTGGCGTCAGGGAAGCAGATCTTGGGTGGTTGATGCCGGCTTGAACGCGGTGGACGAGATCATCGCTGAGGCAGATCTGGTGCAGTGAACGGTGGCGGCCATGTAACTGGTCTGGAGAGGTGGACATGGAACTCTTTGAACTAGATCACGCCCGGTGGACACCGGTGAAGCGAATCCGGTACAGTTGGGTAGCTTTCGGCGGTGAGGAAGCAAAGCTTGGGCGGTTGATGATGCCATCGGCGTGGTGAACAACACCGCAGCTCCTAGATCCGGTGGGTGAGCGCCGGTGAAGCGGCTGCATGGCGGTGCACAAGACTGCAACTGAAGCCGGTGCGCGCGGTGGTCATGGAGGGGACAGAGGAGCTTGGGTTTTTGGGAGGGCCGGCGGGAAAACTGGGGGAATCGGGACCATAGAGGTGAGCAGAAAAAATAATTATGATCATGCCCCCGAACTAACGACTTTAGCATGCCCATTTGTCATCTGAACAATGTGTAGATTTGGAATTTTAAATTCTAAAGTTTTTGAAACGGAAGTGCGCGAAATCCTTCAAGGTCGGTGTGTGGTTTTGCCACTCGATTGAGAATTTGAATTTGGCTAGCACCCATCTATTCTAATAATAATAATAGAAAAATGGTACTCCCCCGGTCGGTGGGATATTTTGGCTCAAATTTTTTGAAACAGTGGGGTAGAAAATGCTTCAAGGTAGGTGGGTCATTTTGCCGCTCGATTGAGATTTTGAATTTCACTAGCCTCCATCTACTAATAGAAAAAAGGTAGTAGACCATATGCTATCTATCCAGGAATTCAAGGCCGAGAGTCACATCAACAGATCATCCATAAACATTTTTTTCACAGAAACTTGGATATCTTCGATTCACACAACATAGGCGGTAATTTTGCCGATTGACTCAGATTTTAAATTTGTCTAGCATCCATGTAATAATATAAAAATGGTACTACCTCGGTGGGGGATTTTGCCTGAAAATGTTTGAAACAGAGGGGTGCAAAATGCTTCGGGGTCGGTGTGTTATTTTCTCGCTCGATTACGATTTTGAATTTGGCTGCCGGCCAAGTTTTTATTACTAGAAAAAATGTTGTGTAGGTCGAATGCCATCTGGTCAGGAATTTAAGGTGAGACTCACATCAACTGATGCCTCCGATTCAAACAGGGTAGGCGGTAGTTTTGGCGATCAATAGTGATTTTAAATTTAGAGATTGTCTAAAGAATAATTAAAAAAATAGGCCGTTCTCCCTCTATTTCAGGGATCCAAGTCAGAGAGAGTGATTATCTACCACGCGTATGAAAATGCAGATCTCTGATACAAGAATGTTTCTTTAACATAACAACAAACAAATGTCTGAAGTGGCTCTAATTCAAGCATGTGAAAATGATGTGCAACCAAGGTCTACTAATTATTTAGGTGTCGGCATAGACTCTTCTATAGAAAGCACTAACTAAATGGTAGTCCTAATTCAGATCAAATAAAAAGCATGTTGCGAAAGAAATATTCCTACTACAGCATACTATCAAAACACAAACACCAGCTAAAGTATATGTAGAACACATAAAACAAGATTTCATCACGCATACACTACTATATAGAGAACATCATTTCATCATATAAAACAATGTTTTATCAGACACACATAGGCCCCCAAAATGAACAGCAAGCTCTAATATTCCAGCCCATGCCGCTGTGACTGCAGCACAAACAAAGGTGCCATCACAGTTCCATCAGCTACGAAAACAAACAAGCATCAGACTGCAGCTCCAAATAATAGAACCTGGGTAAACACATGCTTGCCCAAACAAGCCTTGCATGTTCATCCGAGTGTTATTTTCATCTCCTTGATGTTGTAGTCTGAATCAGCTGTGTTGCTGACATGACTTCCTTCTCGTTTCTTTGATTTAGCACTCTGAATCATGTCGGTTGCTAAAGGAAATGAACAAAATGATCAACAAAATCATAAGTGTACAAAAATGCTAGGGTTGCACATGAATGACTGCACTAACCAGGTGTCATAATGTAGGGATGTAAAGTACACCAACGTTTACGAGATCTTATCTTCTTAGACTTCATGCTACTGAGAACTAATTTGAATACTCCCTCCTTCGCCCATATAACCACCATTTCTCTATCCTCAAATGCAGAGAGTAACCTTACCGCATCTTTCCCAATATATGCCCATGATTTCTCAAGGCCAAGGAGAGTATCCAACTCAACCTTTATATGAGGCACCCAAGCTTCCCATTTGCTTGTTGATGATCTTGCACTGGAGCACGTGTTTAGAGTGAAGTCTCTTATAACCGCAAGGGCAACATCTCCATTATGCCCCTTAGCGATGACAAAATTGCATCTAGAAATATCATGTGTCTCATGGGGGCACTCAATATAACACAATTTTGTTGTCACATTATTTCGGAGACCCAGCATACCACTTCATGATGTAGTACACTATAGTTGTTGACATAACACCAATTAAACACCGTTGACTAGTATTACGTCCCTCAGAGTGGTACAACCAAATACAATAGGTCCAAGACATGACTATAGATTACAACTCTACTCTTTATAGAAGATCCAGAGAACACTCTAGGTTAAGAGAGAGAAAGCAACTTCTTACAAAGAAGAACCATAAATAATAACTCAGAACTATCTAACTAATAAGACTAGCATCTAAACTACCTGACTTGCAATTGCTGCTAGTGCAATGCTCTACAGAAGTAGGTGTTAAGGCTAGAGTATCTACTCCTATCTAATCAAGATCTTCGCCTCTGCTTCGGTTGCTGTATATGTTGACATCATTGACTTTATTGAAGAACTTGAGCTATCGATGATGGTTTCTTGAGCAGAAATTGATGTTGACGTCGTCTTCAACCACTGAGAACCTACCAAGGGTTAAGAAGGTATGGTTGAGTACGAGCGTACTCAACAAGTTCACTAAAAAGGAGTGTATGATGCACTATCTCTATAGCCACAGACCAAAGGTCGTAGGAAATACAGGTTTTCGTAAACATTTCTTCAAAGGTTGCTTTTATTCTGAACACTATGCCCGACAGCCTTCACATGTTGACTAGAACCTTGATGGGGTTCCTTTCCTTCCGCGTTCGTAGATCCTTCCCGGAACAGGGAGTAACATGTCACAGTTCTTACACTCTATAGAGGTGCCTTGCTTTACCCATGAGAGATCAACTCCTTGTTGCACAACCGGGCAGCTTATTCCCGTTCACAATTCCTTGATGTGGGGCCAAGTAGATGATCCAAGCCAATCGCTTCCCTTTTCCATGACCCCGTGATACGTCCAAAACGTATCTACATTCTCGAACACTTTTGCTATTATTTCTCCTCTAAACTTGTGTGATTTGGATGCAACTAACATGGACTGATGTTGTTTTTAGTAGAATTGCCTTGGTGTCTAGTTTTTGTGCAGAAAATCAACTATCGGGAAAAATCCAGGAAAATATGCCAAAAATCCTATTTCACCAGAAGACTCCTGGAGCCAGAATACGAGACGGAGTGGGGCTGGGGCCCAGCCACACCACCTGGCCGCGCGGGCTAGGCCTGGCCGCGCCAGGGGGTGGTATGGCTGCCCCAGACACCCCCTCGGTCTCCCTCTTCGCCTATAAGATGCCTTCTAACCTAAAAACTCAAGGGGGGTTCGACGTTTTTCCAGAAGGAGTTCCGCTTTGCTGCCACCACCAGATTCCACAATTCAGAACCAGAAACTCTGTTCTGGCACCCTGTCGGGACGAGGAATTGGAGGAGATCATCGCCATCATCATCACCATCGCTTCTCCATCAACAATCCATGTTTCCCCCATCTATGAGTGATTAATCCCCTGCTATAGGCTATGGGGATGGTAGGGATTGGATGAGATCATTCATGTAATGGCATCGGATTTTTAGGGCATGGTGCCTAGTATCTTTTATTAGTGTTTTATGACTTTGTTGCGACTTGTTATGCTTAATGCTTGTCACTAGGGCCCGAGTGCCATGATTTCAGATATGAACATGTTATTGATTCATTATGATAGTATTGTTTATGGTCTTACCTGCAAGTTGTATACACACGTTGTTGTCCGGAACCAATGGCCCTGAAGTGACAGAAATCGGGATAACCGGAGGGAATGGCTTTGATGTGAGGATCACATGTGTTCACGGAGTGTTAATGCATTCCTCCGGTGCTCTATTAAAAGGAGCACCTTAATTGCCAGTAGTTCCCTTGAGGCCCCGCTGCAAACGGGCTGGCAGGACCAAAGATGTTGTGCAAGTTCTCATTGCGAGCACGTATGACTATATATGGAACACATGCCTAGGATTATCTAGTACTTGGATGCTTTATCTTATTTATCTGCAATTGCCTATGTTCTGATTGCTATGTGAATTTCCTTGTCCATGCAACGCCCGTCCATCCATCCCTATGCCTACCGCACTCGAATCCTACGGTTTGCTGCTATTGTTACTACTGTCTTTACTTTACTACTGCTATTACTTTACTATTCCTACTACAAGACTGTTGCTACTGATAAACTATTGTGATCAAGATTGTTTCTAGGTGCAGCTGAATTGACAACTCACTTGTTAAGGCTTATAAATATTCTTTGGCTCCCCTTGTGTCGAATCAATAAATTGGGTTTCACTTCCCTCGAAAATACTGCGATACACCCCCTATACTTGTGGGTCATCACCCCGCATGAAGACATGATCCCCCATGAGCTCTAGCACGAGTACAGTCCGGGTAGCCTCTCGAAGACTCTGTAAGTAGCTCTGGCTGGCAGCTACCAACAGCTATGGTGAACCTCCACCAGGACAGCTATGCATAGATAATCTAGACACCTAGATCACAGGGAACTAAGGGGTCCCACCCATGTGCTGGATTCTCTGGATTCTCCACGAGAAATCTGCAGCCTCACGATAAGGTCATTTGTCCATGCGAAAGGAAGAAGATCCAGCTGACTTCTCCGTCCCATTCCAGATCTCATGGTTAATGCGTAATATACGACGCTAGAATCACTGGCTACATTGGTTGTTAAGTCCTAGATATTATGTTCCTTTACCATTGGAACTGTATTAGTAGATTATTACCATCTGGTAAATAATCCATAATCATATTATTATGAAAATAGTGTTTTCAGACCTTTTTGAAATGCAGGTGATGACAACATTTGAGTTACAAGCATTTGATAGAAAATAATCAAAGGACATGAGCAAGTTGTTAACTTGCCTTTTGTGATTGAAGATTATGCACTCACGGTCTTCAAGACAATAGAAGATCCAAATTCTGTAAATAGCATCATTGGTCCGGTATGGACGAATGTTTAAAGAAGCAAGATGCAATTATGCATAAGTAATGTAATGCAGTTTGATAAACGCGAATCCTCAGAATATTCGTATCTGATCTAGGGTTTTGAAACTGGTGATGAGTTCTTAGGAATGTGTTTCACTTTTATACCAGCTTCACACTTGTGCTTCTTATTAAGGTTTGTGAGAGTGTGTGAAACCATAAGTAAGTACAAAAAGTAGCATTCAATACTAAATCACTCAATTGAGCATGGTATTTAAAAATATTTGTTAAGCAAGATTATTAATCATTCAAAGATTTTATAGAAATGCTTTAAGGATTACTTTTAATGTTTCTTAAAAGAATAACTTTTGAGGAAAATGTTACTTTTACAAAGTAAAAGTATTTAAACTTAAAGCTAACACTTTAAGATTTTCTTATTAATTACAATTATTAAAGTAGAGAACAATTAGTATTTTTGAAAAGTTATTCCACTAGCAAGTGGAGACTTTTAACAATTCATGAAGGTGAAACAAAAGTATTATGCCTTTATGGAAGTGGTGTTCTCTTGATTTATAAGTGAATATGATCACTTACTTATTATAGAATTAATATTTATTTCTATAAACATGGGAATGGCCTCATGTTAAATACTTATAAACTTTGTTTAACTTTTAAAGTGGATTTCCAAATTGTAACAGAATTAATACTCAATTCTTGATGATTTTTTAATTGATTAAATATTTTTGGAGAGTAAGATTTACTTAATTTTTAAATGGTAGTTTTAGTAAGTACAACTTAAAATGGTTAGACCTATTTTGACTTTACTTAAACATCAATTGAACTTATTATTATACCTTTAGAGTTTTAAATAACTTATATTAAAGGCATAAGAAATTTTTTATATAATTTGTATGCATTAAAACAAAAGAAAAGGGGTTTAAACTAGTTTTATTAAACCTTTACCTTCGACTTTACTTCAAAAATGAGAGTTGATATTTTTAATGTGTAGATTTTATTTTTGTGAATAATTATGTATATTATATGTATTTTTATGATTTTTAAATAATAAGATATTATTTTTATAAGTTTTATCACTTTATAAATACTAAATAAATAATAAATATTAGCTAAGTGATACAAAAAATGTATGTGATAAGTTTATAAGTCTATATTTTGTTATTCTAAGACTTTTGATATATTATACCTATTTTTGGGGAATTTTTAAATAATAGAATATGCTTATTTAAGATTTATCCTTAATAAGGTATTTACTAATTATTTTATTTTATTTGGAAAATAATTATAACAATAGGTATATATTATAAATTTTATTTTTCTGAACATTTTGATATATAATACATATTTTTCTGAATTATAAAATAAAAGATATTAAATTTATAAGCTTATTAAATTTTCTGAAATTAAAAAAAATAAAATAACTAAATGTGTTTATGAGGCAATGCTGATGTCAGCATGTGATGGAATGGTTTTTCTCATCGGGATTTTCTTAGCCCACACACTGACTAGTGGACCCGTGGCCACGTCATCAGCCACGTTGGCTTGGACCAGTCAAACGGCTGAGGTGATGTGGGCCTGACGTCGGCATGATGTCACCTCACCGGAGAGGCTCAGACGGCGAGCAGCGGCGACGATCTAGTGCAAGTTAGCAAGCATGGTTGGTCTCGTTGGAAAGAGGGCGTCAAGGCGTATAATCTAGTGGCGGCGCCGTCTGACTGGAATAGTGACCACGATGGTGGACAGGGGCCGCGGTGTCAGGTGCTCATGGAGGCGGTGCTACAGAGGGCTAGATATGAATCAGAGAGTACAGGAAGATAGAGAAGTTCACCATGATCATCATGCGATGCTTGGGGAGGCGAGGTCAGGTGACGACGGAATCGATGGTCATGGCGGTGGCTAGACTTCTAGAAGGAGGTCTCGATTGGAACTTCTGGGGCTTCCCAGCACGAGCTAATCAGGGCAAACAAACAAGGAAGAGGTGGCGGTGCCGATGGTGTGCTCAGAACTTCCACGGGAGCTCGGGATTGGAGGGCTCCAGCGAGACCTAGGAGCTAGGGTTAGGGTTCCTGGGCGTATGGAGAGGATAAGAGAGAGTGAGCGAAGGAGAATGGGAGGATGAGGATGAAATGACGACGCGGTGGCATTCTTTTCCCTGTCTGGCGACCGCTGCATGGATCTCCATGCCGACAAGCGGCAACGCTAGCGCCAGCGAGCTGCTTCGGCTGCTGCGCGAGGTGGACGTCGGAGATAGCAAGGATGAATCGGTATTCGGGTCGGGTCGGGCCGGTGCCGGGCTGTTGCAGAGAGAAAAAGTTGTTGCTACTGCTCATGTGTGACGCACAGTAGATGGGCCGAGGTGGGCTGGTTCTGCTGGTAGACTTCTTCCTTTTCCTTTTCTATCTTGATTTTTATTTCTGTTTTTCTCTTTTCCTTTTAAATTTGAATTTCCTTAATGATTTGAATATTAAAAATCCAATGAATCCAGAAGGGTTCTACAAGATTAATGTAGCTAGTTGGTTTGGCATTATTTTTTGTATTTTCATTCTTCATGATTAAATAAAGGATTATTTTTCTTAGAGAATATGAAGTGGAGTTAGGTTTTTAGAGTTTTATTCCTTTATATAGAAATGGTTTCCATTTTCCCATGATAATGGTTATGGTCAATAATTAAGATGATTACTGATTTATATAAAATTCTATTCACACTTAGTTTCATATAAGAATTAATATAAATACATTATAATGCTTTCAATGTTTAATGGTTTATAGTATGGTGATTTAAGTTCCATTATTCTCAACACTTGGTGATTTCACCTATTCAAATTCTTCTTGGTGTTTAGTATTTAGAATTACCCTAACACAACCTTGGTTAAGTCATTATGCCCGAACAATAATCATTGATGAAGATATTCGTTTTACAAGTAGTTATTTTGAGTTTGGAGAACATTGAATAAACTCACCTTATATTATGGTTAAGGGTGAAGTTTAAAAGCTAAGATGAATTTCCTTCAGGTTTTGTGGCCATGGATAATAACTCAACTTAGAGTGAGATATAGAGATTACTTTACTAAAGTGATCTTGAGGGTATATGAGACTAGGTCTTTATTAGGGCTTAAGATAATGAGGTAGGCATGGGTCTTGTCATGGCTTGATATACTATTGGTTGAAGATTTCTCAAGTACTCCTACCTTAATACCTAACTAAGCTAATATTTAAAGGAATTCCTTTCCTAAATATATTCCATATATATCTCTCATATCTTATTCACAAAGATCACATTTTCCTGAATAAGTCAATCATCTGACTCCACCATATCCATCATCATATGATGACATGGTCATGCCACTTCAACATTACTCCTTCATTCTTCTCCTAGTACATATGACTTCCATTTCTAAACTAGCCTTGATAAACCCATCAATGCAGCTACTACTAACTCCATCTATTAACTCCTTTAATTCCATCTTGCAACTACTTCCAAGGCTTGCAAGATTATAGTTCTCTCTAAATAATATGTGATATCAATCCTCTGGAATAGGTATGGTACTACTCTTCATAATACAAGTTTGTTCTTGTATCAGCTTGGTTAAGCCACTATGCCTCCAACTACTCCATACAACTTATGTTATGTACCTCCTCATACTCTAGTTTGACTTCTCATGATCAAGCTAGATGATTTTTCTTACTGGGGTTTTGCCTAATTTGGTATACTCACAACTCTTACTTAACACCTAGTCATCTATTCTCAAATGACTTCAGAATAATGACCACCAACCCTTGATCATGCTTAGCTTAGGCTTCTAATTGTCTGATCAACATCTATACTCAACTAAGTAGTAGACTTGTACTGGTCTCTCTATAGGCTTATCTTGTTAAGCAAGCTTGCTCTAAGTTTATATCCACTTGTCTTAACAAGGTTATTATTTGATGTACTAATACTACTAGCTTTCTCATAGCTTCATAATTACTATCTAAACTTTTGGGTTTAAATACTTCTTCTAGTTAACTCATGAGTGAGTTATCTCCTCCAACATCAAATGGTTTGATCACCACTAAGGATCTCATTCCATTGATGATGGCACACTCTACACATAACTAGTTCCTTCTTCTTATTAATTTACTTAAGGTCTTTGGAAGGTCAATACAATAAATCAAAGTTAAGAGTCAATAAGTGCTAGGTCAAGAATTGATCACTCACTAATGATGTTTAGTTGACACTAGGACTTGGTTAAATAGGAATGTCACCTACTAATATGGCAATAAAATCATGTTATGAATGGTCTTGGCTTGACTTCCTTTCTACTCTTTTAGTGATAAGAGTTAATGTTTAAGAACTACCATGATACCATGGTAGGAATAACTATGGCAAGCAAATGTATCAAAGTTTAATTATAGATTTTCTTTACTTAAGTTATATACTTAACTTGGTATTCAATGTTTGTGGTAGATAATACCCTGATATCATTTTTGGAATATTAAGTATTCATCCTTGAGTTGTTGTGTGGAATACCATGTAATGATCTCTAAAAGATCAAGTACTCCTTATTAAGTAGTGTGTTGTGACTTAGTTTATTACATTTGATCTACCCTTAGATCAAATTATATTACCTAAAGATAAGATTTTAGTAAAGGTCATATTGAACCTTATCGCAATCAACTTGATGATCTACTTCAGTTCCACCAAGTTAAGAGAAGATTCAATCACTTTGACAAGTTTTATTTAAAAGCGCGAAAATTATCCAGATTTTCTATGCATGAATGCAATGCACGCACCTGATCTCAGCTTATTTCTAAGCTCTAATGCTGGGATGTTACAGACTCTCCCCCTTAAAATAAACTTCGTCCCCAAAGTTTGTACTCTCTTATGTTTCGGAATAAGGTGTTGACTTGTATTGATCACATATTTCTCAAATTCCATTGTGATCACAAATGGGGATAATTGCAGTATCCCGTATCTAGATCTTTTTCCTTGAATCCTCTTCATTCCGACAATATACAACTATCGTTTCTCATTTATCCTATGGTGTCTTTTGCCATGATATCTTGGATTATGTCCTTAAGTCCTATTTAGAATTGGTTGTGGACACATTTTGTCCATTCCAATCCGGTTTTCCTATTACACTCCATTGGTCTATTCTGGAATACGCTCTTCACTCTAAAGGACAACTGATGAGTTGTTTCTTTTGGAACTAGTCCACTGGGTTAAGAAGTTATGTCTACTTCGATCATTCATCTGGACATACTCTCAGAAATACTTTAAAATGATGGCTTCTTATAACCTTATGAGAATAAGGCTTAATCTTATCATCGTTTAGTACTTCTTCTCCAGCCTTTAGTCAGAAAGTTAGACAATAACACTTCAGTGTTTACTATTTACTCTCCCCCTTGGGTTTTCCTAATGGTCTCTAGACTACACGTATAATACCTATTAACTCAATAGTAAGGATATTGGTCTCTGTCTAGCTTACACTTTACCTCTACAAGGTCTCATGAAAGAAACTGCGGTACACACAATTGTGGATCTCCAAAACAAATCTTCCAACATTACTTGTCTTATTTTTATCTTCTTAGACATTGTTTCTCACCGGTAAATCCGATGTCGCGAAAACGTCTCGAAATTTGTTCGCTTAAATTTTATACTCCTTTACATCCTTCTTGACTTAGGCCAAGTTTTATGCTCTTTAAATTACACAAAGATGACCTGGCTAACTAAACTGTTAGGGTACCAGCTACGGATACCAGCTGTGAATCCTTCTAGGTGTATGGATTACCCCACGGATTTTCTAGTTCTTATTGGCATTCCCACTGAGTTGTCAGAGCTTGAATACCCCTTTTGTTCCAAGACTTCTTCTTTGCTCCCTTTCATGTTCCTTCCATGAACTTGGTACAACTACTTCCTTAGCTTCTGAGCAACATCACCCAATTTAAGTGAACTTAAGTCCATTCCTTCATGTTGCTCCACACCTTTTCTGCACTAATAATCCTTCTTATTGCCAGTTCATAGGGAGTTGGGATTGATCTATCCTTCAAAATAGTGTTGATATTCCTTATATTTAGCTTCCCTCTTCATGCAAGTCTTCATCTTGATATTCGAAACTCGTCACTCCCTTACACGAATTCCCTTATCTATCTAGGTCTATAACATCAAGTAATAACTTGATGATGCAACATGCATTTGCACATCAAGTCAAACTTCATGCACAGATCTAGTCAATCAAGAAGATCCAAGAAAAACCAGGAATCCATGTGGTACATATAACACACATCATTCTAAGCCCGGAATATAGTAGTTGAGTATAATACCTCTAGAGTTTAGGCTTAGTTGTGTAGTATATGATCCCTCCTAGTATAGGTTTACACTGCGATACTTAGCACTCATAAGTTAAACTTTTCTTTATCTCAATATCTACCCAAATTGCTCAGCTGCAATAGGATAATCTTGAGCAAAGTGGTCTCACTTTGGTTTTGAATAACCCCTTACCTTTCTTTCGGGACTACTAAAGACTACCAATTTTCCATTCTATCATAAACTATCCTTACATGATCTCTTAAAACTACTAACAACATTGTAGTTACTACCTTAATCCAAAAATTATCGTAATATTTTAATACCTATGACTTCTATCATAGACCTAAACTATTCTTTACTTACTGTTATTACAAGATTTGTTACTGAGTACTTGTCCTAATTACAACTTATCATGGTCTCGGAGCTAATCTCACCACGAACTTGTTAAGATTTACCTAGTCATCATGATTAAAGAGCTAATCTCACCATGATGACTCTTCTTCTTTGCTTACTATTAATGATTCTTAACAGAATTCTACCCCATCACATGGAATTCTCAAGTGAATGCCGCATGATATACTTCCAATTGTACCTATACATACTCTAATGGTCTACCCTATGTGGTATAGTAGTATCAACTAGTGGTAAGATTCTGCTACTTCATAGGGGTTCTAAATATAGACTTCATCACTAATACTACTCCACATGATATCTTGATCATAGTCCTAATCTTCTTTGATATTTTATCTTACTTAAGATGTCTTAGTGGTGTAACACCTATTTAGAGCTACACTGAAATGACACTTCTCTAGAGAATACATATAACTAATCTTTAAGAAAGATGACAAGAACATCCAACTTAAGTGTGACAAGGTTTATCCCCACGTGGATATCATCACAAGTCTTGGTTTAGATAAGATGGTTCCTATAGTCACTATCCAACCTACAGATCTTCCTAAAAGGGTTTTAATCCTAAGGTCAAAGCATATGCTCTGATACCAGCTGCGGTGACCCAGCATACCACTACATGATGTAGTACACTATAGTTGTTGATATAACACCAATGAAACACCGTTCACTAGTATTACATCCCTTAGAGTGGTACAATAGAAACACAACAGGTCTAAGACATGACTATAGAATACAACTCAACTCTTTATAGAAGATCCAGAGAACACTCTAGGTTAAGAGAGAGAAAGCAACTTCTTACAAAGAAGAACCAGAAATAATAACTCCGAACTATCTAGCTAATAAGACTAGCATCTAAACTATCTGTCTTGCAATTGCTGCTAGTGCAATGCTCTACATAAGTAGGTGTTAAGGCTAGAGTATCTACTCCTATCTAATCAAGATCTTTGGCTCTGCTTCGGTTGATGTATATGTTGACTTCATTGACTTTATTGAAGAACTTGAGCTGTCGATGATGGTTTCTTGAGCAGGAATTGATGTTGACGTCATCTTCAACCGCTGAGAACCTAGAAAGGGTTAAGAAGGTATGGTTGAGTACGAGCGTACTCAACAAGTTCACTAAAAAGGAGTGGATGATGCACTATCTCTATAGCCACAGACCAAAGGTCGTAGGCAATGCAGGTTTTCGTAAACATTTCTTCAAAGGTTGCTTTTATTCTGAAAACTATGTCCGTCAGCCTTCACAGGTTGACCAGAACCTTCATGGGGTTCCTTTCCTTCCGTGTTCATAGCTCCTTCCCGGAGTAGGGAGTAACATGTCACAGTTCTTACACTCTATAGATGTGCGTTGCTTTACCCATGAGAGATCAACTCCTTGTTGTACAACCGGGAAGCTTATTCCCGTTCACAATTCCTTGATGTGGGGCCCAGTAGATGATCCAAGACAATCACTGCCCTTCTCCATGACCCCGCATGAAGACTCGATCCCCCATGAGCTCTACCATGAGTACAATTCAGGTAGCCTCTCGAAGATTCTATAAGCAGCTCTACCTGGCAGCCACCAACAGCTATGGTGAACCTCCACCAGGACACTATGCATAGATAATCTAGACACCTAGATCGCGGGGCACTAAGGGGTCCCACCCATGTGCTGGATGCTCTGGATTCTCCACGAGAAATCTGCAGCTTCACGATAAGGTCATCCATCCATGCGAAAGGAAGAAGATCCAGCTGACTTCTCTGTCCCATTCCAGATCTCATGGTTAACGCGTAATATACGGAGCTAGAATCACTGGCTAGATTGGTTGTTAAGTCCTAGATATTATGTTACTTTACCACTGGAACTGTATCAGTAGATTATTACCATTTGGTAAATAATCCATAATCATATCATTATGAAAATAGTGTTTTTGGACGTTTTTGAAATGCAGGTGATGACAACATTTGAGTAACAAGCATTTGATAGAAAATAATCAAAGGCATGAGCAAGTTGTGAACTTGCCTTTTGTGATTTTAAGATTATGCACTCATGGTCTTCAAGAAAACAGAAGATCAAAATTCAGTAAATAGCATCATTGGTCCGGTAAGGACGAATGTTTAAAGAAGCAAGATGCAATTTTGCATAAGTAATGTAATGTAGTTTGATAAACGCGAATCCCCGGAATATTCTTATCTGATCTAGGGTTTGGAAACTGGTGATGAGTTCTTAGGAATGTGTTTCAGTTTTATACCAGCTTTACACTTGTGCTTCTTATTAAGGTTTGTGAGAGTGTGTGAAACAATAAGTAAGTACAACAAGTAGCATTCTATACTAAGTATTTAAAAAGATTTGTTAAGCAAGATTATTAATCATTTAAAGGTTTTATGGAAATGCTTTAAGGATTACTTTTAATGTTTCTTAAAAGAATAACTTTTGAGGAAAATGTTACTTTTACAAAGTAAAATCATTTAAACTTAAAGCTAACACTTTAAGGTTTTCTTATTAATTACCAGTATTAAAGTACAGAACAATTAGTATTTTTGAAAAGTTATTCCACTAGCAAATGGAGACTTTTAACAATTCATGAAGGTGAAACAAAAGTATTATGCCTGTATGGAAGTGGTGTTCTCTTGATTTATAAGTGAATATAATCACTTACTTATTATAGAATTAATATTTATTTCTATAAACATGGGAATGGCATCATGTTAAATACTTATAAACTTTGTTTAACTTTTAAAGTGGATTTCCAAATTATAAAAGAACTAGTACTCAATTCTTGATGATTTTATAATTGATAAAATATTTTTGGAGAGTCAGATTTACTTAATTTTTCAATGGTAGTTTTAGTAAGTACAACTTAAAATGGTTAGACCTATTTTTACTTTACTTAAACATCAATTGAACTTATTATTATACCTTTAGAGTTTTAAATAACTTATATTAAAGGCATAAGCAAAGTTTTATATAATTTGTATGCATTAAAACAAAACAAAAAGGGGTTTAAACTAGTTTTATTAAACCTTTACCTTTTACTTTACTTCAAAAATGAGAGTTGATATTTTTAATGTGTAGATTTTATTTTTGTGATTAATTTAGTATATTATATGTATTTTTACGATTTTTAAATAATAAGATATCATTTTTATAAGTTTTATCACTCTATAAATACTAAATAAATAATAAATATTAGCTAAGTGATACAAAAAATGTATAAGATAAGTTTATAAGTCTATATTTTGTTTTTCTAAGAATTTTGATATATTATACCTATTTTTGGGAATTTTTAAATAATAGAATATGCTTATTTAAGATTTATCCTTAATAAGGTATTTACTAATTATTTTATTTAAGTTGGAAAATAATTATAACAATAGGTTTATATTATGAATTTTATTTTTTGAACATTTTGATATATAATACATATTTTTCTGAGTTACAAAATAAAATATATTGAATTTATAAGCTTATTAAATTTTCTAAAATAAAAAAATAACTATATGTGTTTATGAGGCAATGCTGATGTCTGCATGTGATGGAATGGTTTTTCTCACCGGGCTTTTCTTAGCCCTAGCCACTGACTAGTGGACCCGTGGCCATGTCATCAGCCACGTTGGCTTGGACCAGTCAAACGGCTGAGGTGACATGGGCCTGACGTTGGCATGACATCACCTTGCCGGAGAGGCTCAGATGGCGAGTAGCGGTGGCGATCTAGTGCGAGTTAGCAAGCATGCTTGGTCTCGTTGGTAAGAGGGCATCAAGGCGGACAATCTAGTGGCTGCGCCGTCCGGGAATGGTCCCGGAACAGTGACCACGACGGTGGATAGCGGCGGTGGTGTCGGGTGCTTGTGGAGGCGGTGCTACAGAGGGCTAGAGATGAATCAGAGAGTACAGGAAGATAGAGAATCTCACCATGATCATGATGCAATGCTTGGGGAGGCGAGGTGAGGGCAGGTGACGACAGAATCGATGGTCATGGCGGTGGCCGGACTTCTGGAAGAAGGTCTCGATTGGAGCTTCTGGGGCTTCCCTAGCATGAGCTAACCGGGGCAAACGAACAAGGAAGAGGTGGCGGTGCTGATGGTGTGCTCAGAACTTCTAGGGGAGCTCAGGATTGGCAGGTTCTGGCGAGACTTGGGAGCTAGGGTTAGGCTTCCTAGGAATATGGAGAGGATAAGAGAGAGTGAGCGAAGGAGAATGAGGGGATGAGGATGAAAGGACGACACAATGGCATTCTTACCCCTCTCTGGCGACCGCGGCACAGATCTCCATGCCAGCGAGCGGCAGCGCTGGCGTCAGCGACCTGCTTCGGCTGCTGTGTGACGTGGACGATGGAGATAGCGAGGACGAATCGGTATTCGGGCGGGGCCAGGCCGGTGCTGGGCTATTGCAGAGCAAGCGAAAAGTTGCTGCTGCTGCTCACGTGTGACACATAGTAGATGGGCCGAGGTGGGCTAGTTCTGCTGGTAGACTTCTTCCTTTTCCTTTTCTATCTCGATTTTTATTTCTGTTTTTCTCTTTTCATTTTCAATTTGAATTTCCTTAATGATTTGAATATTAAAAATCCAATGAATCCAGAAGGGTTCTACAAGATTAATGTAGCTAGTTTGTTTGGCATTATTTTTTGTATTTTCATTCTTCATGATTAAACAAAGGATTATTTTCCTTAGAGAATATGAAGGGGGTTATGTTTTTTGAGTTTTATTCCTTTATATAAAAATTATTTCCATTTTCGCATGATAATGGTTATGGTCAATAATTAAGATGATTTATGATTTATATAAAATTCTATTCACACTTAGTTTGATATAAGAATTAATATAAATACATTATAATGCTTTCAATGTTTAATGGTTTATAATATGGTGAATTAAATTTCATTATTCTCAACACTTGGTGATTTCACCTATTCAAATTCTTCTTGGTGTTTAGTATTTAGAATTACCCTAACACAACCTTGGTTAAGTCATTATGCCTGAATAATAATCATTGATGAAGATATTTGTTTTACAAGTAGTTGTTTTGAGTTTGGGGAAGACTGAATAAACTCACCTTATATTATGGTTAAGGTTGAAGTTTAAAAGCTAAGATGAATTTCCTTCAGGTTTTGTGGCCATGGATAATAACTCAACTTAGAGTGAGATATAGAGATTACTTTACTAAAGTGATCTTGAGGGTATATGAGACTAGGTCTTTATTAGGGCTTAAGATAATGAGGTAGACATGGGTCTTGTCATGGCTTGATATACTATTGGTTGAAGATTTCTCAAGTACTCCTACCTTAATACCTCACCAAGCTAATATTTAAAGGAATTCCTTTCCTAAATATATTCCATATATATCTCTCTTATCTTATTCACAAATATCACATTTTTCCTGAATAAGTCAACCATCTAACTCCATCAAATCCATCATCATATGATGACATGGTCATGCCACTTCAACATTACTCCTTCATTCTTCTCCTAGTATGTCAACACCTGAATTTTTAATCCTAGATGCCTGTTATGACATACATCGCAATCCCAAGATTACCATTTTTGCGAGACATAACAGATTGGATATGATAGTACATCATCCATTACAAACCATAATAAGGTCTTACACAAATAGGGGATCTCAAGATCAAGTTTTAATACAAACAAGCAGCGGAATAATAAGCGTAGTAGTGGGCTCCTACTTCAGGGTCACAGGCAATGCTGACGATGGGAGATGATCCTAGTTGTCATAGCCGTCCTGATGTCCATCTTCCTGATAGTCCTCCTCATAGTCTGGCCACGAGAATAGCCAGGGACAAAGCCATGAGTACTCTTTAAGTACTCGCAAACTATCACTAACAAGTAAGGTAGTTCTAGTAGGAATCCTAAGCTCTAAGTTTATTTGCAAAAGCCAGATTTATCTAAACTGAGTTTAGAAGTAAAGAAAACTAAGTAAAAGTTCTAAATCACTTTAAGTTGGTAACCTAGTTTCATATTCACAACCCTCTTGTGATCAAGTCAAATTCATAGTTCACTTCACAAGTCATTTTGAAAATATCTGACGACGGAACAGTATGGCCACTCTGATGACCCACAAGTATAGGGGGTGTATCGCAGTATTTTCGAGGGAAGTGAAACCCAATTTATTGATTCGACACAAGGAGAGCCAAAGAATATTTATAAGCCTTAACAAATGAATGGTCAATTCAGCTACACCTGGAAACAATCTTGCTCACAGCAGTTTATCAGTAGCAACAGTTTTGTAGTAGGAATAGTAAAGTAGCAGTAGTAGTAAAGTAAAGGCAGCAGTAAACAGTAGGATTCGAGTGCGGTAGGCATAGGGATGGCGGACGGGCGTTGCATGGACAAGACAATTCACATAGCAATCAGAACATAGGGCAATTGCAGATAAATAAGATAAAGCATCCAAGTACTAGATAATCCTAGGCATGTGTTCCATATATAGTCATACGTGCTCGCAATGAGAACTTGCACAACATCTTTTGTCCTGCCAGCCCGTTTGCAGCGGGGCCTCAAGGGAACTACTGGCAATTAAGGTGCTCCTTTTAATAGAGCACCAGAGCAAAGCATTAACACTCCGTGAACACATGTGATCCTCACATCAAAGCCATTCCCTCCGGTTATCCCGTTTTCTATCACTTCAGGGCCATTGGTTCCGGACAACAACATGTGTATACAACTTGCAGATAAGACCATAAACAATACTATCATAATGAATCAATAACATGTTCAGATCTGAAATCATGGCACTCGAGCCCTAGTGACAACCATGAAGCATAACAAGTCGCAACAAAGTCATAAAGCACTAATAGAAGATACTAGGCACCATGCCCTAACAATCTGATGCCATTACATGAATGATCTCATCCAATCCCTACCATCCCCATAGCCTACAGCGGGGGATTACTCACTCATAGATGGGGGAAACATGGATGGTCGATGGAGAAGCGATGGTGATGATGATGGCGATGATCTCCTCCAATTCCCCGTCCCATTAGGGTGCCAGAACGAAGTTTTTGGTGCTGTTTCGTGGAATCTGGTGGTGGCGGCGGAGCGGATCTCCTTCTGGAAAAACGTCGAACCCCCCTGAGTTTTTAGGTCAGAAGGCAACTTATAGGTGAAGAGGGAGATCGAGGGGGTGCTTGGGGGGCCCACACCATGCCCTGGCGCGGCCTGGGGGTACCCGCGCCTAGGGGGTGTGTGGCCAGGCCCTGGCCCTCCTCCGTCTCGTATTCTGGCTCAATGAGTCTTCTGGTGAAATAGGATTTTTTGCTTTTGTCTCGTCCAATTCCGAGAATATTCATTTTCTGACTTTCCTGGAACCAAAAACAGCAGAAAACAGGCAGCTGGCACTGTGGCTCTTGTTAATAGGTTAGTCCAAGAAATCATATGAAAAGTACTCCAAAGTGTGGACAAAACACAAGAAAGTAGATAAAACCAAGCATGGAACATCAAAAATTATAGATACATTTGCAATGTATCAACATCCCCAAGCTTAACTCCTGCTCGTCCTCGAGTAGGTAAGTGATAAAAAGAAAGAATAATTTTTGAGGTGACATGCACCATCATAAACTTGATCAAAGTATTTGTAAAACATTCAAAGCTAGGATCATAGTACTTCAATCATAACATGAAAGACAAAGTTCTAGCAATAAGACAAAGAAACTATGATGCAACATGAAAAGGGACAAACAAAAGATTCATGAATAACAATGTTTTGCAAGACGTTTGTTTGTTTCTCAAAAAGAAAACATAGCATAGTAGTATTCAGCTTATCCCTCATAGAGTAGCAAATATAAATACATAGGACACCTTAAAAGTTCATAAGAGTGACTAGATACAAATAGTTTAAAACAAGCAATATCAAGGTATGCATCAATCAACAAGTCTTGGGACAATGCACATAGAACTAAGAATGGCCACTATGGTCTCAAAATAAGTGCATAAAGGTAGAAGGTGGAGACTCAATATATATGGTGGAAGAAAGGCCTTCATAGAAGGAAGTACGAATTCAAGTTTCATAAAGAGCTTCCAAAAATTATGGTACTTAATAGCTTTCAGCTCTCATTGCCCCTATCACAAGCATCTTGAAGTGATTAAGGTTAAAGTGAACAAACTATGGTGTACATGCTTGACGAAGTATAAGTTAGAAATCTCATGTCCCTTGAATACGAGGGCCGCTCCTCATGCTACTCAAGTTTAGTCACCGGTAAGTTCTTGTCATCGTAAGTACATGTGTATCATAGAGAACCGCCAACGGGGTACCCCTTGCCCGATGATACGGAAGAATCCCCATATCAAAATGACAAGGCAAGCAGACAACGAGCATCTCAGCAATCTTCTTATTTACCATGGGAATATGGTGCTTTTTTCTCTCTTTCCTCTTTTCATAATCTTTTTTTTCTTTTTCTCTTTTTTTCAATATAGGACTCTTTTTTTATAAGAAGAATGTTTCATAGATAGCACATTATGGTTACGCTGCAGGTTTCCACCATGTCAGCATGGATTAGACCAACGGCCCAGGCGCTTCTCTAACACATATACATAACTCCATGGACTTACAAGTTCCCCTTTCATTTCACACCGACGACATCCATAGACAAAAGAGCATGATATCAACTAGGTACAAAGTACCAAGTGCAATGTTGAAAGCGTTCCCCATGACAGCATGGTTTTGCTAATCCCCAACAAATAAGTGCAAGCATATACAACATAGACGACACAATGGTTCAAGTTTATTAAGGGTAAGAAAAGTAAAGTGTGCCATCAAGTTCGTGAGAGCTTTAATCACTAGTTTTCTCATAATAAGTTTAATTCGGAAGGTAAACAAAAACATGAATATACTTGGAATAGCGTATGCTAGTAGGTAGGTGTGGTGGACTCTTTGGAATAACTTGGTTTAAGGAGTTGGATGCATGAGTGGAACTCATACTTGGTTATGGAGGCTAGCAAAAGACTGGGAGCAACAAACTAAGAGAGCAATAATGGCCATAATCATGCAGAGCGACAAAACATCATTGATCAAAGCATAAAGTGATACTACAAGTTGAAAACTAAAGGATCATAAAGGCGTATGGTGACTTGAGATAGTCATAACATGGTGTGAGCATGCGCCAAGTCAACCCAAATAAAGCATCAAAGGAGAATACCACTATACTATGCTTTTAATATGCTAAAACAACGCATGATTCATCCAAGGAACATTAAGCAATATCAATTGTTTATAACAAGTCATTCTACGGCAAAGAATACTAAGCATAAAGCCAAAACAATATCAAGCATGGCATGACAAAGCATAGGACACAGTCAAAAACAAGCTCTCTTTACCACTTAAGCATGAACTTTCCTACTCTTTTCCAAACCAAACCAAACTATTTGAAAACCAATGCATGAAAGAGGAGGTCCAACCAATTTATTCAGCAAACTAAGCAAACCACGCAAACTAAAAACCAAAACAAAAACGAAAAAGAAGACGCTCCATGAACAACACAACTGTGCATGAAACAATAAAAATAAAGTGTTTGGAAGAAACCTAGGATTTTTATTGATGAAGAGGGGGATGCCTTGGCCATCCCCAAGATTTGACGCTTGTACTTCTTAGATATTTCTTGGGATGACATGTGTAGCATCCCCAAGCTTGCGCTTTAGTCCATCCTTCATCTCATTACTCATTTCTTCCATACACCTGAATTTTTTCCTTCATACAAAACTTCACACAATCTTTATTAGCAACATTAGTGCACTCAATATAATAAGTCTTTAGGTTCAGTTATAACACCAATAAACTTCCATTAAAACACTAGCTACTGTAGCACTTCCCTCAAAAATCTCAATTCCCCAAAAGAACTCAAAAAGGAACAGACAAGAAGCAAATGCAGAAATCTGTCAACACAGACCAGCAGGTAAAGATGAATTTTTTCGAAGACCTTATGTTGCTCAAATAAAAAAGTGTTGAATTAACTAAAGTTAGATAACAACCTGGGGCAGAAGCACAAAATTTCACGCCTCAAAAGGACATACAGAGATTTTACAGGAATTTTTATGGTGAAGCACAGAAATCTGTTTCGGGACAGCAACTTTCCCAATCATTACTTCTCTCTCATTAGAGGTTACTCTTGGCACAAAAAGCAAATAAAAAAGGATAAGGAGCGGTTATTACTGAAGTAATAACTTCCAAGACTCATCTAAAAAATTTGGGTTATCTCCCAATAAGTACTTTTCTTTAACGCCTTTAAGTTAGGCATAAACAAAAACTAAAATGGATGGAATAGAAGTAAGCGGAGATAATCACGGTGAAAACATTGTTTTGTTCAATGAAATCCTTTTGTTAACAAGGTTGATCAGGACTTGTTACCAAAACAATTTCATATGAGACAAAACTTTGTATCCCACTAATGATTATGTTACCTCAACCTTGATAGCAATGGTCCCAATCATAATAGTTTCAAATTTTTCTCTTGGTATGGGACAATATATTTCTCCAACTTGAATGCCCTCAACATGTTCAATTGAATTCAAACCATAAGTCCTTTCAATATTCTTGGGGAAATAGACAGTATGTTCCTTGTCATTAACATTGAAAGTAACCTTTCCTTGATTATAATTAATAACAGCTCCTGCAGTATTAAGAAAAGGTCTCCCAAGAATAATGGACATATTATCATCTTCAGGCATTTCAAGCACAACAAAATCAGTTAATATCAAGCAATTATGAGCCACTTGAACAGGTACATCCTCACATATACCAACAGGAACAGTGGTAGATTTATCAGCCATTTGCAAAGATATATCAGTTGGTATTAATTTTTCTAGTTGAAGCCTCTTATAGAGAGAGAAAGGCATAACACTAACTCTAGCTCGCAAATCACACAAAGAAGTTCTAACATAACTGTTCTTAATAGAGCAAGGGATAGTTGGAATTCCTGGGTCTCCAAGTTTCTTTGGAACCTTACCATTAACGGAATAATTAGCAAGCAAAGTAGAGATTTCTTCATTAGGGATCTTCCTTTTATTCGAGACAATATCCTTCATATACTTTGAGTAAGGAGCCAATTTAATAGCATCAGTCAAAGGAATTTGCAGGAATAAAGGTTTCATCCACTCACGAAACTTATTATAGTGTTCATCTTCCTTTGACTTGTGTTTCTTATCAGGGAAAGCCATAGGTTTTTGGACCCAGTGCTCTCTTTGACTACCATGTTTCTTAGCAACAAAATCTTCTTTAGTGTATTTAGTATTCTTAGTGTGCTTTTCAGGTTCTTCTTCAAATTTTTCTTCATTACGAACAACATTTTCTTCATTACCACTTTCAGTTTCGGCATCAGAGATAGATGTACTATTAGGATCTATAGCATGTTCTGAGGGTTCTACAACAGTTTTATGTTTCTTTTTCCTTTTCTTACGAGTAGAGCCACTATTTTCATCTTGTTGAGAATCCTGCTCAATTCTTTTGGGATGCCCCTCAGGATATAGAGGATCCTGGGTAGCAGCACCACTTCTAGTTCTAATTTCATAAGCATGTTTTTCTTTAGCAGCATTAACTAGCAAGTCTTTTTGCACTTTAACGAGTTGATCTATTTGATTTTGAACCATTTGAAAGTGTTTAACAATCATTTTAACATCATTAGAGGTTCTTTCCACAATATCTTTCAACTCAACGATAGCTCTAGTGTTTTCCATTAGATGATTTTGCACCCTTTTATTAAAATTATCTTGCTTAACAATAAAGATATCGAATTCTTCTAAGCATTGATCAGGAGGTTTAGAGTAAGGGATATCACCTTCGTCAAAGTGTTGGAGATACTGTACCTCAATAGTAGATGAGTAGGGAATAGGCTTACATAATTCTTCTATAGGAGGTAAACTCTTGACATCTGCAGCTTTAATTCCCTTCTCCTTAAGACATTTCTTAGCTTCCTTCATTACTTCATCATTTAATTCAATAACTCCCCTCTTCTTTGATGTTCGAATAGGTACTGGTATAGTAGGTTCAGGTACAATTACTTCAAGTATAGCTTGTTCAGGAGGAGTCCAATCTTCATAATTCTTGCTTATTTTAGCCATTAATTCCTCAGCTTCCTTGGGAGTCCTATTCCTGAAAACACAATCAGCACAACTATCTAGGTACGTCCTAGATTCCTCGGTTAGTCCATTATAAAATATATCAAGAAGCTCATTCTTAGGTAATGGACTTCCAGTCTGTGCATGAATCAAAGAACAAAACCTTGCCTAAGATTTAGGCAATACCTCTTTTTCTCCCTGTTTAAAATCAAAAAGTTCCTGCAAAATAGCATGTCTAGCACTAGGAGGAAAATATTTCTGCAGGAAAGTACTAGTCAAGCAATCAGGGCTATCAATAGATCCAGGAGGTAAATTACTAAACCAAGTTTTAGCTTCTCCTTTCAGTGAAAAGGGGAAAATCTTAGCAACAAAGTAAGTATGCATCTTAATATCATCAGAAAACAAGACACTCATGGTAGAAAGTTCATTCATATGTGCTACCGCACTTTCATTCTTAGTCCCACAAAAAGGTTCTTTCTCAACAATAGCTATGTAAGATAGATCGAGAGAGAAATCATAATCTTCATCTATAATGTTTATGGGAGAAGCAGCAAACTTAGCAATAGGAGACAATTTGGGTCTAATAGTACGCCTCTCAAGGAGACTCTTAGCAGCGCTCCTATCATGGGTGTTTTTACATTCTTTAATAAATTCATCGGTCATCTCAACATAACCATCTTCAATATCATAACTTTCACTAGACTCAGGTGAACTAACAGGTGTAGTAGTAGTGTCTTCATTAGGAGTTTCAGTATTTCTAGCTATAGTTCTAGCAATCGTAGCATCTAGGAAAGGACCTAATGAACCACTTTTATCAAGCACAGTAGAAGCAACATCATAAGCATCAGAAGTTTCAGATTCAGCAGTAGTAGCAGTGTGTAGCATGTGTATGTGGTGGTGTAACGAGCTTACTCATAACAGACGGTGAATCAAGAGCAATAAAGGTGTTCAGAATCGTACCTCTTCTTGTAGTGGATGGTAAAATAGGAACCTTTCCATCACAAGACTTACCCATGATGGATGGATAGCAGCGAACAATAGAGAATCCAAGTGAACTTGATAAATAAAGCTATGCTCCATGGCAACGGCACCAAAAAATATTCTTGATGACCCACAAGTATAGGGGGTGTATCGCAGTATTTTCGAGGGAAGTGAAACCCAATTTATTGATTCGACACAAGGGGATCCAAAGAATATTTATAAGCCTTAACAACTGAGTTGTCAATTCAGCTGCACCTAGAAACAATCTTGCTCACAACAGTTTATCAGTAGCAACAGTTTTGTAGTAGGAATAGTAAAGTAGCAATAGTAGTAAAGTAAAGACAGCAGTATCAATAGCAGTAAAAAGTAGGATTCGAGTGCGGTAGGCATAGGGATGGATGGACGGGCGTTGCATGGACAAGACAATTCACATAGCAATCAGAACATAGGGCAATTGCAGATAAATAAGATAAAGCATCCAAGTACTAGATAATCCTAGGCATGTGTTCCATATATAGTCATACGTCCTCGCAATGAGAACTTGCACAACATCTTTTGTCCTACTAGCCCGTTTGTAGCGAGGCCTCAAGGGAACTACTGGCAATTAAGGTGCTCCTTTTAATAGAGCACCAGAGCAAAGCATTAACACTCCATGAACACATGTGATCCTCACATCAAAGCCATTCCCTCCGGTTATCCCGATTTCTGTCACTTCGGGGCCATTGGTTCTGGACAACAACGTGTGTATACAACTTGTAGATAAGACCATAAACAATACTATCATAATGAATCAATAACATGTTCAGATCTGAAATCATGGCACTCGGGCCCTAGTGACAAGCATTAAGCATAACAAGTCGCAACAAAGTCATAAAGCACTAATAAAAGATACTAGGCACCATGCCCTACCAATCTGATGCCATTACATGAACGATCTCATCCAATCCCTACCATCCCCATAGCCTACAGCGGGGGATTACTCACTCATAGATGGGGGAAACATGGATGGTCGATGGAGAAGCGATGGTGATGATGATGGCGATGATCTCCTCCAATTCCCTGTCCCGGCATGGTGCTAGAATAGAGTTTTCGGTGCTGTTTCGTGGAAACTGGTGGTGGCGGTAGAGCGGAACTCCTTCTAGAAAAATGTCGAACCCCCCCTGATTTTTTAGGTCAGAAGGCAACTTATAGGCGAAGAGGGAGACCGAGGGGGTGCCTGGGGGGCCCACACCATGCCCTGGCACGGCCTGGGGGTACCCGCGCCTGGGGGGTGTGGCCAGGCCCTGGCCCTCCTCCGTCTCGTATTCTGGCTCCGTGAGTCTTCTAGTGAAATAGGATTTTTGGATTTTTGGAACCAAAAACAACAGAAAACAGGCATCTGGCACTGTGGCTCTTGTTAATAGGTTAGTCCAATAAATCATATGAAATGTACTCCAAAGTGTGGACAAAACACAAGAAAGTAGATAAAACCAAGCATGGAACATCAAAAATTATAGATACATTTGCAATGTATCAACATCCCCAAGCTTAACTCCTGCTCGTCCTTGAGTAGGTAAGTGATAAAAAGAAAAAATAATTTTTGAGGTGACATGCACCATCATAAACTTGATCAAAGTATTTGTAAAACATTCAAAGCTGGCACCATAGTACTTCAATCATAACATGAAAGACAAAGTTCTAGCAATAAGCAAAAGAAACTATGATGCAACATGAAAAGGCACAAACAAAAGATTCATGAATAACAATGTTTTGCAAGACGTTTGTTTGTTTCTCATAAAGAAAACATAGCATAGTAGTATTCAGCTTGTCCCTCATAGAGTAGCAAATATAAATACATATGACACCTTCAAAGTTCATAAGAGTGACTAGATACAAATAGTTTAAAACAAGCAATATCAAAGTATGCATCAATCAACAAGTCTTGGGACAATACACATAGAACTAAGAATGGCCACTATGCTCTCAAAGTAAGTGCATAAAGGTAGAAGGTGGAGACTCAATATATATGGTGGAAGAAAGGCCTTCATAAAAGGAAGTAGGAATTCAAGTTTCATAAAGAGCTTCCAAAAATTATGGTACTTAATAGCTTTTAGCTCTCATTGCCCCTATCATAAGAATCTTGAAGTATAGGCACCTCCCCTATGAGCTTGGCCTCCCAGCCATGGCCATCTGTCTTCCTGGGCATTGCATAGGTGGACATCATCAAGAGGTAGCCTCATCTCAAACCTCTTCCACGAGGGAACCCATACTAATGCATATAAACTTCTGGCTAAGCCTTACCCAATTTAGGTTTTGTGGTTGTAAGGTAAAATTGGAATGGTATCGCATCCGAACCCAACCATCAGTTTTTATAAAGGGCTAAGGCTCATGCCTCAACATTTTCATCATCAAATCCATTTTGTGTCTCTCAACACATGTCAAAACATTTCAATAGAATGACTCATCATTCGAAGGTTTTCATAATCATTTTCACCAAGTATTCCCATCTAAAAGTGATCAAGTTTTATGTTTTAGCACTAGCCTCTAAGTTAAGAGTGTTCACTAATGAGGGGTGCTAATCTTCAATATCATGCCATAGGATGACATCTAGTATAGGACTAGTTTTATACTCTTTATGCTATCTATATTATGTTCCAAATCCTCACAAAGCATTAACTAAAAGTAAGAACTTTGGTAAAGTAAAAGAGTAAAGCTTACAAGTAAAACTTGGGATGGGTATAAATCAAAGGTATATAACCAAAGCATGCCTAATGCATCTTGCTTAGGTTAAAGCTTGCATGGTTAACTTGTATAATTCTAACTTGCAAGGGTTAGCTTGCCAATAATAGCTTGCCTTCCTTGGTGCAGTGATTGAAGTTTTCCTCCTCTTCTTCGGGGTAGAACTCCTCCTCCTCGTATCCTTGGTCGGTACTATCGTCTATAAATAAATACGGGGTACACAATCACCAAACAATACTTAACTAGTCTATTTAGCACACTAAGGCTCACACTTGATGATCTAGCATCATCACAATCATCACATGAGTTAAAGAACTAATTTGATTTAGTTTATTTGAGAAAAGTAATTTCTACTCATTGAAATTAATTAAGATTTAATATTCTCCAAATAAAATATGGGATCATGTGGACACATGTCATCACCACATATTTTAATACATGGGAAAGTGATTTAAAGGGTTGATCACATTTTATAAAGTTTAAAATTAGCATTTATTAGATTTAAAGTGACTAGAAATGCATTAATAGCATCCTTTTGGTACTAGTAAAATGTCACTTCATGCAATCCTAGAAATTTTTACATATTTAGATAGACATTAACAAATGTGATTTTTGAGAGTTGGAATCAACTCAAAAGCTATTATGGTTGATTTTTGAAAAATGTTTGAAATTACAAAAGTCTCTGTCTAATTATTTTTGCTATAGAATATCTCTAACTCCAAATGATTTAAATACAATGGACTTGGATAGATATTTTAATTATCTTTCTAGCAAAATTTGAATCATGCAATTTGGTTAAGTGAAACTCTCTGAATTGATTTTTGAATAAGTGGACAAAATAGGATTTCAACTAAAAAGGAAAATCATTATTTGAATTTCCAGGCCTGGGCGGGAAAGCTAAACGGGTTGGCCCAACTGCACTACGCGGCACAGCGGGCTGCTGACGGATGGGGGCCACCAGTCAGTGACTCAGTTTAACCGAAACGGTATCTAAGCATCTAGGCCGTGCGATCCTATTCTAATCCAACGTCTTAGCGTCATCGTCGATGACGAACAGCTCCGGCATGGAATGTGGCCTAGCATGGCGGTGGGGGTCTCGCGGGGCTCACCTAGGCTCCAGCTAGGGTCTGCGACAAGGGCAAATGACATGGTAGACGACGGTGAAGCGAGGCGCGGTGACGGCAGGGCTCGGGTTGGTCGAAATCGACGGCGCCCTTCTCCTCCAGCAGCGGTGGACTCTGGTGCAATTCTGGCGTGGTGGTGCTCGCCTTGCTCCGGGAAGAAGTGGGGGAGGCTTAGAGAATAGTGGGGAGTGCAGTGGGGTGGAGAATGGAGGCGGGGGTGGCCTCCTTTTATAGTGCGGCAAGGGAACCGAGCGGTGCAGCGGTGAGCTCGACGGTGGCGTCGCTACAGGCGGATATCGGCATGGCAGGGGTAGGTGGACGATGCGGTGTTCCCTGGCGGTTCTCACGGACTTAAAGGCAAGGCGTGGGGCAGCACGGTGCGGTCGGGAGCGTGCGGTGTTCTGAGCGGTGGCAGAAGTGTTTGCGGCGGCGTGCGGCAGCTGTGGGTCGCGCGGCGGCGAAAGGGGGTGTCTACCGGGTTGGCGTGATCATGGCGAAGATGCGCGGGCGCGGTGAGGGAAATGTGCGAGCTGGGCGAGCTGGTCGGGCACGGCGCACTGGCGCGCTCTGGACACGGTGTAGAGAGGCAGGGCATGGCGTAGCTAGGGTGGTCCATGGCTCGGCTGGGGTCGTGGCCTGGACAGGGGGTGGCGGTAGAGTGCGGCGCACCTCCTGGACATCTTGGATGGGCGCGGGTCGGTCTGCTGTGAGCTGGCTGTGGTCGGCCAGCGACGACCAAATTCGGGTGGCGCTCCACTGTGCTCCATGGCGAAGGGGGGGCTTGTTTGGGTGTTGGTTAGACTTAGGGGAGACAGGGGAGTAAATAGGGGACCAAAATGGTCGACTATTACTATGCACAACAGTGATGTTAGGCCAGGGGTTTAATTAGTGCAGACAAGGTGTTTGTGTTAATGGCCGCATGAGTTTTACTTTTGAATTTTTGATTCAAATTTTTCGAGTGCTCTTAGATTAAGCTTGAGAGTCTTTGTTTGCTTGAAGAGGTCAAGGGGAATTGATTTGATTGGTTTTTGAAAAAGTGGGATCTTAACATATGAAATAGATTCCATTTTCAATTGTCCATTAAATTGATTTGCAAAATGCTTTTGTAAGATTGTAAAGTGGGCCTTGGTTCATTTTTACTTGGTCTAGAAAGGGGTGAAAATAAATAAAAATGTTTCTATTAGAAATCTTCTTCTAGGAACACCTAAAGTGGCCTAGTGGTTGATTTTGGTCAAAATGACCATTTGCTTTATTTATTCACATTTGATTTCTTTCTCTTTGGATTTTGTTTGTAAATGGTCTAGATGATGTGGCATTCATCTTTAAACCATTTCACCACATTTAGAAAAATCAAGCATGGCATATATACTCAATTCTATACTAATGCAAACACACATGCATTCCTAATCATTTTATTAATAAAAGTTTTTGTTAACCCTAAATTGGGTGATTAGGATTTTATAATCTTGATTAGAAGATTTCGGGTGTTACAAACCTTCCCTCCTTAAACAAAATCTCGTCCCGAGATTTAAGAAAAACTAGGAACTAAAGAGATCTGTAAACTCAGTCCTAATGTAATCTTCTCGCTCCCAAGTAGCTTCTTCTTCGGTATGGTTGCTCCATTGGATCTTGAGAAACTTGATACTCCAGGTCCTGGTGGTTCTAAAGGCTTCTTCCAAAATACGAGTGGGTACTTCACGATACGTCAGATCCTTGTTGATATCAATGGCTCGATGATCAATGTTCTTCAAAACTTTATGTCAGAACTTCTAGGCATTTGCGAAGTAACGAGATATGGAACACATTATGGATGGCTGACATCTCCTCTGGCAGTTCTAGTTGATAAGATACTTCTCCTCGGCGATTCAGAATCTTGAAGGGTCCAATATATCTGGGGGCTAACTTTCCTTTTAGCTGAAAACGCTGCATTCCTTTCAGCGGCAAAACTTTGAGATAAACAAAATCTCCGACATTGAAGATCGGGTCTCTATGTCTCTTGTTAGCATAACTCTTATGTCTGGATTGGGCGGTCTTGAGGTGCGCATGGACTTTGTGAACCTTCTCTTCAGCTTCTCGTAGGATGTCGGGTCCAAAAATCTGACTCTCTCCTACTTGCAACCAATTCAAAGGGGTACGACACTTCCTTCCATACAGAAATTCAAATGGGGCCATTTGCAATTTGGCTTGATAACTGTTGTTGTATGAGAATTCTGCAAAAGGTAGACAATCTTCCCATTTTGATCCATACTCTAGCACACAAGCTCTCAACATGTCTTATAAGATTTGGTTGACTCTTTCAGTATATCCATCGGTTTGCGAGTGATAAGCTGTGCTGAAATTCAACTTGGTTCATAATCCTTCCTGGACTTTCTGCCAAAATCTTGAGGTAAACTGGGTTCCTCGATCCGACACTATGGTCTTGGGGTTCCATGAAAACTGGCAATTCTAGCAATGTACATCTCTGCTAGCTTTGAACTCTGGTAGGTTGTCTTGACAGGTATAAAATGGGCTACCTTGGACAGGCTATCAACTATGACCCAAATAGATTCATTTCCCATACTAGAGGTAGGCAAACCGGTGATAAAGTCCATTCCGACGGAATCCCATTTCCATTCCGGAATCTGCAATGGTTGAAGCAGTCCTGCGGGTCTCTGATGTTCCGCTTTGACTCTTTGACAGATATCACACTTGGCTATGTAGCTTCTGATTTCTCTCTTCATCTTGTGCCACCAAAATTGCTCCTTCAAATCCTGGTACATCTTTGTTCCTCCGGGGTGGATAGAATAAAGAGTATCATGAGCTTTCTACATGATAACTTGCTTCAGCTCGGAATCTGCTGGCACACAGATACGTCCTTTGTACCACAAAACTCCTTCTTCATCTTCTGTGAATCCAGGTACCTTTCCTGTATCGATACGATGTTTTATTCCATCGATACTTGCATTTCCCTTCTAGGCTTCCTTGATCTGACTGATCAACATGGGTTGAAGTTCAATGCTAGCTAAAAATCCTTGGCTAACTAGCTCCGTTCTAAACTTCTCCAACTCTTCATGCAAACTTGGTTGGTTCTCTTTGATCATGGTGTTTAACCTACACAGCAATCTGCTAAGAGCATCCGCTACCACATTGGCTTTGCCGGGGTGATAGTGAATGTCAAGGTCATAATCCTTGATTAACTCTATCCATCTCCTTTGCCTCATATTTAGCTCCTTCTGAGTGAAAATATACTTCAAACTCTTATGATCTAAATAAATCTCACAGCGATTACCCATTAGGTAATGACGCCATGTCTTCAAGGCTAAAACTACAGCTGCTAGTTCAAGATCATGGGTAGGGTAGTTTTGCTCATGCTTCTTTAGTTGTCTGGACAAATATGCTATGACTTTGCCTTCTTGCATCAACATACATCCGATACTAATCTTGGATGCATCACAATACACATCAAAAGGCTTCTTGATATCTGGCATAATCAAGATTGGGGCTGAAATCGATCTCTTTTTGAGCTCTTGAAAACTTGCTTCACACTTGTCGGTCCATTCAAACTTCTTGTCTTTCTTCAATAATTGGGTCATCGGTCTTGCGATGCTCGAAAACCCTTCAACAAACTTGCGGTAATATCCCGCTAATCCGAGAAATGCATGGACTTGGGTTTGAGTGGTTGGGGCTTCCCATTCTTCAACATCTTTGATCTTGGCGGGATCAACAACGACTCCTCCTGCCGACACAATATGTCCGAGGAATCCTACTTCCTTCAACCAGAACTCACACTTGCTAAACTTGGCATACAACCGATTCTCTCTAAGGGTTTCAAGGATGGTTCTCAAATGTAGCTCATGGTCTTCTTCTGACTTGGAATATATTATAATATCATCGATAAAAACAACGACAAACTTATCCTGGAAGTTCATGAAGATCTTATTCATGAGATTCATGAAATAAGCAGGGGCATTGGTTAATCCAAAAGACATGACCGTATACTCATACAATCCATATCTGGTGGTAAAAGCGGTCTTTGAAATATCCGTTGCATGAATCTTGAGTTGATGATAACCAGTCCTAAGATCAATCTTGGAAAACACTCTAGCACCAGTCAACTGATCAAACAGATCCTCAATCTTGGGCAGTGGGTACTTGTTCTTGATGGTGACATCATTCAGCTTCTGGTAATCTGTACACAAACGGTTACCTCCATCTTTCTTATCAACAAACAGAACGGGTGATCTCCATGGCGATGCGCTTGGTGAATCAAACCTTTCTCCAGCATAGCATCAAGTTGCTTCTTCAGCTCCACTAATTCAGATGGGTTCATACTATAAGGTCTCTGAGCTATGGTTCTAGTTCGAGGAATTAGTTCAATAATGAACTCGATATCCCGATCTAGGGGCATTCCTGGTAATTCATCTGGGAATACATCGGGGTATGCACAGACTACTCTGAATTGGTCTATGGTTGGTTGGGCTAGACTCTTGTTGCATTTGAACTGGCAGGGCAAGGTTTCAGATACATGCTCTACTGATACTCTAGAGCTACTGGTCATGGTTATGGCTTTCTTGGCATAGTCGATCAATCTTTTATGTTTCGAGATCCAATCTATTCCTAGTACTACTTCCAAACCTTTAGTTCCAAGTATTATTAGATTGGCATAAAAATCTATCCCATAGATTCTGATAGGTACCGCCTTGCAAATTTTTCTAGCTTTGGTTGTTGAACCAGGAATTTGAACTATCATAACATGCTTCAATTTTGTTGGTTGAATCTTACTAGTGCATGCAAATACTTCTGTAACAAATGAGTGCGATGCCCCAGAATGAAACAACACTCTTGCAAGTATTGAGTTAATAGAAAACATACCCAGGATGACATCGGGAGCTTCTTGAGCTTCTTCAGCATTCATGTGAAACAGACGGCCGTTGCGGTTGAACAAATTCCCTGGGGCAAATCTCCCAGGCTGAACACGGCGTTGCTGCTGAGCAGGGACATTCACATTGGAGGTGGTTGCCAGCTTCTTGGGGCACTCATTGGAGTAGTGACCCTTGAATCCACATTCAAAGCAAGTAATCTGAGACTTGTCTTTGGCTGCAATAGGCAAAACATTACTTCCAGTCCTTGGGGTAGTATTGTTGTTGTTGTTGTTGTTGGACTTGGGCGGTGCACGGTTGAAGTTGTTGGAGTTGTCGAGGTTGTTGTTGTGGTTTCCTCCGGTCTTCAGGTTTCCTCCACTACGATTGGGGTAGCTTGGACGGGACATCAGGGGGAATGTTTGTTTGCGGTACCAAACTTCCCGGGTGAGTGCACCGTGGTACCCGAGTTGTCATCAATCGTGCGGAGGGGCCGTAGTAGAATCGCCAATTGTCCAGAAGGGCCAAATGGGGGTGAATACAAATCTAACGACCAAACGGTCGTTTGAACCAGACGAAAAACGGTTGAACTCAAATACCGCCATTAGGTCAGCTCTTCTTGGCCCGCCCTGTCAGTATTCCCCGTTATCTTTTGCGGTCGTGGACTAGCTTACCCCTGCGTGGACCAGATCCCTGAGTGGACCAGATCTATTTCTTTGCTCTGCTCTGGTCTTCTCCCTACTCCCCTCTCCATAACATTTGCGCAGCTCCGGCTGCTCGTCTCAGATCGGAGCTCACACTTGCTCTAATTTGCATCCCCGCCATGTCCGGTCTACCTCCCATGCCTCTAATCGAAGCTTGCAGCCGTCACCATTGCATCGTCCGCTGTATCGGAGCTTCGCGTCCCCGGACTAATATCTCGCCTCTAGCTAGTCCTTCTCGCATGGCGGAGCGCGTCCCGTCGGGCGATCCAGGCCGGCGACCGGCCTCGGGAAGTTCCATGCTGCCGCGCACCCTAGGCATGGTAGCCCTGGCACAACAGTTCGATGACCATGCTCTCATGGCCACCGTGTTGGGCGTCTGTCCCGCCGTGTCGTCGGCAGAGTTGCTATCGGCTTTCAGGTCTGGTTTTGGGATCAGACGAAATGAGGTCAAGATTGAGGTATGCGCACCGCCATTCGATTTTTTTGTCCAGTTTGAGCACAGCTCAGACACCAAGCGTGTTCTGCATTCTTCCCGTTCTTTCGAGTTCTGCGGGGAGAAAATGAGCTTCATGCGTTGGCATCACGCCTGTGGGTGGGACGATCGCTTGGGGAAGCTTCATTTCTTATCCAAACTTGGGTTTGATGGCCTCCCATTGGATGCTTGGTAGTCGGAGGCCCTCAAGCAGGTCATCAGTAGCCTTGGCGGCGAGCTGGTGGAAATCATGCCACCGAGCGACAGATGGGTCATCGAGGTAAAGGAGTGGCTAAAAGATCCTGACACCGTTCCTAAGATATACGAGGTGCAGATTCCAAGCAGGGCAGGGTGACAGCTTTGCTGGAAGCACCCAGTCATCATCCACCTGGAGGAGGTTCTGGAATCGGTACATTGCATTCAGGGCCCCGAAGAGGCTACCAGAAAGCGTCATCGTCGCTTGCAATGTTGGCCTGGAAGGATCGATGGCACAGGACCACCACCGTTTCACGACGGCGCACACAGTTTCGGTGGGGGAACCGGGCTTGGACAAGCTGGTGGTTCTGATTTCCCTCAAGTGAAGACAGAGCTCTAGTGAATTGTCGTGGTATGTGTGGATAATGAATTTGTAGTATGGAGAGCGTAGCAGGAAGTTAGCATCGACTAAAAATGTGTAATAGTTTGAATCGATGTAGTACGTGTGTGTAATAGTTTGAAGTAGTATGTGTGTGTGTAATAGTTTGAATCGATGTAGTATGTGTGGGTAATGAATTTGATGTAGTGTGTGTGTAATAGTTTGAATCGATGTAGTTGAACACCGTGCTTTATAATTACTGTGAATAACCAAGGACAACCTCATGAAAAGAGGGTGGTCTGGCAATGAGCAATATCAATTCTATGGATGCCAGGAAAATGTAGTCCATCTCCTCTTCAAGTACAAGGTAGCTACATTTGTAACACGTTGAACTACAGGACCATTTTGCAGGCAACACAAGTCAAAGGAAAAAATGGTTTATAGCAAAGACAACAGACGCAAAATCTATAGTCTAGGATAAAAAAATGCCAGTTAACTAGATTTAACCACGACTAGTAATTGAAGGAAATAGATACTTGATAGTATTTGCTTACAACAGTAGTACTTCCATACAAAAGGGTCTTATACCTGCACAAAAGTGGGCTAAACTTCCTACTAGTTTATAGAACAACTCATCAGCATTTCATCTACAAAAGCCATTCTTCAGTCTGAACTTAACTATTCTACACTGAAGAAACTACAGATCTCCACCAGAAAAGTTGGCTGGCCAATTGCCTTGAGAGGACATAAGTTCTTTGATCATTTAACCCAAACTGATCTATTACCTTCCCGCCAAACTACAAGAAATCTGCATTGTTCATGCATGAGCGATTTGCATGTGCCAGTCCCGGTTCAGTTGGACCATCCGCGCCGCCGCAACGATTTCTTCGAAACTGAAATTTGGCATCTCCTTCTTGGGATCGTAGGTCCATGTGAACTCGAACCTGAATTCCGGGGTTGAGCTGATGCCCGCCGCCGGCTCCGGCTGTCGAACAATCTAGCATGCTGAGTGTAGACGCTTGGTCGCCGCCATGGTACGGCCTCCGACGGTGCGTAGGATGGAGCGTCTTTGCCGCAGACGAAGTGCTCCCAGCCTCCCCCACTACAGTAAGGTAGTCCGCGCCGAAGGATGGACGCGAGAGTTCCTAGACCTTGGCGCTGCCCTATTCGAGGGTGTGTACCCTCGGCGGCATGCTCTCGTAAACGATTTGATACGTACCTTGTTCCCACTGCCTAAAGCATGCCGTAATGCCGCCGCGTGATTTCTCCACATCGCTCTCTTGGCCCTGCTTGCCACATCTGGCGCCGACGACGCCGCCATCACCGCCGCGGCCGATTCGGCACATTCGGGGAAATCATCTGCCTGGCAGGGCAATGGGAGACCGACCTTGAAGTAGAGCTTCATGCCCTGCCTTAGAGGGGCTAAATACCCCAGTTTCGGCGGCTGTCACGGCGGCAGCGGCGGCTGCTTAGGTGGGGCCATGTTACCCCAGTTGGTGCGGCACGGAGGAGCTGCGCAAGGTGAACTGTGGTTTGTCGGAGAAGGGGAGTGAAAGACTGACAGTAGGTTTGGACTACGGGCACACGTGAAAATAACTATCTCCCATTTCCTTAGAGGGTAATAATTCGATACTCGTTGCATTAACCGTTCAATCTTTATTTCCCTTCTCAGCATAAGAGTGTGAACATATTAAAAAGATCGGTCGTGGCTATCCACCTCATCGGGCAATGTACCAGGACAGGTAGGAGACCGGGTTTCATTTTAGAAATGTTGACGACTGTGTCCTTATGTTTATACGATATTATTTATATGCCACCATGTACCGTTGATTGTAGCAACACCATCAGAAACAGGGGATGACGACGCGGCGTGTTTTTTTAAAGGGCATCAGAAACAGGGGATGCCGACGTGGCATGTTTTCTGACTGGTGGACCCGCCTCCTCCACCTTCGACGGCGCGCATCCCAGGTTCGAGGGCTGGTGCCGCCCACCAACACATTATTGTGCAATTTTCCATGTGGAACCTGAGTTCCGACGCTGAGCTGTTGCCCATGTCGAACATAGAGAATTCTGAAAAAGCTACTAAAAATAAATACTTTGAATTCTGAAAGTACTAAAATTAAATAGGCATACTGCTGATCGAAATAATATAAATACAGTACAAATTTCTACTTCGAAAAATAGACCTAAAAAAGTTAGCAAATAACCTAGGATGAATATAGGATTCATTCTCCCCTATATATTTCGTCATCGTCGGCTCCCGCGTGCTGCAACACATATTCAGACAACTCTCTCCGTCTGCAATGTGCTGCCAGTATCTTGTCCAGAGGGGTAAGGCCTCGGTGTATGTTCCAGACTTAAGCCATACGTCATTGCTGGTTCCTCTTCCTAGGCTTGAACCTCATGATCGTACAGTCTGATATAATTCTTGTAGTATATGCAACCAGGTTTGACTGTGGGGTGTAACCTGGTTTCAATGGAGATAGACCGATTGTAATCAACAAAGAGGGCACGACTTCCAATGTCACCGACGGCCTCGAGAGAGCGGTTCTCCGTGTCCACCCGGTACAACACCGGTTGCCCTTTGGCGAAATCCCTGTTCAACACAAGAAGCAAATCACCATCTGACTCCACAAGGTAAAATTTGTAAGTTCCGCGTACCTGTTCAAAGACTGGGGCTGAAATTATTTTGGCCATCGTGACAGTGCTCACGCGCTCCTCTAACTAGATGTTGGTCGACAAGATGTCTTCATTCTCAAGTAATGCATATACTTCCCCTCGGAATGCCGTCATGCAGTCCAGAAGCGTAGCAGGAGGTGGCGAATACAATCCTTCTCCAAATGATTCATTGATTTGCCCTGTTGGGGTGCTCTCATCGGCCCATGCAATATGATCTGGATAATCAGTGCAAACGAACACCATCGTCGAGGACTTCGTCACGATGACAGATTGCAGAAGATCAGATGGTATGTGTGCTTGAAACTCAGTGTTAGACTTATGAGTGATTGGGTTCAGAAGTCCACCCACTGAGCAAGCACGATGACGCCACGAGAAACACCGACGAAGTAGAATCTTTTGGAAGAAGAGGGCATCAATTAGCACTAAGATGTTTACAATGGAAAATACCAATAAATATCGGATGTGAATGTGAACCTGCGATGGACGTCCATTAGATTTGTCTTGAAGCGACGACTAGTGGCGAGGTTGAGGAAGGTGAAGTCGCCAACATCTGGAAGTGTGTGATCTATCATGATCCAGTTGTTGAGATGGAATTCGGGCACCTTTAAAGTGTGCCGCCAATCGGTGCAGACTTCCTAACAAGCAGCACAGGTGTCGACATACTCCTCTTTCTCCAGCAAGTAGTCGGCGATCTTGCGAAGTGGGTCAGCCGGGAGATCGGACGAGTTCCCGTTCATCCGGCTACTGGCCATGCACTGCATGCAAGTTTTGATCAAACAGACTGACATGTGGGACCTGCTAAAAAATTCCATGAAGTGCTACCGTGCATAGTGCGCTGACAGGTGGCATGTTTTCTGACTGGCGGGCCCGCCTCCTCCACCTTTGACGGCGCGCGTCCTAGGTTCGAGGGTTGGTGCCACCCACCAACACATTATTGTGCAATTTTCCATGCTTTATCACAGCCAGGTCCGCTCCGCTCCTCTGCTCCTGCTGCCGCCACTCCGCTCAGTCCTGCACCGCTCTCGTCATCCCCTTGGGCGGTCATCCTCCCGCCCTCCCCTCCCTGCCCTGTCTCCTTGCCATCGTCCACCGCCCAGGTGCGTCTGGAAACGAAAACCGAGAGTCGGCCGTTGGGTTAGGGGCCCAACGACGCTGGTGATCCGGATCCCGCTCGGAGATGGATCATGTGAGGCTTGAGAACACAGAGATGGGTCCTGCGCGGCTGGAGAGCACAGAATCTCCTTCAAGTCTGGAGAGCACAGAGGACAACGAAACTGGGGAAGAGGAAGCGGGGTAAAGAGCTTTGGAGGTATGGAGCCCGGAGAAGGTGTCGTGTGTCCATATTGAAGGGTAAGAACTGTGATTCCTTTTCTGCATACCCTAATTAGCGTTTCTAGTCCCGTGGTGATGGCAAGGATATGTGTTGGTAACTACAGGACGTATGTACAGCTTGTCCTTGAGCATGATTCTTTGTCAAGCGAGCATGAAGGCACTGAATGGATGATGATGATGAGAAAGCATATCCAGATGTGGCTGTTGAGCCTGATAGGATGGAGAGTAGGGAATATTTGGTTGATTCGAACTTTGAGCCTGACTATGGGACTGATGAGGAAGAGGAATGTGAAGATGTGGAAATGGGATGTAGATACAACGACAAAGACGAGGACAATCTAGTGATACACTTTGACAGGGACAATCCAACAATTGATGAGGGGATTGTCTTTGATAATGTGGAGGACTGCAGATATGCAGTTGCAACCTATGCAATCAGAGTTGGGTTCGATATTATCATTGAAAAGAGCGACCAAAAGAGATTTAGGGTGCACTGTAGGGAAAGTAATGTGTGTAAATGGAGATTACATGCATCTCCAATGCGGGGTGGACACCCATTTCAGGTTGCAATAGCTACATTTAGTTTTAGTCTTTCTCATATTTATTCTGCTGATAACTAGTTCTGAATTATTTGGATTCTTATCGAATGCAGATCAAAGTAAACACGAAGAAATAGAACTTCCCTAATACTTATTTAAGTGATAAAATTAGACCGGCGACTACCGAGTGGATTCGTGCTACTGTACTTGACTGGGTGAGGCAAGATCATAACACTGGACCTGCTGAACTCAGAACAAAGATTAGCAAAAAGTTTAACATTCTGATTCCTTACCATAGAGTCTTTGATGGGAAGGAGATGGCTCTAGACTTCATTCAAGACAAGTTGAATGCTAGTTTTCATATGTTGTATAGTTTCAAAGCTCGGGTAGAGAAAACATCACCTAGTAGTGTTGTTGACATCAATTACGAGGTTGTGAAAGGAAGAGAAAAGGTCTCGAGGGGGGTCAGGTATAAGCAGGCAGATAAGATATGCTTTAGGAGATGTTTTGTCTACCTGAAGGCATGCTGGAAGGGGTTCCTAGACGGCTGTAGGCCATACTTGGCAATATGCACAACTTCTTTAATAGGGAAGTTCAGGGGACATGTTGCTTCTGCTTGTGCTTTGGATGCGCATAATTGTCTTCTACCCGTAGCTTATGCTGTTCTTGAGGGTGAATCAAATGAAAGCTAGATATGGTTCATGCAGAGACTACGGGAAGTAATTGGTCACCTTGAAGGCTTGGTGATACACACCGGTGCATGCGAGGGTCTTGAGAATGCTGTTGATGTTATGTTTCCTGGGGTTGAGCATAGGGAATGTATGCAGCACCTCACTACTAACTTCATGAAGAAGTTCAAAGGAAAGATCTTTGAAGAGGACTTGTGGCGATCAGCATACACATACACCCCAAGCACGCATGCTACTTACTTGCAGAACATGTATGTAGTGCCAAAGGTGAAAAAATACCTTGAAGAACATCACACCAAGCTATGGGTCAAAAGCAAGTCTGGTGAGTTAAGCAAGGTGGATTTTGTTTGCAATAATTTGGCAGAGAGTTTCAATGATAAGATTTCGGGCATGAAGACACTTGGAATTGTTATTTTGTTGGATGCAATAAGACAGTGCATAATGGTGAAGATAGATTTAAGGCAAAGAATTTGTGCAAGAAAATTTTTAGGCCATAAAATAGTTCCAAAGGTGGTTATGTTACTGAATGCAAGAACCAAGGCAATGAGAACGATAAAGATGAGGATGGTCAGAAGTTCCAGAACATTGGCTGAGGTTTATGCAGAATACAAGCATGGAAGTGAACAGAGGTGCACTGTAGACATTGGAAACAAGACTTATTCATGCAGGCAGTGGCAGATTACTGGTCTGCCATGTCACCATGCAATTTACTTCATCTTAAAGCTTAGAGGTAGCGGAGCTGAAATAGAGAACTATGTCGAGAACTATTTCTCCATGGACAAGTTTGCTGCAACTTATGCAGGAAACGTACCACCTATGGCCGTGAAAATGATTGGGAGATTGTCGATCCAGGGTTCAAATTTCAACCACCTGTTCTTAGGAGGCCACCTAGGAGGCCTAGAAATCTAAGGATCGAAGCCTCCACCGATAAAGGTTCAAGGCTGGGAGCTAGGAAAAGGAAATGCAAATGTTGTGGCGGATTCGGCCATATCAAGAGGTTGTGCAAAACCCAGTTACACATGATATTGTCCCTGTTCACACCCCGGTGGCAGAAAATGAGGCTTCTTAGCCAGAACTGGAGGAAGAGCACTCGGAGGAAAACGTACGTAAGCAGCCAATTTATGAAGAAGTGGAGGTGCCGGCAAGAAAAAGGTGTGAAAACAAACAAAAGGGTAAGCGGAACGGGGAGGAAAGGGCAAATAATGGAGGTGTATTAGAATATGAAGAAGTTGCAGGGGTGATTGAGGATGTTTTTGAGGATCTTTTGGCTAACTGCAGGAGAAATAATAAATCCCTGCCAATTTCATCTTTGTACGATTCTCCGGATGAAAGGTAAGCTTAAAAATTGTTATATTTGCCATTTTATCATTTTTTTATCCTCATCAACTAATGCTTAATGCAGTGTGGGCTAGCAGACTAATAAGAGGAGCAGAAAGATGCGGGCACAGTAACATCGTATGTTGAATTATATCATTGAAACTAAACTAGTTGTGTCATCTTTATTTATATTTGACGCGTGCAACGTGTCTGTGATGGGGTCATGTGGACCAGATTACAATTTTTTTAAATATTATTACATTAATTTTTTACCTGCGTTTGGACGCGGCTACTAGTTCCCATCTCCCTTGCATTCCCATCTCCTCTGGCGCACTCCAGAATTATGGCTGTGCCATCAAGTAGCAGAGTCAGCGTATTGTCCCATCAGATGTGAACGCAATGACTTTGTTTGTTCAGAATTTGACAACTTTTGATTAGTTTGAAAGACAGATACACCTAAAACATGTATCTAGACATGTTTTGGGTATAGACACATTTATTAAATATCTAAAAAAACTAAGTCAATTATATCTGGACAGGAGTAGTACACTATTATAACACACTCGACCCCTTTTCCTCTGGCGCACTCCAAATTATGGTTGTGCCATCAAGTGTTGGGAGCAGAGTCAGCGTATTGTCCCAATAGATATGCCAGGAACGCGCGAACTTTATTTTCAGGATCGGACGAGTTTCGATCGACTAGTTTCAAAGACAAAGACAACTAAAACATGGCCAACATATATAGATTATGACGATAATCGACCATGACTCAAGTGACCCATATCCAAAGAGCACATTAAGATACCGTACATAGATTTAATTTATGCTTAAGTGGCCCTAATCGACTATGACGCTCCCGCAGTCTCCATCATTGACGATATTGTACGCGTCGTCGCCATCCTCCTCCGCGTCGGAATCGATGCCGACGTTTCCGGCAGCGTTCCTCCTCCTCATGGATTCTTCATGGCGCACTGCATCGATAACGGTGGAGGTCGTACGCCCAGGCACTGCCCAGAAGCGCTGCCTCCCTTCGGGGTTGCGCAGATCTGGGTGGATCTCCCGCCGGTGGGTTCCACATAGCTCAATCAACATAGCCCGCTCCTCCTTGAACAGCCTTCGCCAGTACGCGCTCGTGTGCGAGTACCGTGCCATTGCCCTCTTCTGCTCCGACAGCTGGCGGCGACGCTCCTCGATCTGCCTTGCCAACGCGTTGTCACGCAAGAGCGGCGCGACAGGAACCCCGGCATAGCTGAGCTCGAAGCCGGCCGGAAGCCTCACGAACGGCGGCGCGAGTATGTCGTCGTGGGAGAACATCTGAGCCTCGTGCAAGCTGAGTTTGGGCCTCTCCCTCTCCATGGCGATGAAGGAACACGATCTGAGCTTCGGCCCCGAGGTTAAGGGGATAAGGGCAAGGACGTAGGCCCATCGTCGTTGCCAATGCCAATCAGTTTGCAGAACAGACTTCTTGCGGATCGCCCTCGCTAAGGACATCCTTATCTCCACACACCCCGATCCAACGACGCCTAACAATCGGGGATCGGGTCTTCTAGAAGCCCAAAGCGGTTGCTGTTTAGCTCTGTGTCCCGATTGTTTGTGGCCAACGGTTGTAGTTGAAAATAATACACATTTCAATGCATGCAATGACTCTAGTTGTGGTTAATGAGAAGAACACACATACAATGACACTGGTGGATCCATGTGTGGTCACTGAAGAGAACACACATGCAATGACTTCTGGTTGTTGTTGGTAAAAAGAGCACACATGCAATGACATATGTGGATCCATGTGTGGTCTCTGAAGAGAACACACATTTCAATGACACTGGTGGATCCATAGGTGGATTATGAAAAGAACAAACATGCAATGACTCTGGATGTTGTTAGTAAAAAGAGCACACATGCAATGACACTTGTGGATCCATGTGTGGTCTCTGAAGAGAACACACATTTCAATGACACTGGTGGATCCATATGTGGTATGTGAAAAGAACACACATGCAATGACTCCAGTTGTTACTAAAAAGAGCACACATGCAATGACACTGGTGGATCCATGTGTGGTCTCTGAACAGAACACACATGCAATGACTCTAGCTGTGGTTAATGAGAAGAACACACATTTCAATGACATTGGTGGATCCATATGTGGCATGTGAAAAGAATAGTCATGAAATGACTCCAGTTGTTGTTACTAAAAAGAACACATATGCAATGACACTCGTGGATCCATGTGTGGTCTCTGAAGAGAACACACATGCAATGACACTGGTGGATCCATGTGTGGTCTCTGAAGAGAACACACATGCAATGACTCTGGTTGTTGTTAGTAAAAAGAACACGCATGCAATGACATTGGTGGATCCATGTGTGGTCTCTGAAGAGAACACACATGCAATGACACTGGTGGATCCATAGGTGGATTGTGAAAAGAACACACATGCAATGACTCTGGTTGTTGTTAGTAAAAATAGCGCACATGCAATGACACTGGTGGATCCATGTGTGGTCTCTGAAGAGAACAGTCATTTCAATGATACTGGTGGATCGATATGTGGTATGTGAAAAGAACACACATGCAATGACTCTAGTAGTTGTTAGTAAAAAGAACACACATGCAATAGCACTGGTGGATGCATGTGTGGTCTCTAAAGAGAAAACACATTTCAATTACACTGGTGGATCCATATGTGGTATGTGAAAAGAACACACACGCAATGATTCCAGTTGTTATTAGTAAAAAGAACACACATGCAATGACACCGGTGGATCCATGTGTGGTCTCTAAAGAGAACACACATACAATGACTCTAGTGGATCCATATGTGGTATGTGCAAAGAACACACATGCAATGACTCCAGTTGTTGTTAGTAAAAAGAACACACATGTAATGACACTGGTGGATCCATGTGTGGTATGTGAAAAGAATAGTCCTGAAAAGACTCCAGTTGTTGTTAGTAAAAAGAACACACATGCAATGACACTGGTGGATCCATGTGTGGTCTCTGAAGAGAACACGCAAATGACACTGGTGGATCCATATGTGGTATGTGAAAAGAACACACATGCAATGACTCGAGTTGTTGTTAGTAAAAAGAACACATGCAATGACACTGGTGGATCCATGTGTGGTCTCTGAAGCGAACACACATTTCAATGACACTAGTGGATCCATATGTGGTATGTGAAAAAACACATGCAATGACTCTAGTTGTTGTTAGTAAAAAGAACACACATGCAATGACACTGGTGGATCCATGTGTGGTCTCTGAAGAGAACACACATGCAATGACACTGGTGGATCCATATGTGGTATGTGGACATAATAGTCATGAAATGACTCCATTTGTTGTTAGTAAAAAGAACACACGTGCAATGACACTGGTGGACCCATGTGTGGTCTCTGAAGAGAACACACCTGCAATGACTCTGGTTGTTGTTAGTAAAACGAACACACATGCAATGACACTGGTGGATCCATGTGTGGTCTCTAAAGAGAACACACATGCAATGACACTTGTGGATCCATATGTGGATTGTGAAAAGAACACACATGCAATGACTCCAGTTGTTGTTAGTAAAAAGAATACACATGCAATGACACTAGTGGATCCATGTGTGGTCTCTAAAGAGAACAGACATTTCAATGACACTGGTGGATCCATATGTGGTATCTGAAAAGAATAGTCATGAAATGACTCCAGTTGTTGTTAGTAAAAAAGAGCACACGTGCAATGACACTGGTGGATCCATGTGTGGTCTCTGAAGAGAACACACATGCAATGACTCTAGCTGTGGTTAATGGGAAGAACACACATTTCAATGACATTGGTGGATCCATATGTGGTATGTGAAAAGAATAGTCATGAAATGACTCCAGTTGTTGTTAGTAAAAAGAACACACATGCAATGACACTGGTGGATCCATGTGTGGTCTCTTAAGAGAACACACATGCAATGACACTGGTGGATCCATATGTGGTATGTGAAAAGAACACACATGCAATGACTCTAGTTGTTTTTAGTAAAAAGAACACACATGCAATGACACTGGTGGATCCATATGTGGTATGTGAAAAGAACACACATGCAATGACTCCAGTTGTTGTTAGTAAAAAGAACACATGCAATGACACTGGTGGATCCATGTGTGCTCTCTGAAGATAACACACATTTCAATGACACTGGTGGATCCATATGTGGTATGTGAAAAGAACACACGTGCAATGACTCTAGTTGTTGTTAGTAAAAAGAACACACATGCAATGACACTGGTGGATCCATGTGTGGTCTCTGAAGAGAACACACATGCAATGACACTGGTTGTTGTGAGTAAAAATAACACACATGAAATGACACTGGTGGATCCATGTGTGGTCTCTGAAGAGAACACACATGCAATGACACTGGTGGATCCATATGTGGTATGTGGAAATAATAGTCATGAAATGACTCCAGTTGTTGTTAGTAAAAAGAACACACGTGCAATGACACTGGTGGATCCATGTGTGGTCTCTAAAGAGAACACACCTGCAATGACTCTGGTTGTTGTTAGTAAAAAGAACACACATGCAATGACACTGGTGGATCCATGTGTGGTCTCTAAAGAGAACACACATGCAATGACACTGGTGGATCCATGTGTGGTCTTTGAAGAGAACACACATGCAATGACACTGGTGGATCCATAGGTGGTATGCGAAAAGAACACACATGCAATGACTCCAGTAGTTGTTAGTAAAAAGAACACACATGCAATGGCACTGGTGGATGCATGTGTGGTCTCTAAAGAGAACACACATTTCAATTACACTGGTGGATCCATATGTGGTATGTGAAAAGAACACACATGCAATGACTCCAGTTGTTGTTAGTAAAAAGAACACAAATGCAATGACACTGGTGGATCCATGTGTGGTCTCTAAAGAGAACACACATACAATGACTCTAGTGGATCCATATGTGGTATGTGCAAAGAACACACATGCAATGACTCTAGTTGTTGTTAGTAAAAAGAACACACATGCAATGACACTGGTGGATCCATGTGTGGTCTCTGAAGAGAACACACATGCAATGACACTGGTGGATCCATATGTGGTATGTGGAAATAATAGTCATGAAATGACTCCAGTTGTTGCTAGTAAAAAGAACACACGTGCAATGACACTGGTGGATCCATGTGTGGTCTCTGAAGAGAACACGCCTGCAATGACTCTGGTTGTTGTTAGTAAAAAGAACACACATGCAATGACACTGGTGGATCCATGTGTGGTCTCTAAAGAGAACACACATGCAATGACACTTGTGGATCCATATGTGGATTGCGAAAAGAACACACATGCAATGACTCTGGTTGTTGTTAGTAAAAAGAACACACATGCAATGACACTGGTGGATCCATGTGTGGTATCTGAAGAGAACAGACATTTCAATGACACTGGTGGATCCATGTGTGGTATCTGAAAAGAATAGTCATGAAATGACTCCAGGTGTTGTTAGTAAAAAGAGCACACGTGCAATGACACTGGTGGATCCATGTGTGGTCTCTGAAGAGAACACAGATGCAATGACTCTAGCTGTGGTTAATGGGAAGAACACACATTTCAATGACAATGGTGGATCCATATGTGGTATGTGAAAAGAATAGTCATGAAATGACTCCAGTTGTTGTTAGTAAAAAGAACACACATGCAATGACACTGGTGGATCCATGTGTGGTCTCTGAAGAGAACACATATGCAATGACACTGGTGGATCCATATGTTGTATGTGAAAAGAACACACATGCAATGACTCCAGTTGTTGTTAGTAAAAAGAACACACATGCAATAACACTAGTGGATCCATGTGTGGTCTCTGAAGAGAACACACATGTAATGACACTAGTGGATCCATATGTGGTATGTGAAGAGAATACACATGCAATGACTCCAGTTGTTGTTAGTAAAAACAACACACATGCAATGACACTGGTGGATCCATGTGTGGTCTCTGAAGAGAACACACATGCAATGACACCGGTGGATCCATGTGTGGTATGTGAAAAAACACACATGCAATGACTCCAGTTGTTGTTAGTAAAAAGAACACACATGCAATGACACTGGTGGATCCATATGTGGTATGTGAAAAGAATAGTCATAAAATGACTCTAGTTGTTGTTAGTAAAAAGAACACACATGCAATGACACTGGTGGATCCATGTGTGGTCTCTAAAGAGAACACTCATGCAATGACACTGGTGGATCCATATGTGGTATGTGAAAAGAACACACATGCAATGACTCCAGTTGTTGTTAGTAAAAAGAACACATTCAATGACACTGGTGGATCCATGTGTGGTGGCTGAAGAGAACACACATTTCAATGACACTGGTGGATCCATATCTGGTATGTCAAAAGAACACACATGCAATGACTCCAGTTGTTGTTAGTAAAAAGAACACACATGCAATGACACTAGTGGATCCATGTGTGGTCTCTGAAGAGAACACACATGCAATGACTCTAGCTATGGTTAATGAGAAGAACACACATTTCAATGACACTGGTGGATCCATATGTGTGGTCTTTGAAGAGAACACACGTGCAATGACACCGGTGGATCCATGTGTGGTCTCTGAAGAGAACACACATGCAATGACTCTGGTTGTTGTTAGTAAAAATAACACACATGAAATGACACTAGTGGATCCATGTGTGGTCTCTGAAGAGAACACACATGCAATGACACTGGTGGATCCATACGTGGATTGTGAAAAGAACACACATGCAATGACTCTGGTTGTTGTTAGTAAAAAGAACACACATGCAATGACACTGGTGGATCCATGTGTGGTCTCTGAAGAGAACAAACACTTGAATGACACTGGTGGATCCATATGTGGTATGTGAAAGAAATAGTCATGAAATGACTCCAGTTGTTGTTAGTAAAAAGAGCACACATGCAATGACACTGGTGGATCCATGTGTGGTCTATGAAGAGAACACACATGCAATGACACCGGTGGATCCATATGTTGTATGTGAAAAGAATACACATGCAATGACTGCAGTTGTTGTTAGTAAAAAGAACACACATGCAATAACACTGGTGGATCCATGTGTGGTCTTTGAAGAGAACACACATGTAATGACACTGGTGGATCCATATGTGGAATGTGAAAAGAATACACATGCAATGACTCCAGTTGTTGTTAGTAAAAAGAACACACATGCAATGACACTGGTGGATCCATGTGTGGTCTCTGAAGAGAACACGCATGTAATGACACCGGTGGATCCATATGTGGTATGTGAAAAAACACACATGCAATGACTCCAGTTGTTGTTAGTTAAAAGAACACACATGCAATGACACTGGTGGATCCATATGTGGTATGTGAAAAGAATAGTCATGAAATGACTCTAGTTGTTGGTAGTAAAACGAACACACATGCAATGACACTGGTGGATCCATGTGTGGTCTCTGAAGAGAACACTCATGCAATGACACTGGTGGATCCATATGTGGTATGTGAAAAGAACACACATGCAATGACTCCAGTTATTGTTAGTAAAAAGATCACATTCAATGACACTGGTGGACACATGTGTGGTCTCTGAAGAGAAGACACATTTCAATGACACTGGTGGATCCATATGTGGTATGTGAAAAGAACACACATGCAATGACTCCAGTTGTTGTTAGTAAAAAGAACACACATGCAATGACACTGGTGGATCCATGTGTGGTCTCTGAAGAGAACACACATGCAACGACTCTAGCTATGGTTAATGAGAAGAACACACATTTCAATGACACTTGTGGATCCATATGTGTGGTCTTTGAAGAGAACACACATGCAATGACACTGGTGGATCCATAGGTGGTATGTGAAAAGAACACACATGCAATGGCACTGGTGGATGCATGTTTGGTCTCTAAAGAGAACACACATTTCAATTACACTGGTGGATCCATATGTGGTATGTGAAAAGATCACACATGCAATGACTCCAGTTGTTGTTTGTAAAAAGAACACACATGCAATGACACCGGTGGATCCATGTGTGGACTCTAAAGAGAACACACATACAATGACTCTAGTGGATCCATATGTGGTATGTGAAAAGAACACACATGCAATGACTCCAGTTGTTGTTAGTAAAAAGAACACACATGCAATGACACTGGTGGATCCATGTGTGGTCTGTGAAGAGAACACACATGCAATGACACTGGTGGATCCATATGTGGTATGTGGAAATAATAGTCATGAAATGACTCCAGTTGTTGTTAGTAAAAAGAACACACATGCAATGACACTGGTGGATCCATGTGTGGTCTCTGAAGAGAACACACATGCAATGACTCTGGTTGTTTTTAGTAAAAATAACACACATGAAATGACACTGGTGGATCCATGTGTGGTCTCTAAAGAGAACACACATGCAATGACACTGGTGGATCCATATGTGGATTGTGAAAAGAACACACATGCAATGACTCTGGTTGTTGTTAGTAAAAAGAACACACATGCAATGACACTGGTGGATCCATGTGTGCTCTCTAAAGAGAACAGACACTTGAATGACACTGGTGGATCCATATGTGGTATGTGAAAAGAATAGTCATGAAATGAATTCAGTTGTAGTTAGTAAAAAGAGCACACATGCAATGACAGTGGTGGATCCATGTGTGGTCTCTGAAGAGAACACATATGCAATGATACTGGTGGAACGATATGTTGTATGTGAAAAGAACACACATGCAATGACTCCAGTTGTTGTTAGTAAAAAGAACACACATGCAATAACATTGGTGGATCCATGTGTGGTCTCTGAAGAGAACACACATGTAATGACACTAGTGGATCCATATGTGGTATGTGAAAAGAATACACACGCAATGACTCCAGTTGTTGTTAGTAAAAAGAAAACACATGCAATGACACGGGTGGATCCATGTGTGGTCTCTGAAGAGAACACACATGCAATGACACTGGTGGATCCATATGTGGTATGTGAAAAAACACAGATGCAATGACTCCAATTGTTGTTAGTAAAAAGAACACACATGCAATGACACTGGTGGTTCCATATGTGGTATGTGAAAAGAATAGTCATGAAATGACTCTAGTTGTTGTTAGTAAAAAGAACACACATGCAATGACACTAGTGGATCCATGTGTGGTCTCTAAAGAGAACACTCATGCAATGACACTGGTGGATCCATATGTGGTATGTGAAAAGAACACACATGCAATGACTCTAGTTGTTGTTAGTAAAAAGAACACATGCAATGACACTGGTGGATCCATGTGTGGTCTCTGAAGAGAACACACATTTCAATGACACTAGTGGATCCATATGTGGTATGTGAAAAGAACACACATGCAATGACTCTAGTTGTTGTTAGTAAAAAGAACACACATGCAATGACACTGGTGGATCCATGTGTGGTCTCTGAAGAGAACACACATGCAATGACTCTAGCTATGGTTAATGAGAAGAACACACATTTCAATGACACTGGTGGATCCATATGTGGTATGTGAAAAGAATAGTCATGAAATGACTCTAGTTGTTGTTAGTAAAAAGAACACACACGCAATGACACTGGTGGATCCATGTGTGGTCTCTCAAGAGAACACACATGCAATGACACTGGTGGATCCATATGTGGTATGTGAAAAGAACACACATGCAATGACTCCAGTTGTTTTTAGTAAAAAGAACACATGCAATGACACTGGTGGATCCATGTGTGGTCTCTAAAGAGAACACACATTTCAATGCCACTGGTGGATCCATATGTGGTATGTGAAAAGAACACACATGCAATGACTCCAGTTGTTGTTAGTAAAAAGAACACACATGCAATGACACTGGTGGATCCATGTGTGGTCTCTGAAGAGAACACACATGCAATGACTCTAGCTGTGGTTAATGAGAAGAACACACATTTCAATGACATTGGTGGATCCATATGTGGTATGTGATAAGAATAGTCATGAAATGACTCTAGTTGTTAGTAAAAATAACACACATGCAATGACACTGGTGGATCCATGTGTGGTCTCTGAAGAGAACACTCATGCAATGACACTGGTGGATCCATATGTGGTATGTGAAAAGAACACACATGCAATGACTGTCGTTGGATCAAGGACAAGTACGCCATGAGGGGGTCCTCGAGCCGTGCAGAAGAGAGGGGTGTGTGACGTACGGTGTTTCAGGACGGTGAGCACACAGGTTTACCCAGGGTCGAATCCGCCAGCTTTGGACGGATCCTACTCCTGCTAGCAATCTAGTAATACGGCAGAGCCGGAATATGGGTTACAAGGGTTTCGCCTGTGCGAGTTGAGGGTCTAAAGTATTGGGTGCCCTAAAGGCTCTCCCTAGGACGGCTTATATAGATATCCGGCCTAGGGTTTATAGGAGATATCAATCCGGCTACGACTAAGAGTTGGTTACATAGTACATCTTGAACTACAAGTAACATTATAGGCCTAAGTCAGTAAGTCTTCTAGGCCTTCCCGTAGCCGGATTGGACTCCGTCTTCTCTCCCTGACTGGGCCACCCGTGAAGCAAAGCTCTAACCCGAAGTAGGCCACCCTGGTCAGTGAGGAACTGTGAGGATACCCGGAAAGTATATCCCCAACAGCAGCCCCCGGAGGCCTCCAAGATCCAAAGTCAGATTTTATCAACGTCTAGCTTGATCTTCGGCTTGCAGAATCTTGAAGGGTTCCTAAAACTTCACAACAAAAAATACAATCCGGGTCTTAAAATTAAGTCGGACCGATCAACAGGTTACTCGAATTTTCCAGCTTGATTTCAAACTAAGCCGAAACTTGATCTCTAACGCCACCTGACACAAGCATGGTCAAGTCACGTCATTTGACAAGCGTGTCGTCAGCACGACTATTGGTAGGTCCGCGGTTCGCGGAACCGAGGCGACGTTTCAATGTGTGCATGGAGATCGAGGAGACGCAATCATCACGCGGGTCCTTCCTAGTTCTTTCCACGACGCGTGGCGGTTACACTGTAGCGTTTGCACGAATCTTGGCGCAGGTAGGTGGATATAAGGGGTTCGGATTTCTTCTGCTCCTTTCCACCAGTCCTTTGCCGTTTCCTTTCCTCCCAATCTTCCTGCGCGCACAGAGCCTCCTCGTCCTCCCCCCACAGAGCTCCCAGCATTGCCCCTTTAAGGTCATCTTCTCACCGGAGGAATGGCTTCATCATCTTCTTCCTCCGGTTTGGCGGCAGCATCGGCGGCGGTGAAGGCGGAAGTTGCAGCAGAGAAGGAGAGCTACCGGGGAATCTGGATCCCCTGCGCCCTTGACGAAGAAGGCCTCAAGAACATGGAGAAGGAGGGGCTTCTCGCTGCCGGCAACTGGCAGAGCGGCTCTGGTGAAACCGTCCCCAACCCGCGCGACGGCGAGCGGGTCCACTTCAGCACCCATCTTGACCGAGGTCTGTATTTTCCTCCCTCGGAGTTCTTCTCCGAGGTGATAGATCATTACGGAGTTCAACTCCACAATCTTCCTCCCAACTCACTTTTAGAAATGAGTGCGTATGCTGCCCTTTGCGAGGGCTTTCTCGGCATTAGGTCGAGTTTGCTTCTCTTCCGGTATTATTTCCATGTCCGGAGAAATTCCATCACTGCCGGTGTTCCTTATATCACTGGTACTATTAGCTTTTCTCTTAGACGTGACCGGGCATATCCCAAAATTTCAGCCAGTGACTCGGTCAAACAATTGCCAGCCACATTTTTCTATCATAGGGATATTCCGGCTCCCGGCAAAGCTACTGCTTTGCCGGATTTTGTCGACGGAGCCGCCATGGCCCAGCCTTCCTGGGACGAGGCTGCTCTGGCTCTCACCGATGATCTGATCCTCGCTAAGAGGCGGATCAAAATCTGATCAAGCACAAGGGTCTGAAGGGATCCGACTTGGTCCAGTGCTGGGTCTCAAGTCGGATCCAGCCACTTCAGTACCACGGGAATAGACTGATGCACTCCATCACGTCTTCCAAAAAACACTCCCTCCACATCAGCCCCAAAGCCTACACCACTCAAAGCTACATAACCCAGATCAAGTGGATGATCAAGGAGCGGATCGAGAGGAGGATTCCGGAGGTTTCTCTGGATATGCACACGGCGGAAAACCCCATGGTGCCGGTAAGCTTCTATCAGTACACCCTTTATGTGTTTCAATCTTCGAGTTATACTACAATACTGATATGTTTTCTTGTTTTCAGCTTGCTGACCTCCCCGAGTCGGAACTTGCTCCGCTCGAAGGATACCCTCCTGAGTTTTCTCAGGAGAAAGAAGTAGTCCCACTGCCGGACCTTGCGTTCAAGAAGCACAAAGCTCCGACAGTGGCGGTTGGCACAAAGGAGGTGCATGTCGTGAAGAGGTAACTTCCAGTCACAACTTTTCTGCCTTTGTACTTTACTCAAATTTCTTTCCGAGATGTAACATTTCCGACTTTGCTACCTTCTCAGAGAAAAATCAATCATCAAGGGCAAGGGGAAAGGGATTTCTTCGAAGCCCTTGCGTCAGACGAAGCTTACCATAGCTTCCCCTGTCGTGGCTCCTCCGACTCCGGCCCCTCAACCTTCTGCAACTCTGGCGACCACTTCTTATCTGGTGGTTGCAGAAGATCTGGCTCCTCAAACGGAGCCTGCGATCCTTAGGTCGCAAACTAACATCACCGTGGGTGCGTCAGCTCAAGATAAGGGTGAACCCTCTTTGGGTAATGATCCCTCGGCTGAAGTCTTCGCCGAAAACCTCCTCAGCAATCCGAGACTTGCCAAGTTTGACATGTCTCGGAAATCTGCAGAGGAGATCCAGCGGCTAGCCAGGCAAGTCCTGGATAAAAGCCATTTATCCCCTGAGGAGGAAGCACAAGAAGCAGAGGACGTCAAGTTCTCTGACCTTCTCGCTCAAGTCTGCCTTCACGATGAGAGGATTAGGACTGGCGAGCTTCCAACAGCCCCAGTGATCCCTCTTACTCTTGCCGAGAAGGTGGCCGCTAAAGTGAACGCGGGTTTAGATAAACTCACCCGCGAGCAATATGTAAGTCGGAATTCTAACTCTTGTTTTTTCCATTATGTTATATCATATCCTCTAGCCCCCAAGCATGAAGTAGGATATAGAATCCGAGTTTATGCTTCATTAGGATGCCAAAGAACGAACTAGTGTAGCCCCCAAGGCTCGTGCTGATATTTAGCAAAAATATTAGCCCGAGTCTTAAGTAGCTTTCTAACTTTGGGTATTCTGACTTACAGAAAGTATGTTCCTATAACCATGAATTATTGACAAATGTCTGCGATAAGCGGAGAGAGATCAAAGCTCTCCGTCTTAAAAATGCTGAACTCAAAGTAGGTAAGGATGAAGCCGAAGGTAAACATTCCGAGATTCAAACCTTGTCTTTTGCTTTTTCAATGTCGATTTTTTCCTGAACTGTTGTTCTTTTTTGACTTATAGCGCTGGTAAAACAATCCATCGCTATGATTGAAGAGGTCGAGAACCTCAAGACCCTGGTGGTGGAGAACAAGGGACTTCGCCAAGAGCTGGATAAGCTCAAGGTAGATCATGAAAAGAGGATAGCTCAAGTCCTTGAATCCGCCTCCATGACCACTGATGAGCGTGATCGCAAGATTGCTGCTCAGGATAAATTAATCTCGGATCTCAAGAATGAGCTTGGCAGAGAGAAGGACATATCCCAGGCGCTCCGGGATGAACTCCAGAGTCTCCGAGAGGAGAAGACCAAGATTGACGACGTCATTTTTGGTACGTTCCACATCTCTGACTTATCTTTTTCTTCGACTTCTATGAATGTCGGTTTTTTCTTAACTTTATTTTGATGCATAGGTCCTCTGAACTTGACGGACTCTTCCTCGTCCGAGCCCCGCACCCACCGGCTTACCCAAGTCGGTGATCTTCTTCATGACTACCGCCAATCCCTTGAGGATATTGGCCAGTCTCTCAGGATTCTGGACATGCCAAGCATGTCGGATTTTCAGGTGCGGGACAAGGCCAAGGAGATGACGCAGCTTGTTCGGGACTGGAACATGTCCTACACGCGGACTGCTGCGCATAACGCTCTCACCATGGTCATGAGCCACCATGGAAACATGGAGATATGGCAAGTGACCAGAGGGTACTACAAGGTAGACGAAGATGGCCAGGAGCAGGACCTTCAAGCCATCATGCACTCCTACGCCGGATACGGGTGCCACGTAGCTGATCTGACCAGCTACAAGGTCCCCTTCTTCACCCGAGTGGATACTCCGCCTCCTTCTGCAGAAGAAAACGAAGAAGTTTCTGACGATGAACGCACCAACTCGGATGCGGACATCTCGAAAAGATACCAAGGCGGAGTAACCAGCGAGCCGGCGGCTCCTTCATCTCCTCCTGCACCATAGACCAGAAATTTATGTATTATTCCGGAAAAAACCTGATGCGATTATAAATATTAAGTACTATTTATCTTGCTACTGCTAAGCTTTTGATCTATTCAGCACTTTTGACTTTTGAAATTTTTTGCGTGCCTGAAATGTTTACATAAGCACTTATACTTTTTTGCCTCTACTTATCGTTTATCTGGCTTTCCGCTTCGTCCCTTTCGTGAACCAGCTAAACCTTCCGCCGGAAACTTTGCTGAGCAACAGAGCTCAATTGCTAAACCAGTTTAAACTCGGAAACAAAGCCGGCTTCCAGTACCAACAATTCACTACTCAGAAAATGCCCGCATCCAGCAATCAGACAAATATCCAAAGTAAAGACTAGAAATTTTAGAGTTATACCCGAAGGTAGCAATTTTAGAATCGGAAATCTAGACCAGAATGAACATGAGCATAAAGTACTTTCAAGCATTCTGGGATTTTCGACTAAGACATGATCATTAGGAAATAAGATGGTAAAAACTTCTCAGAAAAACTTTGAGGCAACCAAAACTTTTATTTCTCACAGAACATGTACATATGTATGATTACAAAGAAGGATAAACTAAGAATAAAAGGGACATAGCTGAGCAATATTCCATGGTCTGTCTAACTCATCTGGATTTGTACTACCTCCAGCTCTCTTTCTCTTCTTAGTAGCAGGTCTTTCTTGACTGGCCTCATGTTAGTTAAGTAGTACGATCCATTGTGCAATACTCGACTAACTAAAAAGGGACCTTCCCATACTGGGGAAAGTTTGTGCTTTCTTTGTTGCACAAGCCGGAGAACCAAATCACCTTTATTGAAAGATCTAGTTCGGACTCTCTGGCTATGATACTTGCGTAACTTCTGCTGATAGGCTGTAGATCTCATTTCAGCAACGACGCGAACTTCTTCGACTAAGTCGAGATCATTTTGTCGAGAAATCTCGGCATCCTCTTCGATATACGCGGCCACTCTAGGAGAAGTATGAATTAAATCACTAGGAAGAACTGCTTATGCGCCATAGACCAAGAAGAAAGGTGTGTATCCTGTTGACTTGTTCGGAGTTGTTCGTAAACTCCAAATTACAGAGGGTAGTTCCTCTGCCCAAGCCCCCGCAGCACGACGTAGTGGTGCTTCGAGTCTTGGTTTCAGGCCTTATAGAATTAAACCATTTGCTCTTTCGACTTGTCCGTTAGCCTGTGGATGTGCGACTGACGCAATGTCAAGCCGGATATTTTGCTCATCGCAGAATTCGGCCAGTTCTCCCATAGAAAAGTTACTCCCATTGTCCGTGATAATGCTATGCGGATAACCATACCGGATTAGAACATCCTCGACAAATCTTTTGGCTGTTGCTCCATCAAAACTAGTGACAGGTTTAGCCTCGATCCATATGGTGAATTTATCCACCATCACTAAGAGGTGAGTAAATCCACTTGGAGCTCGTTTAAAAGGTCCTACCATATCAAGCCCCCATACTGCAAAAGTCCATGTTATAGGTATTGTTCGCAGCTGATCAGCCGGAACATGAGCTTGCTTGGCGTATTTTTGGCAGCCTTTGCATGTCTTGACTAATCATTCGACATCTTCCTGAGCTGTAAGCCAGAAAAATCCATGTCGAAAAGCTTTTGCCACTAAAGATTTGGCTACTGCATGGTGACCACACTCGCCTTCGTGGATTTGCCTTAAGATTTCCACTCCTTCTTCCGGAGATACACGGCGCTGAAAAACCCCAGACACACTCCGTTTATGGAGCTCACCTTTAACAATAGTATAGGCTTTTGCTTGTCGGATAATCTGCCGGCTCAGCACCTCATCTTCGGGTAATTTGCCATCTACCAAATAATCAGGTAGGGTTGAGTCCAGTTGGGAATTACAGCCAGAACTGCTATCAAAGGTGAGTCGGATTTGGTCGGATCTTCCTCATCTACCCCCTTTATCGAGGGAACTTTGAGGTGTTCTAAAAACGCGCCATCCGGGACCTCTTTCCGCGTAGAGCCTATTCGAGATAGTGCATCTGCTTCCTCATTTTCTGCTCGAGGGATGTGTTGAACTTCAAAACCTTCGAACGATTTAGATAGATCATCCACGACAGCTTTATATGCTGCCATGTGCTTATTTGCATTACAAATATCTGAGACTTGCTGAGCAACAAGATCCGAATCTCCGTAACACATCAAACATCGGATGCCAATATCCTTGGCAATCCGGATTCCATGCAGCAGTGCTTCATACTCGGCAATATTGTTTGTCGTTGTGAAGTGGATCTGCAACACGTATAAAAGTTTATCTCCTTGGTGTGATTTGAGCACCACGCCAGCCCCCGAGCCCCCTCGAGCCTTAGACCCATCGAAAAAGAGGGTCTAATATTCCGACTCAGGGAGGACCATATTCTCCTTCGTCTCTGTCCAATCAGCGACAAAGTCAGCAAGGATCTGGGATTTGATTGTTGTCCGGGGTTTGTACTCAATATCGAAAGCTGCAAGCTCTATGCCCCATTTGGCGACGTGTCATATGGCGTCGCTGTTGTTGATTATATCTCTCATGGGAGCTTTGCTCACCACGGTAATTGGATGCTCCTGAAAATAGTGTCGTAACTTACGGGATGCTAGGAAAACACCGTAAGCCAACTTTTGATACTGCGGATATCGCTGTTTTGATTCTGTTAGGACCTCGCTGACAAAGTAAGTCGGACGCTGCACCAAGTGTTCCTGATTTTCCTCTGGTCTCTCCACCACCATGACGATACTAACGACCTTATTTGTCACAGCAATATAAAGCAACATCGGTTCCTGAGGTTCCGGCGCTGCAAGGATAGGAGCAGATGAGAGTACCTTCTTCAGGTCTTGTAGTGCAGCTTCAGCTTTGTCAGTCCAGACAAAATCCTTGGTCTTCTTCAGGAGTTTGTATAATGGTGCGGCTCTTTCACCAAGCCGGCTTACAAATCGACTGACCGCAGCAATGCAACCAGTTAATCTTTGTGCCTCCTTTAGGCGAGTTGGCCTGGAAATATTGAGTATAGCCTTGATTTGTCGCGGTTCACCTCTATGCCTCTTTGAGACACGATGAAACCTAACAATTTTCCGGCTGGTATTTCAAAGAAGCATTTCTTCGGGTTAAGCATGATGTTGTATTTTCGTAGATTGGCGAACGTCTCCTCCAAGTCGGAAATCAATGTTTCCTTCTTTTTGGACATCACCGCAATATCATCCACGTATGCATGTACATTGCGTCCGAGTTGGTCGTGGAGGCAACGCTGCATCATGCGCTGGTACGTAGCTCCTGCGTGCTTCATCCCAAAGGGCATCGTAACAAAACAGAAGGTTCCGAAGGGGGTTATGAATGAAGTTTTGACTTTGTCAGATTCCTTCATCCGGATTTGGTGATAACTGGAATATGCGTCGAGAAAACAGAGGAGTTCCGAGCCTGCCGTAGAATCGATGACTTGATCAATTCTAGGCAAAGCGAACGGATCTTTTGGACAAGCCTTGTTCAAGGCAGTATAATCAACACACATCCTTAAATCAGTGGTGTCCTTTTTAGGGACCATTACAGGATTGGCCGACCAATCAGTATGGATGACCTCTTCTATGAATCCGGCTAACTCGAGCCGTGCTAGTTCCTTAGCTATTGCCTTACGCTTTTCATCGCCAAACCGTCATAAGGACTGTTTGACGGGTTTAGCGTTCGGGTTTACATTTAGAGAGTGCTCGGCAAGTTCTCTAGGTACTCCGGTCATGTCAGATGGCTGCCATGTGAAGATATCTTGATTTTCTTGGAGGAACTTGACGAGCGCGCTTTCCTATGCGCTACTTAGGCCTGAGCCTATCTGGGTCACCTTGGAGGGGTCATCATCCTTCAGTGGCGCCTTCTTCGTCTCTTCTGATGCCTTGAACTCTGGATTTGCCTTTGTCACCTCCTTCTTTGTTGCGGGTATCTCGGACCGATCTATGTTCTTCTTGATCTCTTGGTACTCCTGGGCGTGCAGCACGGCTTTAGCAAAGGTGGCATTTCCAACCTCGCATTCTCGCGCCTTCTTCTGGTCTCCCCTGATGGTGATCACGCCGTTGGGACTTGGAATTTTCATCATATTGTAAATGTAACATGGACGAGCCATAAAAGCCCAGTAAGCCGGTCGTCCGAATATAGCGTGGTATGCGCTTTTGAACGGGACCACTTCGAAGGAAAGTGCCTCCGTCCGGTAGTTCTTTGGAGTTCCAAAGGTAACATCCAAAGTAATCTCTCCTAGGGAATTATCTTGTCTTCCTAAGACAACTCTGTGAAAGATCACAGAGCTATGGTTCAGCTGTGTTTCCGAGATCTTCATCCGGCATAGCGTTTCGACATAGAGAATATTGCTGATGCTAGCACCATCCATGAGGGTCTTGGAGAAACCATAACCATCAATAAGTGGATTGACGATTAAAGCATATTTTCCTCGCCTGTGTAGCCTAGGCGGATGATCAGCGCGGTCAAACGTGATTGCCACTTCCGACCAATCCAGATATTGGGGGACATCCGGAACTATTGCATTGAGCTTGTGGAGAACTGCTTTATTGACCTTTGCTGGTTGAGATCCGAGGAAGGTGACATAAGTGTCCTTCTTGGTGGGAAAATTTTCTTCCCTTCCGACTTGGGATTTGAAGCATCAGCTTCCTCCATGTCGGAATCTTCCTTGGTCTCTTTGTCTTTTTCGGGATTTTTCTTTCCCTTCTTCTGCTTAGCTTTGTAGCCCGCGGTATCATCTCTTTTGATGTCGTCGTTGAAACGACATTCAGCGTTGGTGTGGGAAGATCCCCCATTGGCGTCTAATTGATGCACACATGGGTTATTGGCAATGTCGGCCCAAGAGTAGGTTTTGCCTGGTTGTTGTTCTCCTCTACCTTGGACCCTTGATGTCCCATGGCCACGCCCGCGGCCTCCACCACGTCCTCCTCGCCCTCTAGACCCGGAAACAGTAGTTACCGTTGCTGTTTCCGCGCTGGGTTTTTCTTCCGAGGTATTTTTGCGCTTCTGAGCTTGTTGCTTTGGTTGTTTTGCCGACTAAGGCACAGCTAGGGCATTGTGCAGTCCTTCTGCGTCGTCGGCGGCGTCTGCATACTTGCTCGCTGTTTCTATCATCTCTCCCAAATCAGTGACCTTGTCACACTTCAAGCGATGGCGCAGTAAACTAATTGGGAGACCTGCGATGAAAGCTTCAATCGCAGTTTGGTCATTTACTCCTTCGCATGAGTTATTGGTGTCGATCCATCATCCGAGGTAATCTCGGCAAGTTTCTCCGGCTTTCTGGGTGCAACGTTGTAGGTCTCCAACCGTACAGGGCCTCCGATATGTGCCTTCAAAATTCCGAAAGAACGCACTTTGCAAGTCATACCAGTTATGGATGGTGTTTGCCGGAAGTTCATTGAGCCATTATTGTGCCGTCTTCCGCAACATAAGTGGGAGATATCGGGTTGCGACCAGGCTGTTTCTGCCTTTAGCGATGCAGCAGGCTTGGAAAAAATCCTGTAACCAGGTGTCTGGCCGAGCAATGCCGTCGTAGACTTGGATATGTCTTGAGATAGCAAATCCTTCCGGGACTTTTGTAGCTCTGATGCGTGGTCCGAAGCACTTTGGGCCCACATACACGTCATCATTTTCAAAGCGCCGCACCTCTATATTAGAGTTGATCCTGTGCCTTGCATCGTTCGAGGATAGAGATCGTCCCGAATGCTGGCTGTGGCTGTGGTGCCGTGGAGCCGGACTTCGGCTTCTACCACCACCTCCTCCGCCATGTCGTCCTCCTTGCCCTCCATGGGGGTCGTTGTGATGACTGTGTGGTGGAGAGGGCGGGGCAGCTGGATAGTTTCCGGCTGATCGCCGGCCTCCGTCCGGAACGTCATTATTCCCGTTCCGGGGAGGATCTTGACTATGACGCGCCCCCTGCCGGCTTGTTCTAGCATGGTTTCCGTCATTCCTTCATCTGTTGTTCCCACCATGGTGAGGTTTAGCCGGATGGCTTGTATACTTAGGAGGTGGCATTTTTTGACGATCCTCCTCCTGTTGTTTTTCTTTATCTTCTCCCCTTCGATCCTTAGATTCTCGTCGGGGAGGGTTCGTCGTATTCAGGGCAGCGATGGCATCTTTCTCGGCCGCTAGGGCAACGTAGCTCCAGTTATGTGAAGCACTGTAATGATGTCCTGACAATCCGGTTCTTGAATAATTGTCTTCCCTGCGTTCGGGGTGATGGTACTGCGCCCGAACGTAATGGGATCTTACGCTAGCCCACGCCAGATCTGTGCGACACTGGTCAGAATCCGAGACCAGTTTTTGACTTCCGGACAGGGCGACCTTTTGCTGCTCCAGTCCCTTGTTGAGTAGCTTGATACCCAAACGGATCTCCTCTGGTCCTAGATTAGCCAATAGAATTTCTCGGGCTGCCACGGTATTTTGTACTAGTGTTGGGTATACCCAATCCCCGTTGCTATCCTTCCATGGCTTCCCCATCTCATCTCTAAAAAGGATGGCACGGACACATGGGAATTGGTTGTCATCTATGTGACGCTTCCGTGTGTTCTGATGTAGACGAGACATGTATTCTTTGTTTGACATGCGTTTCTTCTCCACCTCGATGTTTTTGGCTTCATCGAGGAGTTGTTGACGATGCGCTTCTAGGGCTTGCGCCCTTTCGTCCAGCTCATCTGCAGTAAGTTCTGCAGCTATAGGGATAGGTGTGGTTAATGCGGCATCGATGAGTTTACGCGCACCTTCTGTGATCACGTGTCCATCCACCGATGCTTCTTTTTTCGGCTCGTCTGGGATAAGTGCTCCATCCGAGTCTTCCTCGTATTCCTCGGCAATCACCTCCTCTGTTAGAGGGTCTTTTGCCGGGGTCTTGTTTTTCTTGTTCTTCTTCTTTGCCTTCTTGGCAGCGCCGGTAGCAAAGACGGTTTTGGGTCTGTTTCCCGGAGTCAAGCTCTGATCGGTACTTTCGGACATCTGGACCTCGAGATTATCTCCGACGTCCATGTCATCCTGCGTTTTGGGAGAGTGTTCCCCGGATCCTTCATCCATGGCTTCTCCTTATTCTGCAGCTTTGGAGTTGTACTCCTCTTCATATTCCACAGAGAACTTTCGGAAATCTGCTGACGTCATCGACTCATCCGAGGATGCGGGTACGTCGGCGTTTGTTCCAACTGCCTCCAGCATAGAGTCGGTGTTCTCTCCAGAATCGACAAAGCCGGATCTAGATCCCACGTATCCGACGAAGTGCGATGCGTGCTTCCTGAGGTACCTGCGGCTTTCGCGGTCAGCCCTATCAAACTTTTGATGGTTTCGAGTATTGCATTTGCGCTTTCACCTTGCAGTATCATACGTCGTAGTGTGTACCTTAGGAAAGGCATGTCTGTCCCGGCATCATCAGAGCCAGAATCAATGTCGTTGATATGCTCCTCCTGGATTTCGACTTCCACGGGTGGGTCCATCTGGGATCCGGCTTCTCCGGGAAGATCCACTCCAGATTCGACTTGGTCCGCTAGGTCTTCTTCAGGCTCGGGTTTCTCCACTATCTCCGCAACTGGTGCGGGCTGGGTGGGATTAGGGTTTTCTGAGATCCGGAACTCTGCCGCCTCCATGGACAAAGGGGACCCAGAAAATTCTTCTGCCTCTATCATCACCGCTGGGGTGGGTTGGGCAGGTTCAGCGAAACCGATGTAAACATCGATCTCACCAAAAGACATGATTGTGTAGGCAGTCACGGCCTCCCTTGCCGGAATCCAAGTCTCGTCGAGAACGATGAGAGGGATGTCGCTGGCGTAGAGGATGCGACCGACGGCGATAGTCTCGCTGATTCCGATTCTTGCAGATTCCGCTCGGAACGCAGATCCGAAGCTCACTTGCCCCACGGTGGGCGCCAACTATCGTCGGATCAAGGACAAGTACGCCATGAGGGGGTCCTCGAGGCGTGCGGAAGAGAGGGGTGTGAGACGTACGGTATTCTCGGACGGTGAGCACACAGGTTTACCCAGGTTCGAATCCGCCGGCTTTGGACGGATCCAACTCCTGCTAGCAATCCAGTAATACGGAAGAGTCGGAATATGGGTTACAAGGGTTTCGTCTGTGCGAGTTGAGGGTCTAAAGTATTGGGTGCCCTAAAGGCTCTCCCTAGGACGGTTTATATAGATATCCGGCCTAGGGTTTACAGGAGAGATCAATCCGGCTACGACTAAGAGTTGGTTACAGAGTACATCTTGAACTACAAGTAACATTATAGGCCTAAGTCGGTAAGTCTTCTGGGCCTTCCTGTAGCCGGATTGGACTCCGTCTTCTCTCCCTGACTGGGCCGCCCGTGAAGCAAAGCTCTAACCCGAAGTGGGCCACCCTGGTCAGTGAGGAACTGTGAGGATACCCGGAAAGTATATCCCCAACAATGACTCCAGTTGTTGTTAGTAAAAAGAACACACATGCAATGACATTGGTCGATCCATGTGTGGTCTCTAAAGAGAACACACATTTCAATGATGCCGGTGGATCCATATGTGGTATGTGAAAAGAACACACATGCAATGAGTCGAGTTGTTGTTAGTAAAAAGAACACACATGCAATGACACTGGTGGATCCATGTGTGGTCTCTGAAGAGAACACACATTTCAATGACACTGGTGGATCCATATGTGGTATGTGAAAAGAACACACATGCAATGACTCCAGTTGTTGTTAGTAAAAACAACACACATGCAATGACACTGGTGGATCCATGTGTGGTCTCTGAAGAGAACACACATTTCAATGACACTGGTGGATCCATATGTGGTATGTGAAAAGAACACACATACAATGACTCCAGTTGTTGTTAGTAAAAAGAACACACATGCAATGACACTTGTGGATCCATGTGTGGTCTCTGAAGAGAACACACATTTCAATGACACTGGTGGATCCATATGTGGTATGTGAAAAGAATACACATGCAATGACTCTAGTTGTTGTTAGTAAAAAGAACACACATGCAATGACACTGGTGGATCCATGTGTGGTCTCTGAAGAGAACACACATGCAATGACTCTGGCAGTCGTTAGTAAAAAGAACACACATGCAATGACACTGGTGGATCCATGTGTGGTCTCTGAATAGAACACACATGCAATGACACTGGTGGATCCATATGTGGTATGTGAAAAGAACACACATGCAATGACTCTGGTTGTTGTTAGTAAAAAGAGCACACATGCAATGCCACTGGTGGATCCATGTGTGCTCTCTGAGAAGAACAGACATTTCAATGACACTGTTGGATCCATACGTGGTATGTGAAAAGTATAGTCATGAAATGACTCCGGTTATTGTTAGTAAAAAGAGCACACATGGAATGACACTGGTGGATCCATGTGTGGTCTCTGAAGAGAACACACGTGCAATGACTCTAGCTATTGTTAATGAGAAGAACACACATTTCAATGAAACAAGTGGATCCATATGTGGTATGTGAAAAGAATAGTCATGAAATGACTCTAGTTGTTGTTAGTAAAAAGAACACACATGCAATGACACTGGTGGATCCATGTGTGGTCTCTGAAGAGAACACACATGCAATGACATTGCTGGATCCATATGTGGTATGTGAAAAGAACACACATGCAATGACTCCAGTTGTTGTTAGTAAAAATAAGACATATGCAATGACACTGGTGGATCCATGTGTGGTCTCTGAAGAGAACACACATGCAATGACACTAGCTGTGGTTAATGAGAAGAACACACATTTCAATGACACTGGTGGATCCATATGTGGTATGTGAAAAGAATAGTCATGAAATGACTCCCGTTGTTGTTAGTAAAAAGAACACACATGCAATGGCACTGGTGGATCCATGTGTGTTCTCTGAAGAGAACACACATGCAATGACACTGGTGGATCCATATGTGGTATGTGAAAAGAACACACATGCAATGACTCCAGCTGTTGTTAGTAAAAAGAACACACATGCAATGACACTGGTGGATCCATATGTGGTATGTGAAAAGAATAGTCATGAAATGACTCCAGTTGTTGTTAGTAAAAATAACACACATGAAATGACACTGGTGGATCTATATGTGGTCTCTGAAGAGAACACACATGCAATGACACTGGTGGATCCATATGTGGTATGTGAAAAGAACACACATGCAATGACTCTAGTTGTTGTTAGTAAAAAGAAATCACATGCAATGACACTGGTGGATCCATGTGTGGTGTCTGAAGAGAACACACATGCAGTGACTCTGGTTGTTGTTAGTACAAATAACACACATGCAATGACACTGGTGGATCCATGTCTGGTCTCTGAATAGAACACACATGCAATGATACTGGTGGATCCATATGTGGTATGTGAAAAGAACACACATGCAATGACTCTGGTTGTTTGTAAAAAGATCACTCCTGCAATGACACTGGTAGATCCATGTGTGGTCTCTGAAGAGAACAGACATTTCAATGACACTGGTGGATCCATATGTGGTATGTGAAAAGAATAGTCATGAAATGACTCTAGTTGTTGTTAGTAAAAAGAGCACACATTGAATGACACTGGTGGATCCATGTGTGGTCTCTGAAGAGAACACACGTGCAATGACTCTAGCTGTTGTTAATGAGAAGAACACACATTTCAATGAAACTAGTGGATCCATATGTGGTATGTGAAAAGAATAGTCATGAAATGACTCCATCTGTTGTTAGTAAAAAGAACACACATGCAATGACACTGTTGGATCCATGTGTGGTCTCTGAAGAGAACACACATGCAATGACACTGGTGGATCCATATGTGGTATGTGCTAAGAACACACATGCAATGACTCTAGTTGTTGTTAGTAAAAAGAACACACATGCAATGACACTGGTGGATCCATGTGTGGTCTCTGAAGAGAACACACATGCAATGACACTGGTGGATCCATATGTGGTATGTGAAAAGAATACACATGCAATGACTCCAGCTGTTGTTCGTAAAAAGAACACACATGCAATGACACTGGTGGATCCATATGTGGTATGTGAAAAGAATAGTCATGAAATGACTCCAGTTGTTGTTAGTAAAAATAACACACGTGCAATGACACTTGTGGATCCATGTGTGGTCTCTGAAGAGAACACACATGGAATGACACTGGTGGATCCATATGTGGTATGTGAAAAGAACACACATGCAATGACTCCAGTTGTTTTTAGTAAAAGAACACATGGAATGACACTGGTGGATGCATGTGTGGTCTCTGAAGATAACACACATTTAAATGACACTGGTGGATCCATATGTGGTATGTGAAAAGAAGACACATGCAGTGACTCCAGTTGTTGTTAGTAAAAAGAACACACATGCAATGACACTGGTGGATCCATGTGTGGTATTTGAAGACAACATACATGCAATGACTCTAGCAGTGGTTAATGAGAAGAACACACATTTCAATGACACTGGTGGATCCATATGTGGTCTGTGAAAAGAATAGTCATGAAATGACTCCAGTTGTTGCTAGTAAAAAGAACACACATGCAATGACACTGGTGGATCCATGTGTGGTATCTGAAGAGAAAACACATGCAATGACACTGGTGGATCCATATGTGGTATGTGAAAAGAACACACATGCAATGACTCCAGTTGTTGTTAGTAAAAAGAACACACATGCAATGACAGGATCCATGTGTGGTCTCTGAAGAGAACACACATGCAATGCCACTGGTGGATCCATATGTGGTATGTGAAAAGACCACACATGCAATGACTCCAGTTGTTGTTAGTAAAAAGAACACACATGCAATGCCACTGGTGGATCCATATGTGGTATGTGAAAAGAATAGTCCTGAAATGACTCCAGTTGTTGTTAGTAAAAAGAACACACATGCAATGACACTGGTGGATCCATGTGTGGTCTCTGAAGAGAACACGCATGCAATGACACTGGTGGATCCATATGTGGTATGTGAAAAGAACACACATGCAATGACTCCAGTTGTTGTTAGTAAAAAGAACACATGCAATGACACTGGTGGATCCATGTGTGGTCTCTGAAGAGAACACACATTTCAATGACACTAGTGGATTCATATGTGGTATGTGAAAAAAAACACATGGAATGACTCCAGTTGTTGTTAGTAAAAAGAACACACATGCAATGACACTAGTGGAACCATGTGTGGTATCTGAAGAGAACACACATGCAATTACACTGGTGGATCCATATGTGGTATGTGAAAAGAACACACATGCAATGACTCCAGTTGTTGTTAGTAAAAATAACACACATGCAATGACACTGGTGGATCCATATGTGGGCTGTGAAGAGAACACACATGCAATGACACTGGTGGATCCATATGTGGTATGTGAAAAGGACACACATGCAATGACTCTAGTTGTTGTTAGTAAAAAGAACACACATGCAATGACACTGGTGGATCCATGTGTGGTCTCTGAAGAGAACACACATTTCAATGACACTAGTGGATCCATATGTGGTATGTGAAAAGAACACACATGCAATGAGTCCAGTTGTTGTTAGTAAAAAGAACACACATGCAATGACACTAGTGGATCCATGTGTGGTATGTGAAAAGAATAGTCCTGAAATGACTCCAGTTGTTGTTAGTAAAAAGAACACAAATGCAATGACACTGGTGGATCCATGTGTGGTCTCTGAAGAGAACACGCATGCAATGACACTGGTGGATCCATATGTGGTATGTGAAAAGAACACACATGCAATGACTCTGGTTGTTTGTAAAAAGATCACTCCTGCAATGACACTGGTAGATCCATGTGTGGTCTCTGAAGAGAACAGACATTTCAATGACACTGGTGGATCCATATGTGGTATGTGAAAAGAATAGTCATGAAATGACTCTAGTTGTTGTTAGTAAAAAGAGCACACATTGAATGACACTGGTGGATCCATGTGTGGTCTCTGAAGAGAACACACGTGCAATGACTCTAGCTGTTGTTAATGAGAAGAACACACATTTCAATGAAACTAGTGGATCCATATGTGGTATGTGAAAAGAATAGTCATGAAATGACTCCATCTGTTGTTAGTAAAAAGAACACACATACAATGACACTGTTGGATCCATGTGTGGTCTCTGAAGAGAACACACATGCAATGACACTGGTGGATCCATATGTGGTATGTGCTAAGAACACACATGCAATGACTCTAGTTGTTGTTAGTAAAAAGAACACACATGCAATGACACTGGTGGATCCATGTGTGGTCTCTGAAGAGAACACACATGCAATGACACTGGTGGATCCATATGTGGTATGTGAAAAGAATACACATGCAATGACTCCAGTTGTTGTTCGTAAAAAGAACACACATGCAATGACACTGGTGGATCCATATGTGGTATGTGAAAAGAATTGTCATGAAATGACTCCAGTTGTTGTTAGTAAAAATAACACACGTGCAATGACACTTGTGGATCCATGTGTGGTCTCTGAAGAGAACACACATGCAATGACACTGGTGGATCCATATGTGGTATGTGAAAAGAACACACATGCAATGACTCCAGTTGTTTTTAGTAAAAGAACACATGGAATGACACTGGTGGATGCATGTGTGGTCTCTGAAGATAACACACATTTAAATGACACTGGTGGATCCATATGTGGTATGTGAAAAGAAGACACATGCAGTGACTCCAGTTGTTGTTAGTAAAAAGAACACACATGCAATGACACTGGTGGATCCATGTGTGGTATTTGAAGAGAACATACATGCAATGACTCTAGCAGTGGTTAATGAGAAGAACACACATTTCAATGACACTGGTGGATCCATATGTGGTCTGTGAAAAGAATAGTCATGAAATGACTCCAGTTGTTGTTAGTAAAAAGAACACACATGCAATGACACTGGTGGATCCATGTGTGGTATCTGAAGAGAAAACACATGCAATGACACTGGTGGATCCATATGTGGTATGTGAAAAGAACACACATGCAATGACTCCAGTTGTTGTTAGTAAAAAGAACACACATGCAATGACAGGATCCATGTGTGGTCTCTGAAGAGAACACACATGCAATGCCACTGGTGGATCCATATGTGGTATGTGAAAAGACCACACATGCAATGACTCCAGTTGTTGTTAGTAAAAAGAACACACATGCAATGAGCACTGGTGGATCCATATGTGGTATGTGAAAAGAATAGTCCTGAAATGACTCCAGTTGTTGTTAGTAAAAAGAACACACATGCAATGACACTGGTGGATCCATGTGTGGTCTCTGAAGAGAACACGCATGCAATGACACTGGTGGATCCATATGTGGTATGTGAAAAGAACACACATGCAATGACTCCAGTTGTTGTTAGTAAAAAGAACACATGCAATGACACTGGTGGATCCATGTGTGGTCTCTGAAGAGAACACACATTTGAATGACACTAGTGGATCCATATGTGGTATGTGAAAAAAAACACATGGAATGACTCCAGTTGTTGCTAGTAAAAAGAACACACATGCAATGACACTGGTGGATCCATGTGTGGTATCTGAAGAGAACACACATGCAATTACACTGGTGGATCCATATGTGGTATGTGAAAAGAACACACATGCAATGACTCCAGTTGTTGTTAGTAAAAATAACACACATGCAATGACACTGGTAGATCCATGTGTGGTCTGTGAAGAGAACACACATGCAATGACACTGGTGGATCCATATGTGGTATGTGAAAAGGACACACATGCAATGACTGTAGTTGTTGTTAGTAAAAAGAACACACATGCAATGACACTGGTGGATCCATGTGTGGTCTCTGAAGAGAACACACATTTCAATGACACTGGTGGATCCATATGTGGTATGTGAAAAGAACACACATGCAATGAGTCCAGTTGTTGTTAGTAAAAAGAACACACATGCAATGACACTAGTGGATCCATGTGTGGTATGTGAAAAGAATAGTCCTGAAATGACTCCAGTTGTTGTTAGTAAAAAGAACACAAATGCAATGACACTGGTGGATCCATGTGTGGTCTCTGAAGAGAACACGCATGCAATGACACCGGTGGATCCATATGTGGTATGTGAAAAGAACACACATGCAATGACTCGAGTTGTTGTTAGTAAAAAGAACACATGCAATGACACTGGTGGATCCATGTGTGGTCTCTGAAGAGAACGCACATTTCAATGACACTATTGGATCCATATGTGGTATCTGAAAAAACACACATGCAATGACTCCAGTTGTTGTTAGTAAAAAGAACACACATGCAATGACACTAGTGGATCCACGTGTGGTCTCTGAAGAGAACACACATGCAATGACACTGGTGGATCCATATGTGGTATGTGAAAAGAACACACATGCAATGACTCCAGTTGTTGTAAGTAAAAAGAACACACATCCAATGACACTGGTGGATCGATGTGTGGTCTCTAAAGAGAACACACATTTCAATGACACTAGTGGATCCATATGTGGTATGTGAAAAGAACACACATGCAATGAGTCAAGTTGTTGTTAGTAAAAACAACACACATGCATTGAGACTGGTGGATCCATGTGTGGTCTCTGAAGAGAACACACATGCAATGACACTGGTGGATCCATATGTGGTATGTGAAAAGAATAGTCATGAAATGACTCCAGTTGTTGTTAGTAAAAATAACACACATGCAATGACACTGGTGGATCTATGTGTGGTCTCTGAAGAGAACACACATGCAATGACACTGGTGGATCCATATGTGGTATGTGAAAAGAACACACATGCAATGACTCTAGTTGTTGTTAGTAAAAAGAACACACATGCAATGAGACTGGTGGATCCATTTGTGGTGTCTGAAGAGAACACACATGCAATGACTCTGGTTGTTGTATAACACACATGCAATGACACTGGTGGATCCATGTGTGGTCTCTGAATAGAAGACACATGCAATGATACTGGTGGATCCATGAGTGGTATGTGAAAAGAACACACATGCAAGGACTCTGGTTGTTGTTTGTAAAAAGAGCACACATGCAATGACACTGGTAGATCCATGTGTGGTCTCTGAAGAGAACAGACATTTCAATGACACTGGTGGATCCATATGTGGTATGTGAAAAGAATAGTCATGAAATGACTCTAGTTGTTGTTAGTAAAAAGAGCACACATTGAATGACACTGGTGGATCCATGTGTGGTCTCTGAAGAGAACACACGTGCAATGACTCTAGCTGTTGTTAATGAGAAGAACACACATTTCAATGAAACTAGTGCATCCATATGTGGTATGTGAAAAGAATAGTCATGAAATGACTCCATCTGTTGTTAGTAAAAAGAACACACATGCAATGACACTGTTGGATCCATGTGTGGTATGTGAAGAACACATATGCAATGACTCCATCTGTTGTTAGTAAAAAGAACACACATGCAATGACACCGGTGGATCCATGTGTGGTCTCTGAAGAGAACACACATGCAATGACACTGGTGGATCCATATGTGGTATGTGAAAAGAACACACATGCAATGACTCTAGTTGTTGTTAGTAAAAAGAACACACATGCAATGACTCCAGTTGTTGTTAGTAAAAAGAACACACATGCAATGCCACTGGTGGATCCATGTGTGGTGTCTGAAGAGAACACACATGCAATGACTCTTGTTGTTGTTAGTAAAAAGAACACACATGCAATGATACTGGTGGATCCATATGTGGTATGTTAAAAGAACACACATGCATTGACTCTGGTTGTTTTTTGTAAAACGAGCACACATGCAATGACACTTGTAGATCCATGTGTGGTCTCTAAAGAGAACAGACATTTCAATGACACTGGTGGATCCATATGTGGTATGTGAAAAGAATAGTCATGAAATGACTCTAGTTGTTGTTAGTAAAAAGAGAACACATGGAATGACACTAGTGGATCCATGTATGGTCTCTGAAGAGAACACACGTGCAATGACTCTAGCTGTTGTTAATGAGAAGAACACACATTTCAATGAAACTATTGGATCCATATGTGGTATGTGAAAAGAATAGTCATGAAATGACTCTAGCTGTTGTTAGTAAAAATAACACACTTGCAATGACACTGTTGGATCCATGTGTGGTCTCTGAAGAGAACACACATGCAATGACACTGGTGGATCCATATGTGGTATGTGAAAAGAACACACATGCAATGACTCTAGTTGTTGTTAGTAAAAAGAACACACATGCAATGACACTAGTGGATCCATGTGTGGTCCCTGAAGAGAACACACATGCAATGACACTGGTGGATCCATATGTGGTATGTGAAAAGAACACACATACAATGACTCCAGCTGTTGTTAGTAAAAAGAACACACATGCAATGACACTGGTGGATCCATATGTGGTATGTGAAAAGAATAGTCATGAAATGACTCTAGTTGTTGTTAATAAAAATAATACACATGCAATGACACTTGTGGATCCATGTGTGGTCTCTGAAGAGAACACACATGCAATGACACTGGTGGATCCATATGTGGTATGTGAAAAGAACACACATGCAATGACTCCAGTTGTTGTTACTAAAAGAACACATGGAATGACACAGGTGGATCCATGTGTGGTCTCTGAAGATAACACACATTTAAATGACACTGGTGGATCCATATGTGGTATGTGAAAAGAAGACACATGCAATGACTCCAGTTGTTGTTAGTAAAAAGAACACACATGCAATGACACTGGTGGGTCCATGTGTGGTATCTGAAGAGAACACACATGCAATGACTCTAGCTGTGGTTAATGAGAAGAACACACATATCAATGACACTGGTGGATCCATATGTGGTATGTGAAAAGAATAGTCATGAAATGACTCCAGTTGTTGTTAGTAAAAAGAACACACATACAATGACACTGGTGGATCCATGTGTGGTATCTGAAGAGAACACACATGCAATGATACTGGTGGATCCACATGTGGTATGTGAAAAGAACACACATGCAATGACTCCAGTTGTTGTTAGTAAAAAGAACACACATGAAATGACAGGATCCATGTGTGGTCTCTGAAGAGAACACACATGCAATGCCACTGGTGGATTCATATGTGGTATGTGAAAAGACCACACATGCAATGACTCCAGTTGTTCTTAGTAAAAAGAACACACATGCAATGAAACTGGTGGATCCATATGTGGTATGTGAAAAGAATAGTCCTGAAATGACTCTAGTTGTTGTTAGTAAAAAGAACACACATGCAATGACACTGGTGGATCCATGTGTGGTCTATGAAGAGAACACGCATGCAATGACACTGGTGGATCCATATGTGGTATGTGAAAAGAACACACATGCAATGACTCCAATGTTGTTAGTAAAAAGAACACATGCAATGACACTGGTGGATCCATGTGTGGTCTCTGAAGAGAACACACATTTCAATGACACTAGTGGATCCATATGTGGTATGTGAAAAAAAAACATGCAATGACTCCAGTTGTTGTTAGTAAAAAGAACACACATGCAATGACATTGGTGGATCCATGTGTGGTCTCTGAAGAGAGCACACATGCAATGACATTGATGGATCCATGTGTGGTCTCTGAAGAGAGAACACATGCAATGACCCTAGTTGTTGTTAGTAAAAAGAACACACATGCAATGACACTGGTTGATCCATGTGTGGTCTGTGAAGAGAACACACATGCAATGACACTGGTGGATCCATATGTGGTATGTGAAAAGAACACACATGCAATGACTTTAGTTGTTGTTAGTAAAAAGAACACACATGCAATGACACTGGTGGATCCATGTGTGGTCTCTGAAGAGAACACACATTTCAATGACACTAGTGGATCCATATGTGGTATGTGAAAAGAACACACATGCAATGAGTCTAGTTGTTGTTAGTAAAAAGAACACACATGCAATGGCACTGGTGGATCCATGTGTGGTGTCTGAAGAGAACACACATGCAATGACACTAGTGGATCCATATGTGGTCCCTGAAGAGAACACACATGCAATGACACTGGTGGATCCATATGTGGTATGTGAAAAGAACACACATACAATGACTCCAGCTGTTGTTAGTAAAAAGAACACACATGCAATGACACTGGTGGATCCATATGTGGTATGTGAAAAGAATAGTCATGAAATGACTCTAGTTGTTGTTAATAAAAATAATACACATGCAATGATACTTGTGGATCCATGTGTGGTCTCTGAAGAGAACACACATGCAATGACACTGGTGGATCCATATGTGGTATGTGAAAAGAACACACATGCAATGACTCCAGTTGTTGTTACTAAAAGAACACATGGAATGACACAGGTGGATCCATGTGTGGTCTCTGAAGATAACACACATTTAAATGACACTGGTGGATCCATATGTGGTATGTGAAAAGAAGACACATGCAATGACTCCAGTTGTTGTTAGTAAAAAGAACACACATGCAATGACACTGGTGGGTCCATGTGTGGTATCTGAAGAGAACACACATGCAATGACTCTAGCTGTGGTTAATGAGAAGAACACACATATCAATGACACTGGTGGATCCATATGTGGTATGTGAAAAGAATAGTCATGAAATGACTCCAGTTGTTGTTAGTAAAAAGAACACACATACAATGACACTGGTGGATCCATGTGTGGTATCTGAAGAGAACACACATGCAATGATACTGGTGGATCCACATGTGGTATGTGAAAAGAACACACATGCAATGACTCCAGTTGTTGTTAGTAAAAAGAACACACATGAAATGACAGGATCCATGTGTGGTCTCTGAAGAGAACACACATGCAATGCCACTGGTGGATTCATATGTGGTATGTGAAAAGACCACACATGCAATGACTCCAGTTGTTCTTAGTAAAAAGAACACACATGCAATGAAACTGGTGGATCCATATGTGGTATGTGAAAAGAATAGTCCTGAAATGACTCTAGTTGTTGTTAGTAAAAAGAACACACATGCAATGACACTGGTGGATCCATGTGTGGTCTATGAAGAGAACACGCATGCAATGACACTGGTGGATCCATATGTGGTATGTGAAAAGAACACACATGCAATGACTCCAATGTTGTTAGTAAAAACAACACATGCAATGACACTGGTGGATCCATGTGTGGTCTCTGAAGAGAACACACATTTCAATGACACTAGTGGATCCATATGTGGTATGTGAAAAAAAAACATGCAATGACTCCAGTTGTTGTTAGTAAAAAGAACACACGTGCAATGACATTGGTGGATCCATGTGTGGTCTCTGAAGAGAGCACACATGCAATGACATTGATGGATCCATGTGTGGTCTCTGAAGAGAGAACACATGCAATGACCCTAGTTGTTGTTAGTAAAAATAACACACATGCAATGACACTGGTTGATCCATGTGTGGTCTGTGAAGAGAACACACATGCAATGACACTGGTGGATCCATATGTGGTATGTGAAAATAACACACATGCAATGACTTTAGTTGTTGTTAGTAAAAAGAACACACATGCAATGACACTGGTGGATCCATGTGTGGTCTCTGAAGAGAACACACATTTCAATGACACTAGTGGATCCATATGTGGTATGTGAAAAGAACACACATGCAATGAGTCTAGTTGTTGTTAGTAAAAAGAAAACACATGCAATGGCACTGGTGGATCCATGTGTGGTGTCTGAAGAGAACACACATGCAATGACTCCAGTTGTTGTTAGTAAAAAGAACACACATGCAATGACACTGGTGGATCCATGTGTGGTCTCTGAAGAGAACACGCATACAATGACACTGGTGGATCCATATGTGGTATGTGAAAATAACACACATGCAATGACTCGAGTTGTTGTTAGTAAAAAGAACACATGCAATGACACTGGTGGATCCATGTGTGGTCTCTAAAGAGAACATACATTTCAATGACACTGGTGGATCCATGTGTGGTATGTGAAAAGAATAGTCCTAAAATGACTCCAGTTGTTGTTAGTAAAAAGAACACACATGCAATGACATTGGTGGATCCATGTGTGGTCTCTGAAGAGAACACGCATGCAATGACACTGGTGGATCGATATGTGGTATGTGAAAAGAACACACATGCAATGACTCGAGTTGTTCTTAGTAAAAAGAACACATGTAATGACACTGGTGGATCCATGTGTGGTCTCTGAAGAGAACACACATTTCAATGACACTAGTGGATCCATATGTGGTATGTGAAAAAACACACATGCAATGACTCCAGTTGTTGTTAGTAAAAAGAACACACATGCAATGACACTAGTGGATCCATGTGTGGTCTCTGAAGAGAACAGACATGCAATGACACTAGTGTATCCATATGTGGTATGTGAAAAGAACACACATGCAATGACTCCAGTTGTTGTTAGTAAAAAGAACACACATGCAATGACACTAGTGGATCCATGTGTGGTCTCTGAAGAGAACACACATGCAATGACACTGGTGGATCCATATGTGGTATGTGAAAAGAACACACATGCAATGACTCCAGTTGTTGTTAGTAAAAAGCACACACATGCAATGACACTGGTGGATCCATGTGTGGTCTCTGAAGAGAACACACATTTCAATGACACTGGTGGATCCATATGTGGTATGTGAAAAGAACACACATGCAATGACTCTAGTTGTTGTTAGTAAAAAGAACACACATGTAATGACACTGGTGGATCCATGTGTGGTCTCTGAAGAGAACACACATCCAATGACTCTAGATGTTGTTAGTAAAAAGAACACACATGCAATGACACTGGTGGATCCATGTGTGGTCTCTGAATAGAACACACATGCAATGACACTGGTGGATCCATATGTGGTATGTGAAAAGAACACACATGCAATGACTCTGGTTGTTGTTAGTAAAAAGAGCACACATGCAATGACACTGGTGGATCCATGTGTGGTCTCTGAGAAGAACAGACATTTCAATGACACTGTTGGATCCATATGTGGTATGTGAAAAGTATAGTCATGAAATGACTCCAGTTGTTGTTAGTAAAAAGAGCACACATGGAATGACACTGGTGGATCCATGTGTGGTCTCTGAAGAGAACACACGTGCAATGACTCTAGCTATTGTTAATGAGAAGAACACACATTTCAATGAAACAAGTGGATCCATATGTGGTATGTGAAAAGAATAGTCATGAAATGACTCCAGTTGTTGTTAGTAAAAAGAACACACATGCAATGACGCTGGTGGATCCATGTGTGGTCTCTGAAGAGAACACACATGCAATGACATTGCTGGATCCATATGTGGTATGTGAAAAGAACACACATGCAATGACTCCAGTTGTTGTTAGTAAAAAGAAGACATATGCAATGACACTGGTGGATCCATGTGTGGTCTCTGAAGAGAACACACATGCAATGACGCTAGCTGTGGTTAATGAGAAGAACACACATTTCAATGACACTGGTGGATCCATATGTGGTATGTGAAAAGAATAGTCATGAAATGACTCCCGTTGTTGTTAGTGAAAAGAACACACATGCAATGGCACTGGTGGATCCATGTGTGGTCTCTGAAGAGAACACACATGCAATGACACTGGTGGATCCATATGTGGTATGTGAAAAGAACACACATGCAATGACTCCAGCTGTTGTTAGTAAAAAGAACACACATGCAATGACACTGGTGGATCCATATGTGGTATGTGAAAAGAATAGTCATGAAATGACTCCAGTTGTTGTTAGTAAAAATAACACACATGAAATGACACTGGTGGATCTATATGTGGTCTCTGAAGAGAACACACATGCAATGACACTGGTGGATCCATATGTGGTATGTGAAAAGAACACACATTCAATGACTCTAGTTGTTGTTAGTAAAAAGAAATCACATGCAATGACACTGGTGGATCCATGTGTGGTGTCTGAAGAGAACACACATACAGTGACTCTGGTTGTTGTTAGTAAAAATAACACACATGCAATGACACTGGTGGATCCATGTCTGGTCTCTGAATAGAACACACATGCAATGATACTGGTGGATCCATATGTGGTATGTGAAAAGAACACACATGCAATGACTCTGGTTGTTTGTAAAAAGATCACTCCTGCAATGACACTGGTAGATCCATGTGTGGTCTCTGAAGAGAACAGACATTTCAATGACACTGGTGGATCCATATGTGGTATGTGAAAAGAATAGTCATGAAATGACTCTAGTTGTTGTTAGTAAAAAGAGCACACATTGAATGACACTGGTGGATCCATGTGTGGTCTCTGAAGAGAACACACGTGCAATGACTCTAGCTGTTTTTAATGAGAAGAACACACATTTCAATGAAACTAGTGGATCCATATGTGGTATGTGAAAAGAATAGTCATGAAATGACTCCATCTGTTGTTAGTAAAAAGAACACACATGCAATGACACTGTTGGATCCATGTGTGGTCTCTGAAGAGAACACACATGCAATGACACTGGTGGATCCATATGTGGTATGTGCTAAGAACACACATGCAATGACTCTAGTTGTTGTTAGTAAAAAGAACACACATGCAATGACACTGGTGGATCCATGTGTGGTCTCTGAAGAGAACACACATGCAATGACACTGGTGGATCCATATGTGGTATGTGAAAAGAATACACATGCAATGACTCCAGCTGTTGTTCGTAAAAAGAACACACATGCAATGACACTGGTGGATCCATATGTGGTATGTGAAAAGAATAGTCATGAAATGACTCGAGTTGTTGTTAGTAAAAATAACACACGTGCAATGACACTTGTGGATCCATGTGTGGTCTCTGAAGAGAACACACATGCAATGACACTGGTGGATCCATATGTGGTATGTGAAAAGAACACACATGCAATGACTCCAGTTGTTTTTAGTAAAAGAACACATGGAATGACACTGGTGGATGCATGTGTGGTCTCTGAAGATAACACACATTTAAATGACACTGGTGGATCCATATGTGGTATGTGAAAAGAAGACACATGCAGTGACTCCAGTTGTTGTTAGTAAAAAGAACACACATGCAATGACACTGGTGGATCCATGTGTGGTATTTGAAGAGAACATACATGCAATGACTCTAGCAGTGGTTAATGAGAAGAACACACATTTCAATGACACTGGTGGATCCATATGTGGTCTGTGAAAAGAATAGTCATGAAATGACTCCAGTTGTTGTTAGTAAAAAGAACACACATGCAATGACACTGGTGGATCCATGTGTGGAATCTGAAGAGAAAACACATGCAATGACACTGGTGGATCCATATGTGGTATGTGAAAAGAACACACATGCAATGACTCCAGTTGTTGTTAGTAAAAAGAACACACATGCAATGACAGGATCCATGTGTGGTCTCTGAAGAGAACACACATGCAATGCCACTGGTGGATCCATATGTGGTATGTGAAAAGACCACACATGCAATGACTCCATTTGTTGTTAGTAAAAAGAACACACATGCAATGACACTGGTGGATCCATATGTGGTATGTGAAAAGAATAGTCCTGAAATGACTCCAGTTGTTGTTAGTAAAAAGAACACACATGCAATGACACTGGTGGATCCATGTGTGGTCTCTGAAGAGAACACGCATGCAATGACACTGGTGGATCCATATGTGGTATGTGAAAAGAACACACATGCAATGACTCCAGTTGTTGTTAGTAAAAAGAACACATGCAATGACACTGGTGGATCCATGTGTGGTCTCTGAAGAGAACACACATTTCAATGACACTAGTGGATCCATATGTGGTATGTGAAAAAAACACATGGAATGACTCCAGTTGTTGTTAGTAAAAAGAACACACATGCAATGACACTGGTGGATCCATGTGTGGTATCTGAAGAGAACACACATGCAATGACACTGGTGGATCCATATGTGGTATGTGAAAAGAACACACATGCAATGACTCCAGTTGTTGTTAGTAAAAATAACACACATGCAATGACACTGGTGGATCCTTGTGTGGTCTGTGAAGAGAACACACATGCAATGACACTGGTGGATCCATATGTGGTATGTGAAAAGGACACACATGCAATGACTCTAGTTGTTGTTAGTAAAAAGAACACACATGCAATGACACTGGTGGATCCATGTGTGGTCTCTGAAGAGAACACACATTTCAATGACACTAGTGGATCCATGTGTGGTCTCTGAAGAGAACACACATGCAATGACACTGGTGGATCCATATGTGGTATGTGAAAAGAACACACATGCAATGAGTCCAGTTGTTGTTAGTAAAAAGAACACACATGCAATGACACTAGTGGATCCATGTGTGGTATGTGAAAATAATAGTCCTGAAATGACTCCAGTTGTTGTTAGTAAAAAGAACACAAATGCAATGACACTGGTGGATCCATGTGTGGTCTCTGAAGAGAACACGCATGCAATGACACTGGTGGATCCATATGTGGTATGTGAAAATAACACACATGCAATGACTCGAGTTGTTGTTAGTAAAAAGAACACATGCAATGACACTGGTGGATCCATGTGTGGTCTTTGAAGAGAACACACATTTCAATGACACTATTGGATCCATATGTGGTATCTTAAAAAACACACATGCAACGACTCCAGTTATTGTTAGTAAAAAGAACACACATGCAATGACACTAGTGGATCCATGTGTGGTCTCTGAAGAGAACACATGCAATGACACTAGTGGATCCATCTGTGTATGTGAAAAGAACACACATGCAATAACTCCAGTTGTTGTTAGTAAAAAGAACACACATGCAATGACACTAGTGGATCCATGTGTGGTCTCTGAAGAGAACACACATGCAATGACACTGGTGGATCCATATGTGGTATGTGAAAAGAACACACATGCAATGACTCCAGTTGATGTAAGTAAAAAGAACACACATCCAATGACACTAGTGGATCGATGTGTGGTCTCTGAAGAGAACACACATTTCAATGACACTAGTGGATCCATATGTGGTATGTGAAAAGAACACACATGCAATGAGTCAAGTTGTTGTTAGTAAAAACAACACACATGCATTGAGACTGGTGGATCCATGTGTGGTCTCTGAAGAGAACACACATGCAATGACACTGGTGGATCCGTATGTGGTATGTGAAAAGAATAGTCATGAAATGACTCCTGTTGTTGTTAGTAAAAATAACACACATGCAATGACACTGGTGGATCTATGTGTGGTCTCTGAAGAGAACACACATGCAATGACACTGGTGGATCCATATGTGGTATGTGAAAAGAACACACATGCAATGACTCCAGTTGTTGTTAGTAAAAAGAACACACATGCAATGACACTGGTGGATCCATTTGTGGTGTCTGAAGAGAACACACATGCAATGACTCTGGTTGTTGTATAACACACATGCAATGACACTGGTGGATCCATGTGTGGTCTCTGAATAGAACACACATGCAATGATACTGGTGGATCCATGAGTGGTATGTGAAAAGAACACACATGCAATGACTCTGGTTGTTGTTTGTAAAAAGAGCACACATGCAATGACACTGGTAGATCCATGTGTGGTGTCTGAAGAGAACAGACATTTCAATGACACTGGTGGATCCATATGTGGTATGTGAAAAGAATAGTCATGAAATGACTCTAGTTGTTGTTAGTAAAAAGAGCACACATTGAATGACACTGGTGGATCCATGTGTGGTCTCTGAAGAGAACACACGTGCAATGACTCTAGCTGTTGTTAATGAGAAGAACACACATTTCAATGAAACTATTGCATCCATATGTGGTATGTGAAAAGAATAGTCATGAAATGACTCCATCTGTTGTTAGTAAAAAGAACACACATGCAATGACACTGTTGGATCCATGTGTGGTATGTGAAGAACACATATGCAATGACTCCATCTGTTGTTAGTAAAAAGAACACACATGCAATGACACTGGTGGATCCATGTGTGGTCTCTGAAGAGAACACACATGCAATGACACTGGTGGATCCATATGTGGTATGTGAAAATAACACACATGCAATGACTCTAGTTGTTGTTAGTAAAAATAACACACATGCAATGACACTGGTGGATCCATGTGTGGTCTCTGAAGAGAACACACATGCAATGACACTGGTGGATCCATATGTGGTATGTGAAAAGAACACACATGCAATGACTCCAGCTATTGTTAGTAAAAAGAACACACATGCAATGACACTGGTGGATCCATATGTGGTATGTGAAAAGAATAGTCATGAAATGACTCCAGTTGTTGTTAGTAAAAATAACACACATGCAATGACACTTGTGGATCCATGTGTGGTCTCTGAAGAGAACACACATGCAATGACACTGGTGGATCCATATGTGGTATGTGAAAAGAACACACATGCAATGACTCCAGTTGTTGTTAGTAAAAGAACACATGGAATGACACTGGTGGATCCATGTGTGGTCTCTGAAGATAACACACATTGAAATGTCACTGGTGGATCCATATGTTGTATGTGAAAAGCAGATACATGCAATGACTCCAGTTGTTGTTAGTAAAAAGAACACACATGCAATGACACTGGTGGATCCATGTGTGGTATTTGAAGAGAACACACATGCAATGACTCTAGCAGTGGTTAATAAGAAGAACACACATTTCAATGACACTGGTGGATCCATATGTGGTCTGTGAAAAGAATAGTCATGAAATGACACCAGTTGTTGTTAGTAAAAAGAACACACATGCAATGACACTGGTGGATCCATGTGTGGTATCTGAAGAGAAAACACATGCAATGACACTGGTGGATCCATTTGTGGTATGTGAAAAGAACACACATGCGATGACTCCAGTTGTTGTTAGTAAAAAGAACACACATGCAATGACAGGATCCATGTGTGGTCTCTGAAGAGAACACACATGCAATGACACTGGTGGATCCATATGTGGTATGTGAAAAGAATAGTCATGAAATGACTCCAGTTGTTGTTAGTAAAAATAACACACATGCAATGACACTGGTGGATCTATGTGTGGTCTCTGAAGAGAACACACATGCAATGACACTGGTGGATCCATATGTGGTATGTGAAAAGAACACACATGCAATGACTCCCGTTGTTGTTAGTAAAAAGAACACACATGCAATGACACTGGTGGATCCATTTGTGGTGTCTGAAGAGAACACACATGCAATGACTCTGGTTGTTGTTAGTAAAAATAACACACATGCAATGACACTGGTGGATCCATGTGTGGTCTCTGAATAGAACACACATGCAATGATACTGGTGGATCCATGTGTGGTATGTGAAAAGAACACACATGCAATGACTTTGGTTGTTGTTTGTAAAAAGAGCACACATGCAATAACACTGGTAGATCCATGTGTGGTCTCTGAAGAGAACAGACATTTCAATGACAATGGTGGATCCATATGTGGTATGTGAAAAGAATAGTCATGAAATGACTCTAGTTGTTGTTAGTAAAAAGAGCACACATTGAATGACACTGGTGGATCCATGTGTGGTCTCTGAAGAGAACACACGTGCAATGACTCTAGCTGTTGTTAATGAGAAGAACACACATTTCAGTGAAACTAGTGCATCCATATGTGGTATGTGAAAAGAATAGTCATGAAATGACTCCATCTGTTGTTAGTAAAAAGAACACACATGCAATGACACTGTTGGATCCATGTGTGGTCTCTGAAAAGAACACACATGCAATGACACTGGTGGATCCATATGTGGTATGTGAAAAGAACACACATGCAATGACTCTAGTTGTTGTTAGTAAAAAGAACACACATGCAATGACTCTAGTTGTTGTTACTAAAAAGAACACACATGCAATGATACTGGTGGATCCATGTGTGGTCTCTGAAGAGAACACACATGCAATGACACTGGTGGATCCATATGTGGTATGTGAAAAGAACACACATGCAATGACTCCAGCTGTTGTTAGTAAAAAGAACAGACATGCAATGACACTGGTGGATCCATATGTGGTATGTGAAAAGAATAGTCATGAAATGACTCCAGTTGTTGTTAGTAAAAATAACACACATGCAATGACACTTGTGGATCCATGTGTGGTCTCTGAAGAGAACACACATGCAATGACACTGGTGGATCCATATGTGGTATGTGAAAAGAACACACATGCAATGACTCCAGTTGATGTTAGTAAAAGAACACATGGAATGACACTGGTGGATCCATGTGTGGTCTCTGAAGATAACACACATTTAAATGTCACTGGTGGATCCATATGTTGTATGTGAAAAGAAGACACATGCAATGACTCCAGTTGTTGTTAGTAAAAAGAACACACATGCAATGACACTGGTGGATCCATGTGTGGTATTTGAAGAGAACACACATGCAATGACTCTAGCAGTGGTTAATAAGAAGAACACACATTTCAATGACACTGGTGGATCCATATGTGGTCTGTGAAAAGAATAGTCATGAAATGACACCAGTTGTTGTTAGTAAAAAGAACACACATGCAATGACACTGGTGGATCCATGTGTGGTATCTGAAGAGAAAACACATGCAATGACACTGGTGGATCCATATGTGGTATGTGAAAAGAACACACATGCGATGACTCCAGTTGTTGTTAGTAAAAAGAACACACATGCAATGACAGGATCCATGTGTGGTCTCTGAAGAGAACACACATGCAATGACACTGGTGGATCCATATGTGGTATGTGAAAAGAATAGTCATGAAATGACTCCAGTTGTTGTTAGTAAAAATAACACACATTCAATGACACTGGTGGATCTATGTGTGGTCTCTGAAGAGAACACACATGCAATGACACTGGTGGATCCATATGTGGTATGTGAAAAGAACACACATGCAATGACTCCAGTTGTTGTTAGTAAAAAGAACACATGCAATGACACTGGTGGATCCATGTGTGGTCTCTGAAGAGAACACACATTTCAATGACACTAGTGGATCCATATGTGGTATGTGAAAAAAAACACATGGAATGACTCCAGTTGTTGCTAGTAAAAAGAACACATGCAATGACACTGGTGGATCCATTTGTGGTGTCTGAAGAGAACACACATGCAATGACTCTGGTTGTTGTTTGTAAAAAGAACACACATGCAATGGCACTGGTGGATGCACGTGTGGTCTCTGAAGAGAACACACAATTCAATGACACTGGTGGATCCATATGTGGTATGTGAAAAGAACACACATGCAACGACTCTAGTTGTTGTTAGTAAAAATAACACACATGCAATGACACTGGTGGATCCATGTGTGGTCTCTGAATAGAACACACATGCAATGATACTGGTGGATCCATGTGTGGTATGTGAAAAGAACACACATGCAATGACTCTGGTTGTTGTTTGTAAAAAGAGCACACATGCAATGACACTGGTAGATCCATGTGTGGTCTCTGAAGAGAACAGACATTTCAATGACACTGGTGGATCCATATGTGGTATGTGAAAAGAATAGTCATGAAATGACTCTAGTTGTTGTTAGTAAAAAGAGCACACATTGAATGACACTGGTGGATCCATGTGTGGTCTCTGAAGAGAACACACGTGCAATGACTCTAGCTGTTGTTAATGAGAAGAACACACATTTCAATGAAACTAGTGCATCCATATGTGGTATGTGAAAAGAATAGTCATGAAATGACTCCATCTGTTGTTAGTAAAAAGAACACACATGCAATGACACTGTTGGATCCATGTGTGGTCTCTGAAAAGAACACACATGCAATGACACTGGTGGATCCATATGTGGTATGTGAAAAGAACACACATGCAATGACTCTAGTTGTTGTTAGTAAATAGAACACACATGCAATGACTCTAGTTGTTGTTAGTAAAAAGAACACACATGCAATGACACTGGTTGATCCATGTGTGGTCTCTGAAGAGAACACACATGCAATGACACTGGTGGATCCATATGTGGTATGTGAAAAGAACACACATGCAATGACTCCAGCTGTTGTTAGTAAAAAGAACAGACATGCAATGACACTGGTGGATCCATATGTGGTATGTGAAAAGAATAGTCATGAAATGACTCCAGTTGTTGTTAGTAAAAATAACACACATGAAATGACACTTGTGGATCCATGTGTGGTCTCTAAAGAGAACACACATGCAATGACACTTGTGGATCCATGTGTGGTCTCTAAAGAGAACACACATGCAATGACACTGGTGGATCCATATGTGGTATGTGAAAAGAACACACATGCAATGACTCCAGTTGTTGTTAGTAAAAGAACACATGGAATGACACTGGTGGATCCATGTGTGGTCTCTGCAGATAACACACATTTAAATGTCACTGGTGGATCCATATGTGGTATGTGAAAAGAAGACACATGCAATGACTCCAGTTGTTGTTAGTAAAAAGAACACACATGCAATGACACTGGTGGATCCATGTGTGGTATTTGAAGAGAACACACATGCAATGACTCTAGCAGTGGTTAATGAGAAGAACACACATTTCAATGACACTGGTGGATCCATATGTGGTCTGTGAAAAGAATAGTCATGAAATGACTCCAATTTTTGTTAGTAAAAAGAACACACATGCAATGACACTGGTGGATCCATGTGTGGTATTTGAAGAGAAAACACATGCAATGACACTGGTGGATCCATATGTGGTATGTGAAAAGAACACACATGCGATGACTCCAGTTGTTGTTAGTAAAAAGAACACACTTGCAATGACAGGATACATGTGTGGTCTCTAAAGAGAACACACATGCAATGCCACTTGTGGATCCATATGTGGTATGTGAAAAGACCACACATGCAATGACTCCAGTTGTTGTTAGTAAAAAGAACACAGCGGCAAAGGCACTGGTGGATCCATATGTGGTATGTGAAAAGAATAGTCCTGAAATGACTCCAGTTGTTGTTAGTAAAAACAACACACATGCAATGACACTGGTGGATCCATGTGTGGTCTCTGAAGAGAACACGCATGCAATGACACTGGTGGATCCATATGTGGTATGTGAAAAGAACACACATGCAATGACTCCAGTTGTTGTTAGTAAAAAGAACACATGCAATGACACTGGTGGATCCATGTGTGGTCTCTGAAGATAACACACATTTAAATGACACTGGTGGATCCATATGTGGTATGTGAAAAGAAGACACATGCAATGACTCTAGTTGTTGTTAGTAAAAAGAACACACATGCAATGACACTGGTGGATCCATGTGTGGTATCTGAAGAGAACACACATGCAATGACACTGGTGGATCCATATGTGGTATGTGAAAAGAACACACATGCAATGACACTGGTAGATCCATATGTGGTATGTGAAAAGAACACACATGCAATCACTCTAGTTGTTATTAGTAAAAAGAACACACATGCAATGACAGGATCCATGTGTGGTCTCTGAAGAGAACGCACATGCAATGCCACTGGTGGATCCATATGTGGTATGTGAAAAGAACACACATGCAATGACTCCAGTTGTTGTTAGTAAAAAGAACACATGCAATGACACTGGTGGGTCCATGTGTGGTCTCTGAAGAGAACACACATTTCATTACACTAGTGGATCCATATGTGGTATGTGAAAAAACACACATGGAATGACTCCAGTTGTTGTTAGTAAAAAGAATACACATGCAATGACACTGGTGGATCCATGTGTGCTCTCTAAAGAGAATAGACATTTCAGTGACACTGGTGGATCCATATGTGGTATGTGAAAAGAATAGTCATGAAATGACTCTAGTTGTTGTTAGTAAAAAGAGCACACATGGAATGACACTTGTGGATCCATGTGTGGTCTCTGAAGAGAACACACGTGCAATGACTCTAGCTATTGTTAATGAGAAGAACACACATTTCAATGAAACTAGTGGATCCATATGTGGTATGTGAAAAGAATAGTCATGAAATGACTCAAGTTGTTGTTAGTAAAAAGAACACACATGCAATGACACTGTTGGATCCATGTGTGGTCTCTGAAGAGAACACACTTGCAATGACACTGGTTGATCCATATGTGGTATGTGAAAAGAACACACATGCAATGACTCTAGTTGTTGTTAGTAAAAAGAACACACATACAATGACACTGATGGATCCATGTGTGGTATCTGAAGAGAACACACATGCAATGACACTGGTGGATCCATATGTGGTATGTGAAAAGAACACTCATGCAATGACTCCAGCTGTTGTTAGTAAAAAGAACACAGATGCAATGACACTGGTGGATCCATATGTGGTATGTGAAAAGAATAGTGATGAAATGACTCCAGTTGTTGTTAGTAAAAATAACACACATGCAATGACACTTGTGGATCCATGTGTGGTCTCTGAAGAGAACACACATGCAATGACACTGGTGGATCCATATGTGGTATGTGAAAACAACACACATGCAATGACTCCAGTTGTTGTTAGTAAAAGAACACATGGAATGACACTGGTGGATCCATGTGTGGTCTCTTAAGATAACACACATTTAAATGACACTGGTGGATCCATATGTGGTATGTGAAAAGAAGACACATGCAATGACTCCAGTTGTTGTTAGTAAAAAGAACACACATGCAATGACACTGGTGGATCCATGTGTGGTATCTGAAGAGAACACACATGCAATGACACTGGTGGATCCATATGTGGTATGTGAAAAGAACACACATGCAATGACACTGGTGGATCCATATGTGGTATGTGAAAAGAACACACATGCAATCACTCCAGTTGTTGTTAGTAAAAAGAACACACATGCAATGACAGGATCCATGTGTGGTCTCTGAAGAGAACGCACATGCAATGCCACTGGTGGATCCATATGTGGTATGTGAAAAGAACACACATGCAATGACTCCAGTTGTTCTTAGTAAAAAGAACACATGCAATGACACTGGTGGATCCATGTGTGGTCTCTGAAGAGAACACACATTTCAATTACACTAGTGGATCCATATGTGGTATGTGAAAAAACACACATGGAATGACTCCAGTTGTTGTTAGTAAAAATAATACACATGCAATGACACTGGTGGATCCATGTGTGCTCTCTAAAGAGAATAGACATTTCAGTGACACTGGTGGATCCATATGTGGTATGTGAAAAGAATAGTCATGAAATGACTCTAGTTGTTGTTAGTAAAAAGAGCACACATGGAATGACACTTGTGGATCCATGTGTGGTCTCTGAAGAGAACACACGTGCAATGACTCTAGCTATTGTTAATGAGAAGAACACACATTTCAATGAAACTAGTGGATCCATATGTGGTATGTGAAAAGAATAGTCATGAAATGACTCAAGTTGTTGTTAGTAAAAAGAACACACATGCAATGACACTGTTGGATCCATGTGTGGTCTCAGAAGAGAACACACATGCAATGACACTGGTGGATCCATATGTGGTATGTGAAAAGAACACACATGCAATGACTCTAGTTGTTGTTAGTAAAAAGAACACACATACAATGACACTGGTGGATCCATGTGTGGTATCTGAAGAGAACACACATTCAATGACACTGGTGGATCCATATGTGGTATGTGAAAAGAACACACATGCAATGACTCCAGCTGTTGTTAGTAAAAAGAACACACATGCAATGACACTGGTGGATCCATATGTGGTATGTGAAAAGAATAGTGATGAAATGACTCCAGTTGTTGTTAGTAAAAATAACACACATGCAATGACACTTGTGGATCCATGTGTGTTCTCTGAAGAGAACACACATGCAATGACACTAGTGGATCCATATGTGGTATGTGAAAACAACACACATGCAATGACTCCAGTTGTTGTTAGTAAAAGAACACATGGAATGACACTGGTGGATCCATGTGTGGTCTCTTAAGATAACACACATTTAAATGACACTGGTGGATCCATATGTGGTATGTGAAAAGAAGACACATGCAATGACTCCAGTTGTTGTTAGTAAAAAGAACACACATGCAATGACACTGGTGGATCCATGTGTGGTATCTGAAGAGAACACACATGCAATGACTCTAGCTGTGGTTAATGAGAAGAACACACATTTCAATGACACTGATGGATCCATATGTGGTATGTGAAAATAATAGTCATGAAATGACTCCAGTTGTTGTTAGTAAAAAGAACACACATGCAATGACACTGGTGGATCCATGTGTGGTCTCTGAAGAGAACACACATGCAATGACACTGGTGGATCCATATGTGGTATGTGAAAAGAACACACATGCAATGACTCCAGCTGTTGTTAGTAAAAAGAACAGACATGCAATGACACTGGTGGATCCATATGTGGTATGTGAAAAGAATAGTCATGAAATGACTCTAGTTGTTGTTAGTAAAAAGAGCACACATTGAATGACACTGGTGGATCCATGTGTGGTCTTTGAAGAGAACACACGTGCAATGACTCTAGCTGTTGTTAATGAGAAGAACACACATTTCAATGAAACTAGTGCATCCATATGTGGTATGTGAAAAGAATAGTCATGAAATGACTCCATCTGTTGTTAGTAAACAGAACACACATGCAATGACACTGTTGGATCCATGTGTGGTCTCTGAAGAGAACACACATGCAATGACACTGGTGGATCCATATGTGGTATGTGGAAAGAACACACATGCAATGACTCTAGTTGTTGTTAGTAAAAAGAACACACATGCAATGACACTGGTGGATCCATGTGTGGTCTCTTAAGAGAACACACATGCAATGACACTGGTGGATCCATGTGTGGTCTCTGAAGAGAACACACATGCAATGACACTGGTGGATCCATATGTGGTATGTGAAAAGAACACACATGCAATGACTCCAGCTGTTGTTAGTAAAAAGAACAGACATGCAATGACACTGGTGGATCCATATGTGGTATGTGAAAAGAATAGTCATGAAATGACTCCAGTTGTTGTTAGTAAAAATAACACACATGCAATGACACTTGTGGATCCATGTGTGGTCTCTGAAGAGAACACACATGCAATGGCACTAGTGGATCCATATGTGGTATGTGAAAAGAACACACCTGCAATGACTCCAGTTGTTGTTAGTAAAAGAACACATGGAATGACACTGGTGTATCCATGTGTGGTCTCTGAAGATAACACACATTTAAATGACACTGGTGGATCCATATGTGTTATGTGAAAAGAAGACACATGCAATGACTCTAGTTGTTGTTAGTAAAAAGAACACACATGCAATGCCACTGGTGGATCCATGTGTGGTATTTGAAGAGAACACACATACAATGACTCTAGCAGTGGTTAATGAGAAGAACACACATTTCAATGACACTGGTGGATCCATATGTGGTCTGTGAAAAGAATAGTCATGAAATAACTCCAGTTGTTGTTAGTAAAAAGAACACACATGCAATGACACTGGTGGATCCATGTGTGGTATCTAAAGAGAAAACACATGCAATGACACTGGTGGATCCATATGTGGTATGTGAAAAGAACACACATGCAATGACTCCAGTTGTTGTTAGTAAAAAGAACACACATGCAATGACAGGATCCATGTGTGGTCTCTGAAGAGAACACACATGCAATGCCACTGGTGGATCCATATGTGGTATGTGAAAAGACCACACATGCAATGACTCCACTTGTTGTTAGTAAAAAGAACACAGCGGCAAAGACACTGGTGGATCCATATGTGGTATGTGAAAAGAATAGTCCTGAAATGACTCCAGTTGTTGTTAGTACAAAGAACACACATGCAATGACACTGGTGGATCCATGTGTGGTCTCTGAAGAGAACACGCATGCAATGACACTGGTGGATCCATATGTGGTATGTGAAAAGAACACACATGCAATGACTCCAGTTGTTGTTAGTAAAAAGAATACATGCAATGACACTAGTGGATCCATGTGTGGTCTCTGAAGCGAACACACATTTCAATGACACTAGTGGATCCATATGTGGTATGTGAAAAAAAAACACATGGAATGACTCTAGTTGTTGTTAGTAAAAAGAATACACATGCAATGACAATGGTGGATCCATGTGTGCTCTCTAAAGAGAATAGATATTTCAGTGACACTGGTGGATCCATATGTGGTATGTGAAAAGAATAGTCATGAAATGACTATAGTTGTTGTTTGTAAAAAGAGCAAACATGGAATGACACTGGTGGATCCATGTGTGGTCTCTGAAGAGAACACACGTGCAATGACTCTAGCTATTGTTAATGAGAAGAACACACATTTCAATGAAACTAGTGGATCCATATGTGGTATGTGAAAAGAATAGTCATGAAATGACTCAAGTTGTTGTTAGTAAAAAGAACACACATGCAATGACACTGTTGGATCCATGTGTGGTCTCTGAAGAGAACACACATGCAATGACACTGGTGGATCCATATGTGGTATGTGAAAAGAACACACATGCAATGACTCCAGTTGTTGTTAGTAAAAAGAACACACATGCAATGACACTGGTGGATCCATATGTGGTATGTGAAAATAATAGTCCTGAAATGACTCCAATTGTTGTTAGTAAAAAGAACGCACATGCAATAACACTGGTGGATCCATGTGTGGTCTCTAGAGAACACACATGCAATGACACTGGTGGATCCATATGTGGTATGTGAAAAGAACACACATGTAATGACTCCAGTTGTTGTTAGTAAAAAGAACACATCCAATGACACTGGTGGATCCATGTGTGTTCTCTGAAGAAAACACACATTTCAATGACACTAGTGGATCCATATGTGGTATGTGAAAAAAAACACATGCAATGACTCCAGTTGTTGTTAGTAAAAAGAACACACATGAAATGACACTGGTGGATCCATGTGTGGTCTCTGAAGAGAACACACATGCAATGACACTGGTGGATCCATATGTGGTATGTGAAAAGAACACACATGCAATGACTCTAGTTGTTGTTAGTAAAAAGAACACACATGCAATGACACTGGTGGATCCATGTGTGGTCTGTTAAGAGAACACACATGCAATGACACTGGTGGATCCATATGTGGTATGTGAAAAGAACACACATGCAATGACTCTAGTTGTTGTTAGTAAAAAGAACACACATACAATGACACTGGTGGATCCATGTGTGGTCTCTGAAGAGAACACACATTTCAATGACACTGGTGGATCCATATGTGGTATGTGAAAAGAACACACATGCAATGACACCAGTTGTTGTGAGTAAAAAGAACACACATGCAATGACACTGGTGGATCCGTATGTGGTATGTGAAAAGAACACACATGCAATGACTCCAGTTGTTGTTAGTAAAAACAACACACATGCAATGACACTGGTGGATCCATGTGTGGTCTCTGAAGAGAACACACATGCAATGACACTGGTGGATCCATATGTGGTATGTGAAAAGAACACACATACAATGACTCTAGTTGTTGTTAGTAAAAAGAACACACATGCAATGACACTGGTGGATCCATGTGTGGTCTCTGAAGAGAACACACATTTCAATGACACTGGTGGATCCATATGTCGTATGTGAAAAGAACACACATGCAATAAGTCCAGTTGTTGTTAGTAAAAAGAACACAATTGCAATGACACTGATGGATCCATGTGTGGTCTCTGAAGAGAACACACATTTCAATGACGTTGGTGGATCCATATGTGGTATGTGAAAACAACACACATGCAATGACTCCAATTGTTGTTAGTAAAAAGAACACACATGCAATGACAGGATCCATGTGTGGTCTCTGAAGAGAACGCACATGCAATGCCACTGGTGGATCCATATGTGGTATGTGAAAAGAACACACATGCAATGACTCCAGTTGTTCTTAGTAAAAAGAACACATGCAATGACACTGGTGGATCCATGTGTGGTCTCTGAAGAGAACACACATTTCAATTACACTAGTGGATCCATATGTGGTATGTGAAAAAACACACATGGAATGACTCCAGTTGTTGTTAGTAAAAATAATACACATGCAATGACACTGGTGGATCCATGTGTGCTCTCTAAAGAGAATAGACATTTCAGTGACACTGGTGGATCCATATGTGGTATGTGAAAAGAATAGTCATGAAATGACTCTAGTTGTTGTTAGTAAAAAGAGCACACATGGAATGACACTTGTGGATCCATGTGTGGTCTCTGAAGAGAACACACGTGCAATGACTCTAGCTATTGTTAATGAGAAGAACACACATTTCAATGAAACTAGTGGATCCATATGTGGTATGTGAAAAGAATAGTCATGAAATGACTCAAGTTGTTGTTAGTAAAAAGAACACACATGCAATGACACTGTTGGATCCATGTGTGGTCTCAGAAGAGAACACACATGCAATGACACTGGTGGATCCATATGTGGTATGTGAAAAGAACACACATGCAATGACTCTAGTTGTTGTTAGTAAAAAGAACACACATACAATGACACTGGTGGATCCATGTGTGGTATCTGAAGAGAACACACATTCAATGACACTGGTGGATCCATATGTGGTATGTGAAAAGAACACACATGCAATGACTCCAGCTGTTGTTAGTAAAAAGAACACACATGCAATGACACTGGTGGATCCATATGTGGTATGTGAAAAGAATAGTGATGAAATGACTCCAGTTGTTGTTAGTAAAAATAACACACATGCAATGACACTTGTGGATCCATGTGTGTTCTCTGAAGAGAACACACATGCAATGACACTGGTGGATCCATATGTGGTATGTGAAAACAACACACATGCAATGACTCCAGTTGTTGTTAGTAAAAGAACACATGGAATGACACTGGTGGATCCATGTGTGGTCTCTTAAGATAACACACATTTAAATGACACTGGTGGATCCATATGTGGTATGTGAAAAGAAGACACATGCAATGACTCCAGTTGTTGTTAGTAAAAAGAACACACATGCAATGACACTGGTGGATCCATGTGTGGTATCTGAAGAGAACACACATGCAATGACTCTAGCTGTGGTTAATGAGAAGAACACACATTTCAATGACACTGATGGATCCATATGTGGTATGTGAAAATAATAGTCATGAAATGACTCCAGTTGTTGTTAGTAAAAAGAACACACATGCAATGACACTGGTGGATCCATGTGTGGTCTCTGAAGAGAACACACATGCAATGACACTGGTGGATCCATATGTGGTATGTGAAAAGAACACACATGCAATGACTCCAGCTGTTGTTAGTAAAAAGAACAGACATGCAATGACACTGGTGGATCCATATGTGGTATGTGAAAAGAATAGTCATGAAATGACTCTAGTTGTTGTTAGTAAAAAGAGCACACATTGAATGACACTGGTGGATCCATGTGTGGTCTTTGAAGAGAACACACGTGCAATGACTCTAGCTGTTGTTAATGAGAAGAACACACATTTCAATGAAACTAGTGCATCCATATGTGGTATGTGAAAAGAATAGTCATGAAATGACTCCATCTGTTGTTAGTAAACAGAACACACATGCAATGACACTGTTGGATCCATGTGTGGTCTCTGAAGAGAACACACATGCAATGACACTGGTGGATCCATATGTGGTATGTGGAAAGAACACACATGCAATGACTCTAGTTGTTGTTAGTAAAAAGAACACACATGCAATGACACTGGTGGATCCATGTGTGGTCTCTTAAGAGAACACACATGCAATGACACTGGTGGATCCATGTGTGGTCTCTGAAGAGAACACACATGCAATGACACTGGTGGATCCATATGTGGTATGTGAAAAGAACACACATGCAATGACTCCAGCTGTTGTTAGTAAAAAGAACAGACATGCAATGACACTGGTGGATCCATATGTGGTATGTGAAAAGAATAGTCATGAAATGACTCCAGTTGTTGTTAGTAAAAATAACACACATGCAATGACACTTGTGGATCCATGTGTGGTCTCTGAAGAGAACACACATGCAATGGCACTGGTGGATCCATATGTGGTATGTGAAAAGAACACACCTGCAATGACTCCAGTTGTTGTTAGTAAAAGAACACATGGAATGACACTGGTGTATCCATGTGTGGTCTCTGAAGATAACACACATTTAAATGACACTGGTGGATCCATATGTGTTATGTGAAAAGAAGACACATGCAATGACTCCAGTTGTTGTTAGTAAAAAGAACACACATGCAATGACACTGGTGGATCCATGTGTGGTATCTAAAGAGAAAACACATGCAATGACACTGGTGGATCCATATGTGGTATGTGAAAAGAACACACATGCAATGACTCCAGTTGTTGTTAGTAAAAAGAACACACATGCAATGACAGGATCCATGTGTGGTCTCTGAAGAGAACACACATGCAATGCCACTGGTGGATCCATATGTGGTATGTGAAAAGACCACACATGCAATGACTCCACTTGTTGTTAGTAAAAAGAACACAGCGGCAAAGACACTGGTGGATCCATATGTGGTATGTGAAAAGAATAGTCCTGAAATGACTCCAGTTGTTGTTAGTAAAAAGAACACACATGCAATGACACTGGTGGATCCATGTGTGGTCTCTGAAGAGAACACGCATGCAATGACACTGGTGGATCCATATGTGGTATGTGAAAAGAACACACATGCAATGACTCCAGTTGTTGTTAGTAAAAAGAATACATGCAATGACACTGGTGGATCCATGTGTGGTCTCTGAAGCGAACACACATTTCAATGACACTAGTGGATCCATATGTGGTATGTGAAAAAAAAACACATGGAATGACTCTAGTTGTTGTTAGTAAAAAGAATACACATGCAATGACAATGGTGGATCCATGTGTGCTCTCTAAAGAGAATAGATATTTCAGTGACACTGGTGGATCCATATGTGGTATGTGAAAAGAATAGTCATGAAATGACTATAGTTGTTGTTTGTAAAAAGAGCAAACATGGAATGACACTGGTGGATCCATGTGTGGTCTCTGAAGAGAACACACGTGCAATGACTCTAGCTATTGTTAATGAGAAGAACACACATTTCAATGAAACTAGTGGATCCATATGTGGTATGTGAAAAGAATAGTCATGAAATGACTCAAGTTGTTGTTAGTAAAAAGAACACACATGCAATGACACTGTTGGATCCATGTGTGGTCTCTGAAGAGAACACACATGCAATGACACTGGTGGATCCATATGTGGTATGTGAAAAGAACACACATGCAATGACTCCAGTTGTTGTTAGTAAAAAGAACACACATGCAATGACACTGGTGGATCCATATGTGGTATGTGAAAATAATAGTCCTGAAATGACTCCAATTGTTGTTAGTAAAAAGAACGCACATGCAATAACACTGGTGGATCCATGTGTGGTCTCTAGAGAACACGCATGCAATGACACTGGTGGATCCATATGTGGTATGTGAAAAGAACACACATGTAATGACTCCAGTTGTTGTTAGTAAAAAGAACACATCCAATGACACTGGTGGATCCATGTGTGTTCTCTGAAGAAAACACACATTTCAATGACACTAGTGGATCCATATGTGGTATGTGAAAAAAAACACATGCAATGACTCCAGTTGTTGTTAGTAAAAAGAACACACATGAAATGACACTGGTGGATCCATGTGTGGTCTCTGAAGAGAACACACATGCAATGACACTGGTGGATCCATATGTGGTATGTGAAAAGAACACACATGCAATGACTCTAGTTGTTGTTAGTAAAAAGAACACACATGCAATGACACTGGTGGATCCATGTGTGGTCTGTTAAGAGAACACACATGCAATGACACTGGTGGATCCATATGTGGTATGTGAAAAGAACACACATGCAATGACTCTAGTTGTTGTTAGTAAAAAGAACACACATACAATGACACTGGTGGATCCATGTGTGGTCTCTGAAGAGAACACACATTTCAATGACACTGGTGGATCCATATGTGGTATGTGAAAAGAACACACATGCAATGACACCAGTTGTTGTGAGTAAAAAGAACACACATGCAATGACACTGGTGGATCCGTATGTGGTATGTGAAAAGAACACACATGCAATGACTCCAGTTGTTGTTAGTAAAAACAACACACATGCAATGACACTGGTGGATCCATGTGTGGTCTCTGAAGAGAACACACATGCAATGACACTGGTGGATCCATATGTGGTATGTGAAAAGAACACACATGCAATGACTCTAGTTGTTGTTAGTAAAAAGAACACACATGCAATGACACTGGTGGATCCATGTGTGGTCTCTGAAGAGAACACACATTTCAATGACACTGGTGGATCCATATGTCGTATGTGAAAAGAACACACATGCAATAAGTCCAGTTGTTGTTAGTAAAAAGAACACAATTGCAATGACACTGATGGATCCATGTGTGGTCTCTGAAGAGAACACACATTTCAATGACGTTGGTGGATCCATATGTGGTATGTGAAAACAACACACATGCAATGACTCCAATTGTTGTTAGTAAAAAGAACACACATGCAATGACACTAGTGGATCCATGTGTGGTCTCTGAAGAGAACACACATGCAATGACTCTGGCTGTTGTTAGTAAAAAGAACACACATGCAATGACACTGGTGGATCCATGTGGGGTCTCTGAGTAGAACACACATGCAATGACACTTGTGGATCCATATGTGGTATGTGAAAAGAACACACATGCAATGACTCTGGTTGTTGTTAGTAAAAAGAGCACACATGCAATTACACTGGTGGATCCATGTGTGGTCTCTTAAGAGAACAGACATTTCAATGACACTGGTGGATCCATATGTGGTATGTGAAAAGAATAGTCATGAAATGACTCCAGTTGCTGTTAGTAAAAAGAGCACACATGCAATGACGCTAGTGGATCCATGTGTGGTCCCTAAAGAGAACACGCATGCAATGACTCTAGCTGTGGTTAATGAGAAGAACGCACATTTCAATGACACTAGTGGATCCATATGTTGTGTGTGAAAAGACTAATCATGAAATGACGCCAGTTGTTGTTAGTAAAAAGAACACACATGCAATGACACTGGTGGATCCATGTGTCGCCTCTGAAGAGAACACACATGCAATGACACTGGTGGATCTATATGTGGTATGTGAAAAGAACACACATGCAATGACTCTAGTTGTTGTTAGTAAAAAGAACACACATGCAATGACATTGGTGGATCCATGTGTGGCCTCTGAAGAGAACACACATGCAATGACTCTAGCTGTGGTTAATGAGCAGAACACACATTTCAATGACACTAGTGGATCCATATGTGGTATGTGAAAAGAATAGTCATGAAATGACTCCAGTTGTTGTTAGTAAAAAGAACACACATGCAATGACACAGGTGGATCGATGTGTGGTCTCTGAAGAGAACACACATGCAATGACACTGGTGGATCCATATGTGGTATGTGAAAAAAAACACATGCAATGACTCTAGTTGTTGTGAGTAAAAAGATCACACATGCAATGACACTGGTGGATCCATATGTGGTATGTGAAAAGAATAGTCATGAAATGACTCTAGTAATTGTTAGTAAAAATAACACACATGCAATGACACTGGTGGATCCATATGTGTTATGTGAAAAGAACACACATGCAATGACTCCAGCTGTTGTTAGTAAAAAGAACACACATGCAATGACACCGGTGGATCCATATGTGGTATGTGAAAAGAATAGTGATGAAATGACTCCAGTTATTGTTAGTAAAAAGAACACACATGCAATGACACTGGTGGATCCATGTGTGGTATCTGAAGAGAACACACATGCAATGACTCTAGCTGTGGTTAATGAGAAGAACACACATTTCAATGACACTGATGGATCCATATGTGGTATGTGAAAATAATAGTCATGAAATGACTCCAGTTGTTGTTAGTAAAAAGAACACACATGCAATGACACTGGTGGATCCATGTGTGGTATCTGAAAAGAACACACATGCAATGACACTGGTGGATCCATATGTGGTATGTGAAAAGAACACACATGCAATCACTCCAGTTGTTGTTAGTAAAAAGAACACACATGCAATGACGGGATCCATGTGTGGTCTCTGAAGAGAACGCACATGCGATGCCACTGGTGGATCCATATGTGGTATGTGAAAAGAACACACATGCAATGACTCCAGTTGTTGTTAGTAAAAAGAACACATGCAATGACACTGGTGGATCGATGTGTGGTCTCTGAAGAGAACACACATTTCAATGACACTAGTGGATCCATATGTGGTATGTGAAAAAAAACACATGGAATGACTCTAGTTGTTGTTAGTAAAAAGAATACACATGCAATGACACTGGTGGATCCATGTGTGCTCTCTAAAGAGAATAGACATTTCAGTGACACTGGTGGATCCATATGTGGTATGTGAAAAGAATAGTCATGAAATGACTATAGTTGTTGTTAGTAAAAAGAGCACACATGGAATGACACTGGTGGATCCATGTGTGGTCTCTGAAGAGAACACACGTGCAATGACTCTAGCTATTGTTAATGAGAAGAACACACATTTCAATGAAACTAGTGGATCCATATGTGGTATGTGAAAAGAATAGTCATGAAATGACTCAAGTTGTTGTTAGTAAAAAGAACACACATGCAATGACACTGTTGGATCCATGTGTGGTCTCTGAAGAGAACACACATGCAATGACACTGGTGGATCCATATGTGGTATGTGAAAAGAACACACATGCAATGACTCTAGTTGTTGTTAGTAAAAAGAACACACATACAATGACACTGGTGGATCCATGTGTGGTATCTGAAGAGAACACACATGCAATGACACTAGTGGATCCATATGTGGTATGTGAAAAGAACACACATGCAATGACTACAGTTGTTGTTAGTAAAAAGAACACATGCAATGACACTGGTGGATCCATGTGTGGTCTCTGAAGAGAACACACATTTCAATGACAATGGTGGATCCATATGTGGTATCTGAAAAGAACACGCATGCAATGACTCTAGTTGTTGTTAGTAAAAAGAACACAAATGCAATCACACTGGTGGATCCATGTGTGGTCTCTGAAGAGAACACACATGCAATGACACTGGTGGATCCATATGTGGTCTGTGAAAAGAACACACGTGCAACGACTCCAGTTGTTGTTAGTAAAAAGAACACACATGCAATGACACTGGTGGATCCATGTGTGGTCTCTGAAGAGAACACACATGCAATGACACTGGTGGATCCATATGTGGTATGTGAAAAGAACACACATGCATGACTCCAGTTGTTGTTAGTAAAAGAACACATGGAATGACACTGGTGGATCCATGTGTGGTCTCTGAAGATAACACACATTTAAATGACACTGGTGGATCCATATGTGGTATGTGAAAAGAAGACACATGCAATGACTCTAGTTGTTGTTAGTAAAAAGAACAGACATGCAATGACACTGGTGGATCCATATGTGGTATGTGAAAAGAATAGTCATGAAATGACTCTAGTTGTTGTTAGTAAAAAGAGCACACATTGAATGACACTGGTGGATCCATGTGTGGTCTCTGAAGAGAACACACGTGCAATGACTCTAGCTGTTGTTAATGAGAAGAACACACATTTCAATGAAACTAGTGCATCCATATGTGGTATGTGAAAAGAATAGTCATGAAATGACTCCATCTGTTGTTAGTAAAAAGAACACACATGCAATGACACTATTGGATCCATGTGTGGTCTCTGAAGAGAACACACATGCAATGACACAGGTGGATCCATATGTGGTATGTGAAAAGAACACACATGCAATGACTCCAGTTGTTGTTAGTAAAAAGAACACACATGCAATGACACTGGTGGATCCATGTGTGGTCTCTAAAGAGAACACACATGCAATGACACTGGTGGATCCATATGTGGTATGTGAAAAGAACACACATGCAATGACTCCAGCTGTTGTTAGTAAAAAGAACAGACATGCAATGACACTGGTGGATCCATATGTGGTATGTGAAAAGAATAGTCATGAAATGACTCCAGTTGTTGTTAGTAAAAATAACACACATGCAATGACACTTGTGGATCCATGTGTGGTCTCTGAAGAGAACACACATGCAATGACACTGGTGGATCCATATGTGGTATGTGAAAAGAACACACATGCAATGACTCCAGTTGTTGTTAGTAAAAGAACACATGGAATGACACTGGTGGATCCATGTGTGGTCTCTGAAGATAACACACATTTAAATGACACTGGTGGATCCATATGTGGTATGTGAAAAGAAGACACATGCAATGACTCTAGTTGTTGTTAGTAAAAAGAACACACATGCAATGACACTGGTGGATCCATGTGTGGTATTTGAAGAGAACACACATGCAATGACTCTAGCAGTGGTTAATGAGAACAACACACATTTCAATGACACTGGTGGATCCATATGTGGTCTGTGAAAAGAATAGTCATGAAATGACTCCAGTTGTTGTTAGTAAAAAGAACACACATGCAATGACACTGGTGGATCCATGTGTGGTATCTGAAGAGAAAACACATGCAATGACACTGGTGGATCCATATGTGGTATGTGAAAATAACACACATGCAATGACTCCAGTTGTTGTTAGTAAAAAGAACACACATGCAATGACAGGATCCATGTGTGGTCTCTGAAGAGAACACACATGCAATGCCACTGGTGGATCCATATGTGGTATGTGAAAAGACCACACATGCAATGACTCCAGTTGTTGTTAGTAAAAAGAACACAGCGGCAAAGACACTGGTGGATCCATATGTGGTATGTGAAAAGAATAGTCCTGAAATGACTCCAGTTGTTGTTAGTAAAAAGAACACACATGCAATGACACTGGTGGATCCATGTGTGGTCTCTGAAGAGAACACGCATGCAATGACACTGGTGGATCCATATGTGGTATGTGAAAAGAACACACATGCAATGACTCCAGTTGTTGTTAGTAAAAAGAATACATGCAATGACACTGGTGGATCCATGTGTGGTCTCTGAAGAGAACACACATTTCAATGACACTAGTGGATCCATATGTGGTATGTGAAAAAAAACACATGGAATGACTCCAGTTGTTGTTAGTAAAAAGAATACACATGCAATGACACTGGTGGATCCATGTGTGCTCTCTAAAGAGAATAGACATTTCAGTGACACTGGTGGATCCATATGTGGTATGTGAAAAGAATAGTCATGAAATGACTATAGTTGTTGTTAGTAAAAAAGAGCACACATGGAATGACACTGGTGGATCCATGTGTGGTCTCTGAAGAGAACACACGTGCAATGACTCTAGCTATTGTTAATGAGAAGAACACACATTTCAATGAAACTAGTGGATCCATATGTGGTATGTGAAAAGAATAGTCATGAAATGACTCAAGTTGTTGTTAGTAAAAAGAACACACATGCAATGACACTGTTGGATCCATGTGTGGTCTCTGAAGAGAAAACACATGCAATGACACTGGTGGATCCATATGTGGTATGTGAAAAGAACACACATGCAATGACTCTAGTTGCTGTTAGTAAAAAGAACACACATACAATGACACTGGTGGATCCATGTGTGGTATCTGAAGAGAACACACATGCAATGACACTGGGGGATCCATATGTGGTATGTGAAAAGAACACACATGCAATGACTACAGTTGTTGTTAGTAAAAAGAACACATGCAATGACACTGGTGGATCCATGTGTGGTCTCTGAAGAGAACACACATTTCAATGACAATGGTGGATCCATATGTGGTATCTGAAAAGAACACGCATGCAATGACTCTAGTTGTTGTTAGTAAAAAGAACACAAATGCAATCACACTGGTGGATCCATGTGTGGTCTCTGAAGAGAACACACATGCAATGACACTGGTGGATCCATATGTGGTCTGTGAAAAGAACACACGTGCAACGACTCCAGTTGTTGTTAGTAAAAAGAACACACATGCAATGACACTGGTGGATCCATGTGTGGTCTCTGAAGAGAACACACATGCAATGACACTGGTGGATCCATATGTGGTATGTGAAAAGAACACACATGCATGACTCCAGTTGTTGTTAGTAAAAGAACACATGGAATGACACTGGTGGATCCATGTGTGGTCTCTGAAGATAACACACATTTAAATGACACTGGTATATCCATATGTGGTATGTGAAAAGAAGACACATGCAATGACTCTAGTTGTTGTTAGTAAAAAGAACAGACATGGAATGACACTGGTGGATCCATATGTGGTATGTGAAAAGAATAGTCATGAAATGACTCTAGTTGTTGTTAGTAAAAAGAGCACACATTGAATGACACTGGTGGATCCATGTGTGGTCTCTGAAGAGAACACACGTGCAATGACTCTAGCTGTTGTTAATGAGAAGAACACACATTTCAATGAAACTAGTGCATCCATATGTGGTATGTGAAAAGAATAGTCATGAAATGACTCCATCTGTTGTTAGTAAAAAGAGCACACATGCAATGACACTATTGGATCCATGTGTGGTCTCTGAAGAGAACACACATGCAACGACACAGGTGGATACATATGTGGTATGTGAAAAGAACACACATGCAATGACTCTAGTTGTTGTTAGTAAAAAGAACACACATGCAATGACACTGGTGGATCCATGTGTGGTCTCTGAAGAGAACACACATGCAATGACACTGGTGGATCCATATGTGGTATGTGAAAAGAACACACATGCAATGACTCCAGCTGTTGTTAGTAAAAAGAACAGACATGCAATGACACTGGTGGATCCATATGTGGTATGTGAAAAGAATAGTCATGAAATGACTCCAGTTGTTGTTAGTAAAAATAACACACATGCAATGACACTTGTGGATCCATGTGTGGTCTCTGAAGAGAACACACATGCAATGACACTGGTGGATCCATATGTGGTATGTGAAAAGAACACACATGCAATGACTCCAGCTGTTGTTAGTAAAAGAACACATGGAATGACACTGGTGGATCCATGTGTGGTCTCTGAAGATAACACACATTTAAATGACACTGGTGGATCCATATGTGGTATGTGAAAAGAAGACACATGCAATGACTCTAGTTGTTGTTAGTAAAAAGAACACACATGCAATGACACTGGTGGATCCATGTGTGGTATTTGAAGAGAACACACATGCAATGACTCTAGCAGTGGTTAATGAGAAGAACACACATTTCAATGACACTGGTGGATCCATATGTGGTCTGTGAAAAGAATAGTCATGAAATGACTCCAGTTGTTGTTAGTAAAAAGAACACACATGCAATGACACTGGTGGATCCATGTGTGGTATCTGAAGAGAAAACACATGCAATGACACTGGTGGATCCATATGTGGTATGTGAAAAGAACACACATGCAATGACTCCAGTTGTTGTTAGTAAAAAGAACACACATGCAATGACAGGATCCATGTGTGGTCTCTGAAGAGAACACACATGCAATGCCACTGGTGGATCCATATGTGGTATGTGAAAAGACCACACATGCAATGACTCCAGTTGTTGTTAGTAAAAAGAACACAGCGGCAAAGACACTGGTGGATCCATATGTGGTATGTGAAAAGAATAGTCCTGAAATGACTCCAGTTGTTGTTAGTAAAAAGAACACACATGCAATGACACTGGTGGATCCATTTGTGGTCTCTGAAGAGAACACGCATGCAATGACACTGGTGGATCCATATGTGGTATGTGAAAAGAAAACACATGCAATGACTCCAGTTGTTGTTAGTAAAAAGAATACATGCAATGACACTGGTGGATCCATGTGTGGTCTCTGAAGAGAACACACATTTCAATGACACTAGTGGATCCATATGTGGTATGTGAAAAAAAACACATGGAATGACTCCAGTTGTTGTTAGTAAAAAGAATACACATGCAATGACACTGGTGGATCCATGTGTGCTCTCTAAAGAGAATAGACATTTCAGTGACACTGGTGGATCCATATGTGGTATGTGAAAAGAATAGTCATGAAATGACTATAGTTGTTGTTAGTAAAAAAGAGCACACATGGAATGACACTGGTGGATCCATGTGTGGTCTCTGAAGAGAACACACGTGCAATGACTCTAGCTATTGTTAATGAGAAGAACACACATTTCAATGAAACTAGTGGATCCATATGTGGTATGTGAAAAGAATAGTCATGAAATGACTCAAGTTGTTGTTAGTAAAAAGAACACACATGCAATGACACTGTTGGATCCATGTGTGGTCTCTGAAGAGAACACACATGCAATGACACTGGTGGATCCATATGTGGTATGTGAAAAGAACACACATGCAATGACTCTAGTTGCTGTTAGTAAAAAGAACACACATACAATGACACTGGTGGATCCATGTGTGGTATCTGAAGAGAACACACATGCAATGACACTGGGGGATCCATATGTGGTATGTGAAAAGAACACACATGCAATGACTACAGTTGTTGTTAGTAAAAAGAACACATGCAATGACACTGGTGGATCCATGTGTGGTCTCTGAAGAGAACACACATTTCAATGACAATGGTGGATCCATATGTGGTATCTGAAAAGAACACGCATGCAATGACTCTAGTTGTTGTTAGTAAAAAGAACACAAATGCAATCACACTGGTGGATCCATGTGTGGTCTCTGAAGAGAACACACATGCAATGACACTGGTGGATCCATATGTGGTCTGTGAAAAGAACACACGTGCAATGACTCCAGTTGTTGTTAGTAAAAAGAACACACATGCAATGACACTGGTGGATCCATGTGTGGTCTCTGAAGAGAACACACATGCAATGACACTGGTGGATCCATATGTGGTATGTGAAAAGAACACACATGCATGACTCCAGTTGTTGTTAGTAAAAGAACACATGGAATGACACTGGTGGATCCATGTGTGGTCTCTGAAGATAACACACATTTAAATGACACTGGTGGATCGATATGTGGTATGTGAAAAGAAGACACATGCAATGACTCTAGTTGTTGTTAGTAGAAAGAACAGACATGCAATGACACTGGTGGATCCATATGTGGTATGTGGAAAGAATAGTCATGAAATGACTCTAGTTGTTGTTAGTAAAAAGAGCACACATTGAATGACACTGGTGGATCCATGTGTGGTCTCTGAAGAGAACACACGTGCAATGACTCTAGCTGTTGTTAATGAGAAGAACACACATTTCAATGAAACTAGTGCATCCATATGTGGTATGTGAAAAGAATAGTCATGAAATGACTCCATCTGTTGTTAGTAAAAAGAACACACATGCAATGACACTGTTCGATCCATGTGTGGTCTCTGAAGAGAACACACATGCAATGACACTGGTGGATCCATATGTGGTATGTGAAAAGAACACACATGCAATGACTCCAGTTGTTGTTAGTAAAAAGAACACACATGCAATGACACTGGTGGATCCATGTGTGGTCTCTGAAGAGAACACACATGCAATGACACTGGTGGATCCATATGTGGTATGTGAAAAGAACACACATGCAATGACTCCAGCTGTTGTTAGTAAAAAGAACACACATGCAATGACACTCGTGGATCCATATGTGGTATGTGAAAAGAATAGTCATGAAATGACTCCAGTTGTTGTTAGTAAAAATAACACACATGCAATGACACTGGTGGATCCATGTGTGGTCTCTGAAGAGAACACACATGCAATGACACTGGTGGATCCATATGTGGTATGTGAAAAGAACACACATGCATGACTCCAGTTGTTGTTAGTAAAAGAACACATGGAATGACACTGGTGGATCCATGTGTGGTCTCTGAAGATAACACACATTTAAATGACACTGGTGGATCCATATGTGGTATGTGAAAAGAAGACACATGCAATGACTCTAGTTGTTGTTAGTAAAAAGAACAGACATGCAATGACACTGGTGGATCCATATGTGGTATGTGGAAAGAATAGTCATGAAATGACTCTAGTTGTTGTTAGTAAAAAGAGCACACATTGAATGACACTGGTGGATCCATGTGTGGTCTCTGAAGAGAACACACGTGCAATGACTCTAGCTGTTGTTAATGAGAAGAACACACATTTCAATGAAACTAGTGCATCCATATGTGGTATGTGAAAAGAATAGTCATGAAATGACTCCATCTGTTGTTAGTAAAAAGAACACACATGCAATGACACTGTTCGATCCATGTGTGGTCTCTGAAGAGAACACACATGCAATGACACTGGTGGATCCATATGTGGTATGTGAAAAGAACACACATGCAATGACTCCAGTTGTTGTTAGTAAAAAGAACACACATGCAATGACACTGGTGGATCCATGTGTGGTCTCTGAAGAGAACACACATGCAATGACACTGGTGGATCCATATGTGGTATGTGAAAAGAACACACATGCAATGACTCCAGCTGTTGTTAGTAAAAAGAACACACATGCAATGACACTCGTGGATCCATATGTGGTATGTGAAAAGAATAGTCATGAAATGACTCCAGTTGTTGTTAGTAAAAATAACACACATGCAATGACACTTGTGGATCCATGTGTGGTCTCTGAAGAGAACACACATGAAATGACACTGGTGGATCCATATGTGGTATGTGAAAAGAACAAACATGCAATGACTCTAGTTGTTGTTAGTAAAAGAACACATGGAATGACACTGGTGGATCCATGTGTGGTCTCTGAAGATAACACACATTTAAATGACACTGGTGGATCCATATGTGGTATGTGAAAAGAAGACACATGCAATGACTCTAGTTGTTGTTAGTAAAAAGAACACACATGCAATGACACTGGTGGATCCATGTGTGGTATTTGAAGAGAACACACATGCAATGACTCTAGCAGTGGTTAATGAGAAGAACACACATTTCAATGACACTGGTGGATCCATATGTGGTCTGTGAAAAGAATAGTCATGAAATGACTCCAGTTGTTGTTAGTAAAAAGAACACACATGCAATGACACTGGTGGATCCATGTGTGGTATCTGAAGAGAAAACACATGCAATGACACTGGTGGATCCATATGTGGTATGTGAAAAGAACACACATGCAATGACTCCAGTTGTTGTTAGTAAAAAGAACACACATGCAATGACAGGATCCATGTGTGGTCTCTGAAGAGAACACACATGCAATGCCACTGGTGGATCCATATGTGGTATGTGAAAAGACCACACATGCAATGACTCCAGTTGTTGTTAGTAAAAAGAACACAGCGGCAAAGACACTGGTGGATCCATATGTGGTATGTGAAAAGAATAGTCCTGAAATGACTCCAGTTGTTGTTAGTAAAAAGAACACACATGCAATGACACTGGTGGATCCATGTGTGGTCTCTGAAGAGAACACGCATGCAATGACACTGGTGGATCCATGTGTGGTATGTGAAAAGAACACACATGCAATGACTCCAGTTGTTGTTAGTAAAAAGAATACATGCAATGACACTGGTGGATCCATGTGTGGTCTCTGAAGAGAACACACATTTCAATGACACTAGTGGATCCATATGTGGTATGTGAAAAAAACACATGGAATGACTCCAGTTGTTGTTAGTAAAAAGAGTACACATGCAATGACACTGGTGGATCCATGTGTGCTCTCTAAAGAGAATAGACGTTTCAGTGACACTGCTGGATCCATATGTGGTATGTGAAAAGAATAGTCATGAAATGACTATAGTTGTTGTTAGTAAAAAGAGCACACATGGAATGACACTGGTGGATCCATGTGTGGTCTCTGAAGAGAACACACGTGCAATGACTCTAGCTATTGTTAATGAGAAGAACACGCATTTCAATGAAACTAGTGGATCCATATGTGGTATGTGAAAAGAATAGTCATGAAATGACTCAAGTTGTTGTTAGTAAAAAGAACACACATGCAATGACACTGTTGGATCCATGTGTGCTCTCTGAAGAGAACACACATGGAATGACACTGGTGGATCCATATGTGGTATGTGAAAAGAACACACATGCAATGACTCTAGTTGTTGTTAGTAAAAAGAACACACATACAATGACACTGGTGGATCCATGTGTGGTATCTGAAGAGAACACACATGCAATGACACTGGTGGATCCATATGTGGTATGTGAAAAGAACACACATGCAATGACTCCAGCTGTTGTTCGTAAAAAGAACACACATGCAATGACACTGGTGGATCCATATGTGGTATGTGAAAAGAATAGTGATGAAATGACTCCAGTTGTTGTTAGTAAAAATAACACACATGCAATGACACTTGTGGATCCATGTGTGGTCTCTGAAGAGAACACACATGCAATGACACTGGTGGATCCATATGTGGTATGTGAAAACAACACACATGCAATGACTCCAGTTGTTGTTAGTAAAAGAACACATGGAATGACACTGGTGGATCCATGTGTGGTCTCTTAAGATAACACAAATTTCAATGACACTGGTGGATCCATATGTGGTATGTGAAAAGAAGACACATGCAATGACTCTAGTTGTTGTTAGTAAAAAGAACACATGCAATGACACTGGTGGATCCATGTGTGGTATTTGAAGAGAACACACATGCAATGACACTGGTGGATCCATATGTGGTATGTGAAAAGAATAGTCATGAAATGACTCCAGTTGTTGTTAGTAAAAATAACACACATGCAATGTCACTGGTGGATCCATGTGTGGTCTCTGAAGAGAACACACATTTCAATGACACTAGTGGATCCATATGTGGTATGTGAAAAAAAACACATGGAATGACTCTAGTTGTTGTTAGTAAAAAGAATACACATGCAATGACACTGGTGGATCCATGTGTGCTCTCTAAAGAGAATAGACATTTCAGTGACACTGGTGGATCCATATGTGGTATGTGAAAAGAATAGTCATGAAATGACTATAGTTGTTGTTAGTAAAAAGAGGACACATGGAATGACACTGGTGGATCCATGTGTGGTCTCTGAAGAGAACACACGTGCAATGACTCTAGCTATTGTTAATGAGAAGAACACACATTTCAATGAAACTAGTGGATCCATATGTGGTATGTGAAAAGAATAGTCATGAAATGACTCAAGTTGTTGTTAGTAAAAAGAACACACATGCAATGACACTGTTGGATCCATGTGTGGTCTCTGAAGAGAACACACATGCAATGACACTGGTGGATCCATATGTGGTATGTGAAAAGAACACACATGCAATGACTCTAGTTGTTGTTAGTAAAAAGAACACACATACAATGACACTGGTGGATCCATGTGTGGTATCTGAAGAGAACACACATGCAATGACATTGGTGGATCCATATGTGGTATGTGAAAAGAACACACATGCAATGACTACAGTTGTTGTTAGTAAAAAGAACACATGCAATGACACTGGTGGATCCATGTGTGGTCTCTGAAGAGAACACACATTTCAATGACAATGGTGGATCCATATGTGGTATCTGAAAAGAACACGCATGCAATGACTCTAGTTGTTGTTAGTAAAAAGAACACACATGCAATCACACTGGTGGATCCATGTGTGGTCTCTGAAGAGAACACACATGCAATGACACTGGTGGATCCATATGTGGTCTGTGAAAAGAACACACGTGCAATGACTCCAGTTGTTGTTAGTAAAAAGAACACACATGCAATGACACTGGTGGATCCATGTGTGGTCTCTGAAGAGAACACACATGCAATGACACTGGTGGATCCATATGTGGTATGTGAAAAGAACACACATGCATGAATCCAGTTGTTGTTAGTAAAAGAACACATGGAATGACACTGGTGGATCCATGTGTGGTCTCTGAAGATAACACACATTTAAATGACACTGGTGGATCCATATGTGGTATGTGAAAAGAAGACACATGCAATGACTCTAGTTGTTGTTAGTAAAAAGAACAGACATGCAATGACACTGGTGGATCCATATGTGGTATGTGAAAAGAATAGTCATGAAATGACTCTAGTTGTTGTTAGTAAAAAGAGCACACATTGAATGACACTGGTGGATCCATGTGTGGTCTCTGAAGAGAACACACGTGCAATGACTCTAGCTGTTGTTAATGAGAAGAACACACATTTCAATGAAACTAGTGCATCCATATGTGGTATGTGAAAAGAATAGTCATGAAATGACTCCATCTGTTGTTAGTAAAAGGAACACACATGCAATGACACTGTTGGATCCATGTGTGGTCTCTGAAGAGAACACACATGCAATGACATTGGTGGATCCATATGTGGTATGTGAAAAGAACACACATGCAATGACTCCAGTTGTTGTTAGTAAAAAGAACACACATGCAATGACACTGGTGGATCCATGTGTGGTCTCTGAAGAGAACACACATGCAATGACACTGGTGGATCCATATGTGGTATGTGAAAAGAACACACATGCAATGACTCCAGCTGTTGTTAGTAAAAAGAAGACACATGCAATGACACTCGTGGATCCATATGTGGTATGTGAAAAGAATAGTCATGAAATGACTCCAGTTGTTGTTAGTAAAAATAACACACATGCAATGACACTTGTGGATCCATGTGTGGTCTCTGAAGAGAACACACATGAAATGACACTGGTGGATCCATATGTGGTATGTGAAAAGAACACACATGCAATGACTCCAGTTGTTGTTAGTAAAAGAACACATGGAATGACACTGGTGGATCCATGTGTGGTCTCTGAAGATAACACACATTTAAATGACACTGGTGGATCCATATGTGGTATGTGAAAAGAAGACACATGCAATGACTCTAGTTGTTGTTAGTAAAAAGAACACACATGCAATGACACTGGTGGATCCATGTGTGGTATTTGAAGAGAACACACATGCAATGACTCTAGCAGTGGTTAATGAGAAGAACACACATTTCAATGACACTGGTGGATCCATCTGTGGTCTGTGAAAAGAATAGTCATGAAATGACTCCAGTTGTTGTTAGTAAAAAGAACACACATGCAATGACACTGGTGGATCCATGTGTGGTATCTGAAGAGAAAACACATGCAATGACACTGGTGGATCCATATGTGGTATGTGAAAAGAACACACATGCAATGACTCCAGTTGTTGTTAGTAAAAAGAACACACATGCAATGACAGGATCCATGTGTGGTCTCTGAAGAGAACACACATGCAATGCCACTGGTGGATCCATATGTGGTATGTGAAAAGACCACACATGCAATGACTCCAGTTGTTGTTAGTAAAAAGAACACAGCGGCAAAGACACTGGTGGATCCATATGTGGTATGTGAAAAGAATAGTCCTGAAATGACTCCAGTTGTTGTTAGTAAAAAGAACACACATGCAATGACACTGGTGGATCCATGTGTGGTCTCTGAAGAGAACACGCATGCAATGACACTGGTGGATCCATATGTGGTATGTGAAAAGAACACACATGCAATGACTCCAGTTGTTGTTAGTAAAAAGAATACATGCAATGACACTGGTGGATCCATGTGTGGTCTCTGAAGAGAACACACATTTCAATGACACTAGTGGATCCATATGTGGTATGTGAAAAAAAACACATGGAATGACTCCAGTTGTTGTTAGTAAAAAGAATACACATGCAATGACACTGGTGGATCCATGTGTGCTCTGTAAAGAGAATAGACGTTTCAGTGACACTGCTGGATCCATATGTGGTATGTGAAAAGAATAGTCATGAAATGACTATAGTTGTTGTTAGTAAAAAGAGCACACATGGAATGACACTGGTGGATCCATGTGTCGTCTCTGAAGAGAACACACGTGCAATGACTCTAGCTATTGTTAATGAGAAGAACACGCATTTCAATGAAACTAGTGGATCCATATGTGGTATGTGAAAAGAATAGTCATGAAATGACTCAAGTTGTTGTTAGTAAAAAGAACACACATGCAATGACACTGTTGGATCCATGTGTGCTCTCTGAAGAGAACACACATGCAATGACACTGGTGGATCCATATGTGGTATGTGAAAAGAACACACATGCAATGACTCTAGTTGTTGTTAGTAAAAAGAACACACATACAATGACACTGGTGGATCCATGTGTGGTATCTGAAGAGAACACACATGCAATGACACTGGTGGATCCATATGTGGTATGTGAAAAGAACACACATGCAATGACTCCAGCTGTTGTTCGTAAAAAGAACACACATGCAATGAAACTGGTGGATCCATATGTGGTATGTGAAAAGAATAGTGATGAAATGACTCCAGTTGTTGTTAGTAAAAATAACACACATGCAATGACACTTGTGGATCCATGTGTGGTCTCTGAAGAGAACACACATGCAATGACACTGGTGGATCCATATGTGGTATGTGAAAACAACACACATACAATGACTCCAGTTGTTGTTAGTAAAAGAACACATGGAATGACACTGGTGGATCCATGTGTGGTCTCTTAAGATAACACAAATTTAAATGACACTGGTGGATCCATATGTGGTATGTGAAAAGAAGACACATGCAATGACTCTAGTTGTTGTTAGTAAAAAGAACACATGCAATGACACTGGTGGATCCATGTGTGGTATCTGAAGAGAACACACATGCAATGACTCTAGCTGTGGTTAATGAGAAGAACACACATTTCAATGACACTGATGGATCCATATGTGGTATGTGAAAATAATAGTCATGAAATGACTCCAGTTGTTGTTAGTAAAAAGAAGACACATGCAATGACACTGGTGGATCCATGTGTGGTATCTGAAGAGAACACACATGCAATGACACTGGTGGATCCATATGTGGTATGTGAAAAGAACACACATGCAATCACTCCAGTTGTTGTTAGTAAAAAGAACACACATGTAATGACAGGATCCATGTGTGGTCTCTGAAGAGAACACGCATGCAATGCCACTGGTGGATCCATATGTGGTATGTGAAAAGAACACACATGCAATGACTCCAGTTGTTGTTAGTAAAAAGAACACACATGCAATGACACTGGTGGATCCATATGTGGTATGTGAAAAGAATAGTCCTGAAATGACTCCAATTGTTGTTAGTAAAAAGAACACACACGCAATAACACTAGTGGATCCATGTGTGGTCTCTAGAGAACACGCATGCAATGACACTGGTGGATCCATATGTGGTATGTGAAAAGAACACACATGTAATGACTCTAGTTGTTGTTAGTAAAAAGAACACATGCAATGACACTGGTGGATCCATGTGTGTTCTCTGAAGAGAACACACATTTCAATGACACTAGTGGATCCATATGTGGTATGTGAAAAAAAACACATGCAATGACTCCAGTTGTTGTTAGTAAAAAGAACACATGCAATGACACTGGTGGATCCATGTGTGGTCTCTCAAGAGAACACACATTTCAATGACACTAGTGGATCCATATGTGGTATGTGAAAAAAAACACATGGAATGACTCCAGTTGTTGTTAGTAAAAAGAACACACATGCAATGACTCTGGTGGATCCATGTGTGGGCTCTGAAGAGAACACACATGCAATGACACTGGTGGATCCATATGTGGTATGTGAAAAAAAACACATGCAATGACTCCAGTTGTTGTGAGTAAAAAGAACACACATGCAATGACACTGGTGGATCCATATGTGGTATGTGAAAAGAATAGTCATGAAATGACTCCAGTAATTGTTAGTAAAAATAACACACATGCAATGACACTGGTGGATCCATGTGTGGTCTCTGAAGAGAACACACATGCAATGACACTGGTGGATCCATATGTGGTATGTGAAAATAACACACATGGAATTACTCCAGTTGTTGTTAGTAAAAAGAACACATGCAATGACTGGTGGATCCATGTGTGGTCTCTAAAGAGAACACACATTAAAATGACACTGGTGGATCCAAATGTGGTATGTGAAAAGAAGACACATGCAATGACTCCAGTTGTTGTTAGTAAAAAGAACACACATGCAATGACACTGGTGGATCCATGTGTGGTATGTAAAGAGAACACACATGCAATGACTCTAGCTGTGGTTAATGAGAAGAACACACATTTGAATGACACTAGTGGATCCATATGTGGTATGTGAAAAGATTAGTCATGAAATGACTCTAGTTGTTGTTAGTAAAAAGAACACACATGCAATGACACTGGTCGATCCATGTGTGGTCTCTGAAGAGAACACACATGCAATGACGCGGGTGGATCCATATGTGGTATGTGAAAAGAACACAAATGCGATGACTCCAGTTGTTGTTAGTAAAAAGAACACACATGCAATGACACTGGTGGATCCGTGTGTGGTCTCTGAAGAGAACACACATGCAATGACACTGGTGGATCCATATGTGGTATGTGAAAAGAACACACATGCAATGACTCCAGTTGTTAGTAAAAATAACACACATGCAATGACACTGGTGGATCCATATGTGGTATGTGAAAAGAATAGTCATGAAATGACTCCAGTTGTTGTTAGCAAAAAGAACACACATGCAATGACACTGGTGGATCCATGTGTGGTCTCTGAAGAGAACACGCATGCAATGACACTGGAGGATCCATATGTGGTATGTGAAAAGAACACACATGCAATGACTCCAGTTGTTGTTAGTAAAAAGAACACATGCAATGACACTGGTGGATCCATGTGTGGTCTCTGAAGAGAACACACATTTAAATGACACTGGTGGATCCATATGTGGTATGTGAAAAGAACACACATGCAATGATTCTAGTTGTTGTTAGTAAAAACAACACACATGCAATGACACTGGTGGATCCATGTGTGGACTCTGAAGAGAACACACATGCAATGACTCTGGATGTTGTTAGTAAAAAGAACACACATGCAATGACATTGGTGGATCCATGTGGGGTCTCTGAATAGAACACACATGCAATGACACTGGTGGATCCATATGTGGTATGTGAAAAGAACACACATGCAATGACTCTGGTTGTTGTTAGTAAAAAGAGCACACATGCAATTACACTGGTGGATCCATGTGTGGTCTCCTAAGAGAACAGGCATTTCAATGACACTGGTGGATCCATATGTGGTAATGTGAAAAGAATAGTCATGAAATGACTCCAGTTGTTGTTAGTAAAAAGAGCACACATGCAATGACGCTGGTGGATCCATGTGTGGTCCCTGAAGAGAACACGCATGCAATGACTCTAGCTGTGGTTAATGAGAAGAACACACATTTCAATGACACTAGTGGATCCATATGTGGTGTGTGAAAAGACTAATCATGAAATGACTCCAGTTGTTGTTAGTAAAAAGAACACACATGCAATGACACTTGTGGATCCATGTGTGGCCTCTGAAGAGAACACACATGTAATGACACTGGTGGATCTATATGTGGTATGTGAAAAGAACACACATGCAATGACTCTAGTTGTTGTTAGTAAAAATAACACACATGCAATGACACTGGTGGATCCATGTGTGGCCTCTGAAGAGAACACACATGCAATGACTCTAGCTGTGGTTAATGAGCAGAACACACATTTCAATGACACTAGTGGATCCATATGTGGTATGTGAAAAGAATAGTCATGAAATGACTCTTGTTGTTGTTAGTAAAAAGAACACACATGCAATGACACTAGTGGATCCATGTGTGGTCTCTGAAGTGAACACACATGCAATGACACTGGTGGATCCATATGTGGTATGTGAAAAGAACACACATGCAATGACTCCAGTTGTTGTTAGTAAAAAGAACACACATGCAATGACACTGGTGGATCCATGTGTGGTCTCTGAAGAGAACACACATGCAATGACACTAGTGGATCCATATGTGGTATGTGAAAAGAACACACATGCAATGACTCTAGTTGTTGTTAGTAGAAAGAACACACATGAAATGACACTGGTGGATCCATATGTGGTATGTGAAAAGAATAGTCATGAAATGACTCTAGTTGTTGTTAGCAAAAAGAACACACATGCAATGACACTGGTGGATCCATGTGTGGTCTCTGAAGAGAACACGCATGCAATGACACTGGTGGATCCATATGTGTTATGTGAAAAGAACACACATGCAATGACTCCAGTTGTTGTTGGTAAAAAGAACACATGCAATGACACTGGTGGATCCATGTGTGGTCTCTGAAGAGAGCATACATTTCAATGACACTGGTGAATCCATATGTGGTATGTGAAAAGAACACACATGCAATGACTCCAGTTGTTGTTAGTAAAAAGAACACACATGTAATGACACTGGTGGATCAATGTGTGGTCTCTGAAGAGAACACACATTTCAATGACACTGGTGGATCCATATGTGGTATGTGAAAAGAACAGACATGCAATTACTCTAGTTGTCGTTAGTAAAAAAACGCACATGCAATGACACTGGTGGATCCATGTGTGGTCTCCGAGGAGAACACACATTTCAATGACACTGGTGGATCCATGTGGTATGTGAAAAGAACACACATGCAATGACTCTAGTTGTTAGTAAAAAGAACACACGTGCAATGACACTGATGGATCCATGTGTGGTCTCTGAAGAGAACAAACATGCAATGACTCTGGTGGATCCATGTGTGATCTTTGAAGAGAACCAACATGCAATGACTCTGGTTGTTGTTAGTAAAAAGAAGACACATGCAATGACACTGGTGGATCCATGTGTGGTCTCTGAAGAGAACACACATGCAATGACACTGGTGGATCCATATGTGGTATGTGAAAAGAACACACATGGAATTACTCCAGTTGTTGTTAGTAAAAAGAACACATGCAATGACACTGGTGGATCCATGTGTGGTCTCTAAAGAGAACACACATTTCAATGACACTGGTGGATCCAAATGTGGTATGTGAAAAGAAGACACATGCAATGACTCCAGTTGTTGTTAGTAAAAAGAACACACATGCAATGACACTGGTGGATCCATGTGTGGTATGTAAAGAGAACACACATGCAATGACTCTAGCTGTGGTTAATGAGAAGAACACACATTTGAATGACACTAGTGGATCCATATGTGGTATGTGAAAAGATTAGTCATGAAATGACTCTAGTTGTTGTTAGTAAAAAGAACACACATGCAATGACACTGGTCGATCCATGTGTGGTCTCTGAAGAGAACACACATGCAATGACGCGGGTGGATCCATATGTGGTATGTGAAAAGAACACAAATGCGATGACTCCAGTTGTTGTTAGTAAAAAGAACACACATGCAATGACACTGGTGGATCCGTGTGTGGTCTCTGAAGAGAACACACATGCAATGACACTGGTGGATCCATATGTGGTATGTGAAAAGAACACACATGCAATGACTCCAGTTGTTAGTAAAAATAACACACATGCAATGACACTGGTGGATCCATATGTGGTATGTGAAAAGAATAGTCATGAAATGACTCCAGTTGTTGTTAGCAAAAAGAACACACATGCAATGACACTGGTGGATCCATGTGTGGTCTCTGAAGAGAACACGCATGCAATGACACTGGAGGATCCATATGTGGTATGTGAAAAGAACACACATGCAATGACTCCAGTTGTTGTTAGTAAAAAGAACACATGCAATGACACTGGTGGATCCATGTGTGGTCTCTGAAGAGAACACACATTTAAATGACACTGGTGGATCCATATGTGGTATGTGAAAAGAACACACATGCAATGACTCCAGTTGTTGTTAGTAAAAACAACACACATGCAATGACATTGGTGGATCCATGTGTGGACTCTGAAGAGAACACACATGCAATGAATCTGGCTCTTGTTAGTAAAAAGAACACACATGCAATGACACTGGTGGATCCATGTGGGGTCTCTGAATAGAACACACATGCAATGACACTGGTGGATCCATATGTGGTATGTGAAAAGAACACACATGCAATGACTCTGGTTGTTGTTAGTAAAAAGAGCACACATGCAATTACACTGGTGGATCCATGTGTGGTCTCTTAAGAGAACAGGCATTTCAATGACACTGGTGGATCCATATGTGGTAATGTGAAAAGAATAGTCATGAAATGACTCCAGTTGCTGTTAGTAAAAAGAGCACACATGCAATGACGCTGGTGGATCCATGTGTGGTCCCTGAAGAGAACACGCATGCAATGACTCTAGCTGTGGTTAATGAGAAGAACACACATTTCAATGACACTAGTGGATCCATATGTGGTGTGTGAAAAGACTAATCATGAAATGACTCCAGTTGTTGTTAGTAAAAAGAACACACATGCAATGACACTGGTGGATCCATGTGTGGCCTCTGAAGAGAACACACATGTAATGACACTGGTGGATCTATATGTGGTATGTGAAAAGAACACACATGCAATGACTCTAGTTGTTGTTAGTAAAAATAACACACATGCAATGACACTGGTGGATCCATGTGTGGCCTCTGAAGAGAACACACATGCAATGACTCTAGCTGTGGTTAATGAGCAGAACACACATTTCAATGACACTAGTGGATCCATATGTGGTATGTGAAAAGAATAGTCATGAAATGACTCTTGTTGTCGTTAGTAAAAAGAACACACATGCAATGACACTAGTGGATCCATGTGTGGTATCTAAAGTGAACACACATGCAATGACACTGGTGGATCCATATGTGGTATGTGAAAAGAACACACATGCAATGACTCCAGTTGTTGTTAGTAAAAAGAACACACATGCAATGACACTGGTGGATCCATGTGTGGTCTCTGAAGAGAACACACATGCAATGACACTAGTGGATCCATATGTGGTATGTGAAAAGAACACACATGCAATGACTCTAGTTGTTGTTAGTAGAAAGAACACACATGAAATGACACTGGTGGATCCATATGTGGTATGTGAAAAGAATAGTCATGAAATGACTCTAGTTGTTGTTAGCAAAAAGAACACACATGCAATGACACTGGTGGATCCATGTGTGGTCTCTGAAGAGAACACGCATGCAATGACACTGGTGGATCCATATGTGTTATGTGAAAAGAACACACATGCAATGACTCCAGTTGTTGCTGGTAAAAAGAACACATGCAATGACACTGGTGGATCCATGTGTGGTCTCTGAAGAGAGCATACATTTCAATGACACTGGTGAATCCATATGTGGTATGTGAAAAGAACACACATGCAATGACTCCAGTTGTTGTTAGTAAAAAGAACACACATGTAATGACACTGGTGGATCAATGTGTGGTCTCTGAAGAGAACACACATTTCAATGACACTGGTGGATCCATATGTGGTATGTGAAAAGAACAGACATGCAATTACTCTAGTTGTCGTTAGTAAAAAAACGCACATGCAATGACACTGGTGGATCCATGTGTGGTCTCCGAGGAGAACACACATTTCAATGACACTGGTGGATCCATGTGGTATGTGAAAAGAACACACATGCAATGACTCTAGTTGTTAGTAAAAAGAACACACGTGCAATGACACTGATGGATCCATGTGTGGTCTCTGAAGAGAACAAACATGCAATGACTCTGGTGGATCCATGTGTGATCTCTGAAGAGAACCAACATGCAATGACTCTGGTTGTTGTTAGTAAAAAGAAGACACATGCAATGACACTGGTGGATCCATGTGTGGTCTCTGAAGAGAACACACATGCAATGACACTGGTGGATCCATATGTGGTATGTGAAAAGAACACACATGGAATTACTCCAGTTGTTGTTAGTAAAAAGAACACATGCAATGACACTGGTGGATCCATGTGTGGTCTCTAAAGAGAACACACATTTCAATGACACTGGTGGATCCAAATGTGGTATGTGAAAAGAAGACACATGCAATGACTCCAGTTGTTGTTAGTAAAAAGAACACACACGCAATGACACTGGTGGATCCATGTGTGGTATGTAAAGAGAACACACATGCAATGACTCTAGCTGTGGTTAATGAGAAGAACACACATTTGAATGACACTAGTGGATCCATATGTGGTATGTGAAGAGATTAGTCATGAAATGACTCTAGTTGTTGTTAGTAAAAAGAACACACATGCAATGACACTGGTCGATCCATGTGTGGTCTCTGAAGAGAACACACATGCAATGACGCGGGTGGATCCATATGTGGTATGTGAAAAGAACACAAATGCGATGACTCCAGTTGTTGTTAGTAAAAAGAACACACATGCAATGACACTGGTGGATCCGTGTGTGGTCTCTGAAGAGAACACACATGCAATGACACTGGTGGATCCATATGTGGTATGTGAAAAGAACACACATGCAATGACTCCAGTTGTTAGTAAAAATAACACACATGCAATGACACTGGTGGATCCATATGTGGTATGTGAAAAGAATAGTCATGAAATGACTCCAGTTGTTGTTAGCAAAAAGAGCACACATGCAATGACACTGGTGGATCCATGGGTGGTCTCTGAAGAGAACACACATGCAATGACTCTAGCTGTGGTTAATGAGAAGAACACACATTTCAATGACACTAGTGGATCCATATGTCGTATGTGAAAAGAATAGTCATGAAATGACTCCAGTTGTTGTTAGTAAAAAGAACACACATGCAATGACACTGGTGGATCCATGTGTGGTCTCTGAAGAGAACACACATGCAATGTGACTGATGGATCCATATGTGGTATGTGAAAAGAACACACATGCAATGACTCCAGTTGTTGTTAGTAAAAAGAACACGCATGCAATGACACTGGTGGATCCATATGTGGTATGTGAAAACAATAGTCATGAAATGACTCCAGTTGTTGTTAGTAAAAATAACACACATGCAATGACACTGGTGGATCTATGTGTGGTCTCTGAAGAGAACACACATGCAATGACACTGGTGGATCCATATCTGGTATGTGAAAAGAACACACATGCAATGACTCTAGTTGTTGTTAGTAAAAAGAACACATGCAATGACACTGGTGGATCCATGTGTGGACTTTGAAGAGAACACACATTTCAATGACAATGGTGGATCCATATGTGGTATGTGAAAAGATTACGCATGCAATGACTCTAGTTGTTGTTAGTAAAAAGAACACACATGCAATCACACTTGTGGATCCATGTGTGGTCTCTGAAGAGAACACACATGCAATGACACTGGTGGATCCATATGTGGTATGTGAAAAGAACACACATGCAATGATTCCAGTTGTTGTTAGTAAAAAGAACACACATGCAATGACACTGGTGGATCCATGTGTGGTCTCTGAAGAGAACACACATTTCAATGACACTGGTGGATCCATATGTGGTATGTGAAAAGAACACACATGCAATGACTCTAGTTATTGTTAGTAAAAAGAACACACATGCAATGACACTGGTGGATCCATATGTGGTATGTGAAAAGAACAGACATGCAATGATTCCAGTAGTTGTTAGTAAAAAGAACACACATGCAATGACACTGGTGGATCCATGTGTGGTCTCTGAAGAGAACACACATTTCAATGACACTGGTGGATCCATATGTGGTATGTGAAAAGAACACACATGCAATGACTCTAGTTATTGTTAGTAAAAAGAACACACATGCAATGACACTGGTGGATCCATATGTGGTATGTGAAAAGAACAGACATGCAATGACTCCAGTTGTTGTTAGTAAAAAGAACACATGCAATGACACTGGTTGATCCATGTGTGGTCTCTGAAGAGAACACACATTTCAATGACACTGGTGGATCCATATGTGGTATGTGAAAAGAACACACATGCTATGACTCTAGTTGTTGTTAGTAAAAAGAACACACATGCAATGACACTGGTGGATCCATGTGTGGTCTCTGAAGAGAACACACATGCAATGACACTGGTGGATCCATATGTGGTATGTGAAAAGAACACACATGCAATGACTCCAGTTGTTGTTAGTAAAAAGAACACACATGCAATGACACTGGTGGATCCATATCTGGTATGTGAAAAGAATAGTCCTGAAATGACTCCAGTTGTTGTTAGGAAAAATAACACACATGCAATGACTCCAGTTGTTGTTAGTAAAAAGAGCACATGCAATGACACTGGTGGATCCATGTGTGGCGTCTGAAGAGAACACACATTTCAATGACACTGGTGGATCCATATGTGGTATGTGAAAAGAACACGCATGCAATGAGTCTAGTTGTTGTTAGTAAAAAGAACACACATGCAATGACACTGGTGGATCCATATGTGGTATGTGAAAAGAACACACATGCAATGACTCCAGTTGTTGTTAGTAAAAAGAACACATGCAATGACACTGGTGGATCCATGTGTGGTCTCTGAAGAGAACACACATTTCAATGACACTGGTGGATCCATATGTGGTATGTGAAAAGAATACACATGCAATGACTCCAGTTGTTGTTAGTAAAAATAACACACATGCAATGACACTGGTGGATCCATGTGTGGTCTCTGAAGAGAACACACATTTCAATGACACTGGTGGATCCATATGTGGTATGTGAAAAGAACACACATGCAATGACTCTAGTTGTTGTTAGTAAAAATAACACAACATGCAATGACACTGGTAGATCCATGTGTGGTCTCTAAAGAGAACAAACATGCAATGACTCTTGTGGTTGTTAGTAAAAAGAACACACATGCAATGACACTGGTGGATCCATGTGTGGTCTCTGAATAGAACACACATGCAATGACAGTGGTGGATCCATATGTGGTATGTGAAAAGAACACACATGCAATGACTCTGGTTGTTATTAGTAAAAAGGGCACACATGCAATGACAATGGTGGATCCATGTGTGGTCTCTGAAGAGAACAGACATTTCAATCTAACTGGTGGATCCATATGTGGTATGTGAAAATAATAGTCATGAAATGACTCTAGTTGTTGTTGGTAAAAAGAGCACACATGCAATGACACTGGTGGATCCATGTGTGGTCTCTGAAGAGAACAGACATGCAATGACTCTAGTTGTGGTTAATGAGAAGAAAACACATTTCAATGACACTAGTGGATCCATATGTCGTATGTGAAAAGAATAGTCATGAAATGACTCCAGTTGTTGTTAGTAAAAAGAGCATACATGCAATGACACTGGTGGATCCATGTGTGGTCTCTGAAGAGAACACACATGCAATGACTCTAGCTGTGGTTAATGAGAAGAACACACATTTCAATGACACTAGTGGATCCATATGTCGTATGTGAAAAGAATAGTCATGAAATGACTCCAGTTGTTGTTAGTAAAAAGAGCATACATGCAATGACACTGGTGGATCCATGTGTGGTCTCTGAAGAGAACACACATGCAATGACTCTAGCTGTGGTTAATGAGAAGAACACACATTTCAATGACACTAGTGGATCCATATGTCGTATGTGAAAAGAATAGTCATGAAATGACTCCAGTTGTTGTTAGTAAAAAGGACACACATGCAATGACACTGGTGGATCCATGTGTGGTCTCTGAAGAGAACACACATGCAATGTGACTGGTGGATCCATATGTGGTATGTGAAAAGAACACACATGCAATGACTCCAGTTGTTGTTAGTAAAAAGAACACGCATGCAATGACACTGGTGGATCCATATGTGGTATGTGAAAAGAATAGTCATGAAATGACTCCAGTTGTTGTTAGTAAAAATAACACACATGCAATGACACTGGTGGATCTATGTGTGGTCTCTGAAGAGAACACACATGCAATGACACTGGTGGATCCATATCTGGTATGTGAAAAGAACACACATGCAATGACTCTAGTTGTTGTTAGTAAAAAGAACACATGCAATGACACTGGTGGATCCATGTGTGGTCTCTGAAGAGAACACACATTTCAATGACAATGGTGGATCCATATGTGGTATGTGAAAAGAACACGCATGCAATGACTCTAGTTGTTGTTAGTAAAAAGAACACACATGCAATCACACTGGTGGATCCATGTGTGGTCTCTGAAGAGAACACACATGCAATGACACTGGTGGATCCATATGTGGTATGTGAAAAGAACACACATGCAATGACTCCAGTTGTTGTTAGTGAAAAGAACACACATGCAATGACACTGGTGGATCCATGTGTGGTCTCTGAAGAGAACACACATTTCAATGACACTGGTGGATCCATATGTGGTATGTGAAAAGAACACACATGCAATGACTCTAGTTGTTGTTAGTAAAAAGAACACACATGCAATGACACTGGTGGATCCATATGTGGTATGTGAAAAGAACACACATGCAATGACTCCAGTTGTTGTTAGTAAAAAGAACACATGCAATGACACTGGTGGATCCATGTGTGGTCTCTTAAGATAACACACATTTCAATGACACTGGTGGATCCATATGTGGTATGTGAAAAGAACACACATGCTATGACTCTAGTTGTTGTTAGTAAAAAGAACACACATGCAATGACACTGGTGGATCCATGTGTGGTCTCTGAAGAGAACACACATGCAATGACACTGGTGGATCCATATGTGGTATGTGAAAAGAACACACATGCAATGACTCCAGTTGTTGTTAGTAAAAAGAACACACATGCAATGACACTGGTGGATCCATATCTGGTATGTGAAAAGAATAGTCCTGAAATGACTCCAGTTGTTGTTAGGAAAAATAACACACATGCAATGACACTGGTGGAACCATGTGTGGTCTCTGAAGAGAACACACATGCAATAACACTGGTGGATCCATATCTGGTATGTGAAAAGAACACACATGCAATGACTCCAGTTGTTGTTAGTAAAAAGAGCACATGCAATGACACTGGTGGATCCATGTGTGGTCTCTGAAGAGAACACACATTTCAATGACACTGGTGGATCCATATGTGGTATGTGAAAAGAACACGCATGCAATGAGTCTAGTTGTTGTTAGTAAAAAGAACACACATGCAATGACACTGGTGGATCCATATGTGGTATGTGAAAAGAACACACATGCAATGACTCCAGTTGTTGTTAGTAAAAAGAACACATGCAATGACACTGGTGGATCCATGTGTGGTCTCTGAAGAGAACACACATTTCAATGACACTGGTGGATCCATATGTGGTATGTGAAAAGAACACACATGCAATGACTCTAGTTGTTGTTAGTAAAAATAACACACATGCAATGACACTGGTAGATCCATGTGTGGTCTCTGAAGGGAACAAACATGCAATGACTCTGGTGGTTGTTAGTAAAGAGAACACACATGCAATGACACTGGTGGATCCATGTGTGGTCTCTGAATAGAACACACATGCAATGACAGTGGTGGATCCATATGTGGTATGTGAAAAGAACACACATGCAATGACTCTGGTTGTTATTAGTAAAAAGGGCACACATGCAATGACAATGGTGGATCCATGTGTGGTCTCTGAAGAGAACAGACATTTCAATCTAACTGGTGGATCCATATGTGGTATGTGAAAATAATAGTCATGAAATGACTGTAGTTGTTGTTAGTAAAAAGAGCACACATGCAATGACACTGGTGGATCCATGTGTGGTCTCTGAAGAGAACACACATGCAATGACTCTAGCTGTGGTTAATGAGAAGAACACACATTTCAATGACACTAGTGGATCCATATGTCGTATGTGAAAAGAATAATCATGAAATGACTCCAGTTGTTGTTAGTAAAAAGAGCATACATGCAATGACACTGGTGGATCCATGTGTGGTCTCTGAAGAGAACACACATGCAATGACTCTAGCTATGGTTAATGAGAAGAACACACATTTCAATGACACTACTGGATCCATATGTCGTATGTGAAAAGAATAGTCATGAAATGACTCCAGTTGTTGTTAGTAAAAAGAACACACATGCAATGACACTGGTGGATCCATGTGTGGTCTCTGAAGAGAACACACATGCAATGACACTGGTGGATCCATATGTGGTATGTGAAAAGAACACACATGCAATGACTACAGTTGTTGTTAGTAAAAAGAACACACATGCAATGACACTGGTGGATCCATATCTGGTATGTGAAAAGAATAGTCCTGAAATGGCTCCAGTTGTTGTTAGGAAAAATAACACACATGCAATGACACTGGTGGAACCATGTGTGGTCTCTGAAGAGAACACACATGCAATAACACTGGTGGATTCATATCTGGTATGTGAAAAGAACACACATGCAATGATTCCAGTTGTTGTTAGTAAAAAGAGCACATGCAATGACACTGGTGGATCCATGTGTGGTCTCTGAAGAGAACACACATTTCAATGACACTGGTGGATCCATATGTGGTATGTGAAAAGAACACGCATGCAATGAGTCTAGTTGTTGTTAGTAAAAAGAACACACATGCAATGACACTAGTGGATCCATATGTGGTATGTGAAAAGAACACAAATGCAATGACTCCAGTTGTTGTTAGTAAAAAGAACACATGCAATGACACGGGTGGATCCATGTGTGGTCTCTGAAGAGAACACACATTTCAATGACACTGGTGGATCCATATGTGGTATGTGAAAAGAACACACATGCAATGACTCCAGTTGTTGTTAGTAAAAAGAACACACATGCAATGACACTAGTGGATCCATGTGTGGTCTCTGAAGAGAACACACATTTCAATGACACTGGTGGATCCATATGTGGTATGTGAAAATAACACACATGCAATGACTCTAGTTGTTGTTAGTAAAAATAACACACATGCAATGACACTGGTAGATCCTTGTGTGGTCTCTGAAGCGAACAAACATGCAATGACTCTGGTGGTTGTTAGTAAAAAGAACACACATGCAATGACACTGGTGGATCCATGTGTGGTCTCTGAATAGAACACACATGCAATGACAGTGGTGGATCCATATGTGTTATGTGAAAAGAACACACATGCAATGACTCTGGTTGTTATTAGTAAAAAGGGCACACATGCAATGAGAATGGTGGATCCATGTGTGGTCTCTGAAGAGAACAGACAATTCAATCTAACTGGTGGATCCATATGTGGTATGTGAAAATAATAGTCATGAAATGACTCTAGTTGTTGTTAGTAAAAAGAGCACACATGCAATGACACTGGTGGATCCATGTGTGGTATGCAATGACTCTAGCTGTGGTTAATGAGAAGAACACACATTTCAATGACACTAGCGGATCCATATGTCGTATGTGAAAAGAATAATCATGAAATGACTCCAGTTGTTGTTAGTAAAAAGAGCATACATGCAATGACACTGGTGGATCCATGTGTGGTCTCTGAAGAGAACACACATGCAATGACTCTAGCTATGGTTAATGAGAAGAACACACATTTCAATGACACTACTGGATCCATATGTCGTATGTGAAAAGAACACACATGCAATGACTCCAGTTGTTGTTAGTAAAAAGAACACGCATGCAATGACACTGGTGGATCCATATGTGGTATGTGAAAAGAATAGTCATGAAATGACTACAGTTGTTGTTAGTAAAAATAACACACATGCAATGACACTGGTGGATCTATGTGTGGTCTCTGAAGAGAACACACATGCAATGACACTGGTGGATCCATATCTGGTATGTGAACAGAACACACATGCAATGACTCCAGTTGTTGTTAGTAAAAAGAACACATGCAATGACACTGGTGGATCCATGTGTGGTCTCTGAAGAGAACACACATTTCAATGACAATGGTGGATCCATATGTGGTATGTGAAAAGAACACGCATGCAATGACTCAAGTTGTTGTTAGTAAAAAGAACACACATGCAATCACACTGGTGGATCCATGTGTGGTCTCTGAAGAGAACACACATGCAATGACACTGGTGGATCCATATGTGGTATGTGAAAAGAACACACATGCAATAACTCCAGTTGTTGTTAGTAAAAAGAACACACATGCAATGACACTGGTGGATCCATGTGTGGTCTCTGAAGAGAACACACATGCAATGTGACTGGTGGATCCATATGTGGTATGTGAAAAGAACACACATGCAATGACTCCAGTTGTTGTTAGTAAAAAGAACACGCATGCAATGACACTGGTGGATCCATATGTGGTATGTGAAAAGAATAGTCATGAAATGACTCCAGTTGTTGTTAGTAAAAATAACACACATGCAATGACACTGGTGGATCTATGTGTGGTCTCTGAAGAGAACACACATGCAATGACACCGGTGGATCCATATCTGGTATGTGAAAAGAACACACATGCAATGACTCCAGTTGTTGTTAGTAAAAAGAACACATGCAATGACACTGGTGGATCCATGTGTGGTCTCTGAAGAGAACACACATTTCAATGACAATGGTGGATCCATATGTGGTATGTGAAAAGAACACGCATGCAATGACTCTAGTTGTTGTTAGTAAAAAGAACACACATGCAATCACACTGGTGGATCCATGTGTGGTCTCTGAAGAGAACACACATGCAATGACACTGGTGGATCCATATGTGGTATGTGAAAAGAACACACATGCAATGACTCCAGTTGTTGTTAGTAAAAAGAACACACATGCAATGACACTGGTGGATCCATGTGTGGTCTCTGAAGAGAACACACATTACAATGACACTGGTGGATCCATATGTGGTATGTGAAAAGAACACACATGCAATGACTCTAGTTGTTGTTAGTAAAAAGAACACACATGCAATGACACTGGTGGATCCATATGTGGTATGTGAAAAGAACACACATGCAATGACTCCAGTTGTTGTTAGTAAAAAGAACACATGCAATGACACTGGTGGATCTATGTGTGGTCTCTGAAGAGAACACACATTTCAATGACACTGGTGGATCCATATGTGGTATGTGAAAAGAACACACATGCAATGACTCCAGTTGTTGTTAGTAAAAAGAACACACATGCAATGACACTGGTGGATCCATGTGTGGTCTCTGAAGAGAACACACATTTCAATGACACTGGTGGATCCATATGTGGTATGTGAAAATAACACACATGCAATGACTCTAGTTGTTGTTAGTAAAAATAACACACATGCAATGACACTGGTAGATCCATGTGTGGTCTCTGAAGCGAACAAACATGCAATGACTCTGGTGGTTGTTAGTAAAAAGAAGACACATGCAATGACACTGGTGGATCCATGTGTGGTCTCTGAATAGAACACACATGCAATGACAGTGGTGGATCCATATGTGTTATGTGAAAAGAACACACATGCAATGACCCTGGTTGTTATTAGTAAAAAGGGCACACATGCAATGAGAATGGTGGATCCATGTGTGGTCTCTGAAGAGAACAGACAATTCAATCTAACTGGTGGATCCATATGTGGTATGTGAAAATAATAGTCATGAAATGACTCTAGTTGTTGTTAGTAAAAAGAGCACACATGCAATGACACTGGTGGATCCATGTGTGGTCTCTGAAGAGAACACACATGCAATGACTCTAGCTGTGGTTAATGAGAAGAACACACATTTCAATGACACTAGCGGATCCATATGTCGTATGTGAAAAGAATAATCATGAAATGACTCCAGTTGTTGTTAGTAAAAAGAGCATACATGCAATGACACTGGTGGATCCATGTGTGGTCTCTGAAGAGAACACACATGCAATGACTCTAGCTATGGTTAATGAGAAGAACACACATTTCAATGACACTACTGGATCCATATGTCGTATGTGAAAAGAACACACATGCAATGACTCCAGTTGTTGTTAGTAAAAAGAACACGCATGCAATGACACTGGTGGATCCATATGTGGTATGTGAAAAGAATAGTCATGAAATGACTACAGTTGTTGTTAGTAAAAATAACACACATGCAATGACACTGGTGGATCTATGTGTGGTCTCTGAAGAGAACACACATGCAATGACACTGGTGGATCCATATCTGGTATGTGAACAGAACACACATGCAATGACTCCAGTTGTTGTTAGTAAAAAGAACACATGCAATGACACTGGTGGATCCATGTGTGGTCTCTGAAGAGAACACACATTTCAATGACAATGGTGGATCCATATGTGGTATGTGAAAAGAACACGCATGCAATGACTCAAGTTGTTGTTAGTAAAAAGAACACACATGCAATCACACTGGTGGATCCATGTGTGGTCTCTGAAGAGAACACACATGCAATGACACTGGTGGATCCATATGTGGTATGTGAAAAGAACACACATGCAATAACTCCAGTTGTTGTTAGTAAAAAGAACACACATGCAATGACACTGGTGGATCCATGTGTGGTCTCTGAAGAGAACACACATGCAATGTGACTGGTGGATCCATATGTGGTATGTGAAAAGAACACACATGCAATGACTCCAGTTGTTGTTAGTAAAAAGAACACGCATGCAATGACACTAGTGGATCCATATGTGGTATGTGAAAAGAATAGTCATGAAATGACTCCAGTTGTTGTTAGTAAAAATAACACACATGCAATGACACTGGTGGATCTATGTGTGGTCTCTGAAGAGAACACACATGCAATGACACCGGTGGATCCATATCTGGTATGTGAAAAGAACACACATGCAATGACTCCAGTTGTTGTTAGTAAAAAGAACACATGCAATGACACTGGTGGATCCATGTGTGGTCTCTGAAGAGAACACACATTTCAATGACAATGGTGGATCCATATGTGGTATGTGAAAAGAACACGCATGCAATGACTCTAGTTGTTGTTAGTAAAAAGAACACACATGCAATCACACTGGTGGATCCATGTGTGGTCTCTGAAGAGAACACACATGCAATGACACTGGTGGATCCATATGTGGTATGTGAAAAGAACACACATGCAATGACTCCAGTTGTTGTTAGTAAAAAGAACACACATGCAATGACACTGGTGGATCCATGTGTGGTCTCTGAAGAGAACACACATTACAATGACACTGGTGGATCCATATGTGGTATGTGAAAAGAACACACATGCAATGACTCTAGTTGTTGTTAGTAAAAAGAACACACATGCAATGACACTGGTGGATCCATATGTGGTATGTGAAAAGAACACACATGCAATGACTCCAGTTGTTGTTAGTAAAAAGAACACATGCAATGACACTGGTGGATCCATGTGTGGTCTCTGAAGAGAACACACATTTCAATGACACTGGTGGATCCATATGTGGTATGTGAAAAGAACACGCATGCAATGAGTCTAGTTGTTGTTAGTAAAAAGAACACACATGCAATGACACTGGTGGATCCATATGTGGTATGTGAAAAGAACACACATGCAATGACTCCAGTTGTTGTTAGTAAAAGAACACATGCAATGACACTGGTGGATCCATATGTGGTATGTGAAAAGAACACACATGCAATGACTCTAGTTGTTGTTAGTAAAAATAACACACATGCAATGACACTGGTGGAACCATGTGTGGTCTCTGAAGAGAACACACATGCAATAACACTGGTGGATCCATATCTGGTATGTGAAAAGAACACACATGCAATGACTCCAGTTGTTGTTAGTAAAAAGAGCACATGCAATGACACTGGTGGATCCATGTGTGGTCTCTGAAGAGAACACACATTTCAATGACACTGGTGGATCCATATGTGGTATGTGAAAAGAACACGCATGCAATGAGTCTAGTTGTTGTTAGTAAAAAGAACACACATGCAATGACACTGGTGGATCCATATGTGGTATGTGAAAAGAACACACATGCAATGACTCCAGTTGTTGTTAGTAAAAAGAACACACATGCAATGACACTGGTGGATCCATGTGTGGTCTCTAAAGAGAACACACATTTCAATGACACTGGTGGATCCATATGTGGTATGTGAAAAGAACACACATGCAATGACTCTAGTTGTTGTTAGTAAAAATAACACACATGCAATGACACTGGTAGATCCATGTGTGGTCTCTGAAGAGAACAAACATGCAATGACTCTGGTGGTTGTTAGTAAAAAGAACACACATGCAATGACACTGGTGGATCCATGTGTGGTCTCTGAATAGAACACACATGCAATGACAGTGGTGGATCCATATGTGGTATGTGAAAAGAACACACATGCAATGACTCTGGTTGTTATTAGTAAAAAGGGCACACATGCAATGACAATGGTGGATCCATGTGTGGTCTCTGAAGAGAACAGACATTTCAATCTAACTGGTGGATCCATATGTGGTATGTGAAAATAATAGTCATGAAATGACTCTAGTTGTTGTTAGTAAAAAGAGCACACATGCAATGACACTGGTGGATCCATGTGTGGTCTCTGAAGAGAACACACATGCAATGACTCTAGCTGTGGTTAATGAGAAGAACACACATTTCAATGACACTAGTGGATCCATATGTCGTATGTGAAAAGAATAGTCATGAAATGACTCCAGTTGTTGTTAGTAAAAAGAACACACATGCAATGACACTGGTGGATCCATGTGTGGTCTCTGAAGAGAACACACATGCAATGTGACTGGTGGATCCATATGTGGTATGTGAAAAGAACACACATGCAATGACTCTAGTTGTTGTTAGTAAAAAGAACACACATGATATGACACTGGTGGATCCATATGTGGTATGTGAAAAGAATAGTCATGAAATGACTCCAGTTGTTGTTAGTAAAAAGAACACACATGCAATCACACTGGTGGATCCATGTGTGGTCCCTGAAGAGAACACACATGCAATGACACTGGTGGATCCATATGTGGTATGTGAAAAGAACACACGTGCAATGACTCCAGTTGTTGTTAGTAAAAAGAACACACATGCAATGACACTGGTGGATCCATGTGTGGTCTCTGAAGAGAACACACATGCAATGACACTAGTGGATCCATATGTGGTATGTGAAAAGAACACACATGCAATGACTCCAGTTGTTGTTAGTAAAAAGAACACACATGCAATGACACTGGTGGATCCATGTGTGGTCTCTAAAGAGAACACACATTTCAATGACACTGGTGGATCCATATGTGGTATGTGAAAAGAACACACATGCAATTACTCTAGTTGTTGTTAGTAATAAGAACACACATGCAATGACACTGGTAGATCCATGTGTGGTCTCTGAAGGGAACAAACATGCAATGAATCTGGTTGTTGTTAGTAAAAAGAACACACATGCAATGACACTGGTGGATCCATGTGTGGTCTCTGAATAGAACACATATGCAATGATAGTGGTGGATCCATATGTGGTATGTGAAAAGAAGACACATGCAATGACTCTGGTTGTTATTAGTAAAAAGAGCACACGTGCAATGACAGTGGTGGATCCATGTGTGGTCTCTGAAGAGAACGGACATTTCAATGACACTGGTGGATCCATATGTGGTATGTGAAAATAATAGTCATGAAATGACTCCAGTTGTTGTTAGTAAAAAGAGCATACATGCAATGACACTGGTGGATCCATGTGTGGTCTCTGAAGAGAACACACATGCAATGACTCTAGCTGTGGTTAATGAGAAGAACACGCATTTTAATGACACTAGTGGATCCATATGTGGTATATGAAAAGAATAGTCATGAAATGACTCTAGTTGTTGTTAGTAAAAAGAACACACATGCAATGACACTGGTGGATCCATGTGTGGTCTCTGAAGAGAACACACATGCAATGACACTGGTGGATCCTTATCTGGTATGTGAAAAGAATAGTCATGAAATGACTCCAGTTGTTGATAGTAAAAAGAACACACATGCAATGACACTGGTGGATCCATATGTGGTATGTGAAAAGAATAGTCATGAAATGACTCCAGTTGTTGTTAGTAAAAATAACACACATGCAATGACACTGGTGGATCCATTCTTGGTCTCTGAAGAGAACACACATGCAATGACACTGGTGGATCCATGTGTGGTCTCTGAAGAGAACACACATGCAATGACACTGGTGGATCCATATGTGGTATGTGAAAAGAACACACATGCAATGACTACAGTTGTTGTTAGTAAAAAGAACACATGGAATGACACTGGTGGATCCATGTGTGGTCTCTGAAGAGAACACACATTTCAATGACAATGGTGGATCCATATGTGGTATCTGAAAAGAACACGCATGCAATGACTCTAGTTGTTGTTAGTAAAAAGAACACACATGCAATCACACTGGTGGATCCATGTGTGGTCTTTGAAGAGAACACACATGCAATGACACTGGTGGATCCATATGTGGTCTGTGAAAAGAACACACGTGCAATGACTCCAGTTGTTGTTAGTAAAAAGAACACACATGCAATGACACTGGTGGATCCATGTGTGGTCTCTGAAGAGAACACACATGCAATGACACTGGTGGATCCATATGTGGTATGTGAAAAGAACACACATGCAATGACTCCAGTTGTTGTTAGTAAAAAGAACACACATGCAATGACACTAGTGGATCCATGTGTAGTCTCTGAAGAGAACACACATTTCAATGACACTGGTGGATCCATATGTGGTATGTGAAAAGAACACACATGCAATGACTCTAGTTGTTGTTAGTAAAAAGAACACACATGCAATGACACTAATAGATCCATGTGTGGTCTCTGAAGAGAACAAACATGCAATGACTCTAGTTGTTGTTAGTAAAAAGAACACACATGCAATGACACTAGTGGATCCATGTGTGGTCCCTGAATAGAACGCACATGCAATGATCGTGGTGGATCCATATGTGGTATGTGAAAAGAACACACATGCAATGACTCTGGTAGTTATTAGTAAAAAGAGCACACATGCAATGACACTGGTGGATCCATGTGTGGTCTCTGAAGAGAACAGACATTTCAGTGACACTGGTGGATCCATATGTGGTATGTGAAAATAATAGTCATGAAATGACTCCAGTTGTTGTTAGTAAAAAGAGCATACATGCAATGACACTGGTGGATCCATGTGTGGTCTCTGAAGAGAACACACATGCAATGACTCTAGCTGTGGTTAATGAGAAGAAAACACATTTCAATGACACTAGTGGATCCATATGTGGTATGTGAAAAGAATAGTCATGAAATGACTCCAGTTGTTGTTAGTAAAAAGAACACACATGCAATGACACTGGTGGATCCATGTGTGGTCTCTGAAGAGAACACACATGCAATGACACTGGTGGATCCATATGTGGTATGTGAAAAGAATAGTCATGAAATGACTCCAGTTGCTGTTAGTAAAAAGAACACATGCAATGACACTGGTGGATCCATGTGTGGTCTCTGAAGAGAACACACATTTCAATGACAATGGTGGATCCATATGTGGTATGTGAAAAGAACACACATGCAATGACTCTAGTTGTTGTTAGTAAAAATAACACACATGCAATGACACTGGTAGATCCATGTGTGGTCTCTGAAGGGAACAAACATGCAATGACTCTGGTGGTTGTTAGTAAAAAGAACACACATGCAATGACTCCAGCTGTTGTTAGTAAAAAGAACAGACATGCAATGACACTAGTGGATCCATATGTGGTATGTGAAAAGAATAGTCATGAAATGACTCCAGTTGTTGTTAGTAAAAAGAACACACATGCAATGACACTGGCGGATCCATGTGTGGTCTCTGAAGAGAACACACATGCAATGACACTGGTGGATCCATATGTGGTATGTGAAAAGAACACACATGCAATGACTCCAGTTGTTGTTAGTAAAAAGAACACACATACCAGAACTATGGTGGATCCATGTGTGGTCTCTGAAAGAGAACACACGTTTCAATGACTCTGGTGGATCCATGTGTGGTCTCTGAAGAGAACACACCTTTCAATGACACTGGTGGATCCATATGTGGTATGTGAAAAGAACACACATGCAATGAGTCTAGTTGTTGTTAGCAAAAAGAACACACATGCAATGATACTGGTGGATCCATGTGTGGTCTCTGAAGAGAACACACATGCAATAACACTGGTGGATCCATGTGTGGTCTCTAAAGAGAACACACGTTTCAATGACACTGTTGGATCCATATGTGGTATGTCAAAAGAACACACATGCAATGACTCCAGTTATTGTTAGTAAAAAGAACACACATGTAATGACACTAGTGGATCCATGTGTGGTCTCTGAAGAGAACACACATTTCAATGATACTGGTGGATCCATATGTTGTATGTGAAAAGAACACACATGCAATGACTCCAGTTGTTGCTAGTAAAAAACACACATGCAATGACACTGGTGGATCCATGCGTGGTCTCTGAAGAGAACACACATTTCAATGACACTGGTGGATCCATATGTGGTATGTGAAAAGAACACACATGCAATGACTCTAGTTGTTGTTAGTAAAAAGAACACACATGCAATGATACTGGTGGATCCATGTGTGGTCTCTAAAGAGAACAAACATGCAATGACTCTGGTTGTTGTTAGTAAAAAGAACACACATGCAATGACACTGGTGGATCCATGTGTGGTCTCTAAATAGAACACACATGCAATGACAGTGGTGGATCCATATGTGGTATGTGAAAAGAACACACATGCAATGAATCCAATTGTTGTTAGGAAAAAGAACACATGCAATGACACTAGTGGATCCATGTGTGGTCTCTAGAGAGAACACACATTTCAATGACACTGGTGGATCCATATGTGGCATGTGAAAAGAACACACATGCAATGACTCCAGTTGTTGTTAGTAAAAAGAACACACATGCAATGACACTGGTGGATCCATGTGTGGTCTCTGAAGAGAACACACATTTCAATGACACTGGTGGATCCATATGTGGTATGTGAAAAGAACACACATGCAATGACTCTAGTTGTTGTTAGTAAAAAGAACACACATGCAATGACACTAATAGATCCATGTGTGGGCTCTGAAGAGAACAAATATGCAATGACTCTGGTTGTTGTTAGTAAAAAGAACACACATGCAATGACACTGGTGGATCCATGTGTGGTCCCTGAATAGAACGCACATGCAATGATCGTGGTGGATCCATATGTGGTATGTGAAAAGAACACACATGCAATCACTCTGGTAGTTATTAGTAAAAAGAGCACACATACAATGACACTGGTGGATCCATGTGTGGTCTCTGAAGAGAACAGACATTTCAATGACACTGGTGGATCCATATGTGGTATGTGGAAATAATATTCATGAAATGACTCTAGTTGTTGTTAGAAAAAAGAGCACACATGCAATGACACTGGTGGATCCATGTGTGGTCTCTGAAGAGAACACACATTCAATGACTCTAGCTGTGGTTAATGAGAAGAACACACATTTCAATGACACTAGTGGATCCATATGTGGTATGTGAAAAGAATAGTCATGAAATGACTCCAGTTGTTGTTAGTAAAAAGAACACACATGCAATGACACTGGTGGATCCATGTGTGGTCTCTAAAGAGAACACACATGCAATGACACTGGTGGATCCATATGTGGTATGTGAAAAGAACACACATGCAATAACTCCAGTTGTTGTTAGTAAAAAGAACACACATGCAATAACACTGGTGGATCCATGTGTGGTCTCTGAACAGAACACACATTTCAATGACACTGGTGGATCCATATGTGGTATGTGAAAAGAACACACATGCAATGACTCCAGTTGTTGTTAGTAAAAAGAACACACATGCAATGACACTGGTGGATCCATGTGTGGTCTCTGAAAAAACTCACATTTCAATGACACTGGTGGATCCATATGTGGTATGTGAAAAGAACACACATGCAATGACTCTAGTTGTTGTTAGTAAAAAGAACACACATGCAATGACACTGGTGGATCCATGTGTGGTCTCTGAAGAGAACAAACAAGCAATGACTCTGGTTGTTGTTAGTAAAAAGAACACACAGGCAATGACACTGGTGGATCCATGTGTGGTCTCTGAATAGAACACACATGCAATGACAGTGGTGGATCCATATGTGGTATGTGAAAAGAACACACATGCAATGACTCTGGTTGTTGTTAGTAAAAAGAGCACACATGCAATGACACTGGTGGATCCATGTCTGGTCTCTGAATAGAACAAACATTTCAATGACACTGGTGGATCCATATGTGGTATGTGAAAATAATAGTCATGAAATGACTCCAGTTGTTGTTAGTAAAAAAAGCACACATGCAATGACACTAGAGGATCCATGTGTGGTCTCTGAAGAGAACACACATGGAATGACTCTAGCTGTGGTTAATGAGAAGAACACACATTTCAATGACACTAGTGGATCCATATGTGGAATGTGAAAAGAATAGTCATGAAATGACTCTAGTTGTTGTTAGTAAAAAGAACACACATGCAATGACACTTGTGGATCCATGTGTGGTCTTTGAAGAGAACACACATGCAATGACACTGGTGGATCCATATGTGGTATGTGAAAAGAACACACATGCAATGACTCTAGTTGTTGTTAGTAAAAAGAACACACATGCAATGACACTGGTGGATCCATATGTGGTATGTGAAAAGAACACACATGCAATGACTCCAGTTGTTGTTAGTAAAAAGAACACATGCAATGACACTGGTGGATCCATGTGTGGTCTCTGAAGAGAACACACATTTCAACGACACTGGTGGATCCATATGTGGTATGTGAAAAGAACACACATGCAATGACTCTAGTTGTTGTTAGTAAAAAGAACACACATGCAATGACACTGGTGGATCCATATGTGGTATGTGAAAAGAACACACATGCAATGACTCCAGTTGTTGTTAGTAAAAAGAACAGACATGCAATGACACTGGTGGATCCATGTGTGGTCTCTGAAGAGAACACACATTTCAATGACACTGGTGGATCCATATGTGGTATGTGAAAAGAACACACATGCAATGACTCTAGTTGTTGTTAGTAAAAAGAACACACATGCAATGACACTAGTAGATCCATGTGTGGTCTCTGAAGAGAACAAACATGCAATGACTCTGGTGGTTGTTAGTAAAAAGAACACACATGCAATGACACTGGTGGATCCATGTGTGGTCTCCGAATAGAACACACATGCAATGACAGTGGTGGATTCATATGTGGTATGTGAAAAGAACACACATGCAATGACTCTGGTTGTTATTAGTAAAAAGAGCACACATGCAATGACAATGGTGGATCCATGTGTGGTCTCTGAAGAGAACAGACATTTCAATGACACTGGTGGATCCATATGTGGTATGTGAAAATAATAGTCATGAAATGACTCTAGTTGTTGTTAGTAAAAAGAGCACACATGCAATGACACTGGTGGATCCATGGGTGGTCTTTGAAGAGAACACACATGCAATGACTCTAGCTGTGGTTAATGAGAAGAACACACATTTCAATGACACTAGTGGATCCATATGTCGTATGTGAAAAGAATAGTCATGAAATGACTCCAGTTGTTGTTAGTAAAAAGAACACACATGCAATGACACTGGTGGATCCATGTGTGGTCTCTGAAGAGAACACACATGCAATGTGACTGGTGGATCCATATGTGGTATGTGAAAAGAACACACATGCAATGACTCCAGTTGTTGTTAGTAAAAAGAACACGCATGCAATGACACTGGTGGATCCATATGTGGTATGTGAAAAGAATAGTCATGAAATGACTACAGTTGTTGTTTGTAAAAATAACACACATGCAATGACACTGGTGGATCTATGTGTGGTCTCTGAAGAGAACACACATGCAATGACACTGGTGGATCCATATCTGGTATGTGAAAAGAACACACATGCAATGACTCCAGTTGTTGTTAGTAAAAAGAACACATGCAATGACACTGGTGGATCCATGTGTGGTCTCTGAAGAGAACACACATTTCAATGACAATGGTGGATCCATATGTGGTATGTGAAAAGAACACGCATGCAATGACTCTAGTTGTTGTTAGTAAAAAGAACACACATGCAATCACACTGGTGGATCCATGTGTTGTCTCTGAAGAGAACACACATGCAATGACACTGGTGGATCCATATGTGGTATGTGAAAAGAACACACATGCAATGACTCCAGTTGTTGTTAGTAAAAAGAACACACATGCAATGACACTGGTGGATCCATGTGTGGTCTCTGAAGAGAACACACATTTCAATGACACTGGTGGATCATATGTGGTATGTGAAAAGAACACACATGCAATGACTCTAGTTGTTGTTAGTAAAAAGAACACACATGCAATGACACTGGTGGATCCATATGTGGTATGTGAAAATAACACACATGCAATGACTCCAGTTGTTGTTAGTAAAAAGAACACATGCAATGACACTGGTGGATCCATGTGTGGTCTCTGAAGAGAACACACATTTCAATGACACTGGTGGATCCATATGTGGTATGTGAAAAGAACACACATGCTATGACTCTAGTTGTTGTTAGTAAAAAGAACACACATGCAATGACACAGGTGGATCCATGTGTGGTATCTGAAGAGAACACACATGCAATGACACTGGTGGATCCATATGTGGTATGTGAAAAGAACACACATGCAATGACTCCAGTTGTTGTTAGTAAAAAGAACACACATGCAATGACACTGGTGGATCCATATGTGGTATGTGAAAAGAATAGTCCTGAAATGACTCCAGTTGTTGTTAGGAAAAATAACACACATGCAATGACACTGTTGGAACCATGTGTGGTCTCTGAAGAGAACACACATGCAATAACACTGGTGGATCCATATCTGGTATGTGAAAAGAACACACATGCAATGACTCCAGTTGTTGTTAGTAAAAAGAACACATGCAATGACACTGGTGGATCCATGTGTGGTCTCTGAAGAGAACACACATTTCAATGACACTGGTGGATCCATATGTGTTATGTGAAAAGAACACGCATGCAATGAGTCTAGTTGTTGTTAGTAAAAGAACACACATGCAATTACACTGGTGGATCCATATGTGGTATGTGAAAAGAACACACATGCAATGACTCCAGTTGTTGTTAGTAAAAAGAACACATGCAATGACACTGGTGGATACATGTGTGGTCTCTGAAGAGAACACACATTTCAATGACACTGGTGGATCCATATGTGGTATGTGAAAAGAACACACATGCAATGACTCCAGTTGTTGTTAGTAAAAAGAACACACATGCAATGACACTGGTGGATCCATGTGTGGTCTCTGAAGAGAACACACATTTCAAGACACTAGTGGATCCATATGTGGTATGTGAAAAGAACACACATGCAATGACTCTAGTTGTTGTTAGTAAAAATAACACACATGCAATGACACTGGTAGAGCCATGTGTGGTCTCTAAAGAGAACAAACATGCAATGACTCTGGTGGTTGTTAGTAAAAAGAACACAAATGCAATGACACTGGTGGATCCATGTGTGGTCTTTGAATAGAACACACATGGAATGACAGTGGTGGATCCATATGTGGTATGTGAAAAGAACACACATGCAATGACTCTGGTTGTTGTTAGTAAAAAGAGCACACATGCAATGACACTGGTGGATCCATGTGTGGTCTCTGAATAGAACAAACATTTCAATGACGCTGGTGGATCCATATGTGGTATGTGAAAATAATAGTCATGAAATGACTCCAGTTGTTGTTAGTAAAAAAAGCACATATGCAATGACACTAGAGGATCCATGTATGGTCTCTGAAGAGAACACACATGGAATGACTCTAGCTGTGGTTAATGAGAAGAACACACATTTCAATGACACTAGTGGATCCATATGTGGTATGTGAAAAGAATAGTCATGAAATGACTCTAGTTGTTGTTAGTAAAAAGAACACACATGCAATGACACTGGTGGATCCATGTGTGGTCTCTGAAGAGAAGACACATGCAATGACACTGGTGGATCCATATGTGGTATGTGAAAAGAACACACATGCAATGACTCTAGTTGTTGTTAGTAAAAAGAACACACATGCAATGACACTGGTGGATCCATATGTGGTATGTGAAAAGAACACACATGCAATGACTCCAGTTATTGTTAGTAAAAAGAACACATGCAATGACACTGGTGGATCCATGTGTGGTCTCTGAAGAGAACACACATTTCAACGACACTGGTGGATCCATATGTGGTATGTGAAAAGAACACACATGCAATGACTCCAGTTGTTGTTAGTAAAAAGAACAGACATGCAATGACACTGGTGGATCCATGTGTGGTCTCTGAAGAGAACACACATTTCAATGACACTGGTGGATCCATATGTGGTATGTGAAAAGAACACACATGTAATGACTCTAGTTGTTGTTAGTAAAAAGAACACACATGCAATGACACTGGTAGATCCATGTGTGGTCTCTGAAGAGAACAAACATGCAATGACTCTGGTGGTTGTTAGTAAAAAGAACACACATGCAATGACACTGGTGGATCCATGTGTGCTCTCTGAATAGAACACACATGCAATGACAGTGGTGGATCCATATGTGGTATGTGAAAAGAACACACATGCAATGACTCTGGTTGTTATTAGTAAAAAGAGCACACATGCAATGACAATGGTGGATCCATGTGTGGTCTCTGAACAGAACAGACATTTCAATGACACTGGTGGATCCATATGTGGTATGTGAAAATAATAGTCATGAAATGACTCTAGCTGTTGTTAGTAAAAAGAGCACACATGCAATGACACTGGTGGATCCATGTGTGGTCTCTGAAGAGAACACACATGCAATGTGACTGGTGGATCCATATGTGGTATGTGAAAAGAACACACATGCAATGACTCCAGTTGTTGTTAGTAAAAAGAACACGCATGCAATGACACTGGTGGATCCATATGTGGTATGTGAAAAGAATAGTCATGAAATGACTACAGTTGTTGTTAGTAAAAATAACACACATGCAATGACACTGGTGGATCTATGTGTGGTCTCTGAAGAGAACACACATGCAATGACACTGGTGGATCCATATCTGGTATGTGAAAAGAACACACATGCAATGACTCCAGTTGTTGTTAGTAAAAAGAACACATGCAATGACACTGGTGGATCCATGTGTGGTCTCTGAAGAGAACACACATTTCAATGACAATGGTGGATCCATATGTGGTATGTGAAAAGAACACGCATGCAATACTCTAGTTGTTGTTAGTAAAAAGAACACACATGCAATCACACTAGTGGATCCATGTGTGGTCTCTGAAGAGAATACACATGCAATGACACTGGTGGATCCATATGTGGTATGTGAAAAGAACACACATGCAATAACTCCAGTTGTTGTTAGTAAAAAGAACACACATGCAATGACACTGGTGGATCCATGTGTGGTCTCTTAGAAGAACACATATTTCAATGACACTGGTGGATCCATATGTGGTATGTGAAAAGAACACACATGCTATGACTCTAGTTGTTGTTAGTAAAAAGAACACATGCAATGACACTGGTGGATCCATGTGTGGTCTCTGAAGAGAACACACATTTCAATGACACTGGTGGATCCATATGTGGTATGTGAAAAGAACACACATGCTATGACTCTAGTTGTTGTTAGTAAAAAGAACACACATGCAATGACACTGGTGGATCCATGTGTGGTCTCTGAAGAGAACACACATGCAATGACACTGGTGGATCCATATGTGGTATGTGAAAAGAACACACATGCAATGACTCCAGTTGTTGTTAGTAAAAAGAACACACATGCAATGACACTGGTGGATCCATATGTGGTATGTGAAAAGAATAGTCCTGAAATGACTCCAGTTGTTGTTAGGAAAAATAACCCACATGCAATGACACTGGTGGAACCATGTGTGGTCTCTGAAGAGAACACACATGCAATAACACTGGTGGATCCATATCTGGTATGTGAAAAGAACACACATGCAATGACTCCAGTTGTTGTTAGTAAAAAGAACACATGCAATGACACTGGTGGATCCATGTGTGGTCTCTGAAGAGAACACACATTTCAACGACACTGGTGGATCCATATGTGGTATGTGAAAAGAACACACATGCAATGACTCCAGTTGTTGTTAGTAAAAAGAACAGACATGCAATGACACTGGTGGATCCATGTGTGGTCTCTGAAGAGAACACACATTTCAATGACACTGGTGGATCCATATGTGGTATGTGAAAAGAACACACATGCAATGATTCTAGTTGTTGTTAGTAAAAAGAACACACATGCAATGACACTGGTAGATCCATGTGTGGTCTCTGAAGAGAACAAACATGCAATGACTCTGGTGGTTGTTAGTAAAAAGAACACACATGCAATGACACTGGTGGATCCATGTGTGGTCTCTGAATAGAACACACATGCAATGACAGTGGTGGATCCATATGTGGTATGTGAAAAGAACACACATGCAATGACTCTGGTTGTTATTAGTAAAAAGAGCACACATGCAATGACAATGGTGGCTCCATGTGTGCTCTCTGAAGAGAACAGACATTTCAATGACACTGGTGGATCCATATGTGGTATGTGAAAATAATAGTCATGAAATGACTCTAGCTGTTGTTAGTAAAAAGAGCACACATGCAATGACACTGGTGGATCCATGTGTGGTCTCTGAAGACAACACACATGCAATGTGACTAGTGGATCCATATGTGGTATGTGAAAAGAACACACATGCAATGACTCCAGTTGTTGTTAGTAAAAAGAACACGCATTCAATGACACTGGTGGATCCATATGTGGTATGTGAAAAGAATAGTCATGAAATGACTACAGTTGTTGTTAGTAAAAATAACACACATGCAATGACACTGGTGGATCTATGTGTGGTCTCTGAAGAGAACACATATGCAATGACACTGGTGGATCCATATCTGGTATGTGAACAGAACACACATGCAATGACTCCAGTTGTTGTTAGTAAAAAGAACACATGCAATGACACTGGTGGATCCATGTGTGGTCTCTGAAGAGAACACACATTTCAATGACAATGGTGGATCCATATGTGGTATGTGAAAAGAACACGCATGCAATGACTCTAGTTGTTGTTAGTAAAAAGAACACACATGCAATCACACTGGTGGATCCATGTGTGGTCTCTGAAGAGAACACACATGCAATGACACTGGTGGATCCATATGTGGTATGTGAAAAGAACACACATGCAATAACTCCAGTTGTTGTTAGTAAAAAGAACACACATGCAATGACACTGGTGGATCCATGTGTGGTCTCTTAGAAGAACACACATTTCAATGACACTGGTGGATCCATATGTGGTATGTGAAAAGAACACACATGCAATGACTCTAGTTGTTGTTAGTAAAAAGAACACACATGCAATGACACTGGTGGATCCATATGTGGTATGTGAAAAGAACACACATGCAATGACTCCAGTTGTTGTTAGTAAAAAGAACACATGCAATGACACTGGTGGATCCATGTGTGGTCTCTGAAGAGAACACACATTTCAATGACACTGGTGGATCCATATGTGGTATGTGAAAAGAACACACATGCTATGACTCTACTTGTTGTTAGTAAAAAGAACACACATGCAATGACACTGGTGGATCCATGTGTGGTCTCTGAAGAGAACACACATGCAATGACACTGGTGGATCCATATGTGGTATGTGAAAAGAACACACATGCAATGACTCCAGTTGTTGTTAGTAAAAAGAACACACATGCAATGACACTGGTGGATCCATATGTGGTATGTGAAAAGAATAGTCCTGAAATGACTCCAGTTGTTGTTAGGAAAAATAACACACATGCAATGACTCCAGTTGTTGTTAGTAAAAACAACACATGCAATGACACTGGTGGATCCATGTGTGGTCTCTGAAGAGAACACACATTTCAATGACACTGGTGGATCCATATGTGGTATGTGAAAAGAACACGCATGCAATGAGTCTAGTTGTTGTTAGTAAAAAGAACACACATGCAATGACACTGGTGGATCCATATGTGGTATGTGAAAAGAACATACATGCAATGACTCCAGTTGTTGTTAGTAAAAAGAACACATGCAATGACACTGGTGGATCCATGTGTGGTCTCTGAAGAGAACACACATGCAATGTGACTGGTGGATCCATATGTGGTATGTGAAAAGAACACACATGCAATGACTCCAGTTGTTGTTAGTAAAAAGAACACGCATGCAATGACACTGGTGGATCCATATGTGGTATGTGAAAAGAATAGTCATGAAATGACACTGGTGGATCCATATGTGGTATGTGAAAAGAACACACATGCAATGACTCTAGTTGTTGTTAGTAAAAATAACACACATGCAATGACACTGGTAGATCCATGTGTGGTCTCTGAAGAGAACAAACATGCAATGACTCTAGTGGTTGTAAGTAAAAAGAACACACATGCAATGACACTGGTGGATCCATGTGTGGTCTCTGAATAGAACACACATGCAATGACAGTGGTGGATCCATATGTGGTATGTGAAAAGAACACACATGCAATGACTCTGGTTGTTATTAGTAAAAAGGGCACACATGCAATGACAATGGTGGATCCATGTGTGGTCTCTGAAGAGAACAGACATTTCAATGACACTGGTGGATCCATATGTGGTATGTGAAAATAATAGTCATGAAATGACTATAGTTGTTGTTAGTAAAAAGAACACACATGCAATGACACTGGTGGATCCATGTGTGGTCTCTGAAGAGAACACACATGCAATGACACTGGTGGATCCATATGTGGTATGTGAAAAGAACACACATGCAATAACTCCAGTTGTTGTTAGTAAAAAGAACACACATGCAATGACACTGGTGGATCCATGTGTGGTCTCTTAGAAGAACACACATTTCAATGACACTGGTGGATCCATATGTGGTATGTGAAAAGAACACACATGCAATGACTCTAGTTGTTGTTAGTAAAAAGAACACACATGCAATGACACTGGTGGATCCATATGTGGTATGTGAAAAGAACACACATACAATGACTCCAGTTGTTGTTAGTAAAAAGAACACATGCAATGACACTGGTGGATCCATGTGTGGTCTCTGAAGAGAACACACATTTCAATGACACTGGTGGATCCATATGTGGTATGTGAAAAGAACACACATGCTATGACTCTAGTTGTTGTTAGTAAAAAGAACACACATGCAATGACACTGGTGGATCCATGTGTGGTCTCTGAAGAGAACACACATGCAATGACACTGGTGGATCCATATGTGGTATGTGAAAAGAACACACATGGAATGACTCCAGTTGTTGTTAGTAAAAAGAACACACATGCAATGACACTGGTGGATCCATATGTGGTATGTGAAAAGAATAGTCCTGAAATGACTCCAGTTGTTGTTAGGAAAAATAACACACATGCAATGACACTGGTGGAACCATGTGTGGTCTCTGAAGAGAACACACATGCAATAACACTGGTGGATCCATATCTGGTATGTGAAAAGAACACACATGCAATGACTCCAGTTGTTGTTAGTAAAAACAACACATGCAATGACACTGGTGGATCCATGTGTGGTCTCTGAAGAGAACACACATTTCAATGACACTGGTGGATCCATATGTGGTATGTGAAAAGAACACGCATGCAATGAGTCTAGTTGTTGTTAGTAAAAAGAACACACATGCAATGACACTGGTGGATCCATATGTGGTATGTGAAAAGAACATACATGCAATGACTCCAGTTGTTGTTAGTAAAAAGAACACATGCAATGACACTGGTGGATCCATGTGTGGTCTCTGAAGAGAACACACATGCAATGTGACTGGTGGATCCATATGTGGTATGTGAAAAGAACACACATGCAATGACTCCAGTTGTTGTTAGTAAAAAGAACACGCATGCAATGACACTGGTGGATCCATATGTGGTATGTGAAAAGAATAGTCATGAAATGACACTGGTGGATCCATATGTGGTATGTGAAAAGAACACACATGCAATGACTCTAGTTGTTGTTAGTAAAAATAACACACATGCAATCACACTGGTGGATCCATGTGTGGTCTCTGAAGAGAACAAACATGCAATGACTCTGGTGGTTGTAAGTAAAAAGAACACACATGCAATGACACTGGTGGATCCATGTGTGGTCTCTGAATAGAACACACATGCAATGACAGTGGTGGATCCATATGTGGTATGTGAAAAGAACACACATGCAATGACTCTGGTTGTTATTAGTAAAAAGGGCACACATGCAATGACAATGGTGGATCCATGTGTGGTCTCTGAAGAGAACAGACATTTCAATGACACTGGTGGATCCATATGTGGTATGTGAAAATAATAGTCATGAAATGACTCTAGTTGTTGTTAGTAAAAAGAACACACATGCAATGACACTGGTGGATCCATGTGTGGTCTCTGAAGAGAACACACATGCAATGACACTGGTGGATCCATATGTGGTATGTGAAAAGAACACACATGCAATGACTCCAGTTGTTGTTAGTAAAAAGAACACACATGCAATGACACTGGTGGATCCATATGTGGTATGTGAAAAGAATAGTCCTGAAATGACTCCAGTTGTTGTTAGGAAAAATAACACACATGCAATGACACTGGTGGAACCATATGTGGTCTCTAAAGAGAACACACATGCAATAACACTGGTGGATCCATATCTGGTATGTGAAAAGAACACACATGCAATGACTCCAGTTGTTATTAGTAAAAACAACACATGCAATGACACTGGTGGATCCATGTGTGGTCTCTGAAGAGAACACACATTTCAATGACACTGGTGGATCCATATGTGGTATGTGAAAAGAACACGCATGCAATGAGTCTAGTTGTTGTTAGTAAAAAGAACACACATGCAATGACACTGGTGGATCCATATGTGGTATGTGAAAAGAACATACATGCAATGACTCCAGTTGTTGTTAGTAAAAAGAACACATGCAATGACACTGGTGGATCCATGTGTGGTCTCTGAAGAGAACACACATGCAATGTGACTGGTGGATCCATATGTGGTATGTGAAAAGAACACACATGCAATGACTCCAGTTGTTGTTAGTAAAAAGAACACGCATGCAATGACACTGGTGGATCCATATGTGGTATGTGAAAAGAATAGTCATGAAATGACACTGGTGGATCCATATGTGGTATGTGAAAAGAACACACATGCAATGACTCTAGTTGTTGTTAGTAAAAATAACACACATGCAATGACACTGGTAGATCCATGTGTGGTCTCTGAAGAGAACAAACATGCAATGACTCTGGTGGTTGTAAGTAAAAAGAACACACATGCAATGACACTGGTGGATCCATGTGTGGTCTCTGAATAGAACACACATGCAATGACAGTGGTGGATCCATATGTGGTATGTGAAAAGAACACACATGCAATGACTCTGGTTGTTATTAGTAAAAAGGGCACACATGCAATGACAATGGTGGATCCATGTGTGGTCTCTGAAGAGAACATACATTTCAATGACACTGGTGGATCCATATGTGGTATGTGAAAATAATAGTCATGAAATGACTCTAGTTGTTGTTAGTAAAAAGAGCACACATGCAATCACACTAGTGGATCCACGTGTGGTCTCTGAAGAGAACACACATGCAATGACTCTAGCTGTGGTTAATGAGAAGAACACACATTTCAATGACACTAGTGGATCCATATGTCGTATGTGAAAAGAATAGTCATGAAATGACTCAAGTTGTTGTTAGTAAAAAGAACACACATGCAATGACACTGGTGGATCCATGTGTGGTCTCTGAAGAGAACACACATGCAATGTGACTGGTGGATCCATATGTGGTATGTGAAAAGAACACACATGCAATGACTCTAGTTGTTGTTAGTAAAAAGAACACACATGCAATGACACTGGTGGATCCATATGTGGTATGTGAAAAGAATAGTCATGAAATGACTCCAGTTGTTGTTAGTAAAAATAACACACATGCAATGTCACTGGTGGATCCATGTGTGGTCTCTGAAGAGAACACACATGCAATGACACTGGTGGATCCATATCTGGAATGTGAAAAGAACACACATGCAATGACTCCAATTGTTGTTAGTAAAAATAACACACATGCAATGACACTGGTGGATCCATGTGTGGTCTCTGAAGAGAGCACACATTTCAATGACAATGGTGGATCCATATGTGGTATCTGAAAAGAACACGCATGCAATGACTCTAGTTGTTGTTAGTAAAAAGAACACACATGCAATCACACTGGTGGATCCATGTGTGGTCTCTGAAGAGAACACACATGCAATGTCACTGGTGGATCCATATGTGGTATGTGAAAAGAACAACGTGCAATGACTCCAGTTGTTGTTAGTAAAAAGAACACACATGCAATGACACTGGTGGATCCATGTGTGGTCTCTGAAGAGAACACACATGCAATGACACTGGTGGATCCATATGTGGTATGTGAAAAGAACACACATGCAATGACTCCAGTTGTTTTTCGTAAAAAGAACACACATGCAATAACACTGGTGGATCCATGTGTGGTCTCTGAAGAGAACACACATTTCAATGACACTGGTGGATCCATATGTGGTATGTGAAAAGAACACACATGCAATGACTCTAGTTGTTGTTAGTAAAAAGAACACACATGCAATGACACTGGTAGATCCATGTGTGGTCTCTGAAGGGAACAAACATGCAATGACTCTGGTTGTTGTTAGTAAAAAGAACACACATGCAATGACACTGGTGGATCCATGTGTGGTCTCTGAATAGAACACACATGCAATGATAGTGGTGGATCCATATGTGGTATGTGAAAAGAAGACATATGCAATGACTCTGGTTGTTATTAGTAAAAAGAGCACACATGCAATGACAGTGGTGGATCCATGTGTGGTCTCTGAAGAGAACGGACATTTCAATGACACTGGTGGATCCATATGTGGTATGTGAAAATAATAGTCATGAAATGACTCCAGTTGTTGTTAGTAAAAAGAACATACATGCAATGACACTGGTGGATCCATGTGTGGTCTCTGAAGAGAACACACATGCAATGACTCTAGCTGTGGTTAATGAGAAGAACACGCATTTTAATGACACTAGTGGATCCATATGTGGTATGTGAAAAGAATAGTCATGAAATGACTCCAGTTGTTGTTAGTAAAAAGAACACACATGCAATGACACTGGTGGATCCATGTGTGGTCTCTGAAGAGAACACACATGCAATGACACTGGTGGATCCATATGTGGTATGTGAAAAGAATAGTCATGAAATAACTCCAGTTGTTGATAGTAAAAAGAACACACACGCAATGACACTGGTGGATCCATATGTGGTATGTGAAAAGAATAGTCATGAAATGACTCCAGTTGTTGTTAGTAAAAATAACACACATGCAATGACACTGGTGGATCCATGTGTGGTCTCTGAAGAGAACACACATGCAATGACACTGGTGGATCCATATGTGGTATGTGAAAAGAACACACATGCAATGACTACAGTTGTTGTTAGTAAAAAGAACACATGCAATGACACTGGTGGATCCATGTGTGGTCTCTGAAGAGAACACACATTTCAATGACAATGGTGGATCCATATGTGGTATCTGAAAAGAACACGCATGCAATGACTCTAGTTGTTGTTAGTAAAAAGAACACACATGCAATCACACTGGTGGATCCATGTGTGGTCTCTGAAGAGAACACACATGCAATGACACTGGTGGATCCATATGTGGTCTGTGAAAAGAACACACGTGCAATGACTCCAGTTGTTGTTAGTAAAAAGAACACACATGCAATGACACTGGTGGATCCATGTGTGGTCTCTGAAGAGAACACACATGCAATGACACTGGTGGATCCATATGTGGTATGTGAAAAGAACACACATGCAATGACTCCAGTTGTTGTTAGTAAAAAGAACACACATGCAATGACACTGGTGGATCCATGTGTGTTCTCTGAAGAGAACACACATTTAAATGACACTGGTGGATCCATATGTGGTATGTGAATAGAACACACATGCAATGACTCTAGTTGTTGTTAGTAAAAAGAACACACATGCAATGACACTGGTAGATCCATGTGTGGTCTCTGAAGGGAACAAACATGCAATGACTCTGGTTGTTGTTAGTAAAAAGAACACACATGCAATGACACTGGTGGATCCATGTGTGGTCTCTGAATAGAACACACATGCAATGACAGTGGTGGATCCATATGTGGTATGTGAAAAGAAGACACATGCAATGACTCTGGTTGTTATTAGTAAAAAGAGCACACATGCAATGACAGTGGTGGATCCATGTGTGGTCTCTGAAGAGAACAGACATTTCAATGACACTGGTGGATCCATATGTGGTATGTGAAAATAATAGTCATGAAATGACTCTAGTTGTTGTTAGTAAAAAGAACATACATGCAATGACACTGGTGGATCCATGTATGGTCTCTGAAGAGAACACACATGCAATGACACTGGTGGATCCATATGTGGTATGTGAAAAGAACACGCATGCAATGACTCTAGTTGTTGTTAGTAAAAAGAAAGCACATGCAATCACACTGGTGGATCCATGTGTGGTCTCTGAAGAGAACACACATGCAATGACACTGGTGGATCCATATGTGGTATGTGAAAAGAACACACATGCAATGACTCCAGTTGTTGTTAGTAAAAAGAACACACATGCAATGACACTGGTGGATCCATGTGTGGTCTCTGAAGAGAACACACATTTCAATGACACTGGTGGATCATATGTGGTATGTGAAAAGAACACACATGCAATGACTCTAGTTGTTGTTAGGAAAAAGAACACACATGCAATGACACTGGTGGATCCATATGTGGTATGTGAAAAGAACACACATGCAATGACTCCAGTTGTTGTTAGTAAAAAGAACACATGCAATGACACTGGTGGATCCATGTGTGGTCTCTGAAGAGAACACACATTTCAATGACACTGGTGGATCCATATGTGGTATGTGAAAAGAACACACATGCTATGACTCTAGTTGTTGTTAGTAAAAAGAACACACATGCAATGACACTGGTGGATCCATGTGTGGTCTCTGAAGAGAACACACATGCAATGACACTGGTGGATCCATATGTGGTATGTGAAAAGAACACACATGCAATGACTCCAGTTGTTGTTAGTAAAAAGAACACACATGCAATGACACTGGTGGATCCATATGTGGTATGTGAAAAGAATAGTCCTGAAATGACTCCAGTTGTTGTTAGGAAAAATAACACACATGCAATGACAATGGTGGAACCATGTGTGGTCTCTAAAGAGAACACACATGCAATAACACTGGTGGATCCATATCTGGTATGTGAAAAGAACACACATGCAATGACTCCAGTTGTTGTTAGTAAAAAGAACACATGCAATGACACTGGTGGATCCATGTGTGGTCTCTGAAGAGAACACACATTTCAATGACACTGGTGGATCCATATGTGTTATGTGAAAAGAACACGCATGCAATGAGTCTAGTTGTTGTTAGTAAAAAGAACACACATGCAATTACACTGGTGGATCCATATGTGGTATGTGAAAAGAACACACATGCAATGACTCCAGTTGTTGTTAGTAAAAAGAACACATGCAATGACACTGGTGGATACATGTGTGGTCTCTGAAGAGAACACACATTTCAATGACACTGGTGGATCCATATGTGGTATGTGAAAAGAACACACATGCAATGACTCCAGTTGTTTTTAGTAAAAAGAACACACATGCAATGACACTGGTGGATCCATGTGTGGTCTCTGAAGAGAACACACATTTCAAGACACTGGTGGATCCATATGTGGTATGTGAAAAGAACACACATGCAATGACTCTAGTTGTTGTTAGTAAAAATAACACACATGCAATGACACTGGTAGATCCATGTGTGGTCTCTAAAGAGAACAAACATGCAATGACTCTGGTGGTTGTTAGTAAAAAGAACACACATGCAATGACACTGGTGGATCCATGTGTGGTCTTTGAATAGAACACACATGCAATGACAGTGGTGGATCCATATGTGGTATGTGAAAAGAACACACATGCAATGACTCTGGTTGTTGTTAGTAAAAAGAGCACACATGCAATGACACTGGTGGATCCATGTGTGGTCTCTGAATAGAACAAACATTTCAATGACACTGGTGGATCCATATGTGGTATGTGAAAATAATAGTCATGAAATGACTCCAGTTGTTATTAGTAAAAAAAGCACACATGCAATGACACTAGAGGATCCATGTATGGTCTCTCGAGAGAACACACATGGAATGACTCTAGCTGTGGTTAATGAGAAGAACACACATTTCAATGACACTAGTGGATCCATATGTGGTATGTGAAAAGAATAGTCATGAAATGACTCTAGTTGTTGTTAGTAAAAAGAACACACATGCAATGACACTGGTGGATCCATGTGTGGTCTCTGAAGAGAACACACATGCAATGACACTGGTGGATCCATATGTGGTATGTGAAAAGAACACACATGCAATGACTCTAGTTGTTGTTAGTAAAAAGAACACACATGCAATGACACTGGTGGATCCATATGTGGTATGTGAAAAGAACACACATGCAATGACTCCAGTTATTGTTAGTAAAAAGAACACATGCAATGACACTGGTGGATCCATGTGTGGTCTCTGAAGAGAACACACATTTCAACGACACTGGTGGATCCATATGTGGTATGTGAAAAGAACACACATGCAATGACTCCAGTTGTTGTTAGTAAAAAGAACAGACATGCAATGACACTGGTGGATCCATGTGTGGTCTCTGAAGAGAACACACATTTCAATGACACTGGTGGATCCATATGTGGTATGTGAAAAGAACACACATGTAATGACTCTAGTTGTTGTTAGTAAAAAGAACACACATGCAATGACACTGGTAGATCCATCTGTGGTCTCTGAAGAGAACAAACATGCAATGACTCTGGTGGTTGTTAGTAAAAAGAACACACATGCAATGACACTGGTGGATCCATGTGTGGTCTCTGAATAGAACACACATGCAATGACAGTGGTGGATCCATATGTGGTATGTGAAAAGAACACACATGCAATGACTCTGGTTGTTATTAGTAAAAAGAGCACACATGCAATGACAATGGTGGATCCATGTGTGGTCTCTAAAGAGAACAGACATTTCAATGACACTGGTGGATCCATATGTCGTATGTGAAAATAATAGTCATGAAATGACTCTAGCTGTTGTTAGTAAAAAGAGCACACATACAATGACACTGGTGGATCCATGTGTGGTCTCTGAAGAGAACACACATGCAATGTGACTGGTGGATCCATATGTGGTATGTGAAAAGAACACACATGCAATGACTCCAGTTGTTGTTAGTAAAAAGAACACGCATGCAATGACACTGGTGGATCCATATGTGGTATGTGAAAAGAATAGTCATGAAATGACTACAGTTGTTGTTAGTAAAAATAACACACATGCAATGACACTGGTGGATCTATGTGTGGTCTCTGAAGATAACACACATGCAATGACACTGGTGGATCCATATCTGGTATGTGAAAAGAACACACATGCAATGACTCCAGTTGTTGTTAGTAAAAAGAACACATGCAATGACATTGGTGGATCCATGTGTGGTCTCTGAAGAGAACACACATTTCAATGACAATGGTGGATCCATATGTGGTATGTGAAAAGAACACGCATGCAATACTCTAGTTGTTGTTAGTAAAAAGAACACACATGCCATCACACTGGTGGATCCATGTGTGGTCTCTGAAGAGAACACACATGCAATGACACTGGTGGATCCATATGTGGTATGTGAAAAGAACACACATGCAATAACTCCAGTTGTTGTTAGTAAAAAGAACACACATGCAATGACACTGGTGGATCCATGTGTGGTCTCTTAGAAGAACACACATTTCAATGACACTGGTGGATCCATATGTGGTATGTGAAAAGAACACACATGCAATGACTCTAGTTGTTGTTAGTAAAAAGAACACACATGCAATGACACTGGTGGATCCATATGTGGTATGTGAAAAGAACACACATGCAATGACTCCAGTTGTTGTTAGTAAAAAGAACACATGCAATGACACTGGTGGATCCATGTGTGGTCTCTGAAGAGAACACACATTTCAATGACACTGGTGGATCCATATGTGGTATGTGAAAAGAACACACATGCTATGACTCTAGTTGTTGTTAGTAAAAAGAACACACATGCAATGACACTGGTGGATCCATGTGTGGTCTCTGAAGAGAACACACATGCAATGACACTGGTGGATCCATATGTGGTATGTGAAAAGAACACACATGCAATGACTCCAGTTGTTGTTAGTAAAAAGAACACACATGCAATGACACTGGTGGATCCATATGTGGTATGTGAAAAGAATAGTCCTGAAATGACTCCAGTTGTTGTTAGCAAAAATAACACACATGCAATGACACTGGTGGAACCATGTGTGGTCTCTGAAGAGAACACACATGCAATAACACTGGTGGATCCATATCTGGTATGTGAAAAGAACACACATGCAATGACTCCAGTTGTTGTTAGTAAAAAGAACACATGCAATGACACTGGTGGATCCATGTGTGGTCTCTGAAGAGAACACACATTTCAACGACAATAGTGGATCCATATGTGGTATGTGAAAAGAACACACATGCAATGACTCCAGTTGTTGTTAGTAAAAAGAACAGACATGCAATGACACTGGTGGATCCATGTGTGGTCTCTGAAGAGAACACACATTTCAATGACACTGGTGGATCCATATGTGGTATGTGAAAAGAACACACATGCAATGACTCTAGTTGTTGTTAGTAAAAAGAACACACATGCAATGACACTGGTAGATCCATGTGTGGTCTCTGAAGAGAACAAACATGCAATGACTCTGGTGGTTGTTAGTAAAAAGAACACACATGCAATGACACTGGTGGATCCATGTGTGGTCTCTGAATAGAACACACATGCAATGACAGTGGTGGATCCATATGTGGTATGTGAAAAGAACACACATGCAATGACTCTGGTTGTTATTAGTAAAAAGAGCACACATGCAATGACAATGGTGGCTCCATGTGTGGTCTCTGAAGAGAACAGACATTTCAATGACACTGGTGGATCCATATGTGGTATGTGAAAATAATAGTCATGAAATGACTCTAGCTGTTGTTAGTAAAAAGAGCACACATGCAATGACACTGGTGGATCCATGTGTGGTCTCTGAAGAGAACACACATGCAATGTGACTGGTGGATCCATATGTGGTATGTGAAAAGAACACACATGCAATGACTCCAGTTGTTGTTAGTAAAAAGAACACGCATGCAATGACACTGGTGGATCCATATGTGGTATGTGAAAAGAATAGTCATGAAATGACTACAGTTGTTGTTAGTAAAAATAACACACATGCAATGACACTGGTGGATCTATGTGTGGTCTCTGAAGAGAACACACATGCAATGACACTGGTGGATCCATATCTGGTATGTGAACAGAACACACATGCAATGACTCCAGTTGTTGTTAGTAAAAAGAACACATGCAATGACACTGGTGGATCCATGTGTGGTCTCTGAAGAGAACACACATTTCAATGACAATGGTGGATCCATATGTGGTATGTGAAAAGAACACGCATGCAATGACTCTAGTTGTTGTTAGTAAAAAGAACACACATGCAATGACACTGGTGGATCCATGTGTGGTCTCTGAAGAGAACACACATGCAATGACACTGGTGGATCCATATGTGGTATGTGAAAAGAACACACATGCAATAACTCCAGTTGTTGTTAGTAAAAAGAACACACATGCAATGACACTGGTGGATCCATGTGTGGTCTCTTAGAAGAACACACATTTCAATGACACTGGTGGATCCATATGTGGTATGTGAAAAGAACACACATGCAATGACTCTAGTTGTTGTTAGTAAAAAGAACACACATGCAATGACACTGGTGGATCCATATGTGGTATGTGAAAAGAACACACATGCAATGACTCCAGTTGTTGTTAGTAAAAAGAACACATGCAATGACACTGGTGGATCCATGTGTGGTCTCTGAAGAGAACACACATTTCAATGACACTGGTGGATCCATATGTGGTATGTGAAAAGAACACACATGCTATGACTCTAGTTGTTGTTAGTAAAAAGAACACACATGCAATGACACTGGTGGATCCATGTGTGGTCTCTGAAGAGAACACACATGCAATGACACTGGTGGATCCATATGTGGTATGTGAAAAGAACACACATGCAATGACTCCAGTTGTTGTTAGTAAAAAGAACACACATGCAATGACACTGGTGGATCCATATGTGGTATGTGAAAAGAATAGTCCTGAAATGACTCCAGTTGTTGTTAGGAAAAATAACACACATGCAATGACACTGGTGGAACCATGTGTGGTCTCTGAAGAGAACACACATGCAATAACACTGGTGGATCCATATCTGGTATGTGAAAAGAACACACATGCAATGACTCCAGTTGTTGTTAGTAAAAATAACACATGCAATGACACTGGTGGATCCATGTGTGGTCTCTGAAGAGAACACACATTTCAATGACACTGGTGGATCCATATGTGGTATGTGAAAAGAACACCCATGCAATGACTCCAGTTGTTGTTAGTAAAAAGAACACACATGCTATGACACTGGTGGATCCATGTGTGGTCTCTGAAGAGAATACACATTTCAATGACACTGGTGGATCCATATGTGGTATGTGAAAAGAACACACATGCAATGACTCTAGTTGTTGTTAGTAAAAATAACACACATGCAATGACACTGGTAGATCCATGTGTGGTCTCTGAAGAGAACAAACATGCAATGACTCTGGTGGTTGTAAGTAAAAAGAACACACATGCAATGACACTGGTGGATCCATGTGTGGTCTCTGAATAGAACACACATGCAATGACAGTGGTGGATCCATATGTGGTATGTGAAAAGAACACACATGCAATGACTCTGGTTGTTATTAGTAAAAAGGGCACACATGCAATGACAATGGTGGATCCATGTGTGGTCTCTGAAGAGAACAGACATTTCAATGACACTGGTGGATCCATATGTGGTATGTGAAAATAATAGTCATGAAATGACTCTAGTTGTTGTTAGTAAAAAGAGCACACATGCAATCACACTAGTGGATCCATGTGTGGTCTCTGAAGAGAACACACATGCAATGACTCTAGCTGTGGTTAATGAGAAGAACACACATTTCAATGACACTAGTGGATCCATATGTCGTATGTGAAAAGAATAGTCATGCAATGACTCAAGTTGTTGTTAGTAAAAAGAACACACATGCAATGACACTAGTGGATCCATGTGTGGTCTCTGAAGAGAACACACATGCAATGTGACTGGTGGATCCATATGTGGTATGTGAAAAGAACACACATGCAATGACTCTAGTTGTTGTTAGTAAAAAGAACACACATGCAATGACACTGGTGGATCCATATGTGGTATGTGAAAAGAATAGTCATGAAATGACTCCAGTTGTTGTTAGTAAAAATAACACACATGCAATGTCACTGGTGGATCCATGTGTGGTCTCTGAAGAGAACACACATGCAATGACACTGGTGGATCCATATCTGGTATGTGAAAAGAACACACATGCAATGACTCCAGTTGTTGTTAGTAAAAATAACACACATGCAATGACACTGGTGGATCCATGTGTGGTCTCTGAAGAGAACACACATTTCAATGACAATGGTGGATCCATATGTGGTATCTGAAAAGAACACGCATGCAATGACTCTAGTTGTTGTTAGTAAAAAGAACACACATGCAATCACACTGGTGGATCCATGTGTGGTCTCTGAAGAGAACACACATGCAATGTCACTGGTGGATCCATATGTGGTATGTGAAAAGAACAACGTGCAATGACTCCAGTTGTTGTTAGTAAAAAGAACACACATGCAATGACACTGGTGGATCCATGTGTGGTCTCTGAAGAGAACACACATGCAATGACACTGGTGGATCCATATGTGGTATGTGAAAAGAACACACATGCAATGACTCCAGTTGTTGTTCGTAAAAAGAACACACATGCAATAACACTGGTGGATCCATGTGTGGTCTCTGAAGAGAACACACATTTCAATGACACTGGTGGATCCATATGTGGTATGTGAAAAGAACACACATGCAATGATTCTAGTTGTTGTTAGTAAAAAGAACACACATGCAATGACACTGGTAGATCCATGTGTGGTCTCTGAAGGGGACAAACATGCAATGACTCTGGTTGTTGTTAGTAAAAAGAACACACATGCAATGACACTGGTGGATCCATGTGTGGTCTCTGAATAGAACACACATGCAATGACAGTGGTGGATCCATATGTGGTATGTGAAAAGAACACACATGCAATGACTCTGGTTGTTATTAGTAAAAAGGGCACACATGCAATGACAATGGTGGATCCATGTGTGGTCTCTGAAGAGAACAGACATTTCAATGACACTGGTGGATCCATATGTGGTATGTGAAAATAATAGTCATGAAATGACTCTAGTTGTTGTTAGTAAAAAGAACACACATGCAATGACACTGGTGGATCCATGTGTGGTCTCTGAAGAGAACACACATGCAATGACACTGGTGGATCCATATGTGGTATGTGAAAAGAACACACATGCAATAACTCCAGTTGTTGTTAGTAAAAAGAACACACATGCAATGACACTGGTGGATCCATGTGTGGTCTCTTAGAAGAACACACATTTCAATGACACTGGTGGATCCATATGTGGTATGTGAAAAGAACACACATGCAATGACTCTAGTTGTTGTTAGTAAAAAGAACACACATGCAATGACACTGGTGGATCCATATGTGGTATGTGAAAAGAACACACATGCAATGACTCCAGTTGTTGTTAGTAAAAAGAACACATGCAATGACACTGGTGGATCCATGTGTGGTCTCTGAAGAGAACACACATTTCAATGACACTGGTGGATCCATATGTGGTATGTGAAAAGAACACACATGCTATGACTCTAGTTGTTGTTAGTAAAAAGAACACACATGCAATGACACTGGTGGATCCATGTGTGGTCTCTGAAGAGAACACACATGCAATGACACTGGTGGATCCATATGTGGTATGTGAAAAGAACACACATGCAATGACTCCAGTTGTTGTTAGTAAAAAGAACACACATGCAATGACACTGGTGGATCCATATGTGGTATGTGAAAAGAATAGTCCTGAAATGACTCCAGTTGTTGTTAGGAAAAATAACACACATGCAATGACACTGGTGGAACCATGTGTGGTCTCTGAAGAGAACACACATGCAATAACACTGGTGGATCCATATCTGGTATGTGAAAAGAACACACATGCAATGACTCCAGTTGTTGTTAGTAAAAACAACACATGCAATGACACTGGTGGATCCATGTGTGGTCTCTGAAGAGAACACACATTTCAATGACACTGGTGGATCCATATGTGGTATGTGAAAAGAACACGCATGCAATGAGTCTAGTTGTTGTTAGTAAAAAGAACACACATGCAATGACACTGGTGGATCCATATGTGGTATGTGAAAAGAACATACATGCAATGACTCCAGTTGTTGTTAGTAAAAAGAACACATGCAATGACACTGGTGGATCCATGTGTGGTCTCTGAAGAGAACACACATGCAATGTGACTGGTGGATCCATATGTGGTATGTGAAAAGAACACACATGCAATGACTCCAGTTGTTGTTAGTAAAAAGAACACGCATGCAATGACACTGGTGGATCCATATGTGGTATGTGAAAAGAATAGTCATGAAATGACACTGGTGGATCCATATGTGGTATGTGAAAAGAACACACATGCAATGACTCTAGTTGTTGTTAGTAAAAATAACACACATGCAATGACACTGGTAGATCCATGTGTGGTCTCTGAAGAGAACAAACATGCAATGACTCTGGTGGTTGTAAGTAAAAAGAACACACATGCAATGACACTGGTGGATCCATGTGTGGTCTCTGAATAGAACACACATGCAATGACAGTGGTGGATCCATATGTGGTATGTGAAAAGAACACACATGCAATGACTCTGGTTGTTATTAGTAAAAAGGGCACACATGCAATGACAATGGTGGATCCATGTGTGGTCTCTGAAGAGAACAGACATTTCAATGACACTGGTGGATCCATATGTGGTATGTGAAAATAATAGTCATGAAATGACTCTAGTTGTTGTTAGTAAAAAGAACACACATGCAATGACACTGGTTGATCCATGTGTGGTCTCTAAAGAGAACACACATGCAATGACACTGGTGGATCCATATGTGGTATGTGAAAAGAACACACATGCAATGACTCCAGTTGTTGTTAGTAAAAAGAACACACATGCAATGACACTGGTGGATCCATATGTGGTATGTGAAAAGAATAGTCCTGAAATGACTCCAGTTGTTGTTAGGAAAAATAACACACATGCAATGACACTGGTGGAACCATATGTGGTCTCTGAAGAGAACACACATGCAATAACACTGGTGGATCCATATCTGGTATGTGAAAAGAACACACATGCAATGACTCCAGTTGTTATTAGTAAAAACAACACATGCAATGACACTGGTGGATCCATGTGTGGTCTCTGAAGAGAACACACATTTCAATGACACTGGTGGATCCATATGTGGTATGTGAAAAGAACACGCATGCAATGAGTCTAGTTGTTGTTAGTAAAAAGAACACACATGCAATGACACTGGTGGATCCATATGTGGTATGTGAAAAGAACATACATGCAATGACTCCAGTTGTTGTTAGTAAAAAGAACACATGCAATGACACTGGTGGATCCATGTGTGGTCTCTGAAGAGAACACACATGCAATGTGACTGGTGGATCCATATGTGGTATGTGAAAAGAACACACATGCAATGACTCCAGTTGTTGTTAGTAAAAAGAACACGCATGCAATGACACTGGTGGATCCATATGTGGTATGTGAAAAGAATAGTCATGAAATGACACTGGTGGATCCATATGTGGTATGTGAAAAGAACACACATGCAATGACTCTAGTTGTTGTTAGTAAAAATAACACACATGCAATGACACTGGTAGATCCATGTGTGGTCTCTGAAGAGAACAAACATGCAATGACTCTGGTGGTTGTAAGTAAAAAGAACACACATGCAATGACACTGGTGGATCCATGTGTGGTCTCTGAATAGAACACACATGCAATGACAGTGGTGGATCCATATGTGGTATGTGAAAAGAACACACATGCAATGACTCTGGTTGTTATTAGTAAAAAGGGCACACATGCAATGACAATGGTGGATCCATGTGTGGTCTCTGAAGAAAACAGACATTTCAATGACACTGGTGGATCCATATGGGGTATGTGAAAATAATAGTCATGAAATGACTCTAGTTGTTGTTAGTAAAAAGAGCACACATGCAATCACACTAGTGGATCCACGTGTGGTCTCTGAAGAGAACACACATGCAATGACTCTAGCTGTGGTTAATGAGAAGAACACACATTTCAATGACACTAGTGGATCCATATGTCGTATGTGAAAAGAATAGTCATGAAATGACTCAAGTTGTTGTTAGTAAAAAGAACACACATGCAATGACACTGGTGGATCCATGTGTGGTCTCTGAAGAGAACACACATGCAATGTGACTGGTGGATCCATATGTGGTATGTGAAAAGAACACACATGCAATGACTCTAGTTGTTGTTAGTAAAAAGAACACACATGCAATGACACTGGTGGATCCATATGTGGTATGTGAAAAGAATAGTCATGAAATGACTCCAGTTGTTGTTAGTAAAAATAACACACATGCAATGTCACTGGTGGATCCATGTGTGGTCTCTGAAGAGAACACACATGCAATGACACTGGTGGATCCATATCTGGAATGTGAAAAGAACACACATGCAATGACTCCAGTTGTTGTTAGTAAAAATAACACACATGCAATGACACTGGTGGATCCATGTGTGGTCTCTGAAGAGAACACACATTTCAATGACAATGGTGGATCCATATGTGGTATCTGAAAAGAACACGCATGCAATGACTCTAGTTGTTGTTAGTAAAAAGAACACACATGCAATCACACTGGTGGATCCATGTGTGGTCTCTGAAGAGAACACACATGCAATGTCACTGGTGGATCCATATGTGGTATGTGAAAAGAACAACGTGCAATGACTCCAGTTGTTGTTAGTAAAAAGAACACACATGCAATGACACTGGTGGATCCATGTGTGGTCTCTGAAGAGAACACACATGCAATGACACTGGTGGATCCATATGTGGTATGTGAAAAGAACACACATGCAATGACTCCAGTTGTTTTTCGTAAAAAGAACACACATGCAATAACACTGGTGGATCCATGTGTGGTCTCTGAAGAGAACACACATTTCAATGACACTGGTGGATCCATATGTGGTATGTGAAAAGACCACACATGCAATGACTCTAGTTGTTGTTAGTAAAAAGAACACACATGCAATGACACTGGTAGATCCATGTGTGGTCTCTGAAGGGAACAAACATGCAATGACTCTGGTTGTTGTTAGTAAAAAGAACACACATGCAATGACACTGGTGGATCCATGTGTGGTCTCTGAATAGAACACACATGCAATGATAGTGGTGGATCCATATGTGGTATGTGAAAAGAAGACATATGCAATGACTCTGGTTGTTATTAGTAAAAAGAGCACACATGCAATGACAGTGGTGGATCCATGTGTGGTCTCTGAAGAGAACGGACATTTCAATGACACTGGTGGATCCATATGTGGTATGTGAAAATAATAGTCATGAAATGACTCCAGTTGTTGTTAGTAAAAAGAACATACATGCAATGACACTGGTGGATCCATGTGTGGTCTCTGAAGAGAACACACATGCAATGACTCTAGCTGTGGTTAATGAGAAGAACACGCATTTTAATGACACTAGTGGATCCATATGTGGTATGTGAAAAGAATAGTCATGAAATGACTCCAGTTGTTGTTAGTAAAAAGAACACACATGCAATGACACTGGTGAATCCATGTGTGGTCTCTGAAGAGAACACACATGCAATGACACTGGTGGATCCATATGTGGTATGTGAAAAGAATAGTCATGAAATAACTCCAGTTGTTGATAGTAAAAAGAACACACATGCAATGACACTGGTGGATCCATATGTGGTATGTGAAAAGAATAGTCATGAAATGACTCCAGTTGTTGTTAGTAAAAATAACACACATGCAATGACACTGGTGGATCCATGTGTGGTCTCTGAAGAGAACACACATGCAATGACACTGGTGGATCCATATGTGGTATGTGAAAAGAACACACATGCAATGACTACAGTTGTTGTTAGTAAAAAGAACACATGCAATGACACTGGTGGATCCATGTGTGGTCTCTGAAGAGAACACACATTTCAATGACAATGGTGGATCCATATGTGGTATCTGAAAAGAACACGCATGCAATGACTCTAGTTGTTGTTAGTAAAAAGAACACACATGCAATCACACTGGTGGATCCATGTGTGGTCTCTGAAGAGAACACACATGCAATGACACTGGTGGATCCATATGTGGTCTGTGAAAAGAACACACGTGCAATGACTCCAGTTGTTGTTAGTAAAAAGAACACACATGCAATGACACTGGTGGATCCATGTGTGGTCTCTGAAGAGAACACACATGCAATGACACTGGTGGATCCATATGTGGTATGTGAAAAGAACACACATGCAATGACTCCAGTTGTTGTTAGTAAAAAGAACACACATGCAATGACACTGGTGGATCCATGTGTGTTCTCTGAAGAGAACACACATTTCAATGACACTGGTGGATCCATATGTGGTATGTGAATAGAACACACATGCAATGACTCTAGTTGTTGTTAGTAAAAAGAACACACATGCAATGACACTGGTAGATCCATGTGTGGTCTCTGAAGGGAACAAACATGCAATGACTCTGGTTGTTGTTAGTAAAAAGAACACACATGCAATGACACTGGTGGATCCATGTGTGGTCTCTGAATAGAACACACATGCAATGACAGTGGTGGATCCATATGTGGTATGTGAAAAGAAGACACATGCAATGACTCTGGTTGTTATTAGTAAAAAGAGCACACATGCAATGACAGTGGTGGATCCATGTGTGGTCTCTGAAGAGAACAGACATTTCAATGACACTGGTGGATCCATATGTGGTATGTGAAAATAATAGTCATGAAATGACTCCAGTTGTTGTTAGTAAAAAGAACATACATGCAATGACACTGGTGGATCCATGTATGGTCTCTGAAGAGAACACACATGCAATGACACTGGTGGATCCATATGTGGTATGTGAAAAGAACACGCATGCAATGACTCTAGTTGTTGTTAGTAAAAAGAAAACACATGCAATCACACTGGTGGATCCATGTGTGGTCTCTGAAGAGAACACACATGCAATGACACTGGTGGATCCATATGTGGTATGTGAAAAGAACACACATGCAATGACTCCAGTTGTTGTTAGTAAAAAGAACACACATGCAATGACACTGGTGGATCCATGTGTGGTCTCTGAAGAGAATACACATTTCAATGACACTGGTGGATCATATGTGGTATGTGAAAAGAACACACATGCAATGACTCTAGTTGTTGTTAGTAAAAAGAACACACATGCAATGACACTGGTGGATCCATATGTGGTATGTGAAAAGAACACACATGCAATGACTCCAGTTGTTGTTAGTAAAAAGAACACATGCAATGACACTGGTGGATCCATGTGTGGTCTCTGAAGAGAACACACATTTCAATGACACTGGTGGATCCATATGTGGTATGTGAAAAGAACACACATGCTATGACTCTAGTTGTTGTTAGTAAAAAGAACACACATGCAATGACACTGGTGGATCCATGTGTGGTCTCTGAAGAGAACACACATGCAATGACACTGGTGGATCCATATGTGGTATGTGAAAAGAACACACATGCAATGACTCCAGTTGTTGTTAGTAAAAAGAACACACATGCAATGACACTGGTGGATCCATATGTGGTATGTGAAAAGAATAGTCCTGAAATGACTCCAGTTGTTGTTAGGAAAAATAACACACATGCAATGACACTGGTGGAACCATGTGTGGTCTCTAAAGAGAACACACATGCAATAACACTGGTGGATCCATATCTGGTATGTGAAAAGAACACACATGCAATGACTCCAGTTGTTGTTAGTAAAAAGAACACATGCAATGACACTGGTGGATCCATGTGTGGTCTCTGAAGAGAACACACATTTCAATGACACTGGTGGATCCATATGTGTTATGTGAAAAGAACACGCATGCAATGAGTCTAGTTGTTGTTAGTAAAAATAACACACATGAAATTACACTGGTGGATCCATATGTGGTATGTGAAAAGAACACACATGCAATGACTCCAGTTGTTGTTAGTAAAAAGAACACATGCAATGACACTGGTGGATACATGTGTGGTCTCTGAAGAGAACACACATTTCAATGACACTGGTGGATCCATATGTGGTATGTGAAAAGAACACACATGCAATGACTCCAGTTGTTTTTAGTAAAAAGAACACACATGCAATGACACTGGTGGATCCATGTGTGGTCTCTGAAGAGAACACACATTTCAAGACACTGGTGGATCCATATGTGGTATGTGAAAAGAACACACATGCAATGACTCTAGTTGTTGTTAGTAAAAATAACACACATGCAATGACACTGGTAGATCCATGTGTGGTCTCTAAAGAGAACAAACATGCAATGACTCTGGTGGTTGTTAGTAAAAAGAACACACATGCAATGACACTGGTGGATCCATGTGTGGTCTTTGAATAGAACACACATGCAATGACAGTGGTGGATCCATATGTGGTATGTGAAAAGAACACACATGCAATGACTCTGGTTGTTGTTAGTAAAAAGAGCACACATGCAATGACACTGGTGGATCCATGTGTGGTCTCTGAATAGAACAAACATTTCAATGACACTGGTGGATCCATATGTGGTATGTGAAAATAATAGTCATGAAATGACTCCAGTTGTTGTTAGTAAAAAAAGCACACATGCAATGACACTAGAGGATCCATGTATGGTCTCTCGAGAGAACACACATGGAATGACTCTAGCTGTGGTTAATGAGAAGAACACACATTTCAATGACACTAGTGGATCCATATGTGGTATGTGAAAAGAATAGTCATGAAATGACTCTAGTTGTTGTTAGTAAAAAGAACACACATGCAATGACACTGGTGGATCCATGTGTGGTCTCTGAAGAGAACACACATGCAATGACACTGGTGGATCCATATGTGGTATGTGAAAAGAACACACATGCAATGACTCTAGTTGTTGTTAGTAAAAAGAACACACATGCAATGACACTGGTGGATCCATATGTGGTATGTGAAAAGAACACACATGCAATGACTCCAGTTATTGTTAGTAAAAAGAACACATGCAATGACACTGGTGGATCCATGTGTGGTCTCTGAAGAGAACACACATTTCAACGACACTGGTGGATCCATATGTGGTATGTGAAAAGAACACACATGTAATGACTCCAGTTGTTGTTAGTAAAAAGAACAGACATGCAATGAAACTGGTGGATCCATGTGTGGTCTCTGAAGAGAACACACATTTCAATGACACTAGTGGATCCATATGTGGTATGTGAAAAGAACACACATGTAATGACTCTAGTTGTTGTTAGTAAAAAGAACACACATGCAATGACACTGGTAGATCCATCTGTGGTCTCTGAAGAGAACAAACATGCAATGACTCTGGTGGTTGTTAGTAAAAAGAACACACATGCAATGACACTGGTGGATCCATGTGTGGTCTCTGAATAGAACACACATGCAATGACAGTGGTGGATCCATATGTGGTATGTGAAAAGAACACACATGCAATGACTCTGGTTGTTATTAGTAAAAAGAGCACACATGCAATGACAATGGTGGATCCATGTGTGGTCTCTGAAGAGAACAGACATTTCAATGACACTGGTGGATCCATATGTCGTATGTGAAAATAATAGTCATGAAATGACTCTAGCTGTTGTTAGTAAAAAGAGCACACATGCAATGACACTGGTGGATCCATGTGTGGTCTCTGAAGAGAACACACATGCAATGTGACTGGTGGATCCATATGTGGTATGTGAAAAGAACACACATGCAATGACTCCAGTTGTTGTTAGTAAAAAGAACACGCATGCAATGACACTGGTGGATCCATATGTGGTATGTGAAAAGAATAGTCATGAAATGACTACAGTTGTTGTTAGTAAAAATAACACACATGCAATGACACTGGTGGATCTATGTGTGGTCTCTGAAGATAACGCACATGCAATGACACTGGTGGATCCATATCTGGTATGTGAAAAGAACACACATGCAATGACTCCAGTTGTTGTTAGTAAAAAGAACACATGCAATGACACTGGTGGATCCATGTGTGGTCTCTGAAGAGAACACACATTTCAATGACAATGGTGGATCCATATGTGGTATGTGAAAAGAACACGCATGCAATACTCTAGTTGTTGTTAGTAAAAAGAACACACATGCCATCACACTGGTGGATCCATGTGTGGTCTCTGAAGAGAACACACATGCAATGACACTGGTGGATCCATATGTGGTATGTGAAAAGAACACACATGCAATAACTCCAGTTGTTGTTAGTAAAAAGAACACACATGCAATGACACTGGTGGATCCATGTGTGGTCTCTTAGAAGAACACACATTTCAATGACACTGGTGGATCCATATGTGGTATGTGAAAAGAACACACATGCAATGACTCTAGTTGTTGTTAGTAAAAAGAACACACATGCAATGACACTGGTGGATCCATATGTGGTATGTGAAAAGAACACACATGCAATGACTACAGTTGTTGTTAGTAAAAAGAACACATGCAATGACACTGGTGGATCCATGTGTGGTCTCTGAAGAGAACACACATTTCAATGACAATGGTGGATCCATATGTGGTATCTGAAAAGAACACGCATGCAATGACTCTAGTTGTTGTTAGTAAAAAGAACACACATGCAATCACACTGGTGGATCCATGTGTGGTCTCTGAAGAGAACACACATGCAATGACACTGGTGGATCCATATGTGGTCTGTGAAAAGAACACACGTGCAATGACTCCAGTTGTTGTTAGTAAAAAGAACACACATGCAATGACACTGGTGGATCCATGTGTGGTCTCTGAAGAGAACACACATGCAATGACACTGGTGGATCCATATGTGGTATGTGAAAAGAACACACATGCAATGACTCCAGTTGTTGTTAGTAAAAAGAACACACATGCAATGACACTGGTGGATCCATGTGTGTTCTCTGAAGAGAACACACATTTCAATGACACTGGTGGATCCATATGTGGTATGTGAATAGAACACACATGCAATGACTCTAGTTGTTGTTAGTAAAAAGAACACACATGCAATGACACTGGTAGATCCATGTGTGGTCTCTGAAGGGAACAAACATGCAATGACTCTGGTTGTTGTTAGTAAAAAGAACACACATGCAATGACACTGGTGGATCCATGTGTGGTCTCTGAATAGAACACACATGCAATGACAGTGGTGGATCCATATGTGGTATGTGAAAAGAAGACACATGCAATGACTCTGGTTGTTATTAGTAAAAAGAGCACACATGCAATGACAGTGGTGGATCCATGTGTGGTCTCTGAAGAGAACAGACATTTCAATGACACTGGTGGATCCATATGTGGTATGTGAAAATAATAGTCATGAAATGACTCCAGTTGTTGTTAGTAAAAAGAACATACATGCAATGACACTGGTGGATCCATGTATGGTCTCTGAAGAGAACACACATGCAATGACACTGGTGGATCCATATGTGGTATGTGAAAAGAACACGCATGCAATGACTCTAGTTGTTGTTAGTAAAAAGAAAACACATGCAATCACACTAGTGGATCCATGTGTGGTCTCTGAAGAGAACACACATGCAATGACACTGGTGGATCCATATGTGGTATGTGAAAAGAACACACATGCAATGACTCCAGTTGTTGTTAGTAAAAAGAACACACATGCAATGACACTGGTGGATCCATGTGTGGTCTCTGAAGAGAATACACATTTCAATGACACTGGTGGATCATATGTGGTATGTGAAAAGAACACACATGCAATGACTCTAGTTGTTGTTAGTAAAAAGAACACACATGCAATGACACTGGTGGATCCATATGTGGTATGTGAAAAGAACACACATGCAATGACTCCAGTTGTTGTTAGTAAAAAGAACACATGCAATGACACTGGTGGATCCATGTGTGGTCTCTGAAGAGAACACACATTTCAATGACACTGGTGGATCCATATGTGGTATGTGAAAAGAACACACATGCTATGACTCTAGTTGTTGTTAGTAAAAAGAACACACATGCAATGACACTGGTGGATCCATGTGTGGTCTCTGAAGAGAACACACATGCAATGACACTGGTGGATCCATATGTGGTATGTGAAAAGAACACACATGCAATGACTCCAGTTGTTGTTAGTAAAAAGAACACACATGCAATGACACTGGTGGATCCATATGTGGTATGTGAAAAGAATAGTCCTGAAATGACTCCAGTTGTTGTTAGGAAAAATAACACACATGCAATGACACTGGTGGAACCATGTGTGGTCTCTAAAGAGAACACACATGCAATAACACTGGTGGATCCATATCTAGTATGTGAAAAGAACACACATGCAATGACTCCAGTTGTTGTTAGTAAAAAGAACACATGCAATGACACTGGTGGATCCATGTGTGGTCTCTGAAGAGAACACACATTTCAATGACACTGGTGGATCCATATGTGTTATGTGAAAAGAACACGCATGCAATGAGTCTAGTTGTTGTTAGTAAAAATAACACACATGCAATTACACTGGTGGATCCATATGTGGTATGTGAAAAGAACACACATGCAATGACTCCAGTTGTTGTTAGTAAAAAGAACACATGCAATGACACTGGTGGATACATGTGTGGTCTCTGAAGAGAACACACATTTCAATGACACTGGTGGATCCATATGTGGTATGTGAAAAGAACACACATGCAATGACTCCAGTTGTTTTTAGTAAAAAGAACACACATGCAATGACACTGGTGGATCCATGTGTGGTCTCTGAAGAGAACACACATTTCAAGACACTGGTGGATCCATATGTGGTATGTGAAAAGAACACACATGCAATGACTCTAGTTGTTGTTAGTAAAAATAACACACATGCAATGACACTGGTAGATCCATGTGTGGTCTCTAAAGAGAACAAACATGCAATGACTCTGGTGGTTGTTAGTAAAAAGAACACACATGCAATGACACTGGTGGATCCATGTGTGGTCTTTGAATAGAACACACATGCAATGACAGTGGTGGATCCATATGTGGTATGTGAAAAGAACACACATGCAATGACTCTGGTTGTTGTTAGTAAAAAGAGCACACATGCAATGACACTGGTGGATCCATGTGTGGTCTCTGAATAGAACAAACATTTCAATGACACTGGTGGATCCATATGTGGTATGTGAAAATAATAGTCATGAAATGACTCCAGTTGTTGTTAGTAAAAAAAGCACACATGCAATGACACTAGAGGATCCATGTATGGTCTCTCGAGAGAACACACATGGAATGACTCTAGCTGTGGTTAATGAGAAGAACACACATTTCAATGACACTAGTGGATCCATATGTGGTATGTGAAAAGAATAGTCATGAAATGACTCTAGTTGTTGTTAGTAAAAAGAACACACATGCAATGACACTGGTGGATCCATGTGTGGTCTCTGAAGAGAACACACATGCAATGACACTGGTGGATCCATATGTGGTATGTGAAAAGAACACACATGCAATGACTCTAGTTGTTGTTAGTAAAAAGAACACACATGCAATGACACTGGTGGATCCATATGTGGTATGTGAAAAGAACACACATGCAATGACTCCAGTTATTGTTAGTAAAAAGAACACATGCAATGACACTGGTGGATCCATGTGTGGTCTCTGAAGAGAACACACATTTCAACGACACTGGTGGATCCATATGTGGTATGTGAAAAGAACACACATGCAATGACTCCAGTTGTTGTTAGTAAAAAGAACAGACATGCAATGAAACTGGTGGATCCATGTGTGGTCTCTGAAGAGAACACACATTTCAATGACACTAGTGGATCCATATGTGGTATGTGAAAAGAACACACATGTAATGACTCTAGTTGTTGTTAGTAAAAAGAACACACATGCAATGACACTGGTAGATCCATCTGTGGTCTCTGAAGAGAACAAACATGCAATGACTCTGGTGGTTGTTAGTAAAAAGAACACACATGCAATGACACTGGTGGATCCATGTGTGGTCTCTGAATAGAACACACATGCAATGACAGTGGTGGATCCATATGTGGTATGTGAAAAGAACACACATGCAATGACTCTGGTTGTTATTAGTAAAAAGAGCACACATGCAATGACAATGGTGGATCCATGTGTGGTCTCTGAAGAGAACAGACATTTCAATGACACTGGTGGATCCATATGTCGTATGTGAAAATAATAGTCATGAAATGACTCTAGCTGTTGTTAGTAAAAAGAGCACACATGCAATGACACTGGTGGATCCATGTGTGGTCTCTGAAGAGAACACACATGCAATGTGACTGGTGGATCCATATGTGGTATGTGAAAAGAACACACATGCAATGACTCCAGTTGTTGTTAGTAAAAAGAACACGCATGCAATGACACTGGTGGATCCATATGTGGTATGTGAAAAGAATAGTCATGAAATGACTACAGTTGTTGTTAGTAAAAATAACACACATGCAATGACACTGGTGGATCTATGTGTGGTCTCTGAAGATAACGCACATGCAATGACACTGGTGGATCCATATCTGGTATGTGAAAAGAACACACATGCAATGACTCCAGTTGTTGTTAGTAAAAAGAACACATGCAATGACACTGGTGGATCCATGTGTGGTCTCTGAAGAGAACACACATTTCAATGACAATGGTGGATCCATATGTGGTATGTGAAAAGAACACGCATGCAATACTCTAGTTGTTGTTAGTAAAAAGAACACACATGCCATCACACTGGTGGATCCATGTGTGGTCTCTGAAGAGAACACACATGCAATGACACTGGTGGATCCATATGTGGTATGTGAAAAGAACACACATGCAATAACTCCAGTTGTTGTTAGTAAAAAGAACACACATGCAATGACACTGGTGGATCCATGTGTGGTCTCTTAGAAGAACACACATTTCAATGACACTGGTGGATCCATATGTGGTATGTGAAAAGAACACACATGCAATGACTCTAGTTGTTGTTAGTAAAAAGAACACACATGCAATGACACTGGTGGATCCATATGTGGTATGTGAAAAGAACACACATGCAATGACTCCAGTTGTTGTTAGTAAAAAGAACACATGCAATGACACTGGTGGATCCATGTGTGGTCTCTGAAGAGAACACACATTTCAATGACACTGGTGGATCCATATGTGGTATGTGAAAAGAACACACATGCTATGACTCTAGTTGTTGTTAGTAAAAAGAACACACATGCAATGACACTGGTGGATCCATGTGTGGTCTCTGAAGAGAACACACATGCAATGACACTGGTGGATCCATATGTGGTATGTGAAAAGAACACACATGCAATGACTCCAGTTGTTGTTAGTAAAAAGAACACACATGCAATGACACTGGTGGATCCATATGTGGTATGTGAAAAGAATAGTCCTGAAATGACTCCAGTTGTTGTTAGGAAAAATAACACACATGCAATGACACTGGTGGAACCATGTGTGGTCTCTGAAGAGAACACACATGCAATAACACTGGTGGATCCATATCTGGTATGTGAAAAGAACACACATGCAATGACTCCAGTTGTTGTTAGTAAAAAGAACACATGCAATGACACTGGTGGATCCATGTGTGGTCTCTGAAGAGAACACACATTTCAACGACAATAGTGCATCCATATGTGGTATGTGAAAAGAACACACATGCAATGACTCCAGTTGTTGTTAGTAAAAAGAACAGACATGCAATGACACTGGTGGATCCATGTGTGGTCTCTGAAGAGAACACACATTTCAATGACACTGGTGGATCCATATGTGGTATGTGAAAAGAACACACATGCAATGACTCTAGTTGTTGTTAGTAAAAAGAACACACATGCAATGACACTGGTAGATCCATGTGTGGTCTCTGAAGAGAACAAACATGCAATGACTCTGGTGGTTGTTAGTAAAAAGAACACACATGCAATGACACTGGTGGATCCATGTGTGGTCTCTGAATAGAACACACATGCAATGACAGTGGTGGATCCATATGTGGTATGTGAAAAGAACACACATGCAATGACTCTGGTTGTTATTAGTAAAAAGAGCACACATGCAATGACAATGGTGGCTCCATGTGTGGTCTCTGAAGAGAACAGACATTTCAATGACACTGGTGGATCCATATGTGGTATGTGAAAATAATAGTCATGAAATGACTCTAGCTGTTGCTAGTAAAAAGAGCACACATGCAATGACACTGGTGGATCCATGTGTGGTCTCTGAAGAGAACACACATGCAATGTGACTGGTGGATCCATATGTGGTATGTGAAAAGAACACACATGCAATGACTCCAGTTGTTGTTAGTAAAAAGAACACGCATGCAATGACACTGGTGGATCCATATGTGGTATGTGAAAAGAATAGTCATGAAATGACTACAGTTGTTGTTAGTAAAAATAACACACATGCAATGACACTGGTGGATCTATGTGTGGTCTCTGAAGAGAACACACATGCAATGACACTGGTGGATCCATATCTGGTATGTGAACAGAACACACATGCAATGACTCCAGTTGTTGTTAGTAAAAAGAACACATGCAATGACACTGGTGGATCCATGTGTGGTCTCTGAAGAGAACAGACATTTCAATGACACTGGTGGATCCATATGTGGTATGTGAAAATAATAGTCATGAAATGACTCTAGTTGTTGTTAGTAAAAAGAACACACATGCAATGACACTGGTGGATCCATGTGTGGTCTCTGAAGAGAACACACATGCAATGACACTGGTGGATCCATATGTGGTATGTGAAAAGAACACACATGCAATAACTCCAGTTGTTGTTAGTAAAAAGAACACACATGCAATGACACTGGTGGATCCATGTGTGGTCTCTTAGAAGAACACACATTTCAATGACACTGGTGGATCCATATGTGGTATGTGAAAAGAACACACATGCAATGACTCTAGTTGTTGTTAGTAAAAAGAACACACATGCAATGACACTGGTGGATCCATATGTGGTATGTGAAAAGAACACACATGCAATGACTCCAGTTGTTGTTAGTAAAAAGAACACATGCAATGACACTGGTGGATCCATGTGTGGTCTCTGAAGAGAACACACATTTCAATGACACTGGTGGATCCATATGTGGTATGTGAAAAGAACACACATGCTATGACTCTAGTTGTTGTTAGTAAAAAGAACACACATGCAATGACACTGGTGGATCCATGTGTGGTCTCTGAAGAGAACACACATGCAATGACACTGGTGGATCCATATGTGGTATGTGAAAAGAACACACATGCAATGACTCCAGTTGTTGTTAGTAAAAAGAACACACATGCAATGACACTGGTGGATCCATATGTGGTATGTGAAAAGAATAGTCCTGAAATGACTCCAGTTGTTGTTAGGAAAAATAACACACATGCAATGACACTGGTGGAACCATGTGTGGTCTCTGAAGAGAACACACATGCAATAACACTGGTGGATCCATATCTGGTATGTGAAAAGAACACACATGCAATGACTCCAGTTGTTGTTAGTAAAAACAACACATGCAATGACACTGGTGGATCCATGTGTGGTCTCTGAAGAGAACACACATTTCAATGACACTGGTGGATCCATATGTGGTATGTGAAAAGAACACGCATGCAATGAGTCTAGTTGTTGTTAGTAAAAAGAACACACATGCAATGACACTGGTGGATCCATATGTGGTATGTGAAAAGAACATACATGCAATGACTCCAGTTGTTCTTAGTAAAAAGAACACATGCAATGACACTGGTGGATCCATGTGTGGTCTCTGAAGAGAACACACATGCAATGTGACTGGTGGATCCATATGTGGTATGTGAAAAGAACACACATGCAATGACTCCAGTTGTTGTTAGTAAAAAGAACACGCATGCAATGACACTGGTGGATCCATATGTGGTATGTGAAAAGAATAGTCATGAAATGACACTGGTGGATCCATATGTGGTATGTGAAAAGAACACACATGCAATGACTCTAGTTGTTGTTAGTAAAAATAACACACATGCAATGACACTGGTAGATCCATGTGTGGTCTCTGAAGAGAACAAACATGCAATGACTCTGGTGGTTGTAAGTAAAAAGAACACACATGCAATGACACTGGTGGATCCATGTGTGGTCTCTGAATAGAACACACATGCAATGACAGTGGTGGATCCATATGTGGTATGTGAAAAGAACACACATGCAATGACTCTGGTTGTTATTAGTAAAAAGGGCACACATGCAATGACAATGGTGGATCCATGTGTGGTCTCTGAAGAGAACAGACATTTCAATGACACTGGTGGATCCATATGTGGTATGTGAAAATAATAGTCATGAAATGACTCTAGTTGTTGTTAGTAAAAAGAACACACATGCAATGACACTGGTGGATCCATGTGTGGTCTCTGAAGAGAACACACATGCAATGACACTGGTGGATCCATATGTGGTATGTGAAAAGAACACACATGCAATGACTCCAGTTGTTGTTAGTAAAAAGAACACACATGCAATGACACTGGTGGATCCATATGTGGTATGTGAAAAGAATAGTCCTGAAATGACTCCAGTTGTTGTTAGGAAAAATAACACACATGCAATGACACTGGTGGAACCATATGTGGTCTCTGAAGAGAACACACATGCAATAACACTGGTGGATCCATATCTGGTATGTGAAAAGAACACACATGCAATGACTCCAGTTGTTATTAGTAAAAACAACACATGCAATGACACTGGTGGATCCATGTGTGGTCTCTGAAGAGAACACACATTTCAATGACACTGGTGGATCCATATGTGGTATGTGAAAAGAACACGCATGCAATGAGTCTAGTTGTTGTTAGTAAAAAGAACACACATGCAATGACACTGGTGGATCCATATGTGGTATGTGAAAAGAACATACATGCAATGACTCCAGTTGTTGTTAGTAAAAAGAACACATGCAATGACACTGGTGGATCCATGTGTGGTCTCTGAAGAGAACACACATGCAATGTGACTGGTGGATCCATATGTGGTATGTGAAAAGAACACACATGCAATGACTCCAGTTGTTGTTAGTAAAAAGAACACGCATGCAATGACACTGGTGGATCCATATGTGGTATGTGAAAAGAATAGTCATGAAATGACACTGGTGGATCCATATGTGGTATGTGAAAAGAACACACATGCAATGACTCTAGTTGTTGTTAGTAAAAATAACACACATGCAATGACACTGGTAGATCCATGTGTGGTCTCTGAAGAGAACAAACATGCAATGACTCTGGTGGTTGTAAGTAAAAAGAACACACATGCAATGACACTGGTGGATCCATGTGTGGTCTCTGAATAGAACACACATGCAATGACAGTGGTGGATCCATATGTGGTATGTGAAAAGAACACACATGCAATGACTCTGGTTGTTATTAGTAAAAAGGGCACACATGCAATGACAATGGTGGATCCATGTGTGGTCTCTGAAGAAAACAGACATTTCAATGACACTGGTGGATCCATATGGGGTATGTGAAAATAATAGTCATGAAATGACTCTAGTTGTTGTTAGTAAAAAGAGCACACATGCAATCACACTAGTGGATCCACGTGTGGTCTCTGAAGAGAACACACATGCAATGACTCTAGCTGTGGTTAATGAGAAGAACACACATTTCAATGACACTAGTGGATCCATATGTCGTATGTGAAAAGAATAGTCATGAAATGACTCAAGTTGTTGTTAGTAAAAAGAACACACATGCAATGACACTGGTGGATCCATGTGTGGTCTCTGAAGAGAACACACATGCAATGTGACTGGTGGATCCATATGTGGTATGTGAAAAGAACACACATGCAATGACTCTAGTTGTTGTTAGTAAAAAGAACACACATGCAATGACACTGGTGGATCCATATGTGGTATGTGAAAAGAATAGTCATGAAATGACTCCAGTTGTTGTTAGTAAAAATAACACACATGCAATGTCACTGGTGGATCCATGTGTGGTCTCTGAAGAGAACACACATGCAATGACACTGGTGGATCCATATCTGGAATGTGAAAAGAACACACATGCAATGACTCCAGTTGTTGTTAGTAAAAATAACACACATGCAATGACACTGGTGGATCCATGTGTGGTCTCTGAAGAGAACACACATTTCAATGACAATGGTGGATCCATATGTGGTATCTGAAAAGAACACGCATGCAATGACTCTAGTTGTTGTTAGTAAAAAGAACACACATGCAATCACACTGGTGGATCCATGTGTGGTCTCTGAAGAGAACACACATGCAATGTCACTGGTGGATCCATATGTGGTATGTGAAAAGAACAACGTGCAATGACTCCAGTTGTTGTTAGTAAAAAGAACACACATGCAATGACACTGGTGGATCCATGTGTGGTCTCTGAAGAGAACACACATGCAATGACACTGGTGGATCCATATGTGGTATGTGAAAAGAACACACATGCAATGACTCCAGTTGTTTTTCGTAAAAAGAACACACATGCAATAACACTGGTGGATCCATGTGTGGTCTCTGAAGAGAACACACATTTCAATGACACTGGTGGATCCATATGTGGTATGTGAAAAGAACACACATGCAATGACTCTAGTTGTTGTTAGTAAAAAGAACACACATGCAATGACACTGGTAGATCCATGTGTGGTCTCTGAAGGGAACAAACATGCAATGACTCTGGTTGTTGTTAGTAAAAAGAACACACATGCAATGACACTGGTGGATCCATGTGTGGTCTCTGAATAGAACACACATGCAATGATAGTGGTGGATCCATATGTGGTATGTGAAAAGAAGACATATGCAATGACTCTGGTTGTTATTAGTAAAAAGAGCACACATGCAATGACAGTGGTGGATCCATGTGTGGTCTCTGAAGAGAACGGACATTTCAATGACACTGGTGGATCCATATGTGGTATGTGAAAATAATAGTCATGAAATGACTCCAGTTGTTGTTAGTAAAAAGAACATACATGCAATGACACTGGTGGATCCATGTGTGGTCTCTGAAGAGAACACACATGCAATGACTCTAGCTGTGGTTAATGAGAAGAACACGCATTTTAATGACACTAGTGGATCCATATGTGGTATGTGAAAAGAATAGTCATGAAATGACTCCAGTTGTTGTTAGTAAAAATAACACACATGCAATGTCACTGGTGGATCCATGTGTGGTCTCTGAAGAGAACACACATGCAATGACACTGGTGGATCCATATCTGGAATGTGAAAAGAACACACATGCAATGACTCCAGTTGTTGTTAGTAAAAATAACACACATGCAATGACACTGGTGGATCCATGTGTGGTCTCTGAAGAGAACACACATTTCAATGACAATGGTGGATCCATATGTGGTATCTGAAAAGAACACGCATGCAATGACTCTAGTTGTTGTTAGTAAAAAGAACACACATGCAATCACACTGGTGGATCCATGTGTGGTCTCTGAAGAGAACACACATGCAATGTCACTGGTGGATCCATATGTGGTATGTGAAAAGAACAACGTGCAATGACTCCAGTTGTTGTTAGTAAAAAGAACACACATGCAATGACACTGGTGGATCCATGTGTGGTCTCTGAAGAGAACACACATGCAATGACACTGGTGGATCCATATGTGGTATGTGAAAAGAACACACATGCAATGACTCCAGTTGTTTTTCGTAAAAAGAACACACATGCAATAACACTGGTGGATCCATGTGTGGTCTCTGAAGAGAACACACATTTCAATGACACTGGTGGATCCATATGTGGTATGTGAAAAGAACACACATGCAATGACTCTAGTTGTTGTTAGTAAAAAGAACACACATGCAATGACACTGGTAGATCCATGTGTGGTCTCTGAAGGGAACAAACATGCAATGACTCTGGTTGTTGTTAGTAAAAAGAACACACATGCAATGACACTGGTGGATCCATGTGTGGTCTCTGAATAGAACACACATGCAATGATAGTGGTGGATCCATATGTGGTATGTGAAAAGAAGACATATGCAATGACTCTGGTTGTTATTAGTAAAAAGAGCACACATGCAATGACAGTGGTGGATCCATGTGTGGTCTCTGAAGAGAACGGACATTTCAATGACACTGGTGGATCCATATGTGGTATGTGAAAATAATAGTCATGAAATGACTCCAGTTGTTGTTAGTAAAAAGAACATACATGCAATGACACTGGTGGATCCATGTGTGGTCTCTGAAGAGAACACACATGCAATGACTCTAGCTGTGGTTAATGAGAAGAACACGCATTTTAATGACACTAGTGGATCCATATGTGGTATGTGAAAAGAATAGTCATGAAATGACTCCAGTTGTTGTTAGTAAAAAGAACACACATGCAATGACACTGGTGGATCCATGTGTGGTCTCTGAAGAGAACACACATGCAATGACACTGGTGGATCCATATGTGGTATGTGAAAAGAATAGTCATGAAATAACTCCAGTTGTTGATAGTAAAAAGAACACACATGCAATGACACTGGTGGATCCATATGTGGTATGTGAAAAGAATAGTCATGAAATGACTCCAGTTGTTGTTAGTAAAAATAACACACATGCAATGACACTGGTGGATCCATGTGTGGTCTCTGAAGAGAACACACATGCAATGACACTGGTGGATCCATATGTGGTATGTGAAAAGAACACACATGCAATGACTACAGTTGTTGTTAGTAAAAAGAACACATGCAATGACACTGGTGGATCCATGTGTGGTCTCTGAAGAGAACACACATTTCAATGACAATGGTGGATCCATATGTGGTATCTGAAAAGAACACGCATGCAATGACTCTAGTTGTTGTTAGTAAAAAGAACACACATGCAATCACACTGGTGGATCCATGTGTGGTCTCTGAAGAGAACACACATGCAATGACACTGGTGGATCCATATGTGGTCTGTGAAAAGAACACACGTGCAATGACTCCAGTTGTTGTTAGTAAAAAGAACACACATGCAATGACACTGGTGGATCCATGTGTGGTCTCTGAAGAGAACACACATGCAATGACACTGGTGGATCCATATGTGGTATGTGAAAAGAACACACATGCAATGACTCCAGTTGTTGTTTGTAAAAAGAACACACATGCAATGACACTGGTGGATCCATGTGTGTTCTCTGAAGAGAACACACATTTCAATGACACTGGTGGATCCATATGTGGTATGTGAATAGAACACACATGCAATGACTCTAGTTGTTGTTAGTAAAAAGAACACACATGCAATGACACTGGTAGATCCATGTGTGGTCTCTGAAGGGAACAAACATGCAATGACTCTGGTTGTTGTTAGTAAAAAGAACACACATGCAATGACACTGGTGGATCCATGTGTGGTCTCTGAATAGAACACACATGCAATGACAGTGGTGGATCCATATGTGGTATGTGAAAAGAAGACACATGCAATGACTCTGGTTGTTATTAGTAAAAAGAGCACACATGCAATGACAGTGGTGGATCCATGTGTGGTCTCTGAAGAGAACAGACATTTCAATGACACTGGTGGATCCATATGTGGTATGTGAAAATAATAGTCATGAAATGACTCCAGTTGTTGTTAGTAAAAAGAACATACATGCAATGACACTGGTGGATCCATGTATGGTCTCTGAAGAGAACACACATGCAATGACACTGGTGGATCCATATGTGGTATGTGAAAAGAACACGCATGCAATGACTCTAGTTGTTGTTAGTAAAAAGAAAACACATGCAATCACACTGGTGGATCCATGTGTGGTCTCTGAAGAGAACACACATGCAATGACACTGGTGGATCCATATGTGGTATGTGAAAAGAACACACATGCAATGACTCCAGTTGTTGTTAGTAAAAAGAACACACATGCAATGACACTGGTGGATCCATGTGTGGTCTCTGAAGAGAACACACATTTCAATGACACTGGTGGATCATATGTGGTATGTGAAAAGAACACACATGCAATGACTCTAGTTGTTGTTAGTAAAAAGAACACACATGCAATGACACTGGTGGATCCATATGTGGTATGTGAAAAGAACACACATGCAATGACTCCAGTTGTTGTTAGTAAAAAGAACACATGCAATGACACTGGTGGATCCATGTGTGGTCTCTGAAGAGAACACACATTTCAATGACACTGGTGGATCCATATGTGGTATGTGAAAAGAACACACATGCTATGACTCTAGTTGTTGTTAGTAAAAAGAACACACATGCAATGACACTGGTGGATCCATGTGTGGTCTCTGAAGAGAACACACATGCAATGACACTGGTGGATCCATATGTGGTATGTGAAAAGAACACACATGCAATGACTCCAGTTGTTGTTAGTAAAAAGAACACACATGCAATGACACTGGTGGATCCATATGTGGTATGTGAAAAGAATAGTCCTGAAATGACTCCAGTTGTTGTTAGGAAAAATAACACACATGCAATGACACTGGTGGAACCATGTGTGGTCTCTAAAGAGAACACACATGCAATAACACTGGTGGATCCATATCTGGTATGTGAAAAGAACACACATGCAATGACTCCAGTTGTTGTTAGTAAAAAGAACACATGCAATGACACTGGTGGATCTATGTGTGGTCTCTGAAGAGAACACACATTTCAATGACACTGGTGGATCCATATGTGTTATGTGAAAAGAACACGCATGCAATGAGTCTAGTTGTTGTTAGTAAAAAGAACACACATGCAATTACACTGGTGGATCCATATGTGGTATGTGAAAAGAACACACATGCAATGACTCCAGTTGTTGTTAGTAAAAAGAACACATGCAATGACACTGGTGGATACATGTGTGGTCTCTGAAGAGAACACACATTTCAATGACACTGGTGGATCCATATGTGGTATGTGAAAAGAACACACATGCAATGACTCCAGTTGTTTTTAGTAAAAAGAACACACATGCAATGACACTGGTGGATCCATGTGTGGTCTCTGAAGAGAACACACATTTCAAGACACTGGTGGATCCATATGTGGTATGTGAAAAGAACACACATGCAATGACTCTAGTTGTTGTTAGTAAAAATAACACACATGCAATGACACTGGTAGATCCATGTGTGGTCTCTAAAGAGAACAAACATGCAATGACTCTGGTGGTTGTTAGTAAAAAGAACACACATGCAATGACACTGGTGGATCCATGTGTGGTCTTTGAATAGAACACACATGCAATGACAGTGGTGGATCCATATGTGGTATGTGAAAAGAACACACATGCAATGACTCTGGTTGTTGTTAGTAAAAAGAGCACACATGCAATGACACTGGTGGATCCATGTGTGGTCTCTGAATAGAACAAACATTTCAATGACACTGGTGGATCCATATGTGGTATGTGAAAATAATAGTCTTGAAATGACTCCAGTTGTTGTTAGTAAAAAAAGCACACATGCAATGACACTAGAGGATCCATGTATGGTCTCTCGAGAGAACACACATGGAATGACTCTAGCTGTGGTTAATGAGAAGAACACACATTTCAATGACACTAGTGGATCCATATGTGGTATGTGAAAAGAATAGTCATGAAGTGACTCTAGTTGTTGTTAGTAAAAAGAACACACATGCAATGACACTGGTGGATCCATGTGTGGTCTCTGAAGAGAACACACATGCAATGACACTGGTGGATCCATATGTGGTATGTGAAAAGAACACACATGCAATGACTCTAGTTGTTGTTAGTAAAAAGAACACACATGCAATGACACTGGTGGATCCATATGTGGTATGTGAAAAGAACACACATGCAATGACTCCAGTTATTGTTAGTAAAAAGAACACATGCAATGACACTGGTGGATCCATGTGTGGTCTCTGAAGAGAACACACATTTCAACGACACTGGTGGATCCATATGTGGTATGTGAAAAGAACACACATGCAATGACTCCAGTTGTTGTTAGTAAAAAGAACAGACATGCAATGAAACTGGTGGATCCATGTGTGGTCTCTGAAGAGAACACACATTTCAATGACACTGGTGGATCCATATGTGGTATGTGAAAAGAACACACATGTAATGACTCTAGTTGTTGTTAGTAAAAAGAACACACATGCAATGACACTGGTAGATCCATCTGTGGTCTCTGAAGAGAACAAACATGCAATGACTCTGGTGGTTGTTAGTAAAAAGAACACACATGCAATGACACTGGTGGATCCATGTGTGGTCTCTGAATAGAACACACATGCAATGACAGTGGTGGATCCATATGTGGTATGTGAAAAGAACACACATGCAATGACTCTGGTTGTTATTAGTAAAAAGAGCACACATGCAATGACAATGGTGGATCCATGTGTGGTCTCTGAAGAGAACAGACATTTCAATGACACTGGTGGATCCATATGTCGTATGTGAAAATAATAGTCATGAAATGACTCTAGCTGTTGTTAGTAAAAAGAGCACACATGCAATGACACTGGTGGATCCATGTGTGGTCTCTGAAGAGAACACACATGCAATGTGACTGGTGGATCCATATGTGGTATGTGAAAAGAACACACATGCAATGACTCCAGTTGTTGTTAGTAAAAAGAACACGCATGCAATGACACTGGTGGATCCATATGTGGTATGTGAAAAGAATAGTCATGAAATGACTACAGTTGTTGTTAGTAAAAATAACACACATGCAATGACACTGGTGGATCTATGTGTGGTCTCTGAAGATAACACACATGCAATGACACTGGTGGATCCATATCTGGTATGTGAAAAGAACACACATGCAATGACTCCAGTTGTTGTTAGTAAAAAGAACACATGCAATGACACTGGTGGATCCATGTGTGGTCTCTGAAGAGAACACACATTTCAATGACAATGGTGGATCCATATGTGGTATGTGAAAAGAACACGCATGCAATACTCTAGTTGTTGTTAGTAAAAAGAACACACATGCCATCACACTGGTGGATCCATGTGTGGTCTCTGAAGAGAACACACATGCAATGACACTGGTGGATCCATATGTGGTATGTGAAAAGAACACACATGCAATAACTCCAGTTGTTGTTAGTAAAAAGAACACACATGCAATGACACTGGTGGATCCATGTGTGGTCTCTTAGAAGAACACACATTTCAATGACACTGGTGGATCCATATGTGGTATGTGAAAAGAACACACATGCAATGACTCTAGTTGTTGTTAGTAAAAAGAACACACATGCAATGACACTGGTGGATCCATCTGTGGTATGTGAAAAGAACACACATGCAATGACTCCAGTTGTTGTTAGTAAAAAGAACACATGCAATGACACTGGTGGATCCATGTGTGGTCTCTGAAGAGAACACACATTTCAATGACACTGGTGGATCCATATGTGGTATGTGAAAAGAACACACATGCTATGACTCTAGTTGTTGTTAGTAAAAAGAACACACATGCAATGACACTGGTGGATCCATGTGTGGTCTCTGAAGAGAACACACATGCAATGACACTGGTGGATCCATATGTGGTATGTGAAAAGAACACACATGCAATGACTCCAGTTGTTGTTAGTAAAAAGAACACACATGCAATGACACTGGTGGATCCATATGTGGTATGTGAAAAGAATAGTCCTGAAATGACTCCAGTTGTTGTTAGGAAAAATAACACACATGCAATGACATTGGTGGAACCATGTGTGGTCTCTGAAGAGAACACACATGCAATAACACTGGTGGATCCATATCTGGTATGTGAAAAGAACACACATGCAATGACTCCAGTTGTTGTTAGTAAAAAGAACACATGCAATGACACTGGTGGATCCATGTGTGGTCTCTGAAGAGAACACACATTTCAATGACACTGGTGGATCCATATGTGGTATGTGAAAAGAACACCCATGCAATGACTCCAGTTGTTGTTAGTAAAAAGAACACACATGCAATGACACTGGTGGATCCATGTGTGGTCTCTGAAGAGAATACACATTTCAATGACACTGGTGGATCCATATGTGGTATGTGAAAAGAACACACATGCAATGACTCTAGTTGTTGTTAGTAAAAATAACACACATGCAATGACACTGGTAGATCCATGTGTGGTCTCTGAAGAGAACAAACATGCAATGACTCTGGTGGTTGTAAGTAAAAAGAACACACATGCAATGACACTGGTGGATCCATGTGTGGTCTCTGAATAGAACACACATGCAATGACAGTGGTGGATCCATATGTGGTATGTGAAAAGAACACACATGCAATGACTCTGGTTGTTATTAGTAAAAAGGGCACACATGCAATGACAATGGTGGATCCATGTGTGGTCTCTGAAGAGAACAGACATTTCAATGACACTGGTGGATCCATATGTGGTATGTGAAAATAATAGTCATGAAATGACTCTAGTTGTTGTTAGTAAAAAGAGCACACATGCAATCACACTAGTGGATCCATGTGTGGTCTCTGAAGAGAACACACATGCAATGACTCTAGCAGTGGTTAATGAGAAGAACACACATTTCAATGACACTAGTGGATCCATATGTCGTATGTGAAAAGAATAGTCATGCAATGACTCAAGTTGTTGTTAGTAAAAAGAACACACATGCAATGACACTGGTGGATCCATGTGTGGTCTCTGAAGAGAACACACATGCAATGTGACTGGTGGATCCATATGTGGTATGTGAAAAGAACACACATGCAATGACTCTAGTTGTTGTTAGTAAAAAGAACACACATGCAATGACACTGGTGGATCCATATGTGGTATGTGAAAAGAATAGTCATGAAATGACTCCAGTTGTTGTTAGTAAAAATAACACACATGCAATGTCACTGGTGGATCCATGTGTGGTCTCTGAAGAGAACACACATGCAATGACAATGGTGGATCCATATGTGGTATCTGAAAATAACACGCATGCAATGACTCTAGTTGTTGTTAGTAAAAAGAACGCACATGCAATCACACTAGTGGATCCATGTGTGGTCTCTGAAGAGAACACACATGCAATGTCACTGGTGGATCCATATGTGGTATGTGAAAAGAACAACGTGCAATGACTCCAGTTGTTGTTAGTAAAAAGAACACACATGCAATGACACTGATGGATCCATGTGTGGTCTCTGAAGAGAACACACATGCAATGACACTGGTGGATCCATATGTGGTATGTGAAAAGAACACACATGCAATGACTCCAGTTGTTGTTCGTAAAAAGAACACACATGCAATAACACTGGTGGATCCATGTGTGGTCTCTGAAGAGAACACACATTTCAATGACACTGGTGGATCCATATGTGGTATGTGAAAAGAACACACATGCAATGACTCTAGTTGTTGTTAGTAAAAAGAACACACATGCAATGACACTGGTAGATCCATGTGTGGTCTCTGAAGGGAACAAACATGCAATGACTCTGGTTGTTGTTAGTAAAAAGAACACACATGCAATGACACTGGTGGATCCATGTGTGGTCTCTGAATAGAACACACATGCAATGACAGTGGTGGATCCATATGTGGTATGTGAAAAGAAGACACATGCAATGACTCTGGTTGTTATTAGTAAAAAGAGCGCACATGCAATGACAGTGGTGGATCCATGTGTGGTCTCTGAAGAGAACGGACATTTCAATGACACTGGTGGATCCATATGTGGTATGTGAAAATAATAGTCATGAAATGACTCCAGTTGTTGTTAGTAAAAAGAGCATACATGCAATGACACTGGTGGATCCATGTGTGGTCTCTGAAGAGAACAAACATGCAATGACTCTGGTGGTTGTAAGTAAAAAGAACACACATGCAATGACACTGGTGGATCCATGTGTGGTCTCTGAATAGAACACACATGCAATGACAGTGGTGGATCCATATGTGGTATGTGAAAAGAACACACATGCAATGACTCTGGTTGTTATTAGTAAAAAGGGCACACATGCAATGACAATGGTGGATCCATGTGTGGTCTCTGAAGAGAACAGACATTTCAATGACACTAGTGGATCCATATGTGGTATGTGAAAATAATAGTCATGAAATGACTCTAGTTGTTGTTTGTAAAAAGAGCACACATGCAATCACACTAGTGGATCCATGTGTGGTCTCTGAAGAGAACACACATGCAATGACTCTAGCTGTGGTTAATGAGAAGAACACACATTTCAATGACACTAGTGGATCCATATGTCGTATGTGAAAAGAATAGTCATGAAATGACTCAAGTTGTTGTTAGTAAAAAGAACACACATGCAATGACACTGGTGGATCCATGTGTGGTCTCTGAAGAGAACACACATGCAATGTGACTGGTGGATCCATATGTGGTATGTGAAAAGAACACACATGCAATGACTCTAGTTGTTGTTAGTAAAAAGAACACACATGCAATGACACTAGTGGATCCATATGTGGTATGTGAAAAGAATAGTCATGAAATGACTCCAGTTGTTGTTAGTAAAAATAACACACATGCAATGTCACTGGTGGATCCATGTGTGGTCTCTGAAGAGAACACACATGCAATGACACTGGTGGATCCATATCTGGTATGTGAAAAGAACACACATGCAATGACTCTAGTTGTTGTTAGTAAAAATAACACACATGTAATGACACTGGTGGATCCATGTGTGGTCTCTGAAGAGAACACACATTTCAATGACAATGGTGGATCCATATGTGGTATCTGAAAAGAACACGCATGCAATGACTCTAGTTGTTGTTAGTAAAAAGAACACACATGCAATCACACTGGTGGATCCATGTGTGGTCTCTGAAGAGAACACACATGCAATGTCACTGGTGGATCCATATGTGGTATGTGAAAAGAACAACGTGCAATGACTCCAGTTGTTGTTAGTAAAAAGAACACACATGCAATGACACTGGTGGATCCATGTGTGGTCTCTGAAGAGAACACACATGCAATGACACTGGTGGATCCATATGTGGTATGTGAAAAGAACACACATGCAATGACTCCAGTTGTTGTTCGTAAAAAGAACACACATGCAATAACACTGGTGGATCCATGTGTGGTCTCTGAAGAGAACACACATTTCAATGACACTGGTGGATCCATATGTGGTATGTGAAAAGAACACACATGCAATGACTCTAGTTGTTGTTAGTAAAAAGAACACACATGCAATGACACTGGTAGATCCATGTGTGGTCTCTGAAGGGAACAAACATGCAATGACTCTGGTTGTTGTTAGTAAAAAGAACACACATGCAATGACACTGGTGGATCCATGTGTGGTCTCTGAATAGAACACACATGCAATGACAGTGGTGGATCCATATGTGGTATGTGAAAAGAAGACACATGCAATGACTCTGGTTGTTATTAGTAAAAAGAGCACACATGCAATGACAGTGGTGGATCCATGTGTGGTCTCTGAAGAGAACGGACATTTCAATGACACTGGTGGATCCATATGTGGTATGTGAAAATAATAGTCATGAAATGACTCCAGTTGTTGTTAGTAAAAAGAGCATACATGCAATGACACTGGTGGATCCATGTGTGGTCTCTGAAGAGAACAAACATGCAATGACTCTGGTGGTTGTAAGTAAAAATAACACACATGCAATGACACTGGTGGATCCATGTGTGGTCTCTGAATAGAACACACATGCAATGACAGTGGTGGATCCATATGTGGTATGTGAAAAGAACACACATGCAATGACTCTGGTTGTTATTAGTAAAAAGGGCACACATGCAATGACAATGGTGGATCCATGTGTGGTCTCTGAAGAGAACAGACATTTCAATGACACTAGTGGATCCATATGTGGTATGTGAAAATAATAGTCATGAAATGACTCTAGTTGTTGTTAGTAAAAAGAGCACACATGCAATCACACTAGTGGATCCATGTGTGGTCTCTGAAGAGAACACACATGCAATGACTCTAGCTGTGGTTAATGAGAAGAACACACATTTCAATGACACTAGTGGATCCATATGTCGTATGTGAAAAGAATAGTCATTAAATGACTCAAGTTGTTGTTAGTAAAAAGAACACACATGCAATGACACTGGTGGATCCATGTGTGGTCTCTGAAGAGAACACACATGCAATGTGACTGGTGGATCCATATGTGGTATGTGAAAAGAACACACATGCAATGACTCTAGTTGTTGTTAGTAAAAAGAACACACATGCAATGACACTGGTGGATCCATATGTGGTATGTGAAAAGAATAGTCATGAAATGACTCCAGTTGTTGTTAGTAAAAATAACACACATGCAATGTCACTGGTGGATCCATGTGTGGTCTCTGAAGAGAACACACATGCAATGACACTGGTGGATCCATATCTGGTATGTGAAAAGAACACACATGCAATGACTCTAGTTGTTGTTAGTAAAAATAACACACATGTAATGACACTGGTGGATCCATGTGTGGTCTCTGAAGAGAACACACATTTCAATGACAATGGTGGATCCATATGTGGTATCTGAAAAGAACACGCATGCAATGACTCTAGTTGTTGTTAGTAAAAACAACACACATGCAATCACACTGGTGGATCCATGTGTGGTCTCTGAAGAGAACACACATGCAATGTCACTGGTGGATCCATATGTGGTATGTGAAAAGAACAACGTGCAATGACTCCAGTTGTTGTTAGTAAAAAGAACACACATGCAATGACACTGGTGGATCCATGTGTGGTCTCTGAAGAGAACACACATGCAATGACACTGGTGGATCCATATGTGGTATGTGAAAAGAACACACATGCAATGACTCCAGTTGTTGTTCGTAAAAAGAACACACATGCAATAACACTGGTGGATCCATGTGTGGTCTCTGAAGAGAACACACATTTCAATGACACTGGTGGATCCATATGTGGTATGTGAAAAGAACACACATGCAATGACTCTAGTTGTTGTTAGTAAAAAGAACACACATGCAATGACACTGGTAGATCCATGTGTGGTCTCTGAAGGGAACAAACATGCAATGACTCTGGTTGTTGTTAGTAAAAAGAACACACATGCAATGACACTGGTGGATCCATGTGTGGTCTCTGAATAGAACACACATACAATGACAGTGGTGGATCCATATGTGGTATGTGAAAAGAAGACACATGCAATGACTCTGGTTGTTATTAGTAAAAAGAGCACACATGCAATGACAGTGGTGGATCCATGTGTGGTCTCTGAAGAGAACGGACATTTCAATGACACTGGTGGATCCATATGTGGTATGTGAAAATAATAGTCATGAAATGACTCCAGTTGTTGTTAGTAAAAAGAGCATACATGCAATGACACTGGTGGATCCATGTGTGGTCTCTGAAGAGAACACACATGCAATGACTCTAGCTGTGGTTAATGAGAAGAACACGCATTTTAATGACACTAGTGGATCCATATGTGGTATGTGAAAAGAATAGTCATGAAATGACTCAGTTGTTGTTAGTAAAAAGAACACACATGCAATGACACTGGTGGATCCATGTGTGGTCTCTGAAGAGAACACACATGCAATGACACTGGTGGATCCATATGTGGTATGTGAAAAGAACACACATGCAATAACTCTAGTTGTTGTTAGTAAAAAGAACACACATGCAATGACACTGGTGGATCCATATGTGGTATGTGAAAAGAATAGTCATGAAATGACTCTAGTTGTTGTTAGTAAAAATAACACACATGCAATGTCACTGGTGGATCCATGTGTGGTCTCTGAAGAGAACACACATGCAATGACACTGGTGGATCCATATCTGGTATGTGAAAAGAACACACATGCAATGACTCCAGTTGTTGTTAGTAAAAATAACACACATGCAATGACACTGGTGGATCCATGTGTGGTCTCTGAAGAGAACACACATTTCAATGACAATGGTGGATCCAGATGTGGTATCTGAAAAGAACACGCATGCAATGACTCTAGTTGTTGTTAGTAAAAACAACACACATGCAATCACACTGGTGGATCCATGTGTGGTCTCTGAAGAGAACACACATGCAATGTCACTGGTGGATCCATATGTGGTATGTGAAAAGAACAACGTGCAATGACTCCAGTTGTTGTTAGTAAAAAGAACACACATGCAATGACACTGGTGGATCCATGTGTGTTCTCTGAAGAGAACACACATGCAATGACACTGGTGGATCCATATGTGGTATGTGAAAAGAACACACATGCAATGACTCCAGTTGTTGTTCGTAAAAAGAACACACATGCAATAACACTGGTGGATCCATGTGTGGTCTCTGAAGAGAACACACATTTCAATGACACTGGTGGATCCATATGTGGTATGTGAAAAGAACACACATGCAATGACTCTAGTTGTTGTTAGTAAAAAGAACACACATGCAATGACACTGGTAGATCCATGTGTGGTCTCTGAAGGGAACAAACATGCAATGACTCTGGTTGTTGTTAGTAAAAAGAACACACATGCAATGACACTGGTGGATCCATGTGTGGTCTCTGAATAGAACACACATGCAATGACAGTGGTGGATCCATATGTGGTATGTGAAAAGAAGACACATGCAATGACTCTGGTTGTTATTAGTAAAAAGAGCACACATGCAATGACAGTGGTGGATCCATGTGTGGTCTCTGAAGAGAACGGACATTTCAATGACACTGGTGGATCCATATGTGGTATGTGAAAATAATAGTCATGAAATGACTCCAGTTGTTGTTAGTAAAAAGAGCATACATGCAATGACACTGGTGGATCCATGTGTGGTCTCTGAAGAGAACACACATGCAATGACTCTAGCTGTGGTTAATGAGAAGAACACGCATTTTAATGACACTAGTGGATCCATATGTGGTATGTGAAAAGAATAGTCATGAAATGACTCAGTTGTTGTTAGTAAAAAGAACACACATGCAATGACACTGGTGGATCCATGTGTGGTCTCTGAAGAGAACACACATGCAATGACACTGGTGGATCCATATGTGGTATGTGAAAAGAACACACATGCAATGACTCTAGTTGTTGTTAGTAAAAAGAACACACATGCAATGACACTGGTGGATCCATATGTGGTATGTGAAAAGAATAGTCATGAAATGACTCCAGTTGTTGTTAGTAAAAATAACACACATGCAATGTCACTGGTGGATCCATGTGTGGTCTCTGAAGAGAACACACATGCAATGACACTGGTGGATCCATATGTGGTATGTGAAAAGAACACACATGCAATGACTCCAGTTGTTGTTCGTAAAAAGAACACACATGCAATAACACTGGTGGATCCATGTGTGGTCTCTGAAGAGAACACACATTTCAATGACAGTGGTGGATCCATATGTGGTATGTGAAAAGAACACACATGCAATGACTCTAGTTGTTGTTAGTAAAAAGAACACACATGCAATGACACTGGTAGATCCATGTGTGGTCTCTGAAGGGAACAAACATGCAATGACTCTGGTTGTTGTTAGTAAAAAGAACACACATGCAATGACACTGGTGGATCCATGTGTGGTCTCTGGATAGAACACACATACAATGACAGTGGTGGATCCATATGTGGTATGTGAAAAGAAGACACATGCAATGACTCTGGTTGTTATTAGTAAAAAGAGCACACATGCAATGACAGTGGTGGATCCATGTGTGGTCTCTGAAGAGAACGGACATTTCAATGACACTGGTGGATCCATATGTGGTATGTGAAAATAATAGTCATGAAATGACTCCAGTTGTTGTTAGTAAAAAGAGCATACATGCAATGACACTGGTGGATCCATGTGTGGTCTCTGAAGAGAACACACATGCAATGACTCTAGCTGTGGTTAATGAGAAGAACACGCATTTTAATGACACTAGTGGATCCATATGTGGTATGTGAAAAGAATAGTCATGAAATGACTCAGTTGTTGTTAGTAAAAAGAACACACATGCAATGACACTGGTGGATCCATGTGTGGTCTCTGAAGAGAACACACATGCAATGACACTGGTGGATCCATATGTGGTATGTGAAAAGAACACACATGCAATGACTCTAGTTGTTGTTAGTAAAAAGAACACACATGCAATGACACTGGTGGATCCATATGTGGTATGTGAAAAGAATAGTCATGAAATGACTCTAGTTGTTGTTAGTAAAAATAACACACATGCAATGTCACTGGTGGATCCATGTGTGGTCTCTGAAGAGAACACACATGCAATGACACTGGTGGATCCATATCTGGTATGTGAAAAGAACACACATGCAATGACTCCAGTTGTTGTTAGTAAAAATAACACACATGCAATGACACTGGTGGATCCATGTGTGGTCTCTGAAGAGAACACACATTTCAATGACAATGGTGGATCCATATGTGGTATCTGAAAAGAACACGCATGCAATGACTCTAGTTGTTGTTAGTAAAAACAACACACATGCAATCACACTGGTGGATCCATGTGTGGTCTCTGAAGAGAACACACATGCAATGTCACTGGTGGATCCATATGTGGTATGTGAAAAGAACAACGTGCAATGACTCCAGTTGTTGTTAGTAAAAAGAACACACATGCAATGACACTGGTGGATCCATGTGTGGTCTCTGAAGAGAACACACATGCAATGACACTGGTGGATCCATATGTGGTATGTGAAAAGAACACACATGCAATGACTCCAGTTGTTGTTCGTAAAAAGAACACACATGCAATAACACTGGTGGATCCATGTGTGGTCTCTGAAGAGAACACACATTTCAATGACACTGGTGGATCCATATGTGGTATGTGAAAAGAACACACATGCAATGACTCTAGTTGTTGTTAGTAAAAAGAACACACATGCAATGACACTGGTAGATCCATGTGTGGTCTCTGAAGGGAACAAACATGCAATGACTCTGGTTGTTGTTAGTAAAAAGAACACACATGCAATGACACTGGTGGATCCATGTGTGGTCTCTGAATAGAACACACATGCAATGACAGTGGTGGATCCATATGTGGTATGTGAAAAGAAGACACATGCAATGACTCTGGTTGTTATTAGTAAAAAGAGCACACATGCAATGACAGTGGTGGATCCATGTGTGGTCTCTGAAGAGAACGGACATTTCAATGACACTGGTGGATCCATATGTGGTATGTGAAAATAATAGTCATGAAATGACTCCAGTTGTTGTTAGTAAAAAGAGCATACATGCAATGACACTGGTGGATCCATGTGTGGTCTCTGAAGAGAACACACATGCAATGACTCTAGCTGTGGTTAATGAGAAGAACACGCATTTTAATGACACTAGTGGATCCATATGTGGTATGTGAAAAGAATAGTCATGAAATGACTCAGTTGTTGTTAGTAAAAAGAACACACATGCAATGACACTGGTGGATCCATGTGTGGTCTCTGAAGAGAACACACATGCAATGACACTGGTGGATCCATATGTGGTATGTGAAAAGAACACACATGCAATGACTCTAGTTGTTGTTAGTAAAAAGAACACACATGCAATGACACTGGTGGATCCATATGTGGTATGTGAAAAGAATAGTCATGAAATGACTCCAGTTGTTGTTAGTAAAAATAACACACATGCAATGTCACTGGTGGATCCATGTGTGGTCTCTGAAGAGAACACACATGCAATGACACTGGTGGATCCATATCTGGTATGTGAAAAGAACACACATGCAATGACTACAGTTGTTGTTAGTAAAAATAACACACATGCAATGACACTGGTGGATCCATGTGTGGTCTCTGAAGAGAACACACATTTCAATGACAATGGTGGATCCAGATGTGGTATCTGAAAAGAACACACATGCAATGACTCTAGTTGTTGTTAGTAAAAACAACACACATGCAATCACACTGGTGGATCCATGTGTGGTCTCTGAAGAGAACACACATGCAATGTCACTGGTGGATCCATATGTGGTATGTGAAAAGAACAACGTGCAATGACTCCAGTTGTTGTTAGTAAAAAGAACACACATGCAATGACACTGGTGGATCCATGTGTGGTCTCTGAAGAGAACACACATGCAATGACACTGGTGGATCCATATGTGGTATGTGAAAAGAACACACATGCAATGACTCCAGTTGTTGTTCGTAAAAAGAACACACATGCAATAACACTGGTGGATCCATGTGTGGTCTCTGAAGAGAACACACATTTCAATGACACTGGTGGATCCATATGTGGTATGTGAAAAGAACACACATGCAATGACTCTAGTTGTTGTTAGTAAAAAGAACACACATGCAATGACACTGGTAGATCCATGTGTGGTCTCTGAAGGGAACAAACATGCAATGACTCTGGTTGTTGTTAGTAAAAAGAACACACATGCAATGACACTGGTGGATCCATGTGTGGTCTCTGAATAGAACACACATGCAATGATAGTGGTGGATCCATATGTGGTATGTGAAAAGAAGACACATGCAATGACTCTGGTTGTTATTAGTAAAAAGAGCACACATGCAAAGACAGTGGTGGATCCATGTGTGGTCTCTGAAGAGAACGGACATTTCAATGACACTGGTGGATACATATGTGGTATGTGAAAATAATAGTCATGAAATGACTCCAGTTGTTGTTAGTAAAAAGAGCATACATGCAATGACACTGGTGGATCCATGTGTGGTCTCTGAAGAGAACACACATGCAATGACTCTAGCTGTGGTTAATGAGAAGAACACGCATTTTAATGACACTAGTGGATCCATATGTGGTATGTGAAAAGAATAGTCATGAAATGACTCCAGTTGTTGTTAGTAAAAAGAACACACATGCAATGACACTGGTGGATCTATGTGTGGTCTCTGAAGAGAACACACATGCAATGACACTGGTGGATCCATATGTGGTATGTGAAAAGAATAGTCATGAAATAACTCCAGTTGTTGATAGTAAAAAGAACACACATGCAATGACACTGGTGGATCCATATGTGGTATGTGAAAAGAATAGTCATGAAATGACTCCAGTTGTTGTTAGTAAAAATAACACACATGCAATGACACTGGTGGATCCATGTGTGGTCTCTGAAGAGAACACACATGCAATGACACTGGTGGATCCATATGTGGTATGTGAAAAGAACACACATGCAATGACTACAGTTGTTGTTAGTAAAAAGAACACATGCAATGACACTGGTGGATCCATGTGTGGTCTCTGAAGAGAACACACATTTCAATGACAATGGTGGATCCATATGTGGTATCTGAAAAGAACACGCATGCAATGACTCTAGTTGTTGTTAGTAAAAAGAACACACATGCAATCACACTGGTGGATCCATGTGTGGTCTCTGAAGAGAACACACATGCAATGACACTGGTGGATCCATATGTGGTCTGTGAAAAGAACACACGTGCAATGACTCCAGTTGTTGTTAGTAAAAAGAACACACATGCAATGACACTGGTGGATCCATGTGTGGTCTCTGAAGAGAACACACATGCAATGACACTGGTGGATCCATATGTGGTATGTGAAAAGAACACACATGCAATGACTCCAGTTGTTGTTATTAAAAAGAACACACATGCAATGACACTGGTGGATCCATGTGTGTTCTCTGAAGAGAACACACACATGCAATGACACTGGTGGATCCATATGTGGTATGTGAAAAGAACACACATGCAATGACTCTAGTTGTTGTTAGTAAAAAGAACACACATGCAATGACACTGGTAGATCCATGTGTGGTCTCTGAAGGGAACAAACATGCAATGACTCTGGTTGTTGTTAGTAAAAAGAACACACATGCAATGACACTGGTGGATCCATGTGTGGTCTCTGAATAGAACACACATGCAATGACAGTGGTGGATCCATATGTGGTATGTGAAAAGAAGACACATGCAATGACTCTGGTTGTTATTAGTAAAAAGAGCACACATGCAATGATAGTGGTGGATCCATGTGTGGTCTTTGAAGAGAACAGACATTTCAATGACACTGGTGGATCCATATGTGGTATGTGAAAATAATAGTCATGAAATGACTCCAGTTGTTGTTAGTAAAAAGAACATACATGCAATGACACTGGTGGATCCATGTGTGGTCTCTGAAGAGAACACACATGCAATGACTCTAGTTGTGGTTAATGAGAAGAACACACATTTCAATGACACTAGTGGATCCATATGTGGTATGTGAAAAGAATAGTCATGAAATGACTCCAGTTGTTGTTAGTAAAAAGAACACACATGCAATGACACTGGTGGATCCATGTGTGGTCTCTGAAGAGAACACACATGCAATGACACTGGTGGATCCATATGTGGTATGTGAAAAGAATAGTCATGAAATGACTCCAGTTGTTGTTAGTAAAAAGAACACATGCAATGACACTGGTGGATCCATGTGTGGTCTCTGAAGAGAACTCACATTTCAATGACACTGGTGGATCCATATGTGGTATGTGGAAATAATATTCATGAAATGACTCTAGTTGTTGTTAGTAAAAAGAGGACACATGCAATGACACTGGTGGATCCATGTGTGGTCTCTGAAGAGAACACACATGCAATGACTCTAGCTGTGGTTAATGAGAAGAACACACATTTCAATGACACTAGTGGATCCATATGTGGTATGTGAAAAGAATAGTCATGAAATGACTCCAGTTGTTGTTAGTAAAAAGAACACACATGCAATGGCACTGGTGGATCCATGTGTGGTCTCTAAAGATAAACACACATGCAATGACACTGGTGGATCCATATGTGGTATGTGAAAAGAACACAGATGCAATGACTCCAGTTGTTGTTAGTAAAAAGAACACACATGCAATGACACTGGTGGATCAATATGTGGTATGTGAAAAGAATAGTCATGAAATGACTCCAGTTGTTGTTAATAAAAATAACACACATGCAATGACACTGGTGGACCCATGTGTGGTCTCTGAAGAGAACACACATGCAATGACACTGGTGGATCCATATGTGGTATGTGAAAAGAACACACATGCAATGACTCAAGTTGTTGTTAGTAAAAAGAACACATGCAATGACACTCGTGGATCCATGTGTGGTCTCTAAAGAGAACACACATTTCAATGACACTGGTGGATCCATATGTCGTATGTGAAAAGAACACGCATGCAATGAGTCTAGTTGTTGTTAGTAAAAAGAACACACATGCAATCACACTGGTGGATCCATGTGTGGTTTCTGAAGAGAACACACATGCAATGACACTGGTGGATCCATATGTGGTATGTGAAAAGAACACACGTGCAATGACTCCAGTTGTTGTTAGTAAAAAGAACAAACATGCAATGACACTGGTGGATCCATGTGTGGTCTCTGAAGAGAACAGACATTTCAATGACACTGGTGGATCCATGTGTAGTCTCTGAAGAGAACACACCTTTCAATGACACTGGTGGATCCATATGTGGTATGTGAAAAGAACACACATGCAATGACTCTAGTTGTTGTTAGTAAAAAGAACACACATGCAATGATACTGGTGGATCCATGTGTGGTCTCTGAAGAGAACACACATGCAATGACACTGGTGGATCCATATGTGGTATGTGAAAAGAACACACATGCAATGACTCCAGTTGTTGTTAGTAAAAAGAACACACATGCAATAACACTGGTGGATCCATGTGTGGTCTCTGAAGAGAACACACGTTTCAATGACACTGGTGGATCCATATGTGGTATGTGAAAAGAACACACATGCAATGACTCCAGTTGTTGTTAGTAAAAAGAACACACATGCAATGACACTGGTGGATCCATGTGTGGTCTCTGAAGAGAACACACATTTCAATGACACTGGTGGATCCATATGTTGTATGTGAAAAGAACACACATGCAATGACTCCAGTTGTTGTTAGTAAAAAACACACATGCAATGACATTGGTGGATCCATGCGTGGTCTCTGAAGAGAACACACATTTCAATGACGCTGGTGGATCCATATGTGGTATGTGAAAAGAACACACATGCAATGACTCTAGTTGTTGTTAGTAAAAAGAACACACATGCAATGATACTGGTGGATACATGTATGGTCTCTGAAGAGAACAAACATGCAATGACTCTGGTTGTTGTTAGTAAAAAGAACACACATGCAATGACACTGGTGGATCCATGTGTGGTTTCTAAATAGAACACACATGCAATGACAGTGGTGGATCCATGTAACTACCTCGGTGAATTACGCTCCTAGTTACAAGCCTGGATGAGCAGAAATGGTTGAAATAGTACGGTGGGGCCCAAATGCCACTCATAGGTAGACCTTTCGGCCGTCCCAACCATTTCCAAACATCGGGACCAGAACGGGCGGCGTAATCGGCAGGCGAAGGTATCAACTACATACACAAATGAGTATGTATGCAAGCCACCATACAACAGTACATCAGAGCCATTCCATCTAAAAAGAAAGGAAATATAGCAATGCCATACGGCAAGATCCAAATATCCTAGATAGATATAATAGTTTAGAATATCTCCTCATACATCAAACATCAGAGTATCAGGCGGAAGCGGAAGTCAAAATCCGAGTACGGATAAGAAGCAAATCGGCATAAGATGCCCCATAAATAAGCACATCCCGCCCACAGATCTCACGGATCCCCGTTCCCGGAATCTCTACACCGAATGATTGTTGCCCACATCGTCCGTCTCTTCCACCCAGTATCCATCTTGCGAGTGTACCTGTTCATCTGAACCAATAATTTATCGTGTGAGACCCTAGGGGTACTCAGCTAGTCTTTATGCCTCTAAAGGGGACACAACCTGGGGTGACGCAATTGCAGCAAAAGATGAACCCTAGCAATTCTATAGATACTCGCTAGCCATCCGCCTAACCAGAGATAGACGGATGTCCGTGAATTAATAACAACAGTTATAATGGTAAACTTAACAGATCCATCCTCCTCCTCGCTTACCGACGAGGAAGCGGACGAACAACCCCTCCCATCCGTTGGTAGTTTTATTATCCATTCCATGAGTGTTGTACTATTTACTAGTCAGGTACCTAGTCTAGTCAAATTAGAAGCGGTACTTTAGTTATGCTTGTCTATGATCGAGAAACTGTGCTCCAAGTTGTCCATAACCGCGGACACGGCTTTCAGAAAGTTTTACCCTGCAGGGGTGCACAAATAGCAACACACACTCGATATGCCTCGGAAAAACCAAATCAAAACCCAACGAGGCAGTCACGACAAAGCGATCACAGGATTCAGAAATATTTCAGGGGGCCACCCCATTAAGGTACCCGCAACGAAGCTGGCCGGCTACGAGACGGACTCAAGGTTTGTGTGGCCGGCTGTAAACGACTGGGAACCCGAAAGTATGACTGTGCTTGTCGATACAGCGAAAACGGGTCACGAACCTAAACAGTACAGTGTGCAGTACCTCGCACAATTTAAATAAAGCAGTAAAGCATGGCATAAGTACAGGATAGTAAATAAAACCTCAAACTAGTTTGTGGCCCCAAGAAATAAGAATGAATCAAGCTCTGGCTCAGGGGGGTTCATAAGCCTCCCGGATGTGGATAGCGCGAATATTCAAGGAACAGGAATCAAGTACTCGGGGTCCTACGGGACACAAGTGAGCCTGAAAAAACAAATAACAAATATGGCTCACCGATGCCACTTTCATTAGTTATCCCATTACTACTCAGGTTAAGTTGTTTAGGTACCTCGTTATCCATCAGACACTCACATACCCTACACATGTTGTTCTACGACTCGCATGGCTCAAACAACTCCTGTAGTAATAACTCATGGGATGGAGGAACAAGCTTCGGTGGGGTTTAAAAGTAAAGGCTATGCAATACTTGGGATTCAGATTAATGCAATCGCGACTCAATGATGCAAGAATAAGATAGAGGCAATGGGTACTATATGTATGCAAGCATGTGGTAGTGCTTGCCTGGCAGCTCAGTTGAAGCAATGGATGGATCTGGGTAGTGCTCCTGGTTCTCTTGATATATCCCCTGCTCAGCGTCTATTCGAAGAAGAACCAAACAAACAAGGGCCAACATAAATAAAGTGCACAAGCATATGAATAAATGCGACAAGCAAACAATCATGCCATGATGAATGATGCACAATTTGCATGGCAATAAAGTAGCATGGCATGGGTGAGGTGTGGAATACAAGAAGAAACCATTTTATTGAATTTTGGCCCATTTTATTCTCAAATTAGTTGCTGTTCACATTATATTTATATGATGCATGCATCAAATCAAACCATGGAATGCATAAACAGAAAGGTCTCGACGAGCTAATCATTTTAGACATATTATTTGTTAAATTTGGAGTTATAAAACAAAAGTTATTAATTAATTAAGAAAAGGGCATTTTAAAGTAATTTTAATCAACTTGGAAATTTTAAATGTTCAAAATATAATTTGAAGGGCATATTTGAAGTCCTCACATTTTTCTGATTTCAAAACACATATTATTTGTATTATTTGGATTTAAGAATTAAAAGTTATTTAAAACAGATATTAAATCATTTATAAAAACATTTTCTGAAATTGTTTTATTTTAAACAGAAATCCTACCGACTTTTTTGTACTCAGGGGATCCTAGCCCGGGTCACTGAAGAGCGGGCCAGGTGCTGACTTAGCACGGTGACGCGGCGGGACCTAGCGTGGGGACTTTTGTCACCGCGGGGTGGGCTAGCCGGTGCGGATGACAGGTGGGGCCGTCGTCAAGCGGGTCCACTCGCGGGCGCGTCCAGCAGGCGCACGCCACGCGGCAGATCCGGGGAGCGCGGGTGGGAAAAAGCGGAAGACGAGGTACCTTTTTGCAAAACTCCCGCAGGAGCTGGCGGGTGGGCCAGAAGGGCTGCGGGTTGAGGCGGGAAAAAGGGCGGGGGCCTAAGCGCAAAACGGCATCGGCTGTGAGCTGAACTGACGAAACTGAACCAAAACTGCAGCTAGCTGGACCAATGTTTCAGAGACGATGGCGAGCAAACCAGCAAGAATCTCGCGATGCCACAAAAACCAAAAGTGTAGAGGAGACAGAGATCTACAACTTTCTTCTTAGGGTTTTCGTCAGAGGTGGACCAGGTTGGCCGGGATCTTGAGAGGAACAGAGGAAGCGGAGGCGTCTGCTGCGCGGCTGCTGCTGCTGTCGGACAGAGTGCGGCGCACGGCGGTGCGCGGAGGCTGCTCGACGGAGCACGGAGACGTTGCGGCAAGCTAGAGAGGAGAAGGGGATGTCTAGGGGATCGAGAAGCTCACCAGGAACGCGTCGGTGTGGGCGAAGGAGCTCGGGGCGGAACGGATCGGAGCGGAGGCAGAGGTCCCGCGAGCGTCTGCTCCGGTGGCCGCGACGGCGGCGAGGCTTCTCCGGCGACCTCCTGGTTCTACCCCGCGGCCTAGGCGTCGAAGAGGAAGCAGGGGACGCTCTGGTACACTTCGCGCGGCCTTGTCGTTCACCAGAGCTCGACGAACACGGGGGAGGGTAAGGCTAGCTAGGGTTTTGGCCATGGTCACGGGAGGCTGCAAGGAGAGGAAGAAAGGGGAGGGAGAGAGGGACCTGGGCGCCTGCTGGAGAGGATCTGAGGTGGGGGGTAGGTGTGGATAGATGAGGGAGGAGGGTAGGGAACATGGGGGAAGGTAGCTTTTGAAAAAGGTGAGGAGGAGGGATCGGGCTAGACCTTTTCTTTCCTTCCTTTTCTCCTTGTCTTGAAGCCAAAGAAAGGGGGAGGGCAGAGAGGCTGCCAGGTGGGGCCAGGTGGTCAGGTGGGGCCAGCAAAGAAGAGAGAAGAGAGAGGCCGAGAGAGAGGGAGGTGTGGCATGCTAGGGTTAGGGTTTAGCTTAGATGGGGGTATGGGTAGATTAGAGGAGATGGAGAGGTAGGTTTAGGGTGAGCTTAGGGTTTAGAGAGAGATGGAGTGGTTTGAAGCTAGGGTTTGCTATGGACAAGGTCAAGCCAAGAACAACCAAGATCAAACAAAAAAAACAGGGCAAGAAAAAGAGAGGGATGTGATGATAGGGTTTAAGCTAGATTAACTTAGATCAAGCCAAAAGAAAGGATAGAGATAGAGATGAACCACTCAAGAATCAAATAAAATCCAAATGACAAGCAAAAGATGGTACTTGCATGGCCCATGCAAACTAATTTAATGCCATGCTATTCTTGTGAGAACAATAATATTATCATGGCATTATTATTATGCATTCCCAAAATTGGAATAAAAGCCAAGCAAAAAGAATTAAAAGGATGCTCCATGTGGAGTAGTTGGTGATGACCATATTTGAATAAAAATGGGACATGCTAGTGTGTATGTGCCACTAGGTATTTAGTAAGCCCAAAATATCCAAACATGAAAATACCCCAAAACAACACATATGGAAGCTAGAAAGGGTTCCACTCACAAGGCATGCAAAGATGGCCATGTGGCTCTCATATACCAATAATGTGAAAACAACATGGTGCATATATGAGAGCATGTGGAGATGGAATGGATCCACACCAACACATATGAGCTAGAGGTAAAACCAAATAAGTTGCAAGGCTCATATATGGTGGAATGGTGGAATTATAAGGTGGTGAAATAAAAGGTGGTGGAGTTGAAAGAGATATGCCCCCAACTCAACTTGGGCATTTAAACAATATATCAAGAACCAAATACAATATCAAGAGGCAAATACAATTAACAATGCATATGAGAGAAGAACCAAAACAACCAGGGTTTTATATGATGCTCAAATGCAAGGTGGCATGATGACATGAGCATGATATAATTATGATGCAACAATTATATATTTGAAGTAGCCATTATATAGACTAGGCTAGTAGCATTACAATTGTTAGACAATTGGGATGCTACAACTCTCCCCCACTAAACAAGAATCTCGCCCCGAGATTCCTAGGAAAAAGAAAAACAACACAAGGAGAGGCGGGTGTTGATGAACAACGGAATAACTTGCTAGACTTGCTGCGAGTCTTGCGTTTTGCTTCAAGAACAACGGGTTAGAAGAATTGAAGGATTGTCGTGAGACAAGACGGATAGGATGGACATAGCTCCGGTTTTCCCGAGAAACATGATAAAGGAATAGATCCACTTGTGAAAGAAAAGACAAGATGATGCATCATGGATATAGAAAGGCACACTGTTAAGATTAAAGATTTACTGATGCTAAAGAGGATGAACCTTTGTCTCGTCGAGAGAAAAGAGCTAGATTGGAGAGGTTTGAACCACTATGACAATAGCATCGTATCTTCTCTCGGATTTGAGAAATGAAGTTCGGAAACAATATTGCCTTCAAACAATAGAGTCCCTTGATATCGACAGAAAGATTTAGTTAGACATCGTCAGATTAGATTCTTCTTGCGCCGGTAAGAACCAAAGGATCACGCCATTGAGGTGCGCGGATATAACTTCCAGAGACGGATGTGAAGCCAGATCACGGTGGACTCCCGAGAAGCAAAGAATATGGAGGATCTGGAGTTTATTGTAGAGATACTTATTGCTTTCTTTAGCCTTGAGGCTAACGCAATAGATTTGCGGCTGATGGCCTCAACCATAATTGGCTTTACCACAGAAAAAGAATTGATGAAACAAAGAGAGATAGTTTCCTTTCATCTTGTTTGGGGATGTCGAGCACCGGTAGAATGACGAGGACAGAAAAGACTTTGCGTTTGTTTCCACCAGATAATTGAGGATTTTGCTCCGTTTAGGAAAAGACGAGATCACCAACAAGAGATTATTGATTACTTTCTTCGAGAGAGCACTCCGGAAAACAAGGACGGAAGTAAAAGTATCGAGGGATAAAGGCCACTTCTAACTTTCGTGGAATGAGTGAAATCACATTAATTCACCAATTCAATGTACAAGAGCGAATGATAAGAGTAGTGGTATGGTAGCTACTCCATCCCGCACTCAAAGCATTACTCCGCACATGAATAGGAAAACCATGCAACCCAACTACCGGAACAGACAGAAGGTATTGACAAGAAGAGCTCATGGAACTCCGTTAGAAAACAAGGATAGATGTAAACGATTCGCCGGATTCAAGATAGATAAAGATGATGATTTTGTCGTCATGTCGTAAGTAACCAGCCACCGGAAAGATATGAAGGAAGATTACGGAGAACAACTGCAAGATTCAACAGCTACAGAAAACATAGCACCAACTTGAACAGAAGGAACACAAGATCTGGAAGGTCTTCATGGCCTCCGGTGGATTGAGCATAGCCGATAGAGCGAGAGGGTTTCAAGAGATTACTTAACGAGATAGAGGTGAAAGAACTCCATGTTCTTCTTGAAATGATTGAGAGAGATTTAGCAGTCTTGAGGAAGATCTTTAGCGAAAGGACGATGATAACTTGCCAACAAGGAAAACTCCGGGTTGATTGAAGATGGAAGCTGGAATTAACAATGGACTTGCTGATTCCAGAATTGAAGCAATGTATTTAGCAGAAGGACGTGGTCGAGATAGGTGACTTCAAGAAGCCAGAATTCTCACTTTGAGACTTTGCACACAGGCATTGCTCACGAAGCTCGAGAGAAAGAGACACAGCTGATATTCCATGTTCTTCTATTGATATAGAATAGGCAAGCATATTATCAACATATACCACCATGGATTAACAAGATATTCCCAGAATACCAAGTTCAAAAGGCGAGAGGAACGAACAAATGCTCGAACACTTCCTGAGCTCAACGCTCTTAGAAAGATCAATATTAAGAGCACGGGTTCGTGTTGAAGAAGATGCACTGGAAGACTAGATTATCTGGTCCTTCGGAAGAAAAAGAGATGTCACCTGGTTCACATTGTCGATCGGGTCACCGGTTACAAAGATAAAGAGATCTTGGATGAAGAAACGATGATAGATCATACCTTAAGCAAAGCTATCAGAGACGAAAAGATGCAATTCCCTCGTATCAAAGAGAATTTTGCAGATATGGAGTTCAAAAAGATGTTCAGCATGATAACAGATGATAGACCGCCATAGTGCTTTGAGAAACTCCGGATTGCCAAAGATGCTTGAATATGCATAGATATGATCATGGTGTACTCAAAATCACAGGAGATAACCGTCACTATTTGGAGGATAGCGTTGATAGCATTTTCCATATTCCAAACTACACTTATCATGAGTGGAATATAGCTATGCCGAGAGCCAAATTACAATCACCAGCATCGGATCGACACATGTTATGTAATTAGCCCAAGAGAATTGATGATGAAGTAAAACTCCAAGATTAAGCGCCGGTGACAACAGAATGAGTTAGCATGGACATGCTGATAAAGGGAGATAGATAATGTTTCACACACGACTGAAAAGGAGTGTGGAAACACAGATGTATCAAAGAAAAAATTTCCGCATTTTTCGGCATTAAAATACCAATAGATGCGCAAAATCACTTATCAGGAAGAGATTAGCAACTGATACTTGCACAGAATGTGGAGTTGCTAGAAGGAAGGACACCCTTAAGAAGGTGGCACCGGTTAACAAGGAGTCAGATAGATCGCGCCGGTTTTCAAAAGCCTGTTAGTATGGAATGTACCAACAGTTGATAACCAAAAGGCAGATAAAGATAACATGTTGGATGCAACAGATAGACAAGGAATTACACACACACACTTTCTATGGTACTACGGAAACCTAGAACACGTGAATCCTAGTTTGAATTTTTAAGAAGAGGATTGAAAATGTTACACTTCCTTACCAGAAAAGGGTGGTGGTTGGGTAAGAAGAAAAGTGGAAGCAGTCCTACTCTCGCGTTTTGTTTTTCCCTAGTATACATAGCTACCAAAAATATTTGCTAGACAGACAACGACCATTTGGCTGAGACCCTGAAGGGCGGGCTGGCTCTGATACCAATTGTAACTACCTCGGTGAATTACGCTCCTAGTTACAAGCCTGGATGAGCAGAAATGGTTGAAATAGTACGGTGGGGCCCAAATGCCACTCACAGGTAGACCTTTCGACCGTCCCAACCATTTCCAAACATCGGGACCAGAACGGGCGGCGTAATCGGCAGGCGAAGGGATCAACTACATACACAAATGAGTATGTATGCAAGCCACCATACAACAGTACATCAGAGCCATTCCATCTAAAAAGAAAGGAAATATAGCAACGCCATACGGCAAGATCCAAATATCCTAGATAGATATAATAGTTTAGGATATATCCTCATACATCAAACATCAGAGTATCAGGCGGAAGCGGAAGTCAAAATCCGAGTACGGATAAGAAGCAAATCGGCATAAGATGCCCCATAAATAAGCACATCCCGCCCACAGATCTCACGGATCCCCGTTCCCGGAATCTCTACACCGAATGATCGTTGCCCACCTCGTCCGTCTCTTCCACCCAGTATCCATCTTGCGAGTGTACCTGTTCATCTGAACCAATAATTTATCGTGTGAGACCCTAGGGGTACTCAGCAAGTCTTTATGCCTCTAAAGGGACACAACTTGGGGTGACGCAATTGTAGCAAAAGATGAACCCTAGCAATTCTATAGATACTCGCTAGCCATCCGCCTAACCAGAGATAGACGGATGTCCGTGAATTAATAACAACAGTTATAATGGTAATCTTAACAGATCCATCCTCCTCCTCGCTTACCGACGAGGAAGCGGACGAACAACCCCTCCCATCCGTTGGCAGTTTTATTATCCATTCCATGAGTGTTGTACTATTTACTAGTCAGGTACCTAGTCTAGTCAAATTAGAAGCGGTACTTTAGTTATGCTTGTCTATGATCGAGAAACTGTGCTCCAAGTCGTCCATAACCGCGGACACGGCTTTCAGAAAGCTTTACCCTGCAGGGGTGCACAAATAGCAACACACACTCGATATGCCTCGGAAAAACCAAATCAAAACCCAACGAGGCAGTCACGACAAAGCGATCACAGGATTCAGAAATATTTCAGGGGGCCACCCCATTAAGCTACCCGCAACGAAGCTGGCCGGCTACGAGACGGACTCAAGGTTTGTGTGGCCGGCTGTAAACGACTGGGAACCCGAAAGTGTGACTGGGCTTGTCGATACAGCGAAAACGGGTCACGGCCCTAAACAGTACAGTGTGCAGTACCTCGCACAATTTTAATAAAGCAGTAAAGCATGGCATAAGTACAGGATAGTAAATAAAACCTCAAACTAGTTTGTGTCCCCAAGAAATAAGAATGAATCAAGCTCTGGCTCAGGGGGGTTCATAAGCCTCCCGGATGTGGATAGCGCGAATATTCAAGGAACAGGAATCAAGTACTCGGGGTCCTACGGGACACAAGTGAGCCTGAAAAACCAAATAACAAATATGGCTCACCGATGCCACTTTCATTAGTTATCCCATTACTACTCAGGTTAAGTTGTTTAGGTACCTCGTTATCCATCAGACACTCACATACCCTACACATGCTGTTCTACGACTCGCATGGCTCAAACAACTCCTGTAGTAATAGCTCATGGGATGGAGGAACAAGCTTCGGTGGGGTTTAAAAGTAAAGGCTATGCAATACTTGGGATTCAGATTAATGCAATCGCGACTCAATGATGCAAGAATAAGATAGAGGCAATAGGTACTATATGTATGCAAGCATGTGGTAGTGCTTGCCTGGCAGCTCAGTTGAAGCAATGGATGGATCTGGGTAGTGCTCCTGGTTCTCTTGATATATCCCCTGCTCAGCGTCTATTCGAAGAAGAACCAAACAAACAAGGGCCAACATAAATAAAGTGCACAAGCATATGAATAAATGCGACAAGCAAACAATCATGCCATGATGAATGATGCACAATTTGCATGGCAATAAAGTAGCATGGCATGGGTGAGGTGTGGAATACAAGAAGAAACCATTTTATTGAATTTTTGGCCCATTTTATTCTCAAATTAGTTGCTGTTCACATTATATTTATATGATGCATGCTTCAAATCAAACCATGGAATGCATAAACAGAAAGGTCTCGACGAGCTAATCATTTTAGACATATTATTTGTTAAATTTGGAGTTATAAAACAAAAGTTATTAATTAATTAAGAAAAGGGCATTTTAAAGTAATTTTAATCAACTTGGAAATTTTAAATGTTCAAAATATAATTTGAAGGGCATATTTGAAGTCCTCACATTTTTCTGATTTCAAAACACATATTATTTGTATTATTTGGATTTAAGAATTAAAAGTTATTTAAAACAGATATTAAATCATTTATAAAAACATTTTCTGAAATTGTTTTATTTTAAACAGAAATCCTACCGACTTTTTTGTACTCAGGGGATCCTAGCCCGGGTCACTGACGAGCGGGCCAGGCGCTGACTCAGCACGGTGACGCGGCGGGACCTGGCGTGGGGACTTTTGTCACCGCGGGGTGGGCTAGCCGGTGCGGATGACAGGTGGGGCCGGCGTCTAGCGGGTCCACTCGCGGGCGCGTCCAGCGGGCGCACGCCACGCGGCAGATCCGGGGAGCGCGGGTGGGAAAAAGCGGAAGACGAGGTACCTTTTTGCAAAACTCCCGCAGGAGCTGGCGGGTGGGCCAGAAGGGCTGCGGGTTGAGGCGGGAAAAAGGGCGGGGGCCTAAGCGCAAAACGGCATCGGCTGTGAGCTGAACTGACGAAACTGAACCAAAACTGCAGCTAGCTGGACCGATGTTTCAGAGACGATGGCGAGCAAACCAGCAAGAATCTCGCGATGCCACAAAAACCAAAAGTGTAGAGGAGACAGAGATCTACAACTTTCGTCTTAGGGTTTTCGTCAGAGGTGGACCAGGTTGGCCGAGATCTTGAGAGGAACAGAGGAAGCGGAGGCGTCTGCTGCGCGGCTGCTGCTGCTGTCGGACAGAGTACGGCGCACGGCGGTGCGCGGAGGCTGCTCGACGGAGCACGGCGACATTGCGGCGAGCTAGAGAGGAGAAGGGGATGTCTAGGGGATCGAGAAGCTCACTAGGAACGCGTCGGTGTGGGCGAAGGAGCTCGGGGCGGAACGGATCGGAGCGGATGCAGAGGTCCCGCGAGCGTCTGCTCCGGTGGCCACGACGGCGGCGAGGCTTCTCCGGCGACCTCCTGGTTCTACCCCGCGGCCTAGGCGTCGAAGAGGAAGCAGGGGACGCTCTGGTACACTTCGCGCGACCTTGTCGTTCACTAGAGCTCGACGAACACGGGGGAGGGTAAGGCTAGCTAGGGTTTTGGCCATGGTCACGGGAGGCTGCAAGGAGAGGAAGAAAGGGGAGGGAGAGAGGGACCTGGGCGCCTGCTGGAGAGGATCTGAGGTGGGGGGGGTAGGTGTGGATAGATGAGGGAGGAGGGTAGGACACATGGGGGAAGGTAGCTTTTGAAAAAGGTGAGGAGGAGGGATCGGGCTAGATCTTTTCTCTCCTTCCTTTTCTCCTTGTCTTGAAGCCAAAGAAAGGGGGAGGGCAGAGAGGCTGCCAGGTGGGGCCAGGTGGTCAAGTGGGGCCAGCAAAGAAGAGAGAAGAGAGAGGCCGAGAGAGAGGGAGGTGTGGCATGCTAGGGTTAGGGTTTAGCTTAGATGGGGGTATGGGTAGATTAGAGGAGATGGAGAGGTAGGTTTAGGGTGAGCTTAGGGTTTAGAGAGAGATGGAGTGGTTTGAAGCTAGGGTTTGCTATGGACAAGGTCAAGCCAAGAACAACCAAGATCAAACAAAAAAACAGGGCAAGAAAAAGAGAGGGATGTGATGATAGGGTTTAAGCTAGATTAACTTAGATCAAGCCAAAAGAAAGGATAGAGATAGAGATGAACCACTCAAGAATCAAATAAAATCCAAATGACAAGCAAACGATGGTACTTGCATGGCCCATGCAAACTAATTTAATGCCATGCTATTCTTGTGAGAACAATAATATTATCATGGCATTATTATTATGCATTCCCAAAATTGGAATAAAATCCAAGCAAAAAGAATTAAAAGGATGCTCCATGTGGAGTAGTTGGTGATGACCATATTTGAATAAAAATGGGACATGCTAGTGTGTATGTGCCACTAGGTATTTAGTAAGCCCAAAATATCCAAACATGAAAATACCCCAAAACAACACATATGGAAGCTAGAAAGGGTTCCACTCACAAGGCATGCAAAGATGGCCATGTGGCTCTCATATACCAATAATGTGAAAACAACATGGTGCATATATGAGAGCATGTGGAGATGGAATGGATCCACACCAACACATATGAGCTAGAGGTAAAACCAAATAAGTTGCAAGGCTCATATATGGTGGAATGGTGGAATTATAAGGTGGTGAAAGAAAAGATGGTGGAGTTGAAAGAGATATGCCCCCAACTCAACTTGGGCATTTAAACAATATATCAAGAACCAAATACAATATCAAGAGGCAAATACAATTAACAATGCATATGAGAGAAGAACCAAAACAACCAGGGTTTTATATGATGCTCAAATGCAAGGTGGCATGATGACATGAGCATGATATAATTATGATGCAACAATTATATATTTGAAGTAGCCATTATATAGACTAGGCTAGTAGCATTACAATTGTTAGACAATTGGGATGCTACAATCCATATGTGGTATGTGAAAAGAACACACATGCAATGACACTGCTGGATCCATATGTGGTATGTGAAAATAATAGTCATGAAATGACTCCAGTTGTTGTTAGTAAAAAAAGCACACATGCAATGACACTGGTGGATCCATGTGTGGTCTCTGAAGAGAACACACATGGAATGACTCTAGCTGTGGTTAATGAGAAGAACACACATTTCAATGACACTAGTGGATCCATATGTGGTATGTGAAAAGGATAGTCATGAAATGACTCTAGTTGTTGTTAGTAAAAAGAACACACATGCAATGACACTGGTGGATCCATGTGTGGTCTCTGAAGAGAACACACATGCAATGACACTAGTGGATCCATATGTGGTATGTGAAAAGAATAAACATGCAATGACTCTAGTTATTGTTAGTAAAAAGAACACACATGCAATGACACTGGTGGATCTATATGTGGTATGTGAAAAGAACACACATGTAATGACTCCAGTTGTTGTTAGTAAAAAGAACACATGCAATGACACTGGTGGATCCATGTGTGGTCTCTGAAGAGAACACACATTTCAATGACACTGGTGGATCCATATGTGTTATGTGAAAAGAACACACATGCAATGACTCCAGTTGTTGTTAGTAAAAAGAACACACATGCAATGACACTGGTGGATCCATGTGTGGTCTCTGAAGAGAACAAACATGCAATGACTCTGGTTGTTGTTAGTAAAAAGAACACACATGCAATGACACTGGTGGATCCATGTGTGGTCTCTGAATAGAACACGCATGCAATGACAGTGGTGGATCCATATGTGGTATGTGAAAAGAACACACATGCAATGACTGTGGTAGTTATTAGTAAAAAGAGCACACATGCAATGACACTGGTGGATCCATGTGTGGTCTCTGAAGAGAACAGACATTTCAATGACACTGGTGGATCCATATGTGGTATGTGAAAATAATAGTCATGAAATGACTCTAGTTATTGTTAGTAAAAAGAGCACACATGCAATGACACTGGTGAATCCATGGGTGGTCTCTGAAGAGAACACACATGCAATGACTCTAGCTGTGGTTAATGAGAAGAACACACATTTCAATGACACTAGTGGATCCATATGTGGTATGTGAAAAGAATAGTCATGAAATGACTCCAGTTGTTGTTAGTAAAAACAACACACATGCAATGACACTGGTGGATCCATGTGTGGTCCCTGAAGAGAACACACATGCAATGACACTAGTGGATCCTTATGTGGTATGTGAAAAGAACACACATGCAATGACTCCAGTTGTTGTTAATAAAAAGAACACACATGCAATGACACTGGTGGATCCATATGTGGTATGTGAAAAGAATAGTAATGAAATGACTCCAGTTGTTGTTAGTAAGAATAACACACATGCAATGACACTGGTGGATCCATGTGTGGTCTCTGAAGAGAACACACATGCAATGACACTGGTGGATCCATATCTGGTATGTGAAAAGAACACACATGCAATGACTCTAGTTGTTGTTAGTAAAAAGAACACCTGCAATGACACTGGTGGATCCATGTGTGGTCTCTGAAGAGAACCCACATTTCAATGACACTGGTGGATCCATATGTGGTATGTGAAAAGAACACGCATGCAATGACTCTAGTTGTTGCTAGTAAAAAGAACACACATGCAATCACACTGGTGGATCCATGTGTGGTCTCTGAAGAGAACACACATGCAATGACACTGGTGGATCCATATGTGGTATGTGAAAAGAACACACATGCAATGACTCCAGTTGTTGTTAGTAAAAAGAACACACATGCAATGACACTGGTGGATCCATGTGTGGTCTCTGAAGAGAACACACAATTCAATGACACTAGTGGATCCATATGTGGTATGTGAAAAGAACACACATGCAATGACTCTAGTTGTTGTTAGTAAAAAGAACACACATGCAATGATACTGGTGGATCCATGTGTGGTCTCTGAAGAGAACACACATTCAATGACACTGGTGGATCCATATGTGGTATGTGAAAACAACACACATGCAATGACTCAAGTTGTTGTTAGTAAAAAGAACACACATGCAATAACACTGGTGGATCCATGTGTGGTCTCTGTAGAGAACACACATTTCAATGACACTGGTGGATCCATATGTGGTATGTGAAAAGAACACACATGCAATGACTCCAGTTGTTGTTAGTAAAAAGAACACACATGCAATGACACTAGTGGATCCATGTGTGGTCTCTGAAGAGAACACACATTTCAATGACACTGGTGGATCCATATGTGGTATGTGAAAAGAACACACATGCAATGACTCCAGTTTTTGTTAGTAAAAAACACACATGCAATGACACTGGTGGATCCATGTGTGGTCTCTGAAGAGAACACACATTTCAATGACACTGGTGGATCCATATGTGGTATGTGAAAAGAACACACATGCAATGACTCTAGTTGTTGTTAGTAAAAAGAACACACATGCAATGACTCTGGTTGTTGTTAGTAAAAATAACACACATGGAATGACACTGGTGGATCCATGTGTGGTGTCTGAATAGAACACACATGCAATGACAGTGGTGGATCCATATGTGGTATGTGAAAAGAACACACATGCAATGACTCTGGTTGTTGTTAGTATAAAGAGCACACATGCAATGACACTGGTGGATCCATGTGTGGTCTCTGAAGAGAACAAACATTTCAATGACACTGGTGTATCCATATGTGGTATGTGAAAATAATAGTCATTAAATGACTCAAGTTGTTGTTAGTAAAAAAAGCACACATGCAATGACACTGGTGGATCCATGTGTTGTCTCTGAAGAGAACACACATGGAATGACTCTAGCTGTGGTTAATGAGAAGAACACATATTTCAATGACACTAGTGGATCCATATGTGGTATGTGAATAGAATAGTCATGAAATGACTCTAGTTGTTGTTAGTAAAAAGAACACACATGCAATGACACTGGTGGATCCATGTGTGGTCTCTGAAGAGAACACACATGCAATGAGACTGGTTGATCCATATGTGGTATGTGAAAAGAATACACATGCAATGACTCCAGCTGTTGTTAGTAAAAAGAACAGACATGCAATGACACTGGTGGATCCATATGTGGTATGTGAAAAGAATAGTCATTAAATGACTCCAGTTGTTGTTAGTAAAAATAACACACATGCAATGACACTTGTGGATCCATGTGTGGTCTCTGAAGAGAACACACATGCAATGACACTGGTGGATCCATATGTGGTATGTGAAAAGAATAGTCATGAAATGACTCGAGTTGTTGTTAGTAGAAATAACACACATGCAATGACACTGGTGGATCCATGTGTGGTCTCTGAAGAGAACACATATGAAAGGACACTGGTGGATACATATGTGGTATGTGAAAAGAACATACATGTAATGACTCCAGTTGTTGTTAGTAAAAAGAACACATGCAATGACACTGGTGGATCCATATGTGGTATGTGAAAATAATAGTCATGAAATGACTCCAGTTGTTGTTAGTAAAAAGAGCACACGTGCAATGATACTGGTGGATCCATGTGTGGTCTCTGAAGAGAAGACACATGCAATGACTCTAGTTGTGGTTAATGAGAAGAACACACATTTCAATGACACTAGTGGATCCATATGTGGTATGTGAAAAGAATAGTCATGAAATGACTCTAGTTGTTGTTAGTAAAAAGAACACACATGCAATGACACTGGTGGATCCATGTGTGGTCTCTGAAGAGAACACACATGCAATGACACTGGTGGATCCATATGTGGTATGTGCAAAGAACACACATGCAATGACTCTAGTTGTTGTTTGTAAAAAGAACACACATGCAATGACACTGGTGGATCCATATGTGGAAGGTGAAAAGAATAGTCATGAAATGACTCCAGTTGTTGTTAGTAAAAAGAACACACATGCAATGACACTGGTGGATCCATATGTGGTATGTGAAAAGAACACACATGCAATGACTCTAGTTGTTGTTAGTAAAAAGAACACACATGCAATGACACTGGTGGATCCATGTGTGGTCTCTGAAGAGAACACACATGCAATGACACTGGTGGATCCATATGTGGTATGTGAAAAGAACACACATGCAATGACTCCAGTTGTTGTTAGTAAAAAGAACACACATGCAATGACACTGGTGGATCCATATGTGGTATGTGAAAAGAACACACATGCAATGACTCTAGTTGTTGTTAGTAAAAAGAACACACATGCAATGACACTGGTGGATCCATGTGTGGTCTCTGAAGAGAACACACATGCAATGACTCTAGCTGTGGTTAATGAGAAGAACACACATTTCAATGACACTAGTGGATCCATATGTGGTATGTGAAAAGAATAGTCATGAAATGACTCCAGTTGTTGTTAGTAAAAACAACACACATGCAATGACACTGGTGGATCCATGTGTGGTCCCTGAAGAGAACACACATGCAATGACATTAGTGGATCCTTATGTGGTATGTGAAAAGAACACACATGCAATGACTCCAGTTGTTGTTAGTAAAAAGAACACACATGCAATGACACTGGTGGATCCATATGTGGTATGTGAAAAGAATAGTAATGAAATGACTCCAGTTGTTGTTAGTAAGAATAACACACATGCAATGACACTGCTGGATCCATGTGTGGTCTCTGAAGAGAACACACATGCAATGACACTGGTGGATCCATATCTGGTATGTGAAAAGAACACACATGCAATGACTCCAGTTGTTGTTAGTAAAAAGAACACCTGCAATGACACTGGTGGATCCATGTGTGGTCTCTGAAGAGAACCCACATTTCAATGACACTGGTGGATCCATATGTGGTATGTGAAAAGAACACGCATGCAATGACTCTAGTTGTTGTTAGTAAAAAGAACACACATGCAATCACACTGGTGGATCCATGTGTGGTCTCTGAAGAGAACACACATGCAATGACACTGGTGGATCCATATGTGGTATGTGGAAAGAACACACATGCAATGACTCCAGTTGTTGTTAGTAAAAAGAACACACATGCAATGACACTGGTGGATCCATGTGTGGTCTCTGAAGAGAACACACAATTCAATTACACTAGTGGATCCATATGTGGTATGTGAAAAGAACACACATGCAATGACTCTAGTTGTTGTTAGTAAAAAGAACACACATGCAATGATACTGGTGGATCCATGCGTGGTCTCTGAAGAGAACACACATTCAATGACACTGGTGGATCCATATGTGGTATGTGAAAACAACACACATGCAATGACTCCAGTTGTTGTTAGTAAAAAGAACACACATGCAATAACACTGTTGGATCCATGTCTGGTCTCTGAAGAGAACACACATTTCAATAACACTGGTGGATCCATATTTGGTATGTGAAAAGAACACACATGCAATGACTCCAGTTGTTGTTAGTAAAAAGAACACACATGCAATGACACTAGTGGATCCATGTGTGGTCTCTGAAGAGAACACACATTTCAATGACACTGGTGGATCCATATGTGGTATGTGAAAAGAACACACATGCAATGACTCCAGTTGTTGTTAGTAAACAACAAACATACAATGACACTGGTGGATCCATGTGTGGTCTCTGAAGAGAACACACATTTCAATGACACTGGTGGATCCATATGTGGTATGTGAAAAGAACACACATGCAATGACTCTAGTTGTTGTTAGTAAAAAGAACACACATGCAATGACTCTGGTTGTTGTTAGTAAAAATAACACACATGGAATGACACTGGTGGATCCATGTGTGGTGTCTGAATAGAACACACATGCAATGACAGTGGTGGATCCATATGTGGTATGTGAAAAGAACACACATACAATGACTCTGGTTGTTGTTAGTAAAAAGAGCACACATGCAATGACACTGGTGGATCCATGTGTGGTCTCTGAAGAGAAAAAACATTTCAATGACACTGGTGTATCCATATGTGGTATGTGAAAATAATAGTCATTAAATGACTCAAGTTGTTGTTAGTAAAAAAAGCACACATGCAATGACACTGGTGGATCCATGTGTTGTCTCTGAAGAGAACACACATGGAATGACTCTAGTTGTGGTTAATGAGAAGAACACACATTTCAATGACACTAGTGGATCCAAATGTGGTATGTGAAAAGAATAGTAATGAAATGACTCTAGTTGTTGTTAGTAAAAAGAACACACATGCAATGACACTAGTTGATCCATATGTGGTATGTGAAAAGAACACACATGCAATGACTCCAGCTGTTGTTAGTAAAAAGAACAGACATGCAATGACACTGGTGGATCCATATGTGGTATGTGAAAAGAATAGTCATCAAATGACTCCAGTTGTTGTTAGTAAAAATAACACACATGCAATGACACTTGTGGATCCATGTGTGGTCTCTAAAGAGAACACACATGCAATGACACTGGTGGATCCATATGTGGTATGTGAAAAGAATAGTCATGAAATGACTCGAGTTGTTGTTAGTAGAAATAACACACATGCAATGACACTGGTGGATCCATGTGTGGTCTCTGAAGAGAACACATATGAAAGGACATTGGTGGATACATATGTGGTATGTGAAAAGAACATACATGTAATGACTCTAGTTGTTGTTAGTAAAAAGAACACATGCAATGACACTGGTGGATCCATATGTGGTATGTGAAAATAATAGTCATGAAATGACTCTAGTTGTTGTTAGTAAAAAGAGCACACGTGCAATGATACTGGTGGATCCATGTGTGGTCTCTGAAGAGAAGACACATGCAATGACTCTAGTTGTGCTTAATGAGAAGAAATCACATTTCAATGACACTAGTGGATCCATATGTGGTATGTGAAAAGAATAGTCATGAAATGACTCTAGTTGTTGTTAGTAAAAAGAACACACATGCAATGACACTGGTGGATCCATGTGTGGTCTCTGAAGAGAACACACATGCAATGACACTGGTGGATCCATATGTGGTATGTGAAAAGAACACACATGCAATGACTCTAGTTGTTGTTAGTAAAAAGAACACACATGCAATGACACTGGTGGATCCATATGTGGAAGGTGAAAAGAATAGTCATGAAATGACTCCAGTTGTTGTTAGTAAAAAGAATACACATGCAATGACACTGGTGGATCCATGTGTGGTCTCTGAAAAGAACACACATGCAATGACACTGGTGGATCCATATGTGGTATGTGAAAAGAACACACATGCAATGACTCCAGCTGTTGTTAGTAAAAAGAACACACATGCAATGACACTGGTGGATCCATATGTGGTATGTGAAAATAATAGTCATGAAATGACTCCAGTTGTTGTTAGTAAAAATAGCACACGTGCAATGATACTGGTGGATCCATGTGTGGTCTCTGAAGAGAACACACATGCAATGACTCTAGTTGTGGTTAATGAGAAGAACACACATTTCAATGACACTAGTGGATCCATATGTGGTATGTGCAAAGAATAGTCATGAAATGACTCTAGTTGTTGTTAGTAAAAAGAACACACATGCAATGACACTGGTGGATCTATGTGTGGTCTCTGAAGAGAACACACATGCAATGACACTGGTGGATCCATATGTGGTATGTGAAAAGAACACACATGCAATGACTCTAGTTGTTGTTAGTAAAAAGAACACACATGCAATGACACTGGTGGATCCATATGTGGAAGGTGAAAAGAATAGTCATGAAATGACTCCAGTTGTTGTTAGTAAAAAGAATACACATGCAATGACACTGGTGGATCCATGTGTGGTCTCTGAAAAGAACAAACATGCAATGACACTGGTGGATCCATATGTGGTATGTGAAAAGAACACACATGCGATGACTCCAGTTGTTGTTAGTAAAAAGAACACACATGCAATGACACTGGTGGATCCATATGTGGTATGTCAAAATAATAGTCATGAAATGACTCCAGTTGTTGTTAGTAAAAAGAGCACACGTGCAATGATACTGGTGGATCCATGTGTGGTCTCTGAAGAGAACACACATGCAATGACACTGGTGGATCCATATGCCTTATGTGAAAAGAACACACATGCAATAACTCCAGTTGTTGTTAGTATAAAGAACACACATGCAATAACACTGGTGGATCCATGTGTGGTCTCTGAACAGAACACACATTTCAATGACACTGGTGGATCCATATGTGGTATGTGAAAAGAACACACATGCAATGACTCTAGTTGTTGTTAGTAAAAAGAACACACATGCCATGACACTGGTGGATCCATATGTGGAAGGTGAAAAGAATAGTCATGAAATGACTCCAGTTGTTGTTAGTAAAAAGAATACACATGCAATGGCACTGGTGGATCCATGTGTGGTCTCTGAAGAGAACACACATGCAATGACACTGGTGGATCCATATGTGGTATGTGAAAAGAACACACATGCAATGACTCCAGTTGTTTTTAGTAAAAAGAACACACATGCAATGACACTGGTGGATCCATATGTGGTATGTGAAAATAATAGTCATGAAATGACTCCAGTTGTTTGTAAAAAGAACACACATGTAATGACACTGGTGGATCCATGTGTGGTCTCTGAAGAGAACACACATGCAATGACACTGGTGGATCCATATGTGGTATGTGAAAAGAACACACATGCATTGACTCTAGTTGTTATTAGTAAAAAGAACACACATGCAATCACACTGGTGGATCCATGTGTGGTCTCTGAAGATAACACACATGCAATGACACTGGTGGATTCATGTGTGGTCTCTGAAGAGAACACACATTTCAATGACACTGGTGGATCCATATGTGGTATGTGAAAAGAACACACATGCAATAACTCCAGTTGTTGTTAGTAAAAAACACACATGCAATGACACTAGTGGATCCATGTGTGGTCTCTGAACAGAACACACATGCAATGACACTGGTGGATCCATATGTGGTATGTGAAAAGAACACACATGCATTGACCCTAGTTGTTATTAGTAAAAAGAACACACATGCAATGACACTGGTGGATCCATATGTGGAAGGTGAAAAGAATAGTCATGAAATGACTCCAGTTGTTGTTAGTAAAAAGAATACACATGCAATGACACTGGTGGATCCATGTGTGGTCTCTGAAAAGAACACACATGCAATGACACTGGTGGATCCATATGTGGTATGTGAAAAAGAACACACATGCAATGACTCCAGCTGTTGTTAGTAAAAAGAACACACATGCAATGACACTGGTGGATCCATATGTGGTATGTGAAAATAATAGTCATGAAATGACTCCAGTTGTTGTTAGTAAAAAGAGCACACGTGCAATGATACTGGTGGATCCATGTGTGGTCTCTGAAGAGAACACACATGCAATGACTCTAGTTGTGGTTAATGAGAAGAACACACATTTCAATGACACTAGTGGATCCATATGTGGTATGTGAAAAGAATAGTCATGAAATGACTCTAGTTGTTGTTAGTAAAAAGAACACACATGCAATGACACTGGTGGATCCATGTGTGGTCTCTGAAGAGAACACACATGCAATGACACTGGTGGATCCATATGTGGTATGTGAAAAGAACACACATGCAATGACTCTAGTTGTTGTTAGTAAAAAGAACACACATGCAATGACACTGGTGGATCCATATGTGGAAGGTGAAAAGAATAGTCATGAAATGACTCCAGTTGTTGTTAGTAAAAAGAATACACATGCAATGACACTGGTGGATCCATGTGTGGTCTCTGAAAAGAACAAACATGCAATGACACTGGTGGATCCATATGTGGTATGTGAAAAGAACACACATGCGATGACTCCAGTTGTTGTTAGTAAAAAGAACACACATGCAATGACACTGGTGGATCCATATGTGGTATGTCAAAATAATAGTCATGAAATGACTCCAGTTGTTGTTAGTAAAAAGAGCACACGTGCAATGATACTGGTGGATCCATGTGTGGTCTCTGAAGAGAACACACATGCAATGACACTGGTGGATCCATATGTCTTATGTGAAAAGAACACACATGCAATAACTCCAGTTGTTGTTAGTATAAAGAACACACATGCAATAACACTGGTGGATCCATGTGTGGTCTCTGAACAGAACACACATTTCAATGACACTGGTGGATCCATATGTGGTATGTGAAAAGAACACACATGCAATGACTCTAGTTGTTGTTAGTAAAAAGAACACACATGCCATGACACTGGTGGATCCATATGTGGAAGGTGAAAAGAATAGTCATGAAATGACTCCAGTTGTTGTTAGTAAAAAGAATACACATGCAATGGCACTGGTGGATCCATGTGTGGTCTCTGAAGAGAACACACATGCAATGACACTGGTGGATCCATATGTGGTATGTGAAAAGAACACACATGCATTGACTCTAGTTGTTATTAGTAAAAAGAACACACATGCAATCACACTGGTGGATCCATGTGTGGTCTCTGAAGATAACACACATGCAATGACACTGGTGGATTCATGTGTGGTCTCTGAAGAGAACACACATTTCAATGACACTGGTGGATCCATATGTGGTATGTGAAAAGAACACACATGCAATAACTCCAGTTGTTGTTAGTAAAAAACACACATGCAATGACACTAGTGGATCCATGTGTGGTCTCTGAACAGAACACACATGCAATGACACTGGTGGATCCATATGTGGTATGTGAAAAGAACACACATGCATTGACCCTAGTTGTTATTAGTAAAAAGAACACACATGCAATGACACTGGTGGATCCATATGTGGAAGGTGAAAAGAATAGTCATGAAATGACTCCAGTTGTTGTTAGTAAAAAGAATACACATGCAATGACACTGGTGGATCCATGTGTGGTCTCTGAAAAGAACACACATGCAATGACACTGGTGGATCCATATGTGGTATGTGAAAAAGAACACACATGCAATGACTCCAGCTGTTGTTAGTAAAAAGAACACACATGCAATGACACTGGTGGATCCATATGTGGTATGTGAAAATAATAGTCATGAAATGACTCCAGTTGTTGTTAGTAAAAAGAGCACACGTGCAATGATACTGGTGGATCCATGTGTGGTCTCTGAAGAGAACACACATGCAATGACTCTAGTTGTGGTTAATGAGAAGAACACACATTTCAATGACACTAGTGGATCCATATGTGGTATGTGAAAAGAATAGTCATGAAATGACTCTAGTTGTTGTTAGTAAAAAGAACACACATGCAATGACACTGGTGGATCCATGTGTGGTCTCTGAAGAGAACACACATGCAATGACACTGGTGGATCCATATGTGGTATGTGAAAAGAACACACATGCAATGACTCTAGTTGTTGTTAGTAAAAAGAACACACATGCAATGACACTGGTGGATCCATATGTGGAAGGTGAAAAGAATAGTCATGAAATGACTCCAGTTGTTGTTAGTAAAAAGAATACACATGCAATGACACTGGTGGATCCATGTGTGGTCTCTGAAAAGAACAAACATGCAATGACACTGGTGGATCCATATGTGGTATGTGAAAAGAACACACATGCGATGACTCCAGTTGTTGTTAGTAAAAAGAACACACATGCAATGACACTGGTGGATCCATATGTGGTATGTCAAAATAATAGTCATGAAATGACTCCAGTTGTTGTTAGTAAAAAGAGCACACGTGCAATGATACTGGTGGATCCATGTGTGGTCTCTGAAGAGAACACACATGCAATGACACTGGTGGATCCATATGTCTTATGTGAAAAGAACACACATGCAATAACTCCAGTTGTTGTTAGTATAAAGAACACACATGCAATAACACTGGTGGATCCATGTGTGGTCTCTGAACAGAACACACATTTCAATGACACTGGTGGATCCATATGTGGTATGTGAAAAGAACACACATGCAATGACTCTAGTTGTTGTTAGTAAAAAGAACACACATGCCATGACACTGGTGGATCCATATGTGGAAGGTGAAAAAAATAGTCATGAAATGACTCCAGTTGTTGTTAGTAAAAAGAATACACATGCAATGGCACTGGTGGATCCATGTGTGGTCTCTGAAGAGAACACACATGCAATGACACTGGTGGATCCATATGTGGTATGTGAAAAGAACACACATGCAATGACTCCAGTTGTTTTTAGTAAAAAGAACACACATGCAATGACACTGGTGGATCCATATGTGGTATGTGAAAATAATAGTCATGAAATGACTCCAGTTGTTTGCAAAAAGAACACACATGTAATGACACTGGTGGATCCATGTGTGGTATCTGAAGAGAACACACATGCAATGACACTGGTGGATCCATATGTGGTATGTGAAAAGAACACACATGCATTGACTCTAGTTGTTATTAGTAAAAAGAACACACATGCAATCACACTAGTGGATCCATGTGTGGTCTCTGAAGATAACACACATGCAATGACACTGGTGGATCCATGTGTGGTCTCTGAAGAGAACACACATTTCAATGACACTGGTGGATCCATATGTGGTATGTGAAAAGAACACACATGCAATAACTCCAGTTGTTGTTAGTAAAAAACACACATGCAATGACACTAGTGGATCCATGTGTGGTCTCTGAAGAGAACACACATTTCAATAACACTGGTGGATCCATATGTGGTATGTGAAAAGAAGACACATGCAATGACTCCAGTTGTTGTTAGTAAAAAGAACACACATGCAATGACACTTGTGGATCCATGTGTGGTCTCTGAAGAGAACACACATGCAATGACTCTAGCTGTGGTTAATGAGAAGAACACACATTTCAATGACACTAGTGCATGCATATGTGGTATGTGAAAAGAATAGTCATGGAATGACTCCACTTGTTGTTAGTAAAAAGAACACACATGCAATGACACTGGTGGATCCATGTGTGGTCTTTGAAGAGAACACACATGCAATGTCACTGGTGGATCCATATGTGGTATGTGAAAAGAACACACATGCCATGACTCCAGGTGTTGTTAGTAAAAAGAACACATGCAATGACACTGGTGGATCCATGTGTGGTCTCTAAAGAGAACACACATTTCAATGACACTGGTGGATCCATATGTGGTATGTGAAAAGAACACGCATGCAATGACTCTAGTTGTTGTTAGTAAAAAGAACACACATGCAATGACACTTGTGGATCCATGTGTGGTCTCTGAAGAGAACACACATGCAATGACACTGGTGGATCCATATGTGGTATGTGAAAAGAACACACATGCAATGACTCCAGTTGTTGTTAGTAAAAATAACACACATGCAATGACACTGGTGGATCCATGTGTGGTCTCTGAAGAGAACACACATGCAATGACACTGGTGGATCCATATGTGGTATGTGAAAAGAACACACATGCAATGACTCCAGTTGTTGTTAGTAAAAAGAACACATGCAATGACACTAGTGGATCCATGTGTGGTCTCTGAAGAGAACACACATTTCAATGACACTGGTGGATCCATATGTGGTATGTGAAAAGAAGACACATGCAATGACTCCAGTTGTTGTTAGTAAAAAGAACACACATGCAATGACACTGGTGGATCCATGTGTGGTATCTGAAGAGAACACACATGCAATGACACTGGTGGATCCATATGTGGTATGTGAAAAGAACACACATGCAATGACTCCAGTTGTTGTTAGTAAAAATAACACACATGCAATGACACTGGTGGATCCATGTGTGGTCTCTGAAGAGAACACACATGCAATGACACTGGTGGATCCATATGTGGTATGTGAAAAGAACACACATGCAATGACTCCAGTTGTTGTTAGTAAAAAGAACACATGCAATGACACTAGTGGATCCATGTGTGGTCTCTGAAGAGAACACACATTTCAATGACACTGGTGGATCCATATGTGGTATGTGAAAAGAAGACACATGCAATGACTCCAGTTGTTGTTAGTAAAAAGAACACACATGCAATGACACTGGTGGATCCATGTGTGGTATCTGAAGAGAACACACATGCAATGACTCTAGCTGTGGTTAATGAGAAGTACACACATTTCAATAACATTGGTGGATCCATATGTGGTATGTGAAAAGAATAGTCATGAAATGACTCTAGTTGTTATTAGTAAAAAGAACACACATGCAATGACACTGGTAGTTCCATGTGTGGTCTCTGTAGAGAACACACATGCCATGACACTGGTGGATCCATATGTGGTATGTGAAAAGAACACACATGCAATGACTCTAGTTGTTGTTAGTAAAAAGAACACACATGCAATGACACTAGTGGATCCATGTGTGGTCTCTGAACAGAACACACATGCAATGACACTGGTGGATCCATATGTGGTATGTGAAAAGAACACACATGCAATGACTCCAGTTGTTGTCAGTAAAAAGAACACACATGCAATGACACTGGTGGATCCATATGTGGTATGTGAAAATAATAATCATGAAATGACTCCAGTTATTTGTAAAAAGAACACACATGTAATGACACTGGTGGATCCATGTGTGGTCTCTGAAGAGAACACACATGCAATGACACTGGTGGATCCATATGTGGTATGTGAAAAGAACACACATGCATTGACTCTAGTTGTTATTAGTAAAAAGAACACACATGCAATCACACTGGTGGATCCATGTCTGGTCTCTGAAGATAACACACATGCAATGACACTGGTGGATCCATGTGTGGTCTCTGAAGAGAACACACATTTCAATGACACTGGTGGATCCATATGTGGTATGTGAAAAGAACACACATGCAATAACTCCAGTTGTTGTTAGTAAAAAACACACATGCAATGACACTAGTGGATCCATGTGTGGTCTCTGAAGAGAACACACATTTCAATAACACTGGTGGATCCATATGTGGTATGTGAAAAGAACACACATGCAATGACTCTAGTTGTTGTTAGTAAAAAGAACACACATGCAATGACACTGGTGGCTCCATGTGTGGTCTCTGAAGAGAACACACATTTCAATGACACTGGTGGATCCATGTGTGGTATGTGAAAAGAACACACATGCAATGACTCCAGTTGTTGTTAGTAAAAAGAACACACATGCAATGGCACTGGTGGATGCACGTGTGGTCTCTGAAGAGAACACACAATTCAATGACACTGGTGGATCCATATGTGGTATGTGAAAAGAACACACATGCAACGACTCTAGTTGTTGTTAGTAAAAAGAACACACATGCAATGACACTGGTGGATCCATGTGTGGTCTCTGAATAGAACACACATGCAATGACAGTGGTGGATCCATATGTGGTATGTGAAAAGAACACACATGCAATGACTCTGGTTGTTGTTAGTAAAAAGAGCACACATGCAATGACACTGGTGGATCCATGTGTGGTCTCTGAAGAGAACACACATGCAATGACACTGGTGGATCCATATGTGGTATGTGAAAAGAACACACATGCAATGACTCCAGTTGTTGTTAGTAAAAAGAACACATGCAATGACACTAGTGGATCCATGTGTGGTCTCTTGTCACATCCCAAGATTTTCCAAATCTTGTAATGTGAAAATTAAATAAACAAAATAAACTTTTGATGAAAATCAGGGTGAAAAGAAACTTTTGTTTCTAAAAGGAGACTTAAAAATCCCATCCTGAACAAACTTTGGTCAAAGTTTGAATTCAACAAATCCAAATCAAGGGAAAAGCATTCCTCAATGAATGTATCTGGAAATTTGAACACCTGGAAAATAAATCCAAATCCCTAGACCCTAATGGAAAGAAATCATTTTCCAAAGTATATCCAAATCCATGGATTTGATCCATACCAAAGTTGATCAACAAATTTCCACAAAGGATCAAGTAAGACCATAGAAGTTGGTTTCACTCAAATTGGAACCATAGACAAGATCTTGTGAATACAATAAGAGAAGGAAATTGAATTTCCAAAGCCTTTAAAGCCTCATCTAAAACCCATACCCTTTTGGTGAACAAATAATCCTAAAGGGATTTATAAGGATAAACATTTATCAAAGGAAAATAAATTGTTTTGGAAATACTATTTGGATCTTTTAATAAAAGACTTTGTTTTTAAATGAAAAGGTGAGCCAAATTAATTTTGGCCAAGCTTTTGTAATAAAATATTTTGTTTTGATAAAATGAGTAAAGGTTTATTTAAATAAAATAATAAGGATTTAAATATACAATTTTATTTAAGTAAAGGCTTTTCCCATTTTAAATGAACACCAAGTATTTTATTACTAATTTGAAATCTTTGATTAAAAGGTTTTGCTTTGATTAAAATGAGTAAAGGATTATTTAAATAAAATAATAAGGATTTAAATATCCAATTTTATTTAAGTGAAGGCTTTCCCATTTTAATTAAAACACCAAAACTTATTTATTTATTTAAATAAGTTTCCAAGTATTATTTTATCTTTCAAATAAAACCTACTGGTTTGTTTTTGAAAATAATTGGATTTCAAATGGAAATTTTATTTAAATAAATCAAGCCCTATTCTATTAAATAATTAAAGATCCACTTTATTTAAATAATAAATGGATCCTAAAATAAATAAAAAATATTATTTCATTTTGAGATTTGGATTATGTTGCCAAACAGAACCAAATTCAAAGTGAAGTTGAGTGATTGTTTGAATTGATTTGAGTGTTGTTTGATTGTTTGAATAATTGGTTGAAATTCAAAACAGAAAAGAATTAGAAAAAGGAAAAAGATTTAGACAGAAAAAATAGAGCAGCCCAGCAGCCCACTAGGCCAGTCCAGCCCAGCTCCTCTTCCCCCGAAGAAACTTTTTCTCACTCAGAAACTGACCCACTCAGTCACAGACAGCGCGGACCCACTTCTCCCTCTCACTCACTCGCTGACATCAGACCCCACCTCCTCTTATTCCTCTCCCCGAACCGTTTTTCTGCACCGAGAAAGAAACCCACTGAGTGAATGACCCGTGGACCCCTCCTTCCTTTCTTTTCCCACTGACCAGAGGACCCCACCGATAGCTGTTCATCGTCCTCCCCGCGACCCCGTCTCCCCCTCACAGCGCTGCCGTTTCTGCCTTGATTTCTCGCGCTTGATTTCGCTTTAACGCCGCGTAAATTACTCACCGCGTCCACGCTCGTTAAATCACCTCCCTCTCCTCTACATTTCCCCTCAAACCCCGCTTCCCCGGAGCCACCAGGCTGCCTCCATTTCTCTCTGTACCGCCGCAGCTCCGACCACCGTCTCTGAGCAATTCCGACGAAACCCCACTGCCCCTTGCCTTCCTAAGCAACCTAGCCGCTTCCTCACTTCCAGACGCATCTATCCACACCACCCACTCAACCGCGGGCGCCCCAGAGCAATGCCTGCAACAAGCTCTGAGCAACACCGCCGTCCGCTCCAACTCCGGCGAACCCCACAGGTAGCTTCCAGCCGCCCCTCTACTTTTCGATGATGCGCCTAAGATCAGTGACTTCTTCCGCAACTAACGCCGTCGTTCTTGTGACCTAGCTCGCACCGTAGCGTCGCCTCCATCATCGACAGTGAGCACCGCCGTCTGCTTCTTCTCTGGCAACGTTTCCCGGTAAGCCTCGACCGCCCCGAGCCCTCTCGTTCACGCCCATAGCTCCGACATGATCTCCTGCGTCTAACCCAGACCGCCGTTTGTCTTCTCGTGGTCCACAGAACCGTCTTCGACCGTGGACAAAGCCAACCGCCGCTGTTCTCAACTCCGGCGAGGAATTACGCCTGACCCCGAGCGCCCCTTTACCAACCACAAGTACGACGAGCATCACCGTGACCCCCTGAGCCCGGTGAGCATCTCCCCTTTCTCCCTCACCCCCTGTAGCGCCGGCACCGTCATCGACCGACCGCTCCGCCGCCGCTAGCCACCGCAGCGCCGCCCACTTTAGGTCGAGCCTGCCGCAACCGTTCGATCTAGATCCATCGGCTACGATAGTTTCACTTAGTCACGAAGGGGTATGTCCTCTGTGCCGTACGATCAAACTTGATCCAACGCTCCACGTTGCCAATCCGGCCGAACCGGTATCGACCAGTAAGAACCCGCCGCGTGTCACCTATCTGTTTAAAAAACAGATTTGAAAACAGAAACTTTTGCAAACTTCAAACCCATGTATCTCTTGATCCACACGTCCAAATTTTACAAATTTGATGTCGTTGGAATCAGCAAGACAAGCTCTAGCCAAACCTACCCTTAGTTTAGCAAATAGTATCTGTTAGCTTGTTTGATTTTGCAGATTCTTTTGTGTGCTTGCTAACATTAGAAAGATCATTTAAAAATGATTTTAGGGTTAAAACCTTTGCAATTTAGTTTGTTGTGACCTTACTGACCCTAGGAACCAACCCATAGTTTGGAAAATGATTTTGGAAAAGAATAGGATGGATTAATTAGTTTAGTCCATATCTAGCTAACTAAAACTATTTGTTTTGTTTATGAAAATGCTTTCATAAAGAAAACTTTGAGAAAATGCTTTGGACCAAACCTACTGACCTAAAACACCAAGTTTTACAATAGCAACTCATTTGGTGAAACCTATAGGTTAATACCCTAGTAGAAATATTTCTACACCACATAGAATGACACTTTGTTTTGCAAATGGTTTTATAGTGAAACCTTTTGCAAATGACTTAGCCACTTTACAAAATGACCAATAGGTGTACCCAAAAGTCTATGACCCATTAGGAATCCCTTTTTCAAACAAAACAAGGCTTGGCATGCTTGCATGCATTACTTCAACTTTGCCACTTTGGTAAATGACCAATTTGGATCTTACAAAGTTTAGGAATCTAATAGAGACCCTCTTTACAAATGACTTTGCCATTTTGGTAAATGACCAAATTGGAACTTACAAAGTTAGAAGCCTAGTGAAGACCATCCTTACAATCGAACCAACCTTTGCATGCTTATGCATGACTTAGATTCCATTACTTTGTGTGTGAAGAATTGTTTGTTTGACTTTGTTATTTTATGTGTGTAGTTTTGCTTGATTGGTGGATTGAGTTTGTGTTTGCTTGATTGACTTGTAGTGAAGTTAGAGAAGAGTGAGACTAGCAAGATCAAGGAGTGAACCTATACCCTCTACCAAAAAGGCAAGTGATACTTCATATCATTATCCCATTATTTTCACTATGCATTAGTGTTTTGCTAAGTAAAACTTGCATGGTTTTTATTTTGCTAAGTATATACCTTGCTATAGGAAAACTAGTAGAATGAATCCTTAGAAGGATTTTCCTAAGTTAAGAATCCTATTACTATCAAGCTTAGCCTAGCTAATAGAAAACCTGGGTGGGATATATATTCATGCTATGAAAATTTCTAAGTCTGAGGACTTGTGTTTTATTTAACAAAACAACTAAGTTAATGAATCACCTGGGTGGAATGGATGGAATGGTTATGTTGAGTGGTTACACAAGGCCAGGGGTACTGGTGAACCTTGTGTATCTCACTTGTGGATGGCCACCCAGGAAACAAAGAGATTTGAGATGTCAAATGTTGAGAAGCTTCAAGTGCAACCACTTGGCAATATGGGCTCTGCCATGATCATATAGGTTGCAAGAACTTAGCCACATGGACAGTGGGTGGTAGTGATTGATAGGTTGGAACGCGTCCATGTTGGTCTAAGGGAAAGCTTCTGAAAGATTTTGTCTTGGGAAACCAAGTCTTGTGGGTAAAGTGCACCACCTCTGCAGAGTGTAAAACCTAAGTACTTAGCCATGTCCCTGGTAAAGGACAATTTGAGCATCAAGACATGGAAGCAATCAAGAATCTCATCACTCCAATTTCTAAATTAAAATTTGTGGTTGAACAAGGGTTGTGTGAAATTCTTCAATCTTTGATGGAGAGATGGCTTGGTACAAGGATCTTGAAATCATTGATTGAGGAAATTGTTTTTGCCAAGCAAATCTTCAGTCTTTGATTGGTAGATGCCCTGAGTGGATCTCCAGTCTTTGATTAGAAGATGTCTTGGAAAGTTTTTGCCAAACAAAACTTATTTTCAAATGATAGGAAAAATCTATTTTGAGCAATGCAAACCTCAACTCCACTTAGCCAAAATGCATATAGATGATAGACTCCACTATACAACCAAAGTATCACTTGCCAATACAATTCAAATGTATTGACCCTTGTGGCTGTAACTTGTAATGTTGCAGGTTTGATTGATTTTAGTGAAGATTGATTGATTAGGATTACAAAGTCTACAACCAACATGTCTGCCTGTGGCACTTTGAAGATGAAGGACCCATGACTATAGTTATTCCGCTGCAATGTAATGTAAATAGCCAATGAGAAATGTTTGATGTAATAAAATTATTTTATTCCTGGTTATAAAGTTGTATTATGACCTTTGTTTCTTGATATTACATCTGAACTGTGGATGCTAGCTATTGATCCAGGGACTAGCATTGTAAACACAGGGGACCCAATCTTATTTAAGGTTGGGGACGCTACAGAATGGTATCAGAGCATTGTGTTGCCTGTAGGATTTGTAACCCTAGGATTGGACAAAAACCCTTAGAAAAATAGGAATTGTTTTATTCCAAAACTTATTTACAAAAACAATCTTGTAAACTCTTTCCTCAACCATTTTGATTTCAACTCTACTTCTCATCTATTTCAACTTGATGGAAAAGCCTACCCTATGACCAAAGACTACACCATGTGCAAAGGACTTCTTCAACTTCAACTTCTTCAACATCTTCAACATGTACACCAAGGACTTCAACTTGGAGATCACTAAAGAATACAAGTCTTGAGTAACATTTCACTTGAAGACTAAGGAAAAACAACTTAGAAGGAGCCATCATCACCTTTGAAGATTTGTGGCCAAGAGACAAGAATTCTCCAAGGATACAAAGATCTCATTTCAAGAAGAATCAACCAAGAAGGATGGAAGGATTTCAAGTGAACCATATAGATGGACCACCATATTAGTTTAAGTCAAACCCACCAACTTATGTGGTGTAACAAAAATATTTTGTTACCTAAAAATGTGCTTGACCTTTGTTTGAGTGAAATGTTTGGTTTGTGATTGCTTGCATTTTGCTTGTGTGAAATGTGAAGTGTGTGAATAGAATTGACTTCTTAGAAAAACCTTTTGCCTATTCTAATCCCAATCCAACCCCAAACAGATGACTTCTCCAAGAGACTCCAACATCCAGGATGATGACAACAACAACAACCAAGAGGTCAACATGAGAGAACTCATAACAACCCAAAACCAGTTGAGCCAAGAGACAACTCAGCTTTTAGCCAACAACAATGGATTAGACCCAGCCATACAAAGGATTTTGAAGCTTCAATCCCAATTGATGCATGGATTGGTTACTCAAATGATCAACATGAGAGAAAACTTCTCCCAAGGAGCTAATGACAACAAGGATGACAAAGATGTTATTTTAGAAGGAACCCAAGTTAGCAATACTTGTGTAGTCAAGGATCATGCAACCAAGGAGCATGAAGATCAATGCCCCAAGAAGAGAGAAAGATCTCCCACTCATGAAGAGCATGAACTAGAAGCACCCCTAGCTTTGGAGAAACCCAAGAAGAAGAGGAAGAAATGCCCCAACACTAGCAAGAAGGATATTACTCAAGAGAAATGTTACACTTGCAAAGAGATGGGACACTATTACAATGAATGCCCAGAAAAGAAGAACCAAGGAAATAAACAAGAGGCAATGATACTAAAGGAAAAGAAAGATATCAGCCAACTGATATGTTACAATTGCAAGAACCCAGGACACTATGTAAGCAATTGTCCAGAAAAGATGAAGAACAAGATAAACAAGCCTATGAAAGATCTCAACCTTGGCCCATGAGACAAGTATGGAAATAAAGGACACTAAGCAAGAAGTTTTCCAAGAAGAAGTTTTCCAAGATTCCAAGCAAGCCAAGATGTAGTTTAGTTTGAAAAATTTTAAGGGTAGTAGTACCCTAGCTGTTTTGAACCTGCTTGTAACCCTAGCCTCCCCAAATCTCGGGACGAGATTTATTTTAAGGGTGGTAGCCTGTCACATCCCAAGATTTTCCAAATCTTGTAATGTGAAAATTAAATAAACAAAATAAACTTTTGATGAAAATCAGGGTGAAAAGAAACTTTTGTTTCTAAAAGGAGACTTAAAAATCCCATCCTGAACAAACTTTGGTCAAAGTTTGAATTCAACAAATCCAAATCAAGGGAAAAGCATTCCTCAATGAATGTATCTAGAAATTTGAACACCTGGAAAATAACTCCAAATCCCTAGACCCTAATGGAAGGAAATCATTTTCCAAAGTATCTCCAAATCCATGGATTTGATCCATACCAAAGTTGATCAACAAATTTCCACAAAGGATCAAGTAAGACCATAGAAGTTGGTTTCACTCAAATTGGAACCATAGACAAGATCTTGTGAATACAATAAGAGAAGGAAATTGAATTTCCAAAGCCTTTAAAGCCTCATCTAAAACCCATACCCTTTTGGTGAACAAATAATCCTAAAGGGATTTATAAGGATAAACATTTATCAAAGGAAAATAAATTGTTTTGGAAATACTATTTGGATCTTTTAATAAAAGACTTTGTTTTCAAATGAAAAGGTGAGCCAAATTAATTTTGGCCAAGCTTTTGTAATAAAATATTTTGTTTTGATAAAATGAGTAAAGGTTTATTTAAATAAAATAATAAGGATTTAAATATCCAATTTTATTTAAGTAAAGGCTTTTCCCATTTTAAATGAACACCAAGTATTTTATTACTAATTTGAAATCTTTTATTAAAAGGTTTTGCTTTGATTAAAATGAGTAAAGGATTATTTAAATAAAATAATAAGGATTTAAATATCCAATTTTATTTAAGTGAAGGCTTTCCCATTTTAATTAAAACACCAAAACTTATTTATTTATTTATTTAAATAAGTTTCCAAGTATTCTTTTATATTTCAAATAAAACCTACTGGTTTGTTTTTGAAAATAATTGGATTTCAAATGGAAATTTTATTTAAATAAATCAAGCCCTATTCTATTAAATAATTAAAGATCCACTTTATTTAAATAATAAATGGATCCTAAAACAAATAAAAAATATTATTTCATTTTGAGATTTGGATTATGTTGCCAAACAGAACCAAATTCAAAGTGAAGTTGAGTGATTGTTTGAATTGATTTGAGTGTTGTTTGATTGTTTGAATAATTGGTTGAAATTCAAAAAAGAAAAGAATTAGAAAAAGGAAAAAGATTTAGACAGAAAAAAATAGAGCAGCCCAGCAGCCCACTAGGCCAGTCCAGCCCAGCTCCTCTTCCCCCGAAGAAACTTTTTCTCACTCAGAAACTGACCCACTCAGTCACAGACAGCGCGGACCCACTTCTCCCTCTCACTCACTCGCTGACATCAGACCCCACCTCCTCTTATTCCTCTCCCCGAACCGTTTTTCTGCACCGAGAAAGAAACCCACTGAGTGAATGACCCGTGGACCCCTCCTTCCTTTCTTTTCCCACTGACCAGAGGACCCCACCGACAGCTGTTCATCGTCCTCCCCGCGACCCCGTCTCCCCCTCACAGCGCTGCCGTTTCTGCCTTGATTTCTCGCGCTTGATTTCGCTTTAACGCCGCGTAAATTACTCACCGCGTCCACGCTCGTTAAATCACCTCCCTCTCCTCTACATTTCCCCTCAAACCCCGCTTCCCCGGAGCCACCAGGCTGCCTCCATTTCTCTCTGTACCGCCGCAGCTCCGACCACCGTCTCCGAGCAATTCCGACGAAACCCCACTGCCCCTTGCCTTCCTAAGCAACCTAGCCGCTTCCTCACTTCCAGACGCATCTATCCACACCACCCACTCAACCGCGGGCGCCCCAGAGCAACGCCTGCAACAAGCTCTGAGCAACACCGCCGTCTGCTCCAACTCCGGCGAACCCCACAGGTAGCTTCCAGCCGCCCCTCTACTTTTCGATGATGCGCCTAAGACCAGTGACTTCTTCCGCAACTAACGCCGTCGTTCTCGTGACCTAGCTCGCACCATAGCGTCGCCTCCATCGTCGACAGTGAGCACCGCCGTCTGCTTCTTCTCCGGAAACGTTTCCCGGTAAGCCTCGACCGCCCCGAGCCCTCTCGTTCACGCCCATAGCTCCGACATGATCTCCTGCGTCTAACCCAGACCGCCGTTTGTCTTCTCGTGGTCCACGGCACCGTCTTCGACCGTGGACAGAGCCAACCGCCGCTGTTCTCAACTCCGGCGAGGAATTACGCCTGACCCCGAGCGCCCCTTTACCAACCACGAGTACGACGAGCATCACCGTGACCCCCTGAGCCCGGTGAGCATCTCCCCTTTCTCCCTCACCCCCTGTAGCGCCGGCACCGTCATCGACCGACCGCTCCGCCGCCGCTAGCCACCGCAGCGCCGCCCACTTTAGGTCGAGCCTGCCGCAACCGTTCGATCTAGATCCATCGGCTACGATAGTTTCACTTAGTCGCGAAGGGGTATGTCCTCTGTGCCGTACGATCAAACTTGATCCAACGCTCCACGTTGCCGATCCGGCCGAACCGGTATCGACCAGTAAGAACCCGCCGCGTGTCACCTATCTGTTTAAAAAACAGATTTGAAAACAGAAACTTTTGCAAACTTCAAACCCATGTATCTCTTGATCCACACGTCCAAATTTTACAAATTTGATGTCGTTGGAATCAGCAAGACAAGCTCTAGCCAAACCTACCCTTAGTTTAGCAAATAGTATCTGTTAGCTTGTTTGATTTTGAAGATTCTTTTGTGTGCTTGCTAACATTAGAAAAATCATTTAAAAATGATTTTAGGGTTAAAACCTTTGCAATTTAGTTTGTTGTGACCTTACTGACCCTAGGAACCAACCCATAGTTTGGAAAATGATTTTGGAAAATAATAGGATGGATTAATTAGTTTAGTCCATATCTAGCTAACTAAAACTATTTGTTTTGTTTATGAAAATGCTTTCATAAAGAAAACTTTGAGAAAATGCTTTGGACCAAACCTACTGACCCAAAACACCAAGTTTTACAATAGCAACTCATTTGGTGAAACCTATAGGTTAATACCCTAGTAGAAATATTTCTACACCACATAGAATGACACTTTGTTTTGCAAATGGTTTTATAGTGAAACCTTTTGCAAATGACTTAGCCACTTTACAAAATGACCAATAGGTGTACCCAAAAGTCTATGACCCATTAGGAATCCCTTTTTCAAACAAAACAAGGCTTGGCATGCTTGCATGCATTACTTCAACTTTGCCACTTTGGTAAATGACCAATTTGGATCTTACAAAGTTTAGGAATCTAATAGAGACCCTCTTTACAAATGACTTTGCCATTTTGGTAAATGACCAAATTGGAACTTACAAAGTTAGAAGCCTAGTGAAGACCATCCTTACAATCGAACCAACCTTTGCATGCTTATGCATGACTTAGATTCCATTACTTTGTGTTTGAAGAATTGTTTGTTTGACTTTGTTATTTTATGTGTGTAGTTTTGCTTGATTGGTGGATTGAGTTTGTGTTTGCTTGATTGACTTGTAGTGAAGTTAGAGAAGAGTGAGACTAGCAAGATCAAGGAGTGAACCTATACCCTCTACCAAAAAGGCAAGTGATACTTCATATCATTATCCCATTATTTTCACTATGCATTAGTGTTTTGCTAAGTAAAACTTGCATGGTTTTTATTTTGCTAAGTATATACCTTGCTATAGGAAAACTAGTAGAATGAATCCTTAGAAGGATTTTCCTAAGTTAAGAATCCTATTACTATCAAGCTTAGCCTAGCTAATAGAAAACCTGGGTGGGATATATATTCATGCTATGAAAATTTCTAAGTCTGAGGACTTGTGTTTTATTTAACAAAACAACTAAGTTAATGAATCACCTGGGTGGAATGGATGGAATGGTTATGTTGAGTGGTTACACAAGGCCAGGGGTACTGGTGAACCTTGTGTATCTCACTTGTGGATGGCCACCCAGGAAACAAAGAGATTTGAGATGTCAAATGTTGAGAAGCTTCAAGTGCAACCACTTGGCAATATGGGCTCTGCCATGATCATATAGGTTGCAAGAACTTAGCCACATGGACAGTGGGTGGTAGTGATTGATAGGTTGGAACGCGTCCATGTTGGTCTAAGGGAAAGCTTCTGAAAGATTTTGTCTTGGGAAACCAAGTCTTGTGGGTAAAGTGCACCACCTCTGCAGAGTGTAAAACCTAAGTACTTAGCCATGTCCCTGGTAAAGGACAATTTGAGCATCAAGACATGGAAGCAATCAAGAATCTCATCACTCCAATTTCTAAATTAAAATTTGTGGTTGAACAAGGGTTGTGTGAAATTCTTCAATCTTTGATGGAGAGATGGCTTGGTACAAGGATCTTGAAATCATTGATTGAGGAAATTGTTTTTGCCAAGCAAATCTTCAGTCTTTGATTGGTAGATGCCCTGAGTGGATCTCCAGTCTTTGATTAGAAGATGTCTTGGAAATTTTTTGCCAAACAAAACTTATTTTCAAATGATAGGAAAAATCTATTTTGAGCAATGCAAACCTCAACTCCACTTAGCCAAAATGCATATAGATGATAGACTCCACTATACAACCAAAGTATCACTTGCCAATACAATTCAAATGTATTGACCCTTGTGGCTGTAACTTGTAATGTTGCAGGTTTGATTGATTTTAGTGAAGATTGATTGATTAGGATTACAAAGTCTACAACCAACATGTCTGCCTGTGGCACTTTGAAGATGAAGGACCAATGACTATAGTTATTCCGCTGCAATGTAATGTAAATAGCCAATGAGCAATGTTTGATGTAATAAAATTATTTTATTCCTGGTTATAAAGTTGTATTATGACCTTTGTTTCTTGATATTACATCTGAACTGTGGATGCTAGCTATTGATCCAGGGACTAGCATTGTAAACACAGGGGACCCAATCTTATTTAAGGTTGGGGACGCTACAGAATGGTATCAGAGCATTGTGTTGCCTGTAGGATTTGTAACCCTAGGATTGGACAAAAACCCTTAGAAAAATAGGAATTGTTTTATTCCAAAACTTATTTACAAAAACAATCTTGTAAACTCTTTCCTCAACAAAAGAACACACATGCCATGACTCCAGGTGTTGTTAGTAAAAAGAACACATGCAATGACACTGGTGGATCCATGTGTGGTCTCTAAAGAGAACACACATTTCAATGACACTGGTGGATCCATATGTGGTATGTGAAAAGAACACGCATGCAATGACTCTAGTTGTTGTTAGTAAAAAGAACACACATGCAATGACACTTGTGGATCCATGTGTGGTCTCTGAAGAGAACACACATGCAATGACACTGGTGGATCCATATGTGGTATGTGAAAAGAACACACATGCAATGACTCCAGTTGTTGTTAGTAAAAATAACACACATGCAATGACACTGGTGGATCCATGTGTGGTCTCTGAAGAGAACACACATGCAATGACACTGGTGGATCCATGTGTGGTCTCTGAAGAGAACACACATGCAATGACACTGGTGGATCCATATGTGGTATGTGAAAAGAACACACATGCAATGACTCCAGTTGTTGTTAGTAAAAAGAACACATGCAATGACACTAGTGGATCCATGTGTGGTCTCTGAAGAGAACACACATTTCAATGACACTGGTGGATCCATATGTGGTATGTGAAAAGAAGACACATGCAATGACTCCAGTTGTTGTTAGTAAAAAGAACACACATGCAATGACACTGGTGGATCCATGTGTGGTATCTGAAGAGAACACACATGCAATGACTCTAGCTGTGGTTAATGAGAAGTACACACATTTCAATAACATTGGTGGATCCATATGTGGTATGTGAAAAGAATAGTCATGAAATGACTCTAGTTGTTATTAGTAAAAAGAACACACATGCAATGACACTGGTAGTTCCATGTGTGGTCTCTGAAGAGAACACACATGCAATGCCACTGGTGGATCCATATGTGGTATGTGAAAAGAACACACATGCAATGACTCTAGTTGTTGTTAATAAAAAGAACACACATGCAATGACACTAGTGGATCCATGTGTGGTCTCTGAACAGAACACACATGCAATGACACTGGTGGATCCATATGTGGTATGTGAAAAGAACACACATGCAATGACTCCAGTTGTTGTCAGTAAAAAGAACACACATGCAATGACACTGGTGGATCCATATGTGGTATGTGAAAATAATAGTCATGAAATGACTCCAGTTGTTTGTAAAAAGAACACACATGTAATGACACTGGTGGATCCATGTGTGGTCTCTGAAGAGAACACACATGCAATGACAATGGTGGATCCATATGTGGTATGTGAAAAGAACACACATGCATTGACCCTAGTTGTTATTAGTAAAAAGAACACACATGCAATGACACTGGTGGATCCATGTGTGGTCTCTGAAGAGAACACACATGCAATGACACTGGTGGATCCATGTGTGGTCTCTGAAGAGAACACACATTTCAATGACATTGGTGGATCCATATGTGGTATGTGAAAAGAACACACATGCAATAACTCCAGTTGTTGTTAGTAAAAAACACACATGCAATGACACTAGTGGATCCATGTGTGGTCTCTGAAGAGAATACACATTTCAATAACACTGGTGGATCCATATGTGGTATGTGAAAAGAACACACATGCAATGACTCTAGTTGTTGTTAGTAAAAAGAACACACATGCAATGACACTGGTGGCTCCATGTGTGGTCTCTGAAGAGAACACACATTTCAATGACACTGGTGGATCCATATGTCGTATGTGAAAAGAACACACATGCAATGACTCCAGTTGTTGTTAGTAAAAAGAACACACATGCAATGGCACTGGTGGATGCACGTGTGGTCTCTGAAGAGAACACACAATTCAATGACACTGGTGGATCCATATGTGGTATGTGAAAAGAACACACATGCAACGACTCTAGTTGTTCTTAGTAAAAAGAACACACATGCAATGACACTGGTGGGTCCATGTGTGGTCTCTGAATAGAACACACATGCAATGACAGTGGTGGATCCATATGTGGTATGTGAAAAGAACACACTTGCAATGACTCTGGTTGTTGTTAGTAAAAAGAGCACACATGCAATGACACTGGTGGATCCATGTGTGGTCTCTGAAGAGAACAGACATTTCAATGACACTGGTGGATCCATATGTGGTATGGAAAAATAATAGTCATGAAATGACTCTAGTTGTTGTTAGTAAAAAGAGCACACATGTAATGACACTGGTGGATCCATGTGTGGTCTCTAAAAGAACACACATGCAATGACTCTAGCTGTGGTTAATGAGAAGAACACACATTTCAATGACACTAGTGCATGCATATGTGGTATGTGAAAAGAATAGTCATGAAATGACTCCACTTGTTGTTAGTAAAAAGAACACACATGCAATGACACTGGTGAATCCATGTGTGGTCTTTGAAGAGAACACACATGCAATGTCACTAGTGGATCCATATGTGGTATGTGAAAAGAACACACATGCAATGACTCCAGGTGTTGTTAGTAAAAAGAACACACATGAAATGACATTGGTGGATCCATGTGTGGTCTCTGAAGAGAACACACATGCAATGACACTGGTGGATCCATATGTGGTATGTGAAAAGAACACACATGCAATGACTCCAGTTGTTGTTAGTAAAAAGAACACACATGCAATGACACTGGTGGATCCATATGTGGTATGTGAAAAGAATAGTCATGAAATGACTCCAGTTGTTGTTAGTAAAAAGAACACACATGCAATGACACTGGTGGATCCATGTGTGGTCTCTGAAGAGAACACACATGCAATGACACTGGTGGATCCATATGTGGTATGTGAAAAGAACACACATGCAATGACTCCAGTTGTTGTTAGTAAAAAGAACACACATGCAATGACACTGGTGGATCCATGTGTGGTCTTTGAAGAGAACACACATGCAATGACTCTAGCTGTGGTTAATGAGAAGAACACACATTTCAATGACACTGGTGGATCCATATGTGGTATGTGAAAAGAACACACATGCAATGACTCTAGGTGTTGTTAGTAAAAAGAACACACATGCAATGACACTGGTGGATCCATGTGTGGTCTCTGAAGAGAACACACATGCAATGACACTGGTGGATCCATGTGCGGTCTCTGAACAGAACACACATTTCAATGACACTGGTGGATCCATATGTGCTATGTGAAAAGAACACACATGCAATAACTCCAGTTGTTGTCAGTAAAAAACACACATGCAATGACACTAGTGGATCCATGTGTGGTCTCTAAAGAGAACACACATTTCAATGACACTGGTGGATACATATGTGGTATGTGAAAAGAACACACATGCAGTGACTCTAGTTGTTGTTAGTAAAAAGAACACACATGCAATGACACTGGTGGATCCATGTGTGGTCTCTGAAGAGAACAAACATGCAATGACTCTGGTTGTTGTTAGTAAAAAGAACACACATGCAATGACACTGGTGGATCCATGTGTGGTCTCTGAATAGAACACACATGCAATGACAGTGGTGGATCCATATGTGGTATGTGAATAGAACACACATGAAATGACTCTGGTTGTTGTTAGTAAAAAGAGCACACATGCAATGACACTGGTGGATCCATGTGTGGTCTCTGAAGAGAACAGACATTTCAATGACACTGGTGGATCCATATGTGGTATGGGAAAATAATAGTCATGAACTAACTCCAGTTGTTGTTAGTAAAAAGAGCACACATGTAATGACACTGGTGGATCCATGTGTGGTCTCTAAATAGAACACACATGCAATGACTCTAGCTGTGGTTAATGAGAAGAACACACATTTCAATGACACTAGTGGATCCATATGTGGTATGTGAAAAGAATAGTCATGAAATGACTCCAGTTGTTGTTAGTAAAAAGAACACACATGTAATGACACTGGTGGATCCATGTGTGGTCTTTGAAGAGAACACACATGAAATGACACTAGTGGATCCATGTGTGGTCTTTGAAGAGAACACACATGCAATTACTCTGGTTGTTGTTAGTAAAAAGCACACAGATGCGATGACACTGGTGGATCCATGTGTGGTCTCTGAAGAGAACCCACATGCAATGACACTGGTGGATCCATATGTGGTATGTGAAAAGAACACACATGCAATGACTCTAGTTGTTGTTAGTAAAAAGAACACACATGCAATGACACTGGTGGATCCATACGTGGTATGTGAAAAGAATAGTCATGAAATGACTCCAGTTGTTGTTAGTAAAAAGAATACACATGAAATGACACTGGTGGATCCATGTGTGGTCTCTGAAGAGAACACACATGCAATGACACTGGTGGATCCATATGTGGTATGTGAAAAGAACACACATGCAATGAATCCAGTTGTTGTTAGTAAAAAGAACACACATGCAATGACACTGGTGGATCCATATGTGGTATGTGAAAAGAATAGTCATGAAATGACTCCAGTTGTTGTTAGTAAAAATAACACACATGCAATGACACTGGTGGATCCATGTGTGGTCTCTGAAGAGAACACACATGCAATGAAACTGGTGGATCCATATGTGGTATGTGAAAAGAACACACATGCAATGACTCCAGTTGTTGTTAGTAAAAAGAACACATGCAATGACACTGGTGGATCCATATGTGGTATGTGAAAATAATAGTCATGAAATGACTCTAGTTGTTGTTAGTAAAAAGAGAACACATGCAATGACACTGGTGGATCCATGTGTGGTCTCTGAAGAGAACACACATGCAATGACTCTAGATGTGGTTAATGAGAATAACACACATTTCAATTACACTAGTGGATCCATATGTGGTATGTGAAAAGAATAGTCATGAAATGACTCCAGTTGTTAGTAAAAAGAACACACATGCAATGACACTGGTGGATCCATGTGTGGTCTCTGAAGAGAACACACATGCAATGACACTGGTGGATCCATATGTGGTATGTGAAAAGAACACAATGCAATGACCCCAGTTGTTGTTAGTAAAAAGAACACACATGCAATGACACTGGTGGATCCATATGTGGTATGTGAAAAGAATAGTCATGAAATGACTCCAGTTGTTGCTAGTAAAAATAACACACATGCAATGACACTGGTGGATCCTTGTGTGGTCTCTGAAGAGAACACACATGCAATGACACTGGTGGATCCATATGTGGTATGTGAAAAGGACACACATGCAATGACTCCAGTTGTTGTTAGTAAAAAGAACACATGCAATGACACTGGTGGATCCATGTTTGGTCTCTGAAGAGAACACACATTTCAATGACACTGGTGGATCCATATGTGGTATGTGAAAAGAACACGCATGCAATGACTCTAGTTGTTGTTAGTAAAAAGAACACACATGCAATGACACTCGTGGATCCATGTGTGGTCTCTGAAGAGAACACACATGCAATGACACTAGTGGATCCATATGTGATATGTGAAAAGAACACACATGCAATGACACTGGTGGATCCATGTGTGGTCTCTGAAGAGAACACACATTTCAATGACACTGGTGGATCCATATGTGGTATGTGAAAAGAACACACATGCAATGACTCTGGTTGTTGTTAGTAAAAAGAGCACACATGCAATGACACTGGTGGATCCACGTGTGGTCTCTGAAGAGAACAAACATGCAATGACTCTGGTTGTTCTTAGTAAAAAGAACACACATGTAATGACACTGGTGGATCCATATGTGGTATGTGAAAAGAACACACATGCAACGACTCTAGTTGTTGTTAGTAAAAAGAACACACATGCAATGACACTGGTGGATCCATGTGTGGTCTCTGAATAGAACACACATGCAATGACAGTGAAGATACATATGTGGTATGTGAAAAGAACACACATGCTATGACTCTGGTTGTTGTTAGTAAAAAGAGCACACATGCAATGACACTGGCGGATCCATGTGTGGTCTCTGAAGAGAACAAACATTTCAATGACACTGGTGGATCCATATGTGGTATGTGAAAATAATAGTCATGAAATGACTCTAGTTGTTGTTAGTAAAAAGAGCACACATGCAATGACACTGGTGGATCCATGTGTGGTCTCCGAAGAGAACACACATGGAATGACTCTAGCTGTGGTTAATGAGAAGAACACACATTTCAATGACACTAGTGGATCCATATGTGGTATGTGAAAAGAATAGTCATGAAATGACTCAAGTTGTTGTTAGTAAAAAGAACACAGATGCAATGACACTGGTGGATCCATGTGTGGTCTCTGAAGAGAACACACATGCAATGACACTGGTGGATCCATATGTGGTATGTGAAAAGAACACAATGCAATGACTCCAGTTGTTGTTAGTAAAAAGAACACACATGCAATGACACTGGTGGATCCATATGTGGTATGTGAAAAGAATAGTCATGAAATGACTCCAGTTGTTGTTAGTAAAAATAACACACATGCAATGACACTGGTGGATCCATGTGTGGTCTCTGAAGAGAACACACATGCAATGACACTGGTGGATCCATATGTGGTATGTGAAAAGGACACACATGCAATGACTCCAGTTGTTGTTAGTAAAAAGAACACATGCAATGACACTGGTGGATCCATGTGTGGTCTCTGAAGAGAACACACATTTCAATGACACTAGTGGATCCATATGTGGTATGTGAAAAGAACACGCATGCAATGACTCTAGTTGTTGTTAGTAAAAAGAACACACATGCAATGACACTCGTGGATCCATGTGTGGTCTCTGAAGAGAACACACATGCAATGACACTAGTGGATCCATATGTGGTATGTGAAAAGAACACACATGCAATGACACTGGTGGATCCATGTGTGGTCTCTGAAGAGAACACACATTTCAATGACACTGGTGGATCCATATGTGGTATGTGAAAAGAACACACATGCAATGACTCTGGTTGTTGTTAGTAAAAAGAGCACACATGCAATGACAATGGTGGATCCATGTGTGGTCTCTGAAGAAAACAAACATGCAATGACTCTGGTTGTTCTTAGTAAAAAGAACACACATGCAATGACACTGGTGGATCCATATGTGGTATGTGAAAAGAACACACATGCAACGACTCCAGTTGTTGTTAGTAAAAAGAACACACATGCAATGACACTGGTGGATCCATGTGTGGTCTCTGAATAGAACACACATGCAATGACAGTGAAGATACATATGTGGTATGTGAAAAGAACACACATGCAATGACTCTGGTTGTTGTTAGTAAAAAGAGCACACATGCAATGACACTGGTGGATCCATGTGTGGTCTCTGAAGAGAACAAACATTTCAATGACACTGGTGGATCCATATGTGGTATGTGAAAATAATAGTCATGAAATGACTCTAGTTGTTGTTAGTAAAAAGAGCACACATGCAATGACACTGGTGGATCCATGTGTGGTCTCTGAAGAGAACACACATGGAATGACTCTAGCTGTGGTTAATGAGAAGAACACACATTTCAATGACACTAGTGGATCCATATGTGGTATGTGAAAAGAATAGTCATGAAATGACTCAAGTTGTTGTTAGTAAAAAGAACACACATGCAATGACACTGGTGGATCCATGTGTGGTCTCTGAAGAGAACACACATGCAATGACATTGGTTGATCCATATGTGGTATGTGAAAAGAACACACATGCAATGACTCTAGTTGTTGTTAGTAAAAAGAACACACATGCAATGACACTGGTGGATCCATATGTGGTATGTGAAAAGAATAGTCATGAAATGACTCCAGTTGTTGTCAGTAAAAATAACACACATGCAATGACACTGGTGGATCCATGTGTGGTCTCTGAAGAGAACACACATGCAATGACACTGGTGGATCCATATGTGGTATGTGAAAAGAACACACATACAATGACTCCAGTTTTTGTTAGTAAAAAGAACACACATGCAATGACACTAGTGGATCCATGTGTGGTCTCTGAACAGAACACACATGCAATGACACTGGTGGATCCATATGTGGTATGTGAAAAGAACACACATGCAATGACTCCAGTTGTTGTCAGTAAAAAGAACACATATGCAATGACACTGGTGGATCCATATGTGGTATGTGAAAATAATAGTCATGAAATGACTCTAGTTGTTGTTAGTAAAAAGAACACACATGCAATGACACTGGTGGATCCATGTGTGGTCTCTGAAGAGAACACACATGCAATGACACTGGTGGATCCATATGTGGTATGTGAAAAGAACAGACATGCAATGACACTGGTGGATCCATGTGTGGTCTCTGAAGAGAACACACATTTCAATGACACTGGTGGATCCATATGTGGTATGTGAAAAGAACACACATGCAATGACTCCAGCTGTTGTTAGTAAAAAGAACACATGCAATGACACTGGTGGATCCATGTGTGGTCTCTGAAGAGAACACACATTTCAATGACACTGGTGGATCCATATGTGGTATGTGAAAAGAAGACACATGTAATGACTCTAGTTGTTGTTAGTAAAAAGAATACACATTTCAATGACACTGGTGGATCCATATGTGGTATGTGAAAAGAACACACATGCAATGACTCCAGTTGTTGTCAATAAAAAGAACACACATGCAATGACACTGGTCGATCCATATGTGGTATGTGAAAATAATAGTCATGAAATGACTCCAGTTGTTTGTAAAAAGAACACACATGTAATGACACTGGTGGATCCATGTGTGGTCTCTCAAGAGAACACACATTTCAATAACACTGGTGGATCCATATGTGGTATGTGAAAAGAACACACATGCAATGACTCCAGTTGTTGTTAGTAAAAGAACACACATGCAATGACACTGGTGGATCCATATGTGGTATGTGAAAAGAATAGTCATGAAATGACTCCAGTTGTTGTTAGTAAAAAAGAACACACATGCAATGACACTGGTGGATCCATATGTGGTATGTGAAAAGAATAGTCATGAAATGACTCCAGTTGTTGTTAAAAATAACACACATGCAATGACACTGGTGGATCCATGTGTGGTCTCTGAAGAGAACACACATGCAATGACACTGGTGGATCCATATGTGGTATGTGAAAAGAACACACATGCAATGACTCCTGTTGTTGTTAGTAAAAAGAACACATGCAATGACACTGGTGGATCCATGTGTGGTCTCTGAAGAGAACACACATTTCAATGACACTGGTGGATCCATATGTGGTATGTGAAAAGAACACACATGCAATGACTCTAGTTGTTGTCAATAAAAAGAACACACATGCAATGACACTGGTCGATCCATATGTGGTATGTGAAAATAATAGTCATGAAATGACTCCAGTTGTTTGTAAAAAGAACACACATGTAATGACACTGGTGGATCCATGTGTGGTCTCTCAAGAGAACACACATGCAATGACACTGGTGGATCCATATGTGGTATGTGAAAAGAACACACATGCATTGACTCTAGTTGTTGTTAGTAAAAAGAACACACATGCAATGACACTAGTGGATCCATGTGTGGTCTCTGAACAGAACACACATGCAATGACACTGGTGGATCCATGTGTGGTATGTGAAGAGAACACACATTTCAATGACACTGGTGGATCCAGATGTGGTATGTGAAAAGAACACACATGCAATAACTCTAGTTGTTGTTAGTAATAAGCACACATGCAATGACACTAGTGGATCCATGTGTGGTCTCTGAAGAGAACACACATTTCAATAACACTGGTGGATCCATATGTGGTATGTGAAAAGAACACACATGCAATGACTCCAGTTGTTGTTAGTAAAAGAACACACATGCAATGACACTGGTGGACCCATATGTGGTATGTGAAAAGAATAGTCATGAAATGACTCCAGTTGTTGTGAGTAAAAAAGAACACACATGCAATGACACTGGTGGATCCATGTGTGGTCTCTGAAGAGAACACACATATAATGACACTGGTGGATCCATATGTGGTATGTGAAAAGAACACAGATGCAATGACTCTAGTTGTTGTTAGTAAAAATAACACACATGCAATGACACTGGTGGATCCATATGTAGTATGTGAAAAGAATAGTCATGAAATGACTCCAGTTGTTGTCAGTAAAAATAACACACATGCAATGACACTGGTGGATCCATGTGTGGTCTCTGAAGAGAACACACATGCAATGACACTGGTGGATCCATATGTGGTATGTGAAAAGAACACACATGCAATGACTCCAGTTGTTGTTAGTAAAAAGAACACATGCAATGACACTGGTGGATCCATGTGTGGTCTCAGAAGAGAACACACATTTCAATGACACTGGTGGATCCATATGTGGTATGTGAAAAGAAGACACATGCAATGACTCCAGTTGTTGTTAGTAAAAAGAACACACATGCAATGACACTGGTGGATCCATGTGTGGTATCTGAAGAGAACACACATGCAATGACTCTAGCTGTGGTTAATGAGAAGTACACACATTTCAATAACATTGGAGGATCCATATGTGGTATGTGAAAAGAATAGTTATGAAATGACTCTAGTTGTTATTAGTAAAAAGAACACACATGCAATGACACTGGTGGATCCATGTGTGGTCTCTGAAGAGAACACACATGCAATGACACTGGTGGATCCATATGTGGTATGTGAAAAGAACACACATGCAATGACTCTAGTTGTTGTTAGTAAAAAGAACACACATGCAATGACACTAGTGGATCCATGTGTTGTCTCTGAACAGAACACACATGCAATGACACTGGTGGATCCATATGTGGTATGTGAAAAGAACACACATGCAATGACTCCAGTTGTTGTCAGTAAAAAGAACACATATGCAATGACACTGGTGGATCCATATGTGGTATGTGAAAATAATAGTCGTGAAATGACTCTAGTTGTTGGTAGTAAAAAGAACACACGTGCAATGACACTGGTGGATCCATGTGTGGTCTCTGAAGAGAACACACATGCAATGACACTGGTGGATCCATATGTGGTATGTGAAAAGAACACACATGCAATGACTCCAGTTGTTGTTAATAAAAAGAACACACATGCAATGACACTGGTGGATCCATATGTGGTATGTGAAAAGAATAGTCATGAAATGACTCCAGTTGTTGTTAGTAAAAATAACACACATGCAATGACACTGGTGGATCCATGTGTGGTCTCTGAAGAGAACACACATGCAATGACACTGGTGGATCCATATGTGGTATGTGAAAAGAACACACATGCAATGACTCCTGTTGTTGTTAGTAAAAAGAACACATGCAATGACACTGGTGGATCCATGTGTGATCTCTGAAGAGAACACACATTTCAATGACACTGGTGGATCCATATGTGGTATGTGAAAAGAACACACATGCAATGACTCCAGTTGTTGTCAGTAAAAAGAACACACATGCAATGACACTGGTCGATCCATATGTGGTATGTGAAAATAATAGTCATGAAATGACTCCAGTTGTTTGTAAAAAGAACACACATGTAATGACACTGGTGGATCCATGTGTGGTCTCTCAAGAGAACACACATGCAATGACACTTGTGGATCCATATGTGGTATGTGAAAAGAACACACATGCATTGACTCTAGTTGTTGTTAGTAAAAAGAACACACATGCAATGACACTGGTGGATCCATGTGTGGTCTCTGAAGAGAACACACATGCAATGACACTGGTGGATCCATGTGTGGTCTCTGAAGAGAACACACATTTCAATGACACTGGTGGATCCAGTTGTGGTATGTGAAAAGAACACACATGCGATAACTCCAGTTGTTGTTAGTAATAAACACACATGCAATGACACTAGTGTATCCATGTGTGGTCTCTAAAGAGAACACACATTTCAATAACACTGGTGGATCCATATGTGGTATGTGAAAAGAACACACATGCAATGACTCTAGTTGTTGTTAGTAAAAAGAACACACATGCAATGACACTGGTGGCTCCATGTGTGGTCTCTGAAGAGAACACACATTTTAATGACACTGGTGGATCCATATGTGGTATGTGAAAAGAACACACATGCAACGACTCCAGTTGTTGTTAGTAAAAAGAACACACATGCAATGGCACTGGTGGATGCACGTGTGGTCTATGAATAGAACACACATGCAATGACAGTGGTGGATCCATATGTGGTATGTGAAAAGAACACACATGCAATGACTCTGGTTGTTGTTAGTAAAAAGAGTACACATGCAATGACACTGGTGGATCCATGTGTGGTCTTTGAAGAGAATAGACATTTCAATGACACTGGTGGATCCATATATGGTATGGGAAAAGAATAGTCATGAAATGACTCCAGTTGTTGTTAGTAAAAAGAGCACACATGTAATGACACTGGTGGATCCATGTGTGGTCTCTAAAGAGAACACACATGCAATGACTCCGGCTGTGGTTAATTAGAAGAACACACATTTAAATGACACTAGTGGATCCATATGTGGTATGTGAAAAGAATAGTCATGAAATGACTCCACTTGTTGTTAGTAAAAAGAACACACATGCAATGACACTGGTGGATCCATGTGTGGTCTTTGAAGAGAACACACATGCAATGTCACTGGTGGATCCATATGTGGTATGTGAAAAGAACACACATGCAATGACTCTAGGTGTTGTTAGTAAAAATAACACACATGAAATGACATTGGTGGATCCATGTGTGGTCTCTGAAGAGAACACACATGCAATGACACTGGCGGATCCATATGTGGTATGTGAAAAGAACACACATGCAATGACTCCAGTTGTTGTTAGTAAAAGAACACACATGCAATGACACTGGTGGATCCATATGTGGTATGTGAAAAGAATAGTCATGAAATGACTCCTGTTGTTGTTAGTAAAAAGAACAGACATGCAATGACACTGGTGGATCCATGTGTGGTCTCTGAAGAGAACACACATGCAATGACACTGGTGGATCCATATGTGGTATGTGAAAAGAACACACATGCAATGACTCCAGTTGTTGTTAGTAAAAAGAACACACATGCAATGACACTGGTGGATCCATGTGTGGTCTTTGAAGAGAACACACATGCAAGTTTCTCTAGCTGTGGTTAATGAGAATAACACACATTTCAATGACACTGGTGGATCCATATGTGGTATGTGAAAAGAACACACATGCAATGACTCTAGTTGTTGTTAGTAAAAAGAACACACATGCAATGACACTGGTGGATCCATGTGTGGTCTCTGAATAGAACACACATGCAATGACAGTGGTGGATCCATATGTGGTATGTGAAAAGAACACACATGCAATGACTCTAGTTGTTGTTAGTAAAAAGAACACACATGCAATGACACTGGTGGATCCATGTGTGGTCTCTGAAGAGAACACACATGCAATGACACTGGTGGATCCATGTGTGGTCTCTGAAGAGAACACACATTTCAATGACACTGGTGGATCCATATGTGGTATGTGAAAAGAACACACATGCAATGACTCTAGTTGTTGTTAGTAAAAAGAACACACATGCAATGACACTGGTGGATCCATGTGTGGTCTCTAAAGAGAACAAACATGCAATGACTCTGGTTGTTGTTAGTAAAAATAACACACATGCAATGACACTGGTGGATCCATGTGTGGTCTCTAAATAGAACACACAAGCAATGACAATGGTGGATCCATATGTGGTATGTGAAAAGAACACACATGCAATGACTCTGGTTGTTGTTAGTAAAAAGAGCACACATGCAATGACACCGGTGGATCCATGTGTGGTCTCTAAAGAGAACAGACATTTCAATGACACTGGTGGATCCATATGTGGTATGGGAAAATAATAGTCATGAAATGACTCCAGTTATTGTTAGTAAAAATAGCACACATGTAATGACACTAGTGGATCCATGTGTGGTCTCTAAAGAGAACACACATGCAATAACTCTAGCTGTGGTTAATGAGAAGAACACACATTTCAATGACACTAGTGGATCCATATGTGGTATGTGAAAAGAATAGTCATGAAATGACTCTAGTTGTTGTTAGTAAAAAGAACACACATGCAATGACACTGGTGGATCCATGTGTGGTCTTTGAAGAGAACACACATGCAATGTCACTGGTGGATCCATATGTGGTATGTGAAAAGAACACACATGCAATGACTCCAGGTGTTATTAGTACAAAGAACACACATGAAATGACATTGGTGGATCCATGTGTGGTCTCTGAAGAGAACACACATGCAATGACACTGGTGGATCCATATGTGGTATGTGAAAAGAACACACATGCAATGACTCCAGTTGTTGTTAGTAAAAAGAACACACATGCAATGACACTGGTGGATCCATATGTGGTATGTGAAAAGAATAGTCATGAAATGATTCCAGTTGTTGTTAGTAAAAAGAACAGACATGCAATGACACTGGTGGATCCATGTGTGGTCTCTGAAGAGAACACACATGCAATGACACTGGTGGATCCATATGTGGTATGTGAAAAGAACACACATGCAATGACTCCAGTTGTTGTTAGTAAAAAGAACACACATGTAATGACACTAGTGGATCCATGTGTGGTATCTGAAGAGAACACACATTTCAATGACACTGGTGGATCCATATGTGGTATGTGAAAAGAACACACATGCAATGACTCTGGTTGTTGTTAGTAAAAAGAGCACACATGCAATGACACTGGTGGATCAAGGTGTGGTCTCTGAAGAGAACAAACATGCAACGAATCTGGTTGTTGTTAGTAAAAAGAACACACATGCAATGACACTGGTGGATCCATGTGTGGTATCTGAATAGAACACACATGCAATGACAGTGGTGGATCCATATGTGGTATGTGAAAAGAACACACATGCAATGACTCTAGCTGTGGTTAATGAGAAGTACACACATTTCAAAAACATTGGTGGATCCATATGTGGTATATGAAAAGAATAGTCATGAAATGACTCTAGTTGTTATTAGTAAAATGAACACACATGCAATGACACTGGTGGATCCATGTGTGGTCTCTGAAGAGAACACACATGCAATGACACTGGTGGATCCATATGTGGTATGTGAAAAGAACACACATGCAATGACTCTAGTTGTTGTTAGTAAAAAGAACACACATGCAATGACACTAGTGGATCCATGTGTGGTCTCTGAACAGAACACACATGCAATGACACTGGTGGATCCATATGTGGTATGTGAAAAAAACACACATGCAATGACTCAATTGTTGTCAGTAAAAAGAACACACATGCAATGACACTGGTGGATCCATATGTGTTATGTGAAAATAATAGTCATGAAATGACTGCAGTTGTTGTTAGTAAAAAGAACACACATGCAATGACACTGGTGGATCCATGTGTGGTCTCTGAAGAGAACACACATGCAATGACACTGGTGAATCCATATGTGGTATGTGAAAAGAACACACATGCAATGACTCCAGTTGTTGTTAGTAAAAAGAACACACATGCAATGACACTGGTGGATCCATATGTGGTATGTGAAAAGAATAGTCATGAAATGACTCCAGTTGTTGTTAGTAAAAATAACACACATGCAATGACACTGGTGGATCCATGTGTGGTCTCTGAAGAGAACACACATGCAATGACACTGGTGGATCCATATGTGGTATGTGAAAAGAACACACATGCAATGACTCCAGTTGTTGTTAGTAAAAATAACACATGCAATGACACTGGTGGATCCATGTGTGGTCTCTGAAGAGAACACACATGCAATGACACTGGTGGATCCATATGTGGTATGTGAAAGGAACACACATGCAATGACTCCAGTTGTTGTTAGTAAAAAGAACACACATGTAATGACACTAGTGGATCCATGTGTGGTATCTGAAGAGAACACACATTTCAATGACACTGGTGGATCCATATGTGGTATGTGAAAAGAACACACATGCAATGACTCTGGTTGTTGTTAGTAAAAAGAGCACACATGCAATGACACTGGTGGATCAAGGTGTGGTCTCTGAAGAGAACAAACATGCAACGAATCTGGTTGTTGTTAGTAAAAAGAACACAAATGCAATGACACTGGTGGATCCATGTGTGGTATCTGAATAGAACACACATGCAATGACAGTGGTGGATCCATATGTGGTATGTGAACAGAACACACATGCAATGACTCTGGTTGTTGTTAGTAAAAACAGCACACATGCAATGACACTGGTGGATCCATGTGTGGTCTCTGAAGAGAACAAACATTTCAATGACACTGGTGGATCCATATGTGGTATGTGAAAATAATAGTCATGAAATGACTCTAGTTGTTGTTAGTAAAAAGAGCACACATGCAATGACACTGGTGGATACATGTGTGGTCTCTGAAGAGAACACACATGGAATGACTCTAGCTGTGGTTAATGAGAAGAACACACATTTCAATGACACTAGTGGATCCATATGTGGTATGTGAAAAGAATAGTCATGAAATGACTCAAGTTGTTGTTAGTAAAAAGAACACACATGCAATGACACTGGTGGATCCATGTGTGGTCTCTGAAGAGAACACACATGCAATGACACTAGTGGATCCATATGTGGTATGTGAAAAGAACACACATGCAATGACTCTAGTTGTTGTTAGTAAAAAGAACACACATGCAATGACACTGGTGGATCCATATGTGGTATGTGAAAAGAATAGTCATGAAATGACTCCAGTTGTTGTCAGTAAAAATAACACACATGCAATGACACTGGTGGATCCATGTGTGGTCTCTGAAGAGAACACACATGCAATGACACTGGTGGATCCATATGTGGTATGTGAAAAGAACACACATGCAATGACTCCAGTTGTTGTTAGTAAAAAGAACACATGCAATGACACTGGTGGATCCATGTGTGGTCTCTGAAGAGAACACACATTTCAATGACACTGGTGGATCCATATGTGGTATGTGAAAAGAAGACACATGCAATGACTCCAGTTGTTGTTAGTAAAAAGAACACACATGCAATGACACTGGTGGATCCATGTGTGGTATCTGAAGAGAACACACATGCAATGACTCTAGCTGTGGTTAATGAGAAGTACACACATTTCAAAAACATTGGTGGATCCATATGTGGTATATGAAAAGAATAGTCATGAAATGACTCTAGTTGTTATTAGTAAAATGAACACACCTGCAATGACACTGGTGGATCCATGTGTGGTCTCTGAAGAGAACACACATGCAATGACACTGGTGGATCCATATGTGGTATGTGAAAAGAACACACATGCAATGACTCTAGTTGTTGTTAGTAAAAAGAACACACATGCAATGACACTAGTGGATCCATGTGTGGTCTCTGAACAGAACACACATGCAATGACACTGGTGGATCCATATGTGGTATGTGAAAAGAACACACATGCAATGACTCCAGTTGTTGTCAGTAAAAAGAACACACATGCAATGACACTGGTGGATCCATATGTGTTATGTGAAAATAATAGTCATGAAATGACTGCAGTTGTTGTTAGTAAAAAGAACACACATGCAATGACACTGGTGGATCCATGTGTGGTCTCTGAAGAGAACACACATGCAATGACACTGGTGAATCCATATGTGGTATGTGAAAAGAACACACATGCAATGACTCCAGTTGTTGTTAGTAAAAAGAACACACATGCAATGACACTGGTGGATCCATATGTGGTATGTGAAAAGAATAGTCATGAAATGACTCCAGTTGTTGTTAGTAAAAATAACACACATGCAATGACACTGGTGGATCCATGTGTGGTCTCTGAAGAGAACACACATGCAATGACACTGGTGAATCCATATGTGGTATGTGAAAAGAACACACATGCAATGACTCCAGTTGTTGTTAGTAAAAAGAACACACATGCAATGACACTGGTGGATCCATATGTGGTATGTGAAAAGAATAGTCATGAAATGACTCCAGTTGTTGTTAGTAAAAATAACACACATGCAATGACACTGGTGGATCCATGTGTGGTCTCTGAAGAGAACACACATGCAATGACACTGGTGGATCCATATGTGGTATGTGAAAAGAACACACATGCAATGACTCCAGTTGTTGTTAGTAAAAATAACACATGCAATGACACTGGTGGATCCATGTGTGGTCTCTGAAGAGAACACACATGCAATGACACTGGTGGATCCATATGTGGTATGTGAAAGGAACACACATGCAATGACTCCAGTTGTTGTTAGTAAAAAGAACACACATGTAATGACACTAGTGGATCCATGTGTGGTATCTGAAGAGAACACACATTTCAATGACACTGGTGGATCCATATGTGGTATGTGAAAAGAACACACATGCAATGACTCTGGTTGTTGTTAGTAAAAAGAGCACACATGCAATGACACTGGTGGATCAAGGTGTGGTCTCTGAAGAGAACAAACATGCAACGAATCTGGTTGTTGTTAGTAAAAAGAACACAAATGCAATGACACTGGTGGATCCATGTGTGGTATCTGAATAGAACACACATGCAATGACAGTGGTGGATCCATATGTGGTATGTGAACAGAACACACATGCAATGACTCTGGTTGTTGTTAGTAAAAACAGCACACATGCAATGACACTGGTGGATCCATGTGTGGTCTCTGAAGAGAACAAACATTTCAATGACACTGGTGGATCCATATGTGGTATGTGAAAATAATAGTCATGAAATGACTCTAGTTGTTGTTAGTAAAAAGAGCACACATGCAATGACACTGGTGGATACATGTGTGGTCTCTGAAGAGAACACACATGGAATGACTCTAGCTGTGGTTAATGAGAAGAACACACATTTCAATGACACTAGTGGATCCATATGTGGTATGTGAAAAGAATAGTCATGAAATGACTCAAGTTGTTGTTAGTAAAAAGAACACACATGCAATGACACTGGTGGATCCATGTGTGGTCTCTGAAGAGAACACACATGCAATGACACTAGTGGATCCATATGTGGTATGTGAAAAGAACACACATGCAATGACTCTAGTTGTTGTTAGTAAAAAGAACACACATGCAATGACACTGGTGGATCCATATGTGGTATGTGAAAAGAATAGTCATGAAATGACTCCAGTTGTTGTCAGTAAAAATAACACACATGCAATGACACTGGTGGATCCATGTGTGGTCTCTGAAGAGAACACACATGCAATGACACTGGTGGATCCATATGTGGTATGTGAAAAGAACACACATGCAATGACTCCAGTTGTTGTTAGTAAAAAGAACACATGCAATGACACTGGTGGATCCATGTGTGGTCTCTGAAGAGAACACACATTTCAATGACACTGGTGGATCCATATGTGGTATGTGAAAAGAAGACACATGCAATGACTCCAGTTGTTGTTAGTAAAAAGAACACACATGCAATGACACTGGTGGATCCATGTGTGGTATCTGAAGAGAACACACATGCAATGACTCTAGCTGTGGTTAATGAGAAGTACACACATTTCAAAAACATTGGTGGATCCATATGTGGTATATGAAAAGAATAGTCATGAAATGACTCTAGTTGTTATTAGTAAAATGAACACACCTGCAATGACACTGGTGGATCCATGTGTGGTCTCTGAAGAGAACACACATGCAATGACACTGGTGGATCCATATGTGGTATGTGAAAAGAACACACATGCAATGACTCTAGTTGTTGTTAGTAAAAAGAACACACATGCAATGACACTAGTGGATCCATGTGTGGTCTCTGAACAGAACACACATGCAATGACACTGGTGGATCCATATGTGGTATGTGAAAAGAACACACATGCAATGACTCCAGTTGTTGTCAGTAAAAAGAACACACATGCAATGACACTGGTGGATCCATATGTGTTATGTGAAAATAATAGTCATGAAATGACTGCAGTTGTTGTTAGTAAAAAGAACACACATGCAATGACACTGGTGGATCCATGTGTGGTCTCTGAAGAGAACACACATGCAATGACACTGGTGAATCCATATGTGGTATGTGAAAAGAACACACATGCAATGACTCCAGTTGTTGTTAGTAAAAAGAACACACATGCAATGACACTGGTGGATCCATATGTGGTATGTGAAAAGAATAGTCATGAAATGACTCCAGTTGTTGTTAGTAAAAATAACACACATGCAATGACACTGGTGGATCCATGTGTGGTCTCTGAAGAGAACACACATGCAATGACACTGGTGGATCCATATGTGGTATGTGAAAAGAACACACATGCAATGACTCCAGTTGTTGTTAGTAAAAAGAACACATGCAATGACACTGGTGGATCCATGTGTGGTCTCTGAAGAGAACACACATTTCAATGACACTGGTGGATCCATATGTGGTATGTGAAAAGAACACACATGCAATGACTCCAGTTGTTGTTAGTAAAAAGAACACACATGCAATGATACTGGTGGATCCATGTGTGGTCTCTGAAGAGAACACACATGCAATGACACTGGTGGATCCATATGTGGTATGTGAAAAGAACACACATGCGATGACTCCAGTTGTTGTTAGTAAAAAGAACACACATGCAATAACACTGGTGGATCCATGTGTGGTCTCTGAAGAGAACACACGTTTCAATGACACTGGTGGATCCATATGTGGTATGTGAAAAGAACACACATGCAATGACTCCAGTTGTTGTTAGTAAAAAGAACACACATGCAATGACACTAGTGGATCCATGTGTGGTCTCTGAAGAGAACACACATTTCAATGATACTGGTGAATCCATATGTTGTATGTGAAAAGAACACACATGCAATGACTCCAGTTGTTGTTAGTAAAAAACACACATGCAATGACACTGGTGGATCCATGCGTGGTCTCTGAAGAGAACACACATTTCAATGACACTGGTGGATCCATATGTGGTATGTGAAAAGAACACACATGCAATGACTCTCGTTGTTGTTAGTAAAAAGAACACACATGCAATGATACTGGTGGATACATGTATGGTCTCTAAAGATAACAAACATGCAATGACTCTGGTTGTTGTTATTAAAAAGAACACACATGCAATGCCACTGGTGGATACATGTGTGGTCTCTAAATAGAACACACATGCAATGACAGTGGTGGATCCATATGTGGTATGTGAAAAGAACACACATGCAATGACACTACTGGATCCATATGTGGTATGTGAAAATAATAGTCATGAAATGACTCCAGTTGTTGTAAGTAAAAAAAGCACACATGCAATGACACTGGTGGATCCATGTGTGCTCTCTGAAGAGAACACACATGGAATGACTCTAGCTGTGGTTAATGAGAAGAACACACATTTCAATGACACTAGTGGATCCATATGTGGTATGTGAAAAGGATAGTCATGAAATGACTCTAGTTGTTGTTAGTAAAAAGAACACACATGCAATGACACTGGTGGATCCATGTGTGGTCTCTGAAGAGAACACACATGCAATGACACTGGTGGATCCATATGTGGTATGTGAAAAGAACAAACATGCAATGACTCTAGTTGTTGTTAGTAAAAAGAACACACATGCAATGACACTGGTGGATCTATATGTGGTATGTGAAAAGAACACACATGCAATGACTCCAGTTGTTGTTAGTAAAAAGAACACATGCAATGACACTGATGGATCCATGTGTGGTCTCTGAAGAGAACACACATTTCAATGACACTGGTGGATCCATATGTGGTATGTGAAAAGAACACACATGCAATGACTCCAGTTGTTGTTAGTAAAAAGAACACACATGGAATGACACTGGTGGATCCATGTGTGGTCTCTGAAGAGAACAAACATGCAATGACTCTGGTTGTTGTTAGTAAAAAGAACACACATGCAATGACACTGGTGGATCCATGTGTGGTCTCTGAATAGAACACGCATGCAATGACAGTGGTGGATCCATATGTGGTATGTGAATAGAACACACATGCAATAACTGTGGTAGTTATTAGTAAAAAGAGCACACATGCAATGACACTGGTGGATCCATGTGTGGTCTCTGAAGAGAACAGACATTTCAATGACACTGGTGGATCCATATGTGGTATGTGAAAAGAATAGTCATGAAATGACTCCAGTTGTTGTCAGTAAAAATAACACACATGCAATGACACTGGTGGATCCATGTGTGGTCTCTGAAGAGAACACACATGCAATGACACTGGTGGATCCATATGTGGTATGTGAAAAGAACACACATGCAATGACTCCAGTTGTTGTTAGTAAAAAGAACACATGCAATGACACTGGTGGATCCATGTGTGGTCTCTGAAGAGAACACACATTTCAATGACACTGGTGGATCCATATGTGGTATGTGAAAAGAAGACACATGCAATGACTCCAGTTGTTGTTAGTAAAAAGAACACACATGCAATGACACTAGTGGATCCATGTGTGGTATCTGAAGAGAACACACATGCAATGACTCTAGCTGTGGTTAATGAGAAGTACACACATTTCAAAAACATTGGTGGATCCATATGTGGTATGTGAAAAGAATAGTCATGAAATGACTCTAGTTGTTATTAGTAAAATGAACACACATGCAATGACACTGGTGGATCCATGTGTGGTCTCTGAAGAGAACACACATGCAATGACACTGGTGGATCCATATGTGGTATGTGAAAAGAACACACATGCAATGACTCTAGTTGTTGTTAGTAAAAAGAACACACATGCAATGACACTAGTGGATCCATGTGTGGTCTCTGAACAGAACACACATGCAATGACACTGGTGGATCCATATGTGGTATGTGAAAAGAACACACATGCAATGACTCCAGTTGTTGTCAGTAAAAAGAACACACATGCAATGACACTGGTGGATCCATATGTGTTATGTGAAAATAATAGTCATGAAATGACCCCAGTTGTTGTTAGTAAAAAGAACACACATGCAATGACACTGGTGGATCCATGTGTGGTTCTGAAGAGAACACACATGCAATGACACTGGTGAATCCATATGTGGTATGTGAAAAGAACACACATGCAATGACTCCAGTTGTTGTTAGTAAAAAGAACACACATGCAATGACACTGGTGGATCCATATGTGGTATGTGAAAACTGGAGTCATGAAATGTCTCCAGTTGTTGTTAGTAAAAATGACACACATGCAATGACACTGGTGGATCCATGTGTGGTCTCTGAAGAGAACACACATGCAATGACACTGGTGGATCCATATGTGGTATGTGAAAAGAACACACATGCAATGACTCCAGTTGTTGTTAGTAAAAAGAACACATGCAATGACACTGATGGATCCATGTGTGGTCTCTGAAGAGAACACACATTTCAATGACACTGGTGGATCCATATGTGGTATGTGAAAAGAACACACATGCAATGACTCCAGTTGTTGTTAGTAAAAAGAACACACATGCAATGATACTGGTGGATCCATGTGTGGTCTCTGAAGAGAACACACATGCAATGACACTGGTGGATCCATATGTGGTATGTGAAAAGAACACACATGCAATGACTCCAGTTGTTGTTAGTAAAAAGAACACACATGCAATAACACTGGTGGATCCATGTGTGGTCTCTGAAGAGAACAGCCATTTCAATGACACTGGTGGATCCATATGTGGTATGTGAAAAGAATAGTCATGAAATGACTCCAGTTGTTGTCAGTAAAAATAACACACATGCAATGACACTGGTGGATCCATGTGTGGTCTCTGAAGAGAACACACATGCAATGACACTGGTGGATCCATATGTGGTATGTGAAAAGAACACACATGCAATGACTCCAGTTGTTGTTAGTAAAAAGAACACATGCAATGACACTGGTGGATCCATGTGTGGTCTCTGAAGAGAACACACATTTCAATGACACTGGTGGATCCATATGTGGTATGTGAAAAGAAGACACATGCAATGACTCCAGTTTTTGTTAGTAAAAAGAACACACATGCAATGACACTAGTGGATCCATGTGTGGTATCTGAAGAGAACACACATGCAATGACTCTAGCTGTGGTTAATGAGAAGTACACACATTTCAAAAACATTGGTGGATCCATATGTGGTATGTGAAAAGAATAGTCATGAAATGACTCTAGTTGTTATTAGTAAAATGAACACACATGCAATGACACTGGTGGATCCATGTGTGGTCTCTGAAGAGAACACACATGCAATGACACTGGTGGATCCATATGTGGTATGTGAAAAGAACACACATGCAATGACTCTAGTTGTTGTTAGTAAAAAGAACACACATGCAATGACACTAGTGGATCCATGTGTGGTCTCTGAACAGAACACACATGCAATGACACTGGTGGATCCATATGTGGTATGTGAAAAGAACACACATGCAATGACTCCAGTTGTTGTCAGTAAAAAGAACACACATGCAATGACACTGGTGGATCCATATGTGTTATGTGAAAATAATAGTCATGAAATGACTCCAGTTGTTGTTAGTAAAAAGAACACACATGCAATGACACTGGTGGATCCATGTGTGGTTCTGAAGAGAACACACATGCAATGACACTGGTGAATCCATATGTGGTATGTGAAAAGAACACACATGCAATGACTCCAGTTGTTGTTAGTAAAAAGAACACACATGCAATGACACTGGTGGATCCATATGTGGTATGTGAAAACTGGAGTCATGAAATGACTCCAGTTGTTGTTAGTAAAAATAACACACATGCAATGACACTGGTGGATCCATGTGTGGTCTCTAAAGAGAACACACATGCAATGACACTGGTGGATCCATATGTGGTATGTGAAAAGAACACACATGCAATGACTCCAGTTGTTGTTAGTAAAAAGAACACATGCAATGACACTGATGGATCCATGTGTGGTCTCTGAAGAGAACACACATTTCAATGACACTGGTGGATCCATATGTGGTATGTGAAAAGAACACACATGCAATGACTCCAGTTGTTGTTAGTAAAAAGAACACACATGCAATGATACTGGTGGATCCATGTGTGGTCTCTGAAGAAAACACACATGCAATGACACTGGTGGATCCATATGTGGTATGTGAAAAGAACACACATGCAATGACTCCAGTTGTTGTTAGTAAAAAACACACATGCAATGACACTGGTGGATCCATGCGTGGTCTCTGAAGAGAACACACATTTCAATGACACTGGTGGATCCATATGTGGTATGTGAAAAGAACACACATGCAATGACTCTCGTTGTTGTTAGTAAAAAGAACACACATGCAATGATACTGGTGGATACATGTATGGTCTCTAAAGAGAACAAACATGCAATGACTCTGGTTGTTGTTAGTAAAAAGAACACACATGCAATGCCACTGGTGGATACATGTGTGGTCTCTAAATAGAACACACATGCAATGACAGTGGTGGATCCATATGTGGTATGTGAAAAGAACACACATGCAATGACACTACTGGATCCATATGTGGTATGTGAGAATAATAGTCATGAAATGACTCCAGTTGTTGTTAGTAAAAAAAAGCACACATGCAATGACACTGGTGGATCCATGTGTGGTCTCTGAAGAGAACACACATGGAATGACTCTAGCTGTGGTTAATGAGAAGAACACACATTTCAATGACACTAGTGGATCCATATGTGGTATGTGAAAAGGATAGTCATGAAATGACTCTAGTTGTTGTTAGTAAAAAGAACACACATGCAATGACACTGGTGGATCCATGTGTGGTCTCTGAAGAGAACACACATGCAATGACACTGGTGGATCCATATGTGGTATGTGAAAAGAACAAACATGCAATGACTCTAGTTGTTGTTAGTAAAAAGAACACACATGCAATGACACTGGTGGATCTATATGTGGTATGTGAAAAGAACACACATGCAATGACTCCAGTTGTTGTTAGTAAAAAGAACACATACAATGACACTGATGGATCCATGTGTGGTCTCTGAAGAGAACACACATTTCAATGACACTGGTGGATCCATATGTGGTATGTGAAAAGAACACACATGCAATGACTCCAGTTGTTGTTAGTAAAAAGAACACACATGGAATGACACTGGTGGATCCATGTGTGGTCTCTGAAGAGAACAAACATGCAATGACTCTGGTTGTTGTTAGTAAAAAGAAAACACATGCAATGACACTGGTGGATCCATGTGTGGTCTCTGAATAGAACACGCATGCAATGACAGTGGTGGATCCATATGTGGTATGTGAAAAGAACACACATGCAATAACTGTGGTAGTTATTAGTAAAAAGAGCACACATGCAATGACACTGGTGGATCCATGTGTGGTCTCTGAAGAGAACAGACATTTCAATGACACTGGTGGATCCATATGTGGTATGTGAAAATAATAGTCATGAAATGACTCTAGTTGTTGTTAGTAAAAAGAGCACACATGCAATGACACTGGTGAATATATGGGTGGTCTCTGAAGAGAACACACATGCAATGACTCTAGCTGTGGTTAATGAGAAGAACACACATTTCAATGACACTAGTGGATCCATATGTGGTATGTGAAAAGAATAGTCATGAAATGACTCCAGTTGTTGTTAGTAAAAACAACACACATGCAATGACACTGGTGGATCCATGTGTGGTCCCTGAAGAGAACACACATGCAATGACACTGGTGGATCCTTATGTGGTATGTGAAAAGAACACACATGCAATGACTCCAGTTGTTGTTAGTAAAAAGAACACACATGCAATGACACTGGTGGATCCATATGTGGTATGTGAAAAGAATAGTAATGAAATGACTCCAGTTGTTGTTAGTAAGAAAAACACACATGCAATGACACTGGTGGATCCATGTGTGGTCTCTGAAGAGAACACACATGCAATGACACTGGTGGATCCATATCTGGTATGTGAAAAGAACACACATGCAATGACTCCAGTTGTTGTTAGTAAAAAGAACACACATGCAATCACACTGGTGGATCCATGTGTGGTCTCTGAAGAGAACACACATGCAATGACACTGGTGGATCCATATGTGTTATGTGAAAAGAACACACATGCAATGACTGCAGTTGTTGTTAGTAAAAAGAACACACATGCAATGACACTGGTGGATCCATGTGTGGTCTCTGAAGAGAACACACAATTCAATGACACTAGTGGATCCATATGTGGTATGTGAAAAGAACACACATGCAATGACTCTAGTTGTTGTTAGTAAAAAGAACACACATGCAATGATACTGGTGAATCCATGTGTGGTCTCTGAAGAGAACACACATTCAATGACACTGGTGGATCCATATGTGGTATGTGAAAACAACACACATGCAATGACTCCAGTTGTTGTTAGTAAAAAGAACACACATGCAATAACACTGGTGGATCCATGTGTGGTCTCTGAAGAGAACACACATTTCAATGACACTGGTGGATCCATATGTGGTATGTGAAAAGAACACACATGCAATGACTCCAGTTGTTGTTAGTAAAAAGAACACACATGCAATGACACTAGTGGATCCATGTGTGGTCTCTGAAGAGAACACACATTTCAATGACACTGGTGGATACATATGTGGTATGTGAAAAGAACACACATGCAATGACTCCAGTTGTTGTTAGTAAAAAACACACATGCAATGACACTGGTGGATCCATGTGTGGTCTCTGAAGAGAACACACATTTCAATGACACTGGTGGATCCATATGTGGTATGTGAAAAGAACACACATGCAATGACTCTAGTTGTTGTTAGTAAAAAGAACACACATGCAATGACTCTGGTTGTTGTTAGTAAAAATAACACACATGGAATGACACTGGTGGATCCATGTGTGGTGTCTGAATAGAACACACATGCAATGACAGTGGTGGATCCATATATTGTATGTGAAAAGAACACACATGCAATGACTCTGGTTGTTGTTAGTAAAAAGAGCACACATGCAATGACACTGGTGGATCCATGTGTGGTCTCTAAAGAGAACAAACATTTCAATGACACTGGTGTATCCACATGTGGTATGTGAAAATAATAGTCATTAAATGACTCAAGTTGTTGTTAGTAAAAAAAGCACACATGCAATGACACTGGTGGATCCATGTGTTGTCTCTGAAGAGAACACACATGGAATGACTCTAGCTGTGGTTAATGAGACGAACACACATTTCAATGACACTAGTGGATCCATATGTGGTATGTGAAAAGAATAGTCATGAAATGACTCTAGTTGTTGTTAGTAAAAAGAACACACATGCAATGACACTGGTGGATCCATGTGTGGTCTCTGAAGAGAACACACATGCAATGACACTGATGGATCCATATGTGGTATGTGAAAAGAACACACATGCAATGAATCCAGCTGTTGTTAGTAATAAGAACAGACATGCAATGACACTGGTGGATCCATATGTGGTATGTGAAAAGAATAGTCATGAAATGACTCCAGTTGTTGTTAGTAAAAATAACACACATGCAATGACACTTGTGGATCCATGTGTGGTCTCTGAAGAGAACACACATGCAATGACACTGGTGGATCCATATGTGGTATGGGAAAAGAATAGTCATGAAATGACTCAAGTTGTTGTTAGTAGAAATAACACACATGCAATGACACTAGTGGATCCATGTGTGGTCTCTGAAGAGAACACATATAAAAGGACACTTGTGGATCCATATGTGGTATGTGAAAAGAACATACATGCAATGACTCCAGTTGTTGTTAGTAAAAAGAACACATGCAATGACACTGGTGGATCCATATGTGGTATGTGAAAATAATAGTCATGAAATGACTCCAGTTGTTGTTAGTAAAAAGAGCACACATGCAATGATACTGGTGGATCCATGTGTGGTCTCTGAAGAGAACACACATGCAATGACTCTAGTTGTGGTTAATGAGAAGAACACACATTTCAATGACACTAGTGGATCCATATGTGGTATGTGAAAAGAATAGTCATGAAATGACTCTAGTTGTTGTTAGTAAAAAGAACACACATGCAATCACACTGGTGGATCCATGTGTGGTCTCTGAAGAGAACACACATGCAATGACACTGGTGGATCCATATGTGGTATGTGAAAAGAACACACATGCAATGACTCTAGTTGTTGTTAGTAAAAAGAACACACATGGAATGACACTAGTGGATCCATGTGTGGTCTCTGAACAGAACACACATGCAATGACACTGGTGGATCCATATGTGGTATGTGAAAAGAACACACATGCAATGACTCCAGTTGTTGTCAGTAAAAAGAACACACATGCAATGACACTGGTGGATCCATATGTGTTATGTGAAAATAATAGTCATGAAATGACTCCAGTTGTTGTTAGTAAAAAGAACACACATGCAATGACACTGGTGGATCCATGTGTGGTTCTGAAGAGAACACACATGCAATGACACTGGTGAATCCATATGTGGTATGTGAAAAGAACACACATGCAATGACTCCAGTTGTTGTTAGTAAAAAGAACACACATGCAATGACACTGGTGGATCCATATGTGGTATGTGAAAACTGGAGTCATGAAATGACTCAGTTGTTGTTAGTAAAAATAACACACATGCAATGACACTGGTGGATCCATGTGTGGTCTCTGAAGAGAACACACATGCAATGACACTGGTGGATCCATATGTGGTATGTGAAAAGAACACACATGCAATGACTCCAGTTGTTGTTAGTAAAAAGAACACATGCAATGACACTGATGGATCCATGTGTGGTCTCTGAAGAGAACACACATTTCAATGACACTGGTGGATCCATATGTGGTATGTGAAAAGAACACACATGCAATGACTCCAGTTGTTGTTAGTAAAAAGAACACACATGCAATGATACTGGTGGATCCATGTGTGGTCTCTGAAGAGAACACACATGCAATGACACTGGTGGATCCATATGTGGTATGTGAAAAGAACACACATGCAATGACTCGAGTTGTTGTTAGTAAAAAGAACACACATGCAATAACACTGGTGGATCCATGTGTGGTCTCTGAAGAGAACACACGTTTCAATGACACTGGTGGATCCATATGTGGTATGTGAAAAGAACACACATGCAATGACTCCAGTTGTTGTTAGTAAAAATAACACACATGCAATGACACTAGTGGATCCATGTGTGGTCTCTGAAGAGAACACACATTTCAATGATACTGGTGGATCCATATGTTGTATGTGAAAAGAACACACATGCAATGACTCCAGTTGTTGTTAGTAAAAAACACACATGCAATGACACTGGTGGATCCATGCGTGGTCTCTGAAGAGAACACACATTTCAATGACACTGGTGGATCCATATGTGGTATGTGAAAAGAACACACATGCAATGACTCTCGTTGTTGTTAGTAAAAAGAACACACATGCAATGATACTGGTGGATACATGTATGGTCTCTAAAGAGAACAAACATGCAATGACTCTGGTTGTTGTTAGTAAAAAGAACACACATGCAATGCCACTGGTGGATACATGTGTGGTCTCTAAATAGAACACACATGCAATGACAGTGGTGGATCCATATGTGGTATGTGAAAAGAACACACATGCAATGACACTACTGGATCCATATGTGGTATGTGAGAATAATAGTCATGAAATGACTCCAGTTGTTGTTAGTAAAAAAAGCACACATGCAATGACACTGGTGGATCCATGTGTGGTCTCTGAAGAGAACACACATGGAATGACTCTAGCTGTGGTTAATGAGAAGAACACACATTTCAATGACACTAGTGGATCCATATGTGGTATGTGAAAAGGATAGTCATGAAATGACTCTAGTTGTTGTTAGTAAAAAGAACACACATGCAATGACACTGGTGGATCCATGTGTGGTCTCTGAAGAGAACACACATGCAATGACACTGGTGGATCCATATGTGGTATGTGAAAAGAACAAAAATGCAATGACTCTAGTTGTTGTTAGTAAAAAGAACACACATGCAATGACACTGGTGGATCTATATGTGGTATGTGAAAAGAACACACATGCAATGACTCCAGTTGTTGTTAGTAAAAAGAACACATGCAATGACACTGATGGATCCATGTGTGGTCTCTGAAGAGAACACACATTTCAATGACACTGGTGGATCCATATGTGGTATGTGAAAAGAACACACATGCAATGACTCCAGTTGTTGTTAGTAAAAAGAACACACATGGAATGACACTGGTGGATCCATGTGTGGTCTCTGAAGAGAACAAACATGCAATGACTCTGGTTGTTGTTAGTAAAAAGAACACACATGCAATGACACTGGTGGATCCATGTGTGGTCTCTGAATAGAACACGCATGCAATGACAGTGGTGGATCCATATGTGGTATGTGAAAAGAACACACATGCAATAACTGTGGTAGTTATTAGTAAAAAGAGCACACATGCAATGACACTGGTGGATCCATGTGTGGTCTCTGAAGAGAACAGACATTTCAATGACACTGGTGGATCCATATGTGGTATGTGAAAATAATAGTCATGAAATGACTCTAGTTGTTGTTAGTAAAAAGAGCACACATGCAATGACACTGGTGAATATATGGGTGGTCTCTGAAGAGAACACACATGCAATGACTCTAGCTGTGGTTAATGAGAAGAACACACATTTCAATGACACTAGTGGATCCATATGTGGTATGTGAAAAGAATAGTCATGAAATGACTCCAGTTGTTGTTAGTAAAAACAACACACATGATATGACACTGGTGGATCCATGTGTGGTCCCTGAAGAGAACACACATGCAATGACACTGGTGGATCCTTATGTGGTATGTGAAAAGAATACACATGCAATGACTCCAGTTGTTGTTAGTAAAAAGAACACACATGCAATGACACTGGTGGATCCATATGTGGTATGTGAAAAGAATAGTAATGAAATGACTCTAGTTGTTGTTAGTAAGAAAAACACACATGCAATGACACTGGTGGATCCATGTGTGGTCTCTGAAGAGAACACACATGCAATGACACTGGTGGATCCATATCTGGTATGTGAAAAGAACACACATGCAATGACTCCAGTTGTTGTTAGTAAAAAGAACACACATGCAATCACACTGGTGGATCCATGTGTGGTCTCTGAAGAGAACACACATGCAATGACACTGGTGGATCCATATGTGTTATGCGAAAAGAACACACATGCAATGACTGCAGTTGTTGTTAGTAAAAAGAACACACATGCAATGACACTGGTGTATCCATGTGTGGTCTCTGAAGAGAACACACAATTCAATGACACTAGTGGATCCATATGTGGTATGTGAAAAGAACACACATGCAATGACTCTAGTTGTTGTTAGTAAAAAGAACACACATGCAATGATACTGGTGAATCCATGTGTGGTCTCTGAAGAGAACACACATTCAATGACACTGGTGGATCCATATGTGGTATGTGAAAACAACACACATGCAATGACTCCAGTTGTTGTTAGTAAAAAGAACACACATGCAATAACACTGGTGGATCCATGTGTGGTCTCTGAAGAGAACACACATTTCAATGACACTGGTGGATCCATATGTGGTATGTAAAAAGAACACACATGCAATGACTCCAGTTGTTGTTAGTAAAAAGAACACACATGCAATGACACTAGTGGATCCATGTGTGGTCTCTGAAGAGAACACACATTTCAATGACACTGGTGGATACATATGTGGTATGTGAAAAGAACACACATGCAATGACTCCAGTTGTTGTTAGTAAAAAACACACATGCAATGACACTGGTGGATCCATGTGTGGTCTCTGAAGAGAACACACATTTCAATGACACTGGTGGATCCATATGTGGTATGTGAAAAGAACACACATGCAATGAATCTAGTTGTTGTTAGTAAAAAGAACACACATGCAATGACTCTGGTTGTTGTTAGTAAAAATAACACACATGGAATGACACTGGTGGATCCATGTGTGGTGTCTGAATAGAACACACATGCAATGACAGTGGTGGATCCATATATTGTATGTGAAAAGAACACACATGCAATGACTCTGGTTGTTGTTAGTAAAAAGAGCACACATGCAATGACACTGGTGGATCCATGTGTGGTCTCTAAAGAGAACAAACATTTCAATGACACTGGTGTATCCACATGTGGTATGTGAAAATAATAGTCATTAAATGACTCAAGTTGTTGTTAGTAAAAAAAGCACACATGCAATGACACTGGTGGATCCATGTGTTGTCTCTGAAGAGAACACACATGGAATGACTCTAGCTGTGGTTAATGAGACGAACACACATTTCAATGACACTAGTGGATCCATATGTGGTATGTGAAAAGAATAGTCATGAAATGACTCTAGTTGTTGTTAGTAAAAAGAACACACATGCAATGACACTGGTGGATCCATGTGTGGTCTCTGAAGAGAACACACATGCAATGACACTGATGGATCCATATGTGGTATGTGAAAACAACACACATGCAATGAATCCAGCTGTTGTTAGTAATAAGAACAGACATGCAATGACACTGGTGGATCCATATGTGGTATGTGAAAAGAATAGTCATGAAATGACTCCAGTTGTTGTTAGTAAAAATAACACACATGCAATGACACTTGTGGATCCATGTGTGGTCTCTGAAGAGAACACACATGCAATCACACTGGTGGATCCATATGTGGTATGGGAAAAGAATAGTCATGAAATGACTCAAGTTGTTGTTAGTAGAAATAACACACATGCAATGACACTAGTGGATCCATGTGTGGACTCTGAAGAGAACACATATAAAAGGACACTTGTGGATCCATATGTGGTATGTGAAAAGAACATACATGCAATGACTCCAGTTGTTGTTAGTAAAAAGAACACATGCAATGACACTGGTGGATCCATATGTGGTATGTGAAAATAATAGTCATGAAATGACTCCAGTTGTTGTTAGTAAAAAGAGCACACATGCAATGATACTGGTGGATCCATGTGTGGTCTCTGAAGAGAACACACATGCAATGACTCTAGTTGTGGTTAATGAGAAGAACACACATTTCAATGACACTAGTGGATCCATATGTGGTATGTGAAAAGAATAGTCATGAAATGACTCTAGTTGTTGTTAGTAAAAAGAACACACATGCAATCACACTGGTGGATCCATGTGTGGTCTCTGAAGAGAACACACATGCAATGACACTGGTGGATCCATATGTGGTATGTGAAAAGAACACACATGCAATGACTCTAGTTGTTGTTAGTAAAAAGAACACACATGCAATGACACTGGTGGATCCATATGTGGAAGGTGAAAAGAATAGTCATGAAATGACTCCAGTTGTTGTTAGTAAAAAGAATACACATGCAATGACACTGGTGGATCCATGTGTGGTCTTTGAAGAGAACACACATGCAATGACACTGGTGGATCCATATGTGGTATGTGAAAAGAACACACATGCAATGACTCCAGTTGTTGTTAGTAAAAAGAACACACATGCAATGACACTGGTGGATCCATATGTGGTATGTGAAAATAATAGTCATGAAATGACTCCAGTTGTTGTTAGTAAAAAGAACACCTGCAATGACACTGGTGGATCCATGTGTGGTCTCTGAAGAGAACCCACATTTCAATGACACTGGTGGATCCATATGTGGTATGTGAAAAGAACACGCATGCAATGACTCTAGTTGTTGTTAGTAAAAATAACACACATGCAATCACACTGGTGGATCCATGTGTGGTCTCTGAAGAGAACTCACATGCAATGACACTGGTGGATCCATATGTGGTATGTGAAAAGAACACACATGCAATGACTCCAGTTGTTGTTAGTAAAAAGAACACACATGCAATGACACTGGTGGATCCATGTGTGGTCTCTGAAGAGAACACACAATTCAATGACACTAGTGGATCCATATGTGGTATGTGAAAAGAACACACATGCAATGACTCTAGTTGTTGTTAGTAAAAAGAACACACATGCAATGATACTGGTGGATCCATGTGTGGTCTCTGAAGAGAACACACATTCAATGACACTGGTGGATCCATATGTGGTATGTGAAAACAACACACATGCAATGACTCCAGTTGTTGTTAGTAAAAAGAACACACATGCAATAACACTGGTGGATCCATGTGTGGTCTCTGAAGTGAACACACATTTCGATGACATTGGTGGATCCATATGTGGTATGTGAAAAGAACACACATGCAATGACTCCAGTTGTTGTTAGTAAAAAGAACACACATGCAATGACACTAGTGGATCCATGTGTGGTCTCTGAAGAGAACACACATTTCAATGACACTGGTGGATCCATATGTAGTATGTGAAAAGAACACACATGCAATGACTCCAGTTGTTGTTAGTAAAAAACACACATCAATGACACTGGTGGATCCATGTGTGGTCTCTGAAGAGAACACACATTTCAATGACACTGGTGGATCCATATGTGGTATGTGAAAAGAACACACATGCAATGACTCTAGTTGTTGTTAGTAAAAAGAACACACATGCAATGACTCTGGTTGTTGTTAGTAAAAATAACACACATGGAATGACACTGGTGGATCCATGTGTGGTGTCTGAAGAGAACACACATTTCAATGACACTGGTGGATCCATATGTGGTATGTGAAAAGAACACACATGCAATAACTCCAGTTGTTGTTAGTAAAAAACACACGTGCAATGACACTAGTGGATCCATGTGTGGTCTCTGAAGAGAACACACATTTCAATAACACTGGTGGATCCATATGTGGTATGTTAAAAGAACACACATGCAATGACTCTAGTTGTTGTTAGTAAAAAGAACACACATGCAATGACACTGGTGGCTCCATGTGTGGTCTCTGAAGAGAACACACATTTCAATGACACTGGTGGATCCATATGTGGTATGTGAAAAGAACACACATGCAATGACTACAGTTGTTGTTAGTAAAAATAACACACATGCAATGGCACTGGTGGATGCACGTGTGGTCTCTGAAGAGAACACACAATTCAATGACACTGGTGGATCCATATGTGGTATGTGAAAAGAACACACATGCAACGACTCTAGTTGTTGTTAGTAAAAAGAACACACATGCAATGACACTGGTGGATCCATGTGTGGTCTCTGAATAGTACACACATGCAATGACAGTGGTGGATCCATATGTGGTATGTGAAAAGAACACACATGCAATGACTCTGGTTGTTGTTAGTAAAAATAGCACACATGCAATGACACTGGTGGATCCATGTGTGGTCTCTGAAGAGAACAGACATTTCAATGACACTGGTGGATCTATATGTGGTATGGGAAAATAATAGTCATGAAATGACTCTAGTTGTTGTTAGTAAAAAGAGCACACATGTAATGACACTGGTGGATCCATGTGTGGTCTCTAAAGAGAACACACATGCAATGACTCTAGCTGTGGTTAATGAGAAGAACACACATTTCAATGACACTAGTGCATGCATATGTGGTATGTGAAAAGAATAGTCATGGAATGACTCCACTTGTTGTTAGTAAAAAGAACACACATGCAATGACACTGGTGGATCCATGTGTGGTCTTTGAAGAGAACACACATGCAATGTCACTGGTGGATCCATATGTGGTATGTGAAAAGAACACACATGCAATGACTCCAGGTGTTGTTAGTAAAAAGAACACATGCAATGACACTGGTGGATCCATGTGTGGTCTCTAAAGAGAACACACATTTCAATGACACTGGTGGATCCATATGTGGTATGTGAAAAGAACACGCATGCAATGACTCTAGTTGTTGTTAGTAAAAAGAACACACATGCAATGACACTTGTGGATCCATGTGTGGTCTCTGAAGAGAACACACATGCAATGACACTGGTGGATCCATATGTGGTATGTGAAAAGAACACACATGCAATGACTCCAGTTGTTGTTAGTAAAAATAACACACATGCAATGACACTGGTGGATCCATGTGTGGTCTCTGAAGAGAACACACATGCAATGACACTGGTGGATCCATATGTGGTATGTGAAAAGAACACACATGCAATTACTCCAGTTGTTGTTAGTAAAAAGAACACATGCAATGACACTAGTGGATCCATGTGTGGTCTCTGAAGATAACACACATTTCAATGACACTGGTGGATCCATATGTGGTATATGAAAAGAAGACACATGCAATGACACTGGTGGATCCATGTGTGGTATCTGAAGAGAACACACATGCAATGACTCTAGCTGTGGTTAATGAGAAGTACACACATTTCAATAACATTGGTGGATCCATATGTGGTATGTGAAAAGAATAGTCATGAAATGACTCTAGTTGTTATTAGTAAAAAAACACATTCAATGAAACTGGTAGTTCCATGTGTGGTCTCTGAAGAGAACACACATGCAATGCCATTGGTGGATCCATATGTGGTATGTGAAAAGAACACACATGCAATGACTCTAGTTGTTGTTAGTAAAAAGAACACACATGCAATGACACTAGTGGATCCATGTGTGGTCTCTGAACAGAACACACATGCAATGACACTGGTGGATCCATATGTGGTATGTGAAAAGAACACACATGCAATGACTCCAGTTGTTGTCAGTAAAAAGAACACACATGCAATGACACTGGTGGATCCATATGTGGTATGTGAAAATAATAGTCATGAAATGACTCCAGTTGTTTGTCAAAAGAACACACATGTAATGACACTGGTGGATCCATGTGTGGTCTCTGAAGAGAACACACATGCAATGACACTGGTGGATCCATATGTGGTATGTGAAAAGAACACACATGCATTGACTCTAGTTGTTATTAGTAAAAAGAACACACATGCAATGACACTGGTGGATCCATGTGTGGTGTCTGAAGAGAACACACATGCAATGACACTGGTGGATCCATGTGTGGTCTCTGAAGAGAACACACATTTCAATGACACTGGTGGATCCATATGTGGTATGTGAAAAGAACACACATGCAATAACTCCAGTTGTTGTTAGTAAAAAACACACATGCAATGACACTAGTGGATCCATGTGTGGTCTCTAAAGAGAACACACATTTCAATAACACTGGTGGATCCATATGTGGTATGTGAAAAGAACACACATGGAATGACTCTAGTTGTTGTTAGTAAAAAGAACACACATGCAATGACACTGGTGGCTCCATGTGTGGTCTCTGAAGAGAACACACATTTCAATGACACTGGTGGATCCATATGTGCTATGTGAAAAGAACACACATGCAATGACTCCAGTTGTTGTTAGTAAAAAGAACACACATGCAATGGCACTGGTGGATGCACGTGTGGTCTCTGAAGAGAACACACAATTCAATGACACTGGTGGATCCATATGTGGTATGTGAAAAGAACACACATGCAACTACTCTAGTTGTTGTTAGTAAAAAGAACACACATGCAATGACACTAGTGGATCCATGTGTGGTCTCTCAATAGAACACACATGCAATGACACTGGTGGATCCATGTGTGGTCTCTAAAGAGAACACACATGCAATGACTCTAGCTGTGGTTAATGAGAAGAACACACATTTCAATGACACTAGTGCATGCATATGTGGTATGTGAAAAGAATAGTCATGAAATGACTCCACTTGTTGTTAGTAAAAAGAACACACATGCAATGACACTGGTGAATCCATGTGTGGTCTTTGAAGAGAACACACATGCAATGTCACTGGTGGATCCATATGTGGTATGTGAAAAGAACACACATGCAATGACTCCAGGTGTTGTTAGTAAAAAGAACACACATGAAATGACATTGGTGGATCCATGTGTGGTCTCTGAAGAGAACACACATGCAATGACACTGGTGGATCCATATGTGGTATGTGAAAAGAACACACATGCAATGACTCCAGTTGTTGTTAGTAAAAAGAACACACATGCAATGACACTGGTGGATCCATATGTGGTATGTGAAAAGAATAGTCATGAAATGACTCCAGTTATTGTTAGTAAAAAGAATAGACATGCAATGACACTGGTGGATCCATGTGTGGTCTCTGAAGAGAACACACATGCAATGACACCGGTGGATCCATATGTGGTATGTGAAAAGAACACACATGCAATGACTCTAGTTGTTGTTAGTAAAAAGAGCACACATGTAATGACACTAATGGATCCATGTGTGGTCTCTAAAGAGAACACACATGCAATGACTCTAGCTGTGGTTAATGAGAAGAACACACATTTCAATGACACTAGTGCATGCATATGTGGTATGTGAAAAGAATAGTCATGGAATGACTCCACTTGTTGTTAGTAAAAAGAACACACATGCAATGACACTGGTGGATCCATGTGTGGTCTTTGAAGAGAACACACATGCAATGTCACTGGTGGATCCATATGTGGTATGTGAAAAGAACACACATGCAATGACTCCAGGTGTTGTTAGTAAAAAGAACACATGCAATGACACTGGTGGATCCATGTGTGGTCTCTAAAGAGAACACACATTTCAATGACACTGGTGGATCCATATGTGGTATGTGAAAAGAACACGCATGCAATGACTCTAGTTGTTGTTAGTAAAAAGAACACACATGCAATGACACTTGTGGATCCATGTGTGGTCTCTGAAGAGAACACACATGCAATGACACTGGTGGATCCATATGTGGTATGTGAAAAGAACACACATGCAATGACTCCAGTTGTTGTTAGTAAAAATAACACACATGCAATGACACTGGTGGATCCATGTGTGGTCTCTGAAGAGAACACACATGCAATGACACTGGTGGATCCATATGTGGTATGTGAAAAGAACACACATGCAATTACTCCAGTTGTTGTTAGTAAAAACAACACATGCAATGACACTAGTGGATCCATGTGTGGTCTCTGAAGAGAACACACATTTCAATGACACTGGTGGATCCATATGTGGTATATGAAAAGAAGACACATGCAATGAGTCCAGTTGTTGTTAGTAAAAAGAACACACATGCAATGACACTGGTGGATCCATGTGTGGTATCTGAAGAGAACACACATGCAATGACTCTAGCTGTGGTTAATGAGAAGTACACACATTTCAATAACATTGGTGGATCCATATGTGGTATGTGAAAAGAATAGTCATGAAATGACTCTAGTTGTTATTAGTAAAAAGAACACACATTCAATGAAACTGGTAGTTCCATGTGTGGTCTCTGAAGAGAACACACATGCAATGCCATTGGTGGATCCATATGTGGTATGTGAAAAGAACACACATGCAATGACTCTAGTTGTTGTTAGTAAAAAGAACACACATGCAATGACACTAGTGGATCCATGTGTGGTCTCTGAACAGAACACACATGCAATGACACTGGTGGATCCATATGTGGTATGTGAAAAGAACACACATGCAATGACTCCAGTTGTTGTCAGTAAAAAGAACACACATGCAATGACACTGGTGGATCCATATGTGGTATGTGAAAATAATAGTCATGAAATGACTCCAGTTGTTTGTCAAAAGAACACACATGTAATGACACTGGTGGATCCATGTGTGGTCTCTGAAGAGAACACACATGCAATGACACTGGTGGATCCATATGTGGTATGTGAAAAGAACACACATGCATTGACTCTAGTTGTTATTAGTAAAAAGAACACACATGCAATGACACTGGTGGATCCATGTGTGGTGTCTGAAGAGAACACACATGCAATGACACTGGTGGATCCATGTGTGGTCTCTGAAGAGAACACACATTTCAATGACACTGGTGGATCCATATGTGGTATGTGAAAAGAACACACATGCAATAACTCCAGTTGTTGTTAGTAAAAAACACACATGCAATGACACTAGTGGATCCATGTGTGGTCTCTAAAGAGAACACACATTTCAATAACACTGGTGGATCCATATGTGGTATGTGAAAAGAACACACATGCAATGACTCTAGTTGTTGTTAGTAAAAAGAACACACATGCAATGACACTGGTGGCTCCATGTGTGGTCTCTGAAGAGAACACACATTTCAATGACACTGGTGGATCCATATGTGGTATGTGAAAAGAACACACATGCAATGACTCCAGTTGTTGTTAGTAAAAAGAACACACATGCAATGGCACTGGTGGATGCACGTGTGGTCTCTGAAGAGAACACACAATTCAATGACACTGGTGGATCCATATGTGGTATGTGAAAAGAACACACATGCAACGACTCCAGTTGTTGTTAGTAAAAAGAACACACATGCAATGACACTAGTGGATCCATGTGTGGTCTCTCAATAGAACACACATGCAATGACAGTGGTGGATCCATATGTGGTATGTGAAAAGAACGCACATGCAATGACTCTGGTTGTTGTTAGTAAAAAGATCACACATGCAATGACACTGGTGGATCCATGTGTGGTCTCTGAAGAGAACAGACATTTCAATGCACTGGTGGATCCATATGTGGTATGGGAAAATAATAGTCATGAAATGACTCTAGTTGTTGTTAGTAAAAAGAGCACACATGTAATGACACTGGTGGATCCATGTGTGGTCTCTAAAGAGAACACACATGCAATGACTCTAGCTGTGGTTAATGAGAAGAACACACATTTCAATGACACTAGTGCATGCATATGTGGTATGTGAAAAGAATAGTCATGAAATGACTCCACTTGTTGTTAGTAAAAAGAACACACATGCAATGACACTGGTGAATCCATGTGTGGTCTTTGAAGAGAACACACATGCAATGTCACTGGTGGATCCATATGTGGTATGTGAAAAGAACACACATGCAATGACTCCAGGTGTTGTTAGTAAAAAGAACACACATGAAATGACATTGGTGGATCCATGTGTGGTCTCTGAAGAGAACACACATGCAATGACACTGGTGGATCCATATGTGGTATGTGAAAAGAACACACATGCAATGACTCCAGTTGTTGTTAGTAAAAAGAACACACATTTAATGACACTGGTGGATCCATATGTGGTATGTGAAAAGAATAGTCATGAAATGACTCCAGTTATTGTTAGTAAAAAGAATAGACATGCAATGACACTGGTGGATCCATGTGTGGTCTCTGAAGAGAACACACATGCAATGACACCGGTGGATCCATATGTGGTATGTGAAAAGAACACACATGCAATGACACTGGTGGATCCATGTGTGGTGTCTGAAGAGAACACACATGCAATGACACTGGTGGATCCATGTGTGGTCTCTGAAGAGAACACACATTTCAATGACACTGGTGGATCCATATGTGGTATGTGAAAAGAACACACATGCAATAACTCCAGTTGTTGTTAGTAAAAAACACACATGCAATGACACTAGTGGATCCATGTGTGGTCTCTAAAGAGAACACACATTTCAATAACACTGGTGGATCCATATGTGGTATGTGAAAAGAACACACATGGAATGACTCTAGTTGTTAGTAAAAAGAACACACATGCAATGACACTGGTGGCTCCATGTGTGGTCTCTGAAGAGAACACACATTTCAATGACACTGGTGGATCCATATGTGCTATGTGAAAAGAACACACATGCAATGACTCCAGTTGTTGTTAGTAAAAAGAACACACATGCAATGGCACTGGTGGATGCACGTGTGGTCTCTGAAGAGAACACACAATTCAATGACACTGGTGGATCCATATATGGTATGTGAAAAGAACACACATGCAACTACTCTAGTTGTTGTTAGTAAAAAGAACACACATGCAATGACACTAGTGGATCCATGTGTGGTCTCTCAATAGAACACACATGCAATGACACTGGTGGATCCATGTGTGGTCTCTAAAGAGAACACACATGCAATGACTCTAGCTGTGGTTAATGAGAAGAACACACATTTCAATGAAACTAGTGCATGCATATGTGGTATGTGAAAAGAATAGTCATGAAATGACTCCACTTGTTGTTAGTAAAAAGAACACACATGCAATGACACTGGTGAATCCATGTGTGGTCTTTGAAGAGAACACACATGCAATGTCACTGGTGGATCCATATGTGGTATGTGAAAAGAACACACATGCAATGACTCCAGGTGTTGTTAGTAAAAAGAACACACATGAAATGACATTGGTGGATCCATGTGTGGTCTCTGAAGAGAACACACATGCAATGACACTGGTGGATCCATATGTGGTATGTGAAAAGAACACACATGCAATGACTCCAGTTGTTGTTAGTAAAAAGAACACACATGCAATGACACTGGTGGATCCATATGTGGTATGTGAAAAGAATAGTCATGAAATGACACCAGTTATTGTTAGTAAAAAGAATAGACATGCAATGACACTGGTGGATCCATGTGTGGTCTCTGAAGAGAACACACATGCAATGACACCGGTGGATCCATATGTGGTATGTGAAAAGAACACACATGCAATGACTCTAGTTGTTGTTAGTAAAAAGAGCACACATGTAATGACACTAATGGATCCATGTGTGGTCTCTAAAGAGAACACACATGCAATGACTCTAGCTGTGGTTAATGAGAAGAACACACATTTCAATGACACTAGTGCATGCATATGTGGTATGTGAAAAGAATAGTCATGGAATGACTCCACTTGTTGTTAGTAAAAAGAACACACATGCAATGACACTGGTGGATCCATGTGTGGTCTTTGAAGAGAACACACATGCAATGTCACTGGTGGATCCATATGTGGTATGTGAAAAGAACACACATGCAATGACTCCAGGTGTTGTTAGTAAAAAGAACACATGCAATGACATTGGTGGATCCATGTGTGGTCTCTAAAGAGAACACACATTTCAATGACACTGGTGGATCCATATGTGGTATGTGAAAAGAACACGCATGCAATGACTCTAGTTGTTGTTAGTAAAAAGAACACACATGCAATGACACTTGTGGATCCATGTGTGGTCTCTGAAGAGAACACACATGCAATGACACTGGTGGATCCATATGTGGTATGTGAAAAGAACACACATGCAATGACTCCAGTTGTTGTTAGTAAAAATAACACACATGCAATGACACTGGTGGATCCATGTGTGGTCTCTGAAGAGAACACACATGCAATGACACTGGTGGATCCATATGTGGTATGTGAAAAGAACACACATGCAATTACTCCAGTTGTTGTTAGTAAAAACAACACATACAATGACACTAGTGGATCCATGTGTGGTCTCTGAAGAGAACACACATTTCAATGACACTGGTGGATCCATATGTGGTATATGAAAAGAAGACACATGCAATGAGTCCAGTTGTTGTTAGTAAAAAGAACACACATGCAATGACACTGGTGGATCCATGTGTGGTATCTGAAGAGAACACACATGCAATGACTCTAGCTGTGGTTAATGAGAAGTACACACATTTCAATAACATTGGTGGATCCATATGTGGTATGTGAAAAGAATAGTCATGAAATGACTCTAGTTGTTATTAGTAAAAAGAACACACATTCAATGAAACTGGTAGTTCCATGTGTGGTCTCTGAAGAGAACACACATGCAATGCCATTGGTGGATCCATATGTGGTATGTGAAAAGAACACACATGCAATGACTCTAGTTGTTGTTAGTAAAAAGAACACACATGCAATGACACTAGTGGATCCATGTGTGGTCTCTGAACAGAACACACATGCAATGACACTGGTGGATCCATATGTGGTATGTGAAAAGAACACACATGCAATGACTCCAGTTGTTGTCAGTAAAAAGAACACACATGCAATGACACTGGTGGATCCATATGTGGTATGTGAAAATAATAGTCATGAAATGACTCCAGTTGTTTGTCAAAAGAACACACATGTAATGACACTGGTGGATCCATGTGTGGTCTCTGAAGAGAACACACATGCAATGACACTGGTGGATCCATATGTGGTATGTGAAAAGAACACACATGCATTGACTCTAGTTGTTATTAGTAAAAAGAACACACATGCAATGACACTGGTGGATCCATGTGTGGTGTCTGAAGAGAACACACATGCAATGACACTGGTGGATCCATGTGTGGTCTCTGAAGAGAACACACATTTCAATGACACTGGTGGATCCATATGTGGTATGTGAAAAGAACACACATGCAATAACTCCAGTTGTTGTTAGTAAAAAACACACATGCAATGACACTAGTGGATCCATGTGTGGTCTCTAAAGAGAACACACATTTCAATAACACTGGTGGATCCATATGTGGTATGTGAAAAGAACACACATGCAATGACTCTAGTTGTTGTTAGTAAAAAGAACACACATGCAATGACACTGGTGGCTCCATGTGTGGTCTCTGAAGAGAACACACATTTCAATGACACTGGTGGATCCATATGTGGTATGTGAAAAGAACACACATGCAATGACTCCAGTTGTTGTTAGTAAAAAGAACACACATGCAATGGCACTGGTGGATGCACGTGTGGTCTCTGAAGAGAACACACAATTCAATGACACTGGTGGATCCATATGTGGTATGTGAAAAGAACACACATGCAACGACTCTAGTTGTTGTTAGTAAAAAGAACACACATGCAATGACACTAGTGGATCCATGTGTGGTCTCTCAATAGAACACACATGCAATGACCGTGGTGGATCCATATGTGGTATGTGAAAAGAACGCACATGCAATGACTCTGGTTGTTGTTAGTAAAAAGATCACACATGCAATGACACTGGTGGATCCATGTGTGGTCTCTGAAGAGAACAGACATTTCAATGCACTGGTGGATCCATATGTGGTATGGGAAAATAATAGTCATGAAATGACTCTAGTTGTTGTTAGTAAAAAGAGCACACATGTAATGACACTGGTGGATCCATGTGTGGTCTCTAAAGAGAACACACATGCAATGACTCTAGCTGTGGTTAATGAGAAGAACACACATTTCAATGACACTAGTGCATGCATATGTGGTATGTGAAAAGAATAGTCATGAAATGACTCCACTTGTTGTTAGTAAAAAGAACACACATGCAATGACACTGGTGAATCCATGTGTGGTCTTTGAAGAGAACACACATGCAATGTCACTGGTGGATCCATATGTGGTATGTGAAAAGAACACACATGCAATGACTCCAGGTGTTGTTAGTAAAAAGAACACACATGAAATGACATTGGTGGATCCATGTGTGGTCTCTGAAGAGAACACACATGCAATGACACTGGTGGATCCATATGTGGTATGTGAAAAGAACACACATGCAATGACTCCAGTTGTTGTTAGTAAAAAGAACACACATTTATTGACACTGGTGGATCCATATGTGGTATGTGAAAAGAATAGTCATGAAATGACTCCAGTTATTGTTAGTAAAAAGAATAGACATGCAATGACACTGGTGGATCCATGTGTGGTCTCTGAAGAGAACACACATGCAATGACACCGGTGGATCCATATGTGGTATGTGAAAAGAACACACATGCAATGACTCTAGTTGTTGTTAGTAAAAAGAGCACACATGTAATGACACTAATGGATCCATGTGTGGTCTCTAAAGAGAACACACATGCAATGACTCTAGCTGTGGTTAATGAGAAGAACACACATTTCAATGACACTAGTGCATGCATATGTGGTATGTGAAAAGAATAGTCATGGAATGACTCCACTTGTTGTTAGTAAAAAGAACACACATGCAATGACACTGGTGGATCCATGTGTGGTCTTTGAAGAGAACACACATGCAATATCACTGGTGGATCCATATGTGGTATGTGAAAAGAACACACATGCAATGACTCCAGGTGTTGTTAGTAAAAAGAACACATGCAATGACACTGGTGGATCCATGTGTGGTCTCTAAAGAGAACACACATTTCAATGACACTGGTGGATCCATATGTGGTATGTGAAAAGAACACGCATGCAATGACTCTAGTTATTGTTAGTAAAAAGAACACACATGCAATGACACTTGTGGATCCATGTGTGGTCTCTGAAGAGAACACACATGCAATGACACTGGTGGATCCATATGTGGTATGTGAAAAGAACACACATGCAATGACTCCAGTTGTTGTTAGTAAAAATAACACACATGCAATGACACTGGTGGATCCATGTGTGGTCTCTGAAGAGAACACACATGCAATGACACTGGTGGATCCATATGTGGTATGTGAAAAGAACACACATGCAATGACTCCAGTTGTTGTTAGTAAAAAGAACACATGCAATGACACTAGTGTATCCATGTGTGGTCTCTGAAGAGAACACACATTTCAATGACACTGCTGGATCCATATGTGGTATGTGAAAAGAAGACACATGCAATGAGTCCAGTTGTTGTTAGTAAAAAGAACACACATGCAATGACACTGGTAGATCCATGTGTGGTATCTGAAGAGAACACACATGCAATGACTCTAGCTGTGGTTAATGAGAAGTACACACATTTCAATAATATTGGTGGATCCATATGTGGTATGTGAAAAGAATAGTCATGAAATGACTCTAGTTGTTATTAGTAAAAAGAACACACATGCAATGACACTGGTAGTTCCATGTGTGGTCTCTGAAGAGAACACACATGCAATGCCACTGGTGGATCCATATGTGGTATGTGAAAAGAACACACATGCAATGACTCTAGTTGTTGTTAGTAAAAAGAACACACATGCAATGACACTAGTGGATCCATGTGTGGTCTCTGAATAGAACACACATGCAATGACACTGGTGGATCCATATGTGGTATGTGAAAAGAACACACATGCAATGACTCGAGTTGTTGTCAGTAAAAAGAACACACATGCAATGACACTGGTGGATCCATATGTGGTATGTGAAAATAATAGTCATGAAATGACTCCAGTTGTTTGTAAAAAGAACACACATGTAATGACACTGGTGGATCCATGTGTGGTCTCTGAAGAGAACACACATGCAATGACACTGGTGGATCCATATGTGGTATGTGAAAAGAACACACATGCAATGACTCCAGGTGTTGTTAGTAAAAAGAACACACATGAAATGACATTGGTGGATCCATGTGTGGTCTCTGAAGAGAACACACATGCAATGACACTGGTGGATCCATATGTGGTATGTGAAAAGAACACACATGCAATGACTCCAGTTGTTGTTAGTAAAAAGAACACACATTTATTGACACTGGTGGATCCATATGTGGTATGTGAAAAGAATAGTCATGAAATGACTCCAGTTATTGTTAGTAAAAAGAATAGACATGCAATGACACTGGTGGATCCATGTGTGGTCTCTGAAGAGAACACACATGCAATGACACCGGTGGATCCATATGTGGTATGTGAAAAGAACACACATGCAATGACTCTAGTTGTTGTTAGTAAAAAGAGCACACATGTAATGACACTAATGGATCCATGTGTGGTCTCTAAAGAGAACACACATGCAATGACTCTAGCTGTGGTTAATGAGAAGAACACACATTTCAATGACACTAGTGCATGCATATGTGGTATGTGAAAAGAATAGTCATGGAATGACTCCACTTGTTGTTAGTAAAAAGAACACACATGCAATGACACTGGTGGATCCATGTGTGGTCTTTGAAGAGAACACACATGCAATATCACTGGTGGATCCATATGTGGTATGTGAAAAGAACACACATGCAATGACTCCAGGTGTTGTTAGTAAAAAGAACACATGCAATGACACTGGTGGATCCATGTGTGGTCTCTAAAGAGAACACACATTTCAATGACACTGGTGGATCCATATGTGGTATGTGAAAAGAACACGCATGCAATGACTCTAGTTATTGTTAGTAAAAAGAACACACATGCAATGACACTTGTGGATCCATGTGTGGTCTCTGAAGAGAACACACATGCAATGACACTGGTGGATCCATATGTGGTATGTGAAAAGAACACACATGCAATGACTCCAGTTGTTGTTAGTAAAAATAACACACATGCAATGACACTGGTGGATCCATGTGTGGTCTCTGAAGAGAACACACATGCAATGACACTGGTGGATCCATATGTGGTATGTGAAAAGAACACACATGCAATGACTCCAGTTGTTGTTAGTAAAAAGAACACATGCAATGACACTAGTGTATCCATGTGTGGTCTCTGAAGAGAACACACATTTCAATGACACTGCTGGATCCATATGTGGTATGTGAAAAGAAGACACATGCAATGAGTCCAGTTGTTGTTAGTAAAAAGAACACACATGCAATGACACTGGTAGATCCATGTGTGGTATCTGAAGAGAACACACATGCAATGACTCTAGCTGTGGTTAATGAGAAGTACACACATTTCAATAATATTGGTGGATCCATATGTGGTATGTGAAAAGAATAGTCATGAAATGACTCTAGTTGTTATTAGTAAAAAGAACACACATGCAATGACACTGGTAGTTCCATGTGTGGTCTCTGAAGAGAACACACATGCAATGCCACTGGTGGATCCATATGTGGTATGTGAAAAGAACACACATGCAATGACTCTAGTTGTTGTTAGTAAAAAGAACACACATGCAATGACACTAGTGGATCCATGTGTGGTCTCTGAATAGAACACACATGCAATGACACTGGTGGATCCATATGTGGTATGTGAAAAGAACACACATGCAATGACTCGAGTTGTTGTCAGTAAAAAGAACACACATGCAATGACACTGGTGGATCCATATGTGGTATGTGAAAATAATAGTCATGAAATGACTCCAGTTGTTTGTAAAAAGAACACACATGTAATGACACTAGTGGATCCATGTGTGGTCTCTGAAGAGAACACACATGCAATGACACTGGTGGATCCATATGTGGTATGTGAAAAGAACACACATGCATTGACTCTAGTTGTTATTAGTAAAAAGAACACACATGCAATGACACTGGTGGATCCATGTGTGGTCTCTGAAGAGAACACACATGCAATGACACTGGTGGATCCATGTGTGGTCTCTGAAGAGAACACACATTTCAATGACACTGGTGGATCCATATGTGGTATGTGAAAAGAACACACATGCAATAACTCCAGTTGTTGTTAGTAAAAACACACATGCAATGACACTAGTGGATCCATGTGTGGTCTCTGAAGAGAACACACATTTCAATAACACTGGTGGATCCATATGTGGTATGTGAAAAGAACACACATGCAATGACTCTAGTTGTTGTTAGTAAAAAGAACACACATGCAATGACACTGGTGGCTCCATGTGTGGTCTCTGAAGAGAACACACATTTCAATGACACTGGTGGATCCATATGTGGTATGTGAAAAGAACACACATGCAATGACTCCAGTTGTTGTTAGTAAAAAGAACACACATGCAATGGCACTGGTGGATGCACGTGTGGTCTCTGAAGAGAACACACAATTCAATGACACTGGTGGATCCATATGTGGTATGTGAAAAGAACACACATGCAACGACTCTAGTTGTTGTTAGTAAAAAGAACACACATGCAATGACACTGGTGGATCCATGTGTGGTCTCTGAATAGAACACACATGCAATGACAGTGGTGGATCTATATGTGGTATGTGAAAAGAACACACATGCAATGACTCTGGTTGTTGTTAGTAAAAAGAGCACACATGCAATGACACTGGTGGATCCATGTGTGGTCTCTGAAGAGAACAGACATTTCAATGACACTGGTGGATCCATATGTGGTATGGGAAAATAATAGTCATGAAATGACTCTAGTTGTTGTTAGTAAAAAGAGCACACATGTAATGACACTGGTAGATCCATGTGTGGTCTCTAAAGAGAACACACATGCAATGACTCTAGCTGTGGTTAATGAGAAGAACACACATTTCAATGACACTAGTGCATGCATGTAGCATCCCAATTGTCTAACAATTGTAATGCTACTTGGTCTAGTAATATAATGGCTACTTCAGATATATAATTGTTGCATCATCATTATATCATGCTCATGACGTCATGCCTCCTTGCATTTGAGCATCATATAAAACCTTTTGATTTGGTTCTTCTCTCATATGCATTGTTAATTGTATTTGCCTCTTGATATTGTATTTGGTTGTTGATATATTGTTAAATGCCCAAGTTGAGTTGGGGGCATATCTTTTATTCAACTCCACCACCTTTTCTTTCACCACCTTATAATTCCACCATCCAACTAAATATGAGCTTTGCACTTTATTTGAGTTTACCTCTAGCTCATGTGGGTTGGGATGGATCCAATTCTTTTCCACATGCTCTCATCTTAGCATCATGTTGTTTTCACATTATTGATATATGAGAGCCACATGGCCACCTTTGCATGCCTTGTGAGTGGAACCCTTTTCCTAGCTTCCATATGGATTATTATGGATTTATGCTCATGTGGGAATATTTTTGGGACTAGTAATCATCTAGTGGAATATACACACTAGCAAGTCCCAATTGTAATCAAATGTGATCATCTCCATCTACTCCACTTGGAACTTTCTTTCAAATTCTTTTGCTTAGGCCTTACTCCACATTTTGGAATGCATAAGAAAAATGCCTTGTAAATAATCTTGTTTTCACAAAGATAAGCAAGGTAATAATTATTTATGCATGGCCCATGCAAGTACCACCTTTTTCTTGTCCTTTGGTTTGTATTTGAAGTTTGAGTGAATCTTTTCCCCATCCTCTCTCTAACCCTCATCTCTCCCTCCCTCCTTTTGGCTTGATCTAGTTTGACCTTGCTTAAACCATATCACCACATCCCTATCTTTTCTTGTCTTGATCTTGTTGGAGCTAGGCATGTTCTTGGCTTGATCTTGACAAAAGAAAACCCTAAATCGAGCCTCCCCCTCTCCTTTCTCTCTGCCACAAGGGACACCCGAGCCAGTCCCCTCCTCCACCGGCCTACCGACCCCACCTGGCAGCCCCCCTTCACCACCTCACCCTGCTCCTGCCCAGCCCGAGCCGCCTAGCACGTGAAGAAGGAGAAAAGTGGCCGACGCCACCTTTCCCCTCCACCACGCCATCTACCCCTCCCTCTCTCCGTTCCTATCTACTCCCACCTCTCTGGCTCGCCCTGCTACCTCTCCAGATCTAGCCGAGGCGCCCTGGCCTTCCTCCCTCCCTCTCCACCGACCCCAGCTCCCTCTCGCCGGCCACCGTCTGCTCCACCGGCGCTGCTTCGATCCAGACGACAAGCGCGACGTGGAGGTGATCGAGGAGGACAAGGAGGTCCTCTGCATCCGCTCCGTACACGCCGTCGAGGAGGAGTAGCCCCAGAACCGCTGCACCTGCCGAGCCCGAGCCGAAACCCTAACCTCGCCGTCCGTCTGCGTCGTCGCCGATCCCCTGCGTCCCGAGCCGATCAGACCGCACCAACACCCTCCCGGTGAGCTCCTTCTTCCCGCTGACACCTCCGTCCTCGCCGTAGCTCTCTGTTCTCGCCGGACCAAACGTCGAGCGCTCTCGGTGCGTCGCGTGCGCGTGCGTCCTCTGCATCGCCGCGTCGCGGAGAGCCTCATCTAGCCGCCCTTTTCCCTCCTAGCAACCTCCCCGAGCCAGCCGCACTGGTTCGCACCCCCGGCGCGCGCCCGCACGTCCCTGGTTTGATCCCCGCCCCGCGTCGGACACCGATCTGTCCGCAAGACGCGGAGAAGAGGAACAGTGGGTCCGTGTCGTCCTTTTTGCAGAAAACCCCTTCCCTAGTTTTTATTCCTAAACCCGCGGTACAACCGAGCCCACCGTCAGCCTCTCAGACCTTCTTGCAGAAAACACCCCGCAGATCTGAGCGCTTAACCCACACTCCCTGGGATCTGCCGCGTGTCACGCCCCGGCTGGCGCGCCCGCGAGTGGACCCGCGTGTGCTCTGGCCCCACCTGTCACTCTCTGAGGCTAGACTAGCCCGCGATGTAAAATCTTTTCTGCGCGCTGTGCTGCTGAGTCAGCGCTGGACCCACTGGTCATTGACTGTGGCTAGAACTGGGCTGAGTAACAAAAACATTTCTGTATTTCTGTTTAAATTCAAATCTTTTTCAAATTAAATTAAATTCAAATTTCAAATCTGTTTTAAAATAACTTTTAAAATATAAATCCAAATAATACAAATAATATATGTTTTGAAATCAGAAAAATGTGAGGAATTCAAATATGCCCTTCAAATTATATTCTGAACACTTAAAATTTCAAGTTGATTTAAATTACAATAAAATGCCCTTTTACCTTAATTAATTAATAACTTTTGTTTTATAACTCCAAATTTAACAAATAATATGTCTAAAATGATTAGCTCGACGAGACCTTTCTGTTTATGCATTCCATTATCTATTTTGAAGCATGCATCATATAAATATAATGTGTACAGCAACTATTATGAGGGTAAAATGAGGCTAAAACTCAATGAAATGGTTTATTCTTGTATTCCACACCTCACCCATGCCATGCTACTTTATTGCCATGCAAATTGTGCATCATTCATCATGGCATGATTGTTTTGCTTGTCGCACTTAATTCATATGCTTGCGCACTTTATTTATGTTGGCCCTTGTTTGTTTGGTTCTTCTTCGAATAGACGCTGAGCAGGGGATATATCAAGAGAACCAGGAGCACTACCCAGATCCATCCCTTGCTTCAACTGAGCTGCCAGGCAAGCACTACCACATGCTTGCATACATATAGTACCTATTGCCTCTATCTTATTCTTGCATCATTGAGTCGCGATTGCATTAAATTGAATCCCATGTATTGCATAGCCTTTACTTTTAAACCCCACCGAAGCTTGTTCCTCCATCCCATGAGCCATTACTACAGGAGTTGTTTGAGCCATGCGAGTCGTAGAACAGCATGTGTAGGGTATGTGAGTGTCTGATGGATAACGAGGTACCTATACAACTTAATCTGAGTAGTAATGGGATAACTAATGAAAGTGGCATCGGTGAGCCATATTCGCTATTTGGTTTTTCAGGCTCACTTGTGTCCCGTAGGACCCCGAGTACTTGATTCCTGTTCCTTGAATATTCGCGCTATCCACATCCGGGAGGCTTATGAACCCCCCTGAGCCAGAGCTTGATTCATTCTTATTTCTTGGGGCCACAAACTAGTTTGAGGTTTTATTTACTATTCTGTACTTATGCCATGCTTTACTACTTTATTTAAGATTGTGCGAGGTACTGCACACTGTACTGTTTAGGGAAGCGGAGTGTTTTCGCGGTATCGACAAGCCCAGTCACATTTTCGGGTTCCCAGTCGTTTACAGCCATTGACGCAAACCTTGAGTCCGTCTCGGAGTCGGCCAACTTCGTCGCGGGTAGCTTAATGGGGTGGCCCCCTGAAATATTTCTGAATCCTGTGACTGCCTCGTTGGGTTTTGATTTGGTTTTTCCGAGGTTGATCGAGTGTGTGTTGCTATTTGTGCACCCCTGCAGGGTAAAACTTTCTGAAAGCCGTGTCCGCGGTTATGGACGACTTGGAGCACAGTTTTTCGATCATAGACAAGAATAACTAAAGAACCGCTTTTAATTTGACTAAGTACCTGACTAGTAAATAGTGCAACACTCATGGAATGGATAATAAAACTACCAACGGATGGGGGGGTTGTTCGTCCGCTTCCTCGTCGGTAAGCGAGGAGGAGGATGGATCTGTGGACATTGCCATTATAACTGTTGTTATTAATTCACGGACATCCGTCTATCTCTGGTTAGGCGGATGGTTAGCGAGTATCTATAGAATTGTAGGGTTTATCTTTTGCTGCAATTGCGTCACCCCAGGTTGTGTCCCCTTTAGAGGCATAAAGACTTGCTGAGTACCCCTAGGGTCTCACACGATAAATTGTTTGATTCAGATGAACAGGTAAGCTCGCAAGATGGATACTGGGTGGAGGAGAAGGACGATGTGGGCAACGATCATTCGGTGTATAGATTCCGGGAACGGGGATCCGTGAGATCTGTGGGCGGGATGTGTTTATTTATGGGGCATCTTATGCCGATTTGCTTCTTATCCGTACTCGGATTTTGTCTTCCGCTTCCGCCTGATACTCTGATGTTTGATGTATGAGGAGATATCCTAAACTATTATATCTATCTAGGATATTTGGATCTTGCCGTATGGCGTTGCTATATTTCCTTTCTTTTTAGATGGAATGGCTCTGATGTACTGTTGTATGGTGGCTTGCATACATACTCATTTGTGTATGTAGTTGATCCCTTCGCCTGCCGATTACGCCGCCCGTTCTTGTCCCGATGTTTGGAAATGGTTAGGACTGCCGAAAGGTCTACCTGTGAGTGGCATTTGGGCCCCACCGTACTATTTTAACCATTTCCGCTCATCCAGGCTTGTAACTAGGAGCGTAATTCACCAAGGTAGTTACAATTGGTATCAGAGCCGACCCTCGCGGTTAAACGGGCGTGTGCGGGTCAGTGGCGGACATGTGGCGCATGGCGCGTGTGGCCCGGAGTGGACACGGCATGGCACATGTGCCGGCACTGGACGCACAGACGTGTGCCAAGAGGGGACGTTCCTGGCTTGTGGTTGATCGACGAGGACGTCGATCTTCTAAGGGTGGGTGTATGTGAGACCCTAGAGCATGGCTCAATAGGATTGATAGGAAACCCATACCAACAAGTTGCAACTTCTTTTCCGGAAGCTCATTCGAATAAAACTCTAAGGTTAAGCGTGCTTGGCCTAGAGCAATTCTAGGATGGGTGACCGACCGGGAAGTGGGTAACCGGGTGCGCATGAGTGAGGACAAAGTGCGCAGACTAGTGTTGGTCTGTGGGGCTAGTCTAGAGATCCTATTGAGCTGCCAGAAGTGATAGCCGTCGGTCCGGAGTGACCGGGGGTGTTACAAATTGGCCATTGACGCAAACCCTGAGTCCGTCTCAGAGACCGGCCGACTTCGTTGTGGGTAGCTTAGTGGGGTGGCCCCCATGTACTTGCTTTGGGTCTGGGAAACGTCATGACTTAGGCCCCGCCGACATACCGATGGGTGTATGTTAACTGATCTGGCAAAAAGGGTCGAAGTGCGTGTGGATACTTTGGTGCACCCCTGCAGGGTTAAATCTTTTCGAAAAGCCGTGTTCGCGGTTATGGACGACTTGGAGCACAGTTCTCGATCATAGACAACTATAACTAAAGTTTACTGTTATAAATTGACTTGTATCCGATATGACTAGTAATCAGCTTCACTGCAACGGAATGGCTAAATAAAAGTACCAACAACTGCTGGGTTTGGGATGTCTCATGCTAATCGTATCTGACTAGTAAGTGGTGCACCTACAACGGAATGGTTAACTAATACTGCCCACTGCTTATTATATCAGGATGACTCATGCTATCTATATTTGACTAGTAATTGCCGCAACTATAACGGAATGAATAAAACTGCCAACTGTGGGAGTTCCTCGGTTGACTTCCTCGTTTGGTCTCGAGGGGGGAAAACCAGGATGGCTATGTTTGGTGGTAGCATCAGGTTGGTTCCGAATAGGTCTTTCTTATCCCTCTCTAATAGCCGACAGTTATATCGAGTCTCTATAGGTTGTTTAGTGCATGCTGCACTGCCGCTTCAGTCCACCATACCTATGTAGGCGAGGACCGCCGAATTCTAGTCTCGCCGTGTACTGGCCTCAGTACTGACCGCTCTCTTTTTCCTTTGCCCTTTGTCAGCACCCCTTTTGTTTAAGCAGGTTTGAGATCGACGTCGTTAGCAGGGTTACCCTTCCGGCTTGGCCTGGGCAGGGTTATGGACGCCATTGGTTATTCTTCAGGGCTCTTAGCTCAATTTGCATCTTGTCCGTACTCGGACGCTATATCGTTTTCCAGGTGATTTGGATCTTTGTACTGTATATCTGTATTCTTGACTCTTTGAGTCGCTGTTGTATGTATCTGTTTTGTGGGTTCCATCGAGAACTATTGTGTAATGATATTACTTCGTTTTCCACCCGCACGCAAGTGCCTGGTGGGCACCTTTGAATCGTTTCTATGCGGGTTTGGCGGGAAGCGCCGAAACTTGCATAGGGCCGATTCCGAGGGTGTTACAGAGTGGTATCAGAGCTCAGCAGTTGTGATACCCCACAAGTCCAGCCCTGTAGGATAACCTAGCTAACAGTCGAAGTAGAGTGTCAAAACTATTTTTGCAAAATCGGTTGGATAGTTCTGATTAGGTCTGATTTTACTCCTTACCCCTCTGCTGCTCTCCTCTCAGCTCTGTGTGTTTTGAATCCGCTCTCTTCTCTCTCTTCGAGTCCAGGATTTCTCGTGGTTGGGTTCCATCGTACCTTCAGGGTTTCGTTTCCTCCTTTGGTAACGGTGTTCTACCATCCGGTGTTCATGCTATCTGAGGAATCCGTCTTCTGTGGTACCATTCTTTGTTCCTTGTTTGTGCCTTCCGTTGTTTTCTGACGCGACGACATCATCTACGCCAGATCCGGTGCAGAGTCTGCATCACTCCTTTCTTTCGGAACCTCGATTGTCGAGATCTTCAGTCTGATTCCGAGAATGGTTGCACGCTTTTCTACTGATTGTGCAGAGTAATAGTTTGGGTGCGTGATGGATTGGCCCCCATGCCGACTACCCCTTCTATTCGCTTTTGTACCTTGAAGTGGATGAGAATGCATCGGTTCTCTCTTTCTATCGAAGTTAGAGGTGGCTTTATTTGTTGATACCTCTACCTTCGACCTTTTGTTCCCGGAGTGTTCTCTCGACGATCACGGACAACGACCTCTTGTTAGTGGTGTCGCGAGGAACTACACGAAGCGAGAAGACGCAGATCGCCGACCTTCCTTCCGGTACCATGAGGCGGATCTCGAGGGCGAGATCCATTGTTAGTGGTGTCGAATTGTAGCACCCCGGGTAAATCCAGTACTAGAAAATCGCGTTATTTTTGTGCATTGCATCATCATGACCGCATGCTCATGTCATCATGCCACATTGCATTTGAGCATCGTCATCATCATGCATTTGTTTGTCTGAAACTATTTTCGAAAAGCATATTTTGTTTTCTAAATACCCCGCCTTTATTTCAAATCCAAAACCCGGGTCTCCGGATTATTTTGTTTCGTCTACCAATGGATTTCAAAAGCCCCGTTTTAAATATTAAAATATTTATTTTATTTTTAGGGGCAGCCGTACCGGGCCGATCCGACCCAGTCGGCCACCCCCAGTACAAAACCGGTCTACCTAAACCCTTTTCCTACCCCAACCTAATCTACCCACCCTTCCTCCACCTCATCCCACCCAATCGGTGCTCGCCACCTCATCTATCCTCCCTCCAACCACCATCTGCCACCTCCCTGGTCCACCCACTCCCCAACCCCACCACACACAACACACACACGTGCACGCGCCAGCCCCAGCCAGCCGCATGCACGCTCCCCACCCCACCTGCTGGGCCACAGCCCCCACTTCCCCTGGCCCCACCCTGCAATCTCGGGCCCCACCCTGCAACCGACACCACCGCCCGCACCTGCCCACCTCGGGCCAACTCTCCTCCCCGCTGCCTGGTCCCACCCCGCGTGGGCCCATCCCGGAGTCCCCGCTCGCTCCGCTCCCCGACCCATCTCTCCCCTCGACCCCATCCTCCGTTCCCCAACCCGACAAATCCCCGCCGCCGCTAGTGGGCCTCCTCCCAGGTCGCCGCCCCCGCGCCCGCTCCGCCGCCCGGTGCTCCGCGCCCGGCCCCAGGTCGCCCGCCGCCTGGCCTCTCCCCTCCTTGAGCGCCGCCTGGCGCGTGCCTCCCGAGCCTCCCCGCCGTCGCCTCCCCTTCTTCTTCCGCCCGTCTCTGCCACCAGAGGCGCCGATCTCCTCCGCCGCCGCCACGAATCTTTGCGGCACGGACCGCGCGAGCCTGTGCCCTGGCTGCTCCACCACGGCGTCGCCCCGACCGCCACCGCTCGGACTACCGCCGCCTCGGCCCTCCCTTCCTTGGCCCCGCGGCCTCCTGCCGACCCCCTGCCTCATCCCGTCCCAGGCGCCTCCGCTCGCCGTCGGACATCACCTCGCCTCCTCTTCCCACAAAAATATCGCCTCCCCGTGGCCCCTCCTCCCGCTCAGGTCGCCGCCAGCAGATCCCCACGCTGACCCTACCCCCGTCGCCGGAGCCTCCTCGGCACCGCTTGGACCTCGCCCCCGAGTCTTCGGCTGCGGGTGCGTAGGCCCCGCCTCCTCCTGAGTGCCGCCGTTTAACCCCGCCGCGTGGCGTCGTCTCCCGGTGGCACACCCCAATCTCAACCTGACCTCCACCGCTGCAGCAAGCCACCACCGACGCCTCCTTCCTGGGCACGTCGCGCTGCCCCTATGCCTCCTGCTCACACGCGCGCTGCCTGTATCGTGCTCCTGCCCATGTTGGTTCTTCCCCATCGGAGTATGTCTCCCTTGGAGGACTAGTGGATGTTGCATTGTCCATGATGTCCTCGGCCCGAGCTCGTTCTCGAGATGTTTTGTTCGGTGCTCGTCTGTTTGTACCGGAGCTCTATGTCTCGTGTGGGTTCGCTGCAATACAGCTCCTTGCCGCTACTTGGCGATATTCTGGTGTGTGCCCGCAGCTCCAACAAGCCTCTGTCAAGATCTTCCGCCAAGATGGATTTGTTCTGATGGGACACAACCCAAAGCACCACCGGAGTATCCCTCGAAGACCACCGACAAGGTCTCCGTCACGACGAAAGAACTGTTGCATGGACTCGAAGACGCCGAGACGCTGGACGACAAGTCTCCTTCCCGTAAGCGTCGACACCGATACGACAAGACCTTCCCGCACCGATGCCCGAGGACCGGACGCCAAGTTCGCCGAGGACCCGGACGCCAAGGCCGCCGACACGGAACGTCAAGTTCTTGATGCCGGACGCCATGACCGTCTACATGGACCCGAAGACCATACCGATCCCGACGTCCGAAGACCGAACCCCGTCGAACCCCTGAAGCCCGATCCAAAAACCCGAACCCTCGATGAACCCCAAGATCGCCATTCGATGTGTGACCCCTATCCGAGACCCCTCATATTTTTATAATATATGTTATTGATCTTATTGCATATTAAATGAACATGTTTGCATACATATTGTGGGTGTTTGGGGGTATCTAGACGATTCACCTAAATTAAATATGGGGTCATTTGCGGGCAAATCTAGTCTTATATTGGCCCCATTTAAATTTGTGTAGCGAACCGGTGATATAATTTTGCCTTGTTAAGACAACAATTAAATTGCGGGGTAGTTAAATAACTTGAACCACTTAAATATTTGCCGGGACCCCGGTTCCGTTAATATTGCCTAGTTGCATCGCATCTTGCCATGTCATACATCATACATGCATCATGCTCGATCTTTTGCCGTAGTATTAAATGGTGCATCCGGTGATTCTTCTAGCGCGTTGCTTCTTCATGGATTAGGCCGATGAGTTGATGCGAGTGACACCCGTTCTTCGGATGAACCTTCGGCAATGTTTTTCAGGCGAGCATCTCCCCCTTTCTACCTATCTTACTTTTATAGTATTTATTCCCTCCTGTTGATCTATTGCTATCTGTGTTGCGATGCTCTAGTTTTCGTACCCGTGATACCCCTTGCAGCCGTATATTGCCTTGTACACATCCTATTACCTGTTGATTGGTAGATAGTTGGACTTGCGCGTCGTAGTCGCTTGCTCAAGTGCCGTTGCGTGTCGTCAAGTACCACAGTTGTTGGAGTATTGCCGTGTGTTTAATGTTGGAGATGATCAAGACTTTAACTGCTGTTTAATAACTAAAATTGAAGTAGGTAAATGATGCAGAGGCACAGGTGGGCAGTAGATGTTATTTGGTTGTTAACCGTCCACTTGTGTCCCGTAGGACCCCGAGTTCTTGATACCTGTTCCGAGATCGAGCGCGCTAACCACAGGTGGGGTGTATGGGCACCCCCATCGATTAGTACATGATTTCAAAGTATTGTACCGGGGGCCACAATTAGTTTGAGGTTTTATTTACTATCCTGTAATTATGCCATGTTTTACTGCTTTATTTAAAATTGTGCGAGGTACTACACCTGTACTGTTTAGGGAAGCGGAGTGTTTTCGTGGTATCGACGAGCCCAGTCACACTTTCGGGTTCCCAGTCGTTTACAGCCATTGACGCAAACCCTGAGTCCGTCTCGGAGACCGGCCGACTTCGTTCCGGGTAGCTTAGTGGGGTGGCCCCCATGTACTTGCTTTGGGTCTGGGAAACGTCATGACTTAGGCCCCGCCGACATACCGATGGGTGTATGTTAACTGATCTGGCAAAAAGGGTCGAAGTGCGTGTGGATACTTTGGTGCACCCCTGCAGGGTTAAATCTTTTCGAAAAGCCGTGTCCGCGGTTATGGACGACTTGGAGCACAGTTCTCGATCATAGACAACTATAACTAAAGTTTACTGTTATAAATTGACTTGTATCCGATATGACTAGTAATCAGCTTCACTGCAACGGAATGGCTAAATAAAAGTACCAACAACTGCTGGGTTTGGGATGTCTCATGCTAATCGTATCTGACTAGTAAGTGGTGCAACTACAACGAAATGGTTAACTAATACTGCCCACTGCTTATTATATCAGGATGACTCATGCTATCTATATTTGACTAGTAATTGCCGCAACTATAACGGAATGAATAAAACTGCCAACTGTGGGAGTTCCTCGGTTGACTTCCTCGTTTGGTCTCGAGGGGGGAAAACCAGGATGGGTATGTTTGGTGGTAGCATCAGGTTGGTTCCGAATAGGTCTTTCTTATCCCTCTCTGATAGCCGACAGTTATATCGAGTCTCTATAGGTTGTTTAGTGCATGTTGCGCTGCCGCTTCAGTCCACCATACCTATGTAGGCGAGGACCGCCGAATTCTAGTCTCGCCGTGTACTGGCCTCAGTACTGACCGCTCTCTTTTTCCTTTGCCCTTTGTCGGCACCCCTTTTGTTTAAGCAGGTTTGAGATCGACGTCGTTAGCAGGGTTACCCTTCCGGCTTGGCCTGGGCAGGGTTATGGACGCCATTGGTTATTCTTCAGGGCTCTTAGCTCAATTTGCATCTTGTCCGTACTCGAACGCTATATCGTTTTCCAGGTGATTTGGATCTTTGTACTGTATATCTGTATTCTTGACTCTTTGAGTCGCTGTTGTATGTATCTGTTTTGTGGGTTCCATCGAGAACTATTGTGTAATGATATTACTTCGTTTTCCACCCGCACGCAAGTGCCTGGTGGGCACCTTTGAATCGTTTCTATGCGGGTTTGGCGGGAAGCGCCGAAACTTGCATAGGGCCGATTCCGAGGGTGTTACAGAGATGCACAATTTGCATGGCAATAAAGCAGCATGGCATGGGTGAGGTGTGGAATACAATAATAAATCATTTTATTGAGTTTTGGCCACATTTTATCCTCATATTAGTTGATGTATACTTTATATTTATATGATGCATGCTTCAAAACAAAATGTGAGCTTTTCAATCTGTTTTAAAATAACTTTTAAAATATAAATCCAAATAATATATGTTTTGAAATCAGAAAAATGTGAGGAATTCAAATATGCCCTTCAAATTATATTCTGAACACTTAAAATTTCAAGTTGATTTAAATTACAATAAAATGCCCTTTTACCTTAATTAATTAATAACTTTTGTTTTATAACTCCAAATTTAACAAATAATATGTCTAAAATGATTAGCTCGACGAGACCTTTCTGTTTATGCATTCCATTATCTGTTTTGAAGCATGCATCATATAAATATAATGTGTACAGCAACTATTATGAGGGTAAAATGAGGCTAAAACTCAATGAAATGGTTTATTCTTGTATTCCACACCTCACCCATGCCATGCTACTTTATTGCCATGCAAATTGTGCATCATTCATCATGGCATGATTGTTTTGCTTGTCGCACTTAATTCATATGCTTGCGCACTTTATTTATGTTGGCCCTTGTTTGTTTGGTTCTTCTTCGAATAGACGCTGAGCAGGGGATATATCAAGAGAACCAGGAGCACTACCCAGATCCATCCCTTGCTTCAACTGAGCTGCCAGGCAAGCACTACCACATGCTTGCATACATATAGTACCTATTGCCTCTATCTTATTCTTGCATCATTGAGTCGCGATTGCATTAAATTGAATCCCATGTATTGCATAGCCTTTACTTTTAAACCCCACCGAAGCTTGTTCCTCCATCCCATGAGCCATTACTACAGGAGTTGTTTGAGCCATGCGAGTCGTAGAACAGCATGTGTAGGGTATGTGAGTGTCTGATGGATAACGAGGTACCTATACAACTTAATCTGAGTAGTAATGGGATAACTAATGAAAGTGGCATCGGTGAGCCATATTCGCTATTTGGTTTTTCAGGCTCACTTGTGTCCCGTAGGACCCCGAGTACTTGATTCCTGTTCCTTGAATATTCGCGCTATCCACATCCGGGAGGCTTATGAACCCCCCTGAGCCAGAGCTTGATTCATTCTTATTTCTTGGGGCCACAAACTAGTTTGAGGTTTTATTTACTATTCTGTACTTATGCCATGCTTTACTGCTTTATTTAAGATTGTGCACCCTCAGAATCGGCCCTATGCAAGTTTCAGCCATTTCCGCCAAACCCGCATAGAAACGATTCAAAGGTGCCCACCAGGCACTTTCGTGCGGGTGGAAAACGAAGTAATACCATTACACAATAGTCCACGATGGAACCCACAGAACAGATATATACAACAACGACTCCATGAGTCAAGAATACAGATATACAGTACAAAGATCCAAATCACCTTTAAAACGATATAGCGTCCGAGTATAGACAAGATGCAAATTGAGCTAAGAGCCCTGAAGAATAACCAATGGCGTCCATAACCCTGCCCAGGCCAAGCCGGAAGGGTAACCCTGCTAACGACGTCGATCTCAAAACCTGCTTAAACAAAAGGGGTGCCGACAAAGGGCAAAGGAAAAAGAGAGAGCGGTCAGTACTGAGGCCAGTACACGGCGAGGCTAGAATTCGGCGGTCCTCGCCTACATAGGTATGGTGGACTGAGCGGCAGCGCGGCATGCACTACACAACCTATAGAGACTCGAGATAACTGTCGGCTATCAGAGAGGGATAAGAAAGACCTATTCAGAACCAACCTGATTCTACCACCAAACATACCCATCCTGGTATTTCCCCTCGAGACCAAACGAGGAAGTCAACCAAGTAACTCACACAGTTGGCAATTTTATTTATTCAGTTATCGTTGCACCAATTACTAGTCAAGAATAGATAGTCATCCTGATATAATAAGCAGTGGGCAGTTTTAGTTAACCATTCCGTTGTAGTTGCAACACTTACTAGTCAGATACAATTAGCATGAGAGATCCCAAACCCAGCAGTTGTTGGTACTTTTATTTAGCCATTCCGTTGCAGTGGAGCTGATTACTAGTCATAACGGATACAAGTCAAATTACAACAGTAAACTTTAGTTATAGTTGTCTATGATCGAGAACTGTGCTCCAAGTCGTCCATAACCGCGGACATGGCTTTTCGAAAGGATTTAACCCTGCAGGGGTGCACCAAAGTATCCACACGCACTTCGACCCTTTTTGCCAGATCAGTTAACATACACCCATCGGTATGTCGACGGGGCCTAAGTCATGACGTTTCCCAGACCCAAAGCAAGTACATGGGGGCCACCCCACTAAGCTACCCGCAACGAAGTCGGCCGGTCTCCGAGACGGACTCAGGGTTTGCGTCAATGGCTGTAAACGACTGGGAACCCGAAAAAGTGACTGGGCTTGTCGATACCGCGAAAACACTCCGCAATCCTAAACAGTACAGGTGCAGTACCTCGCACAATTTAAATAAAGCAGTAAAGCATGGAATAAGTACAGAATAGTAATAAAGCCCCAAACTAATTGTGGCCCCCCGTACAATACTTTGAAATCAGGTACTAATCGATGGGGGTGCCCACACACCCCACCTGTGGTTAGCGCGTTCGATCTCGGAACAGGTGTCAAGAACTCGGGATCCTACGGGACACCAGTGAGCGGTTAAAAACCAAATATTGTCTATTACCCACCGGTGCCTCTGCATTATTTACCTACTCCAATTTTAGTTATTAAACAGTAATTAAAGCCATGATCATCTCCAACAATAAACATGCGGCAATACTCCAACAACTGTGGTACTTGACGACACGCAACAGCACTTGAGCAAGCGACTACGACGCGCAAGTCCAACTATCTACCAATCAACAGGTAATAGGATGTGTCCAAGGCAATATAAGGCTGCAAGGGATATCACGGGCACGAAAACTAAAGCATCGCAACACAGATAGCAATAGATCAACAGGAGGGAATAAATACTATGAAAGTAAGATAGGTAGAAAGGGGGAGATGCTCGCCTGAAAACATTGCCGAAGGTTCATCCAAAGGTCGGTGCGAAGCTCACATCAACTCAACGGCCTTATCCGCGAAGAAGCAAAACACTAGAAGAAACAGTGGATGGACTATTTAATACTACGGTAGAAAATCGGGCATGGTGCATGTATGATGCATGGCATGGCAAATATGCGGTGCCAAATTGTAACTACCTCGGTGAATTACGCTCCTAGTTACAAGCCTGGATGAGCGGAAATGGTTAAAATAGTACGGTGGGGCCCAAATGCCACTCACAGGTAGACCTTTCGGCAGTCCTAACCATTTCCAAACATCGGGACAAGAACGGGCGGCGTAATCGGCAGGCGAAGGGATCAACTACATACACAAATGAGTATGTATGCAAGCCACCATACAACAGTACATCAGAGCCATTCCATCTAAAAAGAAAGGAAATATAGCAACGCCATACGGCAAGATCCAAATATCCTAGATAGATATAATAGTTTAGGATATCTCCTCATACATCAAACATCAGAGTATCAGGCGGAAGCGGAAGACAAAATCCGAGTACGGATAAGAAGCAAATCGGCATAAGATGCCCCATAAATAAACACATCCCGCCCACAGATCTCACGGATCCCCGTTCCCGGAATCTCTACACCGAATGATCGTTGCCTACATCGTCCGTCTCCTCCACCCAGTATCCATCTTGCGAGCTTACCTGTTCATCTGAATCAAACAATTTATCGTGTGAGACCCTAGGGGTACTCAGCAAGTCTTTATGCCTCTAAAGGGGACACAACCTGGGGTGACGCAATTGCAGCAAAAGATAAACCCTACAATTCTATAGATACTCGCTAACCATCCGCCTAACCAGAGATAGACGGATGTCCGTGAATTAATAACAACAGTTATAATGGGAATGTCCACAGATCCATCCTCCTCCTCGCTTACCGACGAGGAAGCGGACGAACAACCCCCCCCCCATCCGTTGGCAGTTTTATTATCCATTCCATGAGTGTTGCACTATTTACTAGTCAGGTACTTAGTCAAATTAAAAGCGGTTCTTTAGTTATTCTTGTCTATGATCGAGAAACTGTGCTCCAAGTCGTCCATAACCACGGACACGGCTTTCAGAAAGTTTTACCCTGCAGGGGTGGACAAATAGCAACACACACTCGATCAACCTCGGAAAAACCAAATCAAAACCCAACGAGGCAGTCACAGGATTCAGAAATATTTCAGGGGGCCACCCCATTAAGCTACCCGCGACGAAGTTGGCCGACTCCAAGACGGACTCAAGGTTTGCGTCAATGGCTGTAAACGACTGGGAACCCGAAAATGTGACTGGGCTTGTCGATACCGCGAAAACACTCCGCTTCCCTAAACAGTACAGTGTGCAATACCTCGCACAATCTTAAATAAAGCAGTAAAGCATGGCATAAGTACAGAATAGTAAATAAAACCTCAAACTAGTTTGTGGCCCCAAGAAATAAGAATGAATCAAGCTCTGGCTCAGGGGGTTCATAAGCTTCCCGGATGTGGATAGAGCGAATATTCAAGGAACAGGAATCAAGTACTCGGGGTCCTACGGGACACAAGTGAGCCTGAAAAACCAAATAGCGAATATGGCTCACCGATGCCACTTTCATTAGTTATCCCATTACTACTCAGATTAAGTTGTATAGGTACCTCGTTATCCATCAGACACTCACATACCCTACACATGCTGTTCTACGACTCGCATGGCTCAAACAACTCCTGTAGTAATGGCTCATGGGATGGAGGAACAAGCTTCGGTGGGGTTTAAAAGTAAAGGCTATGCAATACATGGGATTCAATTTAATGCAATCGCGACTCAATGATGCAAGAATAAGATAGAGGCAATAGGTACTATATGTATGCAAGCATGTGGTAGTGCTTGCCTGGCAGCTCAGTTGAAGCAAGGGATGGATCTGGGTAGTGCTCCTGGTTCTCTTGATATATCCCCTGCTCAGCGTCTATTCGAAGAAGAACCAAACAAACAAGGGCCAACATAAATAAAGTGCGCAAGCATATGAATTAAGTGCGACAAGCAAAACAATCATGCCATGATGAATGATGCACAATTTGCATGGCAATAAAGTAGCATGGCATGGGTGAGGTGTGGAATACAAGAATAAACCATTTCATTGAGTTTTAGCCTCATTTTACCCTCATAATAGTTGCTGTACACATTATATTTATATGATGCATGCTTCAAAACATATAATGGAATGCATAAACAGAAAGGTCTCGTCGAGCTAATCATTTTAGACATATTATTTGTTAAATTTGGAGTTATAAAACAAAAGTTATTAATTAATTAAGGTAAAAGGGAATTTTATTGTAATTTAAATCAACTTGAAATTTTAAGTGTTCAGAATATAATTTGAAGGGCATATTTGAATTCCTCACATTTTTCTGATTTCAAAACATATATTATTTGTATTATTTGGATTTATATTTTAAAACTTATTTTAAAACAGATTTGAAATTTGAATTGAATTTAATTTGAAAAAGATTTGAATTAAAACAGAAATACAGAAATGTTTTTGTTACTCAGCCCAGTTCTAGCCACAGTCAATGACCAGTGGGTCCAGCGCTGACTCAGCAGCACAGCGCGTAGAAAAGATTTTACACCGCGGGCTAGTCTAGCCTCAGAGAGTGACAGGTGGGGCCAGAGCACACGTGGGTCCACTCGCGGGCACGCCAGCCGGGGCGTGACACGCGGCAGATCCCAGGGAGTGCGGGTTAAGCGCTCAGATCTGTGGGGTGTTTTCTGTAAGAAGGTCTGAGAGGCTGACGGTGGGCTCGGTTGTACCGCGGGTTTAGGAATAAAAACTAGGGAAGGGGTTTTCTGCAAAAAGGACGACACGGACCCACTGTTCCTCTTCTCCGCGTCTTGCGGACAGATCGGTGTCCGACGCGGGGCGGGGATCGAACCAGGGACGTGCGGGCGCGCGCCCGGGGTGCGAACCAGTGCGGCTGGCTCGGGGAGGTTGCTAGGAGGGAAAAGGGCGGCTAGATGAGGCTCTCCGCGACGCGGCGACGCAGAGGACGCACGCGCACGCGACGCACCGAGAGCGCTCGACGTTTGGTCCGGCGAGAACAGAGAGCTACGGCGAGGACGGAGGTGTCAGCGGGAAGAAGGAGCTCACCGGGAGGGTGTTGGTGCGGTCGGATCGGCTCGGGACGCAGGGGATCGGCGACGACACGGACGGACGGCGAGGTTAGGGTTTCGGCTCGGGCTCAGCAGGTGCAGCGGTTCTGGGGCTACTCCTCCTCGACGGCGTGTACGGAGCGGATGCAGAGGACCTCCTTGTCCTCCTCGATCACCTCCACGTCGCGCTTGTCGTCTGGATCGAAGCAGCGTCGGTGGAGCAGACGGTGGCCGGCGAGAGGGAGCTGGGGTCGGTGGAGAGGGAGGGAGGAAGGCCAGGGCGCCTCGGCCAGATCTGGAGAGGTAGCAGGGCGAGGCAGAGAGGTGGGAGTAGATAGGAACGGAGAGAGGGAGGGATAGATGGCGTGGTGGAGGGGAAAGGTGGCGTCGGCCACTTTTCTCCTTCTTCACGTGCTAGGCGGCTCGGGCTGGGCAGGAGCAGGGCGAGGTGGTGAAGGGGGGCTGCCAGGTGGGGTCGGTAGGCCGGTGGAGGAGGGGACTGGCTCGGGTGTCCCTTGTGGCAGAGAGAAAGGAGAGGGGGAGGCTCGGTTTAGCTAGGGTAGAGGAGTGGGTAGGCTCGGGTTAGGGTTTTGGGGTGGATGGGGTATCTAGGTGGGCTAGGGTTAGGAACCAGGTGGGGGGGAGCTAGGTGAGAGAGAGAGAGGCCGAGAGAGAGGGAGGTAGGTTTAGGGTTTGCTTTTGTCAAGATCAAGCCAAGAACATGCCTAGCTCCAACAAGATCAAGACAAGAAAAGATAGGGATGTGGTGATATGGTTTAAGCAAGGTCAAACTAGATCAAGCCAAAAGGAGGGAGGGAGAGATGAGGGTTAGAGAGAGGATGGGGAAAAGATTCACTCAAACTTCAAATACAAACCAAAGGACAAGAAAAAGGTGGTACTTGCATGGGCCATGCATAAATAATTATTACCTTGCTTATCTTTGTGAAAACAAGATTATTTACAAGGCATTTTTCTTATGCATTCCAAAATGTGGAGTAAGGCCTAAGCAAAAGAATTTGAAAGAAAGTTCCAAGTGGAGTAGATGGAGATGATCACATTTGATTACAATTGGGACTTGCTAGTGTGTATATTCCACTAGATGATTACTAGTCCCAAAAATATTCCCACATGAGCATAAATCCATAATAATCCATATGGAAGCTAGGAAAAGGGTTCCACTCACAAGGCATGCAAAGGTGGCCATGTGGCTCTCATATATCAATAATGTGAAAACAACATGATGCTAAGATGAGAGCATGTGGAAAAGAATTGGATCCATCCCAACCCACATGAGCTAGAGGTAAACTCAAATAAAGTGCAAATCTCATATTTAGTTGGATGGTGGAATTATAAGGTGGTGAAAGAAAAGGTGGTGGAGTTGAATAAAAGATATGCCCCCAACTCAACTTGGGCATTTAACAATATATCAACAACCAAATACAATATCAAGAGGCAAATACAATTAACAATGCATATGAGAGAAGAACCAAATCAAAAGGTTTTATATGATGCTCAAATGCAAGGAGGCATGATGACATGAGCATGATATAATGATGATGCAACAATTATATATCTGAAGTAGCCATTATATTACTAGACCAAGTAGCATTACAATTGTTAGACAATTGGGATGCTACAACTCTCCCCCACTAAACAGGAATCTCGCCCCGAGATTCTAGGAAGAAGAAGAAGACTCAAACAGGGTAGGATACTTGGCACGGAGCTCATCTTCACGTTCCCAAGTGGCTTCATCAACAGAATGGTGTGACCACTGCACCTTGCAGAACTTGATGGACTTGTTGCGAGTCCTTCTTTCTGTGATCTCAAGGATTTTTGTGGGGTGTTCTTGATAAGACATGTCTTCTTGGAGATTGATAAGATCATGATCCACGGTCCTGCCGGGATCCTTGAAGCACTTCTTGAGTTGAGAGATGTGGAAAACATCATGGACTTTGAGTTTTTCCGGGAGCTCAAGAGCATAAGCAACTTCTCCTCTTCTTCCATGAATTTTGAATGGACCGATGTATCTAGGAGCCAACTTTCCTTTGATACCAAAGCGGTGCGTGCCTCTCATGGGAGTGACACGAAGGTAAACGAGATCACCAGGGACATACTCCATGTCCGTGTGCTTCCTGTCATAATTGCTCTTCTGGCGACTTTGAGCAATCCTCAGATTTTCAAGAATGATATGAACCTTCTCCTCCGCTTGAGTTACAATGTCAGGGCCAAACAAAATTCTTTCTCCTGCACCCGACCAACCAATCGGAGTTCTGCATTTGCGACCATAGAGATCCTCAAATGGTGCCATCTTTAGACTTTTCTGGAAGCTGTTGTTGTAAGAGAACTCAGCATAAGGAAGACATTCTTCCCACTTCATGCCAAAAGAGATAACGCAAGCACGAAGCATATCCTCCAGAATCTGATTGATCATTTCCACTTGTCCTTGCGACTGAGGGTGGTAAGCTATGCTGAAGTTCAACTTTGTTCCGAAAGCATTTTGGAAACTCTCCCAGAACTTGGAAGTGAAGATGCTTCCACGGTCTGAACTGATCTCAAGCGGAACCCCATACAGAGAGACAATTCTGTTGATATAGAGCTCAGCCAACTGAATTGCAGAAATTGTTTCCTTGACGGGGAAGAAGTGAGCCACTTTAGAAAGCCTGTCAATGACAACAAAGATTGCATTGTTGCCCTTCTGCGACCTTGGAAAACCAGTGATGAAGTCCATCTCTACTTTCTCCCATTTCCATTCCGGGGGTTTCAATGGTTGTAGAAGACCGGAAGGTTTCTGATGGACAGCTTTCACTCTGCGGCAGACATCACACTCCGAGACATACTTGGCACAATATCGTTTCAAACCCGGCCACCAATATTGTGTTTTCAAGTCCATGTACATCTTTGTGCTGCCAGGGTGGATAGAAAGAACAGAATCATGCGCCTCCTTGAGAACTTGCTCTCTCAAACCCGGGTAGTTCGGAACAAACATCCGGTGTTCAAAGAAAAGCGTGCCTTGATCATCGACGTGGAAGGACTCATACTTCGGAAGCTGGATGTTGGAGATGACCTTTCTTGTGTACGGATCACCAAGCTGATAGGAGCGAACCTTTTCTTCCAAGAGAGGGGTTTCCAGAAGGTTCAGAAGATACCCTTGTTCCACAATTTCAAGGTTGAGCTGACGGAATTCCTCACACAAGAGAGGCTGTTGTTCTTCCATCATGAGGTTGTTGACATAAGCTTTGCGGCTGAGCGCATCGGCCATGACATTTGCTTTGCCCGGAGTGTAGTTGATGGTCAAATCAAAATCATTGATTGCTTCAATCCATCTCCTCTGCCGAAGGTTGAGATCAGGCTGAGTGAAGATATACTTCAAACTCTTGTGATCAGAAAAGATTTCACAACGGTTGCCAAGCAAGTAGTGCCTCCATACTTTCAAAGCAAAGACAACTGCTGCGAGCTCGAGGTCATGTGTAGGATAGTTGATCTCATGCGTCTTCAACTGGCGAGAGGCATAAGCAACAACTTGTTTTTCTTGCATGAGGACCGCACCCAATCCGTGCAAAGAGGCATCACAGAATATCTGGAAAGGCTTGGATGTATCCGGAGGAACCAAGACTGGTGTGGAAGTGAGCTTCTCTTTGAGTGTCTCAAAGCTTGCTTGACATGCAGGAGTCCAAAGGTATTTCTTGCCTTTCTTGAGGAGATCGGTAAGAGGCTTCGCTATCTTCGAAAAGTTCTGAACGAAGCGACGGCAATAACTAGCCAAACCAAGGAAACTCCGCACTTCTTTGACATTAACAGGAGGAAGCCATTCAACAATTGTCTTCACAGTTTCCGGGTTGACTGCAATGCCCTTGGCAGATATGACGTGACCCAGATAGGTTACTTGATGCAGCCAAAACTCACACTTGGAGAACTTTGCATACAAGCGGTTCTCACGAAGCTTGTTTAGGACACACCGAAGGTGTTCTTCATGTTCTTCCTGTGACTTAGAATAGACTAGGATGTCATCCAGATAGACCACAACGAACTTGTCAAGATACTCCATGAAAACCGAGTTCATGAGCCTCGAGAAGGTGGCAGGTGCGTTGGTGAGACCGAAAGACATGACTGTGTACTCATACAGACCATAGCGGGTGGTGAAAGCTGTTTTAGGAACATCTTCCTTGCGAATCTTGATTTGGTGATAACCACTTCTCAAGTCAAGCTTAGAGAACACCACAGCTCCAGCTAGCTGATCGAAGAGATCATTAATCCGCGGAAGGGGATATTTATTCTTGATAGTTTTAGCATTGAGAGCCCGATAGTCAACACAAAGTCTATCAGTCTTGTCTTGCTTCTTCACAAAGATTGTTGGGCTACCCCAAGAAGAAGTACTATGCTGAATGAAACCCAACTTCTCTTGTTCATCAAGCTGCCGTTTGAGTTCAGCCAACTCAGCAGGACCCATTTTATAAGGCCGCTTGGAGATAGGAGCGGTACCAGGTTCAAGCTCAATTACAAACTCAACCTCACGATCCGGAGGCATACCTGGCAACTCTTCAGGAAAGACATCTGGGAACTCACAGACCACCGGAACATTCTGAATAGCTTCCATAGTATCATCATTCAGAGCCGCCAAAGAGAAAAGCTGGATAGCAGGAGTCAGACTTGGAGAATAGACTATATGGCCTTCAGGAATCTTCAGAGAAACCGAGCGTTCAGCACAATCAATTACAGCTGCATTTGCTGTCAACCAATCCATGCCCAAGATGACATCAATGTCAGAATTGCCCAGAACAATTAAGGAAGCCGAGAACGAAGAGCCACCAATCTCAATTTGATTGCCATGGCTGACTTTAGAAGCTGCCATTGTTGCTCCAGGAGAGAGGACCATTAACCGCTTAAGGAGAGGATCCATAGCTAACTCATTCTCATTTGCAAACTTGTGAGACACAAAAGAATGCGATGCACCAGAATCAAACAAAACTCGTGCAGGGACTGAGTTAACAGAAAGCATACCCATCACAACTCCAGGTGCATGCTCAGCTTGAGCGGCGTTGACACAGTTGGCACGAGCAATAGCAGACCCGGGCTTGGTGTTGATGTTGAGAGCCCGAGGTGGTGGTGCACGAACCATAGGAGAGCTTGCCGCAGATCTTGGAGGTGGTGGAGCAAGAGCCTTGTTCTTCAACGGACAGTTCCAGTGTTGATGCCCAGAGTTTCCACACGCGTAACAAGCACCAGGTGGACGTGGAGCAACGTAGCCAGGGACTCCGCCAGGCGCTCCAGGGTAGTTGTGGGTGTAGCCCCTGGGAGCAGCAGTGAGGAAGTTTGGTGGCCTTGTCGCGAAGCTTGAAGGTCTTGGTGGAGCCGGGAGCGACGGTGGGGTGTTAGGAACCCAAACACGACGCTTAGAAGGAGTTGACATAGCTGAAGAGCCTGATGCATCACGGCTGTGTTTCTTTGACTCCTCAAACACTTGCCTACTTGCCTCTTCCTGCAGAGCTGTATGCTGAAGTTCCAGAAAAGACGCCGGCCTTGCATGTGTGATTGCATATTTAATCGATGCATTGAGCCCTTGCTGGAACCTCTTTTGCTTCTTCTTGTCATCAGAGATCTCATTGCCACCATAACGAGAAAGGTTCATGAAGTTCCTGATGTAGGTATTGACATTATCATTGCCTTGCTTGAGGTTGAGAAACACTTCCGTTCTGAGGAGAAACACTTGTGTTTTATATCAATAACAGGATGGAACCACCACGCCGTTCTGAGGAGGACATACAACCTGAACTGGGGGCAGCGTTGTCAAGCATCACCAATGCCTTGGCAGCAATGCAGCAGAACCAGCAGCGTTTTGAAGAAAGTGTCACCAATGCCTTCGGAAGGGAGATGCAGCTCTCTGGTGGGAGAATTACCTGAAGGCAAACTGCACTGGTTTTCAGCCTACTTGGGAGAATTCCTCCTGACACTTTCTTCAAAACGCTGCTGGTTCTGCTGCATTGCTGCCAAGGCATTGGTGATGCTGGACAACGCTGCCCCCAGTTCAGGTTGTATGTCCTCCTCAGAACGGCGTGGTGGTGCCATCCTGTTATTGATATAAAACACAAGTGTTTCTCCTCAGAACGGAAGTGTTTCTCAACCTCAAGCAGGGCAATGATAATGTCAATACCTACATCAGGAACTTCATGAACCTTTCTCGTTATGGTGGCGATGAGATCTCTGATGACAAGAAGAAGCAAAAGAGGTTCCGGCAAGGGCTCAATGCATCGATTAAATATGCAATCACACATGCAAGGCCGGCGTCTTTTCTGGAACTTCAGCATACAGCTCTGCAGGAAGAGGCAAGTAGGCAAGTGTTTGAGGAGTCAAAGAAACACAGCCGTGATGCATCAGGCTCTTCAGCTATGTCAACTCCTTCTAAGCGTCGTGTTTGGGTTCCTAACACCCCACCGTCGCTCCCGGCTCCACCAAGACCTTCAAGCTTCGCGGCAAGGCCACCAAACTTCCTCACTGCTGCTCCCAGGGGCTACACCCACAACTACCCTGGAGCGCCTGGCGGAGTCCCTGGCTACGTTGCTCCACGTCCACCTGGTGCTTGTTACGCGTGTGGAAACTCTGGGCATCAACACTGGAACTGTCCGTTGAAGAACAAGGCTCTTCCTCCACCACCTCCAAGATCTGCGGCAAGCTCTCCTATGGTTCGTGCACCACCACCTCGGGCTCTCAACATCAACACCAAGCCCGGGTCTGCTATTGCTCGTGCCAACTATGTCAACGCCGCTCAAGCTTAGCATGCACCTGAAGTTGTGATGGGTATGCTTTCCGTTAACTCAGTCCCTGCACGAGTTTTGTTTGATTCTGGTGCATCGCATTCTTTTGTGTCTCACAAGTTTGCAAATGAGAATGAGTTAGCTATGGATCCTCTCCTTAAGCGGTTAATGGTCCTCTCTCCTGGAGCAACAATGGCAGCTTCTAAAGTCAGCCATGGCAATCAAATTGAGATTGGTGGCTCTTCGTTCTCGGCTTCCTTAATTGTTCTGGGCAATTCTGACATTGATGTCATCTTGGGCATGGATTGGTTGACAGCAAATGCAGCTGTAATTGATTGTGCTGAACGCTCGGTTTCTCTGAAGATTCCTGAAGGCCATATAGTCTATTCTCCAAGTCTGACTCCTGCTATCCAGCTTTTCTCTTTGGCGGCTCTGAATGATGATGCTATGGAAGCTATTCAGAGTGTTCCGGTGGTCTGTGAGTTCCCAGATGTCTTTCCTGAAGAGTTGCCAGGTATGCCTCCAGATCGTGAGGTTGAGTTTGTAATTGAGCTTGAACCTGGTACCGCTCCTATCTCCAAGCGGCCTTATAAAATGGGTCCTGCTGATTTGGCTGAACTCAAACGGCAGCTTGATGAACAAGAGAAGTTGGGTTTCATTCAGCATAGTACTTCTTCTTGGGGTAGCCCAACAATCTTTGTGAAGAAGCAAGACAAGACTGATAGACTTTGTGTTGACTATCGGGCTGTCAATGCTAAAACTATCAAGAATAAATATCCCCTTCCGCGGATTAATGATCTCTTCGATCAGCTAGCTGGAGCTGTGGTGTTCTCTAAGCTTGACTTGAGAAGTGGTTATCACCAAATCAAGATTCGCAAGGAAGATGTTCCTAAAACAGCTTTCACCACCCGCTATGGTCTGTATGAGTACACGGTCATGTCTTTCGGTCTCACCAACGCACCTGCCACCTTCTCGAGGCTCATGAACTCGGTTTTCATGGAGTATCTTGACAAGTTTGTTGTGGTCTATCTGGATGACATCCTAGTCTATTCTAAGTCATAGGAAGAACATGAAGAACACCTTCGGTGTGTCCTAAACAAGCTTCGTGAGAACCGCTTGTATGCAAAGTTCTCCAAGTGTGAGTTTTGGCTGCCTCAAGTAACCTATCTGGGTCACGTCATATCTGCCAAGGGCACTGCAGTCAACCCGGAAACTGTGAAGACAATTGTTGAATGGCTTCCTCCTGTTAATGTCAAAGAAGTGCGGAGTTTCCTTGGTTTGGCTAGTTATTGCCGTCGCTTCGTTCAGAACTTTTCGAAGATAGCGAAGCCTCTTACCGATCTCCTCAAGAAAGGCAAGAAATACCTTTGGACTCCTGCATGTCAAGCAAGCTTTGAGACACTCAAAGAGAAGCTCACTTCCACACCAGTCTTGGTTCCTCCGGATACATCCAAGCCTTTCCAGATATTCTGTGACGCCTCTTTGCACGGATTGGGTGCGGTCCTCATGCAAGAAAAACAAGTTGTTGCTTATGCCTCTCGCCAGTTGAAGACGCATGAGATCAACTATCCTACACATGACCTCGAGCTCGCAGCAGTTGTCTTTGCTTTGAAAGTATGGAGGCACTACTTGCTTGGCAACCGTTGTGAAATCTTTTCTGATCACAAGAGTTTGAAGTATATCTTCACTCAGCCTGATCTCAACCTTCGGCAGAGGAGATGGATTGAAGCAATCAATGATTTTGATTTGACCATCAACTACACTCCGGGCAAAGCAAATGTCATGGCCGATGCGCTCAGCCGCAAAGCTTATGTCAACAACCTCATGATGGAAGAACAACAGCCTCTCTTGTGCGAGGAATTCCGTCAGCTCAACCTTGAAATTGTGGAACAAGGGTATCTTCTGAACCTTCTGGCAACCCCTCTCTTGGAAGAAAAGGTTCGCTCCTATCAGCTTGGTGATCCGTACACAAGAAAGGTCATCTCCAACATCCAGCTTCCGAAGTATGAGTCCTTCCATGTCGATGATCAAGGCACGCTTTTCTTTGAACACCGGATGTTTGTTCCGAACTACCCGGGTTTGAGAGAGCAAGTTCTCAAGGAGGCGCATGATTCTGTTCTTTCTATCCACCCTGGCAGCACAAAGATGTACATGGACTTGAAAACACAATATTGGTGGCCGGGTTTGAAACGATATTGTGCCAAGTATGTCTCGGAGTGTGATGTCTGCCGCAGAGTGAAAGCTGTCCATCAGAAACCTTCCGGTCTTCTACAACCATTGAAACCCCTGGAATGGAAATGGGAGAAAGTAGAGATGGACTTCATCACTGGTTTTCCAAGGTCGCAGAAGGGCAACAATGCAATCTTTGTTGTCATTGACAGGCTTTTTAAAGTGGCTCACTTCTTCCCCGTCAAGGAAACAATTTCTGCAATTCAGTTGGCTGAGCTCTATATCAACAGAATTGTCTCTCTGTATGGGATTCCGCTTGAGATCAGTTCAGACCGTGGAAGCATCTTCACTTCCAAGTTCTGGGAGAGTTTCCAAAATGCTTTGGGAACAAAGTTGAACTTCAGCACAGCTTACCACCCTCAGTCGCAAGGACAAGTGGAAAGGATCAATCAGATTCTGGAGGATATGCTTTGTGCTTGCGTTATCTCTTTTGGCATGAAGTGGGAAGAATGTCTTCCTTATGCTGAGTTCTCTTACAACAACAGCTTCCAGAAAAGTCTAAAGATGGCACCATTTGAGGCTCTCTATGGTCGCAAATGCAGAACTCTGATTGGTTGGTCGGGTGCAGGAGAAAGAATTTTGTTTGGCCCTAACATTGTAACTCAAGCGGAGGAGAAGGTTCATATCATTCTTGAAAATCTGAGGATTGCTCAAAGTCGCCAGAAGAGCAATTATGACAGGAAGCACACGGACAAGGAGTATGTCCCTGGTGATCTCGTTTACCTTCGTGTCACTCCCATGAGAGGCACGCACCGCTTTGGTATCAAAGGAAAGTTGGCTCCTAGATACATCGGTCCATTCAAAATTCGTGGAAGAAGAGGAGAAGTTGCTTATGCTCTTGAGCTCCCGGAAAAACTCAAAGTCCATGATGTTTTCCACATCTCTCAACTCAAGAAGTGCTTCAAGGATCCCGGCAGGACCGTGGATCATGAGCTTATCAATCTCCAAGAAGACCTGTCTTATCAAGAACACCCCACAAAAATCCTTGAGATCGCAGAAAGAAGGACTCGCAACAAGTCCATCAAGTTCTGCAAGGTGCAGTGGTCGCACCATTCTGTTGATGAAGCCACTTGGGAACGTGAAGATGAGCTCCGTGCCAAGTATCCTACCCTGTTTGAGTCTTCTTCTTCTTCCTAGAATCTCGGGGCGAGATTCCTGTTTAGTGGGGGAGAGTTGTAGCATCCCAATTGTCTAACAATTGTAATGCTACTTGGTCTAGTAATATAATGGCTACTTCAGATATATAATTGTTGCATCATCATTATATCATGCTCATGTCATCATGCCTCCTTGCATTTGAGCATCATATAAAACCTTTTGATTTGGTTCTTCTCTCATATGCATTGTTAATTGTATTTGCCTCTTGATATTGTATTTGGTTGTTGATATATTGTTAAATTCCCAAGTTGAGTTGGGGGCATATCTTTTATTCAACTCCACCACCTTTTCTTTCACCACCTTATAATTCCACCATCCAACTAAATATGAGCTTTGCACTTTATTTGAGTTTACCTCTAGCTCATGTGGGTTGGGATGGATCCAATTCTTTTCCACATGCTCTCATCTTAGCATCATGTTGTTTTCACATTATTGATATATGAGAGCCACATGGCCACCTTTGCATGCCTTGTGAGTGGAACCCTTTTCCTAGCTTCCATATGGATTATTATGGATTTATGCTCATGTGGGAATATTTTTGGGACTAGTAATCATCTAGTGGAATATACACATTAGCAAGTCCCAATTGTAATCAAATGTGATCATCTCCATCTACTCCACTTGGAACTTTCTTTAAAATTCTTTTGCTTAGGCCTTACTCCACATTTTGGAATGCATAAGAAAAATGCCTTGTAAATAATCTTGTTTTCACAAAGATAAGCAAGGTAATAATTATTTATGCATGGCCCATGCAAGTACCACCTTTTTCTTGTCCTTTGGTTTGTATTTGAAGTTTGAGTGAATCTTTTCCCCATCCTCTCTCTAACCCTCATCTCTCCCTCCCTCCTTTTGGCTTGATCTAGTTTGACCTTGCTTAAACCATATCACCACATCCCTATCTTTTCTTGTCTTGATCTTGTTGGAGCTAGGCATGTTCTTGGCTTGATCTTGATAAAAGCAAACCCTCAACCGAGCCTCCCCCTCTCCTTTCTCTCTGCCACAAGGGACACCCGAGCCAGTCCCCTCCTCCACTGGCCTACCGACCCCACCTGGCAGCCCCCCTTCACCACCTCGCCCTGCTCCTGCCCAGCCCGAGCCGCCTAGCACGTGAAGAAGGAGAAAAGTGGCTGACGCCACCTTTCCCCTCCACCACGCCATCTACCCCTCCCTCTCTTCGTTCCTATCTACTCCCACCTCTCTGCCTCGCTCTGCTACCTCTCCAGATCTGGCCGAGGCGCCCTGGCCTTCCTCCCTCCCTCTCCACCGACCCCAGCTCCCTCTCGCTGGCCACCGTCTTCTCCACCGGCGCTGCTTCGATCCAGACGACAAACGCGATGTGGAGGTGATCGAGGAGGACAAGGAGGTCCTCTGCATCCGCTCCGTACACGCCGTCGAGGAGGAGTAGCCCCAGAACCGCTGCACCTGCCGAGCCCGAGCCGAAACCCTAACCTCGCCGTCCGTCTGCGTCGTCGCCGATCCCCTGCGTCCCGAGCCGATCCGACCGCACCAACACCCTCCCGGTGAGCTCCTTCTTCCCGCTGACACCTCCGTCCTCGCCGTAGCTCTCTGTTCTCGCCGGACCAAACGTCGAGCGCTCTCGGTGCGTCGCGTGCGCGTGCGTCCTCTACGTCGCCGCGTCGTGGAGAGCCTCATCTAGCCGCCCTTTTCCCTCCTAGCAACCTCCCCGAGCCAGCCGCACTGGTTCGCACCCCCGGCGCGCGCCCGCACGTCCCTGGTTCGATCCCCGCCCCGCGTGGGACAGCGATCTGTCCGCAAGACGCGGAGAAGAGGAACAGTGGGTCCGTGTCGTCCTTTTTGCAGAAAACCCCTTCCCTAGTTTTTATTCCTAAACCCGCCGTACAACCGAGCCCACCGTCAGCCTCTCAGACCTTCTTGCAGAAAACACCCCGCAGATCTGAGCGCTTAACCCGCACTCCCTGGGATCTGCCGCGTGTCACGCCCCGGCTGGCGCGACCGCGAGCGGACCCGCGTGTGCTCTGGCCCCACCTGTCACTCTCTGAGGCTAGACTAGCCCGCGGTGTAAAATCTTTTCTGCGCGCTGTGCTGCTGAGTCAGCGCTGGACCCACTGGTCATTGACTGTGGCTAGAACTGGGCTGAGTAACAAAAACATTTCTGTATTTCTATTTTAATTCAAATCTTTTTCAAATTAAATTAAATTCAAATTTCAAATCTGTTTTAAAATAACTTTTAAAATATAAATCCAAATAATACAAATAATATATGTTTTGAAATCAGAAAAATGTGAGGAATTCAAATATGCCCTTCAAATTATATTCTGAACACTTAAAATTTCAAGTTGATTTAAATTACAATAAAATTCCCTTTTACCTTAATTAATTAATAACTTTTGTTTTATAACTCCAAATTTAACAAATAATATGTCTAAAATGATTAGCTCGATGAGACCTTTCTGTTTATGCATTCCATTATCTGTTTTGAAGCATGTATCATATAAATATAATGTGTACAGCAACTATTATGAGGGTAAAATGAGGCTAAAACTCAATGAAATGGTTTATTCTTGTATTCCACACCTCACCCATGCCATGCTACTTTATTGCCATGCAAATTGTGCATCATTCATCATGGCATGATTGTTTTGCTTGTCGCACTTAATTCATATGCTTGCGCACTTTATTTATGTTGGAATCCCAAGTATTGCATAGCCTTTACTTTTAAACCCCACCGAAGCTTGTTCCTCCATCCCATGAGCCATTACTACAGGAGTTGTTTGAGCCATGCGAGTCGTAGAACAGCATGTGTAGGGTATGTGAGTGTCTGATGGATAACGAGGTACCTATACAACTTAATCTGAGTAGTAATGGGATAACTAATGAAAGTGGCATCGGTGAGCCATATTCGCAATTTGGTTTTTCAGGCTCACTTGTGTCCCGTAGGACCCCGAGTACTTGATTCCTGTTCCTTGAATATTCGCGCTATCCACATCCGGGAGGCTTATGAACCCCCCTGAGCCAGAGCTTGATTCATTCTTATTTCTTGGGGCCACAAACTAGTTTGAAGTTTTATTTACTATTCTGTACTTATGCCATGCTTTACTGCTTTATTTAAGATTGTGCGAGGTACTGCACACTGTACTGTTTAGGGAAGCGGAGTGTTTTCGCGGTATCGACAAGCCCAGTCACATTTTCGGGTTCCCAGTCGTTTACAGCCATTGACGCAAACCTTGAGTCCGTCTCGGAGTCGGCCAACTTCGTCGCGGGTAGCTTAATGGGGTGGCCCCCTGAAATATTTCTGAATCCTATGATCGCTTTGTCGTGACTGCCTCGTTGGGTTTTGATTTGGTTTTTCCGAGGTTGATCGAGTGTGTGTTGCTATTTGTGCACCCCTGCAGGGTAAAACTTTTTGAAAGCCGTGTCCGCGGTTATGGACGACTTGGAGCACAGTTTCTCGATCATAGACAAGAATAACTAAAGAACCGCTTTTAATTTGACTAAGTACCTGACTAGTAAATAGTGCAACACTCATGGAATGGATAATAAAACTGCCAACGGATGGGGGGGTTGTTCGTCCGCTTCCTCGTCGGTAAGCGAGGAGGAGGATGGATATGTGGACATTACCATTATAACTGTTGTTATTAATTCACGGACATCCGTCTATCTCTGGTTAGGCGGATGGTTAGCGAGTATCTATAGAATTGTAGGGTTTATCTTTTGCTGCAAATGCGTCACCCCAGGTTGTGTCCCCTTTAGAGGCATAAAGACTTGCTGAGTACCCCTAGGGTATCACACGATAAATTGTTTGATTCAGATGAACAGGTAAGCTCGCAAGATGGATACTGGGTGGAGGAGACGGACAATGTGGGCAACGATCATTCAGTGTAGAGATTCTGAGAACGGGGATCCGTGAGATCTGTGGGCGGGATGTGTTTATTTATGGGGCATCTTATGCCGATTTGCTTCTTATCCGTACTCGGATTTTGTCTTCCGCTTCCGCCTGATACTCTGATGTTTGATGTATGAGGAGATATCCTAAACTATTATATCTATCTAGGATATTTGGATCTTGCCGTATGGCGTTGCTATATTTCCTTTCTTTTTAGATGGAATGGCTCTGATGTACTGTTGTATGGTGGCTTGCATACATCCTCATTTGTGTATGTAGTTGATCCCTTCGCCTGCCGATTACGCCGCCCGTTCTTGTCCCGATGTTTGGAAATGGTTAGGACGGCCGAAAGGTCTACCTGTGAGTGGCATTTGGGCCCCACCGTACTATTTTAACCATTTCCGCTCATCCAGGCTTGTAACTAGGAGCGTAATTCACCGAGGTAGTTACAATACATATGTGGTATGTGAAAAGAATAGTCATGAAATGACTCCACTTGTTGTTAGTAAAAAGAACACACATGCAATGACACTGGTGAATTCATGTGTGGTCTTTGAAGAGAACACACATGCAATGTCACTGGTGGATCCATATGTGGTATGTGAAAAGAACACACATGCAATGACTCCAGGTGTTGTTAGTAAAAAGAACACACATGAAATGACATTGGTGGATCCATGTGTGGTCTCTGAAGAGAACACACATGCAATGACACTGGTGGATCCATATGTGGTATGTGAAAATAACACACATGCAATGACTCCAGTTGTTGTTAGTAAAAAGAACACACATGCAATGACACTGGTGGATCCATATGTGGTATGTGAAAAGAATAGTCATGAAATGACTCCAGTTGTTGTTAGTAAAAAGAACAGACATGCAATGACACTGGTGGATCCATGTGTCGTCTCTGAAGAGAACACACATGCAATGACACTGGTGGATCCATATATGGTATGTGAAAAGAACACACATGCAATGACTCCAGTTGTTGTTAGTAAAAAGAACACACATTCAATGACACTGGTGGATCCATGTGTGGTCTTTGAAGAGAATACACATGCAATGACTCTAGCTGTGGTTAATGAGAAGAACACACATTTCAATGACACTGGTGGATCCATATGTGGTATGTGAAAAGAACACACATGCAATGACTCTAGTTGTTGTTAGTAAAAAGAACACACATGCAATGACACTGGTGGATCCATGTGTGGTCTCTGAAGAGAACACACATGCAATGACACTAGTGGATCCATGTGCGGTCTCTGAACAGAACACACATTTCAATGACACTGGTGGATCCATATGTGCTATGTGAAAAGAACACACATGCAATAACTCCAGTTGTTGTCAGTAAAAAACACACATGCAATGACACTAGTGGATCCATGTGTGGTCTCTAAAGAGAACACACATTTCAATGACACTGGTGGATCCATATGTGGTATGTGAAAAGAACACACATGCAATGACTCTAGTTGTTGTTAGTAAAAAGAACACACATGCAATGACACTGGTGGATCCATGTGTGGTCTCTGAAGAGAACAAACATGCAATGACTCTGGTTGTTGTTAGTAAAAAGAACACACATGCAATGACACTGGTGGATCCATGTGTGGTCTCTGAATAGAACACACATGCAATGACAGTGGTGGATCCATATGTGGTATGTGAATAGAACACACATGCAATGACTCTGGTTGTTGTTAGTAAAAAGAGCACACATGCAATGACATTGGTGGATCCATGTGTGGTCTCTGAAGAGAACAGACATTTCAATGACACTGGTGGATCCATATGTGGTATGGGAAAATAATAGTCATGAACTGACTCCAGTTGTTGTTAGTAAAAAGAGCACACATGTAATGACACTGGTGGATCCATGTGTGGTCTCTAAATAGAACACACATGCAATGACTCTAGTTGTGGTTAATGAGAAGAACACACATTTCAATGACACTAGTGGATCCATATGTGGTATGTGAAAAGAATAGTCATGAAATGACTCCAGTTGTTGTTAGTAAAAAGAACACACATGTAATGACACTGGTGGATCCATGTGTGGTCTTTGAAGAGAACACACATGCAATGACACTAGTGGATCCATGTGTGGTCTTTGAAGAGAACACACATGCAATTACTCTATTTGTTGTTAGTAAAAAGAACACAGATGCAATAACACTGGTGGATCCATGTGTGGTCTCTGAAGAGAACCCACATGCAATGACACTGGTGGATCCATATGTGGTATGTGAAAAGAACACACATGCAATGACTCTAGTTGTTGTTAGTAAAAAGAACACACATGCAATGACACTGGTGGATCCATATGTGGTATGTGAAAAGAATAGTCATGAAATGACTCCAGTTGTTGTTAGTAAAAAGAATACACATGCAATGACACTGGTGGATCCATGTGTGGTCTCTGAAGAGAACACACATGCAATGACACTGGTGGATCCATATGTGGTATGTGAAAAGAACACACATGCAATGACTCCAGTTGTTGTTAGTAAAAAGAACACACATGCAATGACACTGGTGTATCCATATGTGGTATGTGAAAAGAATAGTCATGAAATGACTCCAGTTGTTGTTAGTAAAAATAACACACATGCAATGACACTGGTGGATCCAAGAGACCACACATGCAATTAAACTGGTGGATCCATATGTGGTATGTGAAAAGAACACACATGCAATGACTCCAGTTGTTGTTAGTAAAAAGAACACATGCAATGACACTGGTGGATCCATATGTGGTATGTGAAAATAATAGTCATGAAATGACTCCAGTTGTTGTTAGTAAAAAGAGCACACATGCAATGACACTGGTGGATCCATGTGTGGTCTCTGAAGAGAACACACATGCAATGACTCTAGTTGTGGTTAATGAGAAGAACACACATTTCAATTACACTAGTGGATCCATATGTGGTATGTGAAAAGAATAGTCATGAAATGACTCCAGTTGTTGTTAGTAAAAAGAACACACATGCAATGACACTGGTGGATCCATGTGTGGTCTCTGAAGAGAACACACATGCAATGACACTGGTGGATCCATATGTGGTATGTGAAAAGAACACAATGCAATGACTCCAGTTGTTGTTAGTAAAAAGAACACACATGCAATGACACTGGTGGATCCATATGTGGTATGTGAAAAGAATAGTCATGAAATGACTCCAGTTGTTGTTAGTAAAAATAACACACATGCAATGACACTGGTGGATCCATGTGTGGTCTCTGAAGAGAACACACATGCAATGACACTGGTGGATCCATATGTGGTATGTGAAAAGGACACACATGCAATGACTCCAGTTGTTGTTAGTAAAAAGAACACATGCAATGACACTGGTGGATCCATGTGTGGTCTCTGAAGAGAACACACATTTCAATGACACTGGTGGATCCATATGTGGTATGTGAAAAGAACACGCATGCAATGACTCCAGTTGTTGTTAGTAAAAAGTGCACACATGCAATGACACTCGTGGATCAATGTGTGGTCTCTGAAGAGAACAAACATTTCAATGACACTGGTGGATCCATATGTGGTATGTGAAAATAATAGTCATGAAATGACTCTAGTTGTTGTTAGTAAAAGAGCACACATGCAATGACACTGGAGGATCCATGTGTGGTCTCTAAAGAGAACACACATGGAATGACTCTAGTTGTGGTTAATGAGAAGAACACACATTTCAATGACACTAGTGGATCCATATGTGGTATGTGAAAAGAATAGTCATGAAATGACTCAAGTTGTTGTTAGTAAAAAGAACACACATGCAATGACACTGGTGGATCCATGTGTGTTCTCTGAAGAGAAGACACATGCAATGACACTGGTGGATCCATATGTGGTATGTGAAAAGAACACACATGCAATGACTCTAGTTGTTGTTAGTAAAAAGAACACACATGCAATGACACCGGTGGATCCATATGTGGTATGTGAAAAGAATAGTCATGAAATGACTCCAGTTGTTGTCAGTAAAAATAACACACATGCAATGACACTGGTGGATCCATGTGTGGTCTCTGAAGAGAACACACATGCAATGACACTGGTGGATCCATATGTGGTATGTGAAAAGAACACACATGCAATGACTCCTGTTGTTGTTAGTAAAAAGAACACACGCAATGACACTGGTGGATCCATCTGTGGTCTCTGAAGAGAACACACATTTCAATGACACTGGTGGATCCATATGTGGTATGTGAAAAGAAGACACATGCAATGACTCCAGTTGTTGTTAGTAAAAAGAACACACATGCAATGACACTGGTGGATCCATGTGTGGTATTTGAAAGAACACACATGCAATGACTCTAGCTGTGGTTAATGAGAAGTACACACATTTCAATAACATTGGTGGATCCATATGTGGTATGTGAAAAGAATAGTTATGAAATGACTCTAGTTGTTATTAGTAAAAAGAACACACATGCAATGACACTGGTGGATCCATGTGTGGTCTCTGAAGAGAACACACATGCAATGACACTGGTGGATCCATATGTGGTATGTGAAAAGAACACACATGCAATGACTCTAGTAGTTGTTAGTAAAAAGAACACACATGCAATGACACTAGTGGATCCATGTGTGGTCACTGAACAGAACACACATGCAATGACACTGGTGGATCCATATGTGGTATGTGAAAAGAACACACATGCAATGACTCCAGTTGTTGTCAGTAAAAAGAACACATATGCAATGACACTGGTGGATCCATATGTGGTATGTGAAAATAATAGTCATGAAATGACTCTAGTTGTTGTTAGTAAAAAGAACACACATGCAATGACACTGGTGGATCCATGTGTGGTCTATAAAGAGAACACACATGCAATGACACTGGTGGATCCATATGTGGTATGTGAAAAGAACACACATGCAATGACTCCAGTTGTTGTTAATAAAAAGAACACACATGCAATGACACTGGTGGATCCATATGTGGTATGTGAAAAGAATAGTCATGAAATGACTCCAGTTGTTGTTAGTAAAAATAACACACATGCAATGACACTGGTGGATCCATGTGTGGTCTCTGAAGAGAACACACATGCAATGACACTGGTGGATCCATATGTGGTATGTGAAAAGAACACACATGCAATGACTCCTGTAGTTGTTAGTAAAAAGAACACATGCAATGACACTGGTGGATCCATGTGTGATCTCTGAAGAGAACAAACATTTCAATGACACTGGTGGATCCATATGTGGTATGTGAAAAGAACACACATGCAATGACTCCAGTTGTTGTCAGTAAAAAGAACACACATGCAATGACACTGGTCGATCCATATGTGGTATGTGAAAATAATAGTCATGAAATGACTCCAGTTGTTTGTAAAAAGAACACACATGTAATGACACTGGTGGATCCATGTGTGGTCTCTCAAGAGAACACACATGCAATGACACTGGTGGTTCCATATGTGGTATGTGAAAAGAACACACATGCATTGACTCTAGTTGTTGTTAGTAAAAAGAACACACATGCAATGACACTGGTGGATCCATGTGTGGTCTCTGAAGAGAACACACATGCAATGACACTGGTGGATCCATGTGTGGTCTTTGAAGAGAACACACATTTCAATGACACTGGTGGATCCAGATGTGGTATGTGAAAAGAACACACATGCAATAACTCCAGTTGTTGTTAGTAATAAACACACATGCAATGACACTAGTGGATCCATGTGTGGTCTCTGACGAGAACACACATTTCAATAACACTGGTGGATCCATATGTGGTATGTGAAAAGAACACACATGCAATGACTCTAGTTGTTGTTAGTAAAAAGAACACACATGCAATGACACTGGTGGCTCCATGTGTGGTCTCTGAAGAGAACACACATTTCAATGACACTGGTGGATCCATATGTGGTATGTGAAAAGAACACACATGCAATGACTCCAGTTGTTGTTAGTAAAAAGAACACACATGCAATGGCACTGGTGGATGCACATGTGGTCTCTGAAGAGAACACACAATTCAATGACACTGGTGGATCCATATGTGGTATGTGAAAAGAACACACATGCAACGACTCTAGTTGTTGTTAGTAAAAAGAACACACATGCAATGACACTGGTGGATCCATGTGTGGTCTCTAAAGAGAACACACATGCAATGACACTGGTGGATCCATATGTGGTATGTGAAAAGAACACACATGCAATGACTCCAGTTGTTGTTAATAAAAAGAACACACATGCAATGACACTGGTGGATCCATATGTGGTATGTGAAAAGAATAGTCATGAAATGACTCCAGTTGTTGTTAGTAAAAATAACACACATGCAATGACACTGGTGGATCCATGTGTGGTCTCTGAAGAGAACACACATGCAATGACACTGGTGGATCCATATGTGGTATGTGAAAAGAACACACATGCAATGACTCCTGTAGTTGTTAGTAAAAAGAACACATGCAATGACACTGGTGGATCCATGTGTGATCTCTGAAGAGAACAAACATTTCAATGACACTGGTGGATCCATATGTGGTATGTGAAAAGAACACACATGCAATGACTCCAGTTGTTGTCAGTAAAAAGAACACACATGCAATGACACTGGTCGATCCATATGTGGTATGTGAAAATAATAGTCATGAAATGACTCCAGTTGTTTGTAAAAAGAACACACATGTAATGACACTGGTGGATCCATGTGTGGTCTCTCAAGAGAACACACATGCAATGACACTGGTGGATCCATATGTGGTATGTGAAAAGAACACACATGCATTGACTCTAGTTGTTGTTAGTAAAAAGAACACACATGCAATGACACTGGTGGATCCATGTGTGGTCTCTAAAGAGAACACACATGCAATGACACTGGTGGATCCATGTGTGGTCTCTGAAGAGAACACACATTTCAATGACACTGGTGGATCCAGATGTGGTATGTGAAAAGAACACACATGCAATAACTCCAGTTGTTGTTAGTAATAAACACACATGCAATGACACTAGTGGATCCATGTGTGGTCTCTGACGAGAACACACATTTCAATAACACTGGTGGTTCCATATGTGGTATGTGAAAAGAACACACATGCAATGACTCTAGTTGTTGTTAGTAAAAAGAACACACATGCAATGACACTGGTGGCTCCATGTGTGGTCTCTGAAGAGAACACACATTTCAATGACACTGGTGGATCCATATGTGGTATGTGAAAAGAACACACATACAATGACTCCAGTTGTTGTTAGTAAAAAGAACACACATGCAATGGCACTGGTGGATGCACGTGTGGTCTCTGAAGAGAACACACAATTCAATGACACTGGTGGATCCATATGTGGTATGTGAAAAGAACACACATGCAACGACTCTAGTTGTTGTTAGTAAAAAGAACACACATGCATAGACACTAGTGGATCCATGTGTGGTCTCTGAATAGAACACACATGCAATGACAGTGGTGGATCCATATGTGGTATGTGAAAAGAACACACATGCAATGACTCTAGTTGTTGTTAGTAAAAAGAGCACACATGCAATGACACTGGTGGATCCATGTGTGATCTTTGAAGAGAATAGACATTTCAATGACACTGGTGGATCCATATGTGGTATGAGAAAATAATAGTCATGAAATGACTCCAGTTGTTGTTAGTAAAAAGAGCACACATGTAATGACACTGGTGGATCCATGTGTGGTCTCTAAGGAGAACACACATGCAATGACTCTGGCTGTGGTTAATGAGAAGAACACACATTTCAATGACACTAGTGGATCCATATGTGGTATGTGAAAAGAATAGTCATGAAATGACTCCACTTGTTGTTAGTAAAAAGAACACACATGCAATGACACTGGTGGATCCATGTGTGGTCTTTGAAGAGAACACACATGCAATGTCACTGGTGGATCCATATGTGGTATGTGAAAAGAACACACATGCAATGACTCTAGGTGTTGTTAGTAAAAATAACACACATGAAATGACATTGGTGGATCCATGTGTGGCCTCTGAAGAGAACACACATGCAATGACACTGGCGGATCCATATGTGGTATGTGAAAAGAACACACATGCAATGACTCCAGTTGTTGTTAGTAAAAGAACACACATGCAATGACACTGGTGGATCCATATGTGGTATGTGAAAAGAATAGTCATGAAATGACTCCTGTTGTTGTTAGTAAAAAGAACAGACATGCAATGACACTGGTGGATCCATGTGTGGTCTCTGAAGAGAACACACATGCAATGACACTGGTGGATCCATATGTGGTATGTGAAAAGAACACACATGCAATGACTCCAGTTGTTGTTAGTAAAAAGAACACACATGCAATGACACTGGTGGATCCATGTGTGGTCTTTGAAGAGAACACACATGCAATGACACTGGTGGATCCATATGTGGTATGTGAAAAGAACACACATGCAATGACTCCAGTTGTTGTTAGTAAAAGAACACACATGCAATGACACTGGTGGATCCATATGTGGTATGTGAAAAGAATAGTCATGAAATGACTCCAGTTGTTGTTAGTAAAAAGAACAGACATGCAATGACAATGGTGGATCCATGTGTGGTCTCTGAAGAGAACACACATGCAATGACACTGGTGGATCCATATGTTGTATGTGAAAAGAACACACATGCAATGACTCCAGTTGTTGTTAGTAAAAAGAACACACATGCAATGACACTGGTGGATCCATGTGTGGTCTTTGAAGAGAACACACATGCATTGACTCTAGCTGTGGTTAATGAGAAGAACACACATTTCAATGACACTGGTGGATCCATATGTGGTATGTGAAAAGAACACACATGCAATGACTCTTGTTGTTGTTAGTAAAAAGAACACACATGCAATGACACTGGTAGATCCATGTGTGGTCTCTAAAGAGAACACACATGCAATGACACTGGTGGATCCATGTGTGGTCTATGAAGAGAACACACATTTCAATGACACTGGTGGATCCATATGTGGTATGTGAAAAGAACACACATGCAATAACTCCAGTTGTTGTTACTAAAAAACACACATGCAATGACACTAGTGGATCCATGTGTGGTCTCTGAAGAGAACACACATTTCAATGACACTGGTGGATCCATATGTGGTATGTGAAAAGAACACACATGCAATGACTCTAGTTGTTGTTAGTAAAAAGAACACACATGCAATGACACTGGTGGATCCATGTGTGGTCTCTGAAAGAGAACAAACATGCAATGACTCTGGTTGTTGTTAGTAAAAAGAACACACATGCAATGACACTGGTGGATCCATGTGTGGTCTTTGAATAGAACACACAAGCAATGACAATGGTGGATCCATATGTGGTATGTGAAAAGAACACACATGCAATGACTCTGGTTGTTAATAGTAAAAAGAGCACACATGCAATGACACTGGTGGATCCATGTGTGGTCTCTAAAGAGAACAGACATTTCAATGATACTGGTGGATCCATATGTGGTATGGGAAAATAATAGTCATGAAATGACTCGAGTTGTTGTTAGTAAAAAGAGCACACATGTAATGACACTAGTGGATCCATGTGTGGTCTCTAAAGAGAACACACATGCAATGACACTGGTGGATCCATATGTGGTATGTGAAAAGAACACACATGCAATGACTCCAGTTGTTGTTAATAAAAAGAACACACATGCAATGACACTGGTGGATCCATATGTGGTATGTGAAAAGAATAGTCATGAAATGACTCCAGTTGTTGTTAGTAAAAATAACACACATGCAATGACACTGGTGGATCCATGTGTGGTCTCTGAAGAGAACACACATGCAACGACACTGGTGGATCCATATGTGGTATGTGAAAAGAACACACATGCAATGACTCCTGTAGTTGTTAGTAAAAAGAACACATGCAATGACACTGGTGGATCCATGTGTGATCTCTGAAGAGAACAAACATTTCAATGACACTGGTGGATCCATATGTGGTATGTGAAAAGAACACACATGCAATGACTCCAGTTGTTGTCAGTAAAAAGAACACACATGCAATGACACTGGTCGATCCATATGTGGTATGTGAAAATAATAGTCATGAAATGACTCCAGTTGTTTGTAAAAAGAACACACATGTAATGACACTGGTGGATCCATGTGTGGTCTCTCAAGAGAACACACATGCAATGACACTGGTGGTTCCATATGTGGTATGTGAAAAGAACACACATGCATTGACTCTAGTTGTTGTTAGTAAAAAGAACACACATGCAATGACACTGGTGGATCCATGTGTGGTCTCTGAAGAGAACACACATGCAATGACACTGGTGGATCCATGTGTGGTCTTTGAAGAGAACACACATTTCAATGACACTGGTGGATCCAGATGTGGTATGTGAAAAGAACACACATGCAATAACTCCAGTTGTTGTTAGTAATAAACACACATGCAATGACACTAGTGGATCCATGTGTGGTCTCTGACGAGAACACACATTTCAATAACACTGGTGGATCCATATGTGGTATGTGAAAAGAACACACATGCAATGACTCTAGTTGTTGTTAGTAAAAAGAACACACATGCAATGACACTGGTGGCTCCATGTGTGGTCTCTGAAGAGAACACACATTTCAATGACACTGGTGGATCCATATGTGGTATGTGAAAAGAACACACATGCAATGACTCCAGTTGTTGTTAGTAAAAAGAACACACATGCAATGGCACTGGTGGATGCACATGTGGTCTCTGAAGAGAACACACAATTCAATGACACTGGTGGATCCATATGTGGTATGTGAAAAGAACACACATGCAACGACTCTAGTTGTTGTTAGTAAAAAGAACACACATGCAATGACACTGGTGGATCCATGTGTGGTCTCTAAAGAGAACACACATGCAATGACACTGGTGGATCCATATGTGGTATGTGAAAAGAACACACATGCAATGACTCCAGTTGTTGTTAATAAAAAGAACACACATGCAATGACACTGGTGGATCCATATGTGGTATGTGAAAAGAATAGTCATGAAATGACTCCAGTTGTTGTTAGTAAAAATAACACACATGCAATGACACTGGTGGATCCATGTGTGGTCTCTGAAGAGAACACACATGCAATGACACTGGTGGATCCATATGTGGTATGTGAAAAGAACACACATGCAATGACTCCTGTAGTTGTTAGTAAAAAGAACACATGCAATGACACTGGTGGATCCATGTGTGATCTCTGAAGAGAACAAACATTTCAATGACACTGGTGGATCCATATGTGGTATGTGAAAAGAACACACATGCAATGACTCCAGTTGTTGTCAGTAAAAAGAACACACATGCAATGACACTGGTCGATCCATATGTGGTATGTGAAAATAATAGTCATGAAATGACTCCAGTTGTTTGTAAAAAGAACACACATGTAATGACACTGGTGGATCCATGTGTGGTCTCTCAAGAGAACACACATGCAATGACACTGGTGGATCCATATGTGGTATGTGAAAAGAACACACATGCATTGACTCTAGTTGTTGTTAGTAAAAAGAACACACATGCAATGACACTGGTGGATCCATGTGTGGTCTCTAAAGAGAACACACATGCAATGACACTGGTGGATCCATGTGTGGTCTCTGAAGAGAACACACATTTCAATGACACTGGTGGATCCAGATGTGGTATGTGAAAAGAACACACATGCAATAACTCCAGTTGTTGTTAGTAATAAACACACATGCAATGACACTAGTGGATCCATGTGTGGTCTCTGACGAGAACACACATTTCAATAACACTGGTGGTTCCATATGTGGTATGTGAAAAGAACACACATGCAATGACTCTAGTTGTTGTTAGTAAAAAGAACACACATGCAATGACACTGGTGGCTCCATGTGTGGTCTCTGAAGAGAACACACATTTCAATGACACTGGTGGATCCATATGTGGTATGTGAAAAGAACACACATACAATGACTCCAGTTGTTGTTAGTAAAAAGAACACACATGCAATGGCACTGGTGGATGCACGTGTGGTCTCTGAAGAGAACACACAATTCAATGACACTGGTGGATCCATATGTGGTATGTGAAAAGAACACACATGCAACGACTCTAGTTGTTGTTAGTAAAAAGAACACACATGCATAGACACTAGTGGATCCATGTGTGGTCTCTGAATAGAACACACATGCAATGACAGTGGTGGATCCATATGTGGTATGTGAAAAGAACACACATGCAATGACTCTAGTTGTTGTTAGTAAAAAGAGCACACATGCAATGACACTGGTGGATCCATGTGTGATCTTTGAAGAGAATAGACATTTCAATGACACTGGTGGATCCATATGTGGTATGAGAAAATAATAGTCATGAAATGACTCCAGTTGTTGTTAGTAAAAAGAGCACACATGTAATGACACTGGTGGATCCATGTGTGGTCTCTAAGGAGAACACACATGCAATGACTCTGGCTGTGGTTAATGAGAAGAACACACATTTCAATGACACTAGTGGATCCATATGTGGTATGTGAAAAGAATAGTCATGAAATGACTCCACTTGTTGTTAGTAAAAAGAACACACATGCAATGACACTGGTGGATCCATGTGTGGTCTTTGAAGAGAACACACATGCAATGTCACTGGTGGATCCATATGTGGTATGTGAAAAGAACACACATGCAATGACTCTAGGTGTTGTTAGTAAAAATAACACACATGAAATGACATTGGTGGATCCATGTGTGGCCTCTGAAGAGAACACACATGCAATGACACTGGCGGATCCATATGTGGTATGTGAAAAGAACACACATGCAATGACTCCAGTTGTTGTTAGTAAAAGAACACACATGCAATGACACTGGTGGATCCATATGTGGTATGTGAAAAGAATAGTCATGAAATGACTCCTGTTGTTGTTAGTAAAAAGAACAGACATGCAATGACACTGGTGGATCCATGTGTGGTCTCTGAAGAGAACACACATGCAATGACACTGGTGGATCCATATGTGGTATGTGAAAAGAACACACATGCAATGACTCCAGTTGTTGTTAGTAAAAAGAACACACATGCAATGACACTGGTGGATCCATGTGTGGTCTTTGAAGAGAACACACATGCAATGACACTGGTGGATCCATATGTGGTATGTGAAAAGAACACACATGCAATGACTCCAGTTGTTGTTAGTAAAAGAACACACATGCAATGACACTGGTGGATCCATATGTGGTATGTGAAAAGAATAGTCATGAAATGACTCCAGTTGTTGTTAGTAAAAAGAACAGACATGCAATGACAATGGTGGATCCATGTGTGGTCTCTGAAGAGAACACACATGCAATGACACTGGTGGATCCATATGTTGTATGTGAAAAGAACACACATGCAATGACTCCAGTTGTTGTTAGTAAAAAGAACACACATGCAATGACACTGGTGGATCCATGTGTGGTCTTTGAAGAGAACACACATGCAATGACTCTAGCTGTGGTTAATGAGAAGAACACACATTTCAATGACACTGGTGGATCCATATGTGGTATGTGAAAAGAACACACATGCAATGACTCTTGTTGTTGTTAGTAAAAAGAACACACATGCAATGACACTGGTAGATCCATGTGTGGTCTCTAAAGAGAACACACATGCAATGACACTGGTGGATCCATGTGTGGTCTATGAAGAGAACACACATTTCAATGACACTGGTGGATCCATATGTGGTATGTGAAAAGAACACACATGCAATAACTCCAGTTGTTGTTACTAAAAAACACACATGCAATGACACTAGTGGATCCATGTGTGGTCTCTGAAGAGAACACACATTTCAATGACACTGGTGGATCCATATGTGGTATGTGAAAAGAACACACATGCAATGACTCTAGTTGTTGTTAGTAAAAAGAACACACATGCAATGACACTGGTGGATCCATGTGTGGTCTCTGAAAGAGAACAAACATGCAATGACTCTGGTTGTTGTTAGTAAAAAGAACACACATGCAATGACACTGGTGGATCCATGTGTGGTCTTTGAATAGAACACACAAGCAATGACAATGGTGGATCCATATGTGGTATGTGAAAAGAACACACATGCAATGACTCTGGTTGTTAATAGTAAAAAGAGCACACATGCAATGACACTGGTGGATCCATGTGTGGTCTCTAAAGAGAACAGACATTTCAATGATACTGGTGGATCCATATGTGGTATGGGAAAATAATAGTCATGAAATGACTCGAGTTGTTGTTAGTAAAAAGAGCACACATGTAATGACACTAGTGGATCCATGTGTGGTCTCTAAAGAGAACACACATGCAATGACACTGGTGGATCCATATGTGGTATGTGAAAAGAACACACATGCAATGACTCCAGTTGTTGTTAATAAAAAGAACACACATGCAATGACACTGGTGGATCCATATGTGGTATGTGAAAAGAATAGTCATGAAATGACTCCAGTTGTTGTTAGTAAAAATAACACACATGCAATGACACTGGTGGATCCATGTGTGGTCTCTGAAGAGAACACACATGCAACGACACTGGTGGATCCATATGTGGTATGTGAAAAGAACACACATGCAATGACTCCTGTAGTTGTTAGTAAAAAGAACACATGCAATGACACTGGTGGATCCATGTGTGATCTCTGAAGAGAACAAACATTTCAATGACACTGGTGGATCCATATGTGGTATGTGAAAAGAACACACATGCAATGACTCCAGTTGTTGTCAGTAAAAAGAACACACATGCAATGACACTGGTCGATCCATATGTGGTATGTGAAAATAATAGTCATGAAATGACTCCAGTTGTTTGTAAAAAGAACACACATGTAATGACACTGGTGGATCCATGTGTGGTCTCTCAAGAGAACACACATGCAATGACACTGGTGGTTCCATATGTGGTATGTGAAAAGAACACACATGCATTGACTCTAGTTGTTGTTAGTAAAAAGAACACACATGCAATGACACTGGTGGATCCATGTGTGGTCTCTGAAGAGAACACACATGCAATGACACTGGTGGATCCATGTGTGGTCTCTGAAGAGAACACACATTTCAATGACACTGGTGGATCCAGATGTGGTATGTGAAAAGAACACACATGCAATAACTCCAGTTGTTGTTAGTAATAAACACACATGCAATGACACTAGTGGATCCATGTGTGGTCTCTGACGAGAACACACATTTCAATAACACTGGTGGTTCCATATGTGGTATGTGAAAAGAACACACATGCAATGACTCTAGTTGTTGTTAGTAAAAAGAACACACATGCAATGACACTGGTGGCTCCATGTGTGGTCTCTAAAGAGAACACACATTTCAATGACACTGGTGGATCCATATGTGGTATGTGAAAAGAACACACATACAATGACTCCAGTTGTTGTTAGTAAAAAGAACACACATGCAATGGCACTGGTGGATGCACGTGTGGTCTCTGAAGAGAACACACAATTCAATGACACTGGTGGATCCATATGTGGTATGTGAAAAGAACACACATGCAACGACTCTAGTTGTTGTTAGTAAAAAGAACACACATGCATAGACACTAGTGGATCCATGTGTGGTCTCTGAATAGAACACACATGCAATGACAGTGGTGGATCCATATGTGGTATGTGAAAAGAACACACATGCAATGACTCTAGTTGTTGTTAGTAAAAAGAGCACACATGCAATGACACTGGTGGATCCATGTGTGATCTTTGAAGAGAATAGACATTTCAATGACACTGGTGGATCCATATGTGGTATGAGAAAATAATAGTCATGAAATGACTCCAGTTGTTGTTAGTAAAAAGAGCACACATGTAATGACACTGGTGGATCCATGTGTGGTCTCTAAGGAGAACACACATGAAATGACTCTGGCTGTGGTTAATGAGAAGAACACACATTTCAATGACACTAGTGGATCCATATGTGGTATGTGAAAAGAATAGTCATGAAATGACTCCACTTGTTGTTAGTAAAAAGAACACACATGCAATGACACTGGTGGATCCATGTGTGGTCTTTGAAGAGAACACACATGCAATGTCACTGGTGGATCCATATGTGGTATGTGAAAAGAACACACATGCAATGACTCTAGGTGTTGTTAGTAAAAATAACACACATGAAATGACATTGGTGGATCCATGTGTGGCCTCTGAAGAGAACACACATGCAATGACACTGGCGGATCCATATGTGGTATGTGAAAAGAACACACATGCAATGACTCCAGTTGTTGTTAGTAAAAGAACACACATGCAATGACACTGGTGGATCCATATGTGGTATGTGAAAAGAATAGTCATGAAATGACTCCTGTTGTTGTTAGTAAAAAGAACAGACATGCAATGACACTGGTGGATCCATGTGTGGTCTCTGAAGAGAACACACATGCAATGACACTGGTGGATCCATATGTGGTATGTGAAAAGAACACACATGCAATGACTCCAGTTGTTGTTAGTAAAAAGAACACACATGCAATGACACTGGTGGATCCATGTGTGGTCTTTGAAGAGAACACACATGCAATGACACTGGTGGATCCATATGTGGTATGTGAAAAGAACACACATGCAATGACTCCAGTTGTTGTTAGTAAAAGAACACACATGCAATGACACTGGTGGATCCATATGTGGTATGTGAAAAGAATAGTCATGAAATGACTCCAGTTGTTGTTAGTAAAAAGAACAGACATGCAATGACAATGGTGGATCCATGTGTGTTCTCTGAAGAGAACACACATGCAATGACACTGGTGGATCCATATGTTGTATGTGAAAAGAACACACATGCAATGACTCCAGTTGTTGTTAGTAAAAAGAACACACATGCAATGACACTGGTGGATCCATGTGTGGTCTTTGAAGAGAACACACATGCAATGACTCTAGCTGTGGTTAATGAGAAGAACACACATTTCAATGACACTGGTGGATCCATATGTGGTATGTGAAAAGAACACACATGCAATGACTCTTGTTGTTGTTAGTAAAAAGAACACACATGCAATGACACTGGTAGATCCATGTGTGGTCTCTAAAGAGAACACACATGCAATGACACTCGTGGATCCATGTGTGGTCTATGAAGAGAACACACATTTCAATGACACTGGTGGATCCATATGTGGTATGTGAAAAGAACACACATGCAATAACTCCAGTTGTTGTTACTAAAAAACACACATGCAATGACACTAGTGGATCCATGTGTGGTCTCTGAAGAGAACACACATTTCAATGACACTGGTGGATCCATATGTGGTATGTGAAAAGAACACACATGCAATGACTCTAGTTGTTGTTAGTAAAAAGAACACACATGCAATGACACTGGTGGATCCATGTGTGGTCTCTGAAAGAGAACAAACATGCAATGACTCTGGTTGTTGTTAGTAAAAAGAACACACATGCAATGACACTGGTGGATCCATGTGTGGTCTTTGAATAGAACACACAAGCAATGACAATGGTGGATCCATATGTGGTATGTGAAAAGAACACACATGCAATGACTCTGGTTGTTAATAGTAAAAAGAGCACACATGCAATGACACTGGTGGATCCATGTGTGGTCTCTAAAGAGAACAGACATTTCAATGATACTGGTGGATCCATATGTGGTATGGGAAAATAATAGTCATGAAATGACTCGAGTTGTTGTTAGTAAAAAGAGCACACATGTAATGACACTAGTGGATCCATGTGTGGTCTCTAAAGAGAACACACATGCAATAACTCTAGCTGTGGTTAATGAGAAGAACACACATTTCAATGACACTAGTGGATCCATATGTGGTATGTGAAAAGAATAGTCATGAAATGACTCCAGTTGGTGTTAGTAAAAAGAACACACATGCAATGACACTGGTGGATCCATGTGTGGTCTTTGAAGAGAACACACATGCAATGTCACTAGTGGATCCATATGTGGTACGTGAAAAGAACACACATGCAATGACTCCAGGTGTTATTAGTAAAAAGAATACACATGAAATGACATTGGTGGATCCATGTGTGGTCTCTGAAGAGAACACACATGCAATGACACTGGTGGATCCATATGTGGTATGTGAAAAGAACACACATGCAATGACTCCAGTTGTTGTTAGCAAAAAGAACACACATGCAATGACACTGGTGGATCCATATGTGGTATGTGAAAAGAATAGTCATGAAATGACTCCAGTTGTTAGTAAAAAGAACAGACATGCAATGACACTGGTGGATCCATGTGTGGTCTCTGAAGAGAACACACATGCAATGACACTGGTGGATCCATATGTGGTATGTGAAAAGAACACACATGCAATGACTCCAGTTGTTGTTAGTAAAAAGAACACTCATGCAATGACACTAGTGGATCCATGTGTGGTCTCTGAAGAGAACACACATTTCAATGACACTTGTGGATCCATATGTGGTATGTGAAAAGAACACACATGCAATGACTCTGGTTGTTGTTAGTAAAAAGAGCACACATGCAATGACACTGGTGGATCAAGGTGTGGTCTCTGAAGAGAACAAACATGCAATGACTCTGGTTGTTGTTAGTAAAAAGAACACACATGTAATGACACTGGTGGATCCATGTGTGGTCTCTGAATAGAACACACATGCAATGACAGTGGTGGATCCATATGTGGTATGTGAAAAGAACACACATGCAACGACTCTGGTTGTTGTTAGTAAAAACAGCACACATGCAATGACACTGGTGGATCCATGTGTGGTCTCTGAAGAGAACAAACATTTCAATGACACTGGTGGATCCATATGTGGTATGTGAAAATAATAGTCATGAAATGACTCCAGTTATTGTTAGTAAAAAGAGCACACATGCAATGACACTGGTGGATACATGTGTGGTCTCTGAAGAGAACACACATGGAATGACTCTAGCTGTGGTTAATGAGAAGAACACACATTTCAATGACACTAGTGGATCGATATGTGGTATGTGAAAAGAATAGTCATGAAATGACTCAAGTTGTTGTTAGTAAAAAGAACACACATGCAATGGCACTGGTGGATCCATGTGTGGTCTCTGAAGAGAACACACATGCAATGACACTAGTGGATCCATATGTGGTATGTGAAAAGAACACACATGCAATGACTCTAGTTGTTGTTAGTAAAAAGAACACACATGCAATGACACTGGTGGATCCATATGTGGTATGTGAAAAGAATAGGTATGAAATGACTCCAGTTGTTGTTAGTAAAAATAACACACATGCAATGACACTGGTGGATCCATGTGTGGTCTTTGAAGAGAACACACATGCAATGACACTGGTGGATCCATATGTGGTATGTGAAAAGAACACACATGCAATGACTCCAGTTGTTGTTAGTAAAAGAACACACATGCAATGACACTGGTGGATCCATATGTGGTATGTGAAAAGAATAGTCATGAAATGACTCCAGTTGTTGTTAGTAAAAAGAACAGACATGCAATGACAATGGTGGATCCATGTGTGTTCTCTGAAGAGAACACACATGCAATGACACTGGTGGATCCATATGTTGTATGTGAAAAGAACACACATGCAATGACTCCAGTTGTTGTTAGTAAAAAGAACACACATGCAATGACACTGGTGGATCCATGTGTGGTCTTTGAAGAGAACACACATGCAATGACTCTAGCTGTGGTTAATGAGAAGAACACACATTTCAATGACACTGGTGGATCCATATGTGGTATGTGAAAAGAACACACATGCAATGACTCTTGTTGTTGTTAGTAAAAAGAACACACATGCAATGACACTGGTAGATCCATGTGTGGTCTCTAAAGAGAACACACATGCAATGACACTGGTGGATCCATGTGTGGTCTATGAAGAGAACACACATTTCAATGACACTGGTGGATCCATATGTGGTATGTGAAAAGAACACACATGCAATAACTCCAGTTGTTGTTACTAAAAAACACACATGCAATGACACTAGTGGATCCATGTGTGGTCTCTGAAGAGAACACACATTTCAATGACACTGGTGGATCCATATGTGGTATGTGAAAAGAACACACATGCAATGACTCTAGTTGTTGTTAGTAAAAAGAACACACATGCAATGACACTGGTGGATCCATGTGTGGTCTCTGAAAGAGAACAAACATGCAATGACTCTGGTTGTTGTTAGTAAAAAGAACACACATGCAATGACACTGGTGGATCCATGTGTGGTCTTTGAATAGAACACACAAGCAATGACAATGGTGGATCCATATGTGGTATGTGAAAAGAACACACATGCAATGACTCTGGTTGTTAATAGTAAAAAGAGCACACATGCAATGACACTGGTGGATCCATGTGTGGTCTCTAAAGAGAACAGACATTTCAATGATACTGGTGGATCCATATGTGGTATGGGAAAATAATAGTCATGAAATGACTCGAGTTGTTGTTAGTAAAAAGAGCACACATGTAATGACACTAGTGGATCCATGTGTGGTCTCTAAAGAGAACACACATGCAATAACTCTAGCTGTGGTTAATGAGAAGAACACACATTTCAATGACACTAGTGGATCCATATGTGGTATGTGAAAAGAATAGTCATGAAATGACTCCAGTTGGTGTTAGTAAAAAGAACACACATGCAATGACACTGGTGGATCCATGTGTGGTCTTTGAAGAGAACACACATGCAATGTCACTAGTGGATCCATATGTGGTACGTGAAAAGAACACACATGCAATGACTCCAGGTGTTATTAGTAAAAAGAATACACATGAAATGACATTGGTGGATCCATGTGTGGTCTCTGAAGAGAACACACATGCAATGACACTGGTGGATCCATATGTGGTATGTGAAAAGAACACACATGCAATGACTCCAGTTGTTGTTAGCAAAAAGAACACACATGCAATGACACTGGTGGATCCATATGTGGTATGTGAAAAGAATAGTCATGAAATGACTCCAGTTGTTAGTAAAAAGAACAGACATGCAATGACACTGGTGGATCCATGTGTGGTCTCTGAAGAGAACACACATGCAATGACACTGGTGGATCCATATGTGGTATGTGAAAAGAACACACATGCAATGACTCCAGTTGTTGTTAGTAAAAAGAACACTCATGCAATGACACTAGTGGATCCATGTGTGGTCTCTGAAGAGAACACACATTTCAATGACACTTGTGGATCCATATGTGGTATGTGAAAAGAACACACATGCAATGACTCTGGTTGTTGTTAGTAAAAAGAGCACACATGCAATGACACTGGTGGATCAAGGTGTGGTCTCTGAAGAGAACAAACATGCAATGACTCTGGTTGTTGTTAGTAAAAAGAACACACATGTAATGACACTGGTGGATCCATGTGTGGTCTCTGAATAGAACACACATGCAATGACAGTGGTGGATCCATATGTGGTATGTGAAAAGAACACACATGCAACGACTCTGGTTGTTGTTAGTAAAAACAGCACACATGCAATGACACTGGTGGATCCATGTGTGGTCTCTGAAGAGAACAAACATTTCAATGACACTGGTGGATCCATATGTGGTATGTGAAAATAATAGTCATGAAATGACTCCAGTTATTGTTAGTAAAAAGAGCACACATGCAATGACACTGGTGGATACATGTGTGGTCTCTGAAGAGAACACACATGGAATGACTCTAGCTGTGGTTAATGAGAAGAACACACATTTCAATGACACTAGTGGATCGATATGTGGTATGTGAAAAGAATAGTCATGAAATGACTCAAGTTGTTGTTAGTAAAAAGAACACACATGCAATGGCACTGGTGGATCCATGTGTGGTCTCTGAAGAGAACACACATGCAATGACACTAGTGGATCCATATGTGGTATGTGAAAAGAACACACATGCAATGACTCTAGTTGTTGTTAGTAAAAAGAACACACATGCAATGACACTGGTGGATCCATATGTGGTATGTGAAAAGAATAGGTATGAAATGACTCCAGTTGTTGTTAGTAAAAATAACACACATGCAATGACACTGGTGGATCCATGTGTGGTCTTTGAAGAGAACACACATGCAATGACACTGGTGGATCCATATGTGGTATGTGAAAAGAACACACATGCAATGACTCTGGTTGTTGATAGTAAAAAGAGCACACATGCAATGACACTGGTGGATCCATGTGTGGTCTCTAAAGAGAACAGACATTTCAATGACACTGGTGGATCCATATGTGGTATGGGAAAATAATAGTCATGAAATGACTCCAGTTGTTGTTAGTAAAAAGAGCACACATGTAATGACACTAGTGGATCCATGTGTGGTCTCTAAAGAGAACACACATGCAATAACTCTAGCTGTGGTTAATGAGAAGAACACACATTTCAATGACACTAGTGGATCCATATGTGGTATGTGAAAAGAATAGTCAGGAAATGACTCCAATTGGTGTTAGTAAAAAGAACACACATGCAATGACACTGGTGGATCCATGTGTGGTCTTTGAAGAGAACACACATGCAATGTCACTGGTGGATCCATATGTGGTATGTGAAAAGAACACACATGCAATGACTCCAAGTGTTATTAGTAAAAATAACACACATGAAATGACATTGGTGGATCCATGTGTGGTCTCTGAAGAGAACACACATGCAATGACACTGGTGGATCCATATGTGGTATGTGAAAAGAACACACATGCAATGACTCCAGTTGTTGTTAGTAAAAAGAACACACATGCAATGACACTGGTGGATCCATATGTGGTATGTGAAAAGAATAGTCATGAAATGACTCCAGTTGTTAGTAAAAAGAACAGACATGCAATGACACTGGTGGATCCATGTGTGGTCTCTGAAGAGAACACACATGCAATGACACTGGTGGATCCATATGTGGTATGTGAAAAGAACACACATGCAATGACTCCAGTTGTTGTTAGTAAAAAGAACACTCATGCAATGACACTAGTGGATCCATGTGTGGTCTCTGAAGAGAACACACATTTCAATGACACTGGTGGATCCATATGTGGTATGTGAAAAGAACACACATGCAATGCTCTGGTTGTTGTTAGTAAAAAGAGCACACATGCAATGACACTGGTGGATCAAGGTGTGGTCTCTGAAGAGAACAAACATGCAATGACTCTGGTTGTTGTTAGTAAAAAGAACACACATGTAATGCCACTGGTGGATCCATGTGTGGTCTCTGAATAGAACACACATGCAATGACAGTGGTGGATCCATATGTGGTATGTGAAAAGAACACACATGCAACGACTCTGGTTGTTGTTAGTAAAAACAGCACACATGCAATGACACTGGTGGATCCATGTGTGGTCTCTGAAGAGAACAAACATTTCAATGACACTGGTGGATCCATATGTGGTATGTGAAAATAATAGTCATGAAATGACTCCAGTTGTTGTTAGTAAAAAGAGCACACATGCAATGACACTGGTGGATACATGTGTGGTCTCTGAAGAGAACACACATGGAATGACTCTAGCTGTGGTTAATGAGAAGAACACACATTTCAATGACACTAGTGGATCCATATGTGGTATGTGAAAAGAATAGTCATGAAATGACTCAAGTTGTTGTTAGTAAAATGAACACACATGCAATGACACTGGTGGATCCATGTGTGGTCTCTGAAGAGAACACACATGCAATGACTCTAGTGGATCCATATGTGGTATGTGAAAAGAACACACATGCAATGACTCTAGTTGTTGTTAGTAAAAAGAACACACATGCAATGACACTGGTGGATCCATATGTGGTATGTGAAAAGAATAGTCATGAAATGACTCCAGTTGTTGTCAGTAAAAATAACACACATGCAATGACACTGGTGGATCCATGTGTGGTCTTAGAAGAGAACACACATGCAATGACACTGGTGGATTCATATGTGGTATGTGAAAAGAACACACATGCAATGACTCCAGTTGTTGTTAGTAAAAAGAACACATGCAATGGCACTGGTGGATCCATGTGTGGTCTCTGAAGAGAACACACATTTCAATGACACTGGTGGATCCATATGTGGTATGTGAAAAGAAGACACATGCAATGACTCCAGTTGTTGTTAGTAAAAAGAACACACATGCAATGACACTGGTGGATCCATATGTGGTATGTGAAAAGAATAGTCATGAAATGACTCCAGTTGTTAGTAAAAAGAACAGACATGCAATGACACTGGTGGATCCATGTGTGGTCTCTGAAGAGAACACACATGCAATGACACTGGTGGATCCATATGTGGTATGTGAAAAGAACACACATGCAATGACTCTAGTTGTTGTTAGTAAAAAGAACACTCATGCAATGACACTAGTGGATCCATGTGTGGTCTTTGAAGAGAACACACATTTCAATGACACTGGTGGATCCATATGTGGTATGTGAAAATAACACACATGCAATGACTCTAGTTGTTGTTAGTAAAAAGAACACACATGCAATGACACTAGTGGATCCATGTGTGGTCTCTGAAAGAGAACAAACATGCAATGACTCTGGTTGTTGTTAGTAAAAAGAACACACATTCAATGACACTACTGGATCCATGTGTGGTCTCTGAATAGAACACACATGCAATGACAGTGGTGGATCCATACGTGGTATGTGAAAATAACACACATGCAATGACTCTGGTTGTTGTTAGTAAAAAGAGCACACATGCAATGACACTGGTGGATCCATGTGTGGTCTCTGAAGAGAACAGACATTTCAATGACACTGGTGGATCCATATGTGGTATGGGAAAATAATAGTCATGAAATGACTCCAGTCGTTGTTAGTAAAAAGAGCACACATGTAATGACACTGGTGGATCCATGTGTGGTCTCTAAAGAGAACACACATGCAATGACTCTAGCTGTGGTTAATGAGAAGAACACACATTTCAATGACACTAGTGGATCCATATGTGGTATGTGAAAAGAATAGTCATGAAATGACTCAAGTTGTTGTTAGTAAAAAGAACACACATCCAATGACAATGGTGGATCCATGTGTGGTATCTGAAGAGAACACACATGCAATGACACTAGTAGATCCATATGTGGTATGTGAAAAGAACACACATGCAATGACTCTGGTTGTTGTTAGTAAAAAGAACACACATGCAATGACACTGGTGGATCCATATGTGGTATGTGAAAAGAATAGTCATGAAATGACTCTAGTTGTTGTCAGTAAAAATAACACACATGCAATGACACTGGTGGATCCATGTGTGGTCTTTGAAGAGAACACACATGCAATGACACTGGTGGATTCATATGTGGTATGTGAAAAGAACACACATGCAATGACTCCAGTTGTTGTTAGTAAAAAGAACACATGCAATGGCACTGGTGGATCCATGTGTGGTCTCTGAAGAGAACACACATTTCAATGACACTGGTGGATCCATATGTGGTATGTGAAAAGAAGACACATGCAATGATTCCAGTTGTTGTTAGTAAAAAGAACACACATGCAATGACACTGGTGGATCCATGTGTGGTATCTGAAGAGAACACACATGCAATGACTCTAGCTGTGGTTAATGAGAAGTACACACATTTCAATAACATTGGTGGATCCATATGTGGTATGTGAAAAGAATAGTCATGAAATGACTCTAGTTGTTATTAGTAAAAAGAACACACATGCAATGACACTGGTGTATCCATGTGTGGTCTCTGAAGAGAACACACATGCAATGACACTGGTGGATCCATATGTGGTATGTGAAAAGAACACACATGCAATGACTCTACTTGTTGTTAGTAAAAAGAACACACATGCAATGACAGTAGTGGATCCATGTGTGGTCTCTGAACAGAACACACATGCAATGACACTGGTGGATCCATATGTGGTATGTGAAAAGAACACACATGCAATGACTCCAGTTGTTGTCAGTAAAAAGAACACACATGCAATGACACTGGTGGATCCATATGTGTTATGTGAAAATAATAGTCATGAAATGACTCGAGTTGTTGTTAGTAAAAAGAACACACGTGCAATGACACTGGTGGATCCATGTGTGGTCTCTGAAGAGAACACACATGCAATGACACTGGTGGATCCATATGTGGTATGTGAAAAGAACACACATGCAATGACTCCAGTTGTTGTTAGTAAAAAGAACACACATGCAGTGACACTGGTCGATCCATATGTGGTATGTGAAAAGAATAGTCATGAAATGACTCCAGTTGTTGTTAGTAAAAATAACACACATGCAATGACACTGGTGGATCCATGTGTGGTCTCTGAAGAGAACACACATGCAATGACACTGGTGGATCCATATGTGGTATGTGAAAAGAACACACATGCAATGACTCCAGTTGTTGTTAGTAAAAAGAACACATGCAATGACACTGGTGGATCCATGTGTGGTCTCTGAAGAGAACACACATTTCAATGACACTGGTGGATCCATATGTGGTATGTGAAAAGAACACACATGCAATGACTCAAGTTGTTGTCAGTAAAAATAACACACATGCAATGACACTGGTCGATCCATATGTGGTATGTGAAAATAATAGTCATGAAATGACTCCAGTTGTTTGTAAAAAGAACACACATGTAATGACACTGGTGGATCCATGTGTGGTCTCTGAAAAGAACGCACATGCAATGACACTGGTGGATCCATATGTGGTATGTGAAAAGAACACACATGCATTGACTCTAGTTGTTGTTAGTAAAAAGAACACACATGCAATGACACTGGTGGATCCATGTGTGGTCTCTGAAGAGAACACACATGCATTGACACTGGTGGATCCATGTGTGGTCTCTAAAGAGAACACACATTTCAATGACACTGGTGGATCCATATGTGGTATGTGAAAAGAACACACATGCAATAACTCCAGTTGTTGTTAGTGAAAAACACACATGCAATAACACTAGTGGATCCATGTGTGGGCTCTGAAGAGAACACACATTTCAATAACACTGGTGGATCCATATGTGGTATGTGAAAAGAACCCACATGCAATGACTCTAGTTGTTGTTAGTAAAAAGAACACACATGCAATGACACTGGTGGCTCCATGTGTGGTCTCTGAAGAGAACACACATTTCAATGACACTGGTGGATCCATATGTGGTATGTGAAAAGAACACACATGCAATGACTCCAGTTGTTGTTAGTAAAAAGAACACACATGCAATGGCACTGGTGGATGCACGTGTGGTCTCTGAAGAGAACACACAATTCAATGACACTGGTGGATCCAAATGTGGTATGTGAAAAGAACACACATGCAACGACTCTAGTTGTTGTTAGTAAAAAGAACACACATGCAATGACACTGGTGGATCCATGTGTGGTCTCTGAATAGAACACACATGCAATGACAGTGGTGGATCCATATGTGGTATGTGAAAAGAACACACATGCAATGACTCTGGTTGTTGTTAGTAAAAAGAGCACACATGCAATGACACTGGTGGATCCATGTGTGGTCTTTGAAGAGAATAGACATTTCAATGACACTGGTGGATCCATATGTGGTATGGGAAAATAATAGTCATGAAATGACTCCAGTTGTTGTTAGTAAAAAGAGCACACATGTAATGAAACTGGTGGATCCATGTCTGGTCTCTAAAGAGAACACACATGCAGTGACTCTGGCTGTGGTTAATGAGAAGAACACACATTTCAATGGCACTAGTGGATCCATATGTGGTATGTGAAAAGAATAGTCATGAAATGACTCCACTTGTTGTTAGTAAAAAGAACACACATGCAATGACACTGGTGGATCCATGTGTGGTCTCTGAAGAGAACACACATGCAATGACACTGGTGGATCCATATGTGGTATGTGAAAAGAACACACATGCAATGACTCCAGGTGTTGTTAGTAAAAAGAACACACATGAAATGACATTGGCGGATCCATGTGTGGTCTCTGAAGAGAACACACATGCAATGACACTAGTGGATCCATATGTGGTATGTGAAAAGAACACACATGCAATGACTCTAGTTGTTGTTAATAAAAGAACACACATGCAATGACACTGGTGGATCCATATGTGGTATGTGAAAAGAATAGTCATGAAATGACTCCAGTTGTTGTTAGTAAAAAAGAACAGACATGCAATGACACTGGTGGATCCATGTGTGGTCTCTGAAGAGAACACACATGCAATGACACTGGTGGATCCATATGTGGTATGTGAAAAGAACACACATGCAATGACTCCAGTTGTTGTTAGTAAAAAGAACACACATGCAATGACACTGGTGGATCCATGTGTGGTCTTTGAAGAGAACACACATGCAATGACTCTAGCTATGGTTAATGAGAAGAACACACATTTCAATGACACTGGTGGATCCATATGTGGTATGTGAAAAGAACACACATGCAACGACTCTGGTTGTTGTTAGTAAAAACAGCACACATGCAATGACACTGGTGGATCCATGTGTGGTCTCTGAAGAGAACAAACATTTCAATGACACTGGTGGATCCATATGTGGTATGTGAAAATAATAGTCATGAAATGACTCCAGTTGTTGTTAGTAAAAAGAGCACACATGCAATGACACTGGTGGATACATGTGTGGTCTCTGAAGAGAACACACATGGAATGACTCTAGCTGTGGTTAATGAGAAGAACACACATTTCAATGACACTAGTGGATCCATATGTGGTATGTGAAAAGAATAGTCATGAAATGACTCAAGGTGTTGTTAGTAAAATGAACACACATGCAATGACACTGGTGGATCCATGTGTGGTCTCTGAAGAGAACACACATGCAATGACTCTAGTGGATCCATATGTGGTATGTGAAAAGAACACACATGCAATGACTCTAGTTGTTGTTAGTAAAAAGAACACACATGCAATGACACTGGTGGATCCATATGTGGTATGTGAAAAGAATAGTCATGAAATGACTCCAGTTGTTGTCAGTAAAAATAACACACATGCAATGACACTGGTGGATCCATGTGTGGTCTTAGAAGAGAACACACATGCAATGACACTGGTGGATTCATATGTGGTATGTGAAAAGAACACACATGCAATGACTCCAGTTGTTGTTAGTAAAAAGAACACATGCAATGGCACTGGTGGATCCATGTGTGGTCTCTGAAGAGAACACACATTTCAATGACACTGGTGGATCCATATGTGGTATGTGAAAAGAAGACACATGCAATGACTCCAGTTGTTGTTAGTAAAAAGAACACACATGCAATGACACTGGTGGATCCATATGTGGTATGTGAAAAGAATAGTCATGAAATGACTCCAGTTGTTAGTAAAAAGAACAGACATGCAATGACACTAGTGGATCCATGTGTGGTCTCTGAAGAGAACACACATGCAATGACACTGGTGGATCCATATGTGGTATGTGAAAAGAACACACATGCAATGACTCCAGTTGTTGTTAGTAAAAAGAACACTCATGCAATGACACTAGTGGATCCATGTGTGGTCTTTGAAGAGAACACACATTTCAATGACACTGGTGGATCCATATGTGGTATGTGAAAATAACACACATGCAATGACTCTAGTTGTTGTTAGTAAAAAGAACACACATGCAATGACACTAGTGGATCCATGTGTGGTCTCTGAAAGAGAACAAACATGCAATGACTCTGGTTGTTGTTAGTAAAAAGAACACACATTCAATGACACTAGTGGATCCATGTGTGGTCTCTGAATAGAACACACATGCAATGACAGTGGTGGATCCATACGTGGTATGTGAAAATAACACACATGCAATGACTCTGGTTGTTGTTAGTAAAAAGAGCACACATGCAATGACACTGGTGGATCCATGTGTGGTCTCTGAAGAGAACAGACATTTCAATGACACTGGTGGATCCATATGTGGTATGGGAAAATAATAGTCATGAAATGACTCCAGTCGTTGTTAGTAAAAAGAGCACACATGTAATGACACTGGTGGATCCATGTGTGGTCTCTAAAGAGAACACACATGCAATGACTCTAGCTGTGGTTAATGAGAAGAACACACATTTCAATGACACTAGTGGATCCATATGTGGTATGTGAAAAGAATAGTCATGAAATGACTCAAGTTGTTGTTAGTAAAAAGAACACACATCCAATGACAATGGTGGATCCATGTGTGGTATCTGAAGAGAACACACATGCAATGACACTAGTAGATCCATATGTGGTATGTGAAAAGAACACACATGCAATGACTCTGGTTGTTGTTAGTAAAAAGAACACACATGCAATGACACTGGTGGATCCATATGTGGTATGTGAAAAGAATAGTCATGAAATGACTCTAGTTGTTGTCAGTAAAAATAACACACATGCAATGACACTGGTGGATCCATGTGTGGTCTTTGAAGAGAACACACATGCAATGACACTGGTGGATTCATATGTGGTATGTGAAAAGAACACACATGCAATGACTCCAGTTGTTGTTAGTAAAAAGAACACATGCAATGGCACTGGTGGATCCATGTGTGGTCTCTGAAGAGAACACACATTTCAATGACACTGGTGGATCCATATGTGGTATGTGAAAAGAAGACACATGCAATGATTCCAGTTGTTGTTAGTAAAAAGAACACACATGCAATGACACTGGTGGATCCATGTGTGGTATCTGAAGAGAACACACATGCAATGACTCTAGCTGTGGTTAATGAGAAGTACACACATTTCAATAACATTGGTGGATCCATATGTGGTATGTGAAAAGAATAGTCATGAAATGACTCTAGTTGTTATTAGTAAAAAGAACACACATGCAATGACACTGGTGTATCCATGTGTGGTCTCTGAAGAGAACACACATGCAATGACACTGGTGGATCCATATGTGGTATGTGAAAAGAACACACATGCAATGACTCTACTTGTTGTTAGTAAAAAGAACACACATGCAATGACAGTAGTGGATCCATGTGTGGTCTCTGAACAGAACACACATGCAATGACACTGGTGGATCCATATGTGGTATGTGAAAAGAACACACATGCAATGACTCCAGTTGTTGTCAGTAAAAAGAACACACATGCAATGACACTGGTGGATCCATATGTGTTATGTGAAAATAATAGTCATGAAATGACTCGAGTTGTTGTTAGTAAAAAGAACACACGTGCAATGACACTGGTGGATCCGTGTGTGGTCTCTGAAGAGAACACACATGCAATGACACTAGTGGATCCATATGTGGTATGTGAAAAGAACACACATGCAATGACTCCAGTTGTTGTTAGTAAAAAGAACACACATGCAGTGACACTGGTCGATCCATATGTGGTATGTGAAAAGAATAGTCATGAAATGACTCCAGTTGTTGTTAGTAAAAATAACACACATGCAATGACACTGGTGGATCCATGTGTGGTCTCTGAAGAGAACACACATGCAATGACACTGGTGGATCCATATGTGGTATGTGAAAAGAACACACATGCAATGACTCCAGTTGTTGTTAGTAAAAAGAACACATGCAATGACACTGGTGGATCCATGTGTGGTCTCTGAAGAGAACACACATTTCAATGACACTGGTGGATCCATATGTGGTATGTGAAAAGAACACACATGCAATGACTCAAGTTGTTGTCAGTAAAAATAACACACATGCAATGACACTGGTCGATCCATATGTGGTATGTGAAAATAATAGTCATGAAATGACTCCAGTTGTTTGTAAAAAGAACACACATGTAATGACACTGGTGGATCCATGTGTGGTCTCTGAAAAGAACGCACATGCAATGACACTGGTGGATCCATATGTGGTATGTGAAAAGAACACACATGCATTGACTCTAGTTGTTGTTAGTAAAAAGAACACACATGCAATGACACTGGTGGATCCATGTGTGGTCTCTGAAGAGAACACACATGCATTGACACTGGTGGATCCATGTGTGGTCTCTAAAGAGAACACACATGTAATGACACTGGTGGATCCATGTGTGGTCTCTGAAAAGAACGCACATGCAATGACACTGGTGGATCCATATGTGGTATGTGAAAAGAACACACATGCATTGACTCTAGTTGTTGTTAGTAAAAAGAACACACATGCAATGACACTGGTGGATCCATGTGTGGTCTCTGAAGAGAACACACATGCATTGACACTGGTGGATCCATGTGTGGTCTCTAAAGAGAACACACATTTCAATGACACTGGTGGATCCATATGTGGTATGTGAAAAGAACACACATGCAATAACTCCAGTTGTTGTTAGTAAAAAACACACATGCAATAACACTAGTGGATCCATGTGTGGGCTCTGAAGAGAACACACATTTCAATAACACTGGTGGATCCATATGTGGTATGTGAAAAGAACCCACATGCAATGACTCTAGTTGTTGTTAGTAAAAAGAACACACATGCAATGACACTGGTGGCTCCATGTGTGGTCTCTGAAGAGAACACACATTTCAATGACACTGGTGGATCCATATGTGGTATGTGAAAAGAACACACATGCAATGACTCCAGTTGTTGTTAGTAAAAAGAACACACATGCAATGGCACTGGTGGATGCACGTGTGGTCTCTGAAGAGAACACACAATTCAATGACACTGGTGGATCCAAATGTGGTATGTGAAAAGAACACACATGCAACGACTCTAGTTGTTGTTAGTAAAAAGAACACACATGCAATGACACTGGTGGATCCATGTGTGGTCTCTGAATAGAACACACATGCAATGACAGTGGTGGATCCATATGTGGTATGTGAAAAGAACACACATGCAATGACTCTGGTTGTTGTTAGTAAAAAGAGCACACATGCAATGACACTGGTGGATCCATGTGTGGTCTTTGAAGAGAATAGACATTTCAATGACACTGGTGGATCCATATGTGGTATGGGAAAATAATAGTCATGAAATGACTCCAGTTGTTGTTAGTAAAAAGAGCACACATGTAATGAAACTGGTGGATCCATGTCTGGTCTCTAAAGAGAACACACATGCAGTGACTCTGGCTGTGGTTAATGAGAAGAACACACATTTCAATGGCACTAGTGGATCCATATGTGGTATGTGAAAAGAATAGTCATGAAATGACTCCACTTGTTGTTAGTAAAAAGAACACACATGCAATGACACTGGTGGATCCATGTGTGGTCTCTGAAGAGAACACACATGCAATGACACTGGTGGATCCATATGTGGTATGTGAAAAGAACACACATGCAATGACTCCAGGTGTTGTTAGTAAAAAGAACACACATGAAATGACATTGGCGGATCCATGTGTGGTCTCTGAAGAGAACACACATGCAATGACACTAGTGGATCCATATGTGGTATGTGAAAAGAACACACATGCAATGACTCTAGTTGTTGTTAATAAAAGAACACACATGCAATGACACTGGTGGATCCATATGTGGTATGTGAAAACAATAGTCATGAAATGACTCCAGTTGTTGTTAGTAAAAAAGAACAGACATGCAATGACACTGGTGGATCCATGTGTGGTCTCTGAAGAGAACACACATGCAATGACACTGGTGGATCCATATGTGGTATGTGAAAAGAACACACATGCAATGACTCCAGTTGTTGTTAGTAAAAAGAACACACATGCAATGACACTGGTGGATCCATGTGTGGTCTTTGAAGAGAACACACATGCAATGACTCTAGCTATGGTTAATGAGAAGAACACACATTTCAATGACACTGGTGGATCCATATGTGGTATGTGAAAAGAACACACATGCAATGACTCTAGTTGTTGTTAGTAAAAAGAACACACATGCAATGACACTGGTGGATCCATGTGTGGTCTCTGAAGAGAACACACATGCAATGACACTGGTGGATCCATGTGTGGTCTCTGAAGAGAACACACATTTCAATGACACTGGTGGATCCATATGTGGTATGTGAAAAGAACACACATGCAATAACTCCAGTTGTTGTTACTAAAAACACACATGCAATGACACTAGTGGATCCATGTGCGGTCTCTGAAGAGAACACACATTTCAATGACACTGGTGGATCCATATGTGGTATGTGAAAAGAACACACATGCAATGACTCTAGTTGTTGTTAGTAAAAAGAACACACATGCAATGACACTGGTGGATCCATGTGTGGTCTCTGAAAGAGAACAAACATGCAATGACTCTGGTTGTTTTTAGTAAAAAGAACACACATGCAATGACACTGGTGGATCCATGTGTGGTCTCTGAATAGAACACACATGCAATGACAGTGGTGGATCCATATGTTGTATGTGAAAAGAACACACATGCAATGACTCTGGTTGTTGTTAGTAAAAAGAGCACACATGCAATGACACTAATGGATCCATCTGTGGTCTCTGAAGAGAACAGACATTTCAATGACACTGGTGGATCCATATGTGGTATGGGAAAATAATAGTCATGAAATGACTCCAGTTGTTGTTAGTAAAAAGAGCACACATGTAATGACACTGGTGGATCCATGTGTGGTCTCTGAAGAGAACACACATGCAATGACACTGGTGGATCCATGTGTGGTCTCTGAAGAGAACACACATTTCAATGACACTGGTGGATCCATATGTGGTATGTGAAAACAACACACATGCAATAACTCCAGTTGTTGTTACTAAAAAACACACATGCAATGACACTAGTGGATCCATGTGTGGTCTCTGAAGAGAACACACATTTCAATGACACTGGTGGATCCATATGTGGTATGTGAAAAGAACACACATGCAATGACTCTAGTTGTTGTTAGTAAAAAGAACACATATGCAATGACACTGGTGGATCCATGTGTGGTCTCTGAAAGAGAACAAACATGCAATGACTCTGGTTGTTGTTAGTAAAAAAGAACACACATGCAATGACACTAGTGGATCCATGTGTGGTCTCTGAATAGAACACACATGCAATGACAGTGGTGGATCCATACGTGGTATGTGAAAAGAACACACATGCAATGACTCTGGTTGTTGTTAGTAAAAAGAGCACACATGCAATGACATTGGTGGATCCATGTGTGGTCTCTGAAGAGAACAGACATTTCAATGACACTGGTGGATCCATATGTGGTATGGGAAAATAATAGTCATGAAATGACTCCAGTTGTTGTTAGTAAAAAGAGCACACATGTAATGACACTGGTGGATCCATGTGTGGTCTCTAAAGAGAACACACATGCAATGACTCTAGCTGTGGTTAATGAGAAGAACACACATTTCAATGACACTAGTGGATCCATATGTGGTATGTGAAAAGAATAGTCATGAAATGACTCTAGTTGTTGTTAGTAAAAAGAGCACACATGCAATGACACTGGTGGATCCATGTGTGGTCTTTGAAGAGAACACACATGCAATGTCACTGGTGGATCCATATGTGGTATGTGAAAAAAACACACATGCAATGACTCGAGGTGTTGTTAGTAAAAAGAACACACATGAAATGACATTGGTGGATCCATGTGTGGTCTCTGAAGAGAACACACATGCAATGACACTGGTGGATCCATATGTGGTATGTGAAAAGAACACACATGCAATGACTCTAATTGTTGTTAGTAAAAAGAACACACATGCAATGACACTGGTGGATCCATGTGTGGTCTCTGAAAGAGAACAAACATGCAATGACTCTGGTTGTTGTTAGTAAAAAGAACACACATGCAATGTCACTGGTGGATCCATGTGTGGTCTCTGAATAGAACACACATGCAATGACAGTGGTGGATCCATATGTGGTATGTGAAAAGAACACACATGCAACGACTCTGGTTGTTGTTAGTAAAAAGAGCACACATGCAATGACACTGGTGGATCCATGTGTGGTCTCTGAAGAGAACAGACATTTCAATGACACTGGTGGATCCATATGTGGTATGGGAAAAAAATAGTGATGAAATGACTCTAGTTGTTGTTAGTAAAAAGAGCACACATGTAATGACACTGGTGGATCCATGTGTGGTCTCTGAAGAGAACACACATGCAATGACACTGGTGGATCCATGTGTGGTCTCTGAAGAGAACACACATTTCAATGACACTGGTGGATCCATATGTGGTATGTGAAAAGAACACACATGCAATAACTCTAGTTGTTGTTACTAAAAAACACACATGCCATGACACTAGTGGATCCATGTGTGGTCTGTGAGGAGAACACACATTTCAATGACACTGGTGGATCCATATGTGGTATGTGAAAAGAACACACATGCAATGACTCTAGTTGTTGTTAGTAAAAAGAACACACATGCAATGACACTGGTGGATCCATGTGTGGTCTCTGAAAGAGAACAAACATGCAATGACTCTGGTTGTTGTTAGTAAAAAGAACACAAATGCAATGACACTGGTGGATCCATGTGTGGTCTCTGAATAGAACACACATGCAATGACAGTGGTGGATCCATATGTGGTATGTGAAAAGAACACACATGCAATGACTCTGGTTGTTGTTAGTAAAAAGAGCACACATGCAATGACACTGGTGGATCCATGTGTGGTCTCTGAAGAGAACAGACATTTCAATGACACTGGTGGATCCATATGTGGTATGGGAAAATAATAGTCATGAAATGACTCCAGTTGTTGTTAGTAAAAAGAGCACACATGTAATGACACTGGTGGATCCATGTGTGGTCTCTAAAGAGAACACACATGCAATGACTCTAGCTGTGGTTAATGAGAAGAACACACATTTCAATGACACTAGTGGATCCATATGTGGTATGTGAAAAGAATAGTCATGAAATGACTCTAGTTGTTGTTAGTAAAAAGAGCACACATGAAATGACACTGGTGGATCCATGTGTGGTCTTTGAAGAGAACACACATGCAATGTCACTGGTGGATCCATATGTGGTATGTGAAAAGAACACACATGCAATGACTCCAGGTGTTGTTAGTAAAAAGAACACACATGAAATGACATTGGTGGATCCATGTGTGGTCTCTGAAGAGAACACACATGCAATCACACTGGTGGATCCATATGTGGTATGTGAAAAGAACACACATGCAATGACTCTAGTTGTTGTTAGTAAAAAGAACACACATGCAATGACACTGGTGGATCCATGTGTGGTCTCTGGAAGAGAACAAACATGCAATGACTCTGGTTGTTGTTAGTAAAAAGAACACACATGCAATGTCACTGGTGGATCCATGTGTGGTCTCTGAATAGAACACACATGCAATGACAGTGGTGGATCCATATGTGGTATGTGAAAAGAACACACATGCAACGACTCTGGTTGTTGTTAGTAAAAAGAGCACACATGCAATGACACTGGTGGATCCATGTGTGGTCTCTGAAGAGAACAGACATTTCAATGACACTGGTGGATCCATATGTGGTATGGGAAAAAAATAGTCATGAAATGACTCTAGTTGTTGTTAGTAAAAAGAGCACACATGTAATGACACTGGTGGATCCATGTGTGGTCTCTGAAGAGAACACACATGCAATGACACTGGTGGATCCATGTGTGGTCTCTGAAGAGAACACACATTTCAATGACACTGGTGGATCCATATGTGGTATGTGAAAAGAACACACATGCAATAACTCTAGTTGTTGTTACTAAAAAACACACATGCCATGACACTAGTGGATCCATGTGTGGTCTCTGAGGAGAACACACATTTCAATGACACTGGTGGATCCATATGTGGTATGTGAAAAGAACACACATGCAATGACTCTAGTTGTTGTTAGTAAAAAGAACACACATGCAATGACACTGGTGGATCCATGTGTGGTCTCTGAAAGAGAACAAACATGCAATGACTCTGGTTGTTGTTAGTAAAAAGAACACAAATGCAATGACACTGGTGGATCCATGTGTGGTCTCTGAATAGAACACACATGCAATGACAGTGGTGGATCCATATGTGGTATGTGAAAAGAACACACATGCAATGACTCTGGTTGTTGTTAGTAAAAAGAGCACACATGCAATGACACTGGTGGATCCATGTGTGGTCTCTGAAGAGAACAGACATTTCAATGACACTGGTGGATCCATATGTGGTATGGGAAAATAATAGTCATGAAATGACTCCAGTTGTTGTTAGTAAAAAGAGCACACATGTAATGACACTGGTGGATCCATGTGTGGTCTCTAAAGAGAACACACATGCAATGACTCTAGCTGTGGTTAATGAGAAGAACACACATTTCAATGACACTAGTGGATCCATATGTGGTATGTGAAAAGAGTAGTCATCAAATGACTCTAGTTGTTGTTAGTAAAAAGAGCACACATGCAATGACACTGGTGGATCCATGTGTGGTCTTTGAAGAGAACACACATGCAATGTCACTGGTGGATCCATATGTGGTATGTGAAAAGAAAACACATGCAATGACTCCAGGTGTTGTTAGCAAAAAGAACACACATGAAATGACATTGGTGGATCCATGTGTGGTCTCTGAAGAGAACACACATGCAATCACACTGGTGGATCCATATGTGGTATGTGAAAAGAACACACATGCAATGACTCTAGTTGTTGTTAGTAAAAAGAACACACATGCAATGACACTGGTGGATCCATGTGTGGTCTCTGAAAGAGAACAAACATGCAATGACTCTGGTTGTTGTTAGTAAAAAGAACACACATGCAATGACACTGGTGGATCCATGTGTGGTCTCTGAATAGAACACAAATGCAATGACAGTGGTGGATCCATATGTGGTATGTGAAAAGAACACACATGCAACGACTCTGGTTGTTGTTAGTAAAAAGAGCACACGTGCAATGACACTGGTGGATCCATGTGTGGTCTCTGAAGAGAACACACATGCAATGACACTGGTGGATCCATATGTGGTATGTGAAAAGAACACACATGCAATGACTCCAGTTGTTGTTAGTAAAAAGAGCACACATGTAATGACACTGGTGGATCCATGTGTGGTCTCTGAAGAGAACACACATGCAATGACACTGGTGGATCCATGTGTGGTCTCTGAAGAGAACACACATTTCAATGACACTGGTGGATCCATATGTGGTATGTGAAAAGAACACACATGCAATAACTCTAGTTGTTGTTACTAAAAAACACACATGCCATGACACTAGTGGATCCATGTGTGGTCTCTGAAGAGAACACACATTTCAATGACACTGGTGGATCCATATGTGGTATGTGAAAAGAACACACATGCAATGACTCTAGTTGTTGTTAGTAAAAAGAACACACATGCAATGACACTGGTGGATCCATGTGTGGTCTCTGAAAGAGAACAAACATGCAATGACTCTGGTTGTTGTTAGTAAAAAGAACACACATGCAATGACACTGGTGGATCCATGTGTGGTCTCTGAATAGAACACACATGCAATGACAGTGGTGGATCCATATGTGGTATGTGAAAAGAACACACATGCAATGACTCTGGTTGTTGTTAGTAAAAAGAGCACACATGCAATGACACTGGTGGATCCATGTGTGGTCTCTGAAGAGAACAGACATTTCAATGACACTGGTGGATCCATATGTGGTATGGGAAAATAATAGTCATGAAATGACTCCAGTTGTTGTTAGTAAAAAGAGCACACATGTAATGACACTGGTGGATCCATGTGTGGTCTCTAAAGAGAACACACATGCAATGACTCTAGCTGTGGTTAATGAGAAGAACACACATTTCAATGACACTAGTGGATCCATATGTGGTATGTGAAAAGAGTAGTCATGAAATGACTCTAGTTGTTGTTAGTAAAAAGAGCACACATGCAATGACACTGGTGGATCCATGTGTGGTCTTTGAAGAGAACACACATGCAATGTCACTGGTGGATCCATATGTGGTATGTGAAAAGAAAACACATGCAATGACTCCAGGTGTTGTTAGTAAAAAGAACACACATGAAATGACATTGGTGGATCCATGTGTGGTCTCTGAAGAGAACACACATGCAATCACACTGGTGGATCCATATGTGGTATGTGAAAAGAACACACATGCAATGACTCTAGTTGTTGTTAGTAAAAAGAACACACATGCAATGACACTGGTGGATCCATGTGTGGTCTCTGAAAGAGAACAAACATGCAATGACTCTGGTTGTTGTTAGTAAAAAGAACACACATGCAATGACACTGGTGGATCCATGTGTGGTCTCTGAATAGAACACACATGCAATGACAGTGGTGGATCCATATGTGGTATGTGAAAAGAACACACATGCAACAACTCTGGTTGTTGTTAGTAAAAAGAGCACACGTGCAATGACACTGGTGGATCCATGTGTGGTCTCTGAAGAGAACACACATGCAATGACACTGGTGGATCCATATGTGGTATGTGAAAAGAACACACATGCAATGACTCCAGTTGTTGTTAGTAAAAAGAGCACACATGTAATGACACTGGTGGATCCATGTGTGGTCTCTGAAGAGAACACACATGCTATGACACTGGTGGATCCATGTGTGGTCTCTGAAGAGAACACACATTTCAATGACACTGGTGGATCCATATGTGGTATGTGAAAAGAACACACATGCAATAACTCTAGTTGTTGTTACTAAAAAACACACATGCCATGACACTAGTGGATCCATGTGTGGTCTCTGAAGAGAACACACATTTCAATGACACTGGTGGATCCATATGTGGTATGTGAAAAGAACACACATGCAATGACTCTAGTTGTTGTTAGTAAAAAGAACACACATGCAATGACACTGGTGGATCCATGTGTGGTCTCTGAAAGAGAACAAACATGCAATGACTCTGGTTGTTGTTAGTAAAAAGAACACACATGCAATGACACTGGTGGATCCATGTGTGGTATCTGAATAGAACACACATGCAATGACAGTGGTGGATCCATATGTGGTATGTGAAAAGAACACACATGCAATGACTCTGGTTGTTGTTAGTAAAAAGAGCACACATGCAATGACACTGGTGGATCCATGTGTGCTCTCTGAAGAGAACAGCCATTTCAATGACACTGGTGGATCCATATGAGGTATGGGAAAATAATAGTCATGAAATGACTCCAGTTGTTGTTAGTAAAAAGAGCACACATGTAATGACACTGGTGGATCCATGTGTGGTCTCTAAAGAGAACACACATCCAATGACTCTAGCTGTGGTTAATGAGAAGAACACACATTTCAATGACACTAGTGGATCCATATGTGGTATGTGAAAAGAATAGTCATGAAATGACTCCAGTTGTTGTTAGTAAAAAGAACACACATGCAATGACACTGGTGGATACATGTGTGGTCTTTGAAGAGAACACACATGCAATCTCACTGGTGGATCCATATGTGGTATGTGAAAAGAACACACATGCAATGACTCCAGGTGTTGTTAGTAAAAAGAACACACATGAAATGACATTGGTGGATCCATGTGTGGTCTCTGAAGAGAACACACATGCAATGACACTGGTGGATCCATATGTCGTATGTGAAAAGAAGACACATGCAATGACTCTAGTTGTTGTTAGTAAAAAAAACACACATGCAATGACACTGGTGGATCCATATGTGGTATGTGAAAAGAATAGTCATGAAATGACTCCAGTTGTTGTTAGTAAAAAGACATGCAATGACACTGGTGGATCCATGTGTGGTCTCTAAAGAGAACACACATGCAATGACACTGGTGGATCCATATGTGGTATGTGAAAAGAACACACATGCAATGACTCCAGTTGTTGTTAGTAAAAAGAACACACATGCAATGACACTGGTGGATCCATGTGTGGTCTTTGAAGAGAACACACCTGCAATGACTCTAGCTGTGGTTAATGAGAAAAACACACATTTCAATGACATTGGTGGATCCATATGTGGTATGTGAAAAGAATAGTCATGAAATGACTCTAGTTGTTGTTAGTAAAAAGAACACACATGCAATGACACTGGTGGATCCATGTGTGGTCTCTAAAGAGAACACACATGCAATGACACTGGTGGATCCAGATGTGGTATGTGAAAAGAACACACATGCAATGACTCTAGTTGTTGTTAGTAAAAAGAACACACATGCAATGACACTGGTGGATCCATGTGTGTTCTCTGAAGAGAACCCACATTCCAATGACACGGGTGGATCCATATGTGGTATGTGAAAAGAACACACATGCAATGACTCTAGTTGTTGTTAGTAAAAAGAACACACATGCAATGACACTGGTGGATCCATGTGTGGTCTCTGAAAGAGAACAAACATGCAATGACTCTGGTTGTTGTTAGTAAAAAGAACACACATGCAATGACACTGGTGGATCCATGTGTGGTCTCTGAATAGAACACACATGCAATGACAGTGGTGGATCCATATGTGGTATGTGAAAAGAACACACATGCAATGACTTTGGTTGTTGTTAGTAAAAAGTGCACACATGCAATGACACTGGTGGATCCATGTGTGGTCTCTGAAGAGAACAGACATTTCAATGACACTGCTGGATCCATATGTGGTATGGGAAAATAATAGTCATGACATGACTCCAGTTGTTGGTATTAAAAAGAGCACACATGTAATGACACTGGTGGATCCATGTGTGGTATCTGAAAGAGAACAAACATGCAATGACTCTGGTTGTTGTTAGTAAAAAGAACACACATGCAATGACACTGGTGGATCCATGTGTGGTCTCTGAATAGAACACACATGCAATGACAGTGGTGGATCCATATGTGGTATGTGAAAAGAACACACATGCAATGACTCTGGTTGTTGTTAGTAAAAAGAGCACACATGCAATGACACTGGTGGATCCATGTGTGGTCTCTAAAGAGAACAGACATTTCAATGACACTGGTGGATCCATATGTGGTATGGGAAAATAATAGTCATGAAATGACTCCAGTTGTTGTTAGTAAAAAGAGCACACATGTAATGAAACTGGTGGATCCATGTGTGGTCTCTAAAGAGAACACACATGCAATGACTCTAGCTGTGGTTAATGAGAAGAACACACATTTCAATGACACTAGTGGATCCATATGTGGTATGTGAAAAGAATAGTCATGAAATGACTCTAGTTGTTGTTAGTAAAAAGAGCACACATGCAATGACACTGGTGGATCCATGTGTGGTCTTTGAAGAGAACACACATGCAATGTCACTGGTGGATCCATATGTGGTATGTGAAAAGAACACACATGCAATGACTCCAGGTGTTGTTAGTAAAAAGAACACACATGAAATGACATTGGTGGATCCATGTGTGGTCTCTGAAGAGAACACACATGCAATCACACTGGTGGATCCATATGTGGTATGTGAAAAGAACACACATGCAATGAATCTAGTTGTTGTTAGTAAAAAGAACACACATGCAATGACACTGGTGGATCCATGTGTGGTCTCTGAAAGAGAACAAACATGCAATGACTCTGGTTGTTGTTAGTAAAAAGAACACACATGCAATGACACTGGTGGATCCATGTGTGGTCTCTGAATAGAACAAACATGCAATGACAGTGGTGGATCCATATGTGGTATGTGAAAAGAACACACATGCAACGACTCTGGTTGTTGTTAGTAAAAAGAGCACACATGCAATGACACTGGTGGATCCATGTGTGGTCTCTGAAGAGAACAGACATTTCAATGACACTGGTGGATCCATATGTGGTATGGGAAAAAAATAGTCATGAAATGACTCCAGTTGTTGTTAGTAAAAAGAGCACACATGTAATGACACTGGTGGATCCATGTGTGGTCTCTGAAGAGAACACACATGCAATGACACTGGTGGATCCATGTGTGGTCTCTGAAGAGAACACACATTTCAATGACACTGGTGGATCCATATGTGGTATGTGAAAACAACACACATGCAATAACTCTAGTTGTTGTTACTAAAAAACACACATGCCATGACACTAGTGGATCCATGTGTGGTCTCTGAAGAGAACACACATTTCAATGACACTGGTGGATCCATATGTGGTATGTGAAAAGAACACACATGCAATGACTCTAGTTGTTGTTAGTAAAAAGAACACACATGCAATGACACTGGTGGATCCATGTGTGGTCTCTGAAAGAGAACAAACATGCAATGACTCTGGTTGTTGTTAGTAAAAAGAACACACATGCAATGACACTGGTGGATCCATGTGTGGTCTCTGAATAGAACACACATGCAATGACAGTGGTGGATCCATATGTGGTATGTGAAAAGAACACACATGCAATGACTCTGGTTGTTGTTAGTAAAAAGAGCACACATGCAATGACACTGGTGGATCCATGTGTGGTCTCTGAAGAGAACAGACATTTCAATGACACTGGTGGATCCATGTGTGGTCTCTGAAGAGAACAGACATTTCAATGACACTGGTGGATCCATATGTGGTATGGGAAAATAATAGTCATGAAATGACTCCAGTTGTTGTTAGTAAAAAGAGCACACATGTAATGACACTGGTGGATCCATGTGTGGTCTCTAAAGAGAACACACATGCAATGACTCTAGCTGTGGTTAATGAGAAGAACACACATTTCAATGACACTAGTGGATCCATATGTGGTATGTGAAAAGAGTAGTCATGAAATGACTCTAGTTGTTGTTAGTAAAAAGAGCACACATGCAATGACACTGGTGGATCCATGTGTGGTCTTTGAAGAGAACACACATGCAATGTCACTGGTGGATCCATATGTGGTATGTGAAAAGAACACACATGCAATGACTCCAGGTGTTGTTAGTAAAAAGAACACACATGAAATGACATTGGTGGATCCATGTGTGGTCTCTGAAGAGAACACACATGCAATCACACTGGTGGATCCATATGTGGTATGTGAAAAGAACACACATGCAATGACTCTAGTTGTTGTTAGTAAAAAGAACACACATGCAATGACACTGGTGGATCCATGTGTGGTCTCTGAAAGAGAACAAACATGCAATGACTCTGGTTGTTGTTAGTAAAAAGAACACACATGCAATGACACTGGTGGATCCATGTGTGGTCTCTGAATAGAACACACATGCAATGACAGTGGTGGATCCATATGTGGTATGTGAAAAGAACACACATGCAACGACTCTGGTTGTTGTTAGTAAAAAGAGCACACATGCAATGACACTGGTGGATCCATGTGTGGTCTCTGAAGAGAACACACATGCAATGACACTGGTGGATCCATATGTGGTATGTGAAAAGAACACACATGCAATGACTCCAGTTGTTGTTAGTAAAAAGAGCACACATGTAATGACACTGGTGGATCCATGTGTGGTCTCTGAAGAGAACACACATGCAATGACACTGGTGGATCCATGTGTGGTCTCTGAAGAGAACACACATTTCAATGACACTGGTGGATCCATATGTGGTATGTGAAAAGAACACACATGCAATAACTCTAGTTGTTGTTACTAAAAACACACATGCCATGACACTAGTGGATCCATGTGTGGTCTCTGAAGAGAACACACATTTCAATGACACTGGTGGATCCATATGTGGTATGTGAAAAGAACACACATGCAATGACTCTAGTTGTTGTTAGTAAAAAGAACACACATGCAATGACACTGGTGGATCCATGTGTGGTCTCTGAAAGACAACAAACATGCAATGACTCTGGTTGTTGTTAGTAAAAAGAACACACATGCAATGACACTGGTGGATCCATGTGTGGTCTCTGAATAGAACACACATGCAATGACAGTGGTGGATCCATATGTGGTATGTGAAAAGAACACACATGCAATGACTCTGGTTGTTGTTAGTAAAAAGAGCACACATGCAATGACACTGGTGGATCCATGTGTGGTCTCTGAAGAGAACAGACATTTCAATGACACTGGTGGATCCATATGTGGTATGGGAAAATAATAGTCATGAAATGACTCCAGTTGTTGTTAGTAAAAAGAGCACACATGTAATGACACTGGTGGATCCATGTGTGGTCTCTAAAGAGAACACACATCCAATGACTCTAGCTGTGGTTAATGAGAAGAACACACATTTCAATGACACTAGTGGATCCATATGTGGTATGTGAAAAGAATAGTCATGAAATGACTCCAGTTGTTGTTAGTAAAAAGAACACACATGCAATGACACTGGTGGATACATGTGTGGTCTTTGAAGAGAACACACATGCAATCTCACTGGTGGATCCATATGTGGTATGTGAAAAGAACACACATGCAATGACTCCAGGTGTTGTTAGTAAAAAGAACACACATGAAATGACATTGGTGGATCCATGTGTGGTCTCTGAAGAGAACACACATGCAATGACACTGGTGGATCCATATGTCGTATGTGAAAAGAACACACATGCAATGACTGTAGTTGTTGTTAGTAAAAAGAACACACATGCAATGACACTGGTGGATCCATATGTGGTATGTGAAAAGAATAGTCATGAAATGACTCCAGTTGTTGTTAGTAAAAAGACATGCAATGACACTGGTGGATCCATGTGTGGTCTCTAAAGAGAACACACATGCAATGACACTGGTGGATCCATATGTGGTATGTGAAAAGAACACACATGCAATGACTCCAGTTGTTGTTAGTAAAAAGAACACACATGCAATGACACTGGTGGATCCATGTGTGGTCTTTGAAGAGAACACACCTGCAATGACTCTAGCTGTGGTTAATGAGAAAAACACACATTTCAATGACATTGGTGGATCCATCTGTGGTATGTGAAAAGAATAGTCATGAAATGACTCTAGTTGTTGTTAGTAAAAAGAACACACATGCAATGACACTGGTGGATCCATGTGTGGTCTCTAAAGAGAACACACATGCAATGACACTGGTGGATCCAGATGTGGTATGTGAAAAGAACACACATGCAATGACTCTAGTTGTTGTTAGTAAAAAGAACACACATGCAATGACACTGGTGGATCCATGTGTGTTCTCTGAAGAGAACCCACATTCCAATGACACGGGTGGATCCATATGTGGTATGTGAAAAGAACACACATGCAATGACTCTAGTTGTTGTTAGTAAAAAGAACACACATGCAATGACACTGGTGGATCCATGTGTGGTCTCTGAAAGAGAACAAACATGCAATGACTCTGGTTGTTGTTAGTAAAAAGAACACACATGCAATGACACTGGTGGATCCATGTGTGGTCTCTGAATAGAACACACATGCAATGACAGTGGTGGATCCATATGTGGTATGTGAAAAGAACACACATGCAATGACTCTGGTTGTTGTTAGTAAAAAGAGCACACATGCAATGACACTGGTGGATCCATGTGTGGTCTCTGAAGAGAACAGACATTTCAATGACACTGGTGGATCCATATGTGGTATGGGAAAATAATAGTCATGAAATGACTCCAGTTGTTGTTAGTAAAAAGAGCACACATGTAATGACACTGGTGGATCCATGTGTGGTCTCTAAACAGAACACACATCCAATGACTCTAGCTGTGGTTAATGAGAAGAACACACATTTCAATGACACTAGTGGATCCATATGTGGTATGTGAAAAGAATAGTCATGAAATGACTCTAGTTGTTGTTAGTAAAAAGAACACACATGCAATGACACTGGTGGATACATGTGTGGTCTTTGAAGAGAACACACATGCAATGTCACTGGTGGATCCATATGTGGTATGTGAAAAGAACACACATGCAATGACTCCAGGTGTTCTTAGTAAAAAGAACACACATGAAATGACATTGGTGGATCCATGTGTGGTCTCTGAAGAGAACACACATGCAATGACACTGGTGGATCCATATGTGGTATGTGAAAAGAACACACATGCAATGACTCCAGATGTTGTTAGTAAAAAGAACACACATGCAATGACACTGGTGGATCCATATGTGGTATGTGAAAAGAATAGTCATGAAATGACTCAGTTGTTGTTAGTAAAAAGAACAGACATGCAATGACACTGGTGGATCCATGTGTGGTCTCTAAAGAGAACACACATGCAATGACACTAGTGGATCCATATGTGGTATGTGAAAAGAACACACATGCAATGACTCCAGTTGTTGTTAGTAAAAAGAACACACATGCAATGACACTGGTGGATCCATGTGTGGTCTTTGAAGAGAACACACATGAAATGACTCTAGCTGTGGTTAATGAGAAGAACACACATTTCAATGACATTGGTGGATCCATATGTGGTATGTGAAAAGAATAGTCATGAAATGACTCTAGTTGTTGTTAGTAAAAAGAACACAGATGCAATGACACTGGTGGATCCATGTGTGGTCTCTGAAGAGAACACACATGCAATGACTCTAGTTGTTGTTAGTAAAAAGAACACACATGCAATGACACTGGTGGATCCATGTGTGGTCTCTGAAGAGAACACACATGCAATGACACTGGTGGATCCATATGTGGTATGTGAAAAGAACACACATGCAATGACTCCAGTTGTTGTTAGTAAAAATAACACAGATGCAATGACACTAGTGGATCCTTGTGTGGTCTCTGAACAGAACACACATGCAATAATTCTAGCTGTGGTTAATGAGAAGAACACACATTTCAATGACACTGGTGGATCCATAGGTGGTATGTGAAAAGAACACACATGCAATGACTCCAGTTGTTGTTAGTAAAAAGAACACACATGCAATGGCACTGGTGGATCCACGTGTGGTCTCTGAAGAGAACACACATTTCAATGACACTGGTGGATCCATATGTGGTATGTGAAAAGAACACACATGCAATGACTCTAGTTGTTGTTAGTAAAAAGAACACACATGCAATGACACTGGTGGATCCATGTGTGGTCTCTGAAGAGAACAAACATGCAATGACTCTGGTTGTTGTTAGTAAAAAGAACACACATGCAATGACACTGGTGGATCCATGTGTGGTCTCTGAATAGAACACACATGCAATGACAGTGGTGGATCCATATGTGGTATGTGAAAAGAACACACATGCAATGACTCTGGTTGTTGTTAGTAAAAAGAGCACACATGCAATGACACTAGTGGATCCATGTGTGGTCTCTGAAGAGAACAGACATTTCAATGACACTGCTGGATCCATATGTGGTATGGGAAAATAATAGTCATGAAATGACTCCAGTTGTTGTTAGTAAAAAGAGCACACATGTAATGACACTGGAGGATCCATGTGTGGTCTCTAAAGATAACACACATGCAATAACTCTAGCTGTGGTTAATGAGAAGAAACACACATTTCAATGACACTAGTGGATCCATATGTGGTATGTGAAAAGAATATTTATGAAATGACTCCAGTTGTTGTTAGTAAAAAGAACACACATGCAATGACACTGGTGGATCCATGTGTGGTCTTTTAAGAGAACACACATGCAATGTCACTAGTGGATCCATATGTGGTATGTGAAAAGAACACACATGCAATGACTCCAGGTGTTGTTAGTAAAAAGAACACACATGAAATGACATTGGTGGATCCATGTGTGGTCTCTGAAGAGAACACACATGCAATGACACTGGTGGATCCATATGTGTTATGTGAAAAGAACACACATGCAATGACTCCAGATGTTGTTAGTAAAAAGAACACACATACAATGACACTGGTGGATCCATATGTGGTATGTGAAAAGAATAGTCATGAAATGACTCCAGTTGTTGTTAGTAAAAAGAATAGACATGCAATGACACTGGTGGATCCATGTGTGGTCTCTGAAGAGAACACACATGCAATGACACTGGTGGATCCATATGTGGTATGTGAAAAGAACACACATGCAATGACTCCAGTTGTTGTTAGTAAAAAGAACACACATGAAATGACACTGGTGGATCCATGTGTGGTCTTTGAAGAGAACACACATGCAATGACTCTAGCTGTGGTTAATGAGAATAACACACATTTCAATGACATTGGAGGATCCATATGTGGTATGTGAAAAGAACACACATGCAATGACTCCAGGTGTTGTTAGTAAAAAGAACACACATGAAATGACATTGGTGGATCCATGTGTGGTCTCTGAAGAGAACACACATGCAATGACACTGGTGGATCCATATGTGGTATGTGAAAAGAACACACATGCAATGACTCCAGATGTTGTTAGTAAAAAGAACACACATGCAATGACACTGGTGGATCCATATGTGGTATGTGAAAAGAATAGTCATGAAATGACTCCAGTTGTTGTTAGTAAAAAGAATAGACATGCAATGACACTGGTGGATCCATGTGTGGTCTCTGAAGAGAACACACATGCAATGACACTGGTGGATCCATATGTGGTATGTGAAGAGAACACACATGCAATGACTCTAGCTGTGTTTAATGAGAAGAACACACATTTCAATGACATTGGTGGATCCATATGTGGTATGTGAAAAGAATAGTCATGAAATGACTCCAGTTGTTGTTAGTAAAAAGAATAGACATGGAATGACACTGGTGGATCCATGTGTGGTCTCTGAAGAGAACACACATGCAATGACACTGGTGGATCCATATGTGGTATGTGAAAAGAACACACATGCAATGACTCTAGTTGTTGTTAGTAAAAAGAACACACATGCAATGACACTGGTGGATCCATGTGTGGTCTTTGAAGAGAACACACATGCAATGACTCTAGCTGTGGTTAATGAGAAGAACACACATTTCAATGACATTGGTGGATCCATATGTGGTATGTGAAAAGAATAGTCATGAAATGACTCTAGTTGTTGTTAGTAAAAAGAACACACATGCAATGACACTGGTGGATCCATGTGTGGTCTCTAAAGAGAACACACATGCAATGACTCTAGTTGTTGTTAGTAAAAAGAACACACATGCAATGACACTTGTGGATCCATGTGTGGTCTCTGAAGAGAACCCACATTCCAATGACACTGGTGGATCCATATGTGGTATGTGAAAAGAACACACATGCAATGACTCCTGTTGTTGGTAGTAAAATGAACACAAATGCAATGACACTGGTGGATCCATGTGTGGTCTCTGAATAGAACACACATGCAATGACACTGGTGGATCCATATGTGGTATGTGAAGAGAACACACATGCAATGACTCTGGTTGTTGTTAGTTTAAAGAGCACACATGCAATGCCACTGGGAGATCCATGTGTGGTCTCTGAAGAGAACACACATTTCAATGACACTCTCGGATCCATATGTGGTATGTGAAAAGAACACACATGCAATGACTCCAGTTGTTGTTAGTAAAAAGAACACACATGCAATGACACTGGTGGATCCATATGTGGTATGTGAAAAGAATAGTCATGAAATGACTCCAGTTGTTGTTAGTAAAAAGAACAGACATGCAATGACACCGGTGGATCCATGTGTGGTCTCTGAAGAGAACACACATGCAATGACACTGGTGGATCCATATGTGGTATGTGAAAAGAACACACATGCAATGACTCCAGTTGTTGTTAGTAAAAATAACACACATGCAATGACACTGGTGGATCCATGTGTGGTCTCTGAACAGAACACACATGCAATTATTCTAGCTGTGGTTAATGAGAAGAACACACATTTCAATGACACTGGTGGATCCATAGGTGGTATGTGAAAAGAACACACATGCAATGACTCCAGTTGTTGTTAGTAAAAAGAACACACATGCAATGACACTGGTGGATCCATGTGTGGTCTCTGAAGAGAACAAACATGCAATGACTCTGGTTGTTGTTAGTAAAAAGAACACACATGCAATGACACTGGTGGATCCATGTGTGGTCTCTGAAGAGAACACACATTTCAATGACACTGGTGGATCCATATGTGGTATGTGAAAAGAACACACATGCAATGAATCCAGTTGTTGTTAGTAAAAAGAACACACATGCAATGACACTGGTGGATCCATGTCTGGTCTCTGAAGAGAACAAACATGCAATGACTCTGGTTGTTGTTAGTAAAAAGAACACACATGCAATGACACTGGTGGATCCATGTGTGGTCTCTGAAGAGAACACACATTTCAATGACACTGGTGGATCCATATGTGGTATGTGAAAAGAACACACATGCAATGACTCCAGTTGTTGTTAGCAAAAAGAACACACATGCAATGACACTGGTGGATCCATGTGTGGTCTCTGAAGAGAACACACAATTCAATGACACTGGTGGATCTATATGTGGTATGTGAAAAGAAAACACATGCAATAACTCCAGTTGTTGTTAGTAAAAAACACACATGCAATGACTCTAGTTGTTGTTAGTAAAAAGAACACACATGCAATGACATTGTTGGATCCATGTGTGGTCTCTAAATAGAACACACATGCAATGACAGTGGTGGATCCATATGTGGTATGTGAAAAAAACACATGCAATGACTCTGGTTGTTGTTAGTAAAAAGAGCACACATGCAATGACACTGGTGGATCCCTCTGTGGTCTCTGAAGAGAACAGACATTTCAATGACACTGGTGGATCCATATGTGGTATGTGAAAATAATAGTCATGAAATGACTCCAGTTGTTGTTAGTAAAAAGAGCACACATGCAATGACACTGGTGGATCCATGTGTGGTCTCTAAAGAGAACACACATGCAATGACTCTAGCTGTGGTTAATGAGAACAATACACATTTCAATGACACTAGTGGATCCATATGTGGTATATGAAAAGAATACTCATGAAATGACTCCAGTTGTTGTTAGTAAAAAGAACACACATGCAATGACACTGGTGGATCCATGTGTGGTCTTTGAAGAGAAGACACATGCAATGCCACTGGTGGATCCATATGTGGTATGTGAAAAGAACACACATGCAATGACTCTAGGTGTTGTTAGTAAAAAGAACACACATGAAATGACATTGGTGGATCCTTGTGTGGTCTCTGAAGAGAACACACATGCAATGACACTGGTGGATCCATATGTGGTATGTGAAAAGAACACACATCCAATGACTCCAGTTGTTGTTAGTAAAAAGAACACACATGCAATGACACTGGTGGATCCATATGTGGTATGTGAAAAGAATAGTCATGAAATGACTCCAGTTGTTGTTAGTAAAAAGAACAGACATGCAATGACACTGGTGGATCCATGTGTGGTCTCTGAAGAGAACACCCATGCAATGACACTGGTGGATCCATATGTGGTATGTGAAAAGAACACACATGCATTGACTCCAGTTTTTGTTAGTAAAAATAACACACATGCAGTGACACTGGTGGATCCATGTGTGGTCTCTAAAGAGAACACACATGCAATGACTCTAGCTATGGTTAATGAGAAGAACACACATTTCAATGACATTGGTGGATCCATATGTGGTATGTGAAAAGAATAGTCATGAAATGACTCTAGTTGTTGTTAGTAAAAAGAACACACATGCAATGACACTGGTGGATCCATGTGTGGTCTCTGAAGAGAACACACATGCAATGACACTGGTGGATCCATATGTGGTATGTGAAAAGAACACACATGCAATGACTCCAGTTGTTGTTAGTAAAAAGAACACACATGCAATGACACTGGTGGATCCATGTGTGGTCTCTGAAGAGAACACCCATGCAATGACTCTAGCGGTGGTTAATGAGAAGAACACACATTTCAATGACATTGGTGGATCCATATGTGGTATGTGAAAAGAATAGTCATGAAATGACTCTAGTTGTTGGTAGTAGAAAGAACACACATGCAATGACACTGGTGGATCCATGTGTGGTCTCTGAAGAGAACACACATACAATGACACTGGTGGATCCATACGTGGTATGTGAAAAGAACACACATGGAATTACTCCAGTTGTTGTTAGTAAAAAGAACACACATGCAATGACACTGGTGGATCCATATGTGCTATGTGAAAAGAATAGTCATGAAATGACTCCAGTTGTTGTCAGTAAAAATAACACACATGCAATGACACTGGTGGATCCATGTGTGGTCTCTGAAGAGAACACACATGCAATGACACTGGTGGATCCATATGTGGTATGTGAATATAACACACATGCAATGACTCCAGTTGTTGTTAGTAAAAAGAACACATGCAATGACACTGGTGGATGCATGTGTGGTCTTTCAAGAGAACACACATTTCAATGACACTGGTGGATCCATATGTGGTATGTGAAAAGAAGACACATGCAATGACACTGGTGGATCCATATGTGGTATGTGAAAATAACACACATGCAATGACTCCAGTTGTTGTTAGTAAAAAGAACACACATGCAATGACACTGGTGGATCCATGTGTGGTATCTGAAGAGAACACACATGCAATGACTCTAGCTGTGGTTAATGAGAAGTACACACATTTCAATAACACTGGTGGATCCATATGTGGTATGTGAAAAGAATAGTCATGAAATGACTCCAGTTGTTATTAGTAAAAAGAACACACATGCAATGACACTGGTGGATCCGTCTGTGGTCTCTGAAGAGAACACACATACAATGACACTGGTGGATCCATATGTGGTATGTGAAAAGAGCACACATGCAATGACTCTAGTTGTTGTTAGTAAAAAGCACACACATGTAATGACACTAGTGGATCCATGTGTGGTCTCTGAAGAGAACACATATGCAATGACACTGGTGGATCCATATGTGGTATGTGAAAAGAACACACATGCAATGACTCCAGTTGTTGTCAGTAAAAAGAACACACATGCAATGACACTGGTGGATCCATATGTGGTATGTGAAAATAATAGTCATGAAAGGACTCTAGTTGTTGTTAGTAAAAAGAACACACATGTAATGACACTGGGGGATCCATGTGTGGTCTCTGAAGAGAACACACATGCAATCACACTGGTGGATCCATATGTGGTATGTGAAAAGAACACACATGCAATGACTCCAGTTGTTGTTAGTAAAAAGAACACATGCAATGACACTGGTGGATCCATGTGTGGTCTCTGAAGAGAACACACATTTCAATGACACTGGTGGATCCATATGTGGTATGTGAAAAGAACACACATCCAATGACTCCAGTTGTTGTTAGTAAAAAGAACACACATGCAATGACACTGGTGGATCCATATGTGGTATGTGAAAAGAATAGTCATGAAATGACTCCAGTTGTTGTTAGTAAAAAGAACAGACATGCAATGACACTGGTGGATCCATGTGTGGTCTCTGAAGAGAACACCCATGCAATGACACTGGTGGATCCATATGTGGTATGTGAAAAGAACACACATGCATTGACTCCAGTTTTTGTTAGTAAAAATAACACACATGCAGTGACACTGGTGGATCCATGTGTGGTCTCTAAAGAGAACACACATGCAATGACTCTAGCTATGGTTAATGAGAAGAACACACATTTCAATGACATTGGTGGATCCATATGTGGTATGTGAAAAGAATAGTCATGAAATGACTCTAGTTGTTGTTAGTAAAAAGAACACACATGCAATGACACTGGTGGATCCATGTGTGGTCTCTGAAGAGAACACACATGCAATGACACTGGTGGATCCATATGTGGTATGTGAAAAGAACACACATGCAATGACTCCAGTTGTTGTTAGTAAAAAGAACACACATGCAATGACACTGGTGGATCCATGTGTGGTCTCTGAAGAGAACACCCATGCAATGACTCTAGCGGTGGTTAATGAGAAGAACATACATTTCAATGACATTGGTGGATCCATATGTGGTATGTGAAAAGAATAGTCATGAAATGACTCTAGTTGTTGGTAGTAGAAAGAACACACATGCAATGACACTGGTGGATCCATGTGTGGTCTCTGAAGAGAACACACATGCAATGACACTGGTGGATCCATACGTGGTATGTGAAAAGAACACACATGCAATTACTCCAGTTGTTGTTAGTAAAAAGAACACACATGCAATGACACTGGTGAATCCATATGTGCTATGTGAAAAGAATAGTCATGAAATGACTCCAGTTGTTGTCAGTAAAAATAACACACATGCAATGACACTGGTGGATCCATGTGTGGTCTCTGAAGAGAACACACATGCAATGACACTGGTGGATCCATATGTGGGATGTGAATATAACACACATGCAATGACTCCAGTTGTTGTTAGTAAAAAGAACACATGCAATGACACTGGTGGATGCATGTGTGGTCTTTCAAGAGAACACACATTTCAATGACACTGGTGGATCCATATGTGGTATGTGAAAAGAAGACACATGCAATGACACTGGTGGATCCATATGTGGTATGTGAAAATAACACACATGCAATGACTCTAGTTGTTGTTAGTAAAAAGAACACACATGCAATGACACTGGTGGATCCATGTGTGGTATCTGAAGAGAACACACATGCAATGACTCTAGCTGTGGTTAATGAGAAGTACACACATTTCAATAACACTGGTGGATCCATATGTGGTATGTGAAAAGAATAGTCATGAAATGACTCCAGTTGTTATTAGTAAAAAGAACACACATGCAATGACACTGGTGGATCCGTCTGTGGTCTCTGAAGAGAACACACATACAATGACACTGGTGGATCCATATGTGGTATGTGAAAAGAGCACACATGCAATGACTCTAGTTGTTGTTAGTAAAAAGCACACACATGTAATGACACTAGTGGATCCATGTGTGGTCTCTGAAGAGAACACATATGCAATGACACTGGTGGATCCATATGTGGTATGTGAAAAGAACACACATGCAATGACTCCAGTTGTTGTCAGTAAAAAGAACACACATGCAATGACACTGGTGGATCCATATGTGGTATGTGAAAATAATAGTCATGAAAGGACTCTAGTTGTTGTTAGTAAAAAGAACACACATGTAATGACACTGGGGGATCCATGTGTGGTCTCTGAAGAGAACACACATGCAATCACACTGGTGGATCCATATGTGGTATGTGAAAAGAACACACATGCAATGACTCCAGTTGTTGTTAGTAAAAAGAACACATGCAATGACACTGGTGGATCCATGTGTGGTCTCTGAAGAGAACACACATTTCAATGACACTGGTGGATCCATATGTGGTATGTGAAAAGAACACACATGCAATGACACTAGTTGTTGTTAATAAAAAGAACACACATGCAATGACACTGGTGGATCCATGTGTGGTCTCTGAAGAGAACACACATGCAATGACACTGGTGGATCCATGTGTGGTATGTGAAAAGAACACACATGCAATAACTCCAGTTGTTGTTAGTAAAAAACACACATGCAATGACACTAGTGGATCCATGTGTGGTCTCTGAAGAGAACACACCTTTCAATGACACTGGTGGAACCATATGTGGTATGTGAAAAGAACACACATGCAATGACTCTAGTTGTTGTTAGTAAAAAGAACACACATGCAATGACACTGGTGGATCCATGTGTGGTATCTGAAGAGAACACACATGCAATGACTCTAGCTGTGGTTAATGAGAAGTACACACATTTCAATAACACTGGTGGATCCATATGTGGTATGTGAAAAAAATAGTCATGAAATGACACCAGTTGTTATTAGTAAAAAGAACACACATGCAATGACACTGGTGGATCCGTATGTGGTCTCTGAAGAGAACACACATGCAATGACACTGGTGGATCCATATGTGGTATGTGAAAAGAGCAGACATGCAATGACTCTAGTTGTTGTTAGTAAAAAGAACACACATGTAATGACACTAGTGGATCCGTGTGTGGTCTCTGAAGAGAACACACATGCAATGACACTGGTGGATCCATATGTGGTATGTGAAAAGAACACACATGCAATGACTCCAGTTGTTGTCAGTAAAAAGAACACACATGCAATGACACTGGGGGATCCATATGTGGTATGTGAAAATAATAGTCATGAAATGACTCCAGTTGTTGTTAGTAAAAAGAACACACATTTAATGACACTGGTGGATAAATGTGTGGTCTCTGAAGAGAACACACATGCAATGACACTGGTGGATCCATATGTGGTATGTGAAAAGAACACACATGCAATCACTGCAGTTGTTGTTAGTAAAAAGAACACATGCAATGACACTGGTGGATCCATGTGTGGTCTCTGAAGAGAACACACATTTCAATGACACTGGTGGATCCATATGTGGTATGTGAAAAGAACACACATGCAATGACTCTAGTTGTTGTTAGTAAAAAGAACACACATGCAATGACACTAGTGGATCCATGTGTGGTCTCTGAAGAGAACACACATGCAATGACACTGGTGGATCCATGTGTGGTCTCTGAAGAGAACACACATTTCAATGACAATGGTGGATCCATATGTGGTACGTGAAAAGAACACACATGCAATAACTCCAGTTGTTGTTAGTAAAAAACACACATGCAATGACACTAGTGGATCCATGTGTGGTCTCTGAAGAGAACACACATTTCAATGACACTGGTGGAACCATATGTGGTATCTGAAAAGAACACACATGCAATGACTCTAGTTGTTGTTAGTAAAAAGAACACAGATGCAATGACACTGGTGGATCAATGTGTGGTCTCTGAAGAGAACAAACATGTAATGACACTGGTGGATCCATGTGTGGTTTCTGAAGAGAATAGACATTTCAATGACACTGGTGGATCCATATGTGGTATGGGAAAATAATAGTCATGAAATGACTCTAGTTGTTGTTAATAAAAAGAGCACACATGTAATGACACTGGTGGATCCATGTGTGGTCTCTAAAGAGAACACACATGCAATGACTTTAGCTGTGGTTAATGAGAAGAACACACATTTCAATGACATTAGTGGATCCATATGTGGTATGTGAAAAGAATAGTCATGAAATGACTCCAGTTGTTATTAGTAAAAAGAACACACATGTAATGACACTGGTGGATCCATGTGTGGTCTTTGAAGAGAACACACATGAATATCACTGGTGGATCCATATGTGGTATGTGAAAAGAACACACATGCAATCACTCCAGGTGTTGTTAGTAAAAAGAACACACATGAAATGACATTGGTGGATCCATGTGTGGTCTCTAAAGAGAACACACATGCAATGACACTTGTGGATCCATATGTGGTATGTGAAAAGAACACAGATGCAATGACTCCAGTTGTTGTTAGTAAAAAGAGCACACATGCAATGACACTGGTGGATCCACATGTGGTATGTGAAAATAATAGTCATGAAATGACTCCAGTTGTTGTTAGTAAAAAGAACAGACATGCAATGACACTGGTGGATCCATGTGTGGTCTCTGAAGAGAACACACATGCAATGACACTGGTGGATCCATATGTGGTATGTGAAAAGAACACACATGCAATGACTCTAGTTGTTGTTAGTAAAAAGAACACATGCAATGACACTGGTGGATCTATGTGCGGTCTCTAAAGAGAACACACATTTCAATGACACTGGTGGATCCATATGTGGTACGTGAAAATTACACACATGCAATGACTCCAGTTGTTGTTAGTAAAAAGAACACACATGAAATGACACTGGTGGATCCATGTGTGGTATCTGAAGAGAACACACATGCAATGACTCTAGCTGTGGTTAATGAGAAGTACACACATTTCAATAACACTGGTGGATCCATATGTGGTATGTGAAAAAAATAGTCATGAAATGACACCAGTTGTTATTAGTAAAAAGAACACAAATGCAATGAAACTGGTGGATCCGTGTGTGGTCTCTGAAGAGAACACACATGCAATGACACTGGTGGATCCATATGTGGTATGTGAAAAGAGCACACATGCAATGACTCTAGTTGTTGTTAGTAAAAAGAACACACATGTAATGACACTAGTGGATCCATGTGTGGTCTCTGAAGAGAACACACATGCAATGACACTGGTGGATCCATATGTGGTATGTGAAAAGAACACACATGCAATGACTCTAGTTGTTGTCAGTAAAAAGAACACACATGCAATGACACTGGGGGATCCATATGTGGTATGTGAAAATAATAGTCATGAAATGACTCCAGTTGTTGTTAGTAAAAAGAACACACATGTAATGACACTGGTGGATCCATGTGTGGTCTCTGAAGAGAACACACATGCAATGACACTGGTGGATCCATATGTGGTATGTGAAAAGAACACACATGCAATGACTCCAGTTGTTGTTAGTAAAAAGAACACATGCAATGACACTGGTGGATCCATGTGTGGTCTCTGAAGAGAACACACATTTCAATGACACTGGTGGATCCATATGTGGTATGTGAAAAGAACACACATGCAATGACTCTAGTTGTTGTTAGTAAAAAGAACACACATGCAATGACACTAGTGGATCCATGTGTGGTCTCTGAAGAGAACACACATGCAATGACACTGGTGGATCCATGTGTGGTCTCTGAAGAGAACACACATTTCAATGACAATGGTGGATCCATATGTGGTATGTGAAAAGAACACACATGCAATAACTCCAGTTGTTGTTAGTAAAAAACACACATGCAATGACACTAGTGGATCCATGTGTGGTCTCTGAAGAGAACACACATTTCAATGACACTGGTGGAACCATATGTGGTATCTGAAAAGAACACACATGCAATGACTCTAGTTGTTGTTAGTAAAAAGAACACAGATGCAATGACACTGCTGGATCAATGTGTGGTCACTGAAGAGAACAAACATGTAATGACACTGGTGGATCCATGTGTGGTCTCTGAAGAGAATAGACATTTCAATGACACTGGTGGATCCATATGTGGTATGGGAAAATAATAGTCATGAAATGACTCCAGTTGTTGTTAGTAAAAAGAGCACACATGCAATGACTCTAGTTGTTGTTAGTAAAAAGAACACACATGCAATGACACTGGTGGATCCATGTGTGGTCTCTAAAGAGAACAAACATGCAATGACTCTGGTTGTTGTTAGTAAAAAGAACACACAAGCAATGACATTGGTGGATCCATGTGTGGTCTCTAAATAGAACACACATGCAATGACAGTGGTGGATCCATATGTGGTATGTGAAAAAAAACACATGCAATGACTCTGGTTGTTGTTAGTAAACAGAGCACACATGCAATGACACTGGTGGATCCCTCTATGGTCTCTGAAGAGAACAGACATTTCAATGACACTGGTGGATCCATATGTGGTATGTGAAAATAATAGTCATGAAATGACTCTAGTTGTTGTTAGTAAAAAGAGCACACATGTAATGACACTGGTGGATCCATGTGTGGTCTCTATAGAGTCATTGCAATGAAATGACTCTAGCTGTGGTTAATGAGAAGAACACACTTTTCAATGACACTAGTGGATCCATATGTGGTATATGAAAAGAATATTCATGAAATGACTCCAGTTGTTGTTAGTAAAAAGAACACACATGCAATGACACTGGTGGATCCATGTGTGGTGTTTGAAGAGAAGACACATGCAATGCCACTGGTGGATCCATATGTGGTATGTGAAAAGAACACACATGCAATGACTCTAGGTGTTGTTAGTAAAAAGAACACACATGAAATGACATTGGTGGATCCTTGTGTGGTCTCTGAAGAGAACACACATGCAATGACACTGGTGGATCCATATGTGGTATGTGAAAAGAACACACATCCAATGACTCCAGTTGTTGTTAGTAAAAAGAACACACATGCAATGACACTGGTGGATCCATATGTGGTATGTGAATAGAATAGTCATGAAATGACTCCAGTTGTTGTTAGTAAAAAGAATAGACATGCAATGACACTGGTGGATCCATGTGTGGTCTCTGAACAGAACACCCATGCAATGACACTGGTGGATCCATATGTGGTATGTGAAAAGAACACACATGCAATGACTCCAGTTGTTGTTAGTAAAAATAACACACATGCAGTGACACTGGTGGATCCATGTGTGGTCTCTAAAGAGAACACACATGCAATGACTCTAGCTGTGGTTAATGAGAAGAACACATATTTCAATGACATTGGTGGATCCATATGTGGTATGTGAAAAGAATAGTCATGAAATGACTCTAGTTGTTGTTAGTAAAAAGAACACACATGCAATGACACTGGTGGATCCATGTGTGGTCTCTGAAGAGAACACACATGCAATGACACTGGTGGATCCATATGTGGTATGTGAAAAGAACACACATGCAATGACTCCAGTTTTTGTTAGTAAAAAGAGCACACATGTAATGACACTGGTGGATCCGTGTGTGGTCTCTATAGAGTCATTGCAATGAAATGACTCTAGCTGTGGTTAATGAGAAGAACACACTTTTCAATGACACTAGTGGATCCATATGTGGTATATGAAAAGAATATTCATGAAATGACTCCAGTTGTTGTTAGTAAAAAGAACACACATGCAATGACACTGGTGGATCCATGTGTGGTGTTTGGAGAGAAGACACATGCAATGCCACTGGTGGATCCATATGTGGTATGTGAAAAGAACACACATGCAATGACTCTAGGTGTTGTTAGTAAAAAGAACACACATGAAATGACATTGGTGGATCCTTGTGTGGTCTCTGAAGAGAACACACATGCAATGACACTGGTGGATCCATATGTGGTATGTGAAAAGAACACACATCCAATGACTCCAGTTGTTGTTAGTAAAAAGAACACACATGCAATGACACTGGTGGATCCATATGTGGTATGTGAATAGAATAGTCATGAAATGACTCCAGTTGTTGTTAGTAAAAAGAATAGACATGCAATGACACTGGTGGATCCATGTGTGGTCTCTGAACAGAACACCCATGCAATGACACTGGTGGATCCATATGTGGTATGTGAAAAGAACACACATGCAATGACTCCAGTTGTTGTTAGTAAAAATAACACACATGCAGTGACACTGGTGGATCCATGTGTGGTCTCTAAAGAGAACACACATGCAATGACTCTAGCTGTGGTTAATGAGAAGAACACACATTTCAATGACATTGGTGGATCCATATGTGGTATGTGAAAAGAATAGTCATGAAATGACTCTAGTTGTTGTTAGTAAAAAGAACACACATGCAATGACACTGGTGGATCCATGTGTGGTCTCTGAAGAGAACACACATGCAATGACACTGGTGGATCCATATGTGGTATGTGAAAAGAACACACATGCAATGACTCCAGTTTTTGTTAGTAAAAAGAACACACATGCAATGACACTGGTGGATTCATGTGTGGTCTCTGAAGAGAACACCCATGCAATGACTCTAGCGGTGGCTAATGAGAAGAACACACATTTCAATGACATTGGTGGATCCATATGTGGTATGTGAAAAGAATAGTCATGAAATGACTCTAGTTGTTGGTAGTAGAAAGAACACACATGCAATGACACTGGTGGATCCATGTGTGGTCTCTGAAGAGAACACACATGCAATGACACTGGTGGATCCATACGTGGTATGTGAAAAGAACACACATGCAATCACTCCAGTTGTTGTTAGTAAAAAGAACACACATGCAATGACACTAGTGGATCCATATGTGCTATGTGAAAAGAGTAGTCATGAAATGACTCCAGTTGTTGTCAGTAAAAATAACACACATGCAATGACACTGGTGGATCCATGTGTGGTCTCTGAAGAGAACACACATGCAATGACACTGGTGGATCCATATGTGGTATGTGAAAATAACACACATGCAATTACTCCAGTTGTTGTTAGTAAAAAGAACACATGCAATGACACTGGTGGATGCATGTGTGGTCTCTCAAGAGAACACACATTTCAATGACACTGGTGGATCCATATGTGGTATGTGAAAAAAAGACACATGCAATGACACTGGTGGATCCATATGTGGTATGTGAAAATAACACACATGCAATGACTCCAGTTGTTGTTAGTAAAAAGAACACACATGCAATGACACTGGTGGATCCATGTGTGGTATCTGAAGAGAACACACATGCAATGACTCTAGCTGTGGTTAATGAGAAGTACACACATTTCAATAACACTGGTGGATCCATATGTGGTATGTGAAAAGAATAGTCATGAAATGACTCCAGTTGTTATTAGTAAAAAGAACACACATGCAATGACACTAGTGGATCCGTGTGTGGTCTCTGAAGAGAACACACATACAATGACACTGGTGGATCCATATGTGGTATGTGAAAAGAGCACACATGCAATGACTCTAGTTGTTGTTAGTAAAAAGAACACACATGTAATGACACTAGTGGATCCATGTGTGGTCTCTGAAGAGAACACACATGCAATGACACTAGTGGATCCATATGTGGTATGTGAAAAGAACACACATGCAATGACTCCAGTTGTTGTCAGTAAAAAGACAACACATGCAATGACACTGGTTGATCCATATGTGGTATGTGAAAATAATAGTCATGAAATGACTCTAGTTGTTGTTAGTAAAAAGAACACACATGTAATGACACTGGGGGATCCATGTGTGGTCTCTGAAGAGAACACACATGCAATGACACTGGTGGATCCATATGTGGTATGTGAAAATAACACACATGCAATGACTCCAGTTGTTGTTAGTAAAAAGAACACATGCAATGACACTGGTGGATCCATGTGTGGTCTCTGAAGAGAACACACATTTCAATGACACTGGTGGATCCATATGTGGTATGTGAAAAGAACACACATGCAATGACACTAGTTGTTGTTAGTAAAAAGAACACACATGTAATGACACTGGTGGATCCATGTGTGGTCTCTGAAGAGAACACACATGCAATGACACTGGTGGATCCATGTGTGGTATGTGAAAAGAACACACATGCAATAACTCCAGTTGTTGTTAGTAAAAAACACACATGCAATGACACTAGTGGATCCATGTGTGGTCTCTGAAGAGAACACACATTTCAATGACACTAGTGGAACCATATGTGGTATGTGAAAAGAACACACATGCAATGACTCTAGTTGTTGTTAGTAAAAAGAACACACATGCAATGACACTGGTGGATCCATGTGTGGTATCTGAAGAGAACACACATGCAATGACTCTAGCTGTGGTTAATGAGAAGTACACACATTTCAATAACACTGGTGGATCCATATGTGGTATGTGAAAAAAATAGTCATGAAATGACACCAGTTGTTATTAGTAAAAAGAACACACATGCAATGACACTGGTGGATCCGTGTGTGGTCTCTGAAGAGAACACACATGCAATGACACTGGTGGATCCATATGTGGTATGTGAAAAGAGCACACATGCAATGACTCTAGTTGTTGTTAGTAAAAAGAACACACATGTAATGACACTAGTGGATCCATGTGTGGTCTCTGAAGAGAACACACATGCAATGACACTGGTGGATCCATATGTGGTATGTGAAAATAATAGTCATGAAATGACTCCAGTTGTTGTTAGTAAAAAGAACACACATGTAATGACACTGGTGGATCCATGTGTGGTCTCTGAAGAGAACACACATGCAATGACACTGGTGGATCCATATGTGGTATGTGAAAAGAACACACATGCAATGAATCCAGTTGTTGTTAGTAAATAGAACACATGCAATGACACTGGTGGATCCATGTGTGGTCTCTGAAGAGAACACACATTTCAATGACACTAGTGGATCCATATGTGGTATGTGAAAAGAACACACATGCAATGACTCTAGTTGTTGTTAGTAAAAAGAACACACATGCAATGACACTAGTGGATCCATGTGTGGTCTCTGAAGAGAACACACATGCAATGACACTTGTGGATCCATGTGTGGTCTCTGAAGAGAACACACATTTCAATGACAATGGTGGATCCATATGTGGTATGTGAAAAGAACACACATGCAATAACTCCAGTTGTTGTTAGTAAAAAACACACATGCAATGACACTAGTGGATCCATGTGTGGTCTCTGAAGAGAACACACATTTCAATGACACTGGTGGAACCATATGTGGTATCTGAAAAGAACACACATGCAATGACTCTAGTTGTTGTTAGTAAAAAGAACACAGATGCAATGACACTGGTGGATCAATGTGTGGTCACTGAAGAGAACAAACATGTAATGACACTGGTGGATCCATGTGTGGTCTCTGAAGAGAATAGACATTTCAATGACACTGGTGGATCCATATGTGGTATGGGAAAATAATAGTCATGAAATGACTCTAGTTGTTGTTAGTAAAAAAAGCACACATGTAATGACTCTAGCTGTGGTTAATGAGAAGAACACACATTTCAATGACACTAGTGGATCCATATGTGGTATGTGAAAAGAATAGTCATGAAATGACTCCAGTTGTTATTAGTAAAAAGAACACACATGCAATGACACTGGTGGATCCATGTGTGGTCTTTGAAGAGAACACACATGAACATCACTGGTGGATCCATATGTGGTATGTGAAAAGAACACACATGCAATGACTCTAGGTGTTGTTAGTAAAAAGAACACACATGAAATGACATTGGTGGATCCATGTGTGGTCTCTGAAGAGAACACACATGCAATGACACTTGTGGATCCATATGTGGTATGTGAAAAGAACACACATGCAATGACTCCAGTTGTTGTTAGTAAAAAGAGCACACATGCAATGACACTGGTGGATCCATATGTGGTATGTGAAAATAATAGTCATGAAATGACTCCAGTTGTTGTTAGTAAAAAGAACAGACATGCAATGACACTGGTGGATCCATGTGTGGTCTCTGAAGAGAACACACATGCAATGACACTGGTGGATCCATATGTGGTATGTGAAAAGAACACACATGCAATGACTCTAGTTGTTGTTAGTAAAAAGAACACACATGCAATGACACTGGTGGATCCATGTGTGGTCTTTGAAGAGAACACACATGCAATGACACTGGTGGATCCATATGTGGTATGTGAAAAGAACACACATGCAATGACTCCAGTTGTTGTTAGTAAAAAGAACACACATGCAATGGCACTGGTGGATCCACGTGTGGTCTCTGAAGAGAACACACATTTCAGTGACACTGGTGGATCCATATGTGTTATGTGAAAAGAACACACATGCAATGACTCTAGTTGTTGTTAGTAAAAAGAACACACGTGCAATGACACTGGTGGATCCATGTGTGGTCTCTGAAGAGAACACACATGCTATGACTCTAGTTGTTGTTAGTAAAAAGAACACACATGCAATGACACTGGTAGATCCATGTGTGGTCTCTGAATAGAACACACATGCAATGACACTGGTGGATCCATATGTGGTATGTGAAAAGAACACACATGCAATGACTCCAGTTGTTGTTAGTATAAAGAGCACACATGCAATGACACTGGTGGATCCATGTGTGGTCTTTGAAGAGAACACACATGCAATGACTCTAACTGTAGTTAATGAGAAGAACACACATTTCAATGACACTGGTGGATTCATATGTGGTATGTGAAAAGAATAGTCATGAAATGACTCTCGTTGTTGTTAGTAGAAAGTACACACATGCAATGACACTGGTGGATCCATGTGTGGTCTCTGAAGAGAACACACATGCAATGACACTGGTGGATCCATATATGGTATGTGAAAAGAACACACATGCAATGACTCCAGTTGTTGTTAGTAAAAAGAACACACATGCAATGACACTCGTGGATCCATGTGTGGTCTCTGAAGAGAACACACATGCAATTACTCTGGTTGTTGTTAGTAAAAAGAACACACATGCAATGACACTGGTGGATCCATGTGTGGTCTCTGAAGAGAACACACATGCAATGAGACTGGTGTATCCATAGGTGGATTGTGAAAAGAACACACATGCAATGACTCTGCTTGTTGTTAGTAAAAAGAACACACATGCAATGACACTGGTGGATCCATGTGTGGTCTCTGAAGAGAACACACATGCAATCACACTGGTGGATCCATATGTGGTATGTGAAAAGAACACACATGCAATGACTCCAGTTGTTGTTACTAAAAAGAACACACATGCAATGACACTGGTGGATCCATATGTGGTATGTGAAAAGAATAGTCATGAAATGACTCCAGTTGTTGTTAGTAAAAAGAACAGACATGCAATGAAACTGGTGCATCCATGTGTGGTCTCCGAAGAGAACACACATGCAATGACACTGGTGGATCCATATGTGGTATGTGAAAAGAACACACATGCAATGACTCCAGTTGTTGTTAGTAAAAAGAACACATGCAATGACACTGGTGGATCCATGTGTAGTCTCTAAAGAGAACACACATTTCAATGACACTGGTGGATCCATATGTGGTACGTGAAAATTACACACATGCAATGACTCCAGTTGTTGTTAGTAAAAAGAACACACATGCAATGACACTGGTGGATCCATGTGTGGTCTCTGAAGAGAGCACACATGCAATGACTCTAGTTGTGGTTAATGAGAAGAACACACATTTCAATGACACTGGTGGATCCATATGTGGTATGTGAAAATAATAGTCATGAAATGACTCCAGTTGTTGTTAGTAAAAAGAACACACATGCAATGGCACTGGTGGATCCATGTGTGGTCTCTGAAGAGAAGACACATGCAATGACACTGGTGGATCCATATGTGGTATGTGAAAAGAACACACACGCAATGACTCCAGTTGTTGTTAGTAAAAAGAACACACATGCAATAACACTGGTGGATACATGTGTGGTCTCTAAAGAGAACACACATGCAATAACACTGGTGGATCCATATGTGGTATGTGAAAAGAACACACATGCAATGACTCCAGTTGTTGTTAGTAAAAAGAACACACATGCAATGACACTGGTGGATCCATGTGTGGTATCTGAAGAGAACACATATTTCAATGACACTGGTGGATCCATATGTGGTATGTGAAAAGAATAATCATGAAATGACTCTAGTTGTTGTTAGTAAAAAAGAACACACATCCAATGACACTGGTGGATCCATGTGTGGTATCTGAAGAGAACACATATTTGAATGACACTGGTGGATCCATATGTGGTATGTGAAAAGAATAATCATGAAATGTCTCCAGTTGTTGTTAGTAAAAAGAACACACATGCAATGACACTGGTGGATCCATGTGTGGTCTCTGAAGAGAATACACATGCAATGACACTAGTGGATCCATGTGTGGTCTCTGAAGAGAACACACATGCAATTACTCTGGTTCTTGTTAGTAAAAAGAACACACATGCAATGACACTGGTGGATCCATATGTGGTATGTGAAAAGAACACACATGCAATGACTCCAGTTGTTGTTAGTAAAAAGAACACACATGCAATGACACTGGTGGATCCATGTGTGGTCTCTGACGAGAACACACATTTCAATGACACTGGTGGATCCATATGTGGTATGTGAAAAGAACACACATGCAATGACTCTAGTTGTTGTTAGTAAAAAGAACACGCATGCAATGACAATGGTGGATCCATGTGTGGTCTCTGAAGAGAACAAACATGCAATAACTCTGGTTGTTGTTAGTAAAAAGAACACACATGCAATCAAACTGGTGGATCCATGTGTGGTCCCTGAATAGAACACACATCCAATGACAGTGGTGGATCCATATGTGCTATGTGAAAAGAACACACATGCAATGAATCTGGTTGTTGTTAGTAAAGAGAGCACACAGGCAATGACACTGGTGGATCCATGTGTGGTCTCTGAAGAGAACATACATTTCAATGACACTGGTGGATCCATATGTGGTATGTGAAAATAATAGTCATGAAATGACTCCAGTTGTTGTTAGTAAAAAGAGCACACATGCAATGACACTAGTGGATCCATGTGTGTTCTCTGAAGAGAACACACATGCAATGACTCTAGCTGTGGTTAATGAGAAGAACACACATTTCAATGACATTGGTGGATCCATATGTGGTATGTGAAAAGAATAGTCATGAAATGACTCTAGTTATTGTTAGTAAAAAGAACACACATGCAATAACACTGGTGGATCCATGTGTGGTCTTTAAAGAGAACGCACATGCAATGACACTGGTGGATCCATATGTGGTATGTGAAAAGAACACACATGCAATGACTCCAGTTGTTGTTAGTAAAAAGAACACACATGCAATGACACTGGTGGATCCATGTGTGGTCTCTGAACAGAACACACATTCTAATGACACTGGTGGATCCATATGTGGTATGTGAAAAGAACACACATGCAATGACTCCAGTTGTTGTTAGTAAAAAGAACACACATGCAATGCCACTTGTGGATACATGAGTGGTCTCTGAAGAGAACACACATGCAATGACACTGGTGGATCCATATGTGGTATGTGAAAATAACACACATGCAATGACTCTAGTTGTTGTTAGTAAAAAGAACACACATGCAATGACACTAGTGGATGCATGTGTGGTCTCTGAAGAGAACACACATGCAATGACACTGGTGGATCCATATGTGGTATGTGAAAAGAACACACATGCAATGACTCCAGTTGTTGTTAGTAAAAAGAACACACATGCAATGGCACTGGTGGATCCACGTGTGGTCTCTGAAGAGAACACACATTTCAGTGACACTGGTGGATCCATATGTGGTATGTGAAAAGAACACACATGCAATGACTCTAGTTGTTGTTAGTAAAAAGAACACACGTGCAATGACACTGGTGGATCCATGTGTGGTCTCCGAAGAGAACACACATGCTATGACTCTAGTTGTTGTTAGTAAAAATAACACACATGCAATGACACTGGTAGATCCATGTGTGGTCTCTGAATAGAACACACATGCAATGACACTGGTGGATCCATATGTGGTATGTGAAAAGAACACACATGCAATGACTCTGGTTGTTGTTAGTATAAAGAGCACGCATGCAATGACACTGGTGGATCCATATGTGGTATGTGAAAAGAATAGTCATGAAATGACTCCAGTTGTTGTTAGTAAAAAGAACAGACATGCAATGACACTGGTGCATCCATGTGTGGTCTCTGAAGAGAACACACATGTAATGACATTGGTGGATCCATATGTGGTATGTGAAAATAACACACATGCAATGACTCCAGTTGTTGTTAGTAAAAAGAACACATGCAGTGACACTGGTGGATCTATGTGTGGTCTCTAAAGAGAACACACATTTCAATGACACTGGTGGATCTATATGTGGTACGTGAAAATTACACACATGCAATGACTCTAGTTGTTGTTAGTAAAAAGAACACACATGCAATGACACTGGTGGATCCATGTGTGGTCTCTGAAGAGAGCACACATGCAATGACTCTAGTTGTGGTTAATGAGAAGAACACACATGCAATGACACTAGTGGATGCATGTGTGGTCTCTGAAGAGAACACACATGCAATGACACTGGTGGATCCATATGTGGTATGTGAAAAGAACACACATGCAATGACTCCAGTTGTTGTTAGTAAAAAGAACACACATGCAATGGCACTGGTGGATCCACGTGTGGTCTCTGAAGAGAACACACATTTCAGTGACACTGGTGGATCCATATGTGGTATGTGAAAAGAACACACATGCAATGACTCTAGTTGTTGTTAGTAAAAAGAACACACGTGCAATGACCCTGGTGGATCCATGTGTGGTCTCCGAAGAGAACACACATGCTATGACTCTAGTTGTTGTTAGTAAAAAGAACACACATGCAATGACACTGGTAGATCCATGTGTGGTCTCTGAATAGAACACACATGCAATGACACTGGTGGATCCATATGTGGTATGTGAAAAGAACACACATGCAATGACTCTGGTTGTTGTTAGTATAAAGAGCACGCATGCAACGACACTGGTGGATCCATGTGTGGTCTGTGAAGAGAACACACATTTCAATGGCACTGGTGGATCCATATGTGGTATGTGAAAAGAACATACATGTAATGACTCCAGTTGTTGTTAGTAAAAAGAACACACATGCAATGAAACTGGTGGATCCATATGTGGTATGTGAAAAGAATAGTCATGAAATGACTCCAGTTGTTGTTAGTAAAAAGAACATACATGCAATGACACTGGTGGATCCATGTGTGGTCTTTGAAGAGAACACACATGCAATGACACTGGTGGTTCCATATGTGGTATGTGAAAAGAACACACATGCAATGACTCTAGTTGTTGTTAGTAAAAATAACACACATGCAATGACACCGGTGGATCCATGTGTGGTATTTGAAGAGAACACACATGCAATGACTCTAACTGTGGTTAATGAGAAGAACACACATTTCAATGACACTGGTGGATTCATATGTGGTATGTGAAAAGAATAGTCATGAAATGACTTTCGTTGTTGTTAGTAGAAAGAACACACATGCAATGACACTGGTGGATCCATGTGTGGTCTCTGAAGAGAACACACATGCAATGACACTGGTGGATCCATATATGGTATGTGAAAAGAACACACATGCAATGACTCCAGTTGTTGTTAGTAAAAAGAACACACATGCAATGACACTAGTGGATCCATGTGTGGTCTCTGAAGAGAACACACATGCAATTACTCTGGTTGTTGTTAGTAAAAAGAACACACATGCAATGACACTGGTGTATCCATAGGTGGATTGTGAAAAGAACACACATGCAATGACTCTGGTTGTTGTTAGTAAAAAGAACACACATGCAGTGACACTGGTGGATCCATGTGTGGTCTGTGAAGAGAACACACATGCAATCACACTGGTGGATCCATATGTGGTATGTGAAAAGAACACACATGCAATGACTCCAGTTGGTGTTAGTAAAAAGAACACACATGCAATGACACAGGTGGATCCATATGTGGTATGTGAAAAGAATAGTCATGAAATGACTCCAGTTGTTGTTAGTAAAAAGAACAGACATGCAATGACACTGGTGCATCCATGTGTGGTCTCTGAAGAGAACACACATGTAATGACACTGGTGGATCCATATGTGGTATGTGAAAATAACACACATGCAATGACTCCAGTTGTTGTTAGTAAAAAGAACACATGCAATGACACTGGTGGATATATGTGTGGTCTCTAAAGAGAACACACATTTCAATGACACTGGTGGATCTATATGTGGTACGTGAAAATTACACACATGCAATGACTCTAGTTGTCGTTAGTAAAAAGAACACACATGCAATGACACTGGTGGATCCATGTGTGGTCTCTGAAGAGAGCACACATGCAATGACTCTAGTTGTGGTTAATGAGAAGAACACACATTTCAATGACACTCGTGGATCCATATGTGGTATGTGAAAATAATAGTCATGAAATGACTCTAGTTGTTGTTAGTAAAAAGAACACACATGCAATGACATTGGTGGATCCATGTGTGGTCTCTGAAGAGAAGACACATGCAATGACACTGGTGGATCCATATGTGGTATGTGAAAAGAACACACACGCAATGACTCCAGTTGTTGTTAGTAAAAAGAACACACATGCAATGACACTGGTGGATCCATATGTGGTATATGAAAAGAATAGTCATGAAATGACTCCAGTTGTTGTTAGTAAAAAGAACATACATGCAATGACACTGGTGGATCCATGTGTGGTCTCTGAAGAGAACACACATGCAATGACTCTGGTGGATCCATATGTGGTATGTGAAAAGAACACACATGCAATGACTCCAGTTGTTGTTAGTAAAAATAACACACATGCAATGACACCGGTGGATCCATGTGTGGTATTTGAAGAGAACACACATGCAATGACTCTAACTGTGGTTAATGAGAAGAACACACATTTCAATGACACTGGTGGATTCATACGTGGTATGTGAAAAGAATAGTCATGAAATGACTCTAGTTATTGTTAGTAAAAAGAACACACATGCAATAACACTGGTGGATCCATGTGTGGTCTTTAAAGAGAACGCACATGCAATGACACTGGTGGATCCATATGTGGTATGTGAAAAGAACACACATGCAATGACTCCAGTTGTTGTTAGTAAAAAGAACACACATGCAATGACACTGGTGGATCCATGTGTGGTCTCTGAACAGAACACACATTCTAATGACACTGGTGGATCCATATGTGGTATGTGAAAAGAACACACATGCAATGACTCCAGTTGTTGTTAGTAAAAAGAACACACATGCAATGCCACTTGTGGATACATGAGTGGTCTCTGAAGAGAACACACATGCAATGACACTGGTGGATCCATATGTGGTATGTGAAAATAACACACATGCAATGACTCTAGTTGTTGTTAGTAAAAAGAACACACATGCAATGACACTAGTGGATGCATGTGTGGTCTCTGAAGAGAACACACATGCAATGACACTGGTGGATCCATATGTGGTATGTGAAAAGAACACACATGCAATGACTCCAGTTGTTGTTAGTAAAAAGAACACACATGCAATGGCACTGGTGGATCCACGTGTGGTCTCTGAAGAGAACACACATTTCAGTGACACTGGTGGATCCATATGTGGTATGTGAAAAGAACACACATGCAATGACTCTAGTTGTTGTTAGTAAAAAGAACACACGTGCAATGACACTGGTGGATCCATGTGTGGTCTCCGAAGAGAACACACATGCTATGACTCTAGTTGTTGTTAGTAAAAATAACACACATGCAATGACACTGGTAGATCCATGTGTGGTCTCTGAATAGAACACACATGCAATGACACTGGTGGATCCATATGTGGTATGTGAAAAGAACACACATGCAATGACTCTGGTTGTTGTTAGTATAAAGAGCACGCATGCAATGACACTGGTGGATCCATATGTGGTATGTGAAAAGAATAGTCATGAAATGACTCCAGTTGTTGTTAGTAAAAAGAACAGACATGCAATGACACTGGTGCATCCATGTGTGGTCTCTGAAGAGAACACACATGTAATGACATTGGTGGATCCATATGTGGTATGTGAAAATAACACACATGCAATGACTCCAGTTGTTGTTAGTAAAAAGAACACATGCAGTGACACTGGTGGATCTATGTGTGGTCTCTAAAGAGAACACACATTTCAATGACACTGGTGGATCTATATGTGGTACGTGAAAATTACACACATGCAATGACTCTAGTTGTTGTTAGTAAAAAGAACACACATGCAATGACACTGGTGGATCCATGTGTGGTCTCTGAAGAGAGCACACATGCAATGACTCTAGTTGTGGTTAATGAGAAGAACACACATGCAATGACACTAGTGGATGCATGTGTGGTCTCTGAAGAGAACACACATGCAATGACACTGGTGGATCCATATGTGGTATGTGAAAAGAACACACATGCAATGACTCCAGTTGTTGTTAGTAAAAAGAACACACATGCAATGGCACTGGTGGATCCACGTGTGGTCTCTGAAGAGAACACACATTTCAGTGACACTGGTGGATCCATATGTGGTATGTGAAAAGAACACACATGCAATGACTCTAGTTGTTGTTAGTAAAAAGAACACACGTGCAATGACCCTGGTGGATCCATGTGTGGTCTCCGAAGAGAACACACATGCTATGACTCTAGTTGTTGTTAGTAAAAAGAACACACATGCAATGACACTGGTAGATCCATGTGTGGTCTCTGAATAGAACACACATGCAATGACACTGGTGGATCCATATGTGGTATGTGAAAAGAACACACATGCAATGACTCTGGTTGTTGTTAGTATAAAGAGCACGCATGCAACGACACTGGTGGATCCATGTGTGGTCTGTGAAGAGAACACACATTTCAATGGCACTGGTGGATCCATATGTGGTATGTGAAAAGAACATACATGTAATGACTCCAGTTGTTGTTAGTAAAAAGAACACACATGCAATGAAACTGGTGGATCCATATGTGGTATGTGAAAAGAATAGTCATGAAATGACTCCAGTTGTTGTTAGTAAAAAGAACATACATGCAATGACACTGGTGGATCCATGTGTGGTCTTTGAAGAGAACACACATGCAATGACACTGGTGGTTCCATATGTGGTATGTGAAAAGAACACACATGCAATGACTCTAGTTGTTGTTAGTAAAATAACACACATGCAATGACACCGGTGGATCCATGTGTGGTATTTGAAGAGAACACACATGCAATGACTCTAACTGTGGTTAATGAGAAGAACACACATTTCAATGACACTGGTGGATTCATATGTGGTATGTGAAAAGAATAGTCATGAAATGACTTTCGTTGTTGTTAGTAGAAAGAACACACATGCAATGACACTGGTGGATCCATGTGTGGTCTCTGAAGAGAACACACATGCAATGACACTGGTGGATCCATATATGGTATGTGAAAAGAACACACATGCAATGACTCCAGTTGTTGTTAGTAAAAAGAACACACATGCAATGACACTAGTGGATCCATGTGTGGTCTCTGAAGAGAACACACATGCAATTACTCTGGTTGTTGTTAGTAAAAAGAACACACATGCAATGACACTGGTGTATCCATAGGTGGATTGTGAAAAGAACACACATGCAATGACTCTGGTTGTTGTTAGTAAAAAGAACACACATGCAGTGACACTGGTGGATCCATGTGTGGTCTGTGAAGAGAACACACATGCAATCACACTGGTGGATCCATATGTGGTATGTGAAAAGAACACACATGCAATGACTCCAGTTGGTGTTAGTAAAAAGAACACACATGCAATGACACAGGTGGATCCATATGTGGTATGTGAAAAGAATAGTCATGAAATGACTCCAGTTGTTGTTAGTAAAAAGAACAGACATGCAATGACACTGGTGCATCCATGTGTGGTCTCTGAAGAGAACACACATGTAATGACACTGGTGGATCCATATGTGGTATGTGAAAATAACACACATGCAATGACTCCAGTTGTTGTTAGTAAAAAGAACACATGCAATGACACTGGTGGATCTATGTGTGGTCTCTAAAGAGAACACACATTTCAATGACACTGGTGGATCTATATGTGGTACGTGAAAATTACACACATGCAATGACTCTAGTTGTTGTTAGTAAAAAGAACACACATGCAATGACACTGGTGGATCCATGTGTGGTCTCTGAAGAGAGCACACATGCAATGACTCTAGTTGTGGTTAATGAGAAGAACACACATTTCAATGACACTCGTGGATCCATATGTGGTATGTGAAAATAATAGTCATGAAATGACTCCAGTTGTTGTTAGTAAAAAGAACACACATGCAATGACATTGGTGGATCCATGTGTGGTCTCTGAAGAGAAGACACATGCAATGACACTGGTGGATCCATATGTGGTATGTGAAAAGAACACACACGTAATGACTCCAGTTGTTGTTAGTAAAAAGAACACACATGCAATGACACTGGTGGATCCATATGTGGTATATGAAAAGAATAGTCATGAAATGACTCCAGTTGTTGTTAGTAAAAAGAACACACATGCAATGACACTGGTGGATCCATGTGTGGTCTCTGAAGAGAGCACACATGCAATGACTCTAGTTGTGGTTAATGAGAAGAACACACATGCAATGACACTAGTGGATGCATGTGTGGTCTCTGAAGAGAACACACATGCAATGACACTGGTGGATCCATATGTGGTATGTGAAAAGAACACACATGCAATGACTCCAGTTGTTGTTAGTAAAAAGAACACACATGCAATGGCACTGGTGGATCCACGTGTGGTCTCTGAAGAGAACACACATTTCAGTGACACTGGTGGATCCATATGTGGTATGTGAAAAGAACACACATGCAATGACTCTAGTTGTTGTTAGTAAAAAGAACACACGTGCAATGACACTGGTGGATCCATGTGTGGTCTCCGAAGAGAACACACATGCTATGACTCTAGTTGTTGTTAGTAAAAATAACACACATGCAATGACACTGGTAGATCCATGTGTGGTCTCTGAATAGAACACACATGCAATGACACTGGTGGATCCATATGTGGTATGTGAAAAGAACACACATGCAATGACTCTGGTTGTTGTTAGTATAAAGAGCACGCATGCAATGACACTGGTGGATCCATATGTGGTATGTGAAAAGAATAGTCATGAAATGACTCCAGTTGTTGTTAGTAAAAAGAACAGACATGCAATGACACTGGTGCATCCATGTGTGGTCTCTGAAGAGAACACACATGTAATGACATTGGTGGATCCATATGTGGTATGTGAAAATAACACACATGCAATGACTCCAGTTGTTGTTAGTAAAAAGAACACATGCAGTGACACTGGTGGATCTATGTGTGGTCTCTAAAGAGAACACACATTTCAATGACACTGGTGGATCTATATGTGGTACGTGAAAATTACACACATGCAATGACTCTAGTTGTTGTTAGTAAAAAGAACACACATGCAATGACACTGGTGGATCCATGTGTGGTCTCTGAAGAGAGCACACATGCAATGACTCTAGTTGTGGTTAATGAGAAGAACACACATGCAATGACACTAGTGGATGCATGTGTGGTCTCTGAAGAGAACACACATGCAATGACACTGGTGGATCCATATGTGGTATGTGAAAAGAACACACATGCAATGACTCCAGTTGTTGTTAGTAAAAAGAACACACATGCAATGGCACTGGTGGATCCACGTGTGGTCTCTGAAGAGAACACACATTTCAGTGACACTGGTGGATCCATATGTGGTATGTGAAAAGAACACACATGCAATGACTCTAGTTGTTGTTAGTAAAAAGAACACACGTGCAATGACCCTGGTGGATCCATGTGTGGTCTCCGAAGAGAACACACATGCTATGACTCTAGTTGTTGTTAGTAAAAAGAACACACATGCAATGACACTGGTAGATCCATGTGTGGTCTCTGAATAGAACACACATGCAATGACACTGGTGGATCCATATGTGGTATGTGAAAAGAACACACATGCAATGACTCTGGTTGTTGTTAGTATAAAGAGCACGCATGCAACGACACTGGTGGATCCATGTGTGGTCTGTGAAGAGAACACACATTTCAATGGCACTGGTGGATCCATATGTGGTATGTGAAAAGAACATACATGTAATGACTCCAGTTGTTGTTAGTAAAAAGAACACACATGCAATGAAACTGGTGGATCCATATGTGGTATGTGAAAAGAATAGTCATGAAATGACTCCAGTTGTTGTTAGTAAAAAGAACATACATGCAATGACACTGGTGGATCCATGTGTGGTCTTTGAAGAGAACACACATGCAATGACACTGGTGGTTCCATATGTGGTATGTGAAAAGAACACACATGCAATGACTCTAGTTGTTGTTAGTAAAATAACACACATGCAATGACACCGGTGGATCCATGTGTGGTATTTGAAGAGAACACACATGCAATGACTCTAACTGTGGTTAATGAGAAGAACACACATTTCAATGACACTGGTGGATTCATATGTGGTATGTGAAAAGAATAGTCATGAAATGACTTTCGTTGTTGTTAGTAGAAAGAACACACATGCAATGACACTGGTGGATCCATGTGTGGTCTCTGAAGAGAACACACATGCAATGACACTGGTGGATCCATATATGGTATGTGAAAAGAACACACATGCAATGACTCCAGTTGTTGTTAGTAAAAAGAACACACATGCAATGACACTAGTGGATCCATGTGTGGTCTCTGAAGAGAACACACATGCAATTACTCTGGTTGTTGTTAGTAAAAAGAACACACATGCAATGACACTGGTGTATCCATAGGTGGATTGTGAAAAGAACACACATGCAATGACTCTGGTTGTTGTTAGTAAAAAGAACACACATGCAGTGACACTGGTGGATCCATGTGTGGTCTGTGAAGAGAACACACATGCAATCACACTGGTGGATCCATATGTGGTATGTGAAAAGAACACACATGCAATGACTCTAGTTGGTGTTAGTAAAAAGAACACACATGCAATGACACAGGTGGATCCATATGTGGTATGTGAAAAGAATAGTCATGAAATGACTCCAGTTGTTGTTAGTAAAAAGAACAGACATGCAATGACACTGGTGCATCCATGTGTGGTCTCTGAAGAGAACACACATGTAATGACACTGGTGGATCCATATGTGGTATGTGAAAATAACACACATGCAATGACTCCAGTTGTTGTTAGTAAAAAGAACACATGCAATGACACTGGTGGATCTATGTGTGGTCTCTAAAGAGAACACACATTTCAATGACACTGGTGGATCTATATGTGGTACGTGAAAATTACACACATGCAATGACTCTAGTTGTTGTTAGTAAAAAGAACACACATGCAATGACACTGGTGGATCCATGTGTGGTCTCTGAAGAGAGCACACATGCAATGACTCTAGTTGTGGTTAATGAGAAGAACACACATTTCAATGACACTCGTGGATCCATATGTGGTATGTGAAAATAATAGTCATGAAATGACTCCAGTTGTTGTTAGTAAAAAGAACACACATGCAATGACATTGGTGGATCCATGTGTGGTCTCTGAAGAGAAGACACATGCAATGACACTGGTGGATCCATATGTGGTATGTGAAAAGAACACACACGTAATGACTCCAGTTGTTGTTAGTAAAAAGAACACACATGCAATGACACTGGTGGATCCATATGTGGTATATGAAAAGAATAGTCATGAAATGACTCCAGTTGTTGTTAGTAAAAAGAACACACATGCAATGACACTGGTGGATCCATGTGTGGTCTCTGAAGAGAGCACACATGCAATGACTCTAGTTGTGGTTAATGAGAAGAACACACATGCAATGACACTAGTGGATGCATGTGTGGTCTCTGAAGAGAACACACATGCAATGACACTGGTGGATCCATATGTGGTATGTGAAAAGAACACACATGCAATGACTCCAGTTGTTGTTAGTAAAAAGAACACACATGCAATGGCACTGGTGGATCCACGTGTGGTCTCTGAAGAGAACACACATTTCAGTGACACTGGTGGATCCATATGTGGTATGTGAAAAGAACACACATGCAATGACTCTAGTTGTTGTTAGTAAAAAGAACACACGTGCAATGACCCTGGTGGATCCATGTGTGGTCTCCGAAGAGAACACACATGCTATGACTCTAGTTGTTGTTAGTAAAAAGAACACACATGCAATGACACTGGTAGATCCATGTGTGGTCTCTGAATAGAACACACATGCAATGACACTGGTGGATCCATATGTGGTATGTGAAAAGAACACACATGCAATGACTCTGGTTGTTGTTAGTATAAAGAGCACGCATGCAACGACACTGGTGGATCCATGTGTGGTCTGCGAAGAGAACACACATTTCAATGGCACTGGTGGATCCATATGTGGTATGTGAAAAGAACATACATGCAATGACTCCAGTTGTTGTTAGTAAAAAGAACACACATGCAATGAAACTGGTGGATCCATATGTGGTATGTGAAAAGAATAGTCATGAAATGACTCCAGTTGTTGTTAGTAAAAAGAACATACATGCAATGACACTGGTGGATCCATGTGTGGTCTTTGAAGAGAACACACATGCAATGACACTGGTGGTTCCATATGTGGTATGTGAAAAGAACACACATGCAATGACTCTAGTTGTTGTTAGTAAAAATAACACACATGCAATGACACCGGTGGATCCATGTGTGGTATTTGAAGAGAACACACATGCAATGACTCTAACTGTGGTTAATGAGAAGAACACACATTTCAATGACACTGGTGGATTCATATGTGGTATGTGAAAAGAATAGTCATGAAATGACTCTCGTTGTTGTTAGTAGAAAGAACACACATGCAATGACACTGGTGGATCCATGTGTGGTCTCTGAAGAGAACACACATGCAATGACACTGGTGGATCCATATATGGTATGTGAAAAGAACACACATGCAATGACTCCAGTTGTTGTTAGTAAAAAGAACACACATGCAATGACACTAGTGGATCCATGTGTGGTCTCTGAAGAGAACACACATGCAATTACTCTGGTTGTTGTTAGTAAAAAGAACACACATGCAATGACACTGGTGTATCCATAGGTGGATTGTGAAAAGAACACACATGCAATGACTCTGGTTGTTGTTAGTAAAAAGAACACACATGCAGTGACACTGGTGGATCCATGTGTGGTCTGTGAAGAGAACACACATGCAATCACACTGGTGGATCCATATGTGGTATGTGAAAAGAACACACATGCAATGACTCCAGTTGGTGTTAGTAAAAAGAACACACATGCAATGACACAGGTGGATCCATATGTGGTATGTGAAAAGAATAGTCATGAAATGACTCCAGTTGTTGTTAGTAAAAAGAACAGACATGCAATGACACTGGTGCATCCATGTGTGGTCTCTGAAGAGAACACACATGTAATGACACTGGTGGATCCATATGTGGTATGTGAAAATAACACACATGCAATGACTCCAGTTGTTGTTAGTAAAAAGAACACATGCAATGACACTGGTGGATCTATGTGTGGCCTCTAAAGAGAACACACATTTCAATGACACTGGTGGATCTATATGTGGTACGTGAAAATTACACACATGCAATGACTCTAGTTGTTGTTAGTAAAAAGAACACACATGCAATGACACTGGTGGATCCATGTGTGGTCTCTGAAGAGAGCACACATGCAATGACTCTAGTTGTGGTTAATGAGAAGAACACACATTTCAATGACACTCGTGGATCCATATGTGGTATGTGAAAATAATAGTCATGAAATGACTCCAGTTGTTGTTAGTAAAAAGAACACACATGCAATGACATTGGTGGATCCATGTGTGGTCTCTGAAGAGAAGACACATGCAATGACACTGGTGGATCCATATGTGGTATGTGAAAAGAACACACACGCAATGACTCCAGTTGTTGTTAGTAAAAAGAACACACATACAATGACACTGGTGGATCCATATGTGGTATATGAAAAGAATAGTCATGAAATGACTCCAGTTGTTTTTAGTAAAAAGAACATACATGCAATGACACTGGTGGATCCATGTGTGGTCTCTGAAGAGAACACACATGCAATGACACTGGTGGATCCATATGTGGTATGTGAAAAGAACACACATGCAATGACTCCAGTTGTTGTTAGTAAAATAACACACATGCAATGACACCGGTGGATCCATGTGTGGTATTTGAAGAGAACACACATGCAATGACTCTAACAGTGGTTAATGAGAAGAACACACATTTCAATGACACTGGTGGATTCATATATGGTATGTGAAAAGAATAGTCATGAAATGACTCTCGTTGTTGTTAGTAGAAAGAACACACATGCAATGACACTGGTGGATCCATGTGTGGTCTCTGAAGAGAACACACATGCAATGACACTCGTGGATCCATATATGGTATGTGAAAAGAACACACATGCAATGACTCCAGTTGTTGTTAGTAACAAGAACACACATGCAATGACACTAGTGGATCCATGTGTGGTCTCTGAAGAGAACACACATGCAATTACTCTGGTTGTTGTTAGTAAAAAGAACACACATGCAATGACACTGGTGTATCCATAGGTGGATTGTGAAAAGAACACACATGCAATGACTCTGGTTGTTGTTAGTAAAAAGAACACACATGCAATGACACTGGTGGATCCATGTGTGGTATCTAAAGAGAACACACATGCAATCACACTGTTGGATCCATATGTGGTATGTGAAAAGAACACACATGCAATGACTCCAGTTGTTGTTAGTAAAAAGAACACACATGCAATGACATAGGTGGATCCATATGTGTTATGTGAAAAGAATAGTCATGAAATGACTCCAGTTGTTGTTAGTAAAAAGAACAGACATGCAATGACACTGGTGCATCCATGTGTGGTCTCTGAAGAGAACACACATGTAATGACACTGGTGGATCCATATTTGGTATGTGAAAATAACACACATGCAATGACTCCTGTTGTTGTAAGTAAAAAAAACACATGCAATGATACTAGTGGATCTATGTGTGGTCTCTAAAGAGAACACACATTTCAATGACACTGGTGGATCTATATGTGGTACGTGAAAATTACACACATGCAATGACTCTAGTTGTTGTTAGTAAAAAGAACACACATGCAATGACACTGGTGGATCCATGTGTGGTCTCTGAAGACAGCACACATGCAATGACTCTAGTTGTGGTTAATGAGAAGAACACACATTTCAATGACACTCGTGGATCCATATGTGGTATGTGAAAATAATAGTCATGAAATGACCTCAGTTGTTGTTAGTAAAAAGAACACACATGCAATGACACTGGTGGATCCATGTGTGGTCTCTGAAGAGAAGACACATGCAATGACACTGGTGGATCCATATGTGGTATGTGAAAAGAACACACACGCAATGACTCCAGTTGTTGTTAGTAAAAAGAACACACATGCAATGACACTGGTGGAGAACACATATGCAATGACACTGGTGTATCCGTAGGTGGATTGTGAAAAGAACACACATGCAATGACTCTGGTTGTTGTTAGTAAAAAGAACACACGTGCAATGACACAGGTGGATCCATGTGTGGTCTCTGAAGAGAACACACATGCAATGACATTGGTGGATCCATATGTGGTATGTGAAAAGAACACACATGCAATGACTCCAGTTATTGTTAGTAAAAAGAACACACATGCAATGACACTGGTGGACCCATATGTGGTATATGAAAAGAATAGTCATGAAATGACTCCAGTTGTTGTTAGTAAAAAGAACAGACATGCAATGACACTGGTGGATCCATGTGTGGTCTCTGAAGAGAACACACATGCAATGACACTGGTGGATCCATATGTGGTATGTGAAAAGAAGACACACGCAATGACTCCAGTTGTTGTTAGTAAAAAGAACACACATGCAATGACACTGGTGGAGAACACACATGCAATGACACTGGTGTATCCAGAGGTGGATTGTGAAAAGAACACACATGCAATGACTCTGGTTGTTGTTAGTAAAAAGAGCACACATGCAATGACACTGGTGGATCCCTGTGTGGTCTCTGAAGAGAACAGACATTTCAATGACACTGCTGGATCCATATGTGGTATGTGAAAATAATAGTCATGAAATGACTCTAGTTGTTGTTAGTAAAAAGAGCACACATGTAATGACACTGGTGGATCCATGTGTGGTCTCTAAAGAGAACACACATGCAATGACTCTAGCTGTGGTTAATGAGAAGAACACACATTTCAATGACATTGGTGGATCCATATGTGGTATGTGAAAAGAATAGTCATGAAATGACTCCAGTTGTTGTTAGTAAAAATAACACACATGCAATGACACTGGTGGATCCATGTGTGGTCTCTGAAGAGAACACACATGCAATGACACTGGTGGATCCATATGTGGCATGTGAAAAGAACACACATGCAATGACTCCAGTTGTTGTTAGTAAAAAGAACACACATGCAATGACACTGGTGGATCCATGTGTGGTCTCTGAAGAGAACACCCATGCAATGACTCTAGCGGTGGTTAATGAGAAGAACACACATTTCAATGACATTGGTGGATCCATATGTGGTATGTGAAAAGAATAGTCATGAAATGACTCTAGTTGTTGTTAATGAGAAGAACACACATGCAATGACACTAGTGGATGCATGTGTGGTCTCTGAAGAGAACACACATGCAATGACACTGGTGGATCCATATGTGGTATGTGAAAAGAACACACATGCAATGACTCCAGTTGTTGTTAGTAAAAAGAACACACATGCAATGGCACTGGTGGATCCACGTGTGGTCTCTGAAGAGAACACACATTTCAGTGACACTGGTGGATCCATATGTGGTATGTGAAAAGAACACACATGCAATGACTCTAGTTGTTGTTAGTAAAAAGAACACACGTGCAATGACCCTGGTGGATCCATGTGTGGTCTCCGAAGAGAACACACATGCTATGACTCTAGTTGTTGTTAGTAAAAAGAACACACATGCAATGACACTGGTAGATCCATGTGTGGTCTCTGAATAGAACACACATGCAATGACACTGGTGGATCCATATGTGGTATGTGAAAAGAACACACATGCAATGACTCTGGTTGTTGTTAGTATAAAGAGCACGCATGCAACGACACTGGTGGATCCATGTGTGGTCTGTGAAGAGAACACACATTTCAATGGCACTGGTGGATCCATATGTGGTATGTGAAAAGAACATACATGCAATGACTCCAGTTGTTGTTAGTAAAAAGAACACACATGCAATGAAACTGGTGGATCCATATGTGGTATGTGAAAAGAATAGTCATGAAATGACTCCAGTTGTTGTTAGTAAAAAGAACATACATGCAATGACACTGGTGGATCCATGTGTGGTCTTTGAAGAGAACACACATGCAATGACACTGGTGGTTCCATATGTGGTATGTGAAAAGAACACACATGCAATGACTCTAGTTGTTGTTAGTAAAAATAACACACATGCAATGACACCGGTGGATCCATGTGTGGTATTTGAAGAGAACACACATGCAATGACTCTAACTGTGGTTAATGAGAAGAACACACATTTCAATGACACTGGTGGATTCATATGTGGTATGTGAAAAGAATAGTCATGAAATGACTCTCGTTGTTGTTAGTAGAAAGAACACACATGCAATGACACTGGTGGATCCATGTGTGGTCTCTGAAGAGAACACACATGCAATGACACTGGTGGATCCATATATGGTATGTGAAAAGAACACACATGCAATGACTCCAGTTGTTGTTAGTAAAAAGAACACACATGCAATGACACTCATGGATCCATGTGTGGTCTCTGAAGAGAACACACATGCAATTACTCTGGTTGTTGTTAGTAAAAAGAACACACATGCAATGACACTGGTGTATCCATAGGTGGATTGTGAAAAGAACACACATGCAATGACTCTGGTTGTTGTTAGTAAAAAGAACACACATGCAGTGACACTGGTGGATCCATGTGTGGTCTATGAAGAGAACACACATGCAATCACACTGGTGGATCCATATGTGGTATGTGAAAAGAACACACATGCAATGACTCCAGTTGGTGTTAGTAAAAAGAACACACATGCAATGACACAGGTGGATCCATATGTGGTATGTGAAAAGAATAGTCATGAAATGACTCCAGTTGTAATTAGTAAAAAGAACAGACATGCAATGACACTGGTTCATCCATGTGTGGTCTCTGAAGAGAACACACATGTAATGACACTGGTGGATCCATATGTGGTATGTGAAAATAACACACATGCAATGACTCCAGTTGTTGTTAGTAAAAAGAACACATGCAATGACACTGGTGGATCTATGTGTGGTCTCTAAAGAGAACACACATTTCAATGACACTGGTGGATCTATATGTGGTACGTGAAAATTACACACATGCAATGACTCTAGTTGTTGTTAGTAAAAAGAACACACATGCAATGACACTGGTGGATCCATGTGTGGTCTCTGAAGAGAGCACACATGCAATGACTCTAGTTGTGGTTAATGAGAAGAACACACATTTCAATGACACTCGTGGATCCATATGTGGTATGTGAAAATAATAGTCATGAAATGACTCCAGTTGTTGTTAGTAAAAAGAACACACATGCAATGACATTGGTGGATCCATGTGTGGTCTCTGAAGAGAAGACACATGCAATGACACTGGTGGATCCATATGTGGTATGTGAAAAGAACACACACGCAATGACTCCAGTTGTTGTTAGTAAAAAGAACACACATGCAATGACACTGGTGGATCCATATGTGGTATATGAAAAGAATAGTCATGAAATGACCTCAGTTGTTGTTAGTAAAAAGAACATACATGCAATGACACTGGTGGATCCATGTGTGGTCTCTGAAGAGAACACACATGCAATGACACTGGTGGATCCATATGTGGTATGTGAAAAGAACACACATGCAATGACTCCAGTTGTTGTTAGTAAAAATAACACACATGCAATGACACCGGTGGATCCATGTGTGGTATTTGAAGAGAACACACATGCAATGACTCTAACTGTGGTTAATGAGAAGAACACACATTTCAATGACACTGGTGGATTCATATGTGGTATGTGAAAAGAATAGTCATGAAATGACTCTCGTTGTTGTTAGTAGAAAGAACACACATGCAATGACACTGGTGGATCCATGTGTGGTCTCTGAAGAGAACACACATGCAATGACACTCGTGGATCCATATATGGTATGTGAAAAGAACACACATGCAATGACTCCAGTTGTTGTTAGTAACAAGAACACACATGCAATGACACTAGTGGATCCATGTGTGGTCTCTGAAGAGAACACACATGCAATTACTCTGGTTGTTGTTAGTAAAAAGAACACACATGCAATGACACTGGTGGATCCATGTGTGGTCTCTGAAGAGAACACACATGCAATGACACTGGTGTATCCATAGTTGGATTGTGAAAAGAACACACATGCAATGACTCTGGTTGTTGTTAGTAAAAAGAACACACATGCAATGACACTGGTGGATCCATGTGTGGTCTCTAAAGAGAACACACATGCAATCACACTGTTGGATCCATATGTGGTATGTGAAAAGAACACACATGCAATGACTCCAGTTGTTGTTAGTAAAAAGAACACACATGCAATGACATAGGTGGATCCATATGTGGTATGTGAAAAGAATAGTCATGAAATGACTCCAGTTGTTGTTAGTAAAAAGAACAGACATGCAATGACACTGGTGCATCCATGTGTGGTCTCTGAAGAGAACACACATGTAATGACACTGGTGGATCCATATGTGGTATGTGAAAATAACACACATGCAATGACTCCTGTTGTTGTAAGTAAAAAAAACACATGCAATGATACTAGTGGATCTATGTGTGGTCTCTAAAGAGAACACACATTTCAATGACACTGGTGGATCTATATGTGGTACGTGAAAATTACACACATGCAATGACTCTAGTTGTTGTTAGTAAAAAGAACACACATGCAATGACACTGGTGGATCCATGTGTGGTCTCTGAAGAGAGCACACATGCAATGACTCTAGTTGTGGTTAATGAGAAGAACACACATTTCAATGACACTCGTGGATCCATATGTGGTATGTGAAAATAATAGTCATGAAATGACTCCAGTTGTTGTTAGTAAAAAGAACACACATGCAATGACATTGGTGGATCCATGTGTGGTCTCTGAAGAGAAGACACATGCAATGACACTGGTGGATCCATGTGGTATGTGAAAAGAACACACACGCAATGATTCCAGTTGTTGTTAGTAAAAAGAACACACATGCAATGACACTGGTGGATCCATATGTGGTATATGAAAAGAATAGTCATGAAATGACCTCAGTTGTTGTTAGTAAAAAGAACATACATGCAATGACACTGGTGGATCCATGTGTGGTCTCTGAAGAGAACACACATGCAATGACACTGGTGGATCCATATGTGGTATGTGAAAAGAACACACATGCAATGACTCCAGTTGTTGTTAGTAAAAATAACACACATGCAATGACACCGGTGGATCCATGTGTGGTATTTGAAGAGAACACACATGCAATGACTCTAACTGTGGTTAATGAGAAGAACACACATTTCAATGACACTGGTGGATTCATATGTGGTATGTGAAAAGAATAGTCATGAAATGACTCTCGTTGTTGTTAGTAGAAAGAACACACATGCAATGACACTGGTGGATCCATGTGTGGTCTCTGAAGAGAACACACATGCAATGACACTCGTGGATCCATATATGGTATGTGAAAAGAACACACATGCAATGACTCCAGTTGTTGTTAGTAACAAGAACACACATGCAATGACACTAGTGGATCCATGTGTGGTCTCTGAAGAGAACACACATGCAATTACTCTGGTTGTTGTTAGTAAAAAGAACACACATGCAATGACACTGGTGGATCCATGTGTGGTCTCTGAAGAGAACACACATGCAATGACACTGGTGTATCCATAGGTGGATTGTGAAAAGAACACACATGCAATGACTCTGGTTGTTGTTAGTAAAAAGAACACACATGCAATGACACTGGTGGATCCATGTGTGGTCTCTAAAGAGAACACACATGCAATCACACTGTTGGATCCATATGTGGTATGTGAAAAGAACACACATGCAATGACTCCAGTTGTTGTTAGTAAAAAGAACACACATGCAATGACATAGGTGGATCCATATGTGGTATGTGAAAAGAATAGTCATGAAATGACTCCAGTTGTTGTTAGTAAAAAGAACAGACATGCAATGACACTGGTGCATCCATGTGTGGTCTCTGAAGAGAACACACATGTAATGACACTGGTGGATCCATATGTGGTATGTGAAAATAACACACATGCAATGACTCCTATTGTTGTAAGTAAAAAAAACACATGCAATGATACTAGTGGATCTATGTGTGGTCTCTAAAGAGAACACACATTTCAATGACACTGGTGGATCTATATGTGGTACGTGAAAATTACACACATGCAATGACTCTAGTTGTTGTTAGTAAAAAGAACACACATGCAATGACACTGGTGGATCCATGTGTGGTCTCTGAAGACAGCACACATGCAATGACTCTAGTTGTGGTTAATGAGAAGAACACACATTTCAATGACACTCGTGGATCCATATGTGGTATGTGAAAATAATAGTCATGAAATGACCTCAGTTGTTGTTAGTAAAAAGAACACACATGCAATGACACTGGTGGATCCATGTGTGGTCTCTGAAGAGAAGACACATGCAATGACACTGGTGGATCCATATGTGGTATGTGAAAAGAACACACACGCAATGACTCCAGTTGTTGTTAGTAAAAAGAACACACATGCAATGACACTGGTGGAGAACACATATGCAATGACACTGGTGTATCCGTAGGTGGATTGTGAAAAGAACACACATGCAATGACTCTGGTTGTTGTTAGTAAAAAGAACACACGTGCAATGACACTGGTGGATCCATGTGTGGTCTCTGAAGAGAACACACATGCAATGACATTGGTGGATCCATATGTGGTATGTGAAAAGAACACACATGCAATGACTCCAGTTATTGTTAGTAAAAAGAACACACATGCAATGACACTGGTGGACCCATATGTGGTACATGAAAAGAATAGTCATGAAATGACTCCAGTTGTTGTTAGTAAAAAGAACAGACATGCAATGACACTGGTGGATCCATGTGTGGTCTCTGAAGAGAACACACATGCAATGACACTGGTGGATCCATATGTGGTATGTGAAAAGAACACACACGCAATGACTCCAGTTGTTGTTAGTAAAAAGAACACACATGCAATGACACTGGTGGAGAACACACATGCAATGACACTGGTGTATCCATAGGTGGATTGTGAAAAGAACACACATGCAATGACTCTGGTTGTTGTTAGTAAAAAGAGCACACATGCAATGACACTGGTGGATCCCTGTGTGGTCTCTGAAGAGAACAGACATTTCAATGACACTGCTGGATCCATATGTGGTATGTGAAAATAATAGTCATGAAATGACTCTAGTTGTTGTTAGTAAAAAGAGCACACATGTAATGACACTGGTGGATCCATGTGTGGTCTCTAAAGAGAACACACATGCAATGACTCTAGCTGTGGTTAATGAGAAGAACACACATTTCAATGACATTGGTGGATCCATATGTGGTATGTGAAAAGAATAGTCATGAAATGACTCCAGTTGTTGTTAGTAAAAATAACACACATGCAATGACACTGGTGGATCCATGTGTGGTCTCTGAAGAGAACACACATGCAATGACACTGGTGGATCCAAATGTGGTATGTGAAAAGAACACACATGCAATGACTCCAGTTGTTGTTAGTAAAAAGAACACACATGCAATGACACTGGTGGATCCATGTGTGGTCTCTGAAGAGAACACCCATGCAATGACTCTAGCGGTGGTTAATGAGAAGAACACACATTTCAATGACATTGGTGGATCCATATGTGGTATGTGAAAAGAATAGTCATGAAATGACTCTAGTTGTTGTTAGTAGAAAGAACACACATGCAATGACACTGGTGGATCCATGTGTGGTCTCTGAAGAGAACACACATGCAATGACACTGGTGGATCCATACGTGGTATGTGAAAAGAACACACATGCAATGACTCCAGTTGTTGTTAGTAAAAAGAACACACATGCAATGACACTGGTGGATCCATATGTGCTATGTGAAAAGAATAGTCATGAAATGACTCCAGTTGTTGTCAGTAAAAATAACACACATGCAATGACACTGGTGGATCCATGTGTGGTCTCTGAAGAGAACACACCTGCAATGACACTGGTGGATCCATATGTGGTATGTGAAAATAACACACATGCAATGACTTCAGTTGTTGTTAGAAAAAAGAACACATGCAATGACACTGGTGGATGCATGTGTGGTCTCTGAAGAGAACACACATTTCAATGACACTGTTGGATCCATATGTGGTATGTGAAAAGAAGACACATGCAATGACACTTGTGGATCCATATGTGGTATGTGAAAATAACACACATGCAATGACTCCAGTTGTTGTTAGTAAAAAGAACACACATGCAATGACACTAGTGTATCCATGTGTGGTATCTGAAGAGAACACACATGCAATGACTCTAGCTGTGGTTAATGAGAAGTACACACATTTCAATAACACTGGTGGATCCATATGTGGTATGTGAAAAGAATAGTCATGAAATGACTCCAGTTGTTATTAGTAAAATGAACACACATGCAATGACACTGGTGGATCCGTGTGTGGTCTCTGAAGAGAACACACATGCAATGACACTGGTGGATCCATATGTGGTATGTGAAAAGAGCACACATGCAATGACTCTAGTTGTTGTTAGTAAAAAGAACACACATGTAATGAGACTAGTGGATCCATGTGTGGTCTCTGAAGAGAACACACATGCAATGACACTGGTGGATCCATATGTGGTATGTGAAAAGAACACACATGCAATCACTCCAGTTGTTGTCAGTAAAAAGAACACACATGCAATGACACTGGTGGATCCATATATGGTATGTGAAAATAATAGTCATGAAATGACTCCAGTTGTTGTTAGTAAAAAGAACACGCATGTAATGACACTGGGGGATCCATGTGTGGTCTCTGAAGAGAACACACATGCAATGACACTGGTGGATCCATATGTGGTATGTGAAAAGAACACACATGCAATGACTCCAGTTGTTGTTAGTAAAAAGAACATATGCAATGACACTGGTGGATCCATGTGTGGTCTCTGAAGAGAACACACATTTGAATGACACTGGTGGATCCATATGTGGTATGTGAAAAGAACACACATGCAATGACTCTAGTTGTTGTTAGTAAAAAGAACACACATGCAATGACACTGGTGGATCCATGTGTGGTCTCTGAAGAGAACACACATGCAATGACACTGGTGGATTCCTGTGTGGTCTCTGAAGAGAACACACATTTCAATGACAATGGTGGATCCATATGTGGTATGTGAAAAGAACACACATGCAATAACTCCAGTTGTTGTTAGTAAAAAACACACATGCAATGACACTAGTGGATCCATGTGTGGTCTCTGAAGAGAACACACATTTCAATGACACTGGTGGAACCATATGTGGTATGTGAAAAGAACACACATGCAATGACTCTAGTTGTTGTTAGTAAAAAGAACACACATGCAATGACACTGGTGGATCCATGTGTGGTATCTGATGAGAACACACATGCAATGACTCTAGCTGTGGTTAATGAGAAGTACACACATTTCAATAACACTGGTGGATCCATATGTGGTATGTGAAAAGAATAGTCATGAAATGACTCCAGTTGTTATTAGTAAAAAGAACACACATGCAATGACACTCGTGGATCCGTGTGTGGTCTTTGAAGAGAACACACATGCAATGACACTGGTGGATCCATATGTGGTATGTGAAAAGAGCACACATGCAATGACTCTAGTTGTTGTTAGTAAAAAGAACATACATGTAATGACACTAGTGGATCCATGTGTGGTCTCTGAAGAGAACACACATGCAATGTCACTGGTGGATCCATATGTGGTATGTGAAAAGAACACACATGCAATCACTCCAGTTGTTGTCAGTAAAAAGAACACACATGCAATGACACTGGTGGATCCATATGTGGTATGTGAAAATAATAGTCATGAAATGACTCCAGTTGTTGTTAGTAAAAAGAACACACATGTAATGACACAGGTGGATCCATGTGTGGTCTCTGAAGAGAACACACATACAATGACACTGGTGGATCCATATGTGGTATGTGAAAAGAACACACATGCAATGACTCCAGTTGTTGTTAGTAAAAAGAACACATGCAATGACACTGGTGGATCCATGTGTGGTCTCTGAAGAGAACACACATTTCAATGACACTGGTGGATCCATATGTGGTATGTGAAAAGAACACACATGCAATGACTCTAGTTGTTGTTAGTAAAAAGAACACACATGCAATGACAATGGTGGATCCATGTGTGGTCTCTGAAGAGAACACACATGCAATGACACTGGTGGATCCATGTGTGGTCTCTGAAGAGAACACACATTTCAATGACAATGGTGGATCCATATGTGGTATGTGAAAAGAACACACATGCAATAACTCCAGTTGTTGTTAGTAAAAAACACACATGCAATGACACTAGTGGATCCATGTGTGGTCTCTGAAGAGAACACACATTTCAATGACACTGGTGGAACCATATGTGGTATGTGAAAAGAACACACATGCAATGACTCTAGTTGTTGTTAGTAAAAAGAACACACATGCAATGACACTAGTGGATCCATGTGTGGTATCTGAAGAGAACACACATGCAATGACTCTAGCTGTGGTTAATGAGAAGTACACACATTTCAATAACACTGGTGGATCCATATGTGGTATGTGAAAAGAATAGTCTTGAAATGACTCCAGTTGTTGTTAGTAAAAAACACACATGCAATGACACTAGTGGATCCATGTGTGGTCTCTGAAGAGAACACACATGCAATGACACTGGTGGATCCATATGTGGTATGTGAAAAGAACACACATGTAATGACTCCAGTTGTTGTCAGTAAAAAGAACACACATGCAATGACACTGGTGGATCCATATGTGGTATGTGAAAATAATAGTCATGAAATGACTCCAGTTGTTGTTAGTAAAAAGAACACACATGTAATGACACTGGTGGATCCATGTGTGGTCTCTGAAGAGAACACACATGCAATGACACTGGTGGATCCATATGTGGTATGTGAAAAGAACACACATGCAATGACTCCAGTTGTTGTTAGTAAAAAGAACACATGCAATGACACTGGTGGATCCATGTGTGGTCTCTGAAGAGAACACACATTTCAATGTCACTGGTGGATCCATATGTGGTATGTGAAAAGAACACACATGCAATGACTCTAGTTGTTGTTAGTAAAAAGAACACACATGCAATGACACTGGTGGATCCATGTGTGGTCTCTGAAGAGAACACACATGCAATGACACTGGTGGATCCATGTGTGGTATCTGAAGAGAACACACATTTCAATGACAATGGTGGATCCATATGTGGTATGCGGAAAGAACACACATGCAATAACTCCAGTTGTTGTTAGTAAAAAACACACATGCAATGACACTAGTGGATCCATGTGTGGTCTCTGAAGAGAACACACATTTCAATGACACTGGTGGAACCATATGTGGTTTGTGAAAAGAACACACATGCAATGACTCTAGTTGTTGTTAGTAAAAAGAACACAGATGCAATGACACTGGTGGATCAATGTGTGGTCTCTGAAGAGAACAAACATGTAATGACTCTGGTTGTTGTTAGTAAAAAGAACACACATGCAATGACACTGGTGGATCCATGTGTGGTATCTGAATAGAACACACATGCAATGACAATGGTGGATCCATATGTGGTATGTGAAAAGAACACACATGCAATGACTCTGGTTGTTATTAGTAAAAAGATCACACATGCAATGACACTGGTGGATCCATGTGTGGTCTCTGAAGAGAATAGACATTTCAATGACACTGGTGGATCCATATGTGGTTAGGGAAAATAATAGTCATGAAATGACTCCAGTTGTTGTTAGTAAAAAGAGCACACATTTAATGACACCGGTGGATCCATGTGTGGTCTCTAAAGAGAACACACATGCAATGACTCTAGCTGTGGTTAATGAGAAGAACACTCATTTCAATGACACTAGTGGATCCATATGTGGTATGTGAAAATAATAGTCATGAAATGACTCCAGTTGTTATTAGTAAAACGAACACACATGCAATGACACTGGTGGATCCATGTGTGGTCTTTGAAGAGAACACACATGAATGTCACTGGTGGATCCATATGTGGTATGTGAAAAGAACACACATGCAATGACTCCAGGTGTTGTTAGTAAAAAGAACACACATGAAATGACATTGGTGGATCCATGTGTGGTCTCTGAAGAGAACACACATGCAATGACACTTGTGGATCGATATGTGGTATGTGAAAAGAACACACATGCAATGACTCCAGTTGTTGTTAGTAAAAAGAGCACACATGCAATGACACTGGTGGATCCATATGTGGTATGTGAAAATAATAGTCATGAAATGACTCCAGTTGTTGTTAGTAAAAAGAACAGACATGCCATGACACTGGTCGATCCATGTGTGGTCTCTGAAGAGAACACACATGCAATGACACTGGTGGATCCATATGTGGTATGTGAAAAGAACACACATGCAATGACTCTAGTTGTTGTTAGTAAAAAGAACACACATGCAATGACACTGGTGGATCCATGTGTGGTCTTTGAAGAGAACACACATGCAATGACACTGGTGGATCCATATGTGGTATGTGAAAAGAACACACATGCAATGACTCCAGTTGTTGTTAGTAAAAAGAACACACATGCAATGGCACTGGTGGATCCACGTGTGGTCTCTGAAGAGAACACACATTTCAGTGACACTGGTGGATCCATATGTGGTATGTGAAAAGAACACACATGCAATGACTCTAGTTGTTGTTAGTAAAAAGAACACACGTGCAATGACACTGGTGGATCCATGTGTGGTCTCTGAAGAGAACACACATGCTATGACTCTAGTTGTTGTTAGTAAAAAGAACACACATGCAATGACACTGGTAGATCCATGTGTGGTCTCTGAATAGAACACACATGCAATGACAATGGTGGATCCATATGTGGTATGTGAAAAGAACACACATGCAATGACTCTGGTTGTTGTTAGTATAAAGAGCACACATACCACGACACTAGTGGATCCATGTGTGGTCTCTGAAGAGAACACACATTTCAATGGCACTGGTGGATCCATATGTGGTATGTGAAAAGAACATACATGCAATGACTCCAGTTGTTGTTAGTAAAAAGAACACACATGCAATGACACTGGTGGATCCATATGTGGTATGTGAAAAGAATAGTCATGAAATGACTCCAGTTGTTGTTAGTTAAAAGAACATACATGCAATGACACTGGTGGATCCATGTGTGGTCTCTGAAGAGAACACACATGCAATGACACTGGTGGATCCATATGTGGTATGTGAAAAGAACACACATGCAATGACTCTAGTTGTTGTTAGTAAAAATAACACACATGCAATGACACCGGTGGATCCATGTGTGGTCTTTGAAGAGAACACACATGCAATCACTCAAACTGTGGTTAATGAGAAGAACACACATTTCAATGACACTGGTGGATTCATATGTGGTATGTGAAAAGAATAGTCATGAAATGACTCTCGTTGTTGTTAGTAGAAAGAACACACATGCAATGACACTGGTGGATCCATGTGTGGTCTCTGAAGAGAACACACATGCAATGACACTGGTGGATCCATATATGGTATGTGAAAAGAACACACATGCAATGACTCCAGTTGTTGTTAGTAAAATAACACACATGCAATGACACTAGTGGATCCATGTGTGGTCTCTGAAGAGAACACACATGCAATTACTCTGGTTATTGTTAGTAAAAAGAACACACATGCAATGACACTGGTGGATCCATGTGTGGTCTCTGAAGAGAACACACATGCAATGACACTGGTGTATCCATAGGTGGATTGTGAAAAGAACACACATGCAATGACTCTGGTTGTTGTTAGTAAAAAGAACACACATGCAATGACACTGGTGGATCCATGTGTGGTCTCTGAAGAGAACACACATGCAATCACACTGGTGGATCCATATGTGGAATGTGAAAAGAACACACATGCAACGACTCCAGTTGTTGTTAGTAAAAAGAACACACATGCAATGACACTGGTGGATCCATATGTGGTATGTGAAAAGAATAGTCATGAAATGACTCCAGTTGTTGTTAGTAAAAAGAACAGACATGCAATGACACTGGTGCATCCATGTGTGGTCTCTGAAGAGAACACACATGCAATGACACTGGTGGATCCATATGTGGTATGTGAAAAGAACACACATGCAATGACTCTAGTTGTTGTTAGTAAAAAGAACACACATGCAATGACAATGGTGGATCCATGTGTGGTCTCTGAAGAGAACACACATGCAATGACACTAGTGGATCCATGTGTGGTCTCTGAAGAGAACACACATTTCAATGACAATGGTGGATCCATATGTGGTATGTGAAAAGAACACACATGCAATAACTCCAGTTGTTGTTAGTAAAAAACACACATGCAATGACACTAGTGGATCCATGTGTGGTCTCTGAAGAGAACACACATTTCAATGACACTGGTGGAACCATATGTGGTATGTGAAAAGAACACACATGCAATGACTCTAGTTGTTGTTAGTAAAAAGAACACACATGCAATGACACTAGTGGATCCATGTGTGGTATCTGAAGAGAACACACATGCAATGACTCTAGCTGTGGTTAATGAGAAGTACACACATTTCAATAACACTGGTGGATCCATATGTGGTATGTGAAAAGAATAGTCTTGAAATGACTCCAGTTGTTGTTAGTAAAAAACACACATGCAATGACACTAGTGGATCCATGTGTGGTCTCTGAAGAGAACACACATGCAATGACACTGGTGGATCCATATGTGGTATGTGAAAAGAACACACATGCAATGACTCCAGTTGTTGTCAGTAAAAAGAACACACATGCAATGACACTGGTGGATCCATATGTGGTATGTGAAAATAATAGTCATGAAATGACTCCAGTTGTTGTTAGTAAAAAGAACACACATGTAATGACACTGGTGGATCCATGTGTGGTCTCTGAAGAGAACACACATGCAATGACACTGGTGGATCCATATGTGGTATGTGAAAAGAACACACATGCAATGACTCCAGTTGTTGTTAGTAAAAAGAACACATGCAATGACACTGGTGGATCCATGTGTGGTCTCTGAAGAGAACACACATTTCAATGTCACTGGTGGATCCATATGTGGTATGTGAAAAGAACACACATGCAATGACTCTAGTTGTTGTTAGTAAAAAGAACACACATGCAATGACACTGGTGGATCCATGTGTGGTCTCTGAAGAGAACACACATGCAATGACACTGGTGGATCCATGTGTGGTATCTGAAGAGAACACACATTTCAATGACAATGGTGGATCCATATGTGGTATGCGGAAAGAACACACATGCAATAACTCCAGTTGTTGTTAGTAAAAAACACACATGCAATGACACTAGTGGATCCATGTGTGGTCTCTGAAGAGAACACACATTTCAATGACACTGGTGGAACCATATGTGGTTTGTGAAAAGAACACACATGCAATGACTCTAGTTGTTGTTAGTAAAAAGAACACAGATGCAATGACACTGGTGGATCAATGTGTGGTCTCTGAAGAGAACAAACATGTAATGACTCTGGTTGTTGTTAGTAAAAAGAACACACATGCAATGACACTGGTGGATCCATGTGTGGTATCTGAATAGAACACACATGCAATGACAATGGTGGATCCATATGTGGTATGTGAAAAGAACACACATGCAATGACTCTGGTTGTTATTAGTAAAAAGATCACACATGCAATGACACTGGTGGATCCATGTGTGGTCTCTGAAGAGAATAGACATTTCAATGACACTGGTGGATCCATATGTGGTTAGGGAAAATAATAGTCATGAAATGACTCCAGTTGTTGTTAGTAAAAAGAGCACACATTTAATGACACCGGTGGATCCATGTGTGGTCTCTAAAGAGAACACACATGCAATGACTCTAGCTGTGGTTAATGAGAAGAACACTCATTTCAATGACACTAGTGGATCCATATGTGGTATGTGAAAATAATAGTCATGAAATGACTCCAGTTGTTATTAGTAAAACGAACACACATGCAATGACACTGGTGGATCCATGTGTGGTCTTTGAAGAGAACACACATGAATGTCACTGGTGGATCCATATGTGGTATGTGAAAAGAACACACATGCAATGACTCCAGGTGTTGTTAGTAAAAAGAACACACATGAAATGACATTGGTGGATCCATGTGTGGTCTCTGAAGAGAACACACATGCAATGACACTTGTGGATCGATATGTGGTATGTGAAAAGAACACACATGCAATGACTCCAGTTGTTGTTAGTAAAAAGAGCACACATGCAATGACACTGGTGGATCCATATGTGGTATGTGAAAATAATAGTCATGAAATGACTCCAGTTGTTGTTAGTAAAAAGAACAGACATGCCATGACACTGGTCGATCCATGTGTGGTCTCTGAAGAGAACACACATGCAATGACACTGGTGGATCCATATGTGGTATGTGAAAAGAACACACATGCAATGACTCTAGTTGTTGTTAGTAAAAAGAACACACATGCAATGACACTGGTGGATCCATGTGTGGTCTTTGAAGAGAACACACATGCAATGACACTGGTGGATCCATATGTGGTATGTGAAAAGAACACACATGCAATGACTCCAGTTGTTGTTAGTAAAAAGAACACACATGCAATGGCACTGGTGGATCCACGTGTGGTCTCTGAAGAGAACACACATTTCAGTGACACTGGTGGATCCATATGTGGTATGTGAAAAGAACACACATGCAATGACTCTAGTTGTTGTTAGTAAAAAGAACACACGTGCAATGACACTGGTGGATCCATGTGTGGTCTCTGAAGAGAACACACATGCTATGACTCTAGTTGTTGTTAGTAAAAAGAACACACATGCAATGACACTGGTAGATCCATGTGTGGTCTCTGAATAGAACACACATGCAATGACACTGGTGGATCCATATGTGGTATGTGAAAAGAACACACATGCAATGACTCTGGTTGTTGTTAGTATAAAGAGCACACATACCACGACACTAGTGGATCCATGTGTGGTCTCTGAAGAGAACACACATTTCAATGGCACTGGTGGATCCATATGTGGTATGTGAAAAGAACATACATGCAATGACTCTAGTTGTTGTTAGTAAAAAGAACACACATGCAATGACACTGGTGGATCCATATGTGGTATGTGAAAAGAATAGTCATGAAATGACTCCAGTTGTTGTTAGTTAAAAGAACATACATGCAATGACACTGGTGGATCCATGTGTGGTCTCTGAAGAGAACACACATGCAATGACACTGGTGGATCCATATGTGGTATGTGAAAAGAACACACATGCAATGACTCTAGTTGTTGTTAGTAAAAATAACACACATGCAATGACACCGGTGGATCCATGTGTGGTCTTTGAAGAGAACACACATGCAATCACTCAAACTGTGGTTAATGAGAAGAACACACATTTCAATGACACTGGTGGATTCATATGTGGTATGTGAAAAGAATAGTCATGAAATGACTCTCGTTGTTGTTAGTAGAAAGAACACACATGCAATGACACTGGTGGATCCATGTGTGGTCTCTGAAGAGAACACACATGCAATGACACTGGTGGATCCATATGTGGTATGTGAAAAGAACACACACGCAATGACTCCAGTTGTTGTTAGTAAAAAGAACACACATGCAATGACACTGGTGGAGAACACACATGCAATGACACTGGTGTATCCATAGGTGGATTGTGAAAAGAACACACATGCAATGACTCTGGTTGTTGTTAGTAAAAAGAGCACACATGCAATGACACTGGTGGATCCCTGTGTGGTCTCTGAAGAGAACAGACATTTCAATGACACTGCTGGATCCATATGTGGTATGTGAAAATAATAGTCATGAAATGACTCTAGTTGTTGTTAGTAAAAAGAGCACACATGTAATGACACTGGTGGATCCATGTGTGGTCTCTAAAGAGAACACACATGCAATGACTCTAGCTGTGGTTAATGAGAAGAACACACATTTCAATGACATTGGTGGATCCATATGTGGTATGTGAAAAGAATAGTCATGAAATGACTCCAGTTGTTGTTAGTAAAAATAACACACATGCAATGACACTGGTGGATCCATGTGTGGTCTCTGAAGAGAACACACATGCAATGACACTGGTGGATCCAAATGTGGTATGTGAAAAGAACACACATGCAATGACTCCAGTTGTTGTTAGTAAAAAGAACACACATGCAATGACACTGGTGGATCCATGTGTGGTCTCTGAAGAGAACACCCATGCAATGACTCTAGCGGTGGTTAATGAGAAGAACACACATTTCAATGACATTGGTGGATCCATATGTGGTATGTGAAAAGAATAGTCATGAAATGACTCTAGTTGTTGTTAGTAGAAAGAACACACATGCAATGACACTGGTGGATCCATGTGTGGTCTCTGAAGAGAACACACATGCAATGACACTGGTGGATCCATACGTGGTATGTGAAAAGAACACACATGCAATGACTCCAGTTGTTGTTAGTAAAAAGAACACACATGCAATGACACTGGTGGATCCATATGTGCTATGTGAAAAGAATAGTCATGAAATGACTCCAGTTGTTGTCAGTAAAAATAACACACATGCAATGACACTGGTGGATCCATGTGTGGTCTCTGAAGAGAACACACCTGCAATGACACTGGTGGATCCATATGTGGTATGTGAAAATAACACACATGCAATGACTTCAGTTGTTGTTAGAAAAAAGAACACATGCAATGACACTGGTGGATGCATGTGTGGTCTCTGAAGAGAACACACATTTCAATGACACTGTTGGATCCATATGTGGTATGTGAAAAGAAGACACATGCAATGACACTGGTGGATCCATATGTGGTATGTGAAAATAACACACATGCAATGACTCCAGTTGTTGTTAGTAAAAAGAACACACATGCAATGACACTAGTGTATCCATGTGTGGTATCTGAAGAGAACACACATGCAATGACTCTAGCTGTGGTTAATGAGAAGTACACACATTTCAATAACACTGGTGGATCCATATGTGGTATGTGAAAAGAATAGTCATGAAATGACTCCAGTTGTTATTAGTAAAATGAACACACATGCAATGACACTGGTGGATCCGTGTGTGGTCTCTGAAGAGAACACACATGCAATGACACTGGTGGATCCATATGTGGTATGTGAAAAGATCACACATGCAATGACTCTAGTTGTTGTTAGTAAAAAGAACACACATGTAATGAGACTAGTGGATCCATGTGTGGTCTCTGAAGAGAACACACATGCAATGACACTGGTGGATCCATATGTGGTATGTGAAAAGAACACACATGCAATCACTCCAGTTGTTGTCAGTAAAAAGAACACACATGCAATGACACTGGTGGATCCATATATGGTATGTGAAAATAATAGTCATGAAATGACTCCAGTTGTTGTTAGTAAAAAGAACACGCATGTAATGACACTGGGGGATCCATGTGTGGTCTCTGAAGAGAACACACATGCAATGACACTGGTGGATCCATATGTGGTATGTGAAAAGAACACACATGCAATGACTCCAGTTGTTGTTAGTAAAAAGAACATATGCAATGACACTGGTGGATCCATGTGTGGTCTCTGAAGAGAACACACATTTGAATGACACTGGTGGATCCATATGTGGTATGTGAAAAGAACACACATGCAATGACTCTAGTTGTTGTTAGTAAAAAGAACACACATGCAATGACACTGGTGGATCCATGTGTGGTCTCTGAAGAGAACACACATGCAATGACACTGGTGGATTCCTGTGTGGTCTCTGAAGAGAACACACATTTCAATGACAATGGTGGATCCATATGTGGTATGTGAAAAGAACACACATGCAATAACTCCAGTTGTTGTTAGTAAAAAACACACATGCAATGACACTAGTGGATCCATGTGTGGTCTCTGAAGAGAACACACATTTCAATGACACTGGTGGAACCATATGTGGTATGTGAAAAGAACACACATGCAATGACTCTAGTTGTTGTTAGTAAAAAGAACACACATGCAATGACACTGGTGGATCCATGTGTGGTATCTGATGAGAACACACATGCAATGACTCTAGCTGTGGTTAATGAGAAGTACACACATTTCAATAACACTGGTGGATCCATATGTGGTATGTGAAAAGAATAGTCATGAAATGACTCCAGTTGTTATTAGTAAAAAGAACACACATGCAATGACACTCGTGGATCCGTGTGTGGTCTTTGAAGAGAACACACATGCAATGACACTGGTGGATCCATATGTGGTATGTGAAAAGAGCACACATGCAATGACTCTAGTTGTTGTTAGTAAAAAGAACATACATGTAATGACACTAGTGGATCCATGTGTGGTCTCTGAAGAGAACACACATGCAATGACACTGGTGGATCCATATGTGGTATGTGAAAAGAACACACATGCAATCACTCCAGTTGTTGTCAGTAAAAAGAACACACATGCAATGACACTGGTGGATCCATATGTGGTATGTGAAAATAATAGTCATGAAATGACTCCAGTTGTTGTTAGTAAAAAGAACACACATGTAATGACACAGGTGGATCCATGTGTGGTCTCTGAAGAGAACACACATACAATGACACTGGTGGATCCATATGTGGTATGTGAAAAGAACACACATGCAATGACTCCAGTTGTTGTTAGTAAAAAGAACACATGCAATGACACTGGTGGATCCATGTGTGGTCTCTGAAGAGAACACACATTTCAATGACACTGGTGGATCCATATGTGGTATGTGAAAAGAACACACATGCAATGACTCTAGTTGTTGTTAGTAAAAAGAACACACATGCAATGACAATGGTGGATCCATGTGTGGTCTCTGAAGAGAACACACATGCAATGACACTGGTGGATCCATGTGTGGTCTCTGAAGAGAACACACATTTCAATGACAATGGTGGATCCATATGTGGTATGTGAAAAGAACACACATGCAATAACTCCAGTTGTTGTTAGTAAAAAACACACATGCAATGACACTAGTGGATCCATGTGTGGTCTCTGAAGAGAACACACATTTCAATGACACTGGTGGAACCATATGTGGTATGTGAAAAGAACACACATGCAATGACTCTAGTTGTTGTTAGTAAAAAGAACACACATGCAATGACACTAGTGGATCCATGTGTGGTATCTGAAGAGAACACACATGCAATGACTCTAGCTGTGGTTAATGAGAAGTACACACATTTCAATAACACTGGTGGATCCATATGTGGTATGTGAAAAGAATAGTCTTGAAATGACTCCAGTTGTTGTTAGTAAAAAACACACATGCAATGACACTAGTGGATCCATGTGTGGTCTCTGAAGAGAACACACATGCAATGACACTGGTGGATCCATATGTGGTATGTGAAAAGAACACACATGCAATGACTCCAGTTGTTGTCAGTAAAAAGAACACACATGCAATGACACTGGTGGATCCATATGTGGTATGTGAAAATAATAGTCATGCAATGACTCCAGTTGTTGTTACTAAAAAGAACACACATGTAATGACACTGGTGGATCCATGTGTGGTCTCTGAAGAGAACACACATGCAATGACACTGGTGGATCCATATGTGGTATGTGAAAAGAACACACATGCAATGACTCCAGTTGTTGTTAGTAAAAAGAACACATGCAATGACACTGGTGGATCCATGTGTGGTCTCTGAAGAGAACACACATTTCAATGTCACTGGTGGATCCATATGTGGTATGTGAAAAGAACACACATGCAATGACTCTAGTTGTTGTTAGTAAAAAGAACACACATGCAATGACACTGGTGGATCCATGTGTGGTCTCTGAAGAGAACACACATGCAATGACACTGGTGGATCCATGTGTGGTATCTGAAGAGAACACACATTTCAATGACAATGGTGGATCCATATGTGGTATGCGGAAAGAACACACATGCAATAACTCCAGTTGTTGTTAGTAAAAAACACACATGCAATGACACTAGTGGATCCATGTGTGGTCTCTGAAGAGAACACACATTTCAATGACACTGGTGGAACCATATGTGGTTTGTGAAAAGAACACACATGCAATGACTCTAGTTGTTGTTAGTAAAAAGAACACAGATGCAATGACACTGGTGGATCAATGTGTGGTCTCTGAAGAGAACAAACATGTAATGACTCTGGTTGTTGTTAGTAAAAAGAACACACATGCAATGACACTGGTGGATCCATGTGTGGTATCTGAATAGAACACACATGCAATGACAATGGTGGATCCATATGTGGTATGTGAAAAGAACACACATGCAATGACTCTGGTTGTTATTAGTAAAAAGATCACACATGCAATGACACTGGTGGATCCATGTGTGGTCTCTGAAGAGAATAGACATTTCAATGACACTGTTGGATCCATATGTGGTTAGGGAAAATAATAGTCATGAAATGACTCCAGTTGTTGTTAGTAAAAAGAGCACACATTTAATGACACCGGTGGATCCATGTGTGGTCTCTAAAGAGAACACACATGCAATGACTCTAGCTGTGGTTAATGAGAAGAACACTCATTTCAATGACACTAGTGGATCCATATGTGGTATGTGAAAATAATAGTCATGAAATGACTCCAGTTGTTATTAGTAAAACGAACACACATGCAATGACACTGGTGGATCCATGTGTGGTCTTTGAAGAGAACACACATGAATGTCACTGGTGGATCCATATGTGGTATGTGAAAAGAACACACATGCAATGACTCCAGGTGTTGTTAGTAAAAAGAACACACATGAAATGACATTGGTGGATCCATGTGTGGTCTCTGAAGAGAACACACATGCAATGACACTTGTGGATCGATATGTGGTATGTGAAAAGAACACACATGCAATGACTCCAGTTGTTGTTAGTAAAAAGAGCACACATGCAATGACACTGGTGGATCCATATGTGGTATGTGAAAATAATAGTCATGAAATGACTCCAGTTGTTGTTAGTAAAAAGAACAGACATGCCATGACACTGGTCGATCCATGTGTGGTCTCTGAAGAGAACACACATGCAATGACACTGGTGGATCCATATGTGGTATGTGAAAAGAACACACATGCAATGACTCTAGTTGTTGTTAGTAAAAAGAACACACATGCAATGACACTGGTGGATCCATGTGTGGTCTTTGAAGAGAACACACATGCAATGACACTGGTGGATCCATATGTGGTATGTGAAAAGAACACACATGCAATGACTCCAGTTGTTGTTAGTAAAAAGAACACACATGCAATGGCACTGGTGGATCCACGTGTGGTCTCTGAAGAGAACACACATTTCAGTGACACTGGTGGATCCATATGTGGTATGTGAAAAGAACACACATGCAATGACTCTAGTTGTTGTTAGTAAAAAGAACACACGTGCAATGACACTGGTGGATCCATGTGTGGTCTCTGAAGAGAACACACATGCTATGACTCTAGTTGTTGTTAGTAAAAAGAACACACATGCAATGACACTGGTAGATCCATGTGTGGTCTCTGAATAGAACACACATGCAATGACAATGGTGGATCCATATGTGGTATGTGAAAAGAACACACATGCAATGACTCTGGTTGTTGTTAGTATAAAGAGCACACATACCACGACACTAGTGGATCCATGTGTGGTCTCTGAAGAGAACACACATTTCAATGGCACTGGTGGATCCATATGTGGTATGTGAAAAGAACATACATGCAATGACTCCAGTTGTTGTTAGTAAAAAGAACACACATGCAATGACACTGGTGGATCCATATGTGGTATGTGAAAAGAATAGTCATGAAATGACTCCAGTTGTTGTTAGTTAAAAGAACATACATGCAATGACACTGGTGGATCCATGTGTGGTCTCTGAAGAGAACACACATGCAATGACACTGGTGGATCCATATGTGGTATGTGAAAAGAACACACATGCAATGACTCTAGTTGTTGTTAGTAAAAATAACACACATGCAATGACACCGGTGGATCCATGTGTGGTCTTTGAAGAGAACACACATGCAATCACTCAAACTGTGGTTAATGAGAAGAACACACATTTCAATGACACTGGTGGATTCATATGTGGTATGTGAAAAGAATAGTCATGAAATGACTCTCGTTGTTGTTAGTAGAAAGAACACACATGCAATGACACTGGTGGATCCATGTGTGGTCTCTGAAGAGAACACACATGCAATGACACTGGTGGATCCATATATGGTATGTGAAAAGAACACACATGCAATGACTCCAGTTGTTGTTAGTAAAATAACACACATGCAATGACACTAGTGGATCCATGTGTGGTCTCTGAAGAGAACACACATGCAATTACTCTGGTTATTGTTAGTAAAAAGAACACACATGCAATGACACTGGTGGATCCATGTGTGGTCTCTGAAGAGAACACACATGCAATGACACTGGTGTATCCATAGGTGGATTGTGAAAAGAACACACATGCAATGACTCTGGTTGTTGTTAGTAAAAAGAACACACATGCAATGACACTGGTGGATCCATGTGTGGTCTCTGAAGAGAACACACATGCAATCACACTGGTGGATCCATATGTGGAATGTGAAAAGAACACACATGCAACGACTCCAGTTGTTGTTAGTAAAAAGAACACACATGCAATGACACTGGTGGATCCATATGTGGTATGTGAAAAGAATAGTCATGAAATGACTCCAGTTGTTGTTAGTAAAAAGAACAGACATGCAATGACACTGGTGCATCCATGTGTGGTCTCTGAAGAGAACACACATGCAATGACACTGGTGGATCCATATGTGGTATGTGAAAAGAACACACATGCAATGACTCTAGTTGTTGTTAGTAAAAAGAACACACATGCAATGACAATGGTGGATCCATGTGTGGTCTCTGAAGAGAACACACATGCAATGACACTGGTGGATCCATGTGTGGTCTCTGAAGAGAACACACATTTCAATGACAATGGTGGATCCATATGTGGTATGTGAAAAGAACACACATGCAATAACTCCAGTTGTTGTTAGTAAAAAACACACATGCAATGACACTAGTGGATCCATGTGTGGTCTCTGAAGAGAACACACATTTCAATGACACTGGTGGAACCATATGTGGTATGTGAAAAGAACACACATGCAATGACTCTAGTTGTTGTTAGTAAAAAGAACACACATGCAATGACACTAGTGGATCCATGTGTGGTATCTGAAGAGAACACACATGCAATGACTCTAGCTGTGGTTAATGAGAAGTACACACATTTCAATAACACTGGTGGATCCATATGTGGTATGTGAAAAGAATAGTCTTGAAATGACTCCAGTTGTTGTTAGTAAAAAACACACATGCAATGACACTAGTGGATCCATGTGTGGTCTCTGAAGAGAACACACATGCAATGACACTGGTGGATCCATATGTGGTATGTGAAAAGAACACACATGCAATGACTCCAGTTGTTGTCAGTAAAAAGAACACACATGCAATGACACTGGTGGATCCATATGTGGTATGTGAAAATAATAGTCATGAAATGACTCCAGTTGTTGTTAGTAAAAAGAACACACATGTAATGACACTGGTGGATCCATGTGTGGTCTCTGAAGAGAACACACATGCAATGACACTGGTGGATCCATATGTGGTATGTGAAAAGAACACACATGCAATGACTCCAGTTGTTGTTAGTAAAAAGAACACATGCAATGACACTGGTGGATCCATGTGTGGTCTCTGAAGAGAACACACATTTCAATGTCACTGGTGGATCCATATGTGGTATGTGAAAAGAACACACATGCAATGACTCTAGTTGTTGTTAGTAAAAAGAACACACATGCAATGACACTGGTGGATCCATGTGTGGTCTCTGAAGAGAACACACATGCAATGACACTGGTGGATCCATGTGTGGTATCTGAAGAGAACACACATTTCAATGACAATGGTGGATCCATATGTGGTATGCGGAAATAACACACATGCAATAACTCCAGTTGTTGTTAGTAAAAAACACACATGCAATGACACTAGTGGATCCATGTGTGGTCTCTGAAGAGAACACACATTTCAATGACACTGGTGGAACCATATGTGGTTTGTGAAAAGAACACACATGCAATGACTCTAGTTGTTGTTAGTAAAAAGAACACAGATGCAATGACACTGGTGGATCAATGTGTGGTCTCTGAAGAGAACAAACATGTAATGACTCTGGTTGTTGTTAGTAAAAAGAACACACATGCAATGACACTGGTGGATCCATGTGTGGTATCTGAATAGAACACACATGCAATGACAATGGTGGATCCATATGTGGTATGTGAAAAGAACACACATGCAATGACTCTGGTTGTTATTAGTAAAAAGATCACACATGCAATGACACTGGTGGATCCATGTGTGGTCTCTGAAGAGAATAGACATTTCAATGACACTGGTGGATCCATATGTGGTTAGGGAAAATAATAGTCATGAAATGACTCCAGTTGTTGTTAGTAAAAAGAGCACACATTTAATGACACCGGTGGATCCATGTGTGGTCTCTAAAGAGAACACACATGCAATGACTCTAGCTGTGGTTAATGAGAAGAACACTCATTTCAATGACACTAGTGGATCCATATGTGGTATGTGAAAATAATAGTCATGAAATGACTCCAGTTGTTATTAGTAAAACGAACACACATGCAATGACACTGGTGGATCCATGTGTGGTCTTTGAAGAGAACACACATGAATGTCACTGGTGGATCCATATGTGGTATGTGAAAAGAACACACATGCAATGACTCCAGGTGTTGTTAGTAAAAAGAACACACATGAAATGACATTGGTGGATCCATGTGTGGTCTCTGAAGAGAACACACATGCAATGACACTTGTGGATCGATATGTGGTATGTGAAAAGAACACACATGCAATGACTCCAGTTGTTGTTAGTAAAAAGAGCACACATGCAATGACACTGGTGGATCCATATGTGGTATGTGAAAATAATAGTCATGAAATGACTCCAGTTGTTGTTAGTAAAAAGAACAGACATGCCATGACACTGGTCGATCCATGTGTGGTCTCTGAAGAGAACACACATGCAATGACACTGGTGGATCCATATGTGGTATGTGAAAAGAACACACATGCAATGACTCTAGTTGTTGTTAGTAAAAAGAACACACATGCAATGACACTGGTGGATCCATGTGTGGTCTTTGAAGAGAACACACATGCAATGACACTGGTGGATCCATATGTGGTATGTGAAAAGAACACACATGCAATGACTCCAGTTGTTGTTAGTAAAAAGAACACACATGCAATGGCACTGGTGGATCCACGTGTGGTCTCTGAAGAGAACACACATTTCAGTGACACTGGTGGATCCATATGTGGTATGTGAAAAGAACACACATGCAATGACTCTAGTTGTTGTTAGTAAAAAGAACACACGTGCAATGACACTGGTGGATCCATGTGTGGTCTCTGAAGAGAACACACATGCTATGACTCTAGTTGTTGTTAGTAAAAAGAACACACATGCAATGACACTGGTAGATCCATGTGTGGTCTCTGAATAGAACACACATGCAATGACACTGGTGGATCCATATGTGGTATGTGAAAAGAACACACATGCAATGACTCTGGTTGTTGTTAGTATAAAGAGCACACATACCACGACACTAGTGGATCCATGTGTGGTCTCTGAAGAGAACACACATTTCAATGGCACTGGTGGATCCATATGTGGTATGTGAAAAGAACATACATGCAATGACTCCAGTTGTTGTTAGTAAAAAGAACACACATGCAATGACACTGGTGGATCCATATGTGGTATGTGAAAAGAATAGTCATGAAATGACTCCAGTTGTTGTTAGTTAAAAGAACATACATGCAATGACACTGGTGGATCCATGTGTGGTCTCTGAAGAGAACACACATGCAATGACACTGGTGGATCCATATGTGGTATGTGAAAAGAACACACATGCAATGACTCTAGTTGTTGTTAGTAAAAATAACACACATGCAATGACACCGGTGGATCCATGTGTGGTCTTTGAAGAGAACACACATGCAATCACTCAAACTGTGGTTAATGAGAAGAACACACATTTCAATGACACTGGTGGATTCATATGTGGTATGTGAAAAGAATAGTCATGAAATGACTCTCGTTGTTGTTAGTAGAAAGAACACACATGCAATGACACTGGTGGATCCATGTGTGGTCTCTGAAGAGAACACACATGCAATGACACTGGTGGATCCATATATGGTATGTGAAAAGAACACACATGCAATGACTCCAGTTGTTGTTAGTAAAATAACACACATGCAATGACACTAGTGGATCCATGTGTGGTCTCTGAAGAGAACACACATGCAATTACTCTGGTTATTGTTAGTAAAAAGAACACACATGCAATGACACTGGTGGATCCATGTGTGGTCTCTGAAGAGAACACACATGCAATGACACTGGTGTATCCATAGGTGGATTGTGAAAAGAACACACATGCAATGACTCTGGTTGTTGTTAGTAAAAAGAACACACATGCAATGACACTGGTGGATCCATGTGTGGTCTCTGAAGAGAACACACATGCAATCACACTGGTGGATCCATATGTGGAATGTGAAAAGAACACACATGCAACGACTCCAGTTGTTGTTAGTAAAAAGAACACACATGCAATGACACTGGTGGATCCATATGTGGTATGTGAAAAGAATAGTCATGAAATGACTCCAGTTGTTGTTAGTAAAAAGAACAGACATGCAATGACACTGGTGCATCCATGTGTGGTCTCTGAAGAGAACACACATGCAATGACACTGGTGGATCCATATGTGGTATGTGAAAAGAACACACATGCAATGACTCCAGTTGTTGTTAGTAAAAAGAACACATGCAATGACACTGGTGGATCCATGTGTAGTCTCTAAATATAACACACATTTCAATGACACTGGTGGATTCATATGTGGTACGTGAAAATTACACACATGCAATGACTCCAGTTGTTGTTAGTAAAAAGAACACACATGCAATGACACTGGTGGATCCATGTGTGGTCTCTGAAGAGAGCACACATGCAACGACTCTAGTTGTGGTTAATGAGAAGAACACACATTTCAATGACACTGGTGGATCCATATGTGGTATGTGAAAATAATAGTCATGAAATGAATCCAGTTGTTGTTAGTAAAAAGAACACACATGCAATGACACTGGTGGATCCATGTGTGGTCTTTGAAGAGAAGACACATGCAATGACACTTGAGGATCCATATGTGGTATGTGAAAAGAACACACACACAATGACTCCAGTTGTTGTTAGTAAAAAGAACACACATGCAATAACACTGGTGGAGAACACACATGCAATGACACTGGTGTATCCTTAGGTGGATTGTGAAAAGAACACACATCCAATGACTCTGGTTGTTGTTAGTAAAAAGAACACACGTGCAATGACACTGGTGGATCTATGTGTGGTCTCTGAAGAGAACACACATGCAAACACACTGGTGGATCCATATGTGGAATGTGAAAACAACACACATGCAATGACTCCAGTTGTTGTTAGTAAAAAGAACACACATGCAATGACACTGGTGGATCCATATGTGGTATGTGAAAAGAATAGTCATGAAATGACTCCAGTTGTTGTTAGTAAAAAGAACAGACATGCAATGACACTGGTGCATCCATGTGTGGTCTCTGAAGAGAACACACATGCAATGACACTGGTGGATCCATATGTGGTATGTGAAAAGAACACACATGCAATGACTCCAGTTGTTGTTAGTAAAAAGAACACATGCAATGACACTTGTGGATCCATGTGTAGTCTCTAAAGAGAACACACATTTCAATGACACTGGTGGATTCATATGTGGTACGTGAAAATTACACACATGCAATGACTCCAGTTGTTGTTAGTAAAAAGAACACACATGCAATGACACTGGTGGATCCATGTGTGGTCTCTGAAGAGAGCACACATGCAATGACTCTAGTTGTGGTTAATGAGAAGAACACACATTTCAATGACACTGGTGGATCCATATGTGGTATGTGAAAATAATAGTCATGAAATGAATCCAGTTGTTGTTAGTAAAAAGAACACACATGCAATGACACTGGTGGATCCATGTGTGGTCTTTGAAGAGAAGACACATGCAATGACACTGGTGGATCCATATGTGGTATGTGAAAAGAACACACACGCAATGACTCCAGTTGTTGTTAGTAAAAAGAACACACATGCAATAACACTGGTGGAGAACACACATGCAATGACACTGGTGTATCCATAGGTGGATTGTGAAAAGAACACACATGCAATGACTCTGGTTGTTGTTAGTAAAAAGAACACACGTGCAATGACACTGGTGGATCCATGTGTGGTCTCTGAAGAGAACACACATGCAATCACACTGGTGGATCCATATGTGGAATGTGAAAACAACACACATGCAATGACTCCAGTTGTTGTTAGTAAAAAGAACACACATGCAATGACACTGGTGGATCCATATGTGGTATGTGAAAAGAATAGTCATGAAATGACTCCAGTTGTTGTTAGTAAAAAGAACAGACATGCAATGACACTGGTGCATCCATGTGTGGTCTCTGAAGAGAACACACATGCAATGACACTGGTGGATCCATATGTGGTATGTGAAAAGAACACACATGCAATGAATCCAGTTGTTGTTAGTAAAAAGAACACATGCAATGACACTTGTGGATCCATGTGTAGTCTCTAAAGAGAACACACATTTCAATGACACTGGTGAATTCATATGTGGTACCTGAAAATTACACACATGCAATGACTCCAGTTGTTGTTAGTAAAAAGAACACACATGCAATGACACTGGTGGATCCATGTGTGGTCTCTGAAGGGAGCACACATGCAATGACTCTAGTTGTGGTTAATGAGAAGAACACACATTTCAATGACACTGGTGGACCCATATGTGGTATGTGAAAATAATAGTCATGAAATGAATCCAGTTGTTATTAGTAAAAAGAACACACATGCAATGACACTGGTGGATCCATGTGTGGTCTTTGAAGAGAAGACAAATGCAATGACACTGGTGGATCCATATGTGGTATGTGAAAAGAACACACACTCAATGACTCCAGTTGTTGTTAGTAAAAAGAACACACATGCAATGACACTGGTGGAGAACACACATGCAATGACACTGGTGTATCCATAGGTGGATTATGAAAAGAACACACATGCAATGACTCTGGTTGTTGTTAGTAAAAAGAACACACGTGCAATGACACTGGTGGATCCATGTGTGGTCTCTGAAGAGAACACACATGCAATGACACTAGTGGATCCATATGTGGTATGTGAAAAGAACACACATGCAATGACTCTAGTTGTTGTTAGTAAAAAGAACACACATGCAATGACACTGGTGGATCCATATGTGGTATATGAAAAGAATAGTCATGAAATGACTCCAGTTGTTGTTAGTAAAAAGAACAGACATGCAATGACACTGGTGGATCCATGTGTGGTCTCTGAAGAGAACACACATGCAACGACACTGGTGGATCCATATGTGGTATGTGAAAAGAACACACATGCAATGACTCCAGTTGTTGTTAGTAAAAAGAACACATGCAATGACACTCGTGGATCCATGTGTAGTCTCTAAAGAGAAGACACATTTCAATGACACTGGTGGATCCATATGTGGTACGTGAAAATTACACACATGCAATGACTCCAGTTGTTGTTACTAAAAAGAACACACATGCAATGACACTGGTGGATCCATGTGTGGTCTCTGAAGAGAGCACACATGCAATGACTCTAGTTGTGGTTAATGAGAAGAACACATATTTCAATGACACTGGTGGATCCATATGTGGTATGTGAAAATAATAGTCATGAAATGACTCCAGTTGTTGTTAGTAAAAAGAACACACATGCAATGGCACTGGTGGATCCATGTGTGGTCTCTGAAGAGAAGACACATGCAATGACACTGGTGGATCCATATGTGGTATGTGAAAATAACACACACGCAATGACTCCAGTTGTTGTTAGTAAAAAGAACACACATGCAATGACACTGGTGGATCCATGTGTGGTCTGTGAAGAGAACACACATTTCAATGACACTGCTGGATCCATATGTGGTATGTGAAAAGAACACACATGCAATGACTCTAGTTGTTGTTAGTAAAAAGAACACACATGCAATGACACTGGTGGATACATGTGTGGTCTCTAAAGAGAACACACATGCAATAACACTGGTGGATCCATATGTGGTATGTGAAAAGAACACACATGCAATGACTCCAGTTGTTGTTAGTAAAAAGAACACACATGCAATGACACTGGTGGATCCATGTGTGGGCTCTGAAGAGAATACACATGCAATGACACTAGTGGATCCATGTGTGGTCTCTGAAGAGAACACACATGCAATTACTCTGGTTCTTGTTAGTAAAAAGAACACACATGCAATGACACTGGTGGATCCATATGTGGTATGTGAAAAGAACACACATGCAATGACTCCAGTTGTTGTTAGTAAAAAGAACACACATGCAATGACACTGGTGGATCCATGTGTCGTCTCTCAAGAGAACACACATTTCAATGACACTGGTGGATCCATATGTGGTATGTGAAAAGAACACACATGCAATGACTCTAGTTGTTGTTAGTAAAAAGAACACACATGCAATGGCAATGGTGGATCCATGTGTGGTCTCTGAAGAAAACAAACATGCAATGACTCCGGTTGTTATTAGTAAAAAGAACACACATGCAATCAAACTGGTGGATCCATGTGTGGTCTCTGAATAGAACACACATGCAATGACAGTGGTGGATCCATATGTGCTATGTGAAAAGAACACACATGCAATGACTCTGGTTGTTGTTAGTAAAAAGAGCACACAAGCAATGACACTGGTGGATCCATGTGTGGTCTCTGAAGAGAACATACATTTCAATGACACTGGTGGATCCATATGTGGTATGTGAAAATAATAGTCATGAAATGACTCCAGTTGTTGTTAGTAAAAAGAGCACACATGCAATGACACTAGTGGATCCATGTGTGGTCTCTGAAGAGAACACACATGCAATGACTCTAGCTGTGGTTAATGAGAAGAACACACATTTCAATGACATTGGTGGATCCATATGTGGTATGTGAAAAGAATAGTCATGAAATGACTCTAGTTGTTGTTAGTAAAAAGAACACACATGCAATGACACTAGTGGATCCATGTGTGGTCTTTAAAGAGAACGCACATGCAATGACTCTAGCTGTGGTTAATGAGAAGTACACACATTTCAATAACACTGGTGGATCCATATGTGGTATGTGAAAAGAATAGTCTTGAAATGACTCCAGTTGTTGTTAGTAAAAAACACACATGCAATGACACTAGTGGATCCATGTGTGGTCTCTGAAGAGAACACACATGCAATGACACTGGTGGATCCATATGTGGTATGTGAAAAGAACACACATGCAATGACTCCAGTTGTTGTCAGTAAAAAGAACACACATGCAATGACACTGGTGGATCCATATGTGGTATGTGAAAATAATAGTCATGAAATGACTCCAGTTGTTGTTAGTAAAAAGAACACACATGTAATGACACTGGTGGATCCATGTGTGGTCTCTGAAGAGACAACACATGCAATGACACTGGTGGATCCATATGTGGTATGTGAAAAGAACACACATGCAATGACTCCAGTTGTTGTTAGTAAAAAGAACACATGCAATGACACTGGTGGATCCATGTGTGGTCTCTGAAGAGAACACACATTTCAATGACACTGGTGGATCCATATGTGGTATGTGAAAAGAACACACATGCAATGACTCTAGTTGTTGTTAGTAAAAAGAACACACATGCAATGACACTGGTGGATCCATGTGTGGTCTCTGAAGAGAACACACATGCAATGACACTGGTGGATCCATGTGTGGTATCTGAAGAGAACACACATTTCAATGACAATGGTGGATCCATATGTGGTATGCGGAAAGAACACACATGCAATAACTCCAGTTGTTGTTAGTAAAAAACACACATGCAATGACACTAGTGGATCCATGTGTGGTCTCTGAAGAGAACACACATTTCAATGACACTGGTGGAACCATATGTGGTTTGTGAAAAGAACACACATGCAATGACTCTAGTTGTTGTTAGTAAAAAGAACACAGATGCAATGACACTGGTGGATCAATGTGTGGTCTCTGAAGAGAACAAACATGTAATGACTCTGGTTGTTGTTAGTAAAAAGAACACACATGCAATGACACTGGTGGATCCATGTGTGGTATCTGAATAGAACACACATGCAATGACAATGGTGGATCCATATGTGGTATGTGAAAAGAACACACATGCAATGACTCTGGTTGTTATTAGTAAAAAGATCACACATGCAATGACACTGGTGGATCCATGTGTGGTCTCTGAAGAGAATAGACATTTCAATGACACTGGTGGATCCATATGTGGTTAGGGAAAATAATAGTCATGAAATGACTCCAGTTGTTGTTAGTAAAAAGAGCACACATTTAATGACACCGGTGGATCCATGTGTGGTCTCTAAAGAGAACACACATGCAATGACTCTAGCTGTGGTTAATGAGAAGAACACTCATTTCAATGACACTAGTGGATCCATATGTGGTATGTGAAAATAACAGTCATGAAATGACTCCAGTTGTTATTAGTAAAACGAACACACATGCAATGACACTGGTGGATCCATGTGTGGTCTTTGAAGAGAACACACATGAATGTCACTGGTGGATCCATATGTGGTATGTGAAAAGAACACACATGCAATGACTCCAGGTGTTGTTAGTAAAAAGAACACACATGAAATGACATTGGTGGATCCATGTGTGGTCTCTGAAGAGAACACACATGCAATGACACTTGTGGATCGATATGTGGTATGTGAAAAGAACACACATGCAATGACTCCAGTTGTTGTTAGTAAAAAGAGCACACATGCAATGACACTGGTGGATCCATATGTGGTATGTGAAAATAATAGTCATGAAATGACTCCAGTTGTTGTTAGTAAAAAGAACAGACATGCCATGACACTGGTCGATCCATGTGTGGTCTCTGAAGAGAACAGACATGCAATGACACTGGTGGATCCATATGTGGTATGTGAAAAGAACACACATGCAATGACTCTAGTTGTTGTTAGTAAAAAGAACACACATGCAATGACACTGGTGGATCCATGTGTGGTCTTTGAAGAGAACACACATGCAATGACACTGGTGGATCCATATGTGGTATGTGAAAAGAACACACATGCAATGACTCCAGTTGTTGTTAGTAAAAAGAACACACATGCAATGGCACTGGTGGATCCACGTGTGGTCTCTGAAGAGAACACACATTTCAGTGACACTGGTGGATCCATATGTGGTATGTGAAAAGAACACACATGCAATGACTCTAGTTGTTGTTAGTAAAAAGAACACACGTGCAATGACACTGGTGGATCCATGTGTGGTCTCTGAAGAGAACACACATGCTATGACTCTAGTTGTTGTTAGTAAAAAGAACACACATGCAATGACACTGGTAGATCCATGTGTGGTCTCTGAATAGAACACACATGCAATGACACTGGTGGATCCATATGTGGTATGTGAAAAGAACACACATGCAATGACTCTGGTTGTTGTTAGTATAAAGAGCACACATACCACGACACTAGTGGATCCATGTGTGGTCTCTGAAGAGAACACACATTTCAATGGCACTGGTGGATCCATATGTGGTATGTGAAAAGAACATACATGCAATGACTCCAGTTGTTGTTAGTAAAAAGAACACACATGCAATGACACTGGTGGATCCATATGTGGTATGTGAAAAGAATAGGCATGAAATGACTCCAGTTGTTGTTAGTTAAAAGAACATACATGCAATGACACTGGTGGATCCATGTGTGGTCTCTGAAGAGAACACACATGCAATGACACTGGTGGATCCATATGTGGTATGTGAAAAGAACACACATGCAATGACTCTAGTTGTTGTTAGTAAAAATAACACACATGCAATGACACCGGTGGATCCATGTGTGGTCTTTGAAGAGAACACACATGCAATCACTCAAACTGTGGTTAATGAGAAGAACACACATTTCAATGACACTGGTGGATTCATATGTGGTATGTGAAAAGAATAGTCATGAAATGACTCTCGTTGTTGTTAGTAGAAAGAACACACATGCAATGACACTGGTGGATCCATGTGTGGTCTCTGAAGAGAACACACATGCAATGACACTGGTGGATCCATATATGGTATGTGAAAAGAACACACATGCAATGACTCCAGTTGTTGTTAGTAAAATAACACACATGCAATGACACTAGTGGATCCATGTGTGGTCTCTGAAGAGAACACACATGCAATTACTCTGGTTATTGTTAGTAAAAAGAACACACATGCAATGACACTGGTGGATCCATGTGTGGTCTCTAAAGAGAACACACATGCAATGACTCTAGCTGTGGTTAATGAGAAGAACACTCATTTCAATGACACTAGTGGATCCATATGTGGTATGTGAAAATAATAGTCATGAAATGACTCCAGTTGTTATTAGTAAAACGAACACACATGCAATGACACTGGTGGATCCATGTGTGGTCTTTGAAGAGAACACACATGAATGTCACTGGTGGATCCATATGTGGTATGTGAAAAGAACACACATGCAATGACTCCAGGTGTTGTTAGTAAAAAGAACACACATGAAATGACATTGGTGGATCCATGTGTGGTCTCTGAAGAGAACACACATGCAATGACACTTGTGGATCGATATGTGGTATGTGAAAAGAACACACATGCAATGACTCCAGTTGTTGTTAGTAAAAAGAGCACACATGCAATGACACTGGTGGATCCATATGTGGTATGTGAAAATAATAGTCATGAAATGACTCCAGTTGTTGTTAGTAAAAAGAACAGACATGCCATGACACTGGTCGATCCATGTGTGGTCTCTGAAGAGAACAGACATGCAATGACACTGGTGGATCCATATGTGGTATGTGAAAAGAACACACATGCAATGACTCTAGTTGTTGTTAGTAAAAAGAACACACATGCAATGACACTGGTGGATCCATGTGTGGTCTTTGAAGAGAACACACATGCAATGACACTGGTGGATCCATATGTGGTATGTGAAAAGAACACACATGCAATGACTCCAGTTGTTGTTAGTAAAAAGAACACACATGCAATGGCACTGGTGGATCCACGTGTGGTCTCTGAAGAGAACACACATTTCAGTGACACTGGTGGATCCATATGTGGTATGTGAAAAGAACACACATGCAATGACTCTAGTTGTTGTTAGTAAAAAGAACACACGTGCAATGACACTGGTGGATCCATGTGTGGTCTCTGAAGAGAACACACATGCTATGACTCTAGTTGTTGTTAGTAAAAAGAACACACATGCAATGACACTGGTAGATCCATGTGTGGTCTCTGAATAGAACACACATGCAATGACACTGGTGGATCCATATGTGGTATGTGAAAAGAACACACATGCAATGACTCTGGTTGTTGTTAGTATAAAGAGCACACATACCACGACACTAGTGGATCCATGTGTGGTCTCTGAAGAGAACACACATTTCAATGGCACTGGTGGATCCATATGTGGTATGTGAAAAGAACATACATGCAATGACTCCAGTTGTTGTTAGTAAAAAGAACACACATGCAATGACACTGGTGGATCCATATGTGGTATGTGAAAAGAATAGTCATGAAATGACTCCAGTTGTTGTTAGTTAAAAGAACATACATGCAATGACACTGGTGGATCCATGTGTGGTCTCTGAAGAGAACACACATGCAATGACACTGGTGGATCCATATGTGGTATGTGAAAAGAACACACATGCAATGACTCTAGTTGTTGTTAGTAAAAATAACACACATGCAATGACACCGGTGGATCCATGTGTGGTCTTTGAAGAGAACACACATGCAATCACTCAAACTGTGGTTAATGAGAAGAACACACATTTCAATGACACTGGTGGATTCATATGTGGTATGTGAAAAGAATAGTCATGAAATGACTCTCGTTGTTGTTAGTAGAAAGAACACACATGCAATGACACTGGTGGATCCATGTGTGGTCTCTGAAGAGAACACACATGCAATGACACTGGTGGATCCATATATGGTATGTGAAAAGAACACACATGCAATGACTCCAGTTGTTGTTAGTAAAATAACACACATGCAATGACACTAGTGGATCCATGTGTGGTCTCTGAAGAGAACACACATGCAATTACTCTGGTTATTGTTAGTAAAAAGAACACACATGCAATGACACTGGTGGATCCATGTGTGGTCTCTAAAGAGAACACACATGCAATGACACTGGTGTATCCATAGGTGGATTGTGAAAAGAACACACATGCAATGACTCTGGTTGTTGTTAGTAAAAAGAACACACATGCAATGACACTGGTGGATCCATGTGTGGTCTCTGAAGAGAACACACATGCAATCACACTGGTGGATCCATATGTGGAATGTGAAAAGAACACACATGCAACGACTCCAGTTGTTGTTAGTAAAAAGAACACACATGCAATGACACTGGTGGATCCATATGTGGTATGTGAAAAGAATAGTCATGAAATGACTCCAGTTGTTGTTAGTAAAAAGAACAGACATGCAATGACACTGGTGCATCCATGTGTGGTCTCTGAAGAGAACACACATGCAATGACACTGGTGGATCCATATGTGGTATGTGAAAAGAACACACATGCAATGACTCCAGTTGTTGTTAGTAAAAAGAACACATGCAATGACACTGGTGGATCCATGTGTAGTCTCTAAATATAACACACATTTCAATGACACTGGTGGATTCATATGTGGTACGTGAAAATTACACACATGCAATGACTCCAGTTGTTGTTAGTAAAAAGAACACACATGCAATAACACTGGTGGATCCATGTGTGGTCTCTGAAGAGAGCACACATGCAACGACTCTAGTTGTGGTTAATGAGAAGAACACACATTTCAATGACACTGGTGGATCCATATGTGGTATGTGAAAATAATAGTCATGAAATGAATCCAGTCGTTGTTAGTAAAAAGAACACACATGCAATGACACTGGTGGATCCATGTGTGGTCTTTGAAGAGAAGACACATGCAATGACACTTGAGGATCCATATGTGGTATGTGAAAAGAACACACACACAATGACTCCAGTTGTTGTTAGTAAAAAGAACACACATGCAATAACACTGGTGGAGAACACACATGCAATGACACTGGTGTATCCTTAGGTGGATTGTGAAAAGAACACACATCCAATGACTCTGGTTGTTGTTAGTAAAAAGAACACACGTGCAATGACACTGGTGGATCTATGTGTGGTCTCTGAAGAGAACACACATGCAAACACACTGGTGGATCCATATGTGGAATGTGAAAACAACACACATGCAATGACTCCAGTTGTTGTTAGTAAAAAGAACACACACACAATGACACTGGTGGATCCATATGTGGTATGTGAAAAGAATAGTCATGAAATGACTCCAGTTGTTGTTAGTAAAAAGAACAGACATGCAATGACACTGGTGCATCCATGTGTGGTCTCTGAAGAGAACACACATGCAATGACACTGGTGGATCCATATGTGGTATGTGAAAAGAACACACATGCAATGACTGCAGTTGTTGTTAGTAAAAAGAACACATGCAATGACACTTGTGGATCCATGTGTAGTCTCTAAAGAGAACACACATTTCAATGACACTGGTGGATTCATATGTGGTACGTGAAAATTACACACATGCAATGACTCCAGTTGTTGTTAGTAAAAAGAACACACATGCAATGACACTGGTGGATCCATGTGTGGTCTCTGAAGAGAGCACACATGCAATGACTCTAGTTGTGGTTAATGAGAAGAACACACATTTCAATGACACTGGTGGATCCATATGTGGTATGTGAAAATAATAGTCATGAAATGAATCCAGTTGTTGTTAGTAAAAAGAACACACATGCAATGACACTGGTGGATCCATGTGTGGTCTTTGAAGAGAAGACACATGCAATGACACTGGTGGATCCATATGTGGTATGTGAAAAGAACACACACGCAATGACTCCAGTTGTTGTTAGTAAAAAGAACACACATGCAATAACACTGGTGGAGAACACACATGCAATGACACTGGTGTATCCATAGGTGGATTGTGAAAAGAACACACATGCAATGACTCTGGTTGTTGTTAGTAAAAAGAACACACGTGCAATGACACTGGTGGATCCATGTGTGGTCTCTGAAGAGAACACACATGCAATCACACTGGTGGATCCATATGTGGAATGTGAAAACAACACACATGCAATGACTCCAGTTGTTGTTAGTAAAAAGAACACACATGCAATGACACTGGTGGATCCATATGTGGTATGTGAAAAGAATAGTCATGAAATGACTCCAGTTGTTGTTAGTAAAAAGAACAGACATGCAATGACACTGGTGCATCCATGTGTGGTCTCTGAAGAGAACACACATGCAATGACACTGGTGGATCCATATGTGGTATGTGAAAAGAACACACATGCAATGAATCCAGTTGTTGTTAGTAAAAAGAACACATGCAATGACACTTGTGGATCCATGTGTAGTCTCTAAAGAGAACACACATTTCAATGACACTGGTGAATTCATATGTGGTACCTGAAAATTACACACATGCAATGACTCCAGTTGTTGTTAGTAAAAAGAACACACATGCAATGACACTGGTGGATCCATGTGTGGTCTCTGAAGGGAGCACACATGCAATGACTCTAGTTGTGGTTAATGAGAAGAACACACATTTCAATGACACTGGTGGACCCATATGTGGTATGTGAAAATAATAGTCATGAAATGAATCCAGTTGTTATTAGTAAAAAGAACACACATGCAATGACACTGGTGGATCCATGTGTGGTCTTTGAAGAGAAGACACATGCAATGACACTGGTGGATCCATATGTGGTATGTGAAAAGAACACACACTCAATGACTCCAGTTGTTGTTAGTAAAAAGAACACACATGCAATGACACTGGTGGAGAACACACATGCAATGACACTGGTGTATCCATAGGTGGATTATGAAAAGAACACACATGCAATGACTCTGGTTGTTGTTAGTAAAAAGAACACACGTGCAATGACACTGGTGGATCCATGTGTGGTCTCTGAAGAGAACACACATGCAATGACACTAGTGGATCCATATGTGGTATGTGAAAAGAACACACATGCAATGACTCTAGTTGTTGTTAGTAAAAAGAACACACATGCAATGACACTGGTGGATCCATATGTGGTATATGAAAAGAATAGTCATGAAATGACTCCAGTTGTTGTTAGTAAAAAGAACAGACATGCAATGACACTGGTGGATCCATGTGTGGTCTCTGAAGAGAACACACATGCAATGACACTGGTGGATCCATATGTGGTATGTGAAAAGAACACACATGCAATGACTCCAGTTGTTGTTAGTAAAAAGAACACATGCAATGACACTCGTGGATCCATGTGTAGTCTCTAAAGAGAAGACACATTTCAATGACACTGGTGGATCCATATGTGGTACGTGAAAATTACACACATGCAATGACTCCAGTTGTTGTTACTAAAAAGAACACACATACAATGACACTGGTGGATCCATGTGTGGTCTCTGAAGAGAGCACACATGCAATGACTCTAGTTGTGGTTAATGAGAAGAACACATATTTCAATGACACTGGTGGATCCATATGTGGTATGTGAAAATAATAGTCATGAAATGACTCCAGTTGTTGTTAGTAAAAAGAACACACATGCAATGGCACTGGTGGATCCATGTGTGGTCTCTGAAGAGAAGACACATGCAATGACACTGGTGGATCCATATGTGGTATGTGAAATAACACACACGCAATGACTCCAGTTGTTGTTAGTAAAAAGAACACACATGCAATGACACTGGTGGATCCATGTGTGGTCTGTGAAGAGAACACACATTTCAATGACACTGCTGGATCCATATGTGGTATGTGAAAAGAACACACATGCAATGACTCTAGTTGTTGTTAGTAAAAAGAACACACATGCAATGACACTGGTGGATACATGTGTGGTCTCTAAAGAGAACGCACATGCAATAACACTGGTGGATCCATATGTGGTATGTGAAAAGAACACACATGCAATGACTCCAGTTGTTGTTAGTAAAAAGAACACACATGCAATGACACTGGTGGATCCATGTGTGGGCTCTGAAGAGAATACACATGCAATGACACTAGTGGATCCATGTGTGGTCTCTGAAGAGAACACACATGCAATTACTCTGGTTCTTGTTAGTAAAAAGAACACACATGCAATGACACTGGTGGATCCATATGTGGTATGTGAAAAGAACACACATGCAATGACTCCAGTTGTTGTTAGTAAAAATAACACACATGCAATGACACTGGTGGATCCATGTGTCGTCTCTCAAGAGAACACACATTTCAATGACACTGGTGGATCCATATGTGGTATGTGAAAAGAACACACATGCAATGACTCTAGTTGTTGTTAGTAAAAAGAACACACATGCAATGACAATGGTGGATCCATGTGTGGTCTCTGAAGAAAACAAACATGCAATGACTCCGGTTGTTGTTAGTAAAAAGAACACACATGCAATCAAACTGGTGGATCCATGTGTGGTCTCTGAATAGAACACACATGCAATGACAGTGGTGGATCCATATGTGCTATGTGAAAAGAACACACATGCAATGACTCTGGTTGTTGTTAGTAAAAAGAGCACACAAGCAATGACACTGGTGGATCCATGTGTGGTCTCTGAAGAGAACATACATTTCAATGACACTGGTGGATCCATATGTGGTATGTGAAAATAATAGTCATGAAATGACTCCAGTTGTTGTTAGTAAAAAGAGCACACATGCAATGACACTAGTGGATCCATGTGTGGTCTCTGAAGAGAACACACATGCAATGACTCTAGCTGTGGTTAATGAGAAGAACACACATTTCAATGACATTGGTGGATCCATATGTGGTATGTGAAAAGAATAGTCATGAAATGACTCTAGTTGTTGTTAGTAAAAAGAACACACATGCAATGACACTAGTGGATCCATGTGTGGTCTTTAAAGAGAACGCACATGCAATGACACTGGTGGATCCATATGTGGTATGTGAAAAGAACACACATGCAATGACTCCAGTTGTTGTTACTAAAAAGAACACATGCAATAACACTGGTGGATCCATGTGTGGTATCTGAAGAGAACACACATTTCAATGACACTGGTGGATCCATATGTGGTATGTGAAAATAATAGTCATGAAATGAATCCAATTGTTGTTAGTAAAAAGATACCACATGCAATGACACTGGTGGATCCAAGTGTGGTCTTTGAAGAGAAGACACATGCAATGACACTGGTGGATCCATATGTGGTATGTGAAAAGAACACACACGCAATGACTCCAGTTGTTGTTAGTAAAAAGAACACACATGCAATGACACTGGTGGAGAACACACATGCAATGACACTGGTGTATCCATAGGTGGATTGTGAAAAGAACACACATGCAATGACTCTGGTTGTTGTTAGTAAAAAGAACACACGTTCAATGACACTGGTGGATCCATGTGTGGTCTCTGAAGAGAACACACATGCAATGACACTGGTGGATCCATATGTGGTATGTGAAAAGAACACACATGCAATGACTCCAGTTGTTGTTAGTAAAAAGAACACACATGCAATGACACTGGTGGATCCATATGTGGTATATGAAAAGAATAGTCATGAAATGACTCCAGTTGTTGTTAGTAAAAAGAACAGACATGCAATGACACTGGTGGATCCATGTGTGGTCTCTGAAGAGAACACACATGCAATGACACTGGTGGATCCATATGTGGTATGTGAAAAGAACACACATGCAATGACTCCAGTTGTTGTTAGTAAAAAGAACACATGCAATGACACTCGTGGATCCATGTGTAGCCTCTAAAGAGAACAAACATTTCAATGACACTGGTGTATCCATATGTGGTACGTGAAAATTACACACATGCAATGACTCCAGTTGTTGTTAGTAAAAAGAACACACATGCAATGACACTGGTGGATCCATGTGTGGTCTCTGAAGAGAAGACACATGCAATGACACTGGTGGATCCATATGTGGTATGTGAAAAGAACACACACGCAATGACTCCAGTTGTTGTTAGTAAAAAGAACACACATGCAATGACACTGGTGGATCCATGTGTGGTCTATGAAGAGAACACACATTTCAATGACACTGGTGGATCCATATGTGGTATGTGAAAAGAACACACATGCAATGACTCTAGTTGTTGTTAGTAAAAAGAACACACATGCAATGACACTGGTGGATACATGTGTGGTCTCTAAAGAGAACACACATGCAATAACACTGGTGGATCCATATGTGGTATGTGAAAAGAACACACATGCAATGACTCTAGTTGTTGTTAGTAAAAAGAACACACATGCAATGACACTGGTGTATCCATGTGTCGTATCTGAAGAGAATACATATTTCAATGACATTGGTGGATCCATATGGGGTATGTGAAAAGAATAGTCATGAAATGACTCTAGTTGTTGTTAGTAAAAAGAACACACATGCAATGACACTGGTGGATCCATGTGTGATATCTGGAGAGAACACATATTTGAATGGCACTGGTGGATCCATATGTGGTATGTGAAAAGAATAATCATGAAATGACTCCAGTTGTTGTGAGTAAAAAGAACACACATGCAATGACACTGGTGGATCCATGTGTGGTCTCTGAAGAGAATACACATGCAATGACACTAGTGGATCCATGTGTGGTCTCTGAAGAGAACACACATGCAATTACTCTGGTTCTTATTAGTAAAAAGAACACACATGCAATGACACTGGTGGATCCATATGTGGTATGTGAAAAGAACACACATGCAATGACTCTAGTTGTTGTTAGTAAAAAGAACACACATGCAATGACACTGTTGGATCCATGTGTGGTCTCTCAAGAGAACACACATTTCAATGACACTGGTGGATCCATATGTGGTATGTGAAAAGAACACACATGCAATGACTCTAGTTGTTGTTAGTAAAAAGAACACACATGCAATGACACTGGTGGATACATGTGTGGTCTCTTAAGAGAACACACATGCAATAACACTGGTGGATCCATATGTGGTATGTGAAAAGAACACACATGCAATGACTCTGGTTGTTGTTAGTAAAAAGAACACAGATGCAATGACACTGGTGGATCCATGTGTGGTCTCTGAAGAGAACACACATGCAATCACACTGGTGGATCCATGTGTGGTATCTGAAGAGAATACATATTTCAATGACACTGGTGGATCCATATGTGGTATGTGGAAAGAATAGTCATGAAATGACTCTAGTTGTTGTTAGTAAAAAGAACACACATGCAATGACACTGGTGGATCCATGTGTGGTATCTGAAGAGAACGTATATTTGAATGGCACTGGTGGATCCATATGTGGTATGTGAAAAGAATAATCATGAAATGACTCCAGTTGTTGTTAGTAAAAAGAACACACATGCAATGACACTGGTGGATTCATGTGTGGTCTCTGAAGAGAATACACATGCAATGACACTAGTGGATCCATGTGTGGTCTCTGAAGAGAACACACATGCAATTACTCTGGTTCTTATTAGTAAAAAGAACACAGATGCAATGGCACTGGTGGATCCATATGTGGTATGTGAAAAGAACACACATGCAATGACTCCAGTTGTTGTTAGTAAAAAGAACACACATGCAATGACACTGGTGGATCCATGTGTGGTCTCTCAAGAGAACACACATTTCAATGACACTGGTGGATCCATATGTGGTATGTGAAAAGAACACACATGCAATGACTCTAGTTGTTGTTAGTAAAAAGAACACACATGCAATGACAATGGTGGATCCATGTGTGGTCTCTGAAGAGAACAAACATGCAATGACTCCGGTTGTTGTTAGTAAAAAGAACACACATGCAATCAAACTGGTGGATCCATGTGTGGTCTCTGAATAGAACACACATGCAATGACAGTGGTGGATCCATATGTGCTATGTGAAAAGAACACACATGCAATGACTCTGGTTGTTGTTAGTAAAAAGAGCACACAAGCAATGACACTGGTGGATCCATGTGTGGTCTCTGAAGAGAACATACATTTCAATGACGCTGGTGGATCCATATGTGGTATGTGAAAATAATAGTCATGACATGACTCCAGTTGTTGTTAGTAAAAAGAGCACACATGCAATGACACTAGTGGATCCATGTGTGGTCTCTGAAGAGAACACACATGCAATGACTCTAGCTGTGGTTAATGAGAAGAACACACATTTCAATGACATTGGTGGATCCATATGTGGTATGTGAAAAGAATAGTCATGAAATGACTCTACTTGTTGTTAGTAAAAAGAACACACATGCAATGACACTGGTGGATCCATGTGTGGTCTTTAAAGAGAACGCACATGCAATGACACTGGTGGATCCATATGTGGTATGTGAAAAGAACACACATGCAATGACTCCAGTTGTTGTTAGTAAAAAGAACACACATGCAATGACACTGGTGGATCCATGTGTGGTCTCTGAACAGAACACACATTCTAATGACACTGGTGGATCCATATGTGGTATGTGAAAAGAACACACATGCAATGACTCCAGTTGTTGTTAGTAAAAAGAACACACATGCAATGCCACTGGTGGATACATGTGTGGTCTCTGAAGAGAACACACATGCAATGACACTGGTGGATCCATATGTGGTATGTGAAAAGAACACACATGCAATGACTCTAGTTGTTGTTAGTAAAAAGAACACACATGCAATGACACTAGTGGATGCATGTGTGGTCTCTGAAGAGAACACACATGCAATGACACTGGTGGATCCATATGTGGTATGTGAAAAGAACACACATGCAATGACTCCAGTTGTTGTTAGTAAAAAGAACACACATCCAATGGCACTGGTGGATCCACGTGTGGTCTCTGAAGAGAACACACATTTCAGTGACACTGGTGGATCCATATGTGGTATGTGAAAAGAACACACATGCAATGACTCTAGTTGTTGTTAGTAAAAAGAACACACATGCAATGACACTGGTGGATCCATGTGTGGTCTCTTAAGAGAACACACATGCTATGACTCTAGTTGTTGTTAGTAAAAAGAACACACATGCAATGACACTGGTAGATCCATGTGTGGTCTCTGAATAGAACACACATGCAATGACACTGGTGGATCCATATGTGGTATGTGAAAAGAACACACATGCAATGACTCTGGTTGTTGTTAGTATAAAGAGCATGCATGCAACGACACTGGTGGATCCATGTGTGGTCTCTGAAGAGAACACACATGCAATGACACTGGTGGATCCATATGTGGTATGTGAAAAGAACACACATGCAATGACTCCAGTTGTTGTTAGTAAAAAGAACACACATGCAATGACACCGGTGGAACCATGTCTGGTATTTGAAGAGAACACACATGCAATGACTCTAACTGTGGTTAATGAGAAGAACACACATTACAATGACACTGGTGGATTCATATGTGGTATGTGAAAAGAATAGTCATTAAATGACTCTCGTTGTTGTTAGTAGAAAGAACACACATGAAATGACACTGGTGGATCCATGTGTGGTCTCTGAAGAGAACACACATGCAATTACACTGGTGGATCCATATATGGTATGTGAAAAGAACACACATGCAATGACTCCAGTTGTTGTTAGTAAAAAGAACACACATGCAATGACACAAGTGGATCCATGTGTGGTCTCTGAAGAGAACACACATGAAATTACTCTGGTTGTTGTTAGTAAAAAGAACACACATGCAATGACACTGGTGGATCCATGTGTGGTCTCTGAAGAGAACACACATGCAATGACACTAGTGTATCCATAGGTGGATTGTGAAAAGAACACACATGCAATGACTCTGGTTGTTGTTAGTAAAAAGAACACACATGCAATGACACTGGTGGATCCATGTGTGGTCTCTGAAGAGAACACACATGCAATCACACTGGTGGATCCAGATGTGGTATGTGAAAAGAACACACATGCGATGACTCCAGTTGTTGTTAGTAAAAAGAACACACATGCAATGACACTGGTGGATCCATATGTGGTATGTGAAAAGAATAGTCATGAAATGACTCCAGTTGTTGTTAGTAAAAAGAACAGACATGCAATGACACTGGTGCATCCATGTGTGGTCTCTGAAGAGAACACACATGCAATGACACTGGTGGATCCATATGTGGTATGTGAAAAGAACACACATGCAATGACTCCAGTTCTTGTTAGTAAAAAGAACACATGCAATGACACTGGTGGATCTATGTGTGGTCTCTAAAGAGAACACACATTTCAATGACACTGGTGGATCCATATGTGGTACGTGAAAATTACACACATGCAATGACTCCAGTTGTTGTTAGTAAAAAGAACACACATGCAATGACACTGGTGGATCCATGTGTGGTCTCTGAAGAGAGCACACATGCAATGACTCTAGTTGTGGTTAATGAGAAGAACACACATTTCAATGACACTGGTGGATCCATATGTGGTATGTGAAAATAATAGTCATGAAATGACTCCAGTTGTTGTTAGTAAAAAGAACAGACATGCAATGACACTGGTGCATCCATGTGTGATCTCTGAAGAGAACACACATGCAATGGCACTGGTGGATCCATGTGTGGTCTCTGAAGAGAAGACACATGCAATGACACTGGTGGATCCATATGTGGTATGTGAAAAGAACACACACGCAATGACTCCAGTTGTTGTTAGTAAAAAGAACACACATGCAATGACACTGGTGGATCCATGTGTGGTCTGTGCAGAGAACACACATTTCAATGACACTGGTGGATCCATATGTGGTATGTGAAAAGAACACACATTCAATGACTCCAGTTGTTGTTAGTAAAAAGAACACACATGCAATGACACTGGTGGATCCATGTGTGGTATCTGAAGAGAACACATATTTCAATGAGACTGGTGGATCCATATGTGGTATGTGAAAAGAATAGTCATGAAATGACTCTAGTTGTTGTTAGTAAAAAGAACACACATGCAATGACACTGGTGGATCCATGTGTGGTATCTGAAGAGAACACATATTTGAATGACACTGGTGGATCCATATGTGGTATGTGAAAAGAATAATCATGAAATGACTCCAGTTGTTGTTAGTAAAAAGAACACACATGCAATGACAATGGTGGATCCATGTGTGGTCTCTGAAGAGAATACACATGCAATGACACTAGTGGATCCATGTGTGGTCTCTAAAGAGAACACACATGGAATTACTCTGGTTCTTGTTAGTAAAAAGAACACACATGCAATGACACTGGTGGACCCATATGTGGTATGTGAAAATAACACACATGCAATGACTCCAGTTGTTGTTAGTAAAAAGAACACACATGCAATGACACTGGTGGATCCATGTGTGGTCTCTAAAGAGAACACACATTTCAATGACACTAGTGGATCCATATGTGGTATGTGAAAAGAACACACATGCAATGACTCTAGTTGTTGTTAGTAAAAAGAACACACATGCAATGACAATGTTGGATCCATGTGTGGTCTCTGAAGAGAACAAACATGCAATGACTCTGGTTGTTGTTAGTAAAAAGAACACACATCCAATCAAACTGGTAGATCCATGTGTGGTCTCTGAATAGAACACACATGCAATGACAGTGGTGGATCCAAATGTGCTATGTGAAAAGAACACACATGCAATGACTCTGGTTGTTGTTAGTAAAAAGAGCACACATGCAATGACACTAGTGGATCCATGTGTGGTCTCTGAAGAGAACACACATGCAATGACTCTAGCTGTGGTTAACGAGAAGAACACACATTTCAATGACATTGGTGGATCCATATGTGGTATGTGAAAAGAATAGTCATGAAATGACTCTAGTTGTTGTTAGTAAAAGGAACACACATGCAATGACACTGGTGGATCCATGTGTGGTATCTAAAGAGAACGCACATGCAATGACACTGGTGGATCCATATGTGGTATGTGAAAAGAACACACATGCAATGACTCTAGTTGTTGTTAGTAAAAAGAACACGCATGCAATGACACTGGTGGATCCATGTGTGGTCTCTAAACAGAACACACATTCTAATGACACTGGTGGATCCATATGTGGTATGTGAAAAGAACACACATGCAATGACTCCAGTTGTTGTTAGTAAAAAGAACACACATGCAATGACACTGGTGGATACATGTGTGGTCTCTGAAGAGAACACACATGCAATGACACTGGTGGATCCATATGTGGTATGTGAAAAGAACACACATGCAATGACTCTAGTTGTTGTTAGTAAAAAGAACACACATGCAATGACACTAGTGGATGCATGTGTGGTCTCTAAAGAGAACACACATGCAATCACACTGGTGGATCCATATGTGGTATGTGAAAAGAACACACATGCAATGACTCCAGTTGTTGTTAGTAAAAAGAACACACATGCAATGGCACTGGTGGATCCACGTGTAGTATCTGAAGAGAACACACATTTCAATGACACTGGTGGATCCATATGTGGTATGTGAAAAGAACACACATGCAATGACTCTAGTTGTTGTTAGTAAAAAGAACACACGTGCAATGACACTGGTGGATCCATGTGTGGTCTCTGAAGAGAACACACATGCTATGACTCTAGTTGTTGTTAGTAAAAAGAACACACATGCAAGGACACTGGTATATCCATGTGTGGTCTCTGAATAGAACACACATGCAATGACACTGGTGGATCCATATGTGGTATGTGAAAAGAAGACACATGCAATGACTCTAGTTGTTGTTAGTATAAAGAGCACACATGCAACGACACTGGTGGATCCATGTGTGGTCTCTGAAGAGAACACACATTTCAATGGCACTGGTGGATCCATATGTGGTATGTGAAAAGAACACACATGCAATGACTCTGGTTGTTGTTAGTAAAAAGAACACACATGCAATGACACTGGTGGATCCATATGTGGTATGTGAAAAGAATAGTCATGAAATGACTCCAGTTGTTGTTAGTAAAAAGAACATACATGCAATGACACTGGTGGATCCATGTGTGGTCTCTGAAGAGAACACACATGCAATGACACTGGTGGATCCATATGTGGTATGTGAAAAGAACACACATGCAACGACTCCAGTTGTTGTTAGTAAAAATAACACACATGCAATGACACCGGTGGATCCATGTGTGGTCTTTGAAGAGAACACACATGCAATGACTCTAACTGTGGTTAATGAGAAGAACACACATTTCAATGACACTGGTGGATTCATATGTGGTATGTGAAAAGAATAGTCATGAAATGACTCTCGTTGTTGTTAGTAGAAAGAACACACATGCAATGACACTGGTGGATCCATGTGTGGTCTCTGAAGAGAACACACATGCAATGACACTGGTGGATCCATATATGGTATGTGAAAAGAACACACATGCAATGACTCTAGTTGTTGCTAGTAAAAAGAACACGCATGTAATGACACTAGTGGATCCATGTGTGGTCTCTGAAGAGAACACACATGCAATTACTCTGGTTGTTGTTAGTAAAAAGAACACACATGCAATGACACTGGTGGATCCATGTGTGGTCTCTGAAGAGAACACACATGCAATGACACTGGTGTATCCATAGGTGGATTGTGAAAAGAACACACATGCAATGACTCTGGTTGTTGTTAGTAAAAAGAACACACATGCAATGACACTGGTGGATCCATGTGTGGTCTCTGAAGAGAACACACATGCAATCACACTGGTGGATCCATATGTGGTATGTGAAAAGAACACACATGCAATGACTCCAGTTGCTGTTAGTAAAAAGAACACACATGCAATGCCACTGGTGGATCCATATGTGGTATGTGAAAAGAACACACATGCAATGACTCCAGTTGTTGTTAGTAAAAAGAACACATGCAATGACACTGGTGGATCCATGTGTCGTCTCTAAAGAGAACACATATTTCAATGACACTGGTGGATCCATATGTGGTATGTGAAAATTACACACATGCAATGACTCTAGTTGTTGTTAGTAAAAAGAACACACATGCAATGACACTGGTGGATCCATGTGTGGTCTCTGAAGAGAGCACACATGCAATGACTCTAGTTGTGGTTAATGAGAAGAACACACATTTCAATGACACTGGTGGATCCATATGTGGTATGTGAAAATAATAGTCATGAAATGACTCCAGTTGTTGTTAGTAAAAAGAACACACATGCAATGACACTGGTGGATCCATGTGTGGTCTCTCAAGAGAAGACACATGAAATGACACTGGTGGATCCACATGTGGTATGTGAAAAGAACACACACGCAATGACTCCAGTTGTTGTTAGTAAAAAGAACACACATGCAATGACACTGGTGTATCCATAGGTGGATTGTGAAAAGAACACACATGCAATGACTCTGGTTGTTGTTAGTAAAAAGAACACACGTGCAATGACACTGGTGGATCCATGTGTGGTCTCTGAAGAGAACACACATGCAATGACACTGGTGGATCCATATGTGGTATGTGAAAAGAACACGCATGCAATGACTCCAGTTGTTGTTAGTAAAAAGAACACACATGCAATGACACTGGTGGATCCATATGTGGTATGTGAAAAGAACAGTCATGAAATGACTCCAGTTGTTGTTAGTAAAAAGAACAGACATGCAATGACACTGGTGGATCCATGTGTGGTCTCTGAAGAGAACACACATGCAATGACACTGGTGGATCCATATGTGGTATGTGAAAAGAACACACATGCAATGACTCCAGTTGTTGTTAGTAAAAAGAACACATGCAATGACACTGGTGGATCCATTTGTAGTCTCTAAAGAGAACACACATTTCAATGACACTGGTGGATCCATATGTGGTACGTGAAAATTATACACATGCAATGACTCTAGTTGTTGTTAGTAAAAAGAACACACATGCAATGACACTGGTGGATCCATGTGTGGTCTCTAAAGAGAGCACACATTCAATGACTCTAGTTGTGGTTAATGAGAAGAACACACATTTCAATGACACTGGTGGATCCATATGTGGTATGTGAAAATAATAGTCATGAAATGACTCCAGTTGTTGTTAGTAAAAAGAACACACATGCAATGGCACTGGTGGATCCATGTGTGGTCTCTGAAGAGAAGACACATGCAATGACACTGGTGGATCCATATGTGGTATGTGAAAAGAACACACGCGCAATGACTCTAGTTGTTGTTAGTAAAAAGAACACACATGCAATGACACTGGTGGATCCATGTGTGGTCTCTGAAGAGAACACACATTTCAATGACACTGGTGGATCCATATGTGGTATGTGAAAGGAACACACATGCAATGACTCTAGTTGTTGTTAGTAAAAAGAACACACATGCAATGACACTGGTGGATACATGTGTGGTCTCTAAAGAGAACACACATGCAATAACACTGGTGGATCCATATGTGGTATGTGAAAAGAACACACATGCAATGACTCCAGTTGTTGTTACTAAAAAGAACACACATGCAATGACACTGGTGGATCCATGTGTGGTATCTGAAGAGAACACATATTTCAATGACACTGGTGGATCCATATGTGGTATGTGAAAAGAATAGGCATGAAATGACTCTAGTTGTTGTTAGTAAAAGGAACACACATGCAATGACACTGGTGGATCCATGTGTGGTATTTGAAGAGAACACATATTTGAATGACACTGGTGGATCCATATGTGGTATGTGAAAATAATAGTCATGAAATGACTCCAGTTGTTGTTAGTAGAAAGAACACACATGCAATGACACTGGTGGATCCATGTGTGGTCTCTGAAGAGAACACACATGCAATGACACTGGTGGATCCATATATGGTATGTGAAAAGAACACACATGCAATGACTCCAGTTGTTGTTAGTAAAAAGAACACGCATGTAATGACACTAGTGGATCCATGTGTGGTCTCTGAAGAGAACACACATGCAATTACTCTGGTTGTTGTTAGTAAAAAGAACACACATGCAATGACACTGGTGGATCCATGTGTGGTCTCTGAAGAGAACACACATGCAATGACACTGGTGTATCCATAGGTGGATTGTGAAAAGAACACACATGCAATGACTCTGGTTGTTGTTAGTAAAAAGAACACACATGCAATGACACTGGTGGATCCATGTGTGGTCTCTGAAGAGAACACACATGCAATCACACTGGTTGATCCATATGTGGTATGTGAAAAGAACACACATGCAATGACTCCAGTTGCTGTTAGTAAAAAGAACACACATGCAATGCCACTGGTGGATCCATATGTGGTATGTGAAAAGAACACACATGCAATGACTCCAGTTGTTGTTAGTAAAAAGAACACATGCAATGACACTGGTGGATCCATGTGTCGTCTCTAAAGAGAACACATATTTCAATGACACTGGTGGATCCATATGTGGTACGTGAAAATTACACACATGCAATGACTCTAGTTGTTGTTAGTAAAAAGAACACACATGCAATGACACTGGTGGATCCATGTGTGGTCTCTGAAGAGAGCACACATGCAATGACTCTAGTTGTGGTTAATGAGAAGAACACACATTTCAATGACACTGGTGGATCCATATGTGGTATGTGAAAATAATAGTCATGAAATGACTCCAGTTGTTGTTAGTAAAAAGAACACACATGCAATGACACTGGTGGATCCATGTGTGGTCTCTCAAGAGAAGACACATGAAATGACACTGGTGGATCCACATGTGGTATGTGAAAAGAACACACACGCAATGACTCCAGTTGTTGTTAGTAAAAAGAACACACATGCAATGACACTGGTGTATCCATAGGTGGATTGTGAAAAGAACACACATGCAATGACTCTGGTTGTTGTTAGTAAAAAGAACACACGTGCAATGACACTGGTGGATCCATGTGTGGTCTCTGAAGAGAACACACATGCAATGACACTGGTGGATCCATATGTGGTATGTGAAAAGAACACGCATGCAATGACTCCAGTTGTTGTTAGTAAAAAGAACACACATGCAATGACACTGGTGGATCCATATGTGGTATGTGAAAAGAACAGTCATGAAATGACTCCAGTTGTTGTTAGTAAAAAGAACAGACATGCAATGACACTGGTGGATCCATGTGTGGTCTCTGAAGAGAACACACATGCAATGACACTGGTGGATCCATATGTGGTATGTGAAAAGAACACACATGCAATGACTCCAGTTGTTGTTAGTAAAAAGAACACATGCAATGACACTGGTGGATCCATTTGTAGTCTCTAAAGAGAACACACATTTCAATGACACTGGTGGATCCATATGTGGTACGTGAAAATTATACACATGCAATGACTCTAGTTGTTGTTAGTAAAAAGAACACACATGCAATGACACTGGTGGATCCATGTGTGGTCTCTAAAGAGAGCACACATTCAATGACTCTAGTTGTGGTTAATGAGAAGAACACACATTTCAATGACACTGGTGGATCCATATGTGGTATGTGAAAATAATAGTCATGAAATGACTCCAGTTGTTGTTAGTAAAAAGAACACACATGCAATGGCACTGGTGGATCCATGTGTGGTCTCTGAAGAGAAGACACATGCAATGACACTGGTGGATCCATATGTGGTATGTGAAAAGAACACACGCGCAATGACTCTAGTTGTTGTTAGTAAAAAGAACACACATGCAATGACACTGGTGGATCCATGTGTGGTCTCTGAAGAGAACACACATTTCAATGACACTGGTGGATCCATATGTGGTATGTGAAAGGAACACACATGCAATGACTCTAGTTGTTGTTAGTAAAAAGAACACACATGCAATGACACTGGTGGATACATGTGTGGTCTCTAAAGAGAACACACATGCAATAACACTGGTGGATCCATATGTGGTATGTGAAAAGAACACACATGCAATGACTCCAGTTGTTGTTACTAAAAAGAACACACATGCAATGACACTGGTGGATCCATGTGTGGTATCTGAAGAGAACACATATTTCAATGACACTGGTGGATCCATATGTGGTATGTGAAAAGAATAGGCATGAAATGACTCTAGTTGTTGTTAGTAAAAGGAACACACATGCAATGACACTGGTGGATCCATGTGTGGTATTTGAAGAGAACACATATTTGAATGACACTGGTGGATCCATATGTGGTATGTGAAAATAATAGTCATGAAATGACTCCAGTTGTTGTTAGTAGAAAGAACACACATGCAATGACACTGGTGGATCCATGTGTGGTCTCTGAAGAGAACACACATGCAATGACACTGGTGGATCCATATATGGTATGTGAAAAGAACACACATGCAATGACTCCAGTTGTTGTTAGTAAAAAGAACACGCATGTAATGACACTAGTGGATCCATGTGTGGTCTCTGAAGAGAACACACATGCAATTACTCTGGTTGTTGTTAGTAAAAAGAACACACATGCAATGACACTGGTGGATCCATGTGTGGTCTCTGAAGAGAACACACATGCAATGACACTGGTGTATCCATAGGTGGATTGTGAAAAGAACACACATGCAATGACTCTGGTTGTTGTTAGTAAAAAGAACACACATGCAATGACACTGGTGGATCCATGTGTGGTCTCTGAAGAGAACACACATGCAATCACACTGGTTGATCCATATGTGGTATGTGAAAAGAACACACATGCAATGACTCCAGTTGCTGTTAGTAAAAAGAACACACATGCAATGCCACTGGTGGATCCATATGTGGTATGTGAAAAGAACACACATGCAATGACTCCAGTTGTTGTTAGTAAAAAGAACACATGCAATGACACTGGTGGATCCATGTGTCGTCTCTAAAGAGAACACACATTTCAATGACACTGGTGGATCCATATGTGGTACGTGAAAATTACACACATGCAATGACTCTAGTTGTTGTTAGTAAAAAGAACACACATGCAATGACACTGGTGGATCCATGTGTGGTCTCTGAAGAGAGCACACATGCAATGACTCTAGTTGTGGTTAATGAGAAGAACACACATTTCAATGACACTGGTGGATCCATATGTGGTATGTGAAAATAATAGTCATGAAATGACTCCAGTTGTTGTTAGTAAAAAGAACACACATGCAATGACACTGGTGGATCCATGTGTGGTCTCTCAAGAGAAGACACATGCAATGACACTGGTGGATCCACATGTGGTATGTGAAAATAACACACACGCAATGACTCCAGTTGTTGTTAGTAAAAAGAACACACATGCAATGACACTGGTGTATCCATAGGTGGATTGTGAAAAGAACACACATGCAATGACTCTGGTTGTTGTTAGTAAAAAGAACACACGTGCAATGACACTGGTGGATCCATGTGTGGTCTCTGAAGAGAACACACATGCAATGACACTGGTGGATCCATATGTGGTATATGAAAAGAACACACATGCAATGACTCCAGTTGTTGTTAGTAAAAAGAACACACATGCAATGACACTGGTGGATCCATATGTGGTATGTGAAAAGAACAGTCATGAAATGAGTCCAGTTGTTGTTAGTAAAAAGAACAGACATGCAATGACACTGGTGGATCCATGTGTGGTCTCTGAAGAGAACACACATGCAATGACACTGGTGGATCCATATGTGGTATGTGAAAAGAACACACATGCAATGACTCCAGTTGTTGTTAGTAAAAAGAACACATGCAATGACACTGGTGGATCCATTTGTAGTCTCTAAAGAGAACACGCATTTCAATGACACTGGTGGATCCATATGTGGTACGTGAAAATTATACACATGCAATGACTCTAGTTGTTGTTAGTAAAAAGAACACACATGCAATGACACTGGTGGATCCATGTGTGGTCTCTAAAGAGAGCACACATTCAATGACTCTAGTTGTGGTTAATGAGAAGAACACACATTTCAATGACACTGGTGGATCCATATGTGGTATGTGAAAATAATAGTCATGAAATGACTCTAGTTGTTGTTAGTAAAAAGAACACACATGCAATGGCACTGGTGGATCCATGTGTGGTCTCTGAAGAGAAGACACATGCAATGACACTGGTGGATCCATATGTGGTATGTGAAAAGAACACACGCGCAATGACTCTAGTTGTTGTTAGTAAAAAGAACACACATGCAATGACACTGGTGGATCCATGTGTGGTCTCTGAAGAGAACACACATTTCAATGACACTGGTGGATCCATATGTGGTATGTGAAAGGAACACACATGCAATGACTCTAGTTGTTGTTAGTAAAAAGAACACACATGCAATGACACTGGTGGATACATGTGTGGTCTCTAAAGAGAACACACATGCAATAACACTGGTGGATCCATATGTGGTATGTGAAAAGAACACACATGCAATGACTCCAGTTGTTGTTAGTAAAAAGAACACACATGCAATGACACTGGTGGATCCATGTGTGGTATCTGAAGAGAACACATATTTCAATGACACTGGTGGATCCATATGTGGTATGTGAAAAGAATAGGCATGAAATGACTCTAGCTGTTGTTAGTAAAAGGAACACACATGCAATGACACTGGTGGATCCATGTGTGGTATTTGAAGAGAACACATATTTGAATGACACTGGTGGATCCATATGTGGTATGTGAAAAGAATAGTCATGAAATGACTCCAGTTGTTGTTAGTAAAAAGAACACACATGCAATGACACTGGTGGATCCATGTGTGGTCTCTGAAGAGAATACACATGCAATGACACTAGTGGATCCATGTGTGGTCTCTGAAGAGAACACACATGCAATTACTCTGGTTCTTGTTAGTAAAAAGAACACACATGCAATGACACTGGTGGATCCATATGTGGTATGTGAAAGGAACACACATGCAATGACTCTAGTTGTTGTTAGTAAAAAGAACACACATGCAATGACACTGGTGGATCCATGTGTGGTCTTTGAAGAGAACACACATTTCAATGACACTAGTGGATCCATATGTGGTATGTGAAAAGAACACACATGCAATGACTCTAGTTGTTGTTAGTAAAAAGAACACACATGCAATGACATTGGTGGATCCATGTGTGGTCTCTAAAGAGAACAAACATGCAATGACTCTGGTTGTTATTAGTAAAAAGAACACACATGCAATCAAACTGGTGGATCCATGTGTGGTCTCTGAATAGAACACACATGCAATGACAGTGGTGGATCCATATGTGCTATGTGAAAAGAACACACATGCAATGACTCTGGTTGTTGTTAGTAAAAAGAGCACACATGCAATGACACTGGTGGATGTAACTACCTCGGTGAATTACACTCTTAGTTACAAGCCTGGATGACCGGAAATGGTTAAAATAGTACGGTGGGGCCAAATGCCACTCACAGGTAGACCTTTTGGCCGTCCTAACCATTTCCAAACATCGGGACAAGAACGAGCGGCGTAATCGGCAGGCGAAGGGATCAACTACATACACAAATGAGTATGTATGCAAGCCACCATACAACAGTCCTCAGAGCGATTCCATCTAAAAGAAATAGAAATATTGCAACGCCATACGGCAAGATCCAAATATCCTAGATAGATATAATAGTTTAGGATATCTCCTCATACATCAAACATCAGAGTATCAGGCGGAAGCGGAAACAAGATCCGAGTACGGATAAGAAGCAAATCGGCATAAGATGCCCCATAAATAAAAACATCCCGCCCACAGATCTCACGGATCCCCGTTCCCGGAATCTCTACACCGAGTGATCGTTGCCCTCATCGTTCGTCTCCTCCACCCAGTATCCATCTTGCGAGTTTACCTGTTCATCTGAATCAAACAATTTATCGTGTGAGACCCTAGGGGTACTCAGCAAGTCTTTATGCCTTTAAAGGGGACACAACCTGGGGTGACGCAATTGCAGCAAAAGATAATACCTAACAATTCTAGGGATACTCGCTAACCATCCGCCTAACCAAAGATAGACGGATGTCCGTGAATTAATAACAACAGTTATAACAGTAATATTAACAGATCCATCCTCCTCCTCGCTTACCAACGAGGAAGCGGACGAATAGCCCCCCATCCGTTGGCAGTTTTATTATCGATTCCATGAGTGTTGCACTATTTACTAGTCAGGTACTTAGTCAAATTAAAAGCGGTACTTTAGTTATACTTGTCTATGATCGAGAAACTGTGCTCCAAGTCGTCCATAACCGCGGACACGGCTTTCAGAAAGATTTACCCTGCAGGGGTGCACAAATAGCAACACACACTCGATCAACCTCGGAAAAACCAAATCAAAACCCAACGAGGCATTCATGACAAAGCGATCACAGGATTCAGAAATGTTTCAGGGGGCCACCCCATTAAGCTACCCGCAACGAAGTTGACCGGCTCCGAGACGGACTCAAAGTTTGTGTGGACGGCTGTAAACGACTGGGAACCCGAAAGTGTGACTGGGCTTGTCGATACAGCGAAAACGTGTCACGATCCTAAACAGTACAGGTACTCCTCGCACAATCGTAAATAAAGTAGTAAAGCATGGCATAAGTACAGGATAGTAATAAAGCCCCAAACTACTTTGTGGCCCCAAGAAATAAGAATGAATCAAGCTCTGTCTCAGGGGGGTTCATAAGCCTCCCGGATGTGGATAGCGCGAATATTCAAGGAACAGGAATCAAGTACTCGGGGTCCTACGGGACACAAGTGAGCATGAAAAACCAAATAGCAGATATTGCTCACCGGTGCCACTGTCATTAGTTATCCCATTACTACTCAGGTTAAGTTGTTTAGGTACCTCATTATCCATCAGACACTCACATACCCTACACATGCTGTTCTACGACCCGCATGGCTCAAACAACTCCTGTAGTAATGGCTCATGGGATGGGGGAACAAGCTTCGGTGGGGTTTAAAAGTAAAGGCTATGCAGTACTTGGGATTCAGTTTAATGCAATCGCGACTCAATGATGCAAGAATAAGATAGAGGAAATAGGTACTATATATATGCAAGCATGTGGTAGTGCTTGCCTGGCAGCTCCGTTGAAGCGAGGGATGGATCTGGGTAGTGCTCCTGGGTTTCTTGATATATCCCCTACTCAGCGTCTATTCGAAAAAGAACCAAACAAACAAGGGCCAACATAAATAAAGTGCACAAGCATATGAATAAAATGCGACAAGCAAATAATCATGCCATGATGAATGATGCACAATTTGCATGGCAATAATGTAGCATGGCATGGGTGAGGTGTGGAATACAAGAATAAAGCATTTTATGGAGTTTTAGTCACCTTTTATCCTCAAATAAGTTGCTGTATACTTTATATTTATATGATGCATGCTGCAATTCAGAACATGGAATGCATAAACAGAAAGGTCTCGTCGCGCTGATCGATTTAGACATATTATTTGTCAAATTTGGAGTTATAAAACAAAAGTTATTAATTAATTAAGGCAAAGGGCATTTTATTGTAATTTTGATCAACTCGAAATTTAAAGTGTTCAAAATATATTTTGAAGGGCATATTTGAAATCCTCACATTTTTCTGATTCAAAAACATATATTATTTGTATTATTTGGAATTATATCTTAAAAGATATTTGAAAACAGATTTGAATTTGAATTTAAAACAAATTTGAAAAGTTTAAAATAAAACAGAAAACAGAAAACCTTTTGTTACTCCGGCAAACCTAGCCACAGACGCTGACGGTGGGCCACTGCTGACTGGGGCCACGCACGCGGAAAAAGTTCTTCTGCTACCGCGGGCTTAGCTAGCCCAGGCGACTGACATGCGGGCCCGACGGAGACATAGGTCCCACGTGACAGCGAGGGGCAAGGGTGGACCACGTGGCGCAGCTAGGGGAGTGCGGGTTGAGGGCCTAGGAAACTAGGGGTTTTACTGCAAGATTGCCAGGCGACTGACTAGTGGGCCACGAGGTACCGCGGGTTGAGAGCAAAAATAAAAAGGGGGGCTTTTGTAAAACTACCACATGCCCGTACTGTTCTTCGTCTCCGTGGTCTGACGAGAAAACGGTGCGCGGCGCGGGGCGGGGGATCGAACCCAGGTCGCGGGCGTGCGCGCTGAGGGGGCTGGCCAGCGCGGTAGGCTAGCGGATGGTGACAGAGGGGCGGCGGGCGGCTGGATAAGGTTCTATGCGACGCGGGAGCGAGCCAACGCAGTGGCCGACGGCGCGCGTAGAGCGTTCGACGAAACAGACGGCGGAGCTAGAGCGGTACGGCGAGGCGGAGCGTGTCAGGGAGAAGGATGTGCTCACCGCGGGCTCGGCGGTGGTGTTGGATTGGGCGGGGGCGTGGCGGATCGTCGACGACGCAGATGCTCCGGCGGGCTAGGGTTTTCGTCGGGCGGAGCCGGTCATGGCGAGCCTGGTGCTTCTCCTCCTCGCTGGCGGGTACAGGGCGAAGCAGAGGGTTGTCCTAGATCTCCCAGTCCGCTTCCACGACGAGCTGGACGGCCGGAACGATGAGGGTGACGAGGTGCTGGCGGCGGGCGACGTCGGCTGCTGGTGGGCGTCGGTGCAGAAGAAGGGGAGGAGGGCAGGGCGCTGGGCGGATCTAGGAGAGGCAGAGGAGCCGTGTGGAAGGAGGAAAAAGGAGGGAGGGAGGAGGAGCAGCCGTGGCAGGGGGTAGATAAGGGTGGCTTCGGTGCCACCTTTTTCCCCTTCTCCTCTCACGTGCTGGCTCGGGCTGGGGTAGCTAGGGCGTGGAGAGGGGCTGCAGGTGGCCCAGGTAGGGACGGTGGGGAGGCTCGGGCTGGAGGGGCCCTCATGGCAGGGAGAGAGAAGAGAGGGAGAGAGAGGGTGGAGCTCGGTTAGGAGCTAGGTTTAGGCATGGGCTCGGTTAGGGTTTTGTTTAGGGCTGGGGTTGGTGGTGAGCTGAGGTGGGACCAGGGAGGAAGGGTGGCCAGGTGGGGCCAGCAAGGTAGGGAGATATATAGAGAGAGGGGTGTGTTTAGGGTTGGCTTAGAACTAGGGTTAGAAGAAAAGAGAGGCAACTAGGGTCAGGGTTTAGATGAGGTGTTAGGTTTTAGGAGAGAGGATTAGAGAGAGAGGGTGATGTGGTGGTGGTTTTTATTTAGCAAGATCAAACAAGATCAAGCAAAAGGAGTGGTAGAGAGGGATAGAGGTGATGGATGGATATAGCCCCAAAAGAGAAAAACCCACTTAAACCAAGAGAAAAGCAAATGGCTAAAGGTGGTGGTACTCTTGCATGGCCCATGCAAAATAATAAATGCCATGTATTATCCTTGTGAAAACAATAATGATGATATGGCATTATTCTTATGCATTCCCAAGAGGTGGAATAAAAGCCAAGCAAAAGAATTTATAGAATTAGATCCACCCCACCCACATGAGCTAGAGAAATAAATTCAAAAGAAAGAACTACAAGCTCATGGTTTAATGGGATGGTGGAATTATAAGGTGGTGACAAAGAGAGGTGGTGGAATTGGAATAAAAGATATGCCCCCAACTCAACTTGGGCATTTAAGCAACATATCAATAACCAAATACAATATCAAGAGGCAAATACAATTAACAATGCATATGAGAGAAGAACCAAATCAAAAGGGTTTTATATGATGCTCAAATCCAAGGTGGCATGATGACATGAGCATGATATAATTATGATTCAACAATTATATATAGGGAGTAGCATTTATATAGACTAGGCTAGTAGCATTGCAATTGTTAGACAATTGGGATGCTACAGTGGATCCATGTGTGGTCTTTGAAGAGAACATACATTTCAATGACACTGGTGGATCCATATGTGGTATGTGAAAATAATAGTCATGAAATGACTCCAGTTGTTGTTAGTAAAAAGAGCACACATGCAATGACACTGGTGGATCCATGTGTGGTCTCTGAAGAGAACACACATGCAATGACTCTAGCTGTGGTTAATCAGAAGAACACATATTTCAATGACACTAGTGGATCCATATGTGGTATGTGAAAAGAATAGTCATGAAATGACTCCAGTTGTTGTTAGTAAAAAGAACACACATGTAATGACACTGGTGGATCCATGTGTGGTCTCTGACGAGAACACACATGCAATGACACTGGTGGATCCATATGTGTCATGTGAAAAGAACACACATGTAATGACTCCAGGTGTTGTTAGTAAAAAGAACACACATGAAATGACATTGGTGGATCCATGTGTGGTCTCTGAAGAGAACACACATGCAATGACACTGGTGGATCCATATGTGGTATGTGAAAAGAACACACATGCAATGACTCCAGTTGTTGTTTGTAAAAAGAACACACATGTAATGACACTGGTGGATCCATATGTGGTATGTGAAAAGAATAGTCATGAAATGACTCCAGTTGCTGTTCGTAAAAAGAACAGACATGCAATGACACTGGTGGATCCATGTGTGGTCTCTGAAGAGAACAGACATGAAATGACACTGGTGGATCCATGTGTGGTCTCTGAACAGAACACAAATGCAATGACACTGGTGGATCCATGTGTGGTCTCTGAAGAGAGCACACATGCAATGACTCTAGTTGTGGTTAATGAGAAGAACACACATTTCAATGACACTGGTGGATCCATATGTGGTATGTGAAAATAATAGTCATGAAATGACTCTAGTTGTTGTTAGTAAAAAGAACACACATGCAATGACACTGGTGGATCCATGTGTGGTCTCTGAAGAGAAGACACATGCAATGACACTGGTGGATCCATATGTGGTATGTGAAAAGAACACACACGCAATGACTCCAGTTGTTGTTAGTAAAAAGAACACACATGCAATGACACTGGTGGATCCATGTGTGGTCTCTGAAGAGAACACACATTTCAATGACACTGGTGGATCCATATGTGGTATGTGAAAAGAACACACATGCAATGACTCTAGTTGTTGTTAGTAAAAAGAACACACATTGAATGACACTGGTGGATACATGTGTGGTCTCTGAAGAGAACACACATGCAATAACACTGGTGGATCCATATGTGGTATGTGAAAAGAACACATGCAATGACTCTAGTTGTTGTTAGTAAAAAGAAAACCCATGCAATGACACTGCTGGATCCATGTGTGGTCTCTGAAGAGAACACACATTTCAATGACACTGGTGGATCCATATGTGGTATGTGAAAAGAACACACATGCAATGACTCTAGTTGTTGTTAGTAAAAAGAACACACATGCAATGGCACTGGTGGATCAATGTGTGGTTTCTGAAGAGAACACCCATTTCAATGACGCTGGTGGATCCATATGTGGTATGTGAAAAGAACACACATGCAATGACTCTAGTTGTTGTTAGTAAAAAGAACACACATGCAATGACACTGGTGGATCCATGTGTGGTCTCTGAAGAGAACACACATGCAATGACTCTAGTTGTTGTTAGTAAAAAGAACACACATGCAATGACACTGGTGGATCCATGTGTGGTCTCTGAATAGAACACACATGCAATGACACTGGTGCATCCATATGTGGTATGTGAAAATAACACACATGCAATGACTCTGGTTGTTGTTAGTATAAAGAGCACACATGCAGTGACACTGGTGGATCCATGTGTGGTCTCTCAAGAGAACACACATTTCAATGACATTGGTGGATCCATATGTGGTATGTGAAAAGAACACAGATGCAATGACTCCAGTTGTTGTTAGTAAAAAGAGAACACATGCAATGACACTGGTGGATCCATGTGTGGTCTCTGAAGAGAACACACATGCAATGACTCTAGCTGTGTTTAACGAGAAGAACACGCATTTCAATGACACTGGTGGATCCATATGTGGTATGTGAAAAGAATAGTCATGAAATGACTCCAGTTGTTGTTAGTAAAAAGAACACACATGCAATGACACTGGTGGATCCATGTCTAGTCTCTGAAGGGAACACACATGCAATGACACTAGTGGATCCATGTGTGGTCTTTGAAGAGAACACACATGCAATTACTCTGGATGTTGTTAGTAAAAAGAACACAGATGCAATGACACTGGTGGATCCATGTGTGGTCTCTAAAGAGAACACACATGCAATGACACTGGTGGATCCATATGTGGTATGTGAAAAGAACACACATGCAATGACTCTAGTCGTTGTTAGTATAAAGAACACACATGCAATGACACTGGTGGATCCATATGTGGTATGTGAAAAGAACACACATGCAATGACTCCAGTTGTTGTTAGTAAAAAGAACACACATGCAATGACACTAGTGGATCCATGTGTGGTCTCTAAAGAGAACACACATGCAATGACACTGGTGGATCCATATGTGGTATGTGAAAAGAACACACATGCAATGTCTCCAGTTGTTAGTAAAAAGAACACACATGCAATGACACTGGTGGATCCATGTGTGGTCTCTGAAGAGAACACACATGCAATGACACTGGTGGATCCATATGTGGTATGTGAAAAGAACAGACATGCAATGACTCCAGTTGTTGTTAGTAAAAAGAACACACATGCAATAGCACTGGTGGATCCATGTGTGGTCTCTAAAGAGAACACACATTTCAATGACACTGGTGGATCCATATATGGTATGTGAAAAGAACACACATGCAATGACTCTTATTGTTGTTAGTAAAAAGAGCACACATGCAATGACACTGGTGGATCCATGTGTGGTCTCTGAAAAGAACACACATGCAATGACTCTAGTTGTGGTTAATGAGAAGAACACACATTTCAATTACACTAGTGGATCCATATGTGGTATGTGAAAAGAATATTCATGAAATGACTCCAGTTGTTGTTAGTAAAAATAACACACATGCAATGACACTGGTGGATCCATGTGTGGTCTCTGAAGAGAACACACATGCAATGACACTGGTGGATCAATATGTGGTATGTGAAAAGAACACACATGCAATGACTCCAGTTGTTGTTAGTAAAAAGAACACATGCAATGACACTGGTGGATCCATATGTGGTATGTGAAAATAATAGTCATGAAATGACTCTAGTTGTTGTTAGTAAAAAGAGCACACATGCAATGACACTGGCGGATCCATGTGTGGTCTCTGAAGAGAACACACATGCAATGACTCTAGTTGTGGTTAATGAGAAGAACACACATTTCAATTACACTAGTGGATCCATATGTGGTATGTGAAAAGAATAGTCATGAAATGACTCTATTGTTATTAGTAAAAAGAACACACATGCAATGACACTGGTCGATCCATGTCTGGTCTCTGAAGGGAACACACATGCAATGACACTAGTGGATCCATGTGTGATCTTTAAAGAGAACACACATGCAATTACTCTGGTTGTTGTTAGTAAAAAGAACACAGATGCAATGACACTGGTGGATCCATGTGTGGTCTCTGAAGAGAACACACATGCAATGACACTGGTGGATCCATATGTGGTATGTGAAAAGAACACACATGCAATGACTCTAGTTGTTGTTAGTAAAAAGAACACACATGCAATGATACTGGTGGATCCATATGTGGTATGTGAAAAGAATAGTCGTGAAATGACTCCAGTTGTTGTTAGTAAAAAGAATACACATGCAATGACACTGGTGGATCCATGTGTGGTCTCTAAAGAGAACACACATGCAATGACACTGGTGGATCCATTTGTGGTATGTGAAAAGAACACACATGCAATGACTCCAGTTGTTGTTAGTAAAAAGAACACACATGCAATGACACTGGTGGATCCATATGTGGTATGTGAAAAGAATAGTCATGAAATGACTCCAGTTGTTGTTAGTAAAAATAACACACATGCAATGACACTGGTGGATCCATGTGTGGTCTCTGAAGAGAACACACATGCAATGACACAGGTGGATCCATATGTGGTATGTGAAAAGAACACACATGCAATGACTCCAGTTGTTGTTAGTAAAAAGAACACATGCAATGACACTGGTGGATCCATATGTGGTATGTGAAAATAATAGTCATGAAATGACTCCAGTTGTTGTTAGTAAAAAGAGCACACATGCAATGACACTGGTGGATCCATGTGTGGTCTCTGAAGTGAACACACATGCAATCACTCTAGTTGTGGTTAATGAGAAGAACACACATTTCAATTACACTAGTGGATCCATATGTGGTATGTGAAAAGAATAGTCATGAAATGACTCCAGTTGTTGTTAGTAAAAATAACACACATGCAATGACACTGGTGGATCCATGTGTGGTCTCTGAAGAGAACACACATGCAATGACACTGGTGGATCAATATGTGGTATGTGAAAAGAACACACATGCAATGACTCCAGTTGTTGTTAGTAAAAAGAACACATCCAATGACACTGGTGGATCCATATGTGGTATGTAAAAATAATAGTCATGAAATGATTCTAGTTGTTGTTAGTAAAAAGAGCACACATGCAATGACACTGGCGGATCCATGTGTGGTCTCTGAAGAGAACACACATGCAATGACTCTAGTTGTGGTTAATGAGAAGAACACACATTTCAACTACACTAGTGGATCCATATGTGGTATGTGAAAAGAATAGTCATGAAATGACTCCAGTTGTTGTTAGTAAAAATAACACACATGCAATGACACTGGTGGATCCATGTGTGGTCTCTGAAGAGAACACACATGCAATGACACTGGTGGATCAATATGTGGTATGTGAAAAGAACACACATGCAATGACTCCAGTTGTTGTTAGTAAAAAGAACACATGCAATGACACTGGTGGATCCATATGTGGTATGTGAAAATAATAGTCATGAAATGACTCTAGTTGTTGTTAGTAAAAAGAGCACACATGCAATGACACTGGCGGATCCATGTGTGGTCTCTGAAGAGAACACACATGCAATGACTCTAGTTGTGGTTAATGAGAAGAACACACATTTCAACTACACTAGTGGATCCATATGTGGTATGTGAAAAGAATAGTCATGAAATGACTCTATTGTTATTAGTAAAAAGAACACACATGCAATGACACTGGTGGATCCATGTCTGGTCTCTGAAGGGAACACACATGCAATGACACTAGTGGATCCATGTGTGATCTTTAAAGAGAACACACATGCAATTACTCTGGTTGTTGTTAGTAAAAAGAACACAGATGCAATGACACTGGTGAATCCATGTGTGGTCTCTGAAGAGAACACACATGCAATGACACTGGTGGATCCATATGTGGTATGTGAAAAGAACACACATGCAATGACTCTAGTTGTTGTTAGTAAAAAGAACACACATGCAATGATACTGGTGGATCCATATGTGGTATGTGAAAAGAATAGTCGTGAAATGACTCCAGTTGTTGTTAGTAAAAAGAATACACATGCAATGACACTGGTGGATCCATGTGTGGTCTCTGAAGAGAACACACATGCAATGACACTGGTGGATCCATTTGTGGTATGTGAAAAGAACACACATGCAATGACTCCAGTTGTTGTTAGTAAAAAGAACACACATGCAATGACACTGGTGGATCCATATGTGGTATGTGAAAAGAATAGTCATGAAATGACTCCAGTTGTTGTTAGTAAAAATAACACACATGCAATGACACTGGTGGATCCATGTGTGGTCTCTGAAGAGAACACACATGCAATGACACAGGTGGATCCATATGTGGTATGTGAAAAGAACACACATGCAATGACTCCAGTTGTTGTTAGTAAAAAGAACACATGCAATGACACTGGTGGATCCATATGTGGTATGTGAAAATAATAGTCATGAAATGACTCCAGTTGTTGTTAGTAAAAAGAGCACACATGCAATGACACTGGTGGATCCATGTGTGGTCTCTGAAGAGAACAAACATGCAATGACTCTAGTTGTGGTTAATGAGAAGAACACACATTTCAATTACACTAGTGGATCCATATGTGGTATGTGAAAAGAATAGTCATGAAATGACTCCAGTTGTTGTTAGTAAAAAGAACACACATGCAATGACACTGGTGGATCAATGTGTGGTCTCTGAAGAGAACACACATGCAATGACACTAGTGGATCCATATGTGGTATGTGAAAAGAATAGTCATGAAATGACTGCAGTTGTTGTTAGTAAAAAGTGTATACGTGCAATGCACTGGTGGATCCATGTGTGGTCTCTGACGAGAACACACATGCAATGACTCTAGTTGTGGTTAATGAGAAGAAACACACATTTCAATGGCACTGGTGGATCCATATGTGGTTTGTGAAAACAATAGTCATGAAATGTCTCCAGTTGTTGTTACTAAAAAGAACACACATGCAATGACACTGGTGGATCCATGTGTGGTCTCTGAAGAGAACACACATGCAAGGACACTTGTGGATCTATAGGTGGTATGTGAAAGGAACACACATCCAATGACTCTAGTTGTTGTTAGTAAAAAGAACACACATGCAATAACACTAGTGGATCCATGTGTGGTGTCTGAAGAGAACACACATTTCAATGACACTGGTGGATCCATATGTGGTATGTGAAAAGAACACACATGCAATGACTCCAGTTGTAGTTAGTAAAAAGAACACACATGCAATGACACCGGTGGATCCATGTGTGGTCTCTGAAGAGAACACACATGCAATGACTCTAGTTGTGGTTAATGAGAAGAGCACAGATTTCAATTACACTAGTGGATCCATATGTGGTATGTGAAAAGAATAGTCATGAAATGACAACAGTTGTTGTTAGTAAAAAGAACACACATGCAATGACACTGGTGGATCCATATGTGGTATGTGAAAAGAACAGACATGCAATGACTCCAGTTGTTGTTAGTAAAAAGAACACACATGCAATGGCACTGGTGGATCCATGTGTGGTCTCTGAAGAGAACACACATTTCAATGATACTGGTGGATCCATATATGGTATGTGAAAAGAACACACATGCAATGACTCCAGTTGTTGTTAGTAAAAAGAACACACATGCAATGACACTGGTGGATCCATTGTGGTATCTGAAGAGAAGACATATTTCAATGACACCGGTGGATCCATATGTGGTATGTGAAAAGAATAGTCATGAAATGACTCCAGTTGTTGTTAGTAAAAAGAACACAAATGCAATGACACTGGTGGATCCATGTGTCGTCTCTGAAGAGAACACACATGCAATGACACTAGTGGAACACACATGCAATTACTCTGGTTGTTGATAGTAAAAAGAACACACATGCAATGACACTGGTGGATCCATATGTGGTATGTGAAAAGAAAACACATGCAATGACTCCAGTTGTTGTTAGTAAAAAGAAAACACATGCAATGACACTGGTGGATCCATATGTGGTATGTGAAAAGAATAGTCATGATATGACTCCAGTTGTTGTTAGTAAAAATAACACACATGCAATGACACTGGTGGATCCATGTGTGGTCTCTGAAGAGAACACACATGCAATGACACAGGTGGATCCATATGTGGTATGTGAAAAGAACACACATGCAATGACTCCAGTTGTTGTTAGTAAAAAGAACACAAGCAATGACACTGGTGGATCCATATGTGGTATGTGAAAATAATAGTCATGAAATGACTCCAGTTGTTGTTAGTAAAAAGAGCACACATGCAATGACACTGGTGGATCCATGTGTGGTCTCTGAAGAGAACACACATGCAATCACTCTAGTTGTGGTTAACGAGAAGAACACACATTTCAATTACACTAGTGGATCCATATGTGGTATGTGAAAAGAATAGTCATGAAATGACTCCAGTTGTTGTTAGAAAACAGAACACACATGCAATGACACTGGTGGATCCATGTGTGGTCTCTGAAGAGAACACACATTTCAATGACAGTGGTGGATCCATATATGGTATGTGAAAAGAACACACATGCAATGACTCCAGTTGTTGTTAGTAAAAAGAGTACACATGCAATGACACTGGTGGATCCATGTGTGGTCTCTGAAAAGAACACACATGCAATGACTCTAGTTGTGGTTAATGAGAAGAACACACATTTCAATTACACTAGTGGATCCATATGTGGTATGTGAAAAGAATAGTCATGAAATGACTCCAGTTGTTGTTAGTAAAAATAACAGACATGTAATGACACTGGTGGATCAATGTGTTGTCTCTGAAGAGAACACAGATGCAATGACACTGGTGGATCCATATGTGGTATGTGAAAAGAACACACACGCAATGACTCCAGTTGTTGTTAGTAAAAAGAACACACATGCAATGCCACTGGTGGATCCATGTCTGGTCCTTGAAGAGAACACACATGCAATGACACTGGTGGATCCATATGTTGTATAAAGAACACACATGAAATGACTCCAGTCGTTGTTAGTAAAAAGAACACACATGCAATGACACTAGTGGATCCATATGTGTTATGTGAAAAGAATAGTCATGGAATGGCTCCAGTTGTTGTTAGTAAAAAGAACACACATACAATGACACTGATGGATCCATGTATGGTCTCTGAAGAGAACACACATGCAATGACACTGGTGGATCCATATGTGGTATGTGAAAAGAACACACTTGCAATGACTCCAGTTGTTGTTAGTAAAAAGAACACACATGCAATGACACTGGTGGATCCATATGTGGTATGTGAAAAGAATAGTCATGAAATGACTCAAGTTGTTGTTAGTAAAAATAACACACATGCAATGACACTGGTGGATCCATGTGTGGTCTTTGAAGAGAACACACATGCAATGACACTGGTGGATCCATATTTGGTATGTGAAAAGAACACACATGCAATGACTCCAGTTGTTCTTAGTAAAAAGAACACATGCAATGACACAGGTGGATCCATATGTGGTATGTGAAAATAATAGTCATGAAATGACTCCAGTTGTTGTTAGTAAAAAGAGCACACATGCAATGACACTGGTGGATCCATGTGTGGTCTCTGAAGAGAACAAACATGCAATGACTCTAGTTGTGGTTAATGAGAAGAACACACATTTCAATTACACTAGTGGATCCATATGTGGTATGTGAAAAGAATAGTCATGAAATGACTCCAGTTGTTGTTAGTAAAAAGAACACACATGCAATGACACTGGTGGATCAATGTGTGGTCTCTGAAGAGAACACACATGCAATGACACTAGTGGATCCATATGTGGTATGTGAAAAGAATAGTCATGAAATGACTGCAGTTCTTGTTAGTAAAAAGAGTATACGTGCAATGCACTGGTGGATCCATGTGTGGTCTCTGACGAGAACACACATGCAATGACTCTAGTTGTGGTTAATGAGCAGAAACACACATTTCAATGGCACTGGTGGATCCATATGTGGTTTGTGAAAACAATAGTCATGAAATGACTCGAGTTGTTGTTAGTAAAAAGAACACACATGCAATGACACTGGTGGATCCATGTGTGGTCTCTGAAGAGAACACACATGCAATGACACTGGTGGATCTATAGGTGGTATGTGAAAGGAACACACATCCAATGACTCTAGTTGTTGTTAGTAAAAAGAACACACATGCAATAACACTAGTGGATCCATGTGTGGTCTCTGAAGAGAACACACATTTCAATGACACTGGTGGATCCATATGTGGTATGTGAAAAGAACACACATGCAATGACTCCAGTTGTAGTTAGTAAAAAGAACACGCATGCAATGGCACTGGTGGATCCATGTGTGGTCTCTGAAGAGAACACACATGCAATGACTCTAGTTGTGGTTAATGAGAAGAGCACAGATTTCAATTACACTAGTGGATCCATATGTGGTATGTGAAAAGAATAGTCATGAAATGACTCCAGTTGTTGTTAGTAAAAAGAACACACATGCAATGACACTGGTGGATCCATATGTGGTATGTGAAAAGAACAGACATGCAATGACTCCAGTTGTTGTTAGTAAAAAGAACACACATGCAATGGCACTGGTGGATCCATGTGTGGTCTCTGAAGAGAACACACATTTCAATGACACTGGTGGATCCATATATGGTATGTGAAAAGAACAAACATGCAATGACTCCAGTTGTTGTTAGTAAAAAGAACACACATGCAATGACACTGGTGGATCCATGTGTGGTATCTGAAGAGAAGACATATTTCAATGACACCGGTGGATCCATATGTGGTATGTGAAAAGAATAGTCATGAAATGACTCCAGTTGTTGTTAGTAAAAAGAACACAAATGCAATGACACTGGTGGATCCATGTGTCGTCTCTGAAGAGAACACACATGCAATGACACTAGTGGAACACACATGCAATTACTCTGGTTGTTGTTAGTAAAAAGAACACACATGCAATGACACTGGTGGATCCATATGTGGTATGTGAAAAGAACACACATGCAATGACTCCAGTTGTTGTTAGTAAAAAGAACACACATGCAATGACACTTGTGGATCCATGTGTGGTCTCTGAAGAGAACACACATGCAATTACTCTGGTTGTTGTTATTAAAAAGAACAAACATGCAATGACACTGGTGGATCCATGTGTGGTCTCTGAAGAGAACACACATGCAATGACACTGGTGTATCCAAAGGTGGATTGTGAAAAGAACACACATGCACTGACTCTGGTTGTTGTTAGTAAAAAGAACATAGATGCAATGACACTGGTGGATCCATGTGTGGTCTTTGAAGAGAACACACATTTCAATTACACTAGTGGATCCATATGTGGTATGTGAAAAGAATAGTCATGAAATGACTCAAGTTGTTGTTAGTAAAAAGAACACACATGCAATGACACTGGTGGATCAATGTGTGGTCTCTGAAGAGAACACACATGCAATGACACTGGTGGATCCATATGTGGTATGTGAAAAGAACAGACATGCAATGACTCCAGTTGTTGTTAGTAAAAAGAACACACATGCAATGTCACCGGTGGATCCATGTGTGGTCTCTGAAGAGAACACACATTTCAATGACAACGGTGGATCCATATATGGTATGTGAAAAGAACACACATGCAATGACTACAGTTGTTGTTAGTAAAAAGAACACACATGCAATGACACTGGTGGATCCATGTGTGGTCTCTGAAGAGAACACACATGCAATGACTCTAGTTGTGGTTAATGAGAAGAACACACATTTCAATTAGACTAGTGGATCCATATGTGGTATGTGAAAAGAATAGTCATGAAATGACTCCAGTTGTTGTTAGTAAAAAGAACAGACATGCAATGACACTGGTGCATCCATGTGTGGTCTCTGAAGAGAACACACATGCAATGACACTGGTGGATCCATATGTGGTATGTGAAAAGAACAGACATGCAATGACTCCAGTTGTTGTTAGTAAAAAGAACACACATGCAATGGCACTGGTGGATCCATGTGTGGCCTCTGAAGAGAACACATATTTCAATGACAGTGGTGGATCCATATATGGTATGTGAAAAGAACACGCATGCAATGATTCCAGTTGTTGTTAGTAAAAAGAGCACACATGCAATGACACTGGTGGATCCATGTGTGGTCTTTGAAAAGAACACACATGCAATGACTCTAGTTGTGGTTAATGAGAAGAACACACATTTCAATTACACTAGTGGATCCATATGTGGTATGTGAAAAGAATAGTCATGAAATGACTCCAGTTGTTGTTAGTAAAAAGAACAGACATGCAATGACACTGGTGGATCCATGTGTGGTCTCTGAAGAGAACACACATGAAATGACACTGGTGGATCCATATGTGGTATGTGAAAAGAACACACATGCAATGACTCCAGTTGTTGTTAGTAAAAAGAACACACATGCAATGACACTGGTGGATCCATATGTGGTATGTGAAAAGAATAGTCATGAAATGACTCCAGTTGTTGTTAGTAAAAATAACACACATGCAATGACACTGGTGGATCCATGTGTGGTCTCTGAAGAGAACACACATGCAATGACACTGGTGGATCCATATGTGGTATGTGAAAAGAACACACATGCAATGACTCCAGTTGTTGTTAGTAAAAAGAACACGTGCAATGACACTGGTGGATCCATATGTGGTATGTGAAAATAATAGTCATGAAATGACTCCAGTTGTTGTTAGTAAAAAGATCACACATGCAATGACACTGGTGGATCCATGTGTGGTCTCTGAAGAGAACACACATGCAATGACTCTAGTTGTGGTTAATGAGAAGAACACACATTTCAATTACACTAGTGGATCCATATGTGGTATGTGAAAAGAATAGTCATGAAATGACTCCAGTTGTTGTTAGTAAAAAGAACACAGATGCAATGACACTGGTGGATCAATGTGTGGTCTCTGAAGAGAACACACATGCATTGACACTGGTGGATCCATATGTGGTATGTGAAAAGAACAGACATGCAATGACTCCAGTTGTTGTTAGTAAAAAGAACACACATGCAATGGCACCGGTGGATCCATGTGTGGTCTCTGAAGAGAACACACATTTCAATGACACCGGTGGATCCATATATGGTATGTGAAAAGAACACACATGCAATGACTCCAGTTGTTGTTAGTAAAAAGAACACACATGCAATGACACTGGTGGATCAATGTGTGGTCTCTGAAGAGAACACACATGAAATGACACTAGTGGATCCATATGTGGTATGTGAAAAGAATAGTCATGAAATGACTGCAGTTCTTGTTAGTAAAAAGAGTATACGTGCAATGCACTGGTGGATCCATGTGTGGTCTCTGACGAGAACACACATGCAATGACTCTAGTTGTGGTTAATGAGCAGAAACACACATTTCAATGGCACTGGTGGATCCATATGTGGTTTGTGAAAACAATAGTCATGAAATGACTCCAGTTGTTGTTAGTAAAAAGAACACACATGCAATGACACTGGTGGATCCATGTGTGGTCTCTGAAGAGAACACACATGCAATGACACTGGTGGATCTATAGGTGGTATGTGAAAGGAACACACATCCAATGACTCTAGTTGTTGTTAGTAAAAAGAACACACATGCAATAACACTAGTGGATCCATGTGTGGTCTCTGAAGAGAACACACATTTCAATGACACTGGTGGATCCATATGTGGTATGTGAAAAGAACACACATGCAATGACTCCAGTTGTAGTTAGTAAAAAGAACACGCATGCACTGACACCGGTGGATCCATGTGTGGTCTCTGAAGAGAACACACATGCAATGACTCTAGTTGTGGTTAATGAGAAGAGCACAGATTTCAATTACACTAGTGGATCCATATGTGGTATGTGAAAAGAATAGTCATGAAATGACTCCAGTTGTTGTTAGTAAAAAGAACACACATGCAATGACACTGGTGGATCCATATGTGGTATGTGAAAAGAACAGACATGCAATGACTCCAGTTGTTGTTAGTAAAAAGAACACACATGCAATGGCACTGGTGGATCCATGTGTGGTCTCTGAAGAGAACACACATTTCCATGACACTGGTGGATCCATATATGGTATGTGAAAAGAACACACATGCAATGACTCCAGTTGTTGTTAGTAAAAAGAACACACATGCAATGACACTGGTGGATCCATGTGTGGTATCTGAAGAGAAGACATATTTCAATGACACCGGTGGATCCATATGTGGTATGTGAAAAGAATAGTCATGAAATGACTCCAGTTGTTGTTAGTAAAAAGAACACAAACGCAATGACACTGGTGGATCCATGTGTCGTCTCTGAAGAGAACACACATGCAATGACACTAGTGGAACACATATGCAATTACTCTGGTTGTTGTTAGTAAAAAGAACACACATGCAATGACACTGGTGGATCCATATGTGGTATGTGAAAAGAACACACATGCAATGACTCCAGTTGTTGTTAGTAAAAAGAACACACATGCAATGACACTAGTGGATCCATGTGTGGTCTCTGAAGAGAACACACATGCAATTACTCTGGTTGTTGTTATTAAAAAGAACACACATGCAATGACACTGGTGGATCCATGTGTGGTCTCTGAAGAGAACACACATGCAATGACACTGGTGTATCCAAAGGTGGATTGTGAAAAGAACACACATGCAATGACTCTGGTTGTTGTTAGTAAAAAGAACATAGATGCAATGACACTGGTGGATCCATGTGTGGTCTTTGAAGAGAACACACATTTCAATTACACTAGTGGATCCATATGTGGTATGTGAAAAGAATAGTCATGAAATGACTCAAGTTGTTGTTAGTAAAAAGAACACACATGCAATGACACTGGTGGATCAATGTGTGGTCTCTGAAGAGAACACACATGCAATGACACTGGTGGATCCATATGTGGTATGTGAAAAGAACAGACATGCAATGACTCCAGTTGTTGTTAGTAAAAAGAACACACATGCAATGTCACCGGTGGATCCATGTGTGGTCTCTGAAGAGAACACACATTTCAATGACAACGGTGGATCCATATATGGTATGTGAAAAGAACACACATGCAATGACTACAGTTGTTGTTAGTAAAAAGAACACACATGCAATGACACTGGTGGATCCATGTGTGGTCTCTGAAGAGAACACACATGCAATGACTCTAGTTGTGGTTAATGAGAAGAACACACATTTAAATTAGACTAGTGGATCCATATGTGGTATGTGAAAAGAATAGTCATGAAATGACTCCAGTTGTTGTTAGTAAAAAGAACACACATGCAATGACACTGGTGCATCCATGTGTGGTCTCTAAAGAGAACACACATGCAATGACACTGGTGGATCCATATGTGGTATGTGAAAAGAACAGACATGCAATGACTCCAGTTGTTGTTAGTAAAAAGAACACACATGCAATGGCACTGGCGGATCCATGTGTGGTCTCTGAAGAGAACACATATTTCAATGACAGTGGTGGATCCATATATGGTATGTGAAAAGAACACACATGCAATGACTCCAGTTGTTGTTAGTAAAAAGAGCACACATGCAATGACACTGGTGGATCCATGTGTGGTCTTTGAAAAGAACACACATGCAATGACTCTAGTTGTGGTTAATGAGAAGAACACACATTTCAATTACACTAGTGGATCCATATGTGGTATGTGAAAAGAATAGTCATGAAATGACTCCAGTTGTTGTTAGTAAAAAGAACAGACATGCAATGACACTGGTGGATCCATGTGTGGTCTCTGAAGAGAACACACATGAAATGACACTGGTGGATCCATATGTGGTATGTGAAAAGAACACACATGCAATGACTCCAGTTGTTGTTAGTAAAAATAACACACATGCAATGACACTGGTGGATCCATATGTGGTATGTGAAAAGAATAGTCATGAAATGACTCCAGTTGTTGTTAGTAAAAATAACACACATGCAATGACACTGGTGGATCCATGTGTGGTCTCTGAAGAGAACACACATGCAATGACACTGGTGGATCCATATGTGGTATGTGAAAAGAACAGACATGCAATGACTCCAGTTGTTGTTAGTAAAAAGAACACACATGCAATGGCACTGGTGGATCCATGTGTGGTCTCTGAAGAGAACACACATTTCAATGACACTGGTGGATCCATATATGGTATGTGAAAAGAACAAACATGCAATGACTCCAGTTGTTGTTAGTAAAAAGAACACACATGCAATGACACTGGTGGATCCATGTGTGGTATCTGAAGAGAAGACATATTTCAATGACACCGGTGGATCCATATGTGGTATGTGAAAAGAATAGTCATGAAATGACTCCAGTTGTTGTTAGTAAAAAGAACACAAATGCAATGACACTGGTGGATCCATGTGTCGTCTCTGAAGAGAACACACATGCAATGACACTAGTGGAACACACATGCAATTACTCTGGTTGTTGTTAGTAAAAAGAACACACATGCAATGACACTGGTGGATCCATATGTGGTATGTGAAAAGAACACACATGCAATGACTCCAGTTGTTGTTAGTAAAAAGAACACACATGCAATGACACTTGTGGATCCATGTGTGGTCTCTGAAGAGAACACACATGCAATTACTCTGGTTGTTGTTATTAAAAAGAACAAACATGCAATGACACTGGTGGATCCATGTGTGGTCTCTGAAGAGAACACACATGCAATGACACTGGTGTATCCAAAGGTGGATTGTGAAAAGAACACACATGCACTGACTCTGGTTGTTGTTAGTAAAAAGAACATAGATGCAATGACACTGGTGGATCCATGTGTGGTCTTTGAAGAGAACACACATTTCAATTACACTAGTGGATCCATATGTGGTATGTGAAAAGAATAGTCATGAAATGACTCAAGTTGTTGTTAGTAAAAAGAACACACATGCAATGACACTGGTGGATCAATGTGTGGTCTCTGAAGAGAACACACATGCAATGACACTGGTGGATCCATATGTGGTATGTGAAAAGAACAGACATGCAATGACTCCAGTTGTTGTTAGTAAAAAGAACACACATGCAATGTCACCGGTGGATCCATGTGTGGTCTCTGAAGAGAACACACATTTCAATGACAACGGTGGATCCATATATGGTATGTGAAAAGAACACACATGCAATGACTACAGTTGTTGTTAGTAAAAAGAACACACATGCAATGACACTGGTGGATCCATGTGTGGTCTCTGAAGAGAACACACATGCAATGACTCTAGTTGTGGTTAATGAGAAGAACACACATTTCAATTAGACTAGTGGATCCATATGTGGTATGTGAAAAGAATAGTCATGAAATGACTCCAGTTGTTGTTAGTAAAAAGAACAGACATGCAATGACACTGGTGCATCCATGTGTGGTCTCTGAAGAGAACACACATGCAATGACACTGGTGGATCCATATGTGGTATGTGAAAAGAACAGACATGCAATGACTCCAGTTGTTGTTAGTAAAAAGAACACACATGCAATGGCACTGGTGGATCCATGTGTGGCCTCTGAAGAGAACACATATTTCAATGACAGTGGTGGATCCATATATGGTATGTGAAAAGAACACGCATGCAATGATTCCAGTTGTTGTTAGTAAAAAGAGCACACATGCAATGACACTGGTGGATCCATGTGTGGTCTTTGAAAAGAACACACATGCAATGACTCTAGTTGTGGTTATTGAGAAGAACACACATTTCAATTACACTAGTGGATCCATATGTGGTATGTGAAAAGAATAGTCATGAAATGACTCCAGTTGTTGTTAGTAAAAAGAACAGACATGCAATGACACTGGTGGATCCATGTGTGGTCTCTGAAGAGAACACACATGAAATGACACTGGTGGATCCATATGTGGTATGTGAAAAGAACACACATGCAATGACTCCAGTTGTTGTTAGTAAAAAGAACACACATGCAATGACACTGGTGGATCCATATGTGGTATGTGAAAAGAATAGTCATGAAATGACTCCAGTTGTTGTTAGTAAAAATAACACACATGCAATGACACTGGTGGATCCATGTGTGGTCTCTGAAGAGAACACACATGCAATGACACTGGTGGATCCATATGTGGTATGTGAAAAGAACACACATGCAATGACTCCAGTTGTTGTTAGTAAAAAGAACACGTGCAATGACACTGGTGGATCCATATGTGGTATGTGAAAATAATAGTCATGAAATGACTCCAGTTGTTGTTAGTAAAAAGATCACACATGCAATGACACTGGTGGATCCATGTGTGGTCTCTGAAGAGAACACACATGCAATGACTCTAGTTGTGGTTAATGAGAAGAACACACATTTCAATTACACTAGTGGATCCATATGTGGTATGTGAAAAGAATAGTCATGAAATGACTCCAGTTGTTGTTAGTAAAAAGAACACAGATGCAATGACACTGGTGGATCAATGTGTGGTCTCTGAAGAGAACACACATGCATTGACACTGGTGGATCCATATGTGGTATGTGAAAAGAACAGACATGCAATGACTCCAGTTGTTGTTAGTAAAAAGAACACACATGCAATGGCACCGGTGGATCCATGTGTGGTCTCTGAAGAGAACACACATTTCAATGACACCGGTGGATCCATATATGGTATGTGAAAAGAACACACATGCAATGACTCCAGTTGTTGTTAGTAAAAAGAACACACATGCAATGACACTGGTGGATCAATGTGTGGTCTCTGAAGAGAACACACATGAAATGACACTAGTGGATCCATATGTGGTATGTGAAAAGAATAGTCATGAAATGACTGCAGTTCTTGTTAGTAAAAAGAGTATACGTGCAATGCACTGGTGGATCCATGTGTGGTCTCTGACGAGAACACACATGCAATGACTCTAGTTGTGGTTAATGAGCAGAAACACACATTTCAATGGCACTGGTGGATCCATATGTGGTTTGTGAAAACAATAGTCATGAAATGACTCTAGTTGTTGTTAGTAAAAAGAACACACATGCAATGACACTGGTGGATCCATGTGTGGTCTCTAAAGAGAACACACATGCAATGACACTGGTGGATCTATAGGTGGTATGTGAAAGGAACACACATCCAATGACTCTAGTTGTTGTTAGTAAAAAGAACACACATGCAATAACACTAGTGGATCCATGTGTGGTCTCTGAAGAGAACACACATTTCAATGACACTGGTGGATCCATATGTGGTATGTGAAAAGAACACACATGCAATGACTCCAGTTGTAGTTAGTAAAAAGAACACGCATGCACTGACACCGGTGGATCCATGTGTGGTCTCTGCAGAGAACACACATGCAATGACTCTAGTTCTGGTTAATGAGAAGAGCACAGATTTCAATTACACTAGTGGATCCATATGTGGTATGTGAAAAGAATAGTCATGAAATGACTCCAGTTGTTGTTAGTAAAAAGAACACACATGCAATGACACTGGTGGATCCATATGTGGTATGTGAAAAGAACAGACATGCAATGACTCCAGTTGTTGTTAGTAAAAAGAACACACATGCAATGGCACTGGTGGATCCATGTGTGGTCTCTGAAGAGAACACACATTTCCATGACACTGATGGATCCATATATGGTATGTGAAAAGAACACACATGCAATGACTCCAGTTGTTGTTAGTAAAAAGAACACACATGCAATGACACTGGTGGATCCATGTGTGGTATCTGAAGAGAAGACATATTTCAATGACACCGGTGGATCCATATGTGGTATGTGAAAAGAATAGTCATGAAATGACTCCAGTTGTTGTTAGTAAAAAGAACACAAACGCAATGACACTGGTGGATCCATGTGTCGTCTCTGAAGAGAACACACATGCAATGACACTAGTGGAACACATATGCAATTACTCTGGTTGTTGTTAGTAAAAAGAACACACATGCAATGACACTGGTGGATCCATATGTGGTATGTGAAAAGAACACACATGCAATGACTCCAGTTGTTGTTAGTAAAAAGAACACACATGCAATGACACTAGTGGATCCATGTGTGGTCTCTGAAGAGAACACACATGCAATTACTCTGGTTGTTGTTATTAAAAAGAACACACATGCAATGACACTGGTGGATCCATGTGTGGTCTCTGAAGAGAACACACATGCAATGACACTGGTGTATCCAAAGGTGGATTGTGAAAAGAACACACATGCAATGACTCTGGTTGTTGTTAGTAAAAAGAACATAGATGCAATGACACTGGTGGATCCATGTGTGGTCTTTGAAGAGAACACACATTTCAATTACACTAGTGGATCCATATGTGGTATGTGAAAAGAATAGTCATGAAATGACTCAAGTTGTTGTTAGTAAAAAGAACACACATGCAATGACACTGGTGGATCAATGTGTGGTCTCTGAAGAGAACACACATGCAATGACACTGGTGGATCCATATGTGGTATGTGAAAAGAACAGACATGCAATGACTCCAGTTGTTGTTAGTAAAAAGAACACACATGCAATGTCACCGGTGGATCCATGTGTGGTCTCTGAAGAGAACACACATTTCAATGACAACGGTGGATCCATATATGGTATGTGAAAAGAACACACATGCAATGACTACAGTTGTTGTTAGTAAAAAGAACACACATGCAATGACACTGGTGGATCCATGTGTGGTCTCTGAAGAGAACACACATGCAATGACTCTAGTTGTGGTTAATGAGAAGAACACACATTTAAATTAGACTAGTGGATCCATATGTGGTATGTGAAAAGAATAGTCATGAAATGACTCCAGTTGTTGTTAGTAAAAAGAACACACATGCAATGACACTGGTGCATCCATGTGTGGTCTCTAAAGAGAACACACATGCAATGACACTGGTGGATCCATATGTGGTATGTGAAAAGAACAGACATGCAATGACTCCAGTTGTTGTTAGTAAAAAGAACACACATGCAATGGCACTGGCGGATCCATGTGTGGTCTCTGAAGAGAACACATATTTCAATGACAGTGGTGGATCCATATATGGTATGTGAAAAGAACACACATGCAATGACTCCAGTTGTTGTTAGTAAAAAGAGCACACATGCAATGACACTGGTGGATCCATGTGTGGTCTTTGAAAAGAACACACATGCAATGACTCTAGTTGTGGTTAATGAGAAGAACACACATTTCAATTACACTAGTGGATCCATATGTGGTATGTGAAAATAATAGTCATGAAATGACTCCAGTTGTTGTTAGTAAAAAGAACAGACATGCAATGACACTGGTGGATCCATGTGTGGTCTCTGAAGAGAACACACATGAAATGACACTGGTGGATCCATATGTGGTATGTGAAAAGAACACACATGCAATGACTCCAGTTGTTGTTAGTAAAAATAACACACATGCAATGACACTGGTGGATCCATATGTGGTATGTGAAAAGAATAGTCATGAAATGACTCCAGTTGTTGTTAGTAAAAATAACACACATGCAATGACACTGGTGGATCCATGTGTGGTCTCTGAAGAGAACACACATGCAATGACACTGGTGGATCCATATGTGGTATGTGAAAAGAACACACATGCAATGACTCCAGTTGTTGTTAGTAAAAAGAACACGTGCAATGACACTGGTGGATCCATATGTGGTATGTGAAAATAATAGTCATGAAATGACTCCAGTTGTTGTTAGTAAAAAGAGCACACATGCAATGACACTGGTGGATCCATGTGTGGTCTCTGAAGAGAACACACATGCAATGACTCTAGTTGTGGTTAATGAGAAGAACACACATTTCAATTACACTAGTGGATCCATATGTGGTATGTGAAAAGAATAGTCATGAAATGACTCCAGTTGTTGTTAGTAAAAAGAACACACATGCAATGACACTGGCGGATCAATGTGTGGTCTCTCAAGAGAACACACATGCAATGACACTGGTGGATCCATATGTGGTATGTGAAAAGAACAGACATGCAATGACTCCAGTTGTTGTTAGTAAAAAGAACACACATGCAATGGCACCGGTGGATCCATGTGTGGTCTCTGAAGAGAACACACATTTCAATGACACTGGTGGATCCATATATGGTATGTGAAAAGAACACACATGCAATGACTCCAGTTGTTGTTAGTAAAAAGAACAGACATGCAATGACACTGGTGGATCCATGTGTGGTATCTGAAGAGAAGACATATTTCAATGACACTGGTGGATCCATATGTGGTATGTGAAAAGAATAGTCATGAAATGACTCCAGTTGTTGTTAGTAAAAAGAACACACATGCAATGACACTGGTGGATCCATGTGTCGTCTCTGAAGAGAACACACATGCAATGACACTAGTGGAACACACATGCAATTACTCTGGTTGTTAGTAAAAAGAACACACATGCAATGACACTGGTGGATCCATATGTGGCATGTGAAAAGAACACACATGCAATGACTCCAGTTGTTGTTAGTAAAAGAACACACATGCAATGACACTAGTGGATCCATGTGTAGTCTCTAAAGAGAACACACATGCAATTACTCTGGTTGTTGTTAGTAAAAATAACACACATGCAATGACACTGGTGGATCCATGTGTGGTCTCTGAAGAGAACACACATGCAATGACACTGGTGTATCCAAAGGTGGATTGTGAAAAGAACACACATGCAATGACTCTAGTTGTTGTTAGTAAAAAGAACATAGATGCAATGACACTAGTGGATCCATGTGTGGTCTTTGAAGAGAACACACATTTCAATGGCACAAGTTGATCCATAAGTGGTATGTGAAAAGAATAGTCATGAAATGACTCCAGTTGTTGTTTGTAAAAACAGTATACGTGCAATGACACCGGTGGATCCATGTGTGGTCTCTGAAGAGAACACACATGAAATGACTCTAGTTGTGGTTAATGAGAAGAACACACATTTCAATGGCACTGGTGGATCCATATGTGGTTTGTGAAAACAATAGTCATGAAATGACTCCAGTTGTTGTTAGTAAAAAGAACACACATGCAATGACACTGGTGGATCCATGTGTGGTCTCTGAAGAGAACACACATGCAATGACACTGGTGGATCTATAGGTGGTATGTGAAAGGAACACACATCCAATGACTCTAGTTGTTGTTAGTAAAAAGAACACACATGCAATAACACTAGTGGATCCATGTGTGGTCTTTGAAGAGAACACAGATTTCAATGACACTGGTGGATCCATATGTGGTATGTGAAAAGAGCACAGATGCAATGACTCCAGTTGTAGTTAGTAAAAAGATCACACATGCAATGACACCGGTGGATCCATGTGTGGTCTCTGAAGAGAACACACATGCAATGACTCTAGTTGTGGTTAATGATAAGAACACACATTTCAATTACACTAGTGGATCCATATGTGGTATGTGAAAAGAATAGTCATGAAATGACTCCAGTTGTTGTTAGTAAAAAGAACACACATGCAATGACACTGGTGGATCAATGTGTGGTCTCTCAAGAGAACACACATGCAATGACACTGGTGGATCCATATGTGGTATGTGAAAAGAACAGACATGCAATGACTCCAGTTGTTGTTAGTAAAAAGAACACACATGCAATGGCACTGGTGGATCCATGTGTGGTCTCTGAAGAGAACACACATTTCAATGACACTGGTGGATCCATATATGGTATGTGAAAAGAAAACATGCAATGACTCCAGTTGTTGTTAGTAAAAAGAACACACATGCAATGACACTGGTGGATCCATGTGTGGTATCTGAAGAGAAGACATATTTCAATGACACTGGTGGATCCATATGTGGTATGTGAAAAGAATAGTCATGAAATGACTCCAGTTGTTGTTAGTAAAAAGAACACACATGCAATGACACTGGTGGATCCATGTGTCGTCTCTGAAGAGAACACACATGCAATGACCCTAGTGGAACACACATGCAATTACTCTGGTTGTTGTTAGTAAAAAGAGCACACATGCAATGACACTGGTGGATCCATATGTGGTATGTGAAAAGAACACACATGCAATGACTCCAGTTGTTGTTAGTAAAAAGAACACACATGCAATGACACTAGTGGATCCATGTGTGGTCTCTGAAGAGAACACACCTGCAATTACTCTGGTTGTTGTTAATAAAAAGAACACACATGCAATGACACTGGTGGATCCATGTGTGGTCTCTGAAGAGAACACGCATGCAATGACACTGGTGTATCCAAAGGTGGATTGTGAAAAGAACACACATGCAATGACTCTGGTTGTTGTTAGTAAAAAGAACACAGATGCAATGACACTGGTGGATCCATGTGTGGTCTTTGAAGAGAACACACATTTCAATGACACTAGTGGATCCATATGTGGTATGTGAAAAGAATAGTCATGAAATGACTGCAGTTATTGTTAGTAAAAAGAGTATACGTGCAATGCGCTGGTGGATCCATGTGTGGTCTCTGACGAGAACACACATGCAATGACTCTAGTTGTGGTTAATGAGAAGAACACACATTTCAATGGCACTGGTGGATCCATATGTGGTTTGTGAAAACAATAGTCATGAAATGACTCCAGTTGTTGTTAGTAAAAAGAACACACATGCAATGACACTGGTGGATCCATGTGTGGTCTCTGAAGAGAACACACATGCAGTGACACTGGTGGATCTATAGGTGGTATGTGAAAGGAACACACATCGAATGACTCTAGTTGTTGTTAGTAAAAAGAACACACATGCAATAACACTAGTGGATCCATGTGTGGTCTCTGAAGAGAACACAGATTTCAATGACACTGGTGGATCCATATGTGGTATGTGAAAAGAACACAGATGCAATGACTCCAGTTGTAGTTAGTAAAAAGATCACACATGCAATGACACCGGTGGATCCATGTGTGGTCTCTGAAGAGAACACACATGCAATGACTCTAGTTGTGGTTAATGAGAAGAACACACATTTCAATGGCACTGGTGGATCCATATGTGGTTTGTGAAAACAATAGTCATGAAATGACTCCAGTTGTTGTTAGTAAAAAGAACACATATGCAATGACACTGGTGGATCAATGTGTGGTCTCTCAAGAGAACACACATGCAATGACACTGGTGGATCCATATGTGGTATGTGAAAAGAACAGACATGCAATGACTCCAGTTGTTGTTAGTAAAAAGAACACACATGCAATGGCACTGGTGGATCCATGTGTGGTCTCTGAAGAGAACACACATTTCAATGACACTGGTGGATCCATATATGGTATGTGAAAAGAACACACATGCAATGACTCCAGTTGTTGTTAGTAAAAAGAACACACATGCAATGACACTGGTGGATCCATGTGTGGTATTTGAAGAGAAGACATATTTCAATGACACTGGTGGATCCATATGTGGTATGTGAAAAGAATAGTCATGAAATGACTCCAGTTGTTGTTAGTAAAAAGAACACACATGCAATGACACTGGTGGATCCATGTGTCGTCTCTGAAGAGAACACACATGCAATGACCCTAGTGGAACACACATCCAATTACTCTGGTTGTTGTTAGTAAAAAGAACACACATGCAATGACACTGGTGGATCCATATGTAGCATGTGAAAAGAACACACATGCAATGACTCCAGTTGTTGTTAGTAAAAAGAACACACATGCAATGACACTAGTGGATCCATGTGTGGTCTCTGAAGAGAACACACATGCAATTACTCTGGTTGTTGTTAGTAAAAAGAACACACATGCAATGACACTGGTGGATCCATGTGTGGTCTCTGAAGATAACACACATGCAATGACACTGGCGTATCCAAAGGTGGATTGTGAAAAGAACACACATGCAATGACTCTGGTTGTTGTTAGTAAAAAGAACACAGATGCAATGACACTGGTGGATCCATGTGTGGTCTTTGAAGAGAACACACATTTCAATGACACTAGTGGATCGATATGTGGTATGTGAAAAGAATAGTCATGAAATGACTGCAGTTGTTGTTAGTAAAAATAGTATACGTGCAATGCACTGGTGGATCCATGTGTGGTCTCTGACGAGAACACACATGCAATGACTCTAGTTGTGGTTAATGAGAAGACCACACATTTCAATGGCACTGGTGGATCCATATGTGGTTTGTGAAAACAATAGTCATGAAATGACTCCAGTTGTTGTTAGTAAAAAGAACACACATGCAATGACACTGGTGGATCCATGTGTGGTCTCTGAAGAGAACACACACGCAGTGACACTGGTGGATCTATAGGTGGTAAGTGAAAGGAAGACACATCCAATGACTCTAGTTGTTGTTAGTAAAAACAACACACATGCAATAACACTAGTGGATCCATGTGTGGTCTCTGAAGAGAACACACATTTCAATGACACTGGTGGATCCATATGTGGTATGTGAAAAGAACACACATGCAATGACTCTAGTTGTAGTTAGTAAAAAGAACACACATGCAATGACACCGATGGATCCATGTGTGGTCTCTGAAGAGAACACACATGCAATGACTCTAGTTGTGGATAATGAGAAGAACACACATTTCAATTACACTAGTGGATCCATATGTGGTATGTGAAAAGAATAGTCATGAAATGACTCCAGTGGTTGTTAGTAAAAAGAACACACATGCAATGACACTGGTGGATCAATGTGTGGTCTCTAAAGAGAACACACATGCAATGACACTGGTGGATCCATATGTGGTATGGAAAAAGAACAGAGATGCAATGACTCCAGTTGTTGTTAGTAAAAAGAACACACATGCAATGGCACTGGCGGATCCATGTGTGGTCTCCGAAGAGAACACACATTTCAATGACACTGGTGGATCCATATATGGTATTTGAAAAGAACACACATGCAATGACTCTAGTTGTTGTTAGTAAAAAGAACACACATGCAATGACACTGGTGGATCCATGTGTGGTATCTGAAGAGAAGACATATTTCAATGACACTCGTGGATCCATATGTGGTATGTGAAAAGAATAGTCATGAAATGACTCCAGTTGTTGTTAGTAAAAAGAACACAAATGCAATGACACTGGTGGATCCATGTGTCGTCTCTGAAGAGAACACTCATGCAATGACACTAGTGGAACACACATGCAATTACTCTGGTTGTTGTTAGTAAAAAGAACACACATGCAATGACACTGGTGGATCCATATGTGGTATGTGAAAAGAACACACATGCAATGACTCCAGTTGTTGTTAGTAAAAAAAACACACATGCAATGACACTAGTGGATCCATGTGTGGTCTCTGAAGATAACACACATGCAATTACTCTGGTTGTTGTTAGTAAAAAGAACACACATGCAATGACACTGGTTGATCCATGTGTGGTCTCTGAAGAGAACACACATGCAATGACACTGGTGTATCCAAAGGTGGATTGTGAAAAGAACACACATGCAATGACTCTGGTTGTTGTTAGTAAAAAGAACACAGATGCAATGACACTGGTGGATCCATGTGTGGTCTTTGAAGAGAACACACATTTCAATGACACTAGTGGATCCATATGTGGTATGTGAAAAGAATAGTCATGAAATGACTCCACTTGTTGTTAGTAAAAAGAACACACATGCAATGACACTGGTGGATCAATGTGTGGTCTCTGAAGAGAACACACATGCAATGACACTGGTGGATCCATATGTGCTATGTGAAAATAACAGACATGCAATGACTCCAGTTGTTGTTAGTAAAAAGAACACACATGCAATGGCATTGGTGGATCCATGTGTGGTCTCTGAAGAGAACACACATTTCAATGACACTGGTGGATCCATATATGGTATGTGAAAAGAACACACATGCAATGACTCCGGTTGTTGTTAGTAAAAAGAACACACATGCAATGACACTGGTGGATCCATATGTGTTATGTGAAAAGAACACACATGCAATGACTCTAGTTGTAGTTAGTAAAAAGAACACACATGCAATGACACTGGTGGATCCATGTGTGGTCTCTGAAGAGAACACACATGCAATGACTCTAGTTGTGGTTAATGAGAAGAACACACATTTCAATTACACTAGTAGATCCATATGTGGTATGTGAAAAGAATAGTCATGAAATGACTCCAGTTGTTGTTAGTAAAAAGAACACACATCCAATGACACTGGTGGATCCATGTGTGGTCTCTAAAGAGAACACACATGCAATGACACTGGTGGATCCATATGTGGTATGTGAAAAGAATAGTCATGAAATGACTCCAGTTGTTGTTAGTAAAAAGAACACACATGCAATGACACTGGTGGATCCATGTGTCGTCTCTGAAGAGAACACACATGCAATGACCCTAGTGGAACACACATGCAATTACTCTGGTTGTTGTTAGTAAAAAGAACACACATGCAATGACACTGGTGGATCCATATGTAGCATGTGAAAAGAACACACATGCAATGACTCCAATTGTTGTTAGTAAAAAGAACACACATGCAATGACACTAGTGGATCCATGTGTGGTCTCTGAAGATAACACACATGCAATTACTCTGGTTGATGTTAGTAAAAAGAAAACACACATGCAATGACACTGGTGGATCCATGTGTGGTCTCTGAAGAGAACACACATGCAATGACACTGGTGTATCCAAAGGTGGATTGTGAAAAGAACACACATGCAATGACTCTGGTTGTTGTTAGTAAAAAGAACACAGATGCAATGACACTGGTGGATCCATGTGTGGTCTCTGACGAGAACACACATGCAATGACTCTAGTTGTGGTTAATGAGAAGAACACACATTTCAATGGCACTGGTGGATCCATATGTGGTTTGTGAAAACAATAGTCATGAAATGACTCCAGTTGTTGTTAGTAAAAAGAACACACATGCAATGACACTGGTGGATCCATGTGTGGTCTCTGAAGAGAACACACACGCAGTGACACTGGTGGATCTATAGGTGGTAAGTGAAAGGAACACACATCCAATGACTCTAGTTGTTGTTAGTAAAAAGAACACACATGGAATAACACTAGTGGATCCATGTGTGGTCTCTGAAGAGAACACACATTTCAATGACACTGGTGGATCCATATGTGGTATGTGAAAAGAACACACATGCAATGACTCTAGTTGTAGTTAGTAAAAAGAACACACATGCAATGACACCGATGGATCCATGTGTGGTCTCTGAAGAGAACACACATGCAATGACTCTAGTTGTGGATAATGAGAAGAACACACATTTCAATTACACTAGTGGATCCATATGTGGTATGTGAAAAGAATAGTCATGAAATGACTCCAGTGGTTGTTAGTAAAAAGAACACACATGCAATGACACTGGTGGATCAATGTGTGGTCTCTAAAGAGAACACACATGCAATGACACTGGTGGATCCATATGTGGTATGTGAAAAGAACAGAGATGCAATGACTCCAGTTGTTGTTAGTAAAAAGAACACACATGCAATGGCACTGGTGGATCCATGTGTGGTCTCTGAAGAGAACACACATTTCAATGACACTGGTGGATCCATATATGGTATGTGAAAAGAACACACATGCAATGACTCTAGTTGTTGTTAGTAAAAAGAACACACATGCAATGACACTGGTGGATCCATGTGTGGTATCTGAAGAGAAGACATATTTCAATGACACTGGTGGATCCATATGTGGTATGTGAAAAGAATAGTCATGAAATGACTGCAGTTGTTGTTAGTAAAAAGAGTATACGTGCAATGCTGGTGGATCCATGTGTGGTCTCTGACGAGAACACACATGCAATGACTCTAGTTGTGGTTAATGAGAAGAACACACATTTCAATGGCACTGGTGGATCCATATGTGGTTTGTGAAAACAATAGTCATGAAATGACTCCAGTTGTTGTTAGTAAAAAGAACACACATGCAATGACACTGGTGGATCCATGTGTGGTCTCTGAAGAGAACACACACGCAGTGACACTGGTGGATCTATAGGTGGTAAGTGAAAGGAACACACATCTATTGACTCTAGTTGTTGTTAGTAAAAAGAACACACATGCAATAACACTAGTGGATCCATGTGTGGTCTCTGAAGAGAACACACATTTCAATGACACTGGTGGATCCATATGTGGTATGTGAAAAGAACACACATGCAATGACTCTAGTTGTAGTTAGTAAAAAGAACACACATGCAATGACACCGATGGATCCATGTGTGGTCTCTGAAGAGAACACACATGCAATGACTCTAGTTGTGGATAATGAGAAGAACACACATTTCAATTACACTAGTGGATCCATATGTGGTATGTGAAAAGAATAGTCATGAAATGACTCCAGTGGTTGTTAGTAAAAAGAACACACATGCAATGACACTGGTGGATCAATGTGTGGTCTCTAAAGAGAACACACATGCAATGACACTGGTGGATCCATATGTGGTATGTGAAAAGAACAGAGATGCAATGACTCCAGTTGTTGTTAGTAAAAAGAACACACATGCAATGGCACTGGTGGATCCATGTGTGGTCTCTGAAGAGAACACACATTTCAATGACACTGGTGGATCCATATATGGTATGTGAAAAGAACACACATGCAATGACTCTAGTTGTTGTTAGTAAAAAGAACACACATGCAATGACACTGGTGGATCCATGTGTGGTATCTGAAGAGAAGACATATTTCAATGACACTGGTGGATCCATATGTGGTATGTGAAAAGAATAGTCATGAAATGACTCCAGTTGTTGTTAGTAAAAAGAACACAAATGCAATGACACTGGTGGATCCATGTGTCGTCTCTGAAGAGAACACTCATGCAATGACACTAGTGGAACACACATGCAATTACTCTGGTTGTTGTTAGTAAAAAGAACAGACATGCAATGACACTGGTGGATCCATATGTGGTATGTGAAAAGAACACACATGCAATGACTCCAGTTGTTGTTAGTAAAAAGAACACACATGCAATGACACTAGTGGATCCATGTGTGGTCTCTGAAGAGAACACACATGCAATTACTCTGGTTGTTGTTAGTAAAAAGAACACACATGCAATGACACTGGTGGATCCATGTGTGGTCTCTGAAGAGAACACACATGCAATGACACTGGTGTATCCAAAGGTGGATTGTGAAAAGAACACACATGAAATGAGTCTGGTTGTTGTTAGTAAAAAGAACACAAATGCAATGACACTGGTGGATCCATGTGTGGTATTTGAAGAGAACACACATTTCAATGACACTAGTGGATCCATATGTGGTATGTGAAAAGAATAGTCATGAAATGACTCCACTTGTTGTTAGTAAAAAGAACACACATGCAATGACACTGGTGGATCAATGTGTGGTCTCTAAAGAGAACACACATGCAATGACACTGGTGGATCCATATGTGCTATGTGAAAAGAACAGACATGCAGTGGCATTGGTGGATCCATGTGTGGTCTCTGAAGAGAACACACATTTCAATGACACTGGTGGATCCATATATGGTATGTGAAAAGAACACACATGCAATGACTCCGGTTGTTGTTAGTAAAAAGAACACACATGCAATGACACTGGTGGATCCATATGTGGTATGTGAAAAGAACACACATGCAATGACCCCAGTTGTAGTTAGTAAAAAGAACACACATGCAATGACACTGGTGGATCCATGTGTGGTCTCTGAAGAGAACACACATGCAATGACTCTAGTTGTGGTTAATGAGAAGAACACACATTTCAATTACACTAGTAGATCCATATGTGGTATGTGAAAAGAATAGTCATGAAATGACTCCAGTTGTTATTAGTAAAAAGAACACACATGCAATGACACTGGTGGATCCATGTGTGGTCTCTAAAGAGAACACACATGCAATGACACTGGTGGATCCATATGTGGTATGTGAAAAGAACAGAGATGCAATGACTCCAGTTGTTGTTAGTAAAAAGAACACACATGCAATGGCACTGGTGGATCCATGTGTGGTCTCTGAAGAGAACACACATTTCAATGACACTAGTGGATCCATATGTGGTATGTGAAAAGAACACACATGCAATGACTCTAGTTGTAGTTAGTAAAAAGAACACACATGCAATGACACCGATGGATCCATGTGTGGTCTCTGAAGAGAACACACATGCAATGACTCTAGTTGTGGTTAATGAGAAGAACACACATTTCAATTACACTAGTGGATCCATATGTGGTATGTGAAAAGAATAGTCATGAAATGACTCCAGTTGTTGTTAGTAAAAAGAACACACATGCAATGACACTGGTGGATCAATGTGTGGTCTCTACAGAGAACACACATCCAATGACACTGGTGGATCCATATGTGGTATGTGAAAAGAACAGACATGCAATGACTCCAGTTGTTGTTAGTAAAAAGAACACACATGCAATGGCACTGGTGGATCCATGTGTGGTCTCTGAAGAGAACACACATTTCAATGACACTGGTGGATCCATATATGGTATGTGAAAAGAACACACATGCAATGACTCCAGTTGTTGTTAGAAAAAAGAACACACATGCAATGACACTGGTGGATCCATGTGTGGTATCTGAAGAGAAGACATATATGTCAATGACACTGGTGGATCCATATGTGGTATGTGAAAAGAATAGTCATGAAATGACTCCAGTTATTGTTAGTAAAAAGAACACAAATGCAATGACACTGGTGGATCCATGTGTCGTCTCTGAAGAGAACACACATGCAATGACACTAGTGGAACACACATGCAATTACTCTGGTTGTTGTTAGTAAAAAGAACACACATGCAATGACACTGGTGGATCCATATGTGGTATGTGAAAAGAACACACATGCAATGACTCCAGTTGTTGTTAGTAAAAAGAACACACATGCAATAACACTAGTGGATCCATGTGTGGTCTCTGAAGAGAACACACATGCAATTACTCTGGTTGTTGTTAGTAAAAAGAACACACATGCAATGACACTGGTGGATCCATGTGTGGTCTCTGAAGAGAACACACATGCAATGACACTGGTGTATCCAAAGGTGGATTGTGAAAAGAACACACATGCAATGACTCTGGTTGTTGTTAGTAAAAAGAACACAAATGCAATGACACTGGTGGATCCATGTGTGGTCTTTGAAGAGAACACACATTTCAATTACACTAGTGGATCCATAGGTGGTATGTGAAAAGAAGTCATGAAATGACTCCAGTTGTTGTTAGTAAAAAGAACACACATGCAATGACACTAGTGGATCAATGTGTGGTGTCTGAAGAGAACACACATGCAATGACACTGGTGGATCCATATGTGGTATGTGAAAAGAACATACATGCAATGACTCCAGTTGTTGTTAGTAAAAACAACACACATGCAATGGCACTGGTGGATCCATGTGTGGTCTCTGAAGAGAACACACATTTCAATGACACTGGTGGATCCATATATGGTATGTGAAAAGAACACACATGCAATGACTCCAGTTGTTGTTAGTAAAAAGAACACACATGCAATGACACTGGAGGATCCATGTGTGGTATCTGAAGAGAAGACATATTTCAATGACACTGGTGGATCCATATGTGGTATGTGAAAAGAATAGTCCTAAAATGACTACAGTTGTTGTTAGTAAAAAGAACACACATGCAATGACATTGGTGGATCCATGTGTCGTCTCTGAAGAGAACACACATGCAATGACACTAGTGGAACACACATGCAATTACTCTGGTTGTTGTTAGTAAAAAGAACACACATGCAATGACACTGGTGGATCCATATGTGGTATGTGAAAAGAACACACATGCAATGACTCCAGTTGTTGTTAGTAAAAAAGAACACACATGCAATGACACTAGTGGATCCATGTGTGGTCTCTGAAGAGAACACACATGCAATTACTCTGGTTGTTGTTAGTAAAAAGAACACACATGCAATGACACTGGTGGATCCATGTGTGGTCTCTGAAGAGAACACACATGCAATGACACTGGTGTATCCAATATGGATTGTGAAAAGAACACACATGCAATGACTCTGGTTGTTGTTAGTAAAAAGAACACAGATGCAATGACACTGGTGGATCCATGTGTGGTCTTTGAAGAGAACACAGATTTCAATGACACTAGTGGATCCATATGTGGTATGTGAAAAGAATAGTCATGAAATGACTGCAGTTGTTGTTAGTAAAAAGAGTATACGTGCAATGCACTGGTGGATCCATGTGTGGTCTTTGACGAGAACACACATGCAATGACTCTAGTTGTGGTTAATGAGAAGAACACACATTTCAATGGCACTGGTGGATCCATATGTGGTTTGTGAAAACAATAGTCATGAAATGACTCCAGTTGTTGTTAGTAAAAAGAACACACATGCAATGACACTGGTGGATCCATGTGTGGTCTCTGAAGAGAACACACATGCAATGACACTGGTGGATCTATAGGTGGTATGTGAAAAGAACACACATCCAATGACTCTAGTTGTTGTTAGTAAAAAGAACACACATGCAATAACACTAGTGGATCCATGTGTGGTCTCTAAAGAGAACACACATTTCAATGACACTGGTGGATCCATATGTGGTATATGAAAAGAACACACATGCAATGACTCCAGTTGTAGTTAGTAAAAAGAACACAGATGCAATGACACCGGTGGATCCATGTGTGGTCTCTGAAGAGAACACATATGCAATGATTCTGGTGGATCCATATGTGGTATGTGAAAAAAACACATGCAATGACTCTGGTTGTTGTTAGTAAAAAGAACACACATGCAATGACACTAGTGGATCCATGTGTGGTCTCTGAAGAGAACACAAATGCAATGACACTGGTGGATCCATATGTGGTATGTGAAAATAATAGTCATGAAATGACTCCAGTTGTTGTTAGTAAAAAGAACACACATGCAATGACACTGGTGGATCCATGTGTGGTCTCTGAAGAGAACACACATGCAATGATACTGGTGGATCCATATGTGGAGTGTGAAAAGAACATACATGCAATGACTCTGGTTGTTGTTAGTAAAAAGAACACACATGCAATGACAATAGTGGATCCATGTGTGGTCTCTGAAGAGAACAGACATTTCAATGACACTTGTGGATCCATATGTGCTATATGAAAAGAATAGTCATGAAATGACTCTAGTTGTTGTTAGTAAAAGGAGCACACATGCAATGACATTGGTGGATCCATGTGTGGTCTTTGAAGAGAACACACATGCAATGACTCTAGCTGTGGTTAATGAGAAGAACACACATTTCAATAACACTAGTGGATCCATATGTGGTATGTGAAAAGAATAGTCATGAAATGACTCCAGTTGTTGTTAGTAAAAAAACACACATGCAATGACACTGGTGGATCCATGTGTGCTCTCTGAAGAGAACACACATGCAATGACACTGGTGGATCCATATGTGGTATGTGAAAAGAACACACATGCAATGACTCCAGTTGTTGTTAGTAAAAAGAGCACACATGCAATGACACTGGTGGATCCATGTGTGGTCTCTGAAGAGAACACACATTTCAATGACACTGGTAGATCCATATGTGGTATGTGAAAAGAACACACATGCAATGACTCTGGTTGTTGTTAGTAAAAAGAACACAGATGCAATGACACTGGTGGATCCATGTGTGGTCTTTGAAGAGAACACACATTTCAATGACACTAGTGGATCCATATGTTGTATGTGAAAAGAATAGTCATGAAATGACTGCAGTTGTTGTTAGTAAAAAGAGTAAACGTGCAATGCACTGGTGGATCCATGTGTGGTCTCTGACGAGAACACACATGCAATGACTCTAGTTGTGGTTAATGAGAAGAACACACATTTCAATGGCACTGGTGGATCCATATGTGGTTTGTGAAAACAATAGTCATGAAATGACTCCAGTTGTTGTTAGTAAAAAGAACACACATGCAATGACACTGGTGGATCCATGTGTGGTCTCTGAAGAGAAGACACATGCAATGACACTGGTGGATCTATAGGTGGTATGTGAAAAGAACACACATCCAATGACTCTAGTTGTTGTTAGTAAAAAGAACACACATGCAATAACACTAGTGGATCCATGTGTGGTCTCTAAAGAGAACACACATTTCAATGACACTGGTGGATCCATATGTGGTATATGAAAAGAACACACATGCAATGACTCCAGTTGTAGTTAGTAAAAAGAACACACATGCAATGACACCGGTGGATCCATGTGTGGTCTCTGAAGAGAACACACATGAAATGATTCTGGTGGATCCATATGTGGTATGTGAAAAAAAAACACATGCAATGACTCTGGTTGTTGTTAGTAAAAAGAACACACATGCAATGACACTAGTGGATCCATGTGTGGTCTCTGAAGAGAACACAAATGCAATGACACTGGTGGATCCATATGTGGTATGTGAAAATAATAGTCATGAAATGACTCCAGTTGTTGTTAGTAAAAAGAACACACATGCAATGACACTGGTGGATCCATGTGTGGTCTCTGAAGAGAACACACATGCAATGATACTGGTGGATCCATATGTGGATTGTGAAAAGAACATACATGCAATGACTCTGGTTGTTGTTAGTAAAAAGAACACACATGCAATGACACTAGTGGATCCATGTGTGGTCTCTGAAGAGAACAAACATTTCAATGACACTTGTGGATCCATATGTGGTATATGAAAAGAATAGTCATGAAATGACTCCAGTTGTTGTTAGTAAAAGGAGCACACATGCAATGACATTGGTGGATCCATGTGTGGTCTTTGAAGAGAACACACATGCAATGACTCTAGCTGTGGTTAATGAGAAGAACACACATTTCAATAACACTAGTGGATCCATATGTGGTATGTGAAAAGAATAGTCATGAAATGACTCCAGTTGTTGTTAGTAAAAAAACACACATGCAATGACACTGGTGGATCTATGTGTGGTCTCTAAAGAGAACACACATTTCAATGACACTGGTGGATCCATATGTGGTATATGAAAAGAACACACATGCAATGACTCTAGTTGTAGTTAGTAAAAAGAACACACATGCAATGACACCGGTGGATCCATGTGTGGTCTCTGAAGAGAACACACATGCAATGATTCTGGTGGATCCATATGTGGTATGTGAAAAAAACACATGCAATGACTCTGGTTGTTGTTAGTAAAAAGAACACACATGCAATGACACTAGTGGATCCATGTGTGGTCTCTGAAGAGAACACAAATGCAATGACACTGGTGGATCCATATGTGGTATGTGAAAATAATAGTCATGAAATGACTCCAGTTGTTGTTAGTAAAAAGAACACACATGCAATGACACTGGTGGATCCATGTGTGGTCTCTGAAGAGAACACACATGCAATGATACTGGTGGGTCCATATGTGGATTGTGAAAAGAACATACATGCAATGACTCTAGTTGTTGTTAGTAAAAAGAACACACATGCAATGACACTAGTAGATCCATGTGTGGTCTCTGAAGAGAACAGACATTTCAATGACACTTGTGGATCCATATGTGGTATATGAAAAGAATAGTCATGAAATGACTCCAGTTGTTGTTAGTAAAAGGAGCATACATGCAATGACATTGGTTGATCCATGTGTGGTCTTTGAAGAGAACACACATGCAATGACTCTAGCTGTGGTTAATGAGAAGAACACACATTTCAATAACACTAGTGGATCCATATGTGGTATGTGAAAAGAATAGTCATGAAATCACACCAGTTGTTGTTAGTAAAAAGAACACACATGCAATGACACTGGTGGATCAATGTGTGGTCTCTGAAGAGAACACACATGCAATGACACTGGTGGATCCATATGTGGTATGTGAAAAGAACAGACATGCAATGACTCTAGTTGTTGTTAGTAAAAAGAACACACATGCAATGGCACTGGTGGATCCATGTGTGGTCTCTAAAGAGAACACACATTTCAATGACACTGGTGGATCCATATATGGTATGTGAAAAGAACACACATGCAATGACTCCAGTTGTTGTTAGTAAAAAGAACAGACATGCAATGACACTGTGGATCCATGTGTGGTATCTGAAGAGAAGACATATTTCAATGACACTGGTGGATCCATATGTGGTATGTGAAAAGAATAGTCATGAAATGACTCGAGTTGTTGTTAGTAAAAAGAACACACATGCAATGACACTGGTGGATCCATGTGTCGTCTCTGAAGAGAACACACATGCAATGACACTAGTGGAACACACATGCAATTACTCTGGTTGTTGTTAGTAAAAAGAACACGCATGCAATGACACTGGTGGATCCATATGTGGTATGTGAAAAGAATACACATGCAATGACTCTAGTTGTTGTTAGTAAAAAGAACACACATGCAATGACACTAGTGGATCCATGTGTGGTCTCTGAAGAGAATACACATGCAATTACTTTGGTTGTTGTTAGTAAAAAGAACACACATGCAATGACACTGGTGGATCCATGTGTGGTCTCTGAAGAGAACACACATGGAATGACACTGGTGTATCCAAAGGTGGATTGTGAAAAGAACACACATGCAATGACTATGTTGTTGTTAGTAAAAAGAACACAGATGCAATGACACTGGTGGATCCATTTGTGGTGTTTCAACAGAACACACATTTCAATGACACTAGTGGATCCATATGTGGTATGTGAAAAGAATAGTCATGAAATGACTGCAGTTGTTGTTAGTAAAAAGAGTATACATGCAATGACACTGGTGGATCCATATGTGGTATGTGAAAAGAACACACATGCAATGACTCTAGTTGTTGTTAGTAAAAAGAACACACATGCAATTACACTAGTGGATCCATGTGTGGTATCTGAAGAGAACACACATGGAATTACTCTGGTTGTTGTTAGTAAAAAGAACACAGATGCAATGACACTGGTGGATCCATGTGTGGTCTCTGAAGAGAACACACATGCAATGACACTGGTGTATCCAAAGGTGGATTGTGAAAAGAACAAACATGCAATGACTCTGGTTGTTGTTAGTAAAAAGAACACAAATGCAATGACACTGGTGGATCCATGTGTGGTCTTTGAAGAGAACACACATTTCAATTACACTAGTGGATCCATATGTGGTATGTGAAAAGAATAGTCATGAAATGACTCGAGTTGTTGTTAGTAAAAAGAACACACATGCAATGACACTGGTGGATCAATGTGTGGTCTCTGAAGAGAACACACATGCAATGACACTGGTGGATCCATATGTGATATGAGAAAAGAACAGACATGCAATGACTCCAGTTGTTGTTAGTAAAAAGAACACACATGCAATGGCACTGGTGGATCCATGTGTGGTCTCTGAAGAGAATACACATTTCAATGACACTGGTGGATCCATATATGGTATGTGAAAAGAACACACATGCAATGACTCCATTTGTTGTTAGTAGAAAGAACACACATGCAATGACACTGGTGGATCCATGTGTGCTTTCTGAAGAGAAGACATATTTCAATGACACTGGTGGATCCATATGTGGTATGTGAACAGAATAGTCATGAAATGACTCCAGTTGTTGTTAGTAAAAAGAACACACATGCAATGACACTGGTGGATCCATGTGTCGTCTCTGAAGAGAACACACATGCAATGACACTAGTGGAACACACATGCAATTACTCTGGTTGTTGTTAGTAAAAAGAACACACATGCAATGACACTGGTGGACCCATATGTGGTATGTGAAAAGAACACACATGCAATGACTCCAGTTGTTGTTAGTAAAAAGAACACACATGCAATGACACTAGTGGATCCATGTGTGGTCTCTGAAGAGAATACACATGCAATTACTTTGGTTGTTGTTAGTAAAAAGAACACACATGCAATGACACTGGTGGATCCATGTGTGGTCTCTGAAGAGAACACACATGGAATGACACTGGTGTATCCAAAGGTGGATTGTGAAAAGAACACACATGCAATGACTATGTTGTTGTTAGTAAAAAGAACACAGATGCAATGACACTGGTGGATCCATTTGTGGTGTTTCAACAGAACACACATTTCAATGACACTAGTGGATCCATATGTAGTATGTGAAAAGAATAGTCATGAAATGACTGTAGTTGTTGTTAGTAAAAAGAGTATACGTGCAATGCACTGGTGGATCCATGTGTGGTCTCTGACGAGAACACACATGCAATGACTCTAGTTGTGGTTAATGAGAAGAACAAACATTTCAATGGCACTGGTGGATCCATATGTGGTTTGTGAAAACAATAGTCATGAAATGACTCCAGTTGTTGTTAGTAAAAAGAACACACATGCAATGACACTGGTGGATCCATGTGTGGTGTCTGAAGAGAACACACATGCAATGACACTCGTGGATCTATAGGTGGTATGTGAAAGGAACACACATCCAATGACTTTAGTTGTTGTTAGTAAAAAGAACACACATGAAATAACACTAGTGGATCCATGTGTGGTCTCTGAAGAGAACACACATTTCAATGACACTGGTGGATCCATATGTGGTATGTGAAAAGAACACACATGCAATGACTCCAGTTGTAGTTAGTAAAAAGAATACACATGCAATGACACTGGTGGATCCATGTGTGGTCTCTGAAGAGAACACACATTCAATGACTCTAGTTGTGGTTAATGAGAAGAACACACATTTCAATTACACTAGGGGATCCATATGTGGTATGTGAAAAGAATAGTCATGAAATGACTCCAGTTGTTGTTAGTAAAAAGAACACACATGCAATGACACTGGTGGATCAATGTGTGGTCTCTAAAGACAACAGACATGCAATGACACTGGTGGATCTATATGTGGTATGTGAAAAGAACAGACATGCCATGACTCCAGTTGTTGTTAGTAAAAAGAACACACATGCAATGGCGCTGGTGGATCCATGTGTGGTCTCTGAAGAGAACACATATTTCAATGACACCGGTGGATCCATATATGGTATGTGAAAAGAACACACATGCAATGACTCCAGTTGTTGTTAGTAAAAAGAACACACATGCAATGACACTGGTGGATCCATGTGTGGTATCTGAAGAGAAGACATATTTCAATGACACTGGTGGATCCATATGTGGTATGTGAAAAGAATAGTCATGAAATGACTCCAGTTGTTGTTAGTAAAAAGAGCACACATGCAATGACACTGGTGGATCCATGTGTCGTCTCTGAAGAGAACACACATGCAATGACACTAGTGGAACACACATGCAATTACTCTGGTTGTTGTTAGTAAAAAGAACACACATGCAATGACACTGGTGGATCCATATGTGGTATGTGAAAAGAACACACATGCAATGACTCTAGTTGTTGTTAGTAAAAAGAACACACATGCAATTACACTAGTGGATCCATGTGTGGTATCTGAAGAGAACACACATGGAATTACTCTGGTTGTTGTTAGTAAAAAGAACACAGATGCAATGACACTGGTGGATCCATGTGTGGTCTCTGAAGAGAACACACATGCAATCACACTGGTGTATCCATAGGTGGATTGTGAAAAGAAGAAACATGCAATGACTCTGGTTGTTGTTAGTAAAAAGAACACAAATGCAATGACACTGGTGGATCCATGTGTGGTCTTTGAAGAGAACACACATTTCAATTACACTAGTGGATCCATATGTGGTATGTGAAAAGAATAGTCATGAAATGACTCGAGTTGTTGTTAGTAAAAAGAACACACATGCAATGACACTGGTGGATCAATGTGTGGTCTCTGAAGAGAACACACATGCAATGACACTGGTGGATCCATATGTGATATGAGAAAAGAACAGACATGCAATGACTCCAGTTGTTGTTAGTAAAAAGAACACACATGCAATGGCACTGGTGGATCCATGTGTGGTCTCTGAAGAGAATACACATTTCAATGACACTGGTGGATCCATATATGGTATGTGAAAAGAACACACATGCAATGACTCCATTTGTTGTTAGTAGAAAGAACACACATGCAATGACACTGGTGGATCCATGTGTGCTTTCTGAAGAGAAGACATATTTCAATGACACTGGTGGATCCATATGTGGTATGTGAACAGAATAGTCATGAAATGACTCCAGTTGTTGTTAGTAAAAAGAACACACATGCAATGACACTGGTGGATCCATGTGTCGTCTCTGAAGAGAACACACATGCAATGACACTAGTGGAACACACATGCAATTACTCTGGTTGTTGTTAGTAAAAAGAACACACATGCAATGACACTGGTGGACCCATATGTGGTATGTGAAAAGAACACACATGCAATGACTCCAGTTGTTGTTAGTAAAAAGAACACACATGCAATGACACTAGTGGATCCATGTGTGGTCTCTGAAGAGAATACACATGCAATTACTTTGGTTGTTGTTAGTAAAAAGAACACACATGCAATGACACTGGTGGATCCATGTGTGGTCTCTGAAGAGAACACACATGGAATGACACTGGTGTATCCAAAGGTGGATTGTGAAAAGAACACACATGCAATGACTATGTTGTTGTTAGTAAAAAGAACACAGATGCAATGACACTGGTGGATCCATTTGTGGTGTTTCAACAGAACACACATTTCAATGACACTAGTGGATCCATATGTAGTATGTGAAAAGAATAGTCATGAAATGACTGTAGTTGTTGTTAGTAAAAAGAGTATACGTGCAATGCACTGGTGGATCCATGTGTGGTCTCTGACGAGAACACACATGCAATGACTCTAGTTGTGGTTAATGAGAAGAACAAACATTTCAATGGCACTGGTGGATCCATATGTGGTTTGTGAAAACAATAGTCATGAAATGACTCCAGTTGTTGTTAGTAAAAAGAACACACATGCAATGACACTGGTGGATCCATGTGTGGTGTCTGAAGAGAACACACATGCAATGACACTCGTGGATCTATAGGTGGTATGTGAAAGGAACACACATCCAATGACTTTAGTTGTTGTTAGTAAAAAGAACACACATGAAATAACACTAGTGGATCCATGTGTGGTCTCTGAAGAGAACACACATTTCAATGACACTGGTGGATCCATATGTGGTATGTGAAAAGAACACACATGCAATGACTCCAGTTGTAGTTAGTAAAAAGAATACACATGCAATGACACTGGTGGATCCATGTGTGGTCTCTGAAGAGAACACACATTCAATGACTCTAGTTGTGGTTAATGAGAAGAACACACATTTCAATTACACTAGGGGATCCATATGTGGTATGTGAAAAGAATAGTCATGAAATGACTCCAGTTGTTGTTAGTAAAAAGAACACACATGCAATGACACTGGTGGATCAATGTGTGGTCTCTAAAGACAACACACATGCAATGACACTGGTGGATCTATATGTGGTATGTGAAAAGAACAGACATGCCATGACTCCAGTTGTTGTTAGTAAAAAGAACACACATGCAATGGCGCTGGTGGATCCATGTGTGGTCTCTGAAGAGAACACATATTTCAATGACACCGGTGGATCCATATATGGTATGTGAAAAGAACACACATGCAATGACTCCAGTTGTTGTTAGTAAAAAGAACACACATGCAATGACACTGGTGGATCCATGTGTGGTATCTGAAGAGAAGACATATTTCAATGACACTGGTGGATCCATATGTGGTATGTGAAAAGAATAGTCATGAAATGACTCCAGTTGTTGTTAGTAAAAAGAGCACACATGCAATGACACTGGTGGATCCATGTGTCGTCTCTGAAGAGAACACACATGCAATGACACTAGTGGAACACACATGCAATTACTCTGGTTGTTGTTAGTAAAAAGAACACACATGCAATGACACTGGTGGATCCATATGTGGTATGTGAAAAGAACACACATGCAATGACTCTAGTTGTTGTTAGTAAAAAGAACACACATGCAATTACACTAGTGGATCCATGTGTGGTATCTGAAGAGAACACACATGGAATTACTCTGGTTGTTGTTAGTAAAAAGAACACAGATGCAATGACACTGGTGGATCCATGTGTGGTCTCTGAAGAGAACACACATGCAATGACACTGGTGTATCCAAAGGTGGATTGTGAAAAGAACAAACATGCAATGACTCTGGTTGTTGTTAGTAAAAAGAACACAAATGCAATGACACTGGTGGATCCATGTGTGGTCTTTGAAGAGAACACACATTTCAATTACACTAGTGGATCCATATGTGGTATGTGAAAAGAATAGTCATGAAATGACTCGAGTTGTTGTTAGTAAAAAGAACACACATGCAATGACACTGGTGGATCAATGTGTGGTCTCTGAAGAGAACACACATGCAATGACACTGGTGGATCCATATGTGATATGAGAAAAGAACAGACATGCAATGACTCCAGTTGTTGTTAGTAAAAAGAACACACATGCAATGGCACTGGTGGATCCATGTGTGGTCTCTGAAGAGAATACACATTTCAATGACACTGGTGGATCCATATATGGTATGTGAAAAGAACACACATGCAATGACTCCATTTGTTGTTAGTAGAAAGAACACACATGCAATGACACTGGTGGATCCATGTGTGCTTTCTGAAGAGAAGACATATTTCAATGACACTGGTGGATCCATATGTGGTATGTGAACAGAATAGTCATGAAATGACTCCAGTTGTTGTTAGTAAAAAGAACACACATGCAATGACACTGGTGGATCCATGTGTCGTCTCTGAAGAGAACAGACATGCAATGACACTAGTGGAACACACATGCAATTACTCTGGTTGTTGTTAGTAAAAAGAACACACATGCAATGACACTGGTGGACCCATATGTGGTATGTGAAAAGAACACACATGCAATGACTCCAGTTGTTGTTAGTAAAAAGAACACACATGCAATGACACTAGTGGATCCATGTGTGGTCTCTGAAGAGAACACACATGCAATTACTCTGGTTGTTGTTAGTAAAAAGAACACACATGCAATGACACTGGTGGATCCATGTGTGGTCTCTGAAGAGAACACACATGCAATGACACTGGTGTATCCAAAGGTGGATTGTGAAAAGAACACACATGCAATGACTCTGGTTGTTGTTAGTAAAAAGAACACAGATGCAATGACACTGGTGGATCCATGTGTGGTCTTTGAAGAGAACACACATTTCAATGACACTAGTGGATCCATATGTGGTATGTGAAAAGAATAGTCATGAAATGACTGCAGTTGTTGTTAGTAAAAAGAGTATATGTGCAATGCACTGGTGGATCCATGTGTGGTCTCTGACGAGAACACACATGCAATGACTCTAGTTGTGGTTAATGAGAAGAACACACATTTCAATGGCACTGGTGGATCCATATGTGGTTTGTGAAAACAATAGTCATGAAATGACTCTAGTTGTTGTTAGTAAAAAGAACACACATGCAATGACACTGGTGGATCCATGTGTGGTCTCTGAAGAGAACACACATGCAATGACACTGGTGGATCTATAGGTGGTATGTGAAAAGAACACACATCCAATGACTCCAATTGTTGTTAGTAAAAAGAACACACATGCAATAACACTAGTGGATCCATGTGTGGTCTCTGAAGAGAACACACATTTCAATGACACTGGTGGATCCATATGTGGTATGTGAAAAGAACACACCTGCAATGACTCCAGTTGTAGTTAGTAAAAAGAACACACATGCAATGACACCGGTGGATCCATGTGTGGTATCTGAAGAGAACACACATGCAATGATTCTGGTGGATCCATATGTGGTATGTGAAAAAAAACACATGCAATGACTCTGCTGTTGTTAGTAAAAAGAACACACATGCTATGACACTAGTGGATCCATGTGTGGTCTCTGAAGAGAACACACATGCAATGACACTGGTGGATCCATATGTGGTATGTGAAAATAATAGTCATGAAATGACTCCAGTTGTTGTTAGTAAAAAGAACACACATGCAATGACACTGGTTGATCCATGTGTGGTCTCTGAAGAGAACACACATGCAATGATACTGGTGGATCCATATGTGGATTGTGAAAAGAACATACATGCAATGACTCTGGCTGTTGTTAGTAAAAAGAACACACTTGCAATGACACTAGTGGAACCATGTGTGGTCTCTGAAGAGAACAGACATTTCAATGACACTTGTGGATCCATATGTGGTATATGAAAAGAATAGTCATGAAATGACTCCAATTGTTGTTAGTAAAAGAAGCACACATGCAATGACATTGGTGGATCCATGTGTGGTCTCTGAAGAGAACACACATGCAATGACTCTAGCTGTGGTTAATGAGAAGAACACACATTTCAATGACACTAGTGGATCCATATGTGGTTTGTGAAAACAATAGTCAAGAAATGACTCCAGTTGTTGTTAGTAAAAAGAACACACATGCAATGACACTGGTGGATCCATGTGTGGTCTCTGAAGAGAACACACATGCAATGACACTGGTGGATCCATATGTGGTATGTGAAAAGAACACACACGCAATGACTCCAGTTGTTGTTAGTAAAAAGAACACACATGCAATGCCACTGATGGATCCATGTGTGGTCTCTGAAGAGAACACACATGCAATGACACTGGTGGATCCATGTGTGGTCTCTGAAGAGAACACACATGCAATGACTCTATCTGTGGTTAACGAGAAGAACACACATTTCAATGACACTGGTGGATCCATATGTGGTATGTGAAAAGAATAGTCATGAAATGACTCCAGTTGTTGTCAGTAAAAATAACACACATGCAATGACACTGGTGGATCCATGTCTGGTCTCTAAAGAGAACACACATGCAATGACACTAGTGGATCCATGTGTGGTCTCTGAAGATAACACGCATGCAATTAGTCTGGTTGTTGTTAGTAAAAAGAACTCACATGCAACGACACCGGTGGATCCATATGTGGTATGTGAAAAGAACACACATGCAATGACTCTGGTTTTTGTTAGTAAAAAGAACATAGATGCAATGACACTGGTGGATCCATGTGTGGTCTCAAAAGAGAACACACATTTCAATGACACTAGTGGATCCATATGTGGTATGTGAAAAGAATAGTCATGAAATGACTGCAGTTGTTGTTAGTAAAAAGAGTATACGTGCAATGCACTGGTGGATCCATGTGTGGTCTCTAACGAGAACACACATGCAATGACTCTAGCTGTGGTTAATGAGAAGAACACACATTTCAATGGCACCGGTGGATCCATATGTGGTTTGTGAAAACAATAGTCATGGAATGACTCTGGTTGTTGTTAGTAAAAAGAACACACATGCAATGACACTGGTGGATCCATGTGTGGTCTCTGAAGAGAACACACATGCAATGACACTGGTGGATCCATATGTGGATTGTGAAAATAACATACATGCAATGACTTTGGTTGTTGTTTGTAGAAAGAACACACATGCAATGACACTGGTGTATCCATGTGTGGTCTCTGAAGAGAACACACATTCAATGACACTGGTGGATCCATGTGTGGATTGTGAAAAGAACATACATGCAATGACTCCGGTTGTTGTTAGTAAAAAGAACACACATGCAATGACACTGGTGGATCCATGTGTGGTCTCTTAAGAGAACAGACATTTCAATGATACTAGTGGATCCATATGTGGTATGTGAAAAGAATAGTCATGAAATGACTCCAGTTGTTGTTAGTAAAAATAACACACATGCAATGACACTGGTGGATCCATGTGTGGTCTCTGAAGAGAACACACATGCAATGACACTGGTGGATCCATATGTGGTATGTGAAAAGAACACACATGCAATGACTCCAGTTGTTGTTAGTAAAAAGAACACATGCAATGACACTGGTGGATCCATATGTGGTATGTGAAAATAATAGTCATGAAATGACTCTAGTTGTTGTTAGTAAAATGAGCACACATGCAATGACACTGGTGGATCCATGTGTGGTCTCTGAAGAGAACACACATGCAATGACTCTAGTTGTGGTTAATGAGAAGAACACACATTTCAATTACACTAGTGGATCCATATGTGGTATGTGAAAAGACTAGTCATGAAATGACTCCAGTTGTTGATAGTAAAAAGAACACACATGCAATGACACTGGTGGATCCATGTCTGGTCTCTGAAGGGAACACACATGCAATGACACTAGTGGATCCATGTGTGGTCTTTGAAAAGAACACACATGCAATTACTCTGGTTGTTGTTAGTAAAAAGAACACAGATGCAATGACACTGGTGGATCCATGTGTGGTCTCTGAAGAGAACACACATGCAATGACACTGGTGGATCCATATGTGGTATGTGAAAAGAACACACATGCAATGACTCCAGTTGTTGTTAGTAAAAAGAAGACACATGCAATGACACTGGTGGATCCATATGTGGTATGTGAAAAGAATAGTCATGAAATGACTCCAGTTGTTGTTAGTAAAAATAACACACATGCAATGACACTGGTGGATCCATGTGTGGTCTCTAAAGAGAACACACATGCAATGACACTGGTGGATCCATATGTGGTATGTGAAAAGAACACACATGCAATGACTCCAGTTGTTGTTAGTAAAAAGAACACATGCAATGACACTGGTGAATCCATATGTGGTATGTGAAAATAATAGTCATCAAATGACTCCACTTGTTGTTAGTAAAAAGAGCACACATGCAATGACACTGGTGGATCCATGTGTGGTCTCTGAAGAGAACACACATGCAATGACTCTAGTTGTGGTTAATGAGAAGAACACACATTTCAATTACACTAGTGGATCCATATGTGGTATGTGAAAAGAATAGTCATGAAATGACTCCAGTTGTTGTTAGTAAAAAGCACACACATGCAATGACACTGGTTGATCCATGTGTGGTATGTGAAAAGAATAGTCATGAAATGACTCAAGTTGTTGTTAGTAACAATAACACACATGCAATGACACTGGTGGATCCATATGTGGTATGTGAAAAGAACAGACATGCAATGACTCCAGTTGTTGTTAGTAAAAAGAACACACAAGCAATGGCACTGGTGGATCCATGTGTGGTCTCTGAAGAGAACAGACATTTCAATGACACTGGTGGATCCATATGTGGTATGTGAAAAGAATAGTCATGAAATGTCTCCAGTTGTTGTTAGTAAAAAGAACACACATGCAATGACACTGGTGGATCCATGTGTCGTCTCTGAAGAGAACACACATGCAATGACACTAGTGGAAAACACATGCAATTACTCTGGTTGTTGTTAGTAAAAAGAACACACATGCAATGACACTGGTGGATCCATATGTGGTATGTCAAAAGAACACACATGCAATGACTCCAGTTGTTGTTACTAAAAAGAACACACATGCAATGACACTAGTGGATCCATGTGTGGTCTCTGAAGAGAACACACATGCAATTACTCTGGTTGTTGTTAGTAAAAAGAACACACATGCAACGACACTGGTGGATCCATGTGTGGTCTCTGAAGAGAACACACATGCAATGACACTGGTGTATCCATAGGTGGATTGTGAAAAGAACACACATGCAATGACTCTGATTGTTGTTAGTAAAAAGAACACACATGCAATGACACTGCTGGATCCATGTTTGGTCTCTGAAGAGAATACATATTTCAATGACACTAGTGGATCCATATGTGGTATGTGAAAAGAATAGTCATGAAATGACTGCAGTTGTTGTTAGTAAAAAGAGTATATGTGCAATGCAGTGGTGGATCCATGTGCGGTCTCTGACGAGAACACACATGCAATGACTCTAGCCGTGGTTAATGAGAAGAACACACATTTCAATGGCACTGGTGGATCCATATGTGGTTTGTGAAAACAATAGTCATGAAATGACTCCAGTTGTTGTTAGTAAAAAGAACACACATGCAATGACACTGGTGGATCCATGTGTGGTCTCTGAAAAGAACACACATGCAATGACACTGGTGGATCTATAGGTGGTATGTGAAAAGAACACACATCCAATGACTCCAGTTGTTGTTAGTAAAAAGAACACACATGCAATGACACTAGTGGATCCATGTGTGGTCTCTGAAGAGAACACACATTTCAATGACACTGGTGGATCCATATGTGGTATGTGAAAAGAACACACATGCAATGACTCGAGTTGTAGTTAGTAAAAAGAACACACATGCAATGACACCGGTGGATCCATGTGTGGTCTCTGAAGAGAACACACATGCAATGACACTGGTGGATCCATATGTGGTATGTGAAAATAATAGTCATGAAATGACTCCAGTTGTTGTTAGTAAAAAGAACACACATGCAATGACACTGGTGGATCCATGTGTGGTCTCTGAAGAGAACACTCATGCAATGATACTGGTGGATCCATATGTGGATTGTGAAAAGAACATACATGCAATGACTCTGGTTGTTGTTAGTAAAAAGAACACACATGCAATGACACTAGTGGATCCATGTGTGGTCTCTGAAGAGAACATACATTTCAATGACACTTGTGGATCCATATGTGGTATATGAAAAGAATAGTCATGAAATGACTCCAGTTGTTGTTAGTAAAAGGAGCACACATGCAATGACATTGGTGGATCCATGTGTGGTCTCTGAAGAGAGCACACATGCAATGACTCGAGCAGTGGTTAATGAGAAGAACACACATTTCAATGACACTAGTGGATCCATATGTGGTATGTGAAAAGAATAGTCATGAAATGACTCTAGTTGTTGTTAGTAAAAAGAACACACATGCAATGACACTGGTGGATCCATGTGTGGTCTCTGAAGCGAACACACATGCAATGACACTAGTGGATCCATATGTGGTATGTGAAAAGAACACACACGCAATGACTCTAGTTGTTGTTAGTAAAAAGAACACACATGCAATGACACTGGTGGATCCATGTGTGGTCTCGGAAGAGAACACCCATGCAATGACACTGGTGGATCCATGTGTGGTCTCTGAAGAGAACACACATGCAATGACTCTATCTGTGGTTAACAAGAAGAACACACAATTCAATGACACTGGTGGATCCATATGTGGTATGTGAAAAGAATAGTCATGAAATGACTCCAGCTGTTGTTAGTAAAAAGAACACACATGCAATGACACTGGTGGATCCATGTCTGGTCTCTGAAGAGAACACACATGCAATGACACTAGTGGATCCATGTGTGGTCTCTGAAGAGAACACACATGCAATTACTCTGGTTGTTGTTAGTAAAAAGAACACATGCAATGACACCGGTTGATCCATATGTGGTATGTGAAAAGAACACACATGCAATGACTCTGGTTGTTAGTAAAAAGAACACACATGCAATGACAGTGGTGGATCCATGTGTGGTCTCTGAAGAGAACACACATTTCAATGACACAAGTGGATCCATATGTGGTATGTGAAAAGAATAGTCATGAAATGACTGCAGTTGTTGTTAGTAAAAAGAGTATACGTGCAATGCACTGGTGGATCCATGTGTGGTCTCTGACGAGAACACACATGCAATGACTCTAGCCGTGGTTATGAGAAGAACACACATTTCAATGGCACTGGTGGATCCATATGTGGTTTGTGAAAACAATAGTCATGAAATGACTCCAGTTCTTGTTAGTAAAAAGAACACACATGCAATGACACTGGTGGATCCATGTGTGGTCTCTGAAGAGAACACACATGCAATGACACTGGTGGATCCATATGTGGATTGTGAAAAGAACATACATGCAATGACTCTGGTTCTTGTTTGTAAAAAGAACACACATGCAATGACACTAGTGGATCCATGTGTGGTCTCTGAAGAGAACACACATTCAATCACACTGGTGGATCCATGTGTGGATTGTGAAAAGAACATACATGCAATGACTCTGGTTGTTGTTAGTAAAAAGAACACACATGCAATGACACTAGTGGATCCATGTGTGGTCTCTTAAGAGAACAAACATTTCAATGACACTGGTGGATCCATATGTGGTATGTGAAAAGAATAGTCATGAAATGACTCCAGTTGTTGTTAGTAAAAGGAGCACACATGCAATGACACTGGTGGATCCATGTGTGGTCTCTGAAGAGAACACACATGCAATGACTCTATCTGTGGTTAACGAGAAGAAAACACATTTCAATGACACTAGTGGATCCATATGTGGTATGTGAAAAGAACACACATGCAATGACTCCGATTGTTGTTAGTAAAAAGAGCACACATGCAAAGACACTGGTGGATCCATGTGTGGTCTCTGAATAGAACACACATGCAATGACTCTATCTGTGGTTAACGAGAAGAACACACATTTCAATGACACTGGTGGATCCATATGTGGTATGTGAAAAGAATAGTCATGAAATGACTCTAGTTGTTGTTAGTAAAAAGAACACACATGCAATGACACTGGTGGATCCATGTCTGGTCTCTGAAGAGAACACACATGCAATGACACTAGTGGATCCATGTGTGGTCTCTGAAGAGAACACACATGCAATTACTCTGGTTGTTGTTAGTAAAAAGAACACACATGCAATGACATTGGTGGATCCATATCTGGTATGTGAAAAGAACACACATGCAATGACACCAGTTGTTGTTAGTAAAAAGAACACACATGCAATGACACTTGTGGATCCATGTGTGGTATCTGAAGAGAACACATATTTCAATGACACTGGTGGATCCATATGTGGTATGTGAAAAGAATAGTCATGAAATGACTCCAGTTGTTGTTAGTAAAAAGAACACACCTGCAATGACTTTGGTTGTTGTTAGTAAAAAGAACACACATGCAATGACACTGGTGGATCCATGTGTGGTCTCTGAAGAAAACAGACATTTCAATGACACTGGTGGATCCATATGTGGTATGTGAAAAGAATAGTCATGAAATGACTCCAGTTGTTGTTAGTAAAAGGAGCACACATGCAATGACATTGGTGGATCCATGTGTGGTCTCTGAAGAGAACACACATGCAATGACTCGAGCAGTGGTTAATGAGAAGAACACACATTTCAATGACACTAGTGGATCCATATGTGGTATGTGAAAAGAATAGTCATGAAATGACTCTAGTTGTTGTTAGTAAAAAGAACACACATGCAATGACACTGGTGGATCCATGTGTGGTCTCTGAAGAGAACACACATGCAATGACACTAGTGGATCCATATGTGGAATGTGAAAAGAACACACACGCAATGACTCTAGTTGTTGTTAGTAAAAAGAACACACATGCAATGACACTGGTGGATCCATGTGTGGTCTCGGAAGAGAACACCCATGCAATGACACTGGTGGATCCATGTGTGGTCTCTAAAGAGAACACACATGCAATGACTCTATCTGTGGTTAACGAGAAGAACACACATTTCAATGACACTGGTGGATCCATATGTGGTATGTGAAAAGAATAGTCATGAAATGACTCCAACTGTTGTTAGTAAAAAGAACACACATGCAATGACATTGGTGGATCCATGTCTGGTCTCTGAAGGGAACACACATGCAATGAAACTAGTGGATCCATGTGTGGTCTCTGAAGAGAACACACATGCAATTACTCTGGTTGTTGTTAGTAAAAAGAACACACATGCAATGACACCGGTTGATCCATATGTGGTATGTGAAAAGAACACACATGCAATGACTCTGGTTGTTGTTAGTAAAAAGAACACAGATGCAATGACACTGGTGGATCCATGTGTGGTCTCTGAAGAGAACACACATTTCAATGACACAAGTGGATCCATATGTGGTATGTGAAAAGAATAGTCATGAAATGACTGCAGTTGTTGTTAGTAAAAAGAGTATACGTGCAATGCACTGGTGGATCCATGTGTGGTCTCTGACGAGAACACACATGCAATGACTCTAGCCGTGGTTATGAGAAGAACACACATTTCAATGGCACTGGTGGATCCATATGTGGTTTGTGAAAACAATAGTCATGAAATGACTCCAGTTGTTGTTAGTAAAAAGAACACACATGCAATGACACTGGTGGATCCATGTGTGGTCTCTCAAGAGAACACACATGCAATGACACTGGTGGATCCATATGTGGATTGTGAAAAGAACATACATGCAATGACTCTGGTTCTTGTTTGTAAAAAGAACACACATGCAATGACACTAGTGGATCCATGTGTGGTCTCTGAAGAGAACACACATTCAATCACACTGGTGGATCCATGTGTGGATTGTGAAAAGAACATACATGCAATGACTCTGGTTGTTGTTAGTAAAAAGAACACACATGCAATGACACTGGTGGATCCATGTGTGGTCTCTTAAGAGAACAGACATTTCAATGACACTGGTGGATCCATATGTGGTATGTGAAAAGAATAGTCATGAAATGACTCCAGTTGTTGTTAATAAAAGGAGCACACATGCAATGACACTGGTGGATCCATGTGTGGTCTCTGAAGAGAACACACATGCAATGACTCTATCTGTGGTTAACGAGAAGAAAACACATTTCAATGACACTAGTGGATCCATATGTGGTATGTGAAAAGAACACACATGCAATGACTCCGATTGTTGTTAGTAAAAAGAGCACACATGCAAAGACACTAGTGGATCCATGTGTGGTCTCTGAATAGAACACACATGCAATGACTCTATCTGTGGTTAACGAGAAGAACACACATTTCAATGACACTGGTGGATCCATATGTGGTATGTGAAAAGAATAGTCATGAAATGACTCTAGTTGTTGTTAGTAAAAAGAACACACATGCAATGGCACTGGTGGATCCATGTCTGGTCTCTGAAGAGAACACACATGCAATGACACTAGTGGATCCATGTGTGGCCTCTGAAGAGAACACACATGCAATTACTCTGGTTGTTGTTAGTAAAAATAACACACATGCAATGACATTGGTGGATCCATATCTGGTATGTGAAAAGAACACACATGCAATGACACCAGTTGTTGTTAGTAAAAAGAACACACATGCAATGACACTTGTGGATCCATGTGTGGTATCTGAAGAGAACACATATTTCAATGACACTGGTGGATCCATATGTGGTATGTGAAAAGAATAGTCATGAAATGACTCCAGTTGTTGTTAGTAAAAAGAACACACATGCAATGACTTTGGTTGTTGTTAGTAAAAAGAACACACATGCAATGACACTGGTGGATCCATGTGTGGTCTCTGAAGAAAACAGACATTTCAATGACACTGGTGGATCCATATGTGGTATGTGAAAAGAATAGTCATGAAATGACTCCAGTTGTTGTTAGTAAAAGGAGCACACATGCAATGACACTGGTGGATCCATGTGTGGTCTCCGAAGAGAACACACACTTCAATGACTCTAGCTGTGGTTAACAAGAAGAACACACATTTCAATGACACTGGTGGATCCATATGTGGTATGTGAAAAGAATAGTCATAAAATGACTCCAGTTGTTGTTAGTAAAAAGAACACACATGCAATGACACTGGTGGATCCATTTCTGGTCTCTGAAGAGAACACACATGCAATGACACTAGTGGATCCATGTGTGGTCTCTGAAGAGAACACACATGCAATTACTCTGGTTGTTTTTAGTAAAAAGAACACACATACAATGACACTGGTGGATCCATATGTGGTATGTGAAAAGAACACACATGCAATGACACCAGTTGTTGTTAGTAAAAAGAACACACATGCAATGACACTTGTGGATCCATGTGTGGTATCTGAAGAGAACACATATTTCAATGACACTGGTGGATCCATATGTGGTATGTGAAAAGAATAGTCATGAAATGACTCTGGTGGTTGTTAGTAAAAAGAACGCACGTGTAATGACACTGGTGGATCCATGTGTAGTCTTTGAAGAGAACACACATGCAATGACACTGGTGGATCCATATGTGGTATGTGAAAAGAACACACACGCAATGACTCCAGTTGTTGTTAGTAAAAAGAACACACATGCAATGCCACTGATGGATCCATGTGTGGTCTCTGAAGAGAACACACATGCAATGACACTGGTGGATCCATGTGTGGTCTCTGAAGAGAACACACATGCAATGACTCTATCTGTGGTTAACGAGAAGAACACACATTTCAATGACACTGGTGGATCCATATGTGGTATGTGAAAAGAATAGTCATGAAATGACTCCAGTTGTTGTCAGTAAAAATAACACACATGCAATGACACTGGTGGATCCATGTCTGGTCTCTAAAGAGAACACACATGCAATGACACTAGTGGATCCATGTGTGGTCTCTGAAGATAACACGCATGCAATTAGTCTGGTTGTTGTTAGTAAAAAGAACTCGCATGCAACGACACCGGTGGATCCATATGTGGTATGTGAAAAGAACACACATGCAATGACTCTGGTTTTTGTTAGTAAAAAGAACACAGATGCAATGACACTGGTGGATCCATGTGTGGTCTCAAAAGAGAACACACATTTCAATGACACTAGTGGATCCATATGTGGTATGTGAAAAGAATAGTCATGAAATGACTGCAGTTGTTGTTAGTAAAAAGAGTATACGTGCAATGCACTGGTGGATCCATGTGTGGTCTCTAACGAGAACACACATGCAATGACTCTAGCTGTGGTTAATGAGAAGAACACACATTTCAATGGCACCGGTGGATCCATATGTGGTTTGTGAAAACAATAGTCATGGAATGACTCTGGTTGTTGTTAGTAAAAAGAACACACATGCAATGACACTGGTGGATCCATGTGTGGTCTCTGAAGAGAACACACATGCAATGACACTGGTGGATCCATATGTGGATTGTGAAAAGAACATACATGCAATGACTTTGGTTGTTGTTTGTAGAAAGAACACACATGCAATGACACTGGTGTATCCATGTGTGGTCTCTGAAGAGAACACACATTCAATGACACTGGTGGATCCATGTGTGGATTGTGAAAAGAACATACATGCAATGACTCCGGTTGTTGTTAGTAAAAAGAACACACATGCAATGACACTGGTGGATCCATGTGTGGTCTCTTAAGAGAACAGACATTTCAATGATACTAGTGGATCCATATGTGGTATGTGAAAAGAATAGTCATGAAATGACTCCAGTTGTTGTTAGTAAAAATAACACACATGCAATGACACTGGTGGATCCATGTGTGGTCTCTGAAGAGAACACACATGCAATGACACTGGTGGATCCATATGTGGTATGTGAAAAGAACACACATGCAATGACTCCAGTTGTTGTTTGTAAAAAGAACACATGCAATGACACTGGTGGATCCATATGTGGTATGTGAAAATAATAGTCATGAAATGACTCTAGTTGTTGTTAGTAAAATGAGCACACATGCAATGACACTGGTGGATCCATGTGTGGTCTCTGAAGAGAACACACATGCAATGACTCTAGTTGTGGTTAATGAGAAGAACACACATTTCAATTACACTAGTGGATCCATATGTGGTATGTGAAAAGACTAGTCATGAAATGACTCCAGTTGTTGATAGTAAAAAGAACACACATGCAATGACACTGGTGGATCCATGTCTGGTCTCTGAAGGGAACACACATGCAATGACACTAGTGGATCCATGTGTGGTCTTTGAAAAGAACACACATGCAATTACTCTGGTTGTTGTTAGTAAAAAGAACACAGATGCAATGACACTGGTGGATCCATGTGTGGTCTCTGAAGAGAACACACATGCAATGACACTGGTGGATCCATATGTGGTATGTGAAAAGAACACACATGCAATGACTCCAGTTGTTGTTAGTAAAAAGAAGACACATGCAATGACACTGGTGGATCCATATGTGGTATGTGAAAAGAATAGTCATGAAATGACTCCAGTTGTTGTTAGTAAAAATAACACACATGCAATGACACTGGTGGATCCATGTGTGGTCTCTAAAGAGAACACACATGCAATGACACTGGTGGATCCATATGTGGTATGTGAAAAGAACACACATGCAATGACTCCAGTTGTTGTTAGTAAAAAGAACACATGCAATGACACTGGTGAATCCATATGTGGTATGTGAAAATAATAGTCATCAAATGACTCCACTTGTTGTTAGTAAAAAGAGCACACATGCAATGACACTGGTGGATCCATGTGTGGTCTCTGAAGAGAACACACATGCAATGACTCTAGTTGTGGTTAATGAGAAGAACACACATTTCAATTACACTAGTGGATCCATATGTGGTATGTGAAAAGAATAGTCATGAAATGACTCCAGTTGTTGTTAGTAAAAAGCACACACATGCAATGACACTGGTTGATCCATGTGTGGTATGTGAAAAGAATAGTCATGAAATGACTCAAGTTGTTGTTAGTAACAATAACACACATGCAATGACACTGGTGGATCCATATGTGGTATGTGAAAAGAACAGACATGCAATGACTCCAGTTGTTGTTAGTAAAAAGAACACACAAGCAATGGCACTGGTGGATCCATGTGTGGTCTCTGAAGAGAACAGACATTTCAATGACACTGGTGGATCCATATGTGGTATGTGAAAAGAATAGTCATGAAATGTCTCCAGTTGTTGTTAGTAAAAAGAACACACATGCAATGACACTGGTGGATCCATGTGTCGTCTCTGAAGAGAACACACATGCAATGACACTAGTGGAAAACACATGCAATTACTCTGGTTGTTGTTAGTAAAAAGAACACACATGCAATGACACTGGTGGATCCATATGTGGTATGTCAAAAGAACACACATGCAATGACTCCAGTTGTTGTTACTAAAAAGAACACACATGCAATGACACTAGTGGATCCATGTGTGGTCTCTGAAGAGAACACACATGCAATTACTCTGGTTGTTGTTAGTAAAAAGAACACACATGCAACGACACTGGTGGATCCATGTGTGGTCTCTGAAGAGAACACACATGCAATGACACTGGTGTATCCATAGGTGGATTGTGAAAAGAACACACATGCAATGACTCTGATTGTTGTTAGTAAAAAGAACACACATGCAATGACACTGCTGGATCCATGTTTGGTCTCTGAAGAGAATACATATTTCAATGACACTAGTGGATCCATATGTGGTATGTGAAAAGAATAGTCATGAAATGACTGCAGTTGTTGTTAGTAAAAAGAGTATATGTGCAATGCAGTGGTGGATCCATGTGCGGTCTCTGACGAGAACACACATGCAATGACTCTAGCCGTGGTTAATGAGAAGAACACACATTTCAATGGCACTGGTGGATCCATATGTGGTTTGTGAAAACAATATTCATGAAATGACTCCAGTTGTTGTTAGTAAAAAGAACACACATGCAATGACACTGGTGGATCCATGTGTGGTCTCTGAAGAGAACACACATGCAATGACACTGGTGGATCTATAGGTGGTATGTGAAAAGAACACACATCCAATGACTCTAGTTGTTGTTAGTAAAAAGAACACACATGCAATGACACTAGTGGATCCATGTGTGGTCTCTGAAGAGAACACACATTTCAATGACACTGGTGGATCCATATGTGGTATGTGAAAAGAACACACATGCAATGACTCGAGTTGTAGTTAGTAAAAAGAACACACATGCAATGACACCGGTGGATCCATGTGTGGTCTCTGAAGAGAACACACATGCAATGACACTTGTGGATCCATATGTGGTATGTGAAAATAATAGTCATGAAATGACTCCAGTTGTTGTTAGTAAAAAGAACACACATGCAATGACACTGGTGGATCCATGTGTGGTCTCTGAAGAGAACACTCATGCAATGATACTGGTGGATCCATATGTGGATTGTGAAAAGAACATACATGCAATGACTCTGGTTGTTGTTAGTAAAAAGAACACACATGCAATGACACTAGTGGATCCATGTGTGGTCTCTGAAGAGAACATACATTTCAATGACACTTGTGGATCCATATGTGGTATATGAAAAGAATAGTCATGAAATGACTCCAGTTGTTGTTAGTAAAAGGAGCACACATGCAATGACATTGGTGGATCCATGTGTGGTCTCTGAAGAGAGCACACATGCAATGACTCGAGCAGTGGTTAATGAGAAGAACACACATTTCAATGACACTAGTGGATCCATATGTGGTATGTGAAAAGAATAGTCATGAAATGACTCTAGTTGTTGTTAGTAAAAAGAACACACATGCAATGACACTGGTGGATCCATGTGTGGTCTCTGAAGCGAACACACATGCAATGACACTAGTGGATCCATATGTGGTATGTGAAAAGAACACACACGCAATGACTCTAGTTGTTGTTAGTAAAAAGAACACACATGCAATGACACTGGTGGATCCATGTGTGGTCTCGGAAGAGAACACCCATGCAATGACACTGGTGGATCCATGTGTGGTCTCTGAAGAGAACACACATGCAATGACTCTATCTGTGGTTAACAAGAAGAACACACAATTCAATGACACTGGTGGATCCATATGTGGTATGTGAAAAGAATAGTCATGAAATGACTCCAGCTGTTGTTAGTAAAAAGAACACACATGCAATGACACTGGTGGATCCATGTCTGGTCTCTGAAGAGAACACACATGCAATGACACTAGTGGATCCATGTGTGGTCTCTGAAGAGAACACACATGCAATTACTCTGGTTGTTGTTAGTAAAAAGAACACATGCAATGACACCGGTTGATCCATATGTGGTATGTGAAAAGAACACACATGCAATGACTCTGGTTGTTAGTAAAAAGAACACACATGCAATGACAGTGGTGGATCCATGTGTGGTCTCTGAAGAGAACACACATTTCAATGACACAAGTGGATCCATATGTGGTATGTGAAAAGAATAGTCATGAAATGACTGCAGTTGTTGTTAGTAAAAAGAGTATACGTGCAATGCACTGGTGGATCCATGTGTGGTCTCTGACGAGAACACACATGCAATGACTCTAGCTGTGGTTATGAGAAGAACACACATTTCAATGGCACTGGTGGATCCATATGTGGTTTGTGAAAACAATAGTCATGAAATGACTCCAGTTCTTGTTAGTAAAAAGAACACACATGCAATGACACTGGTGGATCCATGTGTGGTCTCTGAAGAGAACACACATGCAATGACACTGGTGGATCCATATGTGGATTGTGAAAAGAACATACATGCAATGACTCTGGTTCTTGTTTGTAAAAAGAACACACATGCAATGACACTAGTGGATCCATGTGTGGTCTCTGAAGAGAACACACATTCAATCACACTGGTGGATCCATGTGTGGATTGTGAAAAGAACATACATGCAATGACTCTGGTTGTTGTTAGTAAAAAGAACACACATGCAATGACACTAGTGGATCCATGTGTGGTCTCTTAAGAGAACAAACATTTCAATGACACTGGTGGATCCATATGTGGTATGTGAAAAGAATAGTCATGAAATGACTCCAGTTGTTGTTAGTAAAAGGAGCACACATGCAATGACACTGGTGGATCCATGTGTGGTCTCTGAAGAGAACACACATGCAATGACTCTATCTGTGGTTAACGAGAAGAAAACACATTTCAATGACACTAGTGGATCCATATGTGGTATGTGAAAAGAACACACATGCAATGACTCCGATTGTTGTTAGTAAAAAGAGCACACATGCAAAGACACTGGTGGATCCATGTGTGGTCTCTGAATAGAACACACATGCAATGACTCTATCTGTGGTTAACGAGAAGAACACACATTTCAATGACACTGGTGGATCCATATGTGGTATGTGAAAAGAATAGTCATGAAATGACTCTAGTTGTTGTTAGTAAAAAGAACACACATGCAATGACACTGGTGGATCCATGTCTGGTCTCTGAAGAGAACACACATGCAATGACACTAGTGGATCCATGTGTGGTCTCTGAAGAGAACACACATGCAATTACTCTGGTTGTTGTTAGTAAAAAGAACACACATGCAATGACATTGGTGGATCCATATCTGGTATGTGAAAAGAACACACATGCAATGACACCAGTTGTTGTTAGTAAAAAGAACACACATGCAATGACACTTGTGGATCCATGTGTGGTATCTGAAGAGAACACATATTTCAATGACACTGGTGGATCCATATGTGGTATGTGAAAAGAATAGTCATGAAATGACTCCAGTTGTTGTTAGTAAAAAGAACACACCTGCAATGACTTTGGTTGTTGTTAGTAAAAAGAACACACATGCAATGACACTGGTGGATCCATGTGTGGTCTCTGAAGAAAACAGACATTTCAATGACACTGGTGGATCCATATGTGGTATGTGAAAAGAATAGTCATGAAATGACTCCAGTTGTTGTTAGTAAAAGGAGCACACATGCAATGACATTGGTGGATCCATGTGTGGTCTCTGAAGAGAACACACATGCAATGACTCGAGCAGTGGTTAATGAGAAGAACACACATTTCAATGACACTAGTGGATCCATATGTGGTATGTGAAAAGAATAGTCATGAAATGACTCTAGTTGTTGTTAGTAAAAAGAACACACATGCAATGACACTGGTGGATCCATGTGTGGTCTCTGAAGAGAACACACATGCAATGACACTAGTGGATCCATATGTGGAATGTGAAAAGAACACACACGCAATGACTCTAGTTGTTGTTAGTAAAAAGAACACACATGCAATGACACTGGTGGATCCATGTGTGGTCTCGGAAGAGAACACCCATGCAATGACACTGGTGGATCCATGTGTGGTCTCTAAAGAGAACACACATGCAATGACTCTATCTGTGGTTAACGAGAAGAACACACATTTCAATGACACTGGTGGATCCATATGTGGTATGTGAAAAGAATAGTCATGAAATGACTCCAACTGTTGTTAGTAAAAAGAACACACATGCAATGACATTGGTGGATCCATGTCTGGTCTCTGAAGGGAACACACATGCAATGAAACTAGTGGATCCATGTGTGGTCTCTGAAGAGAACACACATGCAATTACTCTGGTTGTTGTTAGTAAAAAGAACACACATGCAATGACACCGGTTGATCCATATGTGGTATGTGAAAAGAACACACATGCAATGACTCTGGTTGTTGTTAGTAAAAAGAACACAGATGCAATGACACTGGTGGATCCATGTGTGGTCTCTGAAGAGAACACACATTTAAATGACACAAGTGGATCCATATGTGGTATGTGAAAAGAATAGTCATGAAATGACTGCAGTTGTTGTTAGTAAAAAGAGTATACGTGCAATGCACTGGTGGATCCATGTGTGGTCTCTGACGAGAACACACATGCAATGACTCTAGCCGTGGTTATGAGAAGAACACACATTTCAATGGCACTGGTGGATCCATATGTGGTTTGTGAAAACAATAGTCATGAAATGACTCCAGTTGTTGTTAGTAAAAAGAACACACATGCAATGACACTGGTGGATCCATGTGTGGTCTCTGAAGAGAACACACATGCAATGACACTGGTGGATCCATATGTGGATTGTGAAAAGAACATACATGCAATGACTCTGGTTCTTGTTTGTAAAAAGAACACACATGCAATGACACTAGTGGATCCATGTGTGGTCTCTGAAGAGAACACACATTCAATCACACTGGTGGATCCATGTGTGGATTGTGAAAAGAACATACATGCAATGACTCTGGTTGTTGTTAGTAAAAAGAACACACATGCAATGACACTGGTGGATCCATGTGTGGTCTCTTAAGAGAACAGACATTTCAATGACACTGGTGGATCCATATGTGGTATGTGAAAAGAATAGTCATGAAATGACTCCAGTTGTTGTTAATAAAAGGAGCACACATGCAATGACACTGGTGGATCCATGTGTGGTCTCTGAAGAGAACACACATGCAATGACTCTATCTGTGGTTAACGAGAAGAAAACACATTTCAATGACACTAGTGGATCCATATGTGGTATGTGAAAAGAACACACATGCAATGACTCCGATTGTTGTTAGTAAAAAGAGCACACATGCAAAGACACTAGTGGATCCATGTGTGGTCTCTGAATAGAACACACATGCAATGACTCTATCTGTGGTTAACGAGAAGAACACACATTTCAATGACACTGGTGGATCCATATGTGGTATGTGAAAAGAATAGTCATGAAATGACTCTAGTTGTTGTTAGTAAAAAGAACACACATGCAATGGCACTGGTGGATCCATGTCTGGTCTCTGAAGAGAACACACATGCAATGACACTAGTGGATCCATGTGTGGCCTCTGAAGAGAACACACATGCAATTACTCTGGTTGTTGTTAGTAAAAATAACACACATGCAATGACATTGGTGGATCCATATCTGGTATGTGAAAAGAACACACATGCAATGACACCAGTTGTTGTTAGTAAAAAGAACACACATGCAATGACACTTGTGGATCCATGTGTGGTATCTGAAGAGAACACATATTTCAATGACACTGGTGGATCCATATGTGGTATGTGAAAAGAATAGTCATGAAATGACTCCAGTTGTTGTTAGTAAAAAGAACACACATGCAATGACTTTGGTTGTTGTTAGTAAAAAGAACACACATGCAATGACACTGGTGGATCCATGTGTGGTCTCTGAAGAAAACAGACATTTCAATGACACTGGTGGATCCATATGTGGTATGTGAAAAGAATAGTCATGAAATGACTCCAGTTGTTGTTAGTAAAAGGAGCACACATGCAATGACACTGGTGGATCCATGTGTGGTCTCCGAAGAGAACACACACTTCAATGACTCTAGCTGTGGTTAACAAGAAGAACACACATTTCAATGACACTGGTGGATCCATATGTGGTATGTGAAAAGAATAGTCATAAAATGACTCCAGTTGTTGTTAGTAAAAAGAACACACATGCAATGACACTGGTGGATCCATTTCTGGTCTCTGAAGAGAACACACATGCAATGACACTAGTGGATCCATGTGTGGTCTCTGAAGAGAACACACATGCAATTACTCTGGTTGTTTTTAGTAAAAAGAACACACATACAATGACACTGGTGGATCCATATGTGGTATGTGAAAAGAACACACATGCAATGACACCAGTTGTTGTTAGTAAAAAGAACACACATGCAATGACACTTGTGGATCCATGTGTGGTATCTGAAGAGAACACATATTTCAATGACACTGGTGGATCCATATGTGGTATGTGAAAAGAATAGTCATGAAATGACTCTGGTGGTTGTTAGTAAAAAGAACGCACGTGTAATGACACTGGTGGATCCATGTGTAGTCTTTGAAGAGAACACACATGCAATGACACTAGTGGATCCATGTGTGGTCTCTGAAGAGAACACACATGCAATTACTCTGGTTGTTGTTAGTAAAAAGAACACACATGCAATGACACTGGTGGATCCATATGTGGTCTCTAACGAGAACACACATGCAATGACTCTAGCCGTGGTTAATGAGAAGAACACACATTTCAATGGCACTGGTGGATCCATATGTGGTATGTGAAAATAATAGTCATGAAATGACTCCAGTTGTTGTTAGTAAAAAGAACACACATGCAATGACACTGGTGGATCCATGTGTGGTCTCTGAAGAGAACACACATGCAATGATACTGGTGGATCCATATGTGCATTGTGAAAATAACATACATGCAATGACTCTGGTTGTTGTTAGTAAAAAGAACACACATGCAATGACACTGGTGGATACATGTGTGGCCTCTGAAGAAAACAGAGATTTCAATGACACTCGTGGATCCATATGTGGTATGTGAAAAGAATAGTCATGAAATGACTCCAGTTGATGTTAGTAAAAGGAGCACACATGCAATGACACTGGTGGATCCATGTGTGGTCTCCGAAGAGAACACACACTTCAATGACTCTAGTTGTGGTTAACGAGAAGAACACACATTTCAATGACACTGGTGGATCAATATGTGGTATGTGAAAAGAATAGTCATGAAATGACTCTAGTTGTTGTTAGTAAAAAGAACACACATGCAATGACACTGGTGGATCCACGTCTGGTCTCTGAAGAGAACACACATGCAATGAGACTAGTGGATCCATGTGTGGTCTCTGAAGAGAACACACATGCAATTACTCTGGTTGTTGTTAGTAAAAAGAACACACATGCAATGACACTGGTGGATCCATATGTGGTATGTGAAAAGAACACACATGTAATGACACCAGTTGTTGTTAGTAAAAAGAACACACATGCAATGACACTTGTGGATCCATGTGTTATATCTGAAGAGAACACATAATTCAATGACACTGGTGGATCCATATGTGGTATGTGAAAAGAATAGTCATGAAATATCTCCAGTTGTTGTTAGTAAAAAGAACACACATGCAATGACACTGGTGGATCCATGTGTAGTCTTTGAAGAGAACACACATGCAATGACACTAGTGGATCCATGTGTGGTCTCTGAAGAGAACTCACAAGCAATTACTCTGGTTGTTGTTAGTAAAAAGAACACACATGCAATGACACTGGTGGATCCATGTGTGGTCTCTGAAGAGAACACACATGCAATGACACTGGTGTATCCATAGGTGGATTGTGAAAAGAACACACATGCAATGACTCTAATTGTTGTTAGTAAAAAGAACACACGTGCAATGACACTGCTGGATCCATGTTTGGTCTCTAAAGAGAACACACATTTCAATGACACTAGTGGATCCATATGTAGTATGTGAAAAGAATAGTCATGGAATGACTGCAGTTGTTGTTAGTAAAAAGAGTATACGTGCAATGCACTAGTGGATCCATGTGTGGTCTCTGACGAGAACACACATGCAATGACTCCAGCTGTGGTTGATGAGAAGAACACACATTTCAATGGCACTGGTGGATCCATATGTGGTTTGTGAAAACAATAGTCATGAAATGACTCCAGTTGTTGTTAGTAAAAAGAACACACATGCAATAACACTGGTGGATCCATTTGTGATCTCTGAAGAGAACACACATGCAATGACACTGGTGGATCTATAGGTGGTATGTGAAAATAACACACATCCAATGACTCTAGTTGTTGTTAGTAAAAAGAACACATATGCAATGACACTAGTGGATCCATGTGTGGTCTCTGAAGAGAACACACATTTCAATGACACTGGTGGATCCATATGTGGTATGTGAAAAGAACACACATGCAATGACTCCAGTTGTAGTTAGTAAAAAGAACACACATGCAATGACACCGGTGGATACATGTGTGGTCTTTGAAGAGAACACACATGCAATGATTCTGGTGGATCCATATGTGGTATGTGAAAAGAACACACATGCAATGACTCTGGTTGTTGTTAGTAAAAAGAACACACATGCAATGACACTGGTGGATCCATGTGTGGTCTCTAAAGAGAACACACATGCAATGACACTGGTGGATCCATATGTGGATTGTGAAAATAACATACATGCAATGACTTTGGTTGTTGTTAGTAAAAAGAACACACATGCAATGACACTGGTGGATCCATGTGTGGTCTCTGAAGAAAACAGACATTTCAGTGACACTGGTGGATCCATATGTGGTATGTGAAAAGAATAGTCATGAAATGACTCCAGTTGTTGTTAGTAAAAGGAGCACACATGGAATGACACTGGTGGATCCATGTGTGGTCTCCGAAGAGAACACACACTTCAATGACTCTAGCTGTGGTTAACAAGAAGAACACACATTTCAATGACACTGGTGGATCCATATGTGGTATGTGAAAAGAATAGTCATGAAATGACTCCACTTGTTGTTAGTAAAAAGAACACACATGCAATGACACTGGTGGATCCATTTCTGGTCTCTGAAGAGAACACACATGCAATGACACTAGTGGATCCATGTGTGGTCTCTGAAGAGAACACACATGCAATTACTCTGGTTGTTGTTAGTAAAAAGAACACACATGCAATGACACTGGTGGATCCATATGTGGTATGTGAAAAGAACACACATGCAATGACACCTGTTGTTGTTAGTAAAAAGAACACACATGCAATGACACTTGTGGATCCATGTGTGGTATCTGAAGAGAACACATATTTCAATGACACTGGTGGATCCATATGTGGTATGTGAAAAGAATAGTCATGAAATGACTCTAGTGGTTGTTAGTAAAAAGAACACACATGCAATGACACTGGTGGATCCATGTGTAGTCTTTGAAGAGAACACACATGCAATGACACTAGTGGATCCATGTGTGGTCTCTGAAGAGAACACACATGCAATTACTCTTGTTGTTGTTAGTAAAAAGAACACACATGCAATGACACTGGTGGATCCATATGTGGTATGTCAAAAGAACACACATGCAATGACTCCAGTTGTTGTTACTAAAAATAACACACATGCAATGACACTAGTGGATCTATGTGTGGTCTCTGAAGAGAACACATATGCAATTACTCTGGTTGTTGTTAGTAAAAAGAACACACATGCAATGACACTGGTAGATCCATGTGTGGTCTCTGAAGAGAACACACATGCAATGACACTGGTGTATCCATAGGTGGATTGTGAAAAGAACAGACATGCAATGACTCTGATTGTTGTTAGTAAAAAGAACACACATCAATGACACTGCTGGATCCATGTTTGGTCTCTGAAGAGAACACATATTTCAATGACACTAGTGGATCCATATGTGGTATGTGAAAAGAATAGTCATGAAATGACTGCAGTTGTTGTTAGTAAAAAGAGTATACGTGCAATGCACTGGTGGATCCATGTGTGGTCTCTGACGAGAACACACATGCAATGACTCTAGCCGTGGTTAATGAGAAGAAAACACATTTCAATGGCACTGGTGGATCCATATGTGGTTTGTGAAAACAATAGTCATGAAATGACTCCAGTTGTTGTTAATAAAAAGAACACACATGCAATGACACTGGTGGATCCATTTGTGATCTCTGAAGAGAACACACATGCAATGACACTGGTGGATCTATAGGTGGTATGTGAAAAGAACACACATCCAATGACTCTAGTTGTTGTTAGTAAAAACAACACACATGCAATGACACTAGTGGATCCATGTGTGGTGTCTGAAGAGAACACACATTTCAATGACCCTGGTGGATCCATATGTGGTATGTGAAAAGAACACACATGCAATGACTCCAGTTGTAGTTAGTAAAGAGAACTCACATGCAATGACACTGGTGGATCCTTGTGTGGTCTTTGAAGAGAACACACATGCAATGATTCTGGTGGATCCATATGTGGTATGTGAAAAGAACACACATGCAATGACTCTGGTTATTGTTAGTAAAAAGAACACACATGCAATGACACTGGTGGATCCATGTGTGGTCTCTAAAGAGAACACACATGCAATGACACTAGTGGATCCATATGTGGATTGTGAAAATAACATACATGCAATGACTCTGGTTGTTGTTAGTAAAAAGAACACACATGCAATGACACTGGTGGATCCATGTGTGGTCTCTGAAGAAAACAGACATTTCAATGACACTGGTGGATCCATATGTGGTATGTGAAAAGAATAGTCATGAAATGACTCCAGTTGTTGTTAGTAAAAGGAGCACACATGCAATGACACTGGTGGATCCATGTGTGGTCTTTGAAGAGAACACACATGCAATGACTCTAGCTGTGGTTAATGAGAAGAACACACATTTCAATGACACTAGTGGATACATATGTGGTATGTGAAAAGAATAGTCATGAAATGACTCAAGTTGTTGTTAGTAAAAAGAACACACATGCAATGACACTGGTGGATCCATGTGTGGTCTCTGAAGAGAACACACATGCAATGACACTGGTGGATCCATATGTGGTATGTGAAAAGACAACACACGCAATGACTCTAGTTGTTGTTAGTAAAAAGAACACACATGCAATGCCATTGGTGGATCCATGTGTGGTCTCTAAAGAGAACACACATGCAATGACACTGGTGGATCCATATGTTGTATGTGAAAGGAACACACATGCAATGATTCCAGTCGTTGTTTGTAAAAAGAACACACATGAAATGACACTGGTGGATCCATATGTGGTATGTGAAAAGAATAGTCATGAAATGGCTCCAGTTGTTGTTAGTAAAAAGAACACACATGCAATGACACTGGTGGATCCATGTGTGGTCTCTGAAGAAAACAGACATTTCAATGACACTGGTGGATCCATATGTGGTATGTGAAAAGAATAGTCATGAAATGACTCCAGTTGTTGTTAGTAAAAGGAGCACACATGCAATGACACTGGTGGATCCATGTGTGGTCTTTGAAGAGAACACACATGCAATGACTCTAGCTGTGGTTAATGAGAAGAACACACATTTCAATGACACTAGTGGATACATATGTGGTATGTGAAAAGAATAGTCATGAAATGACTCAAGTTGTTGTTAGTAAAAAGAACACACATGCAATGACACTGGTGGATCCATGTGTGGTCTCTGAAGAGAACACACATGCAATGACACTGGTGGATCCATATGTGGTATGTGAAAAGACAACACACGCAATGACTCTAGTTGTTGTTAGTAAAAAGAACACACATGCAATGCCATTGGTGGATCCATGTGTGGTCTCTAAAGAGAACACACATGCAATGACACTGGTGGATCCATATGTTATATGTGAAAGGAACACACATGCAATGATTCCAGTCGTTGTTTGTAAAAAGAACACACATGAAATGACACTGGTGGATCCATATGTGGTATGTGAAAAGAATAGTCATGAAATGGCTCCAGTTGTTGTTAGTAAAAAGAACACACATGCAATGACACTGGTGGATCCATGTGTGGTCTCTGAAGAGAACACACATGCAATGACACTAGTGGATCCATATGTGGTATGTGAAAAGAACACACATCCAATGACTCCAGTTATTGTTAGTAAAAAGAACACACATGCAATGACACTGGTGGATCCATTTGTGGTATCTAAAGAGAACACACATTTCAATGACCCTGGTGGATCCATATGTGGTATGTGAAAAGAATAGTCATGAAATGACTCCAGTTGTTGTTAGTAAAAAGAACACACATGCAATGACACTGGTGGATCCATGTGTGGTCTCTGAAGAGAACACACATGCAATGACACTAGTGGATCCATGTGTGGTCTCTGAAGAGAACACACATGCAATTACTCTGGTTGTTGTTAGTAAAAAGAACACACATGCAATGACACTGGTGGATCCATATGTGGTATGTGAAAAGAACACACATGCAATGACTCCAGTTGTTGTTAGTAAAAAGAACACACATGCAATGACACTAGTGGATCCATGTGTGGTCTCTGAAGAGAACACACATGCAATTACTCTGGTTGTTGTTAGTAAAAAGAACACACATGCAATGACACTAGTGGATCCATGTGTGGTCTCTGAAGAGAACAAACATGCAATGACACTGGTGTATCCATAGGTGGATTGTGAAAAGAACACACATGCAATGACTCTGGTTGTTGTTATTAAAAAGAACATGCATGCAATGAAACTGGTGGATCCATGTGTGGTCTTTGACGAGAACACACATTTCAATGACACTAGTGGATCCATATGTGGTATGTGAAAAGAATTGTCATGAAATGACTGCAGTTGTTGTTAGAAAAGAGTATACGTGCAATGCACTGGTAGATCCATGTGTGGTCTCTGACGAGAACACACATGCAATGACTCTAGCTGTGGTTAAAGAGAAGAACACACATTTATTTGACTGGTGGATCCATATATGGTTTGTGAAAACAATAGTCATGAAATGACTCCAGTTGTTGTTAGTAAAAAGAACACACATGCAATGACACTGGTGGATCCATGTGTGGTCTCTGAAGAGAAGACACATGCAATGACACTAGTGGATCTATAGGTGGTATGTGAAAAGAACACACATCTAATGACTCCAGTTGTTGTTAGTAAAAACAACACACATGCAATGACACTAGTGGATCCATGTGTGGTCTCTGAAGAGAACACACATTTCAATGACATTGGTGGATCCATATGTGGTATGTGAAAAGAACACACATACAATGACTCTAGTTGTAGTTAGTAAAAAGAACACACATGCAATGACACCGGTGGATCCATGTGTGGTCTCTGAAGAGAACACACATGCAATGACACTGGTGGATCCATATGTGGTATGTGAAAATAATAGTCATGAAATGACTCGAGTTGTTGTTAGTAAAAAGAACACACATGCAATGACACTGGTTGATCCATGTGTGGTCTCTGAAGAGAACACACATGCAATGAAACTGGTAGATCCATATGTGGATTGTGAAAAGAACATACATGCAATGACTCTGGTTGTTGTTAGTAAAAAGAACACAGATGCAATGACACTGGTGGATCCATGTGTGGTCCCTGAAGAGAACAGACATTTCAATGACACTGGTGGATCCATATGTGGGATGTGAAAAGAATAGTCATGAAATGACTCAAGTTGTTGTTAGTAAAAGGAGCACACATGCAATGACACTGGTGGATCCATGTGTGGTCTCTGAAGAGAACACACATGCAATGACTCTAGCTGTGGTTAATGAGAAGAACACACATTTCAATGACACTAGTGGATCCATATGTGTTATGTGCAAAGAATAGTCATGAAATGACGCCAGTTGTTGTTAGCAAAAAGAACACACATGCAATGACACTGGTGGATCCATGTGTAGTCTCTGAAGAGAACACACATGCAATGACACTGGTGGATCCATATGTGGTATGTGAAAAGAACACACGCAATGACTCCAGTTGTTGTTAGTAAAAAGAACACACATGCAATGCCACTGGTGGATCCATGTGTGGTCTCTGAAGAGAACACACATGCAATGACACTGGTGGATCCATATGTGGTATGTGAAAAGACAACACACGCAATGACTCTAGTTGTTGTTAGTAAAAAGAACACACATGCAATGCCATTGGTGGATCCATGTGTGGTCTCTAAAGAGAACACACATGCAATGACACTGGTGGATCCATATGTTGTATGTGAAAGGAACACACATGCAATGATTCCAGTCGTTGTTTGTAAAAAGAACACAGATGAAATGACACTGGTGGATCCATATGTGGTATGTGAAAAGAATAGTCATGAAATGGCTCCAGTTGTTGTTAGTAAAAAGAACACACATGCAATGACACTGGTGGATCCATGTGTGGTCTCTGAAGAGAACACACATGCAATGACACTAGTGGATCCATATGTGGTATGTGAAAAGAACACACATCCAATGACTCCAGTTATTGTTAGTAAAAAGAACACACATGCAATGACACTGGTGGATCCATGTGTGGTATCTAAAGAGAACACACATTTCAATGACACTGGTGGATCCATATGTGGTATGTGAAAAGAATAGTCATGAAATGACTCCAGTTGTTGTTAGTAAAAAGAACACACATGCAATGACACTGGTGGATCCATGTGTGGTCTCTGAAGAGAACACACATGCAATGACACTAGTGGATCCATGTGTGGTCTCTGAAGAGAACACACATGCAATTACTCTGGTTGTTGTTAGTAAAAAGAACACACATGCAATGACACTGGTGGATCCATATGTGGTATGTGAAAAGAACACACATGCAATGACTCCAGTTGTTGTTAGTAAAAAGAACACACATGCAATGACACTAGTGGATCCATATGTGGTCTCTGAAGAGAACACACATGCAATTACTCTGGTTGTTGTTAGTAAAAAGAACACACATGCAATGACACTAGTGGATCCATGTGTGGTCTCTGAAGAGAACAAACATGCAATGACACTGGTGTATCCATAGGTGGATTGTGAAAAGAACACACATGCAATGACTTTGGTTGTTGTTATTAAAAAGAACATGCATGCAATGAAACTGGTGGATCCATGTGTGGTCTTTGAAGAGAACACACATTTCAATGACACTAGTGGATCCATATGTGGTATGTGAAAAGAATTGTCATGAAATGACTGCAGTTGTTGTTAGAAAAGAGTATACGTGCAATGCACTGGTAGATCCATGTGTGGTCTCTGACGAGAACACACATGCAATGACTCTAGCTGTGGTTAAAGAGAAGAACACACATTTATTTGACTGGTGGATCCATATGTGGTTTGTGAAAACAATAGTCATGAAATGACTCCAGTTGTTGTTAGTAAAAAGAACACACATGCAATGACACTGGTGGATCCATGTGCGGTCTCTGAAGAGAAGACACATGCAATGACACTGGTGGATCTATAGGTGGTATGTGAAAAGAACACACATCTACTGACTCCAGTTGTTGTTAGTAAAAACAACACACATGCAATGACACTAGTGGATCCATGTGTGGTCTCTGAAGAGAACACACATTTCAATGACATTGGTGGATCCATATGTGGTATGTGAAAAGAACACACATACAATGACTCTAGTTGTAGTTAGTAAAAAGAACACACATGCAATGACACTGGTGGATCCATGTGTGGTCTCTGAAGAGAACACACATGCAATGACACTGGTGGATCCATATGTGGTATGTGAAAATAATAGTCATGAAATGACTCGAGTTGTTGTTAGTAAAAAGAACACACATGCAATGACACTGGTTGATCCATGTGTGGTCTCTGAAGAGAACACACATGCAATGAAACTGGTAGATCCATATGTGGATTGTGAAAAGAACATACATGCAATGACTCTGGTTGTTGTTAGTAAAAAGAACATAGATGCAATGACACTGGTGGATCCATGTGTGGTCCCTGAAGAGAACAGACATTTCAATGACACTGGTGGATCCATATGTGGGATGTGAAAAGAATAGTCATGAAATGACTCAAGTTGTTGTTAGTAAAAGGAGCACACATGCAATGACACTGGTGGATCCATGTGTGGTCTCTGAAGAGAACACACATGCAATGACTCTAGCTGTGGTTAATGAGAAGAACACACATTTCAATGACACTAGTGGATCCATATGTGGTATATGCAAAGAATAGTCATGAAATGACGCCAGTTGTTGTTAGCAAAAAGAACACACATGCAATGACACTGGTGGATCCATGTGTAGTCTTTGAAGAGAACACACATGCAATGACACTGGTGGATCCATATGTGGTATGTGAAAAGAACACACACAATGACTCCAGTTGTTGTTAGTAAAAAGAACACACATGCAATGCCACTGGTGGATCCATGTGTGGTCTCTGAAGAGAACACACATGCAATGACACTGGTGGATCCATATGTTGTATAAAGAACACACATGGAATGACTCCAGTCGTTGTTAGTAAAAAGAACAAACATGCAATGACACTAGTGTATCCATATGTGGTATGTGAAAAGAATAGTCATGAAATGGCTCCAATTGTTGTTAGTAAAAAGAACACACATGCAATGAAACTGGTGGATCCACGTGTGGTCTCTGAAGAGAACACACATGTAATGACACTGGTGGATCCATATGTGGTATGTGAAAAAGAACACACATGCAATGACTCCAATTGTTGTTAGTAAAAAGAACACACATGCAATGACACTGGTGGATCCATGTGTGGTCTCCGAAGAGAACACACATTTCAATGACACTGGTGGATCCATATGTGGTATGTGAAAAGAACATACATGCAATGACTCCAGTTGTTGTTAGTAAAAAGAACAGACATGCAATAACATTGGTGGATGCATGTGTGGTCTCTGAAGACAACACGCATTTCAATGACACTGGTGGATCCATATGTGGTATTTGAAAAAACACACATGCAATCACTCCAGTATTGTTAGTAAAAAGAACACACATGCAATGGAACTGGTGGGTCCATGTGTAGTCTCTGAAGAGAACACACATTTCAATGACACTAGTGGATCCATATGTGGTATGTGAAAAGAACACACATGAAATGAGTCTAGTTGTGGTTAGTAAAAAGAAGACACATGCAATGACACTGGTGGATCCATGTGTGGTCTCTGAAGAGAACACACATTTCAATGACATTGGTGGATCCATATGCGGTATGTGAAAAGAACACACATGCAATGACTCAAGTTGTTGTTAGTAAAAAGAACACACATGCAATGACACTGGTGGATCCATGTGTGGTGTCCGAAGAGAACACACATGCAATGACTCTGGTTGTTGTTAGTAAAAAGAACACACATGCAATGACACTGGTGGATCCATGTGTGGTCTCTGAATAGAACACACATGCAATGACACTGGTGGATCCATATGTGGTATGTGAAAAGAACACACATGCAATGACTCTTGTTGTTGTTAGTAAAAAGAGCACACATGCAATGAAACTAGTGGGTCCATGTGTGGTCTCTGAAGAGAACACACATTTCAATGACACTGGTGGATCCATATATGGTATGTGAAAAGAACACACATGCAATGACTCTAGTTGTTTTAGTAAAAAGAGAACACATGCAATGACACTGGTGGATCCATGTGTGGTCTCCGAAGAGAAAACACATGCAATGACTCTAGCTATGGTTAATGAGAAGAACACACATCTCAATGACACTGGTGGATCCATATGTGGTATGTGAAAAGAATAGTCATGAAATGACTCTAGTTGTTGTTAGTAAAAAGAACACACATGCAATGACACTGGTGGATCCATGTGTGGTCTCTAAAGAGAACACACATGCAATGACACTGGTGGATCCATGTCTGGTCTCTGAAGAGAACACACATGCAATGAATCTGGTTGTTGTTAGTAAAAAGAACACACATGCAATGACACTGGTGGATCCATGTGTGGTCTATGAAGAGAAAACACATGCAATGACACTGGTGGATCCATAGGTGGATTGTGAAAAGAACACACATGCAATGACTCTTGTTGTTGTTAGTAAAAAGAACACACATGCAATGACACTGGTGGATCCATGTGTGGTCTCTGAAGAGAACACACATGCAATGACACTGGTCGATCCATATGTGGTAAGTGAAAAGAACACACATGCAATGAAGCTAGTTGTTGTTAGTAAAAAGAACACATGCAATGACACTGGTGGATCCATGTGTGGTCTCTGAAGAGAACCCACATTTCAATGACACTTGTGGATCCATATGTGGTATGTGAAAATAACACACATGCAATGACTCCAGTTGTTGTTACTAAAAAGAAGACACATGCAATGACACTGGTGGATCCATGTGTGGTCTTTATAGAGAACACACATGCAATGACTGTAGCTGTGGTTAATGAGAAGAACACACATTTCAATGACACTAGTGGATCCATATGTGGTATGTGAAAAGAATAGTCATGAAATGACTCCTGTTGTGGTTATTAAAAAGAACACACATGCAATGACACTGGTGGATCCATGTGTGGTCACTGAAGAGAACAGACATGCAATGACTCTGGTTGTTGTTAGTAAAAAGAAGACACATGCAATGACACTGGTGGATCCATGTGTGGTCTCTGAAGAGAACACACATGCAAAGACATTGGTGGATCCATAGGTGGATTGTGAAAAGAACACACATGCAATAACTCTGGTTGTTGTTAGGAAAAAGAACACACATGCAATGACACTGGTGGATCCATGTGTGGTCTCTGAAGAGAACACACATGCAATGACTCTGGTTGTTGTTAGTAAAAAGAACACACATGCAATGACACTGGTGGATCCATGTATGGATTGTGAAGAGAACACACATTTCAATGACACTGGTGGATCCATGTGTGGTATGTGAAAAGAACACACATGCAATGAGTCTAGTTGTTGTTAGTAAAAAGTAGACACATGCAATGACACTGGTGGATCCATGTGTGGTCTCTGAAGAGAACACACATTTCAATGACATTGGTGGATCCATATGTGGTATGTGAAAAGTACACACATGCAAGGACTCTAGTTGTTGTTAATAAAAAGAACACACATGCAATGACACTGGTAGATCCATGTGTGGTCTCTGAAGAGAACACACATGCAATGACTCTGGTTGTTGTTAGTAAAAAGAACACACATGCAATGACACTTGTGGATCCATGTGTGGCCTCTGAATAGAACACACATGCAATGACACTAGTGGATCCATATGTGGTATGTGAAAAGAACACACATGCAATGACTCTGGTTGTTGTAAGTAAAAAGAGCACACATGCAATGACACTAGTGGATCCATGTATGACCTCTGAAGAGAACACACATTTCAATGACACTGGTGGATCCATATATGGTATGTGAAAAGAACACACATGCAATGACTCCAGTTGTTGTTAGTAAAAAGAGCACACATGCAATGACACTGGTGGATCCATTTGTGGTCTCCGAAGAGAACACACATGCAATGACTCTAGCTATGGTTAATGAGAAGAACACACATTTCAATGACACTGGTGGATCCATATGTGGTATGTGAAAAGAATAGTCATGAAATGACTCCAGTTGTTGTTAGTAAAAAGAACACACATGCAATGACACTGGTGGATCCATGTGTGGTCTCTAAAGAGAACACACATGCAATGACACTGGTGGATCCATATGTGGTAAGTGAAAAGAAGAAACATGCAATGAAGCCAGTTGTTGTTAGTAAAAAGAACACATGCAATGACACTGGTGGATCCATGTGTGGTCCCTCAAGAGAACACACATTTCAATGACACTTGTGGATCCATATGTGGTATGTGAAAAGAACACACATGCAATGACTCCAGTTGTTGTTAGTAAAAAGAACACACATGCAATGACACTGGTGGATCCATGTGTGGTCTCTAAAGAGAACAGACATGCAATGACTCTAGCTGTGGTTAATGAGAAGAACACACATTTCAATGACACTAGTGGATCCATATGTGGTATGTGAAAAGAATAGTCATGAAATGACTCATGTTGTGGTTATTAAAAAGAACACACATGCAATGACACTGGTGGATCCATGTGTGGTCACTGAAGAGAAAACACATGCAATGACTCTGGTTGTTGTTAGTAAAAAGAACACACATGCAATGACACTGGTGGATCCATAGGTGGATTGTGAAAAGAACACACATGCAATGACACTGGTGGATCCATAGGTGGATTGTGAAAAGAACACACATGCAATGACTCTGGTTGTTGTTAGTAAAAAGAACACACATGCAATGACACTGGTGGATCCATGTGTGGTCTCTAAAGAGAACAGACATGCAATGACTCTAGCTGTGGTTAATGAGAAGAACACACATTTCAATGACACTAGTGGATCCATATGTGGTATGTGAAAAGAATAGTCATGAAATGACTCATGTTGTGGTTATTAAAAAGAACACACATGCAATGACACTGGTGGATCCATGTGTGGTCACTGAAGAGAAAACACATGCAATGACTCTGGTTGTTGTTTGTAAAAAGAACACACATGCAATGAAACTGGTGGATCCATAGGTGGATTGTGAAAAGAACACACATGCAATGACACTGGTGGATCCATAGGTGGATTGTGAAAAGAACACACATGCAATGACTCTGGTTGTTGTTAGTAAAAAGAACACACATGCAATGACACTGGTGGAACCATGTGTGGTCTCTGAAGAGAACACACATGCAATGACTCTGGTTGTTGTTAGTAAAAAGAACACACATGTAATGACACTGGTGCATCCATGTGTGGTCTCTGAAGAGAACACACATGCAATGACACTAGTGGATCCATAGGTGGATTGTGAAAAGTGTTGGGTCCGCAGCATAGAAAACAAAAATTTTCCTACGGTGTGAACTGCACGCCAAGATCTATCTACTAGGTACAAAGCAAACGGGTGGACATACATCCATAGAGAACTTACCCTCAAAGACAACGAGCTTTGTTAACGAGTAGGAACTCGTGGTTGATGTAGTCGTACACTTGCCGATCTCAAGATCGTGAGGAAGTCCGAGCGCCGCAACTCAGCAGCGCATCCGCACTCGCACACACGGCCGGCGCATGGGGGGGTGACCCCTCACCTCCCCCATTCATGTGGTGGTAACTCCTCCACATTAAAATGCCTCTTCACATTCCCTTTTAAAGTCTCCACTTTAAATTCATTAAGTTTCTCCAAATTTAATGCTCTCTCATTTAATGAAACTCTTTTATTAAATTTATTCAGAATTTTGTTAATTACTTTAATTAACAAACATTCACGTATAGCCCCTTGCAATATTTCAATATCACACGCAGAAACAGCTTCTGCAATTTCACCCGAAACAATTTCCGGTTTCTATTGAAACAATTCCTGTGCTTTGCAATTCTTTCGTCTAAAACATATGTGCTCCAAAATGGTGTCCGGTAACTCTTAAGTGTGCCACCCTACGGTTCGCGAATAATGCAGACATGATCAAGACCCTTCTCCGATCAATAATCAGCAACGGGACCTGGAGATCCGTACTGACTCCTACACATTCAATGATGACTCCTGTGATCGTGAGAACCTTTAACGCTTGTAACTAAATCCCTTTGTCTCTCGATATATTACATGTCCGAGATTCGATCATCGATATCTCCATACCTAGTTTGATCTGGTTACCGACATGCACTCTTTTCTCGTTCCCGTGATATAACATTCTAGTGATCACATCGCTTGCTTGCAAGATATCCTAATGTGATATCACCGAGAGGGCCCAGAGTATATCTATCCGTCATCGGGATTGACAAATTCCACTCTTGATCCATGAGCCTCATCATAACACCTTCATAGCACTGAACCCATCTTTATAGTCACCCTGTTACGCTTTGACGTTTGATGTTATCAAGATACTCTTCCGGTGTTAGCAATTAACATGATCTCATGGTCTAAGGATAAAGATTACTTCGTATGATGTTATAGCAATATAAACACAATGACTTGATCGTAATGCTATACTTCGGATGAATGTTCATCACATCATTCCACCAATGGTGTGACCTTGTTATTAACAACATCCAATGTCCATGATCAGGAAACCTTGATCATCATGTTAATCAACAAGCTAGTCTATATGAGAGGCATGACTAGGAACCCTTTTTGTTTATTAAACACACATGTATTGATGTTTACTATCAATACAATTATAGCATGTAAAATAAACATCTAGCATATACAAGGAATACATAATAACAACTTTATTATTGCCTCTTAGGGCATATTTCCTTCAGCCTCCCACTTGCACTAGAGACAATAACCTAGTTCACATAGTGATAAATCTAACACCCATGGAGTTCTGGTGTTGGTCATGTTTTGCCCTAGGGAGTACTTTAGTCAACGGATCTGCTACATTCAGGTCCGTGTGCACTTTACAAATCTTTATATCTCCATCCTTGACATGCTCACAGATGGAGTGAAACCGGCGCTTAATATGCTTGGAATTCTTGTGAGACCTTGGTTCCTTGGCGTTGGCTATGGCTCCATTGTTGTCACAATAGATCACCATCGGGTCCAACGCACTGGGAACCACACCTAGTTCCGTTATGAACTCCTTCATCTAAACCGCTTCCTGCGCTGCTTCTGAAGCAGCAACATATTCCGCCTCCGTTGTTGATCCAGCCACCACAGGTTGTTTGGAGCTCCTCCAACTAACTGCTGCTCCGTTCAAGAGAACTACGTATCCAGATTGAGACTTAGAGTCATCCGGATCAGTGTCAAAGCTAGCATCGACATAACACTTAGCGACTAGCTCTTCTTCACCTCCGTATACAAGAAACATATCCTTAGTTCTTCTCAAGTACTTAAGGATATTCTTGACCGCTATCCAGTGTTCCAAACCTGGATCAGATTGGTACCTACTAGTCAAACTAATAGCATGTGCCACATCCGGTCTTGTACATAGCATGGCATACATTATAGAGCCTATGGCTGAGGCATAGGGGATCTTATCCATCATCTCTCTTTCTTCCGCCGTAGCCAGACTTTGAGTCTTACTCAATGTCTTGCCTTGCAACATAGGTAAGAATCCCTTCTTACTTCCGTCCATATTAAACTTCTTTAATATCTTATCAAGGTATGTACTCTGCGATAGCCCAATTAGGCGTCTTGATCTATCTCTATAGATTTTAATGCCTAATATATATGAAGCTTCACCAAGGTCCTTCATCGAAAATTTGCAGTTTAGATAACTTTTAACACTGTTTAAAAGATCTAAATCATTTCCAATCAATAATATGTCATCCACATATAATATCAGAAATGCCACATTGCTCCCACTCACTTTCTTGTAAATACAAGCCTCTCCATAAGTTTGGACAAATCCAAACTCTTTGATCACCTCATCAAAGTGGAGATTCCAACTCCGTGATGCTTGCTTCAGTCCATAGATGGATCGCTGAAGTTTGCACACCTTATTAGCATCCTTAGGACAGACAAAACCCTTAGGTTGTATCATATACAACTCTTCTTCAATCTTACCATTGAGGAACGCAGTTTTGACATCCATCTGCCATATTTCATATTCGAAATATGCAGCAATTGCTAACATAATCCTAACCGACTTAAGCATCACTACGGGAGAGAATGTCTCATTATAGTCAACTCCTTGAATTTGTCGAAACCCCTTTGCGACAAGTCGAGCCTTATAGATGGTCACATTACCATCAGCATCAGTTTTTCTTTTGAAAATCCATTTATTCTCAACGGCCTTTCGGTCGTGAGGTAAGTCCACCAAGTTCCAAACTTGGTTCTCGTACATGGATTCCATCTCGGATTTCATGGCTTCTAGCCATTTGTTGGAATCCGGGCTCATCATCGCTTCTTCATATGTCGCAGGGTCATCCATTTCATCAATCATGAAATTCATAACAGGATTTCCGTACAGTTCAGGAGCTGCACGTGTCCTTCTTGACCTGCAAGGTTTGGTAGTGTCCTCTTTCGGAGTTTCATGATCAATATCATTAGCTCTCTCTTCATTAGGTGAAGTCAACTCCGAAACAACTTCTGGAGCTACGCTACTCGCCATTTCATGAAGAGAAGGTTCAATAACCTCTTCGAGTTCGACCTTCCGACTACTCACACCTTTCGCGAGAAACTCCTTCTCAAGAAAGGATCCATTCTTGGCAACAAATACCTTGCCCTCGGATCTGTGATAGAAGGTATACCCAATCGTTTCCTTAGGGTATCCTATGAAGACGCATTTTTCCGCTTTGGGTTCGAGTTTATCCGGTTGAAGTTTCTCCACATAAACATCGCATCCCCAAACTTTAAGAAATGACAGCTTAGGTTTGTTTCCAAACCATAATTCATACGGTGTCTTTTCAACGGATTTAGATGGTGCCCTATTTAAAGTGAATGTAGCGGTTTCCAGTGCATAACCCCAAAATGACAGTGGCAAGTCAGTCAGAGACATCATAGATCGAACCGTATCCAATAAAGTACGATTACGATGTTCTGACACACCATTACGTTGTGGTGTTCCGGCAAGCGTGAGTTGTGAAACTATTCCATAGTATTTCATATGTGTGCTAAACTCGTAACTAAGATACTCTCCTCCATGGTCGGACCGCAGAAATTTGATCTTTCTGTTACGATGATTTTGCACTTCATTCTAAAATTCTTTGAACTTTTCAAAAGATTCAGACTTGTGTTTCATCAAATAGATATACCCATATCTACTCAAATCATCCGTGAAAGTAACAAAATAACGATATCCACCTCGCGCTGACACACTCATTGGCCACACACATCAGTATGTATGATTTCCAATAGATCTGTCGCCCGTTCCATTGAACCGGAAAATGGCGTTCTAGTCATCTTTCCCATAAGGCATGGCTCACATGTATCAAATGATTCAAAATCAAGTGATTCCAAAAGTCCATCAGAATGGAGTTTCTTCATGCGTTTAACTCCAATATGACCTAGACGGTAGTGCCACATATATGTAGATATATCATTATCAAGTTTAATACTTTTAGCATCAAAATTATGAATATGCGTAATACTACTATCGAGATCCAACAGAAATAAACCATTCAACATAGGTGCATGACCATAAAAGATATTATTCATATAAATCGAACAACCATTGTTTTCAGACTTAAATGAATAACCACTTTGCGTCAAACACGATCCGGATACAATGTTCATGCTCAGTGCAGGCACCAAATAACAATTATTTAGGTTTATAACTAATCCCGATGGCATATGGAGAGGCAGCGTTCCGACGACGATCACATCAACTCTTGATCCATTGCCGACCCGCATCGAGACCTCATCCCTTACTAGTTGTCGCTTGTTCCGCAGCCCCTGAACTGAGTTACATATATTAGCAACTGATCCCGTATCAAATACCCAGGTGCTACTGCGAGTACTAGTCAACATATACCTTTGTTTGCCTTGCCGGACTTCTTGTCCGCTAAATACTTGGGGCTGTTGCGCTTCCAATGGCCAGTCCCTTTGCAATAGTAGCACTCGGTGTCAGACTTAGGACCAACTCGGGGTTTCTTTTCAGGTGTGGCAACAAACTTGCCACCCTTCTTTCCCTTGTGCTTGCCTTTCTTGTCCTTCTTGAAACCGGTGGTCCTATTGATCATCAACACTTGATGTTCTTTCCTAATCTCCACTTCTGCAGTCTTAAGCATTGACAGAAGCTCGGGAAGAGACTTCTTCATGCCCTGCATATTATAGTTCATCACAAATCTCTTGTAGCTAGGTGGCAGAGATTGGAGAACACGATGTATGCCTAAGTCAATGGGAATCGTTATTCCCAAGGACACAAGCTTATCGGTGTACCCAGAAATTTGGACTACGTGCTCACTAACGGAGCTGTTTTCCTCCATCATGCAGCTAAAGAACTTTTCTATAGCATTATAACTCTCTACGGCAGCATGGGTATCGAAAATCATTTTCAGTTCTCCCATGGTATCAAAGGCATTGCCATTTTCGAAACGCTTTCGAAGTTCTGGCTCTAGCCCATACAGTATGCCGCAATGAACTAAGTTGTGGTCCTCCTGACGAGTTATATAGACGTTCTTTTCCTCGTCAGGGGCATCAGGAGCTAGTGGGGGGCCTAGCGGCGCATCTAGCGCATATTGCTTTTGTGCAGCAGTGAGGAGAATCCTCAAATTCATAGCCCAGTTGGTGAAGTTGCTACCATTCGCAGCAAGTTTCTCTTTCTCCATGAACACATTGAAATTAAAAGCAGGTGGTGCCATCTACAACATAATTTGTAAAGTATATTTAGACTAAGTTTATGATAGATTGATTTCAACTAATCCAAATTACTAATGAACTCCCACTCAAACACGACATCCCTCGTGTCCTTTTGGTGATTACATGAACCAAATCCACTACACCAAGTCCGATCATCACGTGAGTCGGTGTACCTTCAAAGGCGAGCATCTATGTGGGCATCATATCAACTATATGACTCATGCTTAACCTTTCGGTTCGTGTTCCGAGGCCATGTCTGTACATGCTAGGCTCGTCAAGTAAGAACCTTAGTATTTGCGTGTGTAAAACTGTCTTACACCCGTTGTATGAAAGCGTAGAGTTGAAAACACCCGATCATCACATGATGCCTCAAAACACGATCCACAAAACGGTGCATACTTAAGGAAGAATACATTTTATCTTGATATCTAAATGAGGGATCATCTTATAATGCTACCAAACGCGCCAAACTAGCAATATAAGATGCTAACATCTAATGTGTGAAGTGAGGTGATATGGTCCATGCATTTGATCTCTATCATTTGCATCGTGGTATGATCTCTATCATTCCTTTGTGTGTAAGGCCAAGGTCTATGGAACTTACAGGTTAAGTGAGTTGTAAGAGTATCTATTATACATCTACTTACAACAATACCATATCAAAACAGTAGCCCAGCAAAGATCTAAACTAGACGCCTCTAAGTTATCAATTGCAAGTTTTACGTGGCTTAGGGCTTTCGGAGATAGAACCTGTCTAACCTACGAACATGAACCACAACAAGGATAACCAAGTTATTAGAAACTCGTTGTAAATGAGATATTGACTATAGTAGGAGAGACAGACACCCGCTAGCCACTTATGCAAAACAAGTTGCATGTCAGTCGTGGAACCGGTCTCATGTACGATGACATGTAAGGTTGGTCTGGGCCGCTTCATCCCACTATGCCACCAATATCCAAAGTACATAGAAGATGCAATAACATGATCATCATCGCCCACATATAAACATATGTGTACTACCCGTGCAAAGCACCTACGCATAGATCAGGCTCTGATACCACTGTTGGGTCCGCAGCATAGAAAACAAAAATTTTCCTACGGTGTGAACTACACGCCAAGATCTATCTACTAGGTACAAAGAAAACGGGTGGACATACATCCATAGAGAACTTACCCTCGAAGACAACAAGCTTTGTTAACGAGTAGGAACTCGTGGTTGATGTAATCGTACACTTGCTGATCTCAAGATCGTGAGGAAGTCCGAGCGCCGCAACTCAGCAATGCATCCGCACTCGCACACACGTTCAAGCCACCGGACAACCTCCACCTCCTCGCTCCAGCGATCCAGCGGAAGCAGCAACTCCTTCCAGACGAAAAACCACCGGGAACATGTACCTCGCTAATCAGAGACCATGGGGGAATAATTCTAGAGGGGAAGAGAGATCCTTCATAAGGAGGTGTGTGGATGAAGGAGAGAATGGGTGACCTTTTATAGGAGGAGGGGGGCGGGGTGCCCCCTCTCTCCATGGCCGGCGCATGGGGGGGTGACCCCTCACCTCCCCCATTCATGTGGTGGTAACTCCTCCACATTAAAATGCCTCTTCGCATTCCCTTTTAAAGTCTCCACTTTAAATGCATTAAGTTTCTCCAAATTTAATGCTCTCTCATTTAATAAAACTCTTTTATTAAATTTATTCAGAATTTTGTTAATTACTTTAATTAACAAACATTCACATATAGCCCCTTGCAATATTTCAATATCACATGCAGAAACACCTTCTGCAATTTCACCCGAAACAATTTCCGGTTTCTATTGAAACAATTCCTGCGCTTTGCAATTCTTTCGTCTGAAACATATGTGCTCCAAAATGGTGTCCGGTAACTCTTAAGTGTGCCACCCTACGGTTCGCGAATAATGCAGACATGATCGAGACCCTTCTCCGATCAATAATCAGCAGCGGGACCTGGAGATCCGTACTGACTCCTACACATTCAACGATGACTCCTGTGATCGTGAGAACCTTTAACGCTTGTAACTAAATCCCTTTGTGTCTCGATATATTACATGTCTGAGATTCGATCATCGTAATCTCCATACCTAGTTTGATCTCGTTACCGACATGCACTCTTTTCTTGTTCCCGTGATATAACATTCTAGTGATCACATCACTTGCTTGCAAGCTATCCTAATGTGATATCATCGAGAGGGCCCAGAGTATATCTATCCGTCATCTGGATTGACATATTCCACTCTTGATCCATGAGCCTCAACATAACACCTTCGTAGCACTGAACCCATCTTTATAGTCACCCTGTTACGGTGTGACGTTTGATGTTATCAAGATACTCTTCCGGTGTTAGCAATTAACATGATCTCATGGTCTAAGGATAAAGATTACTTCGTATGATGTTATAGCAATATAAACACAATGACTTGATCATAATGCTATACTTCGGATGAATGTTCATCACATCATTCCACCAATGGTGTGACCTTGTAATTAACAACATCCAATGTCCATGATCAGGAAACCTTGATCATCATGTTAATCAACAAGCTAGTCTATAAGAGAGGCATAACTAGGAACCCTTTTTGTTTATTAAACACACATGTATTGATGTTTCCTATCAATACAATTGTAGCATGTAAAATAAACATCTATCATATACAAGGAATACATAATAACAACTTTATTATTGCCTCTCAGGGCATATTTCCTTCAAAAATAACACACATGCAATGACTTTGGTTGTTGTTAGTAAAAAGAACACACATGCAATGACACTGGTGGATCCATGTGTGGTCTCTGAAGATAACACACATGCAATGACACTAGTGGATCCATATGTGGTAAGTGAAAAGAACGCACATGCAATGAATCCAGTTGTTGTTAGTAAAAAGAACACATGTAATGACACTGGTGGATCCATGTGTGGTCTCTAAAGAGAACACACATTTCAATGACACTTGTGGATCCATATGTGGTATGTGAAAAGAACACACATGCAATGACTCCAGTTGTTGTTAGTAAAAAGAACACACATGCAATGACACTGGTGGATCGATGTGTGGTCTCTGAAGAGAACACACATGCAATGACTCTAGCTGTGGTTAATGAGAAGAACACACATTTCAATGACACTGGTGGATCCATATGTGGTATGTGAAAAGAATAGTCATGAAATGACTCCAGTTGTGGTTAGTAAAAAGAACACACATGCAATGAAACTAGTGGATCCATGTGTGGTCTCTGAAGAGAACACTCATGCAATGACACTGGTCGATCCATATGTGGTATGTGAAAAAGAACACACATGCAATGACTCCAATTGTTGTTAGTAAAAAGAACACACATGCAATGACACTGGTGGATCCATGTGTGGTCTCTGAAGAGAACACACATTTCAATGACACTAGTGGATCCATATGTGGTAGGTGAAAAGAACACACATGCAATGACTCCAGTTGTTGTTAGTAAAAAAACACACATGCAATGACATTGGTGGATCCATGTGTGGTCTCTAAAGAGAACACACATGCAATGACTCTGGTGGTTAATGAGAAGAACACACATTTCAATGACACTGGTGGATCCATATGTGGTATGTGAAAAGAATAGTCATGAAATGACTCATGTTGTGGTTATTAAAAAGAACACACATGCAATGACACTGGTGGATCCATGTGTGGTCACTAAAGAGAACACACATGCCATGACTCTGGTTGTTGTTAGTAAGAAGAACACACATGCAATGACACTGGTGGATCCATGTGTGGTCTCTGAAGAGAGCACACATGCAATGACACTGGTGGATCCATAGGTGGATTGTGAAAAGAACACACATGCAATGACTCTAGTTGTTGTTAGTAAAAAGAACACACATGCAATGACACTGGTGGATCCATGTGTGGTCCCTGGAGAGAACACACATGCAATGACTCTGGTTGTTGTTAGTAAAAATAACACACATGCAATGACACTGGTGGATCCATGTGTGGTCTCTGAAGATAACACACATGCAATGACACTGATGGATCCATAGGTGGATTGTGAAAAGAACACACATGCAATGACTCTGGTTGTTGTTAGTAAAAAGAACACACATGCAATGACACTGGTGGATCCATGTGTGGTCTCTGAAGAGAACACACATGCGATGACACTAGTGGATCCATATGTGGTAAGTGAAAAGAACACACATGCAATTAATCCAGTTGTTGTTAGTAAAAAGAACACATGCAATGACACTGGTGTATCCATGTGTGGTCTCTAAAGAGAACACACATTTCAATGACACTTGTGGATCCATATGTGGTATGTGAAAAAAACACACATGCAATGACTCCAGTTGTTGTTAGTAAAAAGAACACACATGCAATGACACTAGTGGATCCATGTGTGGTCTCTGAAGAGAACACACATGCAATGACTCTAGCTGTGGTTAATGAGAAGAACACACATTTCAATGACACTGGTGGATCCATATGTGGTATGTGAAAAGAATAGTCATGAAATGACTCTAGTTGTGGTTAGTAAAAAGAACACACATGCAATGACACTGGTGGATCCATGTGTGGTCTGTGAAGAGAACACACATGCAATCACACTGGTGGATCCATATGTGGTATGTGAAAAAGAACACACATTCAATGACTCCAATTGTTGTTAGTAAAAAGAACACACATACAATGACACTTGTGGATCCATGTGTGGTCTCTGAAGAGAACACACATTTCAATGACACTGGTGGATCCATATGTGATATGTGAAAAGAACACACATGCAATGACTCCAATTGTTGTTAGTAAAAAGAACACACATGCAATGACACTGGTAGATCCATGTGTGGTCTCTGAAGAGAACATACATTTCAATGACACTGGTGGATCCATATGTGGTATGTGAAAAGAAGACACATGCAATGACTCCAGTATTGTTGGTAAAAAGAACACACATGCAATGGCACTAGTGGATCCATGTGTAGTCTCTGAAGAGAACACACATTTCAATGACACTAGTGGATCCAAATGTGATATGTGAAACGAACACACATGCAATGAGTCTAGTTGTTGTCAGTAAAAAGAACACACATGCAATGACACTGGTGGATCCATGTGTGGTCTTTGAAGAGAACACACATTTCAATGACACTGGTGGATCCATATGTGGTATGTGAAAAGAACACACATGCAATGACTCTTGTTGTTGTTAGTAAAAAGAACACACATGCAATGACACTGGTGGATCCATGTGTGGTCTCTAAAGAGAACACACATGCAATGACTCTGGTTGTTGTTAGTAAAAAGAACACACATGCAATGACACTCGTGGATCCATGTGTGGTCTCTAAAGAGAACACACATGCAATGACACTGGTGGATCCATATGTGGTATGTGAAAAGCACACACATGCAATGATTCTGATTGTTGTTAGTAAAAAGAGGACACATGCAATGACACTAGTGCATCCATGTGTGGTCTCTGAAGAGAACAGACATTTCAATGACACTAGTGGATCCATATATGGTATGTGAAAAGAACACACATGCAATGACTCTAGTTGTTGTTAGTAAAAAGAGCACACATGCAATGACACTGGTGGATCCATGTGTGGTGTTCGAAGAGAACACACATGCAATGACTCTAGCTATGGTTAATGAGAAGAACACACGTTTCAATGACACTGGTGGATCCATATGTGGTATGTGAAAAGAATAGTCATGAAATGACTCTAGTTGTTGCTAGTAAAAAGAACACACATGCAATGACACTTGTGGATCCATGTGTGGTCTCTAAAGAGAACACACATGCAATGACACTGGTGGATCCATGTGCGGTCTCTGAAGAGAACACACATGCAATGGCTCTGGTTGTTGTTAGTAAAAGGAACGCACATGCAATGACACTGGTGGATCCATGTGTGGTCTCTGAATAGAACACACATGCAATGACACTGGTGGATCTATATGTGGTATGTGAAAAGCACACACATGCAATGACTCTGGTTGTTGTTAGTAAAAAGAGCACACATGCAATGAAACTAGTGGATCCATGTGTGGTCTCTGAAGAGAACACACATTTCAATGACACTGGTGGATCCATATATGGTATGTGAAAAGAACACACATGCAATGACTCTAGTTGTTGTTAGTAAAAAGAGCACACATGCAATGACACTGGTGGATCCATGTGTGGTCTCCGAAGAGAACACACATGCAATGCCTCTAGCTATGGTTAATGAGAAGAACACACGTTTCAAATGACACTGGTGGATCCATATGTGGTATGTGAAAAGAATAGTCATGAAATGACTCCAGTTGTTGTTAGTAAAAAGAACACACATCCAATGACACTGGTGGATCCATGTGTGGTCTGTAAAGAGAACACACATGCAATGACACTGGTGGATCCATGTCTGGTCTCTGAAGAGAACACACATGCAATGACTCTGGTTGTTGTTAGTGAAAAGAACACACATGCAATGACACTAGTGGATCCATGTGTGGTCTCTGAATAGAACACACATGCAATGACACTGGTGGAACCATATGTGGTATGTGAAAAGCACACACATGCAATGACTCTGGTTGTTGTTAGTAAAAAGAGCACACATGCAATGACACTAGTGGATCCATGTGTGGTCTCTGAAGAGAACACACATTTCAATGACACTGGTGGATCCATATGTGGTATGTGAAAAGAACACACATGCAATGACTCCAGTTTTTGTTAGTAAAAAGAACACACATGCAATGACACTGGTGGATCCATCTGTGGTCTCTAAAGAGAACTGTCAACACCCGGATTTTTAATCCCAGATGCCTGTTATGTCATACATCGCAATCCGAGGATTACCATTTTTGTGAGACATAACAGATTGGATATCACTGTACATCATCCATTACAAACCATAAATAAGGTCTTACACAAATAAGGATCTCATGATCCAGTCTTAATACAACAAGCAGCGGAATAAATAATAAGCGTAGCGGTGGGGTCCATCTTCAGGGGCACAGGCAATGCTGACGAAGGCAGATAGTCCTAGTTATCATAGCCGTCCTGCTGATCGTCATCTTGGTAATCTCCTTCATAGTCTGGCCATAGGAATAGCCAGGGACAAAAGCCATGAGTACTCTTTAAGTACTCGCAAACTACCACTAACAAGTAAGATAGTTATAGTGTAAATGCTTACTCTAAGTTTAATTGTAAGGTCAAGTTAGAAACCTATGCTGAGTTCTGAAACAAAGAAAGATAAAATAAAGTTCTAGAATCACTTAAGTTGGGAAGCTAGTATCATAGTCACAACCCGGTTGGGGTCAAGTCAAGATTCATCATTCATTTCATAAGTCATTTTGAAAACATCTGACAACGAAACAGTATGGCCACTCCAACTGTCCATAACGCGGACGTGGCTATTCGAATAGTTTGACACTCTACAGAGGTGGTACACTTTCACCACAAGATTTGATACATCTGTCAGGGATAACCCTGAATCATCAAACATAACCTTTCCTTTACACACCCTAGTATAAGCACCTCTCCTATGAGCATGGCCTCCCAACCATGACCATCTGTCATCTTGGGCACTACATAGGTGGACAACATTGAGAGGTAGCCTCAGCTCAAACCTCTCCCGCGAGGGAACTAATACTAATGCATATAAACTTCTGGCTAAGCCTTACCCAATTTAGGTATTGTGGTTGTACGGTAAATTTGGAATGGTATCGCATCCGAATCTAACCATCAGTTTTTGTAAAAGGGCTAAGGCTCATGCCTCAACATTTTCATCATCATAAACCATTTGTGTTTATCAACACATGTCAAAACATCTCATTAGAATGACTCATCATTCCAAGGTTTTCATAATTCATTTTTACCAAGTGTTCCCATCTAAAGTGACTCAAGTTTTGATCTAGCTCTAAGCTACTAAGTTAAGAGTGTTCACTAAGGTGGGATGTTAAGATCAATCTCATGCCATAGAGTGACATGTAAGGTTATCTAGATAGGTCAAGTTTTATACTCTTTATGCTACCTTCAAAACAAGTAAAGGACTTTGGTAAAGTAAAGGAAGTAAAAGCTTGGAAATAAAACTTAGGGTAAGTAATAGTCAAAGGGGTATAACCAAAGCATGCCTATTGCATCTTGCTCAGATTATCTAGTTTAATTCTAGCTTGCTAAGTATTATGCTTGCAAGTGTTAGCTTGCATTGTTAATGATGGCTTGCCTTGTGCAGTGCAGTGGTTGAAGTTTTCTTCCTCCTCCTCGTAAGCTTGGTCGGTACTATCGTCTATAAATACATACGGAGTACACAATCACCAAACAATACTTAACTAGTCTACTTAGCATTTTAAGGCACACACTGGATGATCTAATATCATCACAAGCACCACAAGGTTTCATTAACTAGCTTCATTCTTTTTATTTAAGAAAAGTAATTTCTACTCATTGAAAATAACTAAGATTTAATATTCACCACTTAAAATATGGGATCATGTGGACACATGTCATCACCACATATTCTAACATATGGGAATGTGATTTAAGGGTTGGATCACATTTAATTAAGTTTAAGTCTAATAGTTAATGATTTAAAGTGACTAGAAATGCCTATATAGCATTATTTTGGTACTAGTCCAAAGTCACTGCATGTAAACCTTAATATTATTACATATTCAGATAGGTATGGTTAAATGTGATTATTGAGAGTTGGAATCAACTCAAAAGCTAATATGGTTGATTTTATAAAAATGTTTGAATGTGCAAACACTTCTATCTTGTTATTTTTACTAGGAGAGATCTCTAAATCTAAATGAATTAAACCCAACGGGCTTGGATAGTTCTTTTCGGTAGCTTTCTAACAAAATTTGAATCACTCAATTTGGTTCTGTAAATCTTCCTGAATTGATTTTGAAACTAAGGGACAGAAGTGAGTTTAAACTAAAATAGAAAAATCTATATTTGAACTAACTGGGTCACGTGGGAAAACTAGTGGGCCGGCCCAGTGGCACTCCGCGGTGCGGATGACCACTGGTAGGGGGGTCCCGCAGGTCAGTGATACATCAAACGCGAAGCGGTACGGGGCAATCTGGGTGCTACGATTAGAACGCAGATCGACGGCTCACAGTCATCATCGACGACGGACTCGTTGCCGGCGAGACCGAACCCTAAACGGCCAGTGGGGGTGCAATGGGGGCATACCAGGGCTCCAGCTACTGTGACGAGGCGGGCAAACGAACTGGTGGACGATAGCGAGCTCAGGAGAGGTCGCGGCAGCTCCTGGGATGGACGAAATCGACATCGCCTCTCCTCCTCTGTTGTGGCAAGCTCCAGCTAAATTCCGGCAAATGGCTGCTCGCCTTGCTCCGGGGATGGGGTGGAAGGATCAGTGGAGAGAGGGGAGTGAGATGGTGTGAGTAGTTTGTGCTGGGGAGGCCTCCTTTTATAGGCGACGAGGGGACCGAACGGCACGACGGTGAGCTTGTCGATGACATTGATACATGCGGCTAGAGGCACGGGCGGCACAGGCGGACGGTGGCCTACCTCCTGGTGGTGCTCTACGGCTTCAATGCGCGGCTAGGGGCAGTGGCGTTTGGTCAGGAGCGTCCCGTGCTCTGGAAGACAGAGGCGATGCTCGGCGCGGCGCTCTATGACTATGGGTCGCGCGGTGGTGCACGGCCGTGTCTGGAGGGGTGCTAGGTCGAGGCGGAGCAGCGTGCACGGTATTAGGTCGGGGGATGGTCTGTGGCGTGCTGGCGGTGAAGGCGCTCTAGCGCGCTCTGGCTATGCACAGAGAGAATGGGCGGCGGTGCTGGGGAGTGGTCCAGTGGCTGGCAGTGGCTATGGGGTGGACCGTGGGCGGTGGTAGGGTGGCGCCTAGCTTCCTGGAGAGGCGGAGAGGGGCTGGCGGTCTGCTGCTACGTTGGCAACATTGGCCGGCGAGCATGGCATCGGGGCGGCATTTCACTGGCTCCAAGGGCTAGAACTAGGGTGGGTTTTGGTCTAGTTGGGCTCAGGGGAGGCAAGAGTGATCAATGCAAACCAATTGGCTCGACAAGAATTGATCAAAACAGTATTAGTTAGGCCAAAGTTGATTCTGTCTACGAAGTGTTCGACACAATGGCCGCAAGAGAAAAATATTTGAAATTTTGGCTGAATTTTGGTGGAGTTGGTGATCACATGCTCGAGCATCTGTGGTTGCTTGGGTTTTGAAAATGGAGGTCATTTGAGTGGTTTTTGAATAAGTGGGATCTTCTCATACGAACTACATTCAATTTTCAAATGCCATTTAAAATTAGTGTTTGAAAGTTTTTGGGCTGAAACAAAGTGGGCCTTGGTACATCACTACTTGTACTAGCAAGGGGTGCAAAGATCTACATTTGTTTTTGTTAATAATTGAGTTCTAGGAATAGCCAAAGTAGGCATGTTGATTAAAATGGCACAAATGACTATTTGGTTATTTTATTCATTTTGATTTGTTTTTCTTTGGGATTTGTTTGGGAATGATCTAGATGATTTTTATTTCACCTAAGAATCATTTTACAAGCAATGGATCACTTAATCATGGCAATTCAAATCAACTCCTAATTTACATGCACACACATATGAATGCTTTAATATTTTTCATTGGAAAAGTTTTTTTGTTAACTCTAAATTTGATGATTTGGATCTTGATCACTTGGATTAGAGTTTTGGGATGTTACAAACCTTCCCCCCTTAAACAAAATCTCGACCCGAGATTTATGAAAGAAAACTAGGAACTAAAGAGATCTGGGAACTCGGTCCTAATGTAATCCTCTCGCTCCCAAGTGGCTTCCTCTTCGGTATGGTTGCTCCATTGAATCTTGAGAAATTTGATACTCCTGGTTCTAGTGGTTCTGTAAGCTTCTTCCAAGATACGGATGGGCACTTCACGATATGTCAGGTCCTTGTTGATATCAATAGCTCGGTGATCGATATTCTTGAAAACTGGCTTGATAACTGTTGTTATATGAGAATTCTGCGAAAGGAAGGCAGTCTTCCCATTTTGATCCGTACTCCAACACACAAGCTCTTAACATATCTTCCAAGATTTGGTTGACTCTCTTAGTCTGTCCATCAGTTTGTGGGTGATAAGCGGTACTGAAATTCAACTTGGTGCCTAATTCTTCCTGAACTTTCTGCCAAAATCTCGAGGTAAACTGGGTTCCTCGATCTGATACTATGGTCTTGGGGGTTCCATGCAGACTAACAATTCTAGCAATATACAGCTTTGCTAGGTTCGAACTCTGGTAGGTTGTCTTGATAGGTGTAAAGTGAGCTACCTTGGACAGTCTATATCAACAATGACCCAGATTGAGTCATTTCCCCTACTAGAGGTAGGCAATCCGGTGATAAAGTCCATTCCAACGGAATCCCATTTCCATTCCGGAATCTGCAAAGGTTGTAATAGTCCTGCGGGCCTCTGATGCTTTGCCTTGACTCTTTGACAGATGTCACACTTGGCGATGTAGCTTCCAATTTCTCTCTTCATCTTGTGCCACCAAAATTGCTCCTTCAAATCTTGATACATCTTCGTTCCTCCGGGGTGGATAGAATAAAGAGTATCATGAGCTTCCTGCATGATAACTTGCTTCAGCTCCGAATCTGCTGGCACACAGATACGTCCTTTGTACCTCAGAACTCCTTCTTCGTCTTCAGTGAATCCAGGTACCTTGCGCATACCAATACGATGTTTGATTCCGCCGATACTTTCATTTCCCTTCTGGGATTCCTTGATTTGGCTAATCAAAGTGGGTTGAAGTTCAATGCTAGCTAAGAATCCTTTGCTAACAAGCTTAGTTCTAAACTGCTCCAACTCCTCATACAAACTTGGTTGCTTCTCCTTGATCATGGTGTTTAGCCTGTAAGGAAATCTGCTAAGAGCATCCGCTACCACATTGGCTTTGCTGGGGTGATAGTGAATGTCAAGGTCATAATCCTTGATTAACTCTATCCATCTCATTTGCCTCATATTCAGATCCTTCTGAGTGAAAATATAGTTCAAGCTTTTGTGATCTGAGTAGATCTCACAGCGATTACCCATCAGATAATGACGCCATGTCTTCAATGCCAAAACTACGGCTGCTAATTCAAGATCATGGGTCGGATAGTTCTGCTCATGCTGCTTCAGTTTTCAAGACAAATAGGCGATGACTTTGCCTTCTTGCATCAGTACACATCCGAGACCAATCTTGGATGCATCACCATACACATCAAATGGCTTCTTGATATCTGGCATGATCAAAATTGGGGCTGAAACCAGTCTCTTCTTCAGCTCTTGGAAACTGGCTTCACACTTGTCGGTCCATTCAAACTTCTTGTGCTTCTTCAGCAATTGGGTCATGGGTCTGGTGATGCTCGAGAATCCTTCGACGAACTTGCGGTAATATCCTGCTAATCCGAGAAATTCACGGACTTGGGTTTGAGTGGTTGGGGCTTCCCATTCTTCGACATCTTTGATCTTGGCGGGATCAACAGAGACTCCTCCGGTAGACACAATATGTCCTAGGAATCCTACTTCTTTCAGCCAAAACTCACACTTGCTAAACATGGCATATAACCGATGCTCTCTCAGGGTTTCTAGGATGATTCTTAGATGTTGCTCATTCTCTTCTTCTGACTTGGAGTAGATAAGGATATCGTCAATAAACACAACGACAAACTTATCTAGGAAATTCATAAAGATCTTATTCATGAGATTCATGAAATAAGCAGGGGCATTGGTTAATCCAAAAGACATAACCGTATACTCGTATAAACCATAGCGAGTAGTAAAGGCGGTCTTCGGAATATCCATTGCACGAATCTTAAGTTGGTGATAACCAGTCCTAAGATCAATCTTTGAGAATACCTGGGCTCCAGTCAACTGATCAAATAGGTCCTCTATCTTTGGCAAGGGGTACTTGTTTTTGATGGTGACATCATTCAACTTCCTATAATCGGTGCACATACGGTTGCCTCCATCTTTCTTATCGACGAATAACATTGGTGATCTCCATGGCGAAGCGCTTGGTTGAATCAGGCCTGTTGCCAACATAGCATCCAACTGCTTCTTCAACTCTACTAACTCTGAGGGGTTCATGCTATAGGGTCTTTGGGCTATGGGTCAGGTTCCGGGGATTAGTTCGATAATGAACTCAATATATCTATCCGGGGGCATACCTGGAAATTCATCTAGGAATACGTCGAGGTATTCACAGACTACTCTGACTTGGTCAATGGTGGGCAGGGCTAGACTCTTGTTGCACTTGAATTGACGAGGTAAGGTTTGGGATATATGCTCTACGGTTACTCCAGAGCTACTGGTCATGGTGATGGCTTTCTTAGCACAGTCTATCAGTCTTTTATGCCTTGACATCTAGTCCATACCTAGTACTACTTCCAATCCTTTGGTTCCAAGTACTATGAGGTTGGCATAAAAATCTATCCCATGTATTCTGATAGGCACAACTTTGCAAATTTTTCTAGCTTTTGTAGTTGATCCAGGAATTTGAACTATCATGACATGCTTCAAGTTGGTTGGATGGATCTTACTAGTGCATGCAAATTCTTCGGTGACAAATGAATGCGATGCTCCCGAATCAAACAATACTCTTGCTAAAACTGAGTTGACAGAAAACATACCCAACACTACATCTGGCGCTTCTTGGGCTTCTTCAGCGTTCATGCGGAAGAGATGGCAATTGCGGTTGTGAGGGTTCCCTGGGGCAAATATTCTCCCTGGTTGAACATGACGCTGCTGTTGGGCTGGGGCATTCACATTGGCAGTGGCGGTAGTCTTCGTGGGACACTCATTGGAATAGTGACCCTTCACTCCACACTCGAAACAGGTGATCTGAGACTTGTCTTTTGCTGCCACGGGCACAACATTGCTTCCAGTCCTAGGTGCAGTGTTGTTGTTGTTGTTCTTGGGAGGGGCACAGTTGAAATTGTTGGTGTTGCCAGAGTTGTGGTTGTTTCCTCCGGACTTCACATTGCCTCTGCTACGGTTGGGGTAGCTTGGGCAAGACATTGGGGGTCGGTTGTTTCTGGTTGCATATCCTGGTGAGGGGTTGGGACGGTACTTCTAGTGACTGCTGGATCCAGTTTGCTGCATCATACGACGTTTGTGGTTATCGTTTGCCTAGTTAATCTTACCTTCGATCTGAATGGCAGAGTCGAATAGCTCTTCGAGATCCTCGAAGCGGATGTTGACGAGGACAGTCTGCATCTCATCATGCAGTCCGTTCAGGAATCTTTTTTTGAGGTGAAACAGTAGGGAGAATCCCCACTGCAATTTTTATTATAAGGTATGAGTATGTTACAAAGATAAATACAGATAGACTATTGATCTAAGGTAGATCAAAATAGTAAAGTAAAACCATTCTAAGATGGGTAAAATCTACCCTATCCCTGATCTAATTGCTGGTTCAGCCAGGCTATGAATTTCTCCTTGTATTTTCCTTTGATTATGAACTGTAACCATCTCATTACTTGATAGAAGATTGTTTTCCATCCTTCAAGTGTGGGTCTTTTGTCATTAAAAATCTTCTCATTTCTGCATATCCATATACCCCAGGTAGTCATGATAATGATTTCCATTGCAAATGGTAGGTGCAACTTTTCTTTGATGTCTGAAATAGCTTCCAATCCTGTTAGGTTTGCATTTCTGTTTCTGTAAATATGGTCCCAACAATTGTTTGCAAATGAACATTCCCAGAATAGATGATTTACTGATTCTTCCAAGTAACAGTTGGAAGTTACACAGTTGTAGTCAGGCATGATGAACTGCTTTCTTTTTAGAAGATTCCTTGTATTCAATCTGTCTAGAAGCAAAAGCCAGAAGAAGAACTTGTGTTTATTTTGGCAAGAGTATGTCCATACCCATGAGAAGTGTGGTGGTGATGGTAAATATCCAATCATGGCTGAGTAGGCCTTTTTTACTTCAAATTTATCTGACCCCCAAATATAGCTCCAATTATCATGGGTATCCTCATGAGTGGTATGCATGATTTCCTGGCACCTTTCTTCCATGATTATAAACTCAGAGTATGCTTGTTGAGAGTGGTAGGTGAAAATTATCCTCTAAGAAATCAGCATGTAAGAAGTCATGTACACTGATATTTGAAATCTTAGCATAGGACAGAAGGTGAGGGAATTTATTCATCAGTCACTCATCTTGCCAAAGGTCAGACCAGAAATAAGCAGACTTTCCTGAATTCAGATTGCACTTAGCCATGCCTTTAAAATTATCAATTAATTTGATATGAGATTTCCACCAGAATGATTCTTCCATGCTTCTTCCAGGTAGTTTTCCTTTTTTGTAGTATGTTTCCCATATGAGATTAACCCAAGGGATGTCATGGTGATTGTAGAATTTGTCCAAGTTTTTAGAAGGAGGGCAGTATTTTGAATTTGTAGGTTTAGCACCCCTACACGCCCCTGATTTTTAGGACGGCAGATTTTATCCCAAGACACCAGAGCTTGTCCTTTTGCTTGAACATCTTCAGTCTTCTTTCTCCATAGACAATGTCTCATGTATTTTATAATTTGATCCTTGATGGCAATTGGTACCTCCAAACAACTCATGAAAAATAGAGGGAGTAAGGACAGAACAGATTTTACCGGTTGCAATTTTCCTCCATAGTTCAAGAAATCAGCTATACCACATAATCTTCTTTCAACTCTTTGAACAATGGGTAAAAAGTGCTCCATAGATGGTTTTGAAATGCTTAGTGTTAAACCAAGGTAGGTGAAAGGGAGGCTACCAGTTTGACAATTGATTGACATAGCAAAATGCATTAACCTATCATTACATAAGTTTATTGGCATCATGCTAGATTTCAAATAGTTGACTTTGAGCCCAGTGGAATTTGCAAATGTTTGAAGAAGTGCTTTCAAGCACAATAATTGAGTAGCATCTGCCTTAAGTACCACCAATGTATCATCAGCATATTGAATAATAGGGAAATCACTGTTGGGTGGTCCATCTATAGGTGGTGTTAGAAGGTTCATATGCATGGCCTTATTCAAGACAGATTGTAGAAGGTCAGCAGCAAGAACAAATAGTAGTGGTGAAAGAGGGTCTCCTTGTCTCACACCTCTCCTGCAATAGAACTTTTCCCAGGCACTCCATTTAGTAGGATTTCAGAGGTTCTAGATTCAAAGATCATTTCTATCCATTTGATCCATTTCCTTCCAAATCCTCTAGCTTTAAGGATATTTATGATGGCAGAGTGATCAATTGTATCAAATGCCTTCTCAAAATCAAGTTTTTAGAATTAGAATTTCCTCCTTTGACTTGTGGCATTGGAATAGGTATTCAAATGCCCATCCAAGGCAATCCTGAATAGATCTATTATTGAGAAAACCATATTGATTTTTGTGCACCAATTCTAGAATAACAGATTGCAGTCTATTTGTTAGAAGTTTGGTAATGATTTTGAACACACAGTTCAATAAGGAAATTGGTCTGAAATCAGCAGAGGTAGAAGGGCATGTGACTTTAGGAATGAGAGTAATGTAGGATGAGTTGATGCTCTCAAGAGAGACTTTCTCATTGAAGAAAACATGAATCAGTAATTTGATATCATTTCCAATGATTGACCAACAGCTTTTGATAAATTCATTATTAAAACCATCAGACCCAGGTGACTTGTCATTTGGCAAATCAGAGATAACCTCCTCAATTTCCTTGTCAAGAAAAGGTTTTTCAAGTGAATTCTTCATCTCATCAGTCATTCCATTTCCATAGAAATCTGCTAGGTTGTAATGCATCTCAGTTTTGATTGATGTACCCATTCTTGATCGGAAGTCATTCCAAAGAATATCATCCTTGTCATAGTGATTGAAAAATTCCTGGCCATTTTCATTCTTGATCATTGAGATATAATTGTGCCTATAACTAATGGTAGCTTTGGAGTGAAAAAACTTTGTGTTTTCATCCCCTAGTTTCACCCATTTAATTTTTCCTCTTTATTTCCATTAGGTGTTTTGATTATGGAGAAGAGAGATAATATGGGATTTCAGGATATCTCTGAGGTGCCATTCATTGATGGTTAAGGTTCTAGATTCTTCAAGTAGATCTAGAAGGTCAATTGTGTCATTCACCTTAGCAATTTGGTCCCTTAAGCATGGTAACTTCTTGGCCCATATCTTGATGCCTCTCCTCACATTTTTCAATTTGGCACATATTCTTTTTGCCAAGTCCTGATAATTCACTGGTATATTCCAGGCATTTTGCACAATCATCTTAAAATCAGAATGATGAAGCCAGTAGTTTTCAAATCTAAAAATTTGTGCCTTGGGAATGTTAGTTCCAATAGAGATGACACAAGGTAGATGGTCAGAAGTAGGCTTGGATAAGGGGGTAACCAAAGTAGAAGGATATTTGGTTGTCCATGAGCTAGAAGTAAAGAACCAATCAAGTCTTTCCAGAAGTGGATCTTATTGCATGTTACTCCAAGTGAATTTCCTTCCTTTCAGTGGTAGCTCAATAAGTCCCAGGTTGCTGATAGCATCATTGAAAAACATAGTTTCATTAACATCCCCCCATTTTTATTTCTATCAGTAAGTCTTCTGATAAGATTAAAATCCCCTAAGACAAGCCAGTCTACCTTATCAGGCATAGAGATGTTGGAAAACCAGTCCAAAAATTCAATTTTCCTATCAGCTTGACATGGACCATAGATATTTGTAAGAGTCCAGGAGTCATTGGATAATTGTGAGGTGAGAGTGACAGAAGTGGAGAATTCATTTTGGAAAGCTACGATGCCATTAAATAATGAACTGCACCAGATGATGATGATCCCTCCAGAAGCACCAATTGAAGGTAGGAAGTCAAAGCTATCAAACTTATTTGGACAGAATTTCTTTAAATAATTGGTATCAAAGATTTCTCTCTTGGTTTCTTGTAGACAAATGATATCACATTCAGATTCAATGATTTTGCTTTTTAATGCCAACCATTTCTTCTCAGAGTTAATTCCTCTGAGATTCCAGTTCAGAATCTTCCAATTTCTGTTATTACTCATTGATAAACAGGTTGAGTGAGTATTGGGGTGACACAAGGTGGATCCATGTGTGGTCTCTAAAGAGAACACACATGCAATGACTCTAGCTGTGGTTAATGAGAAGAACAAACATTTCAATGACACTGGTGGATCCATATGTGGTATGTGAAAAGAATAGTCATAAAATGACTCCAGTTGTTGTCAGTAAAAAGAGCACACATGCAATGACACTGGTGGATCCATGTGTGGTCTCTGAAGAGAACACACATTTCAATGACACTGGTGGATCCATATGTGGTATGTGAAAAGAACACACATGCAATGACTCCAGTTGTTGTTAGTAAAAAGAACACACATGCAATGATACTGGTGGATCCATGTGTGGTCTCTAAAGAGAACACACATGCAATGACTCTAGCTGTGGTTAATGAGAAGAACACACATTTCAATGACACTGGTGGATCCATATGTGGTATGTGAAAAGAATAGTCATGAAATGACTCCAGTTGTTGTTAGTAACAAGAACACACATGCAATGACACTGGTGGATCCATGTGTGATCTCTAAAGAGAACACACATGCAATGACACTGGTGGATCCATATGTGGTATGTGAAAAGAACACACATGCAATGACTCTAGTTGTTGTTAGTAAAAAGAACACACATCCAATGCCACTAGTGGATCCATGTGTGGTCTCTAAAGAGAACACACATTTCAATGACACTAGTGGATCCATATGTGGTATGTGAAAATAACACACATGCAATGACTCTAGTTGTTGTTAGTAAAAATAACACACATGCAATGACACTGGTGGATCCATGTGTGGTCTCTGAAGAGAACACACATTTCTATGATACTGGTGGATCCATATGTGGTATGTGAAAATAATAGTCATGCAATGACTCTAGTTGTTGTTAGTAAAAAGAACACACATGCAATAACACTGGTGGATCCATGTGTGGTCTCTGAAGAGACCACACATGCAATGACTCTGGCTGTTGTTACTAAAAAGAGCACACATGCAATGACACTGGTGGATCCATAGGTGGATTGTGAAAAGAAAACACATGCAATGACTCTAGTTGTTAGTAAAAAGAACACACATGCAATGACACTGGTGGATCCATGTGTGGTCTTTGAAGAGAACACACATGCAATGACTCTAGCTCTAGTTAATGAGAAGAACACACATTTCAATGACACTGGTGGATCAATATGTGGTATGTGAAAAGAACACACATGCAATGACTCCAGTTGTTGTTAGTAAAAAGAGCACACATGCAATGACACTGGTGGATCCATGTGTGGTCTCTAAAGAGACCACACATTTCAATGACTCTAGCTGTGGTTAATGAGAAGAACACACAAACAATGACACTGGTGGATCCATGTGTGGTCTCTGAAGAGAACACACATGCAATGACTCTTGTTGTTGTTAGTAAAAAGAGCACACATGCAATGACACTTGTGGACCCATGTGTGGTCTCTGAAGAGAACACACATTTCAATGGCACTGGTGGATCCATATGTGGTATGTGAAAAGAACACACATGCAATGAATCCAGTTGATGTTAGTAAAAAGAGCACACATGCAATGACTCCAGTTGTTGTTAGAAAAATAGCACACATGCAATGACACTTGTGGATCCATGTGTGGTCTCTAAAGAGAACACACATGCAATGACTCTAGCTGTGGTTAATGAGAAGAACACACATTTCAATGACCCTGGTGGATCCATATGTGGTATGTGAAAAGAATAGTCATGAAATGACTCCAGTTGTTGTCAGTAAAAAGAGCACACATGCAATGACACTAGTGGATCCATGTGTGGTCTCTGAAGAGAACACACATTTCAATGACACTGGTGGATCCATATGTGGTATGTGAAAAGAACACACATGCAATGACTCTAGTTGTTGTTAGTAAAAAGAACACACATGCAATGACACTGGTGGATCCATGTGTGGTCTCTGAAGAGAACACACATTTCAATGACACTGGTGGATCCATATGTGGTATGTGAAAAGAACACACATGCAATGACTCCAGTTGTTGTTAGTAAAAAGAGCACACATGCAATGACACTAGTGGATCCATGTGTGGTCTCTGAAGAGAACACACATGCAATGAATCTAGTTGTGGTTAATGAGAAGAACACACATGCAATGACACTAGTGGATCCATAGGTGGATTGTGAAAAGAACACACATGCAATGACTCGAGTTGTTGTTAGTAAAAAGAACACACATGCAATGACACTAGTGGATCCATGTGTGGTCTCTGAAGAGAACACACATGCAATGACACTGGTGGATCCATATGTGGTAAGTGAAAAGAACACACATGAAATGACTCCAGTTATTGTTAGTAAAAAGAACACACATGCAATGACATTGGTGGATCCATATGTGGTATGTGAAAAGAACACACATGCAATGACTCTGGTTGTTGTTAGTAAAAAGAACACACATGCAATGACACTGGTGGATCCATGTGTGGTCTCTGAAGAGAACACACATTTCAATGACACTGGTGGATCCATAGGTGGATTGTGAAAAGAACAGACGTGCATTGAGTCTGGTTGTTGTTAATGAAAGAATACACATTTCGATGAAAATGGTGGTTCCATATGTGGTCTGTCAAAAGAACACACATGCAATGACTCTAGCTATGGTTAATGAGAAGAACACACATGCAATGACACTGGTGGATCCATAGGCGGATTGTGAAAAGAGATTTGCCCTCTCTCTCGGTCACAAATCTCACAAAAGCCCAAACGTGTGGAGATCCCAAACACGTGCTCACTCTGGGTGCTACGCCCTGATTGGCTAACACAGATGTCACGCGGATCGTCTCCACCAACCGTTGATCCTATGTGATCCAACGGGCAGGATAGCCCCTCCCTTCTCCACTTCTTTTATGCATGGTCAATCTGTGCCACCTCTCTATCCGTGCCACCGATACTTTACCTCCATAAACAAGTGAAAATCCATCTATCTAACTAAAATAAATAAAATAAATGATCATATTTCGAAGAAGCCATCGTCTTCGTCTTCCGGTTCGTCCTTGTCTTCGTCAACGCCATGGTCCCTGCCATTGCTGCCGTTGGTGTCCTCCTCTGATGACTCGACACCGCCCCTTCCTCGAATAAGCGCGCTATCTCCTTGCTAGGGTCCTCCTCCTCCTCTTCGTAGTCCCACGGGTCCACGTCACTCTCCTCTGCTTCTGCCTCCAACTAATCGATGAACGCCTCCTCATTGGCCGAGTCGGACTCGTCCAAATAGCTATCTCCTCTCTTCTTCCTGGTCTTCTTCTCGTTCCTCTTCTTGTCCGTACTCGCCGGTGCAACACTCGCCCCCCGTCCTGGGTGCTGCTTTGCGCTTGTCCGACGCTGCAGGTACCCCACGCTCCTCCTGCACGGCCGGTACGAGCTTCGACATCGCGGTGTCCTCGAGTGCCGATGTCTATGGATCCTAGCGTGGTCGGACACGCCGTGCTGCCTCAGCAGGCGACTCGCGAGCGCGAACGATGCGACGAAGAGCCAGGGATGTAGGACGATCAGAGGACGGCTTGGACCTGCCATTGCCACGGCGAGGGGGCATCGTGCTCGAGGTAGTTGCTCCGAATGGTCGATGGCGGGTACACAGAGTGGGGTGCCGATCTGATCAAGGATGAGCAGCGGTTTCATGCGTCGTGTCCATGCATGAATTTGTCAATTATCAAAAAAAAAGAAGTAATATCTCGCGTACTGAACATAATTTGGTCATAATAAAAGTGCACATCGTATTCTAGACTTGTGCGTGCCTGTCACGTGGAGTTCGACGGAGTTCGACATGCCGTTGGGATCGTGCAGCAGTTGCGCGCGTCATTGCCCCATCAACACATGACACACACACGCGGGATGTGCGCGCCAATTCCCGTGATGACCACCCGTCTTGCACTCCCCTTATTATATACTGGATTTTGGGTGGTGCCGAAGACCATTGAAGTGTCCATCACAATAAAGACAAGTCACATAGATTCCTTACCCCTGCCTCCTTGGCTTCTTTGAGAAGGTAGACCGTACACGGGGGTCTTGTATAATAGTACTAGTACTACTGGACCACGGCCTGTACTCTTTGATGTTGGGTCCGTAGCATAGAAAACAAAAAATTCCTACGATGAGAACTATACGCCAAGATCTATCTACTAGATACAGAGCAACGGGTGGACATACATCCATGGAGAACTTACCCTCGAAGACAACGAGTTTTGTTAACGAGTAGGAACTCGTGGTTGATGTAGTCGTACGCTTGCCGATCTCAAGATCGTGTGGAAGTCCGAGCGCCACAAATCAGCAGCGCATTCATCCTCACACACACGTTCAAGCCATCGGACAACCTCCACCTCCCCGCTCTAGCGAATCAGCGGAAGCAGCAACTCCTTCCAGACGAAAAGCCACCGGGAACATGTATCTTGCTAATCCGAGACCATGGGGAATATCTAGAGGGGGAGAGAGATCCTTCACGAGGAGGTGTGTTTTGTGAGAGGGGAGAGGGGGGCTTTATATAGGAGGGAGGGAGACCCCTCCCCTCCCATAGCCGGCGCATGAGGGGGGGGACTCCTCCCCTCCTTCATTCATGTGGTGAACCTCCACTCACATAAACATGGCCTCCACCCAAAATCCCACTCACATGTATTTAATTTCCACCAAATTAAATGCAACTCTCAATTTAATAAAACTCTTTTATTTATTTTATTCAGAATTTTGTTACTTACTTTAATTAACAAAAATTCACATAAAACCCCTTGCAACATTTCAATATCACATGCAGAACCACTTTCTCCAATTTCACCCGAAACGATTCCGGTTTCTATCGAAACAATTCATGTTTCTATCGAAACATTTCCTGCACTTTGCAAACCTTTTGTCTGAAACATATGTGATCCTAAATGGTGTCCGGCAACCATTAAGTGTGTCACCCTACGGTTCGCGAATAATGCAGCCATGATTGAGACTCCTCTCAGATCAATAATCAGAAGCGGGACCTGGAGATCCATACTGACTCCTGCACATTCAACGATGACTTCTATGATCGTGAGAACCTTTAACGCTAGTAATTTAATCCCTTTGTCTCATGATATAATACATGCCCGAGATTCGATCATCGGTATCCAAATACCCTGTTTGATCTCGTTACCGACATGCACTCTTTTCTTGTTCCCGTGATATAACATTCTAGTGATCACATCACTTGCTTGTAAGCTATCTTAATGTGATATCACCGAGAGGGCCCGGAGTATATCTATCCGTCATTGGGATTGACAAATTCCACTCTTGATCCATGAGCCTCAACATAACACCTTCATAGCACTAAACCCACCTTTATAGTCACCTTGTTACTGTGTGACGTTTGATGTTATCAAGATACTCTTCCGGTGTTAGAAATTAACATGATCTCATGGTCTAAGGATAAAGATTACTTCGTATGATGTTATAGCAATGTAAACATAATTACTTGATCGTAATGCTATACTTCGGATGAATGTTCATCACATCATTTCACAAATGTTGTGACCTTGTTATTAACAACATCCAATGTCCATGATCAGGAAACCTTGATCATCTTGTTAATCAACAAGCTAGTCTATAAGAGAGGCATAACTAGGAACCCTTTTTGTTAATTAAACACACATGTATTGACGTTTCCTATCAATACAATTATAGCATGCAAAATAAACATCTATCATATACAAGGAATACATAATAACAACTTTATTATTGCCTCTCAGTGCATATTTCCTTCAGTCTTACACTTGCACTAGAGACAATAATTTAGTTTACATAGTGATAAATCTAACACCCATGGAGTTCTGGTGTTGATCATGTTTTGCCCTAGGGATTACTTTAGTCCACGGATCTGCTACATTCAGGTCGTGTGCACTTTACAAATCTTTATATCTCCATCCTTGACATGCTCGCGGATGGAGTGAAACCGACACTTAATATGCTTGGAATTCTTGTGAGACCTTGGTTCCTTGGCGTTGGCTATGGCTCCATTGTTGTCACAATAGATCACCATTGGGTCCAATTCACTAGGAACCACACCTAGTTCCGTTATGAACTCCTTCATCCAAACTTCTTACTGCGCCGCTTCTGAAGCAGCAACATATTTCGCCTCCGTCGTTAATCTAGCCACCACAGGTTGTTTGGAACTCCTCCAACTAACTGCTGCTCCATTCAAGATAAATACGTATCCGGATTGAGACTTAGAGTCATCTGGATCGGTGTTAAAGCTAGCATCGACATAACACTTAGCGACTAGCTCTTCTTCACCTCCGTATACAAGAAACATATCCTTAGTTCTTCTCAAGTACTTAAGGATATTATTGACCGCTATCCAGTGTTCCGAACCTGGATCAGATTGGTACCTACTAGTCAAACTAATAGCATGTGCCACATCCGGTCATGTACGTAGCATGGCATACATTATAGAGTCTATGGCTGAGGCATAGGGGATCATACCCATTATCTCTCTTTCTTCCGCCGTAGCTGGACTTTGAGTCTTACTCAATGTCTTGCCTTGCAACATAGGTAAGAACCCCTTCTTACTTCCGTCCATATTAAACTTCTTTAATATATTATCAAGGTATGTACTCTACGATAGCCCAATTAGGCATCTTGATCTATCTCTATAGATTTTAATGCCTAATATATATGAAGCTTCACCAAGGTCTTTCATCGAAAATTTGCTGTTTAGATAACTTTTAACACTATTTAAAAGATCTATATCATTTCCAATTAGTAATATGTCATCCACATATAATATCAGAAATGCCACATTGCTCCCACTCACTTTCTTGTAAATACAAGCCTCTCCATAAGTTTGGACAAATCCAAACTCTTTGATCACCTCATCAAAGCGGAGATTCCAACTCCGGGATGCTTGCTTCAGTCCATAGATGGATCGCTAAAGTTTGCATACCTTATCAGCATCCTTAGGATCGAAAAAACCCTTAGGTTGTATCATATACAACTCTTCTTCAATATTACCATTGAGGAACGCAGTTTTGACATCCATCTGCCATATTTCATAATCGAAATATGCAGCAATTACTAACATAATCCTAACCGACTTTAGCATCGCTACGGGAGAGAATGTCTCATCGTAGTCAACTCCTTGAATTTGTCGAAACCCCTTTGCGACAAGTCGAGCCTTATAGATGGTCACATTACCATCAGCATCAGTTTTTCTTTTGAAAATCCATTTATTCTCAACGGCCTTTCGATCGTGAGGTAAGTCCACCAAGGTCCAAACCTGCTTTTCGTACATGGATTCCATCTCGGATTTCATGGCTTCTAGCCATTTGTTGGAATCCAGGATCATCATCACTTCTTCATACGTCGCAGGGTCATCTATTTTATCTATCTTGAAATTCATAACAGGATTGCCATACAATTCAGGAGCTGCACGTGTCCTGCTTGACCTGCGAGGTTCGGTAGTGTCCTGTTTCAGAGTTTCATGATCAATATCATTAGCTCTCTCTTCATTAGGTGAAGTCAACTCCAAAACAACTTCCGGTGCTGCGCTACTCGCCATTTCATGAAGAGAAGGTTCAATAACCTCTTCGAGTTCTACCTTCCGACTACTCACACCTTTCGCGAGAAACTCCTCAAGAAAGGATCCATTCTTGGCAACAAAAACCTTGCCCTTGGATCTGTGATAGAAGGTATACCCAATCGTTTCCTTAGGGTATCCTATGAAGACGCATTTTTCCGCTTTGGATTCGAGTTTATCTGGCTGAAGTTTCTTCACATAAACATCGCATCCCCAAACTTTAAGAAATGACAGCTTAGGTTTGTCTCCAAACCATAATTCATATGGTGTCGTTTCAACAGATTTAGATGGTGCCCGATTTAAAGTGAATGCAGCGGTTTCCAGTGCATAACCCCAAAATGACAGCGGCAAGTTAGTCAGAGACATCATAGATCGAACCATATCTAATAAAGTACGATTACGACGTTCCGACACACCATTACGTTGTGGTGTTCCGGCAGGCGTGAGTTGTGAAACTATTCCACAATTTTTCATATGTGTGCTAAACTCGTAACTAAGATACTCTCCTCCATGGTCGGACCGCAGAAATTTGATCTTTCTGTTACGATGATTTTTCAATTCATTCTGAAATTCCTTGAACTTTTCAAAAGTTTCAGACTTATGTTTCATCAAATAGATATACCCATATCTACTCAAATCATCTATGAAAGTAAAAAAATAACGATATCCACCTCGTGCCGACACACTCATTGGTCCACACACATCAGTATGTATGATTTCCAATAAAGCTGTCGCCAGTTCCATTGAACCGGAAAACGGCGTTCTAGTCATCTTGCCCATAAGGCATGGCTCACATGTATCAAATGATTCAAAATCAAGTGATTCCAAATGTCCATCAGAATGGAGTTTCTTCATGCGTTTAACGCCAATATGACCTAGACGACAGTGCCACATATATGTAGATATATCATCATCAAGTTTAACCCTTTTAGCATTAACACAATGAATATGCATAATACTACTATCGAGATCCAATAGAAATAAACCATTCAACACAGGTGCATGACCATAAAAGATATTATCCATATAAATCGAACAACCATTGTTTTCAGATTTAAAGGAATAACCACTTCGCATCAAACACGATCCGGATACAATGTTCAGGAGCATTATAACTCTCTAATCCCGACGGCATATGGAGAGGTAGAGTTCCGACGGCGATCACATCAACTCTTGATCCATTGCCGACCCGCATCGTGGCCTCATCCCTTGCTAGTTGTCGCTTGTTCCGTAGCCCCTGAATGGAGTTACATATATTAGCAACCGATTCCGTATCAAATACCCAGGTGCTACTGCGAGTACTAGTCAAGTACACATCAATAACATGTATATCACATATACCTTTGTTTGCCTTGCAGGCCTTCTTGTCCGCCAAATACTTGGGGCAGTTGTGCTTCCAATGGCTAGTCCCATTGCAATAGTAGCACTCAGTATCAGACTTAGGGCCACCTCGGGGTTTATTTTCAGGCGCGGCAACAGATTTGCCGCCCTTTCTTTCCTTTCTTCTTGCCTTTCTTGTCCTTCTTGAAATTGGTGGTCTTATTGATCATCAACACTTGATGTTCTTTCCTAATCTCCACTTCTGTAGTCTTAAGCATTAACAGAAGCTCGGGAAGAGACTTCTTCATGCCCTGCATATTATAGTTCATCATGAAGCTCTTGTAGCTAGGTGGCAGAGATTGTAGAACACGATGTATGCCTAAGTTAATGGGAATCGTTATTCCCAAGGACACAAGCTTATCGGTGTACCCAGACATTTTGAGTACGTGCTCACTAACAGAGTTGTTCTCTTCCATCATGCAGCTAAAGAACTTTTCAGAAGCATTATAACTCTCTACGGCAGCATGGGTATCGAAAATTATTTTCAATTCTCCCATGGTATCAAAGGCATTGCCATTTTCGAAACGCTTTCGAAGTTCTGGCTCTAGCCCATACAGTATGCCGCAATGAACTAAGTTGTGGTCCTCCTGACGAGTTATATTGACATTCTTTTCCTCGTCAGGGGCATCAGGAGCTGGTGGGGGGCCTAGCGGCGCCTCTAGCACATATTGCTTTTGTGAAGCAATGAGGAGAATCCTCAAATTCATAGCCCAGTTGGTGAAGTTGCTACCATTCGCAGCAAGCTTCTCTTTCTCCATGAACACATTGAAATTAAAAGCAGGTGGTGCCATCTACAGTAGAATTTGTAAAGTTTATTTAGACTAAGTTTATGATAGATTGAGTTCAACTAATCCAAATTACTAATGAACTCCCACTCAAAAACGACATCCCCCGTGTCCCTTTTGGTGATTACATGAACCAAATCCACTACACCAAGTCCGGTCATCACGTGAGTCGGTGTAGCTTCAAAGGCGAGCATCAATATGGGCATCATATCAACTATATGACTCATGCTTAACCTTTAGGTCCGTGTTCTGGGGCCATGTCTATACATGCTAGGCTCGTCAAGTAAGAACCTTAGTATTCTGCGTGTGTAAAACTGTCTTACACCCGTTGTATGAAAGCGCGGAGTCGAGTACACCCGATCATCAGGTGATGTCTCGAAACATGATCCATAGAACGATGCATACTGAAGGAAGAACACATTTTATCTTGATATCTAAATGAGGGATCACCTTACAATGCTACCAAAAGCGCCAAACTAGAAGTATAAGATGCTAACATCTAATGTGTAAAGTGAGATGATATGGTCCATGCATTTGATCTCTATCATTTGCATCGTGGTATGATCTCTATTATTCCTTTGTGTGTAAGGCCAAGGTCTATGGAACTTACACGTTAAGTGTGTTGTAAGAGTATCTATCATACATCTACTTACAACAATACCATATCAAGACACTAGCCCAGCAACGATCTAAACTAGACGCCTCTAATTTATCAATTGCAAGTTTTACGTGGCTTAGGGCTTTCGAAGATAGAACCGGTCTTACCTACGAACATGAACCACAACGAGGATAACCAAGTTATTAGCAACTCGTTGTAAATGAGATATTGACTATAGTAGGAGAGACAGACACCCGCTAGCCACTTATGCAAAACTAGTTGCATGTCAGTCGTGGAACCAGTCTCATGTACGATGACCTGTAAGGTTGGTCCGGGCCGCTTCATCCCACTATGCCACCAATATCCAAAATACATAGAAGATGCAATAACATGATCATCATCGCCCACATATAAACATATGTGTACTACCCGTGCAAATCACCAACGCATAGATCTGGCTCTGATACCACTGTTGGGTCCGCAGCATAGAAAACAAATTTTTTCCTACGATGAGAACTATACGCCAAGATCTATCTACTAGATACAGAGCAACGGGTGGACATACATCCATGGAGAACTTACCCTCGAAGACAATGAGTTTCGTTAATGAGTAGGAACTCGTGGTTGATGTAGTCGTACGCTTGCCAATCTCAAGATCGTGTGGAAGTCCGAGCGCTGCAAATCAGCAGCGCATCCATCCTCGCACACACGTTCAAGCCATCGGACAACCTCCACCTCCTCGCTCCAGCGAATCAGCGAAAGCAACAACTCCTTCCAGACACAAGGCCACCGGGAACATGTATCTCGCTAATCCGAGACCATGGGGGAATATCTAGAGGGGAAGAGAGATCCTTCACGAGGAGGTGTGTTTTGTGAGAGGGGAGAGGGGGGCTTTATATAGGAGGAAGGGAGACCCCCCTCCCATAGCCGGCGCATGAGGGGGGACTCCTCCCCTCCTTCATTCATGTGGTGAACCTCCACTCACATAAACATGGCCTCCACCCAAAATCCCACTCACATGTATTTAATTTCCACCAAATTAAATGCAACTCTCAATTTAATAAAACTCTTTTATTTAATTTATTCAGAATTTTGTTAATTACTTTAATTAACAAAAATTCACATAAAACCCCTTGCAATATTTCAATATCACATGCAGAACCACTTTCTGCAATTTCACCCGAAACAATTCCGGTTTCTATCGAAACAATTCCTGTTTCTATTGAAACATTTCCTGTTCTTTGCAAACCTTTTATCTGAAACATATGTGCTCCTAAATGGTGTCCCACAACCCTTAAGTGTGTCACCCTACGGTTCGCGAATAATGCAGACATGATTGAGACTCCTCTCAGATCAATAATCAGAAGCGGGACCTGGAGAACCATACTGACTCCTACACATTCAACGATGACTTCTGTGCTCGTGAGAACCTTTAACGCTAGTAATTTAATCCCTTTGTCTCATGATATAATACATGCCCGAGGTTCGATCATCGGTATCCAAATACCTAGTTTGATCTCGTTACCGACATGCACTCTTTTCTTGTTCCCGTGATATAACATTCTAGTGATCACATCACTTGCTTACAAGCTATCTTAATGTGATATCACCGAGAGGTCCCAGAGTATATCTATCTGTCATCGGGATTGACAAATTCCACTCTTGATCCATGAGCCTCAACATAACACCTTCATAGCACTGAACCCACCTTTATAGTCACCCTGTTACGGTGTGATGTTTGATGTTATCAAGATACTCTTCCGGTGTTAGCAATGAACACGATCTCATGGTCTAAGGATAAAGATTACTTCGTATGATGTTATAGAAATGTAAACATAATGACTTGATCGTAATGCTATACTTCGGATGAATGTTCATCACATCATTTCACAAATGTAGTGACCTTGTTATTAACAACGTCCAATGTCCATGATCAGGAAACCTTGATCATCTTGTTAACCAACAAGATAGTCTATAAGAGAGGCATAACTAGGAACCCTTTTTGTTTATTAAACACACATGTATTGACGTTTCCTATCAATACAATTATAGCATGCAAAATAAACATCTATCATGTACAAGGAATACATAATAACAACTTTATTATTGCCTCTCAGGGCATATTTCCTTCATTTGACTCTTCTCCCACACTAATCACTATCTCCTTCCTCCTGCCGCCGCCACCCTCACCTTGAAGCCAAGGCTCCACTGAGGAGGGGGAGAGGCCGGTCGATGATCCTCGCGGAGAAAGGGGAGAGAAATCGCCGCGAGGCAGTTCTTGCTCTAGCAGCCGCTCAAGACCACCCTCTCATCGAGGCCCAATATCCCCCGACAATGGTGCCGAATGTTCTAGCAGGCGAGGGCTCCTCCCGGTACGGTCTTCTTGTTCTACTTGTTCTCCATCTCCCTCTCCATCATGATCTTATTCAGCTTCTTCTTGTTTTTCTTCTTCTTATTCTTGCTCTTCCTCTTCTACGTATTACATGTCAGCCGTGGAGCCTGAATCCACCACGACGGAGGCGTTGCAAGACCTGTTCGGCCCCGTTCCATGTCTCAGCGAGGTAGCAAATCTCCACGCTGTTATTTCTCCGAGTTGTGATGTGGATTTCTTAGATTATGTCCGCCCCGCATTGGTTTTTCTTCTTCTTTTGTGACATGTATTAGTTTTCATGAATATGACTGGATCTCTTGGTCTTTCCTTAATACCGCTATTCATAGATTCACTATGGACTTTTTTTTATTAGGATTAGTTTATTGTGGTCATGAATAGATCTCTAGGTCCATTTTTTAACACTGCAGTCAATAGATTCAACGGGGATTTTTTTGATCTATATTCGTATTCACCTGGAACCTGGAGTGTAATTATAGAATTCCTATTTCAATTAACATGAACGATGCATCGATTGAAGGCCGAGTACCGTGACAAGGTGGCCGTGATCAGTTCCAAGATTGTCAACCAACATGAGCTTGCACGCTCCCTCACCCAAGCTAATGAGAGCCTACGCAAGCAATTATCTATGCAAAGGAAGATCTCGCTAGATTTTGCATGTGATGTCGTGAGGCTGTAGAAAGTGCTCGACCGTAACTTGAACAGGCAAGAACAGGCCATCAACATAATCAACGAGCTCATGGAGGATAAGAAGAATCTCGTGGAAAGGTGCATTCTCCTGCAGGATGAAGTTAGTGAGGCACTCAGAGGACGCATCGAGGACACCAAGGCTACCATCCGAGCCTACCATGACAGGAACCGTTACCTGGATGCAGTGAAGGAGATGAATGAGGACATGAGTAGAGGGATCATCGTACTTGAGGGTGTTCGGAAAGAGAACGAGGAGCTAACGGCATGTCTGGAGGCGTATCGGAGCAATGCCCAAGTCTGATTCCCGTTAGCGGGGACACGAATATTAGTTCGTCCTCCACTCCTTTTGTAATGTTTAGGGTTCAGGGAGCAATGCCCAAGTCTGCTTCCCATTATAGGGTGCAACAAGAATCCTAGGGCAACTCCTTATCTATCTGGACATGTGTTGGTGTTCATGTCCATGAATGGACACCATGTGCTCTTTCCATTATGTATCTGGACATGGGTTTCTGCATTATGAGTTTGCCACTCTCCCACTACTATTTGGTGAAATTGGGAAAAACCCACAGCCCACTAACCTGTAGATAAATCTTATTTGTCTCTGAAATTGAAATTATGACAATGCCACTAGTCGATTCATAAAATGTTGATTAGTCCTAGATTGCTTCTTCCTTGAAATTATGATAGTGCCACTAGTCAATTCAGTTAATTATGGAAACTAACCAGCTTGTCCTGGTGAACTGAACAAACCATACTATGTATTTTTTGTTGCAGGGAAAGAGGCGAAAGATCGACCAGGACCTGGCGACCTGGCTTAATGACAAGATAGCAATCCAAAGGGAGAAGCAGAATTCCCAGAAACTGGCCTTTGACCACCTGCGCACTAAACTCGTGGTCCTTTCTAACAAGTGCTAGAAACTGAAGGAGCTAAACGCCGGCTGGACGAAACTACACAGTGAAGGTCGCACCTCGGCTAGGAATAAGACGGAGATCATGAAAGGGATCTTGAAGGAAAATCGTATGGATACGGACCAACTTCTCCAATGCGTGACGGAGCACTGGAACCTACAGCTTAAGCATGACATAGTACTGAAGGAGCTGGCCGATCTTAGGGAGGAAAACATGCAGCTCCGGGCCAGGCTCGCTTGAACACAACATATGTCTATTTAGTACTGAACTGCCTGGTTTATCCTCTGTAGTGGTGATTTTGTAAGCGTGAACTTAACTCTATGCACGATATGTGTGTTTGTCTGAAATTAGTTTGCTTGAGGATTGAGTTTGGCTTAGTTAAGAAAGCACAACTACAAGTCTTACAGTTAATTAGTTTTAGGCATTGGCACAACATAAATTATTCATCTCGAATTTCCTTTATCCTTTACAGTTTGTCCTTGTTCACCCTCGCGCGCCTTCTTCAGTTCCTTTAACAGATCCGCAATGCAGTACTCTAGCTTCTTCTTGTCTTCCCTGAGCTGATCCCTCTCCTTTTTTGCATTATGAATTAGCAACCTATGACTATCCTGAAGCTTCTTTGCAGTTCCAACAACCAAGATCCCATCGATTCCGTTAGTTAGCTCTGACTGCAAATTCTCGATTTCTTGTTCCAGCTCCTTATTTCATACCGACAGCTTGTAATTTTTTCAGCTGCATCACTTACATCAGTAAATCTCCCTGACCTTTCCAACTCATACATCTCCCATAACTATGCCAAACATTTGTTAGGTGCATCTGGGCACTCAAGATCCACCCACTCTACTGCTTTACACACCGGGCCAACCTAAAAACACACACACTATAGTGTTATGAACATGCATGATACATTTTACTTCATGTCACAGTTGGACATAATGTAAACAAACCTGATTTGTACAGCCCAAAAACCTTCTCCCAGTGTTACTGCCTTCGAATGCAACATATCTCCTCAGTTTTAGCCCATGGTCACATGGCACTTCTCCATCGAGATCTAGGCCCTCCCACTTGGAGACATAGATCGTCCGTGGTACCTATAGGTAAACGCAAAGATGAAATCGAACACGATTGCATGCACATATGGAGCTCAGATCGAGAGATTTACCATTGCCTAACCCTAGCCCGAGAAAATAGAGGAACTCACATCATGGAAGGAATACTCGATGTCGGAGAGAAGGCTGTCGCTGCTCGACTGGTCATCCTCGCCGTTCAAGGACAACATGGCGAATGCGTCATCGCAGGCGACAGTGACGGCGACGGCGTCGGCGTTGGCGAGAGAGAGAGAGATAGAGAGAGAGAGCAACCCTTCTACCGCTACAACAATGACTAAATTGGCATGTTACAATAGTTTAATGGATACCATGCCCATTCCCTGGATTACTGTCTCCTGCCTAATATGGATTATCTTCATCTCATTTCAAATATTAAACCTGCACTCCCTCCATCCCAATTTCATTGCCTAACGAAAACATACCAGTATATTACATCATGGAAGGAATACTCGATGTCGGAGAGAAGGCTGTCGCTGCTCGACTGGTCATCCTCGCCGTTCAAGGACAACATGGCGAATGCGTCATCGCAGGCGACAGTGACGGCGACGGCGTCGGCGTTGGCGAGAGAGAGAGAGATAGAGAGAGAGAGCAACCCTTCTACCGCTACAACAATGACTAAATTGGCATGTTACAATAGTTTAATGGATACCATGCCCATTCCCTGGATTACTGTCTCCTGCCTAATATGGATTATCTTCATCTCATTTCAAATATTAAACCTGCACTCCCTCCATCCCAATTTCATTGCCTAACGAAAACATACCAGTATATTACATCATCTAAAGAAACAAAATCATGTCAACTCTAAGGTACTTATGCATCACTTCTTCAGTCATGGTTTCACAAAACATTACATTACAATCTCTCAACAAAAATAATCACATCATGGTTTCACAAAACATCACATTACAATCTATCAACAAACATAATCACAGAAACAAGTATATTACATCAACTCTAGAAACAAAATCATGTCGACTACACAGTACTTACACATCACTTGTCCTATCATGGTTTCACAAAACATTACATTACAATCTCTCAACAAACAAAATAACAGAAACAAGTACAGTACATCATCTCAAGAAACATACTCATGTCAACTACAATGTATTTATGCATCACTTGTCCAGTCATGGTTTCACAAAACATTACATTACAATGTCCCAACAAACATAATAACATAAACAAGTACGGTACATCATCTTAAGAAACATAATCATGTCAACTACAATGTACTTATGTCTTATTACAACAACGATGGTTTCAGTGAGGGACATGTCCGAAAATCTCAACAGCTCGCACAACATTATATCGCAATCTCTCAACAAACATAATCACAGTAATACACTCTAAATGCAACAGCAGTCAATATTACAAATACAGGCAGGGGAACCCCGTGGTCCATATGACAAGCCTAGGGTAGCAGCTCTCATCAGATCTCATCAACGTCGACCACCTCATTCTATTCAGCCACTACAAGGGCATCTACATCCACTATAACATGTTCAACAACATCAGAAATGGTAACAAGGAAGAACACCTTCCTGGTTCACTTCTTTCGTCGCATAATCTGCAGAAGATCTTCAGTATCCAAAACATCTATGAAGTGCTTCTTCTTATGATGCCACCACCGGATTTTTGCCATCTGCTTAGGGCCAATACTGATTTCCTTACAGATCATCTCTCTCATTTCATCAAGAGTTATGTTTTTGGAATCGGCAGTGATCTCCACAGTACATGATGAAACTGGCTTATTAACTCCCTCATCAAGTTTTTGTAGGGGTTCCGCGTATGAAAACAATAAATCTTTACCCTACGCCCCTGAACCCCTAAAGCTACCAGGACCTATCTATTGGTAATACAGTAACGGGAGGGGATTTTCACGAACTTACCCTTGAAGACCGAAAAGCGTTGTCAATGCTCAGGAGAGCGTGGTTGATGTAGACGAGCCGAAGTTGACCTCAAGGTCGTGATGAAGTCCTTGCGCTCCTTGGCTCCAACGACTTGAGTGCCTCAAGTGCGACACCTCGCGGGGAGTTACACACGTCCGGTGCCTGACGATGACTCCCATTTCCCTGATCAAGCAGCAGTTGCGGAAGTAGAGCTCCCGGATCCGAATCTCGCAGCGCGACGGCGCTCCGCGGTGAAGATGTCTCTCGCTCGCTCAGTCTAGACTTGGGACCACGGTCACGAGAGAGAGAGAGGGGGAGAGAGAAAATATCAATTAGAGGTCCTCCCAAAAGTGAGAAGACCTTTATTGATTATTGGTGTATTTATCTTGGCCAAATACCCCACTATATATAGGGGAGGGGAGGTACTACCTCCCTCAAAGTCCCGGGGTGGGAGTAAAGTAGAGGAGGGGGGAGGAGGTGGCCGCCGGACACCTAGTGGGCCCGTGCGAGGGGGGGCTAGGCCCAGCCAGCCTCCCCCTTGGCCCCTCTCCCTCTCTCCTTTCCCCTAATGGGCCCTCTCCCTCCGGAAATTGGCCCATTAAGCCTTTTTGACCTTTAATTGAATTTCTCTTTATTAAATAATTATGAATAAATGATAAATCAATATTTAACATTCATTCACATATTATTCAACCTCCATGGCCATGGAACACCTTCCACCTCCACTCCGGACATCCTCCGGACTTACCGAAACCCTTCCAGTTTTCTCTCTTCTTTTCTTCGGTGATTCTACCAATCCTATAAACACTCTCTAAGCATCATCAAGCCCTTAAGCGTGATACCCCACGGTTCGGGAACACTCCAGACATGGTCGGGACACTCCCGAACCAATGATCGACAGAGGGACCTGGATGGCCATGTGACCCCTGTGCGTTCCATGAAGATCTTTCGTCATTTGAACCGGGATAGTCGTGTCTTATTCCCTTTGTCTCTCGATACATGCATTTCCCGAGATCTGATCAATGACATCACCATGTCGTGTTCAATCTCGTTACTGAACAATGCTACTTGACTCGTTCCGACAAGTGATATCCCCGTGATCAAATCACACGCTGTGCAGCTATTGGATATAACTTCTCCGAGTGGGCCCTTGAGTATCTTCCCGTCACATGAATGGGAAAATCCCACTCTTGACATATACCTCCTCTATGGTTTCCTCCGAATACCTGAACACACCTTTATAACCACCATATTACCAGATGGCGTTTGATGCTAGATAAGCACTCTCGGGAGACAGTGATTGATATAGCCTCACGATCTAAGGAATAGTCTACGAGGATCCATTTCTAACCATCGTAAATTGAACTTCGTGACATGATCTGGTCATGATGTTTAGCTTGGATATCGGTTCATCATCTCATTCACAGAATGAGATGACTCCATTTCCAACTGGCATAAATGCCACATGATCAGGAAACATGATCATCTGTTTGACCAATGAACCAGTGACTAGAGTTTCACTGGGAACCCCTGGTTGTTTGTATATCACACGTGTATTGATGTTTCCACTCAATACAGTTATAGCATGATATAAAACTTAATCATAAACTATATGAAATATGATAATAGTCCTTACTACTATTTGTATCTAGGGCATATTTCCAACAGTTTTGCCATGTATGAATCCACCTCTATGCGTATACTGAACTTATCTAGACAAGCATCTATTGGTCCGTATTCTCTAGGAGCAAAAGCTCTGGCAGCAAGATCTCCAGCATCTGCATACATATCATCAATCATCGCTTCAACTTTCACCTTACGATCAGCTGCACAACACTCCCAAACCATATGAAGATCATGGGAGCGCTCAATTTGATGATAGGTATCATTCATGTTGCGCCACACCAATTTTGTCCTCTGTCTAGAACCCCAGGAAATTCTAGCGGTAAGCATATCTACCAGCTGCGAAACAGACACAAACTCTTTGCAATTCACAAGCAGATGCACATCTTGCCCGAACACAACCGTCTCGCAACCAAAATCAAGTTTTGCAGTGTACTGCCGAACATGAACTGTGAACTCATATAGGTCCCTTGTATCAAAGTTGTGCGTAATTTGATTAAAAAGGGGAACTTTTCAGTTCATTCAATTCTATTATGCCATAACTAATCTACTTGCAAGATAAGGCATAGATAAGAAAAATTCACCTCTCGCTCTTCTCCCGGGTTTTTTCTTCAAGATCTGGGTGCTGCATCTGCCCACCGGAGCCGAACAATCCACCGCCGGCCTTGCTTTTCTCTTCAACCCGCTGCTCGTAGGTACCTTGGGAGCAAAATCCTTGCTGGCCTCCTCGCTAACCGGGGATGAAGACCTCGCCGCTGCTACGCGTTGAGCCCCAGACTTGGGCCCTGACGGACCCGAATCAGTCGGCAACGTAGCTACAACCTTCGCCTTGCAAGACATGCTGGGCCGCCACCATTAGATTCAGTGTCGGGGGAGGAGAAAAAAGGTCCTCTGCCGCCGGCAGATTTAGGGTCGGGGAAGGGAAGAAAAGGGACCGCCACCACCGCAGCAAGATTCAGTGTCGAGAGTTAGGAAAGTACAGTAATGGATTTGCCCCTACGACACGTGCAGGGTGGCTAAGAAGAGTGACCGGCGAAGAAGGGGCACAACAGGAACTAGTGTAACATAATATCCTGACTTAACGGCCGCGATTTGAAAATATTGGGTTTGTCCATCATTCACTCGAAATACCCCTCTCAGCAATTGGCGCCCCAACTTTTCGAATCGTGGTGATTAAAAGCAACTTGGGTACCGTGTTGTCTAGGCGCCCCAACTTTCGGTCCGCAAAATGATATTCTCGACATCGGGGGTCTATTGTTTCTTGGGGCATATCCTATAGATAGGTTGGGGTGATACTTCTGGGCATTGTGGGACCTAGTCTGGGGCATAATCCTGTGCTTGCGGTTGTCATTGGCTTGTTTTATCTTCCCTTCCATCTGGATGGCAGAGTCTACTAGCTCTTCTAGATCTCCAAAACGGATGTTGACTAACACAATATGCATCTCATCATGCAATCCTATCAGGAACCTTTCTTTCTTCTTAGCTTCAGTGTTGATCTCATCAGGGGCATATCTAGCTAGGGATAGAAATTTGTCGTGGTACTCAACTACCGTCATCCTTCCTTGCTTCAGATCCTTGAACTCATCTCTCATTCTGGTGACCAAACCTTGTGGCACATGGGTGCGGCTAAACTTGATCTTGAAAGCTTGTCATCACCTGATCGTGGTTCATAGTACGGGTGCTATTCCACCAGGATCTTGCATCTCCTGCCAGATAATGGGTGGAAAACAATACTTTCTCATTAGCGTCAACTCCTGCGACTTCTAGATTATTCTCCATGGTTTGCAGCCAGTCATCAGCATCTAAAGGATCTTCAGATTTGTTAAAGATAGGGGGATTGGTATTCTAAAAGTTCTTAAGCTTGGATCCATGATGATCCTGATTTCCATGGCCTTGATTATTGTGGGCCATCTGAGCTATTTGCTGAAGGGTGGCTAGGTTGGCTTGGCGTTTGGATCTACTAGCTTCATGGTCGGAAACTAGCATCTGCAGAATCTGCAACATCGGGTCCTGCGATGAGCTGCTTCCTCCTTCTCAATTGAGATAGATAAAGAGGTAAGAGGGAAAGTTCTAAGGTTCATGGTCTTGTTTTCAAAAGGTCTAATTTTGAGTTTGACTCAGGTTTTGCAAACTAACTCCTTCTCAATCATTCATTCATTCAAGCACACAATAGAACACACACCACAGCACAAATGGAAACAGATGGTTTTAAGAACCATTCTGTGAACTAAGATACAGTGGGACCGATACAACTCATTCGTACGGTAGTGATCAAGTGCATCTAATCATCATCAATGAAGTCGGAATCATCATCATTGGTGTAGAAATCCATGGCATCATCCTCTAGGTAGTCGTTGTCATCACTGAGGTACGAGTGAAGATCTCCCTAGATGTCTTCACCTTCTTCCTCTTCCTTTGCTTCAAGCTGGACTTCTTGCTCATGGATGGTCTTCTCGAGGTCGGCCACCTTCTTGCGAAGACGAGCAATGGTGCGATCCTTCTTCTCGTGTTGACGATGAAGTGATTGGCGATCCTTGACGAGCATGGCGAGAGTCTAGTCTTTCTTGGCGGCAATGGCAAGGTTGTGGTTGGCATAGGCTCGATCATTGTCCAATTCCTTCTATCTATCATACAACAGGAAGTCAAGATTCTCCACTTGGCGCTTCATCTCGGGTGAGTTGGCATATCCAATGTCATTCCCATAGAATCATGCCTTGCGAAGTGTGCAAAGGGAGTTCCCTGGATCAAGTTGATGTTTTGCCCACACAGACAGGCAATAGCTTCATGCATAACCCTGTATAATCCATCTAGCCAGTTGTTCTCTCACACGGTGAATTGAATCTTCTCAGAAAGGGGTGCTTCCATCTTGCCTCTGGTATTTGCAACTATGAGCCATTGTAGATCTCCTCCTGGGTGATCCTTGAGTTATGCTCCGAAGAATTCCGGATGCGGGCGCTCAAGATACTCTGCTAGTGCATCAAGATCTCTCTCAAAGATCAGCTGGCCTCCATTGCCTAACTGGTAGAACTTGCAATACTGAACTTCCATCTATAAGAATTTAGGATGAGTAAGTTAGTGAGGTGATCAAGTGTGTCAAATTTTATGTAGGAATGTAAGAATTTTTGAGGAACATGATTTTTTTGAAAGAATCAAGGATAAGAGTGGGAATAGGTTTTCATAAATACTCACTTCTTTGGTTTTGAAACTAAGTTTTCGTTCGGACGTCCATTCTAACTAGGGTCTCCTATGCTTAGGATGGCTCTTATACCAACTTGTCAACACCCGGATTTTTAATCCAAGATGCCTGTTATGCCATACATCGCAATCCCAGGATTACCATTTTTGCGAGACATAACAGATTGGATATCACATTTACATCATCCATTACAAACCATAATAAGGTCTTACACAAATAGGGGATTTCATGATCCAGTCTTAATACAAACAAGCAGCGGAATAATAAGCGTAGTAGTGGGCTCCATCTTCAGGGTCACAGGCAATGCTGACGATGGGAGATGATCCTAGTTGTCGTAGCCGTCCTGCTGTCCATCTTCCTGATAGTTCTCCTCATAGTCTGGCCACGGGAATATACAGGGACAAAGCCATGAGTACTCTTTAAGTACTCGCAAACTATCACTAACAAGTAAGGTAGTTCTAGTAGGAATCCTAAGATCTAAGTTTATTTGCAAAAGCCAGATTTATCTAAACTGAGTTCATAAGTAAATAAAACTAAGTAAAGTTCTAAATCACTTTAAGTTGGGAACCTACTTTTCATATTCACAACCCTATTGTGGTCAAGTCAAATTCATAGTTCACTTCACAAGTCATTTTGAAAACATCTGACGACGGAACAATATGGCCACTCCAACTGTCCATGACCGTGGACGCGGCTATTCAAATAGTTTGACACTCTACAGAGGTGGTACACTTTCACCACAAAATTCGATACATCCATCAAGGATAACCCTGAATCATCATACTTAGTATGCGGATAATCAATCATAACCTTTCCTTTACACACTCTAGTATAGGCACCTCCCCTATGAGCTTGGCCTCCCAACCATGGCCATCTGCCATCCTAGGCACTGCATAGGTGGACATCATCAAGAGGTAGCCTAAGCTCAAACCTCTTCCACGAGGGAACCCATACTAATGCATATAAGCTTCCGGGTAAGCCTTACCCAACTCAGGTATTGTGGTTGTATGGTAAAATTGGAATGGTATCGCATCCGAACCCAACCATCAGTTTTTATAAAGGGCTAAGGCTCATGCCTCAACATTTTCATCATCAAATCCATTTTGTGTCTCTCAACACATGTCAAAACATTTCAACAGAATGACTCATCATTCCAAGGTTTTCATAATCATTTTCACCAAGTATTCCCATCTAAAAGTGATCAAGTTTTATGCTTTAGCACTAGCCACTAAGTTAAGAGTGTTCACTAATGAGGGGTGCTAATCTTCAATCTCATGCCATAGAATGACATCTAGTATATGCCTAGTTTTATACTCTTTATGCTATTTATACTATGTTCCAAATCCTCACAAAGCATTAACTAAAAGTAAGAACTTTGGTAAAGTAAAAGAGTAAAGCTTACAAGTAAAACTTGGGATGGGTATAAATCAAAGGTATATAACCAAAGCATGCCTAATGCATCTTGCTTAGGTTAAAGCTTGCATGGTTAACTTGTATAATTCTAACTTGAAAGGGTTAGCTTGCCAATAATAGCTTGCCTTGGTTGGTGTAGTGATTGAAGTTTTCCTCCTCTTCTTCGGGGTAGAACTCCTCGTCCTCGTATCCTTAGTCGGTACTATCGTCTATTAATAAATACGGGGTACACAATCACCAAAAAATACTTAACTAGTCTATTTAGCACACTAAGGCTCACACTTGATGATCTAGCATCATCACAATCATCACATGAATTAAAGAACTAGTTTTATTTAGTTTATTTGAGAAAAGTAATTTCTACTCATTAAAATTAATTAAGATTTAATATTCTCCAAATAAAATATGGGATCAGGTGGACACATGTCATCACCAAATATTTTAATACATGGGAAAGTGATTTAAAGGGTTGATCATATTTTATAAAGTTTAAGATTATCATTTATTATATTTAAAGTGACTAGAAATGCCTTAATATCATTCTTTTGGTACTAGTCCAATGTCACTACATGCAATCCTGGATATTTTTACATATTCAGAGAAACATTAACAAATGTGATTTTTGAGAGTTGGAATCAACTCAAAAGCTATTATGGTTGATTTTTGAAAAATGTTTGAATTTGCAAAAGTCTCTATTTATTATTTTTGCTATAGAATATCTCTAACTCCAAATGATTTAAACCCAACGGGCTTGGATAGATATTTTAATTATCTTTCTAGCAAAATTTGAATCATACAATTTTTTTAAGTGAAACTCTCTGAATTGATTTTTGAATAAGTGGACAGAATAGGATTTCAACTAAAAAGGAAAATCATTATTTAAATTTCTAGGCCTGGGCGGGAAAGCTAAACGGGCCAGCCCAGCTGCACTACGCGGCGCAGTGGGCTGTTGACAGATGGGGGCCACCAGTCAGCGACTCAGTTTAACCGAAACGGTATCTAAGCATCTGGGTCGTGTGATCCTATTCTAATCCAACGGTCGAGCGTCATCGTCGACGACGAATATCTCCGACGAGGAATGTGACCTAGCGCGGCGGTGGGGGTCTCATGGGGCTCACTTGGGTTCCATCTAGGGTCAGCGACAAGGTCAAATGACATGGTAGATGACGGCGAGGCGAGGCACGGTTACGGCAGGGTTCAGGTGGTCGGAATCGACAATGTCGTTCTCCTCTAGCAGCGGTGGACTCTAGTGCAATTTCGGCATGGTGGTGCTCGCCTTGCTCCGGGGAGAAGTGGGGGAGGCTCAGAGAAGAGTAGGGAGTGCAGTGAGGTGGAGATTAGAGGCAGGGGTGGCCTCCTTTTATAGCGCGGCGAGGGGACCGAGTGGTGCGGCGGTGAGCTCGATGGTGGCGTCACTACAGGCGGCTATCGGCATGGCGGGGGTAGGTGGATGGTGCGGTGTTCCCTGGCGGTTCTCACGGACTTAAAGGCGAGGCATGGGGTGGCATGGTACGGTCGGGAGCATGCAGTGTTCTGAGTGGTGGCAGAAGTGTTTGCGGTGGCGTGCGGCAGCTGCGGGTCGCGCGGCGGCGAACGGGGGTGTCTGCCGGGTTGGCATGATCATGGCGAGGCTGCGTGGGCGCGGTGAGGGCAAAGCGCAAGCTGGGGGAGCTGGTTGGGCGCCGCGCACTGGCACGCTCTGAACACGGTGCAAAGAGGCAGGGTGCGGCCTATCTAGGGTGGTCCATGGCTCGACTGGGGTCGTGGCCTGGACAGGGGGTGGCGGTAGAGTGCGACGCACCTCCTGGACATCCTAGATGGGCGCGGGGCGGTCTGCTGCGAGCTGGCCGTGGTCGGCCAGCGACGATCAAATTCGTGCGGCGCTCCACTGTGCTCCACGGCGAAGGGGGGCTTGTCTGGGTGCTGGTTAGACTTAGGGGAGACAGGGGAGTAAATAGGGGACCAAATGGTCGACTATTACTGTGCACAACAGTGAAGTTAGGCCAGGGGTTTAATTAGTGCAGACAAGGTGTTTGTGTTAATGGCCGCATGAGTTTTACTTTTGAATTTTTGATTCAAATTTTTTGAGTTCTCTTAGATTAAGCTTGAGAGTGTTTGTTTGCTTGGAGAGGTCAAGGGGAATTGATTTGAGTGGTTTTTGAAAAAGTGGGATCTTAACATATGAAATAGATTCCATTTTCAACTGTCCATTAAATTGATTTGCAAAATGCTTTTGTAAGTTTGTAAAGTGGGCCTTGGTTCATTTTTACTTGGTCTAGAAAGGGGTGAAAATAAATAAAAATATTTCTTTTAGAAATCTTCTTCTAGGAACACCTAAAGTGGCCTAGTTCTTGATTTTGGTCAAAATGACCATTTGCTTTGTTTATTCACATTTGATTTCTGTCTCTTTGGATTTTGTTTGTAAATGGTCTAGATGATGTGGCATTCACCTTTAAACCATTTCACAACATTTAGAATAATCAAGCATGGCATATACACTCAATTCTATACTAATGCAAACACACATGTATTCCTAATCATTTTATTAATAAAAGTTTTTGTTAACCCTAAATTGGGTGATTAGGATTTGATAATCTTGATTAGAAGATTTGGGGTGTTACATAGTATATATGACTTCCATTTCTAAACTACCCTTGATAAACCCATCAATACAGCTACTACTAACTCCATCTATTAACTCCTTTAATTCCATCTTGCAACTACTTCCAAGGCTTGCAAGATTATAGTTCTCTCTAAATCATATGTGATATCAATCCTCTGGAATAGGTATGGTAATACTCTTCATAATACAAGTTTGTTCTTGTATCATCTTGGTTAAGCCACTATTCCTCCAACTACTCCATACAACTTATGTTATATACTTCCTCATACTCTAGCTTGACTTCTCATGATCAAGCTAGATGATTTTTCTTACTGGGGTTTTGCCTAATTTGGTATACTCACAACGCTTCCTCAACACCTAGTCATCTATTCTCAAATGACTTGAGAATAATGACCACCAACCCTTGATCATGCTTAGCTTAGGCTTCTAATTGTCTGATCAACATCTATACTTAACTAAGTAGTAGACTTGTACTAGTCTCTCTATAGGATTATCTTGTTAAGCAAGCTTACTATAAGGTTATATCCACTTGTCTTAACAAGGTTATTATTTGATGTACTAATACTACTAGCTTTCTCATAGCTTCATAATTACTATCTAAACTCTTGGGTGTAAATACTTCTTCTAGTTAACTCATGAGTGAGTTATCTCCTCCAACATCAAATGGTTTGATCACCACTAAGGATATCATTCCATTGATGATGACACACTCTACCATAACTAGTTCCTTCTTCTTATTAATTTACTTAAGGTCTTTGGAAGGTCAATACAATAAATCAAAGTTAAGAGTTAATAAGTGCTAGGTCAAGAATTGATCACTCACTAATGATTTTCAATTGACACTAGGACTTGGTTAAATAGGAATGTCACCTACTAATATGGCAATAAAGACATGTGATGAATGGTCTTGGCTTGACTTCCTTTTCTACTCTATTAGTGATAAGAGTTAATGTTTAAGAACTACCATGATACCATGGTAGGAATAACTATGGCAAGCAAATGTATCAAAGTTTAATTATAGAGTTTCTTTACTTAAGTTATATACTTAACTTGGTATTCAATGTTTATGGTAGATAATACCCTGATATCATTTTTGGAATATTAAGTATTCATCCTTGAGTTGTTGTATGGAATACCATGTAATGATCTCTAAAAGATCAAATAGTCCTTATTAAGTAGTGTGTTGTGACTTAGTTGTATTACATTTGATCTACCCTTAGATCAAATTATATTACCCAAAGATAAGGTTTTAGCAAATGTCATATTGAAATTTATCGGAATCAACTTGATGATCTACTTCAGTTCCACCAAGTTAAGAGAAGCTTCAATCACTTTGACAAGTTTTATTTAAAAGCGCGAAAATTATCCAGATTTTCTATGCATGAATGCAATGCACACACATGATCTCAGCTTATTTCTAAGTTCTAATGCTGGGATGTTACAGTTGTCGAAGGCAATTATATATCTAGAGTTCATTGTTGGCCAGTACAAAATGTCCCGTATGAGAGTTGACGGCCTGCGATCAATCTTAGCTAGAATCTCAGCAGGTTCAATCCAGTCCTCCCATTTTCCTAACTCTGATGAGTACCTCTGCACCAGTGCTTGGTTACCATTGGTTACTATCCAAACAATCTAGAAATTGCTACAATAGTGTGAAGACAATTGCCCATGATTTCTCGGACAGAGAATTGTGCCGCTATCATACTCACATCTCCGCCAAATTGGTGGTTCTGGTATCACTGTTTCACTTCTACTGATTGGATCCCAGTCCTTTCTCATGTTAAACCCTTGCGGATAATGAAGTAGCACCCTACCATTGCGACATCCGAGTAAATATGGTTTATAGGCTTTATGTACTTCCACCAGCCTATTCAGCTTCTGGAAGATGGATTGGTCAAGATTGTGATCTGTTAAGAATCGAGCGTCCTCGGAGCTGTTGGTGAAAAATCTAAGTAACGACATTCCTCTGTTGTGTGATAGGGTTAGCCTTTTGAAATCGTTGCTTACCATGAAGTCCATCCAACATTTTTGGGCGACTGATGCCCTCAGTATGCAGGATGGGTGCGAAGGACGCCTGGAAAGAATCTGACCAAATACATCGCCTAGTAAGTCGTTGATTATTGCATATGTTCTTCCACCAAAGCTGGTAGGATGATGCAAATAGAACAAGTGCATCATCAGAAGTAAGTAAACATCATAATGCATAATGCACAACCCTAAAAAAAGAATTAAGTAAACACCACAATGCATCATACAATTTGACAGGAAAATTTATCATCAAAATTTCCTAAACTACAAGCATTTGAAAAACTACCTAAAAAGCAGAGTCTGTCAACAAAATAACCTAAACAGCACAAGGAATCAACTAGAGTAGTACAAAAGCACCACAAAATGCTTCATCATGTCGGAACTAGGCAAAGGGAACGAAGAACTTTTTTTAGGTCCCTGAGGAGGATAGAAAGGCCCCCACCTAAATTTTCTGGTTTTATCATAAAGAAGGGAAGAAAAAACGGACGCAGATTTTCAGTGACTTGGTGAACCCAAGTCTCACGGTGACTTTCCCTAGGATCCACCTTCCATCTTAGATCAAACGTATGACAGTAGCTCAGATTTTGAACTAAAAAGTAAAACTATTCGAAAAAATTGACAAAAAATCAATAAATCATTGGTGCCTAGGTTTGAATCCTATGAAAGTTCCATCCCATTCGGATCACTAGTTTGTGATTAAATATATTTTTATGTTTCTAGTACTACTAGTTTAAACTAATATCCACTACGTCTAAAAAAAACCCCAGAGCAGAATACACAAAAGAGGGAGGAACTCAGGGAGATAAAATCCAACGCAGAACTTACAATGGGGTCGACGAGTTGTGAGCAGATGGAGCAGTCGCCGCCGATGAATGATGAGCCACAGCCGTTGACTCTGAACAAGAACGACCACAATCTAACGCATTCCTAGCATCCCACGCAGCCGTTGCTTTGGCAGGGGCAGCCAACATAGCCGAATTTGTTCCAGCAGCAGCCGATGAGGATTTCGACTGTGCCTCCACCGCTTTCCAAGCATCACTTGACACTGCCCAAGACTCCGATGCGGTACAAGCATCGGCCTCCACATCCACTTCACATGTATCCGTTGGTGCTTCTTCAGCATCCACCTCTGCTTTACAGGCATCCGCTGACACAACAAATGCATCTGCCAACACCGATTCCATTTCCTGTAAACGCCACCAGATTATTTAGCTCGCAATGCCCAAATATAAATGCATTCTTGAAGGGTTCGCAACATAGAAAACAAAAAATTTCCTACGATGGGAACTATTATATGCCAAGATCTATCTATTAGATACAAGCAACGGGTGGATATACATCCATAGAGAACATATCCTTGAAGACAACAAAGCTTTGTTAACAAGATAGAACTCGTGGATGATGTAGTCATACACTTGCTTATCTCAAGATCGTGATGAAGTCCAACAGGTCCAGCTCCAGCACGTCCATCAGATCCAGCTCCAGCAAGTCCAGCACCACCAAGTCCAGCACCGCAAAGCAGCGGTGCATCCGTGATTGCACACACGTCCGGTACCCCGACAACCTCCGTCCCTCGCTCCAAAAAAGTAGCGGAAGTAGCAACTCCTTTCCAGATAAAGCCACCAGGAACATGTATCTCGCTAATCCAAGACCATGGGGGAAAATACTAGAGGGGGAGAGAGATCCTTCACGAGGAGGTGTGAGGAAGAAGAGGTGTGAGGGGGGCCTTTTATAGGAGGAGGGGGTGTCCTTCCCCATGACCGGCGCCTCATGGAGGTGACCCCACACCTCCCCCATTCATGTGGTGGTAATCCCCTCCACATAAATTTGCCCCTTAACATTCCCTTTTAAAGTCTCCACTTTAAATGCATTAAATTTCTCCAAATTTAATGCTCTCTCATTTAATAAAACTCTTTTATTAATTTTATTCAGAATTTTGTTAATTACTTTAATTAACAAACATCCACATAAAAGCCCTACAATATTTCAATATTACATGCAAAACCAATTTCAGCAATTTCACCCGAAACGGTTACGGTGTCTATTGAAATAATTCCAGCGCCTTTTTAAATCTTTATTTGAAACATATTTTCTCCAAATGGTGTCGGTATCCCTTAAGTGTGTCACCCTACGGTTCGCAAATAATGCAGACATGATCGAGACCCCTCTCCGATCAATAATCAACAACGGGACCTGGAGATCCATACTGACTCCCACATATTCAACGATGACTCTTGTGATCGTGTGAACCTTTAACGTCGTAACTAAATCCTTTTGTCTCGCGATATATTACATGTCCAAGATTCGATCATCGGTATCTTCATACCTAGTTTAATCTCGTTACCAACATGTACTCTTTTCTCGTTCTCGTGATATAACATTCTAGTGATCTCATCACTTGCTTGCAAGCTTAACCAATGTGATATCACCGAGAGGGACCAGAGTATATCTATCCGTGATAGGGATGGACAAATCCCACTCTTGATCCATGAGCCTCTACACAACACTTTCGCAGCACTGAACCCACCTTTATAATCACCCTTTCATGGTGTGACGTTTGATGTTATTAAGATACTCTTTCAGTGTTAGTGATTGACATGATCTCATGGTCTAAGGATTAGGATTACTTCGTATGATGTTATAGAATTATAAACACAATGACTTTGTGTCATAACCCAAATTTTGATGCTAATATTTTGTGCTAAATCAATCTCTTCAAAATAATATTCAGTAAATAAAAGTGTTGCTGTTTATATGTGGGTCTGGAAGAAAAGTAAAAAAAAGAGTAGTGGTGCACTAGTGCTTGAACTCTTGGCTTGCCGTTTAAAACAACTAGTTGCGACCAGCTGCCCTTCGTGGTCCCTTTAGTACAAAACCTGATGCCTTTATTTTGTTTCTTCAGTACGTGAGAAGGAAAGCCCACGGCCTGACCCAAGGTCCAACTTAACGTATCAGGCCTTCTGCTTTGCCTCTGGATAGCGTCATAGGTCTACACCTACCTGTTTTGGTGTCCTCCCAACTCAACCCTACCTGTTTCTCTCTATATCGAAGGTGTCGCCGCGCCATCGGGTCGCTGCTGCCGCCGTGCCGTCAGGTCGCCACCGCGCCATTGGGTGGCTGCTGGCGCCGTGCCGTCGGGTCGCTGTGCTGCTGGAGGATAGGTTGCCGCCACCGGCCAGCAGTCAATCAACTCCAACGGTGCGTTGACGTTGATTACCCGTGTTGCTCTTGTTCTTCTTAGCAGCGACGTAGGTACTGGCCAGTAGTTTGTTATGATGGGATAACAGTGATTTTATTTACCTAGGATTTCTAAGCTGCGTTTTGTTCACTCCATGTCCCTGTACCCTAACGAGGAGCAAACCCAGATTTATGGCTCCCCAAAAATAACGTTGTAGGTGTTTTCTTTAAATCTCTTCGTACAAACACCAATAGACTGCCAGAATTCCACACGGTGTTATTTTATTGTGCTTCCTAATTTCCATAACGTAAGTGAATATCTGGGACACCTAGATTGCATTAGGGAATGGTTCAGTACCTTCTCTAATTACATAGTTCGTGACTTGTCAGCGATCGTCACTTGGGGCTGCTTAATTTTGTATTTTTCTCTAGCATTTTAGGAATACAAAGAGTGAGAATAAAGCTATAGAGAAATTAGTAAATGGATTAATTCGTTCTAGTTTGTTCCTTGAGCTTACCGTGAGTCATAACCATGTGTGGGCCATGTATTTTATGCCTTTTTAGCTCCATGTCTGATTCTATTTTGTTATCGAAGGTTTTCACAAAGATGTTTTCACTATCAGTATAAACTCTTGGGCTTTTAGACATCACCGTACTGCTAGTTTATTTATTTATATGATAGTAGCTCACGACCCATACTTTGGTTGGATAACAGAATAAATAAAAGGAGAAGACGATGTCAGGTAATCAGTAATAGTTACCCTTTTAACCAACTATCATTTTATAGTCTTTTGAGTCGTTTCGTGAATATTGTGTAATGGACAACAAGAATGCTTTTATGGTTTGACTGCGTGTAGGAGTGATGGTACAATTAACTTGTATGCTTCCGAAGTGATGAAATGTATTGAGGGTGTCATATGTTCTATAACAAGTGTTGGTCCTTCTGGTTTGGAATCCTATAATTCACAGTTTGTGCCCCGCAGTTGAGGCAAGTTCATGATCGATAGTGAATTTTGCATATCTCTCTTCACTTATTTTTATTTAATGCTTATCATATATCGATGAATGACAATGATGAAGATGATGATGGCATGTGCACATTATGTGCATTTTTTGCATGACATGATGATATTGATGATAATGTGACCTACTTTGGTGGGCACAATGCGACTTTCATTAATGGGTTGCGACCCACTTTGGGGGCACCCTCCACATGTTGGAGCGAGTGGATGCCGACGGGTGTCCATTCGAGCGATACCGGTATTCACGATGAGATGAGATGAGCATATAGATATGTAGGACTTTTTAATCAGTGTTAATGGATGAATGATGTTTAATGATGTCTTAATGGTTTGATTTATGTATAGTTTACTATTTGTTCATGAACTTGTTGAGTCTTTGTACTCACCCTTGTTGCTTTAATGTTTTTAGGTAAACCTTGTTGACGACTTGCATGGGGAGTTTTGGAAGTAGCACCCTCACATTCATCACATCACGATTCACACGTTTATCACCAATTTTTTGAAACTATGCAATTGATAGATGGGAGTCAAGTTTTGGCGTACATGGTTGTAGAGTATGTGGAAGTTTGTCACCTAAATTTATGTTGGTTATTTTACCTGTTGGCTGGGGCTATTTTTATTGTGTGCGGATGGTTATTTTATATTCGTGGGGTTGAAGTTTTGTTTATGGTTGAATATTGCACCTACTTTTTTCTTATGTTATATCCTTATCACATGTTTGTATTTTTCATTGTCTGTCGTGGATTTCCGAAAAATAGGGGATACTCTGCCGAATTTTCCTAAAAACACATGTTTATTTTCTTTGTGTAATGTATGTGGTAACATCCCAAGTGCTTTGTTGGCATGGGCTGTTACAGTCGGTATCAAAGCAGGCTTTAGGTTTGTGGTATGAAAAGAAACTTACAAATAACCTTAAAATTTGATACACTGGTGCACAATAGGATGGGTTGGGTCATGCATTGCATTTATGCATTTTATATATCTTGTTATTCATCCCTTTTATATTTGTTATTTTGGTGTTCTTGTGGGTAGGCCGATACCGTGGGAGGCTTCGAGCCTTGCTTCATGTGTTTTTTCCCTCTATTCCTGGTAGTAAATAGTTGACTAGAGTTGAAGAGAAAGAGAGTCTCCTCATGGTTAATGAATTCAATATTGGAAGGACGATATTTGATAATTTATGTTGGTTCAATGATGGACTCATGAGGAGATAATTGATGGACTCAAGAGAAAACAATTGAGCAGCTCGATGTTGACGTCAATGTTTGATGATGTTAGCGTGGAAGATTAAAGGTAACTTTGGTGGGTGTTGTTTTAAATTTTTGATATGTGTCTATCCTAAAGGAATTTGAGGGGATAATTTTCAAATCATGAAAATACGAGGTGGGGAAGGTGATCTTTTTATAAGGATAAAGCTACTTTAGCTAACCAGATGGTGTCATTTTGGAGTGAGTTAGAGTATTATTATGAAGACTTCGATGGATCGTAAAAAAACTATAAGCGGAACTTTCCTATATCAATGTCCCCCTAGAAACAACTTCTATTTGTCCCCCTTATTCCCATATACCTATTCCTTCTAGTGCATCACCTATACTCATCTCGGTTCCATGACCATCATCTATTAGAATAGTTATCAACAGATGTTTATCGTCTAGTGGTTATTAAGTATTTCCAATCATGTACTTCAAATGTCCTTCTCTTTGTCTATTAGTATTCTAGAGTTAACACATTTTGTTTGTCCCATTCTTTTTCTATTGAATTCTTGTTTGACATCCATTGGTGTCCCTTCTTACAATTTTGTGTATAAAGCATTGTGAACACATTGTTCTCCTTGGTGGTAACCTAGTTGTTCTTAAAAAAGTTGTGTTTATAAAAGCCTTCCTTTAGTAGATATTCTAGGTGATAGGCTTGTCCTTTCTGTATCATCTGCAAATGTTAGTCTTCTGGATCAAGTCGTAATCCATCCACAAAGTGGTTCTTTGTTTGTTCAAAAGTGTTTCTTGTACATGCAACCCTGAGTGTCTTTCAAAGATCGATTGTTTTAGATTTTTGTCGTGGCTTTGCAAGAATGATAGATGGGAATTGACCTCGAACTTTGGTTCATTCCCTGAAATTTGTTTGCATTGCGTAAGGATGCCCAAGTGTATGCATTGCTCGATTCAGTATTTTGTTTACAGAGCTAATAGTTTTGGTGCGGGATGGATTGGCCCCCATACCGATTACCCTTATTATATACTCTGTCTATATTGAAGTGATGAATCGTTATGTGCCTTTTCCTTTAAATAGTTGAGAGATGGTGTTGTAAAGCCTAAACAATAGAATGGTACGATGATCCACATGTAATAGACGAAACCTCTTCCAAGCGTAGGATATGCGGTGAGAATAAACCTTATGTTACCTTACTTGAATATGCCCTTCTTGACCACCATGAGAGTTTCTTATAGGTTGCACAGTTTTTCGTAGTTGTGTTCTAGAGTCGAAGAACATTGAGAATTGTGAGTTCATGTAACAACTTATTTGTTCTTCAATAGGGCTTCAGGACTTACCAAGGACAAGGATTATTGTTTATGACAAAGATACCATGTGTTTCTACAAGTTTCTTAAGAGCTGGACACCGGGTTTTGCATTGATCTTGATCCTAACCCTCAACCGATATCAATGTCTCCCTATCGATTGTCATGACCATTCCAACAAGAATTGAAGAAAAAGTTGGACGATTTGTATCCAAAGGTTTGATATAGTGAAGTAACTCACCTTGGGGAGCGCCCGTAATGTTTACACCCAAGAGGATGGTAGTTGGTGAACGTGTGTGGATTACCATGGTCTAGAACCGACAAGAACAAAAATCCATGGTCCCGCATCGAGGACTTGTTTGATCAGTTGAATGGAGCTAAAGTGTTCTTGAAGATGGGTCTCCAGTCTAGCTATAATCAAATTCTTGTGCTAGAACGAGATATTGGGAAGACTACATTCTCAATCAAGTATGGGCATTATGAATATAACATTATGTCTGTCAGACTAACCAATGCCCCTGCCATCTTAATGGAGAGAGAACATTATGCTAGGTAACTTCCTTTATTAGCTTCATGGTAGTGTGATGATATTCTCTTATATTCCTAGTAAAATAAGACAATGAGCGCCATTTGAGGCTTGTGCCACTTTGAGTAAGAATATGTTTTTTTTGTGTGAAGCTACACTAATTTGAGTACTGGCTTTCAGAATTGGCTGATCTAGGTCTTGGTGTGTGCTAAAAAAAAACTAGATGGAAATTTTATTTGCTTGTTCTTCTAGTCAACCCCAAAACTCATGATCTAGAATTTGCACTTGTGGTTTTTGCACTCCAGAGTTGGAGGCATTTATCTTTATGGAGAGTCTTTTGATATTTTTACTTGTCATAGAAGTCGCAAATGCCTCTTCACACGTGAGTTGAATTTGAGGAAAAGACAGGTGGCTATAATTGATAAAGGACTATGACCCCTCTATCTAGTACATCTATGTCCTCCAACAGTAGAATATTTCTTTACTAATATTGAATGGATAAACCGGTCTTATTGTTTTGCTAGTGTAGAATATGAGGAGAGAGAAATTTATCATTTAGTTAGCCATCCCAGAAAGAGGGAGAGGCGCAACAATTTGATTGGTTGTTATAACAATTATTAGTGTGTATTTTCAAAGATAGAACTAGAGAGTTCACTACAGATAGAACCCGAGTCGTTCTGTCTTTATGTTCCACAAAAGACTCAGGTGAAGGAGGCATATTGTACCCCCTTGCCAGTTCATCTTGGAGAGAAAAATACCAAGAAATTACTTATTGGTGGAAAAGAGTGAAGGTTGATGCGATGAAACACGTGCCCTCTTGTGAGGTTTGTTAGGAAATAAAAGTTGAGCATAAGAGTCTTGTGATGTTGTCGCAAACCGTTGGAGGTTCCGGAATGGAAATGGGACGAGCCATGGATAATATTGTTGGACTATAGATGGCCAGTCAAATGTACAACTGGAGTTTTCTTATAATAATAGCCAGACATCTGATGATGCTTTATATGTGAGAAAGTCTAGATCTCCACTTTGTCATAATTCCCTATGCGATGAGAGAGTATTAGGACCAGATTGGGTCGAGCAAACAACAAATAGGTTAGTTGAGATTATACATCACATGTTCTCTATGCATAGTAGACAAATAAGCTCCGTCGATCTCAAGATATTGATTATGGAATTTCTAGTAGGTTAGGAAGAATTTTTAAATGGTGTAACAATGCTCAATGTTGAAGGAAAGCTTAGTCCAAGTCTAAGGGACTTATCGTGATAGTGCCATGAGTGGAAAAACTAGCCTGCTAACTTGTATTGCCCGCGTCGATGAAAGGTGTGCTTATGGTGCGAACAATAGATTAGCATTGAATACGATTTAGCCTTTGGGTTTCAACCTTTGGGGGTATTGAAAGAGTCTGAGAGAGTGGTGAGACATATATATAGGACACTAAAGTATGTTAATTTTATTTGCTCGCAACAAAATGAGCTTGAGGCCACTTGTAAGCTTAACTATATCATGCACAAGGGGTATCTAGAATTGTTCATGGCGGCTTTGCTGTGCATATTTGTATTTTTATCTTATATATGTTTAGTTTTTGCTAGTAAGAAAGAATTCAGGAAAAAATTCTATTTGACGGGGAAAGAATGTCATAACCCAAATTTTGATGCTAATATTTTGTGCTAAATCAATCTCTTCAAAATAATATTCAGTAAATAAAAGTGTTGTTGTTTATATGTGGGTCTGGAAGAGAAGTAAAAAAAGAGAATAATGGTGCATTAGTGCTTGAACTCTTGACTTGCCGTTTAAAACAACTAGCTGCGACCAGCTGCCCTTCGTGGTCCCTTTAGTACAAAACCCGATGTCTTTATTTTGTTTCTTCAGTACGTGAGAAGGAAAGTCCACGGCCTCACCCAAGGTCCAACTCGACGTATCAGGCCTTCTGCTTTGCCTCTAGATAGCGTCATAGGTCTGCGCCTACTTGTTTTGGTGTCCTCCCAACTCAACCCTACCAGTTGCTCTCTATATCGAAGGTGCCACCGCGCCGTCGGGTCGCTGCTGCCGCCGTGCCGTCAGCTCGCCGCCGCGCCATCGGGTCGCTGCTGGCGCCGTGTCGTCGGGTCGCTGTCGCGCCGTCGGCTCATTGCTGCCGCCGTGCCGTCGGGTTGCTGTGCTGCTGGAGGATAGGTTGCCGCCGCCGGCCAGCAGTCAATCAACTCCAACGGTGTGTTGCCGTTGATTACCCGTGTTGCTCTTGTTCTTCTTAGCAGCGACGTAGGTACTGGCCAGTAGTTGGTTATGATGGGATAGCGGTGATTTTATTTACCTAGGATTTCTAAGCTGCGTTTTGTTTACTCCATGTCCCTGTACCCTAACAAGGAGCAAAACCAGATTTATGGCTCCCAAAAAATAATGTTGCAAGTGTTTTCTTTAAATCTCTTTGTACAAACACCAATATACTATCAGAATTCCTCACGGTGTTATTTTATTGTGCTTCCTAATTTCCATAACGTACGTGAATATCTGGGACACCTAGATTGCATTAGGGAATGGTTCAGTACCTTCTCTAATTATATAGTTCGTGACTGGTCAGCGATCGTCACTTGGGACTGCTTAATTTTGTATTTCTCTCTAGCATTTTAGGAATACAAAGAGTGAGATTAAAGCTATAGAGAAATTAGTAAATGGATTAATTCATTCTAGTTTGTTCCTTGAGCTTACCGTGAGTCATAACCATGTGTGGGCCATGTATTTTATGCCTTTTTTAGCTCCATGTCTGATTCTATTTTATTATCGGAGGTTTTCACAAAGATGTTTTCACTATCAGTATAAACTCTTACGCTTTTAGACATCACTGTACTTCTAGTTTATTTATTTATATGATAGTATCTCACGACCCATACTTTGGTTGGATAACAGAATAAATAAAAGGAGAAGACGATGCCAGGTAATCAGTAATAGTTACCCTTTTAACCAGCTATCATTTTATAGCCTTTTGAGTCGTTCCGTGAATACTGTGTAATGGACAACAAGAATGCTTTTGTGGTTTGACCGCGTGTAGGGGTGATGGTACAATTAACTTGTATGCTTCCGAAGTGATGAAATGTATTGATGGTGTCATATGTTCTATAACAAGTGTTGGTCCTTCTGGTTTGGAGTCCTACAATTCACAGTTTGTGCCCCGCGGTTGAGGCAAGTTCATGATCGATAGTGAATTTTGCATATCTCTCTTCACTTATTTTTATTTAATGCTTATGATATGTCAATGATGACAATGATGAAGATGATGATGTCATGTGCACATTATGCGCATTTTTTGCATGGCATGATGATAATGTGACCTACTTTGGTGGGCACAATGCGACTTTCACTGATGGGTTGCGACCCACTTTGGAGGCACCCTCCACAAGTTGGAGCGAGTAGATGCCGACGGGTGTCTATTCGAGCGATACCGGTATACACGATGAGATGAGATGAGCATATAGATATGTAGGACTTTTTAATCAGTATTAATGGATGAATGATGTTCAATGATGTCTTAATGGTTTGATTTATGTATAGTTTACTATTTGTTCACAAACTTGTTGAGTCTTTGTATTCACCTTGGTTGCTTTAATGTTTTTAGGTAAACCTTGTTAACAACTTGCATGGGGAGTTTTGGAAGTAGCACCCTCACATTCATCACATCACGATTCGCACGTTTATCACCAATTTCTTGAAACTATGCAATTGATAGATGGGAGTCAACTTTTGGCATACATGGTTGTAGAGTATGTGGATGTTTGTCACCTAAATTTATGTTGGTTATTTTACTTGTTGGCTGGGGATATTTTTATTGTGTGCGGATGGTTATTTTATATTCGTGGGGTTGAAGTTTTGTTTATGGTTGAATATTGCACTTACTTTTTCTTGTGTTATATCCTTATCACATGTTTGTATTTTTCATTGTCTGTCGTGGATGTCCCAAAAATAGGGAATACTCTGCCGAATTTTCCTAAAAACACTTGTTTATTTTCTTTGTGTAATGTATGTGGTAACATCCCAAGTGCTTTGTTGGCATGAGGTGTTACACTTTGATCGTAATGCTATACTTCATACGAATGTTCATCATATCATTTCACTAATGTTGTGACCTTGTTATTAACAACATCCAATGTCCATGACCAGGAAACCTTGATCTTCTTGTTAATCAACGAGCTAGTTTATAAGAGAGGCATAACTAGGAACTTTCCTTTTGTTTATTAAACACATATGTATTAACGTTTCCAAATTAATACAATTATAGCATGCAAAATAAATATTTATCATAAACAAGGAATAAGATAATTACCACTTTATTATTGCCTCTCGGACATATTCCCTTCAGTCTCCCACTTGCACTAGAGTCAATAATCTACTTTGAAAAACTTTGCGTATTGAACAACTATGGCTTTCTGTTGTTGCATATACGCGATTGCTAGTGGTTAACATAATCTACAGATCTGACAATTTCAGGTCCGTGTTTATTTTCATGTCTTTGCGTCTCTACGCGTCACTCATTCTCAAATGAGATGGCATTGTATAAATTTGGTCCTTTGGTGAGACCTTTAGTTCGTTCGGGTTAAAATATGTTGATATTATTGTCATACAATATATCTTCATAGTATTAGCCCACTTTGAACTACACCTAGTTTGATAACAAACTACTTAACACAAATACGCTCCTTTGCTGCTACTATAACAGTCATATACTTAGCCTTTTATTGTAGTATCCGTCACAATGTCTCAACTTTAGAACTCATCCAAATCCATCATGGAACATCTTTTCCATTATATTGTGCCACCCATAGTATAAATTGAGATAAATTTAATTTGTATCTTGTGACAAAACTAGTATCAATGTAACACTTTACAATGAACTAACTTTAACTATTTGTCACTTATACATGATATATTCTTAGTTCTTCCAAAGCTCATAAGAATATCTTTACTATCATCCAATGATCATCTTATGAATCATTCTGGTATGTGCTCATAACATTTAGAGCATAGGACATTGTCGGGGGGATGACCTCTGGATACCCTAACCAGACAAGAATCACGACAGTCGGACCGCATCCGGCTGGCTGAGCGCAGCCGGACAAGAGCAAGTCAAGTCGGCTACCTCATGGTAGCCGGAACCGCGAGGAGCATCAAGGCGTGGCGCCGGCTACATCAGCATAGCCGGACTCAATCAGGAGGACAGTGCGATGTGCTGTACAATGCACGGTACGCCCTGTTACGATGATAAGACCCGCAATTACCCGACCATACCGAAGACTTTGCAGGGTGACGCGGGAATAGTGGCCAGACGCTGACGACGGGCTCACACGGTGTTCACGGTACCCACGATGACCTTACCGCTTGTACTCTGATGGGATGTAAGTGTACCGAGTACTGTAGATGACTAGCCGACTAGGACCCGCCTGTGGGGCCCGCCAGCCGGACTGGCCAGTAAGACCATTGCCTCTCTGCCTATATAAGGAGAGGCAAGGTTCTAGTAGAAGGGGTTGGTCTTAGTGCATTTAAGGTAGTATCTAGAGAATACAGCTCAAGGAGCGATTGTAGCCCGTATACCACTCATAGTCAGATCGGCAGGAGTAGGAGCTTTACCTCACCACGAGGGCTCTGAACCTGGATAGTTCTTGTGTGTTGCTACACTTGCTCGTATCCAATCCTGCCTGTGGACGCTGTCGAGAGCTTCCCTGCTAGTCCCTACACCTCTATCTAACCTATTTAGGTACTGCAGTTCCCAATAAAATGACAGACATATCTGGATATATACATATCACGGTATAATCGATCAAAATCTTCATGTGATTTTACTCACCAAGTGTTAAAACACTTGAATCTTGATACAATCCTTTCCATGCAGCAAGAACCTTTCTTGTTGTTTCCATATTGAACCCTTTCAATATCTCATATATGTACGTATGGCACAACCATATTAGCGCCTCAATCTTTCCATATATATATATTGATGCTAAATATTGTGGTTTTGCCCAAGTCTTTCATCGAAATCCTATTTTAATAAAATTCTTAACTTGTGTCAATAAAAGATACATCATTTCTAATCAACAATATGTACTCTGCATAATGTATTAGAAATTTGTCTCAGCGCTCCAACTTAATTTCTTGCAAATGCAAGCATCTTCATAGTCTCCGATGAATTTAAACTCCTTTAACATTTTCATCATGGTGAAGATTCCAACTCCGCTATGTTCACTTCAACTATTGAAGTTTTCATGCCCTTTTAGCACCCTTTGAATTAACAAAACCCTTCGGACCGTGTCTTGTACACGTCCTAGGTAACCATTCTATTAGAAGAACATTGTTTTGTTTGTTCAACTACCATACTGATACGTCCAAAACGTATCTACTTTCCCGAACACTTTTGCTATTGTTTCTCCTCTAAACTTGTGTGATTTGAATGCAACTAACGCGGACTGACGCTGTTTTCAGCAAAATTGCCTTGGTGTCTACTTTTTGCGCAGAAAACCAACTATCAGGAAAAATCCTAGAAAATATGCCAAAAATCCTATTTCACCCGAAGACTCCAGGAGCCAGAATACGAGACGGAGAAGAGCTAGGGGGTGGCCACACCACCTGGTGGCGCAGGACAGGCCAGGCCGTGCCAGGGGGTGGTGTGGGCCCCCTAGGCACGCCCTCGGCCTCTCTCTTCGCTTATAAGGAGCCTTCTGACCTAAAAACTTCGGGGGGTTCGACATTTTTCTAGAAGGAGTTTCGCTCCGCCGCCACCACCAGATTCCACGAAACAGCATCAGAAACTCCGTTCTAGCACCCTGCCGGGATGGGGAATTGGAGGAGATCATCGCCATCATCATCACCATCGCTTCTCCATCGACCATCCATGTTTCCCCCATCTATGAGTGAGTAATCCCCCGCTGTAGGCTATGAGGATGGTAGGGATTGGATGAGATCGTTCATGTAATGGCATCAGATTGTTAGGGCATGGTGCCTAGTATCTTTTATTAGTGCTTTATGACTTTGTTGCGACTTGTTGTGCTTAATGCTTGTCACTAGGGCCCGAGTGCCATGATTTCAGATCTGAACATGTTATTGATTCATTATGATAGTATTGTTTTTGGTCTTATCTGCAAGTTGTATACACACGTTGTAGTCCGGAACCTATGGCCCCAAAGTGACAGAAATCGGGATAACCGGAAGGGAATGGCTTTGATGTGAGGATCACATGTGTTCACGGAGTGTTAATGCTTTGCTCCGGTGCTCTAGTAAAAGGAGCACCTTAATTGCCAGTAGTTCCCTAGAGGCCCCGCTGCAAACGGGCTGACAGGCCAAAAGATGTTGTGCAAGTTATCATTGCGAGCACGTATGACTATATATGGAATACATGTCTAGGATTATCTAGTACTTGGATGCTTTATCTTATTTATCTACAATTGCCCTATGTTCTGATTGCTACGTGAATTGTCTTGTCCATGCAACGCCCGTCCATCCATCCCTATGCCTACCGCACTCGAATCCCACTGTTTACTGCTTTTGTTACTACTGTCTTTGCTTTACTACTGATGTTACTTTGCTATTCCTACTACAAAACTGTTGCTACTGATAAACTGCTGTGAGCAAGATTGTTTCCAGGTGCAGCTGAATTGACAACTCAGTTGTTAAGGCTTATAAATATTCTTTGGCTCCCCTTGTGTTGAATCAATAAATTGGGTTTCACTTCCCTCAAAAATACTGCGATACACCCCCTATAATTGTGGGTCATCACATACACAAAATTATATGTAGTGGTTGCTACATTAATCTGTCAAGACTAAATATCGCTATGAAGGATCAAATCTTGTCATAGTCAACTCCTTGAACATTGCCGTAAACTTCTTCCTGACATGTCGACTATTTTATAGATGTTAAACATCCATGTCTATTTCTTTATAGATCCAAACACGACCGATAGGCTTCACGCCTTTCTGGAGGGTTTTCCAAGTTCAGAAACTTGATTTGTCGTGTATGGACACTATCACGGATTCTATGACTTCTAGTCATTTTACGGAGTCAGGGCCCATCATCGCTTCTTTGCATGTAGTCGGTTCATCATTGTCAAAACAATAACGACTTGTTTATCAAATCTCACTATTTGATTCTTACCGACCCACACGGTTCAATAGGAACTCTAATCTCTGAGATCACAACCTTTGTAATCACGGGAGCCATGAGCATTTTGGCCACCACCGGAACACTTTCCGGTCCTGCGCTACTTAGCACATATAGCTAAGGTTCAACAACCTTATCAAAGTTATATTGTCCTCCCACTTAAATTTTCGTGAAAAATTCCTTCTCAAGAAACTTGACGTTCCAAGCGACAAACTCTTTTGTCCTCGGTGTTATGGAGGAATTCCCAACAAATTCTTTGGGATAACCTACAAAGATGTGCTAATCCTACTTTGGTTGTAAACATTTTACTTATGCATAGCATACCAAAATTTAAGAAAAGACAATTCGGGTTTTATCCAAAACCATAACTCATATGGTGTCATTTCAACGGATCACGATGGTGCTCTTTTCAGTGTAAAAGTGGTAGTCTCTAAAGCTTTAATCCTTAAAACATAATGGCAGTTTTACAAATGACACCTTTGATCTTACCATGTCAAACAAGGTTTGATTTGATCTCTCGAACATACCATACTCCTGTGGTTTATCGGGAAGTGCAAATTCATGGAACAATTCCTGAAATCTTAGGTGTTTTGCTAAACCTGTAACTCAAATATCTTCCTTTATGATCAAATCATAAACTCTTTTATTTTCTTGTTACAATAATTTTTCACTTCATCTTGAAAGTCTTTGAACAAGTTTCAAATGTTTCATACTTCTTTCTTATTAAGTAAATATATAGATATATTCACTCAAATTTCTGGAGAAAGCATATGAAGCAAAAAGATCCATCACATATGGCTACATATAATGGACTATATACATCAATATGTATAATATCCAATAAGTTAGTCATCTGTTCCTTTTTGGCCTATGGACGGAGTTTCAATTATCTCGAGGAAAGTCTCAGAAGCGTCAATTGATCAAAATCAAAATACTCCAAAAATCCATCAAAATGGAGTTTCCTCATGTTTACTTTCCAATATAATTCAAACAACAATGTCACTTCATGAGTGATCTTCCAATCATTTGTCTTACGACATTTTAGCAATAATGTTTATGGATGTGATTTCTCCAACTAGACTTGTAAAAGTTCATCCATTCTTTATGGAATACGGTAATTATTTGAACAACCATTGTTCTCGTAATACCGGAACAAAGTAACAATTATTAAAACAAATCTTGAAGGCTAGGTTTGATGACAACGAAAAACACAATAACACTTTATTTGTTTTCGATGAACATCATCACTTATTTTCTTGCTAGTTACTTAGGCCGTGCAGTTCATGAATTGTGTTGTTCTATATGACACTTCACACCAACCAATTCGGTATCCAATACCGGTATCCAATACCTAAGAACCACATTGTTTAACAAGCAAAGAATACAGCCATAACATGTATATCTTCTATATACCTAAGATGGACATCTCCAACTTTTTCTTTTCTGCCAAATATTTTATAGATTCTCTTTCAGCAATTCCTTTTCTTTTAAAAGAATCAATCATCATCAATAGTGGTGTCATTCACATGACACATAGTACAAAGTGTATATAGTCAAATACTAATACCTTTGGACTTGCACTTTGAAGTGGATCACCATCATCAAATGTTTGGCATTCTTTCAAAAATCCATTCTTTAGTAATCTTTTAGTGTAGTAAACATTTTACTTACATCTTCTATTCATCCTTATCATGACAACTTTCATGATCAAGATACTATAGCCTATAAGGAAGAATGACAAGTATAATATCAGTTCCCAAAACTGTTTTGGTAGATCCGGATGCCTAGCATCTCCATCCTTCACAAATTCTCATACAATATGAGAACATGTATTTTGCTAAATTATACTCTATCATAATGCAACCAAAAACATTGTTTCAGATATCACAATATCTTCCACACATGATGGTTTCTGAAACAATTCTTTCAGCTCCTAGATAACCTCGATATTAAAACAATTTTTGAATATCAAGAATCATGGAGGCAAACATGATACTTTAGATACTAACATTAGAATTCTTACTCTTGATTTAATACTACTTATTAAACTTCATGGAGTAAATAGAGTTTGCTGAAAGTTTGCAATAGGACTTCTAAATTTTAAATTGACATTCAAAACAATACGATACCAGTTCATAAAGTAAATATCCAGAATTCTATAGTTCTGTTATCTCAATTAAAACTAAGCATAAGGTAGTAAACAGATGCCAATAACGATAACAAATTATGCAAACTCACTTTGATTTAGTTTATGACAAATTTGGTTCGACTAATCCAAAATAGAAATGAACTCCCACTCAAAAACGACATCCCTCGTGCCTTTTTTGGTGATTACATGAACCAAATCCACTACACCAAGTCCGATCATCACGTGAGTTGGTATAGTTTCAAAGGAGAGCATCTATATGGGCATCATATCAACTATATGACTCATGCTTAACCTTTCAGCCAGTGTTCTGAGGCCATGTCTATACATGCTAGGCTTGCCAAGTAAGAACCTTAGTACTCGTGTGTGTAAAACTGTCTTACACCTAAAATATGATCGTGGATTCAAGTACACCCGATCATCACGTGATGTCTTGAAGTGGCAAAACATAAACGGTGCATACTTAAGGAAGAACACATTTTTATCTTGATATTTAAATGTGGGATCATCTTATAACGCTAGTAAAACGCCAAACTAGCAATATAAGGTGCGAACATCATATGTTTAAAGTGGGATGATATGGTCCATGCATTTGATCACCATCACATGCATCGTGGTATGATATCTATCATTCCTTTGTGTGTAAGGCCAAGGTCTATGGAACTTACACGTTAAGTGTGTTGTAAGGGTATCAACTATACATCAACTCACAACATTACCATATCATGACACAAGCCCAACAACGATCTAAACTAGACGCCTCTAATTTATCAATTGCAAGTTTTACGTGGCTTTATGGCTTTCGAAGATAGAACCGGTCTTACCTACGACCATGGAACCACAACGATGATAACTAAGTTATTAGTAACTCGTTGTAAATCAGATATTGACTATAGTAGGAGAGACAGACACCCGCTAGCCACTTATGCAAAACTAGTTGCATGTTAGTTGTGGAACCGGTCTCATGTGCGATGACATGTAAAGTTGATTCGGGCCGCTTCATCCCACTATGCCACCAATATCCAAAATACATGAAAGAAGAAATAACATGATAATCATCGCCCACATATAAACATATGTGTACTACCCATGCAAAGCACCTACGCATAGATCAGGCTCTGATACCACTGTTGGGTTCACAACATAGAAAACAAAAAATTTCCTACGATGGGAACTATTATACACCAAGATCTATCTATTAGATACAAGCAACGGGTGTATATACATCCATAGAGAACATACCCTCGAAGACAACAAAGCTTTGTTAACAAGATGGAACTCATGGATGATGTAGTCGTACACTTGCCGATCTCAATATCGTGATGAAGTTCAGCAGGTCCAGCAGGTCAAGCTCCAGCACGTCCATCAGATCCAGCTCCAGCAAGTCCAGCACCACCAAGTCCAACACCGCAAAGCAGCGATGCGTCAGTGATCGCACACACGTCCGGTACCCCAAAAACCTCCGTCCCTCGCTCCAGCAAAGCAGCAAAAGCAGCAACTCCTTTCCAGATAAAGCCACCGGGAACATGTATCTCGCTAATCCGAGACCATGAGGGAAAATACTAGAGGGGGAGAGAGATCCTTCATGAGGAGGTGTGAGGAAGAAGGGGTGTGAGGGGGCCTTTTATAGGAGTAGGGGGGTGCCCCTCCCCATGGTTGGTGCCTCATGGAGGTGACCCCTCACCTCCCCCATTCATGTGGTGGTAACCCCCTCCACATAAATTTGCCCCTTAACATTCCGTTTTAAAGTCTCCACTTTAAATGCATTAAATTTCTCCAAATTTAATGCTCTCTCATTAAAGAAAACTCTTTTATTAATTTTATTCAGAATTTTGTTAATTACTTTAATTAACAAACATTCACATAAAACCCCCTACAATATTTCAATATTACATGCAGAACCAATTTCAGCAATTTCACCCGAAACGGTTTCAGTGTCTGTTGAAATAATTCCAGCGCTTTCTTCAATCTTTATCTGAAACATATTTGCTCCAAATGGTGTCGGTATCCCTTAAGTGTGTCACCCTACGATTCACGAATAATGCAGACATGATCGAGACCCCTCTCCGATCAATAATCAGCAGTGGGACCTGGAGATCCGTACTGACTCCCACATATTCAACGATGACTCTTATGATCGTGTGAACCTTTAACATCGTAAATAAATCCCTTTGTCTCGCGATATATTACATGTCCGAGCTTCGATCATCGGTATCTCCATACCAAGTTTGATCTCGTTACCGACATGTACTCTTTTCTCGTTCCCGTGATATAACATTCTAATGATCTCATCACTTGCTTGCAAGCTAACCAATATGATATCACCGAGAGGGACCAGAGTATATCTATCCATCATCGGGATGGACAAATCCCACTCTTGATCCATGAGCCTCTACATAACACTTTCGTAGCACTGAACCCACCTTTATAATCACCCTGTCATGGTGTGACGTTTGATGTTATCAAGATACTCTTCCAGTGTTAGTGATTGACATGATCTCATGGTCTAGGGATTAGGATTACTTCGTATGATGTTATAGCATTATAAACACAATGACTTTGATCGTAATGCTATACTTTAGATGAATGTTCATTACATCATTCCACTAATGTTGTGACCTTGTTATTAACAACATCCAATGTCCATGATCAGGAAACCTTGATCATCTTGTTAATCAACGAGCTAGTTTATAAGAGAGGCATAACTAGGAACTTTCCTTTTGTTTATTAAACACACATGTATTAATGTTTCCAAATTAATACATTTATAGCATGCAAAATAAAGATTTATCATAAACAAGGAATAAGATAATAACCACTTTATTATTGCCTCTCAGGCATATTCCCTTCAATTCTATCCGTTAGAAAGCCCGTAATGGTTGGAGGTTAGGGACGTACATACCATCGAACGGCGGTCCTGTGGTGTTCAATGGTGGAGCGGCAGGGACGGTCCGGTCGAGGGAGGGCGACCAGGCAGAGAAGATAACGGTGGGGTCGAGGGGCACACGACTGAGCTTCCTCGAACTCGAAACTAACTTTCGCCCCACTATATTTTTTTTGTGAACCCAGCTTTTTTAGGGGAAACCCCCGCTGTATTAATAGTAGCAACCACACGACTGATACAAGTTTGTGAACTTGCGTTGCTCAGTTTCCCACCTATAGACATCAAGTTTGTGCACTTATTTGTGATACAATGAATTGCTGGGTGAAATATTCCAGGTGGTAGAAGCATGCCCTTTCTATGACATCAAGATCTAGAGTTCAAACATCGACCTAAAATTCCACAATCTACAACTAAAAGTTTTGGTTTACTACCAAAAACATGCTAACAAATCACTCGCAACTGGCATTAACATCATCATTAACAGATCTCAGAAGGGAAAAAATGAAAGATAAAAAACCATCGCAAGTTCAAATAAGATGACTGTTGTTGCCAATTATAGTCACATAAAGCCAGGTCCAATATATATGTCATAATAGTACATAAAATATATAGATTTGTGGACACCACACACCAGCAGAGCAAAAAAAACAGTTATAGTACCTGACTTAACAAATAGTCATCCTCACAAGAGACCCAAACCCTTCAAAAATGAAAGTAGAGCGGTCAATATGGTTTACAGATTTCCTCATCTTTTGCAGGATCAGGACTGTCTGGGTGTGGAGAAACGCGAATTTTGTCAAGGTATCATCTGCTTCTAGAGCTGAATTGAAAAGATTGTCAGCTTGTATTCCCACCTATTCCAAGATCCGGTCGTACACCTGGCCAATCAGCTTGTTGCCATCCACATCAGGCAACTCGGGAACTAAGTTGTCAGCCACAAACTTTTGAAAATCAATAGCAGCATCATGAGCAACTGAAATTGATGTATTCCATCCTGTAGTCAAATCAGCTATCCGCTTAGTGGATGTGGACACTTCTTCCTTCAGGCGTCTAATCTATTCGTCCTAGTGTTTCACTTTCTCTTGAAGGCACGAAATCATGTGTCTATGAGCTTTGTATTTCTCTCGGAGACGGGCAATTGTCAAATCATTGTAGTGACCAACACCATTACGCCATGAGCAATATGAGTAAGGTGGAAACTGTAGATAACAAATCCAAAATTAAACTAGATTCTCATTTCAAAAAGAATTCTCATTTCACAAAAAAATCCAAATTCAGCTGCACACATCGTGCAAGCTCCATAGTGGTACCGCAAATGGCAAAGAACTATAGAGGCATATTTCCTAAACATGGGAAACATAACCGACATGAAAGGGCCTGTACTTTAGGGTTTGCCTTCTTAGCTGGCACATGAGCAGTCCTGGCCTTAGTAAGTGGCAACAGATCAGAATGACTTTGTTTCTGAAAATCATGATGCAACAAGAATGATCGGTATATTTTAGGGGACATTATAAGTAATAAAGCGCTCTTTATCAAAAAAAATAGGGGACACAGCATAGGTTACTAAAATTCCAGCAAAGCAGCTGGATACATAAAAACACTTGTCACTCGATAATGCCTCCTCCACGGGTGGGACATGTGCATGATGCTAAATGAAATGTAGCAAAACCAGTAAATTTTAGGAAAGAACACATCAACTTCGCAATGCAAAGAAGGATACATGCATTAATCGGATGCCAAGGATTGGGCATGTTCCCCTTTAACAAAAAAATATAATTTAAAGAATTCAGCAATGCAAGACACCAGCAAACAACAATCTGTTTATGAATGATATGAAGCAAATTACGTCTGCATTGTTCAGCAAAGGACCGTTCTATGAAATAAAGCCAGGGGGCAAGCTTCCCATCCTCATAAGACTCTTCTTGGTAGCATATACTTACCTATTTTTAGTGGACCTTATAACTAATTCCATGGCTACATGTGGCATATAGATCTACTATATCAAATAGCAATCACCTAAACAACTATCCAGATGGTTGCGGACTCACCGGAGATTGCACTGATGCGATGGAAAGGTGGACGCTGCTAGGTAAAGAAGGTGCACGATGGGGGAGGTGCACAAATGTGCAAAAAATGTAGCGATACTCGTATATAGATAGAGATAGCAGTAACACATAAACTAGATCAATTAGTAGTAACCACAAACTCCAGACAGGCTATAAGCAAACTGTCAACTACTCCCATATTAATTAACCTAGTGTAATTTAACGTGGCAGTACTATGAGATGGTGAGTACTAGTAAAAAAGGGGATTACTTAATTATTAGTGCAATCTACAGCCAGCCACCAAAAGCATCATGAGCATGCTAAATATCTAGATTGCAGACCATACTTGGTTAAGAACCTAATGTCCAGCTCTAATTACACAAATCTAAGAGCATCTATCCTATTTAGGACTGAGTGCAGTGAGTTGGAGACATCCATTAACTCTGCAGCCATCTCCTCGGCATGCATCTAATGGAGCTCCTGCTCCTCCTCTTTGAGGTCATTGCAGATCTCGATCTGTAACCACAACGACATAATCGCGTGCTATAGCGAAAGTGAGTACGGTAGATCTATCCAGTGGACAAACGTGTAGCGCTCACATTCGTAGTTGCAACCCAAGAACCTGCGGCCAAAGTTCGTTCCCTCGAACGCGACGCGGTGACGGGGCGCCAAGGCACAGTCGCAACAGAGCTGGAGATCCGCATCGGTAATGATGCCGTACCACTCCGCGTCTACCATCCATGCCGACATCTGAACCCAGGAAACATCGTCGATCAAGACGGGCAGAATAGAGAAAAACCCCAAAAGGAGAGAACCCATAAGCTGAATTCAAGAAAATGAACTAAGACTGTGAACTCTGGCGTACTTACCCTAACTCGGCCGCCTTGCGCATCAAGATCCCCCGTCGTTCGCCGGACCGGCATGACTGGATCCATCGTCATTGCTGGAAAAGAGAGCGCGCCTTCAAAGCCTAGCGTAGAGGCTTCATGGAGAAGGAAGAGGTAGGGGATCCGGTCCTCACATTCGTTGGCTACTACTCTGTATTGGATTTAACTCGACCACTGATAACTGGGGCCATGCTAGAGAGCCCGTGGGCCCCCAAACATCACTCACCTAGTTTGACTTGCATTACATGGAGTACTTTTGGAAAACAGATCAAAACTCAATAAATAAATAAACCAAAGGCCCCCCTCTCTTTTTGCCAAAATCCATTACAAAACGGAGACGCTCACAAATGCGTACACACACTCACCCCTATGAATGCAGGTACGCACACCCTACACCTATGAGCACTTCAGAATGGCTGGATCTTGAGACTGATCCCGCGGGGCTTGAGCTTGACTAAGTCACCATAGGAACCTCGCTATATATTGACGGGAACGTCACCTCTCACTACCCTCATGACCATCCTTCAAAGTCGAGCGCCGAGGTTTCGTGGCAAAGGAAGTGCTAGGGGGTCGGAGCTCACATTCTCTGGCTGCTATGGGATGTAATTGAAATGTGGCCCCCTGGTAGTGAGCCCATAGACCCTAGACACCAGTGAACATTATAATTACTGTGGGAAAACCCAGCAAAACTTAATATAAACGGAAGGCCCATCTCTCTCATTTTTGCGAAAATCCACCACAAAACACACACGCTCACAAATGCATACAAACACTCATCCCTATGAACACATCAATGCACATCCAACCCCTATGAGTACCTCCGAAAGATTGTGTCTTCAGACTGTCCGGTGGGGGGCTTGAGCTTGACGAAGTCACCATAGGAACCTCACTATCGACGGGAATGTCGCCTCCTACATCCCTCATAACCATCCTTCAAAGCCGAGCGTCAAGGCTTCATCGGGAAGGAAGATCTAGAGGAGTGAGCCCATTGGTTGCTATAGGATACAACTAGACCACTAATAACAACGGGGCCCCAAGGTAGTGAGCCCATTGGCCCTAGACATCAGAGCAAGCACGATGTCAAGTCTTAAACATATATCTTAATGGTGGAGTGGGTAGTGCTAACAAAAACATTCTTCAAGGTGATTCTAGTGCTAGACTTATGTCTAAGAGAATCAATTGGGAGGTCCCACTAGTTAGTGGATAACAGTCTGTTTTTCTTTTTAGCATGGTTGTGTGGACCCACTTCAGTTCTAAATGCTGGACCAAAAGTAGTTTTCATAGCTACTTCTAGACACTGCACACACCCTTACTATATGTAGCTTAGAAATTTACTAGCCTCATGTCTAAGAAAATTGTAGGCTGATTTGAAAGTTTTTCGAAAAAGCTTTTGGAGGTACCCATCGGGGGGTCAATTAATATATCACAAAACACCAAGAGTTTTTATAATAGGTTTAATTTGTTACTAAGATAGATTTTGCATCTTGAGAATTTAACGAAATTAGGTCAAACTTGAGCTACAAGTAAGCGCGATATAGATTGCTCTTGAATTAAATGTCTTTACGGAGGTCTATAGGTGCATCTTGTTGTAGTAAACAATCCCATCATTATGAGTTTCCTACTATCTCAGGAAAGAACATTCTCAATTTTCCGAGTGTGATGACGAGATTGTTCTTTCCCATAAAGCAAGTCCGAAGAATATGGATCTAAATGACACATGAGACAAGTTTTCAGACATATATTGTGTACCAACATGTTATACTTACGATTTACCATGTTTTATGAGTTCTCAAACTTCCTAGCTAACTTGGCCCACTTGATTTATTTTATTTTGATTTATCGAAATTATTAGGTAGAAATTGAACTACCACAAGTAAATTGTAGGTTGCTTTAAAAGGTTGACGAAAGATCTCTCTTGGAGGTACCCATATATTGGGGGGAGGGGTAAATTAATATATGGGAAACCACCAAGATTTTTGATGATATATTAATGAAATTAAGTTAGACTTGAGATACAAGTAAGCGTGATAAACTACTCTTGAATTAAATGTCTTTTCAGAGGTAGATGGGTGCATCTTCTTGTAGTAAACAATGTCGTCGGTGTGAGTTTCCAACTACCAGGAAAGAACTTTCTCAATTTTCCCAGTGATGTCATGATCATTCTCTCCCATAAAGGAAGTCCGAAGAATATTGATCTAAATAAATGCCACAAGCCAAAGTTTTCACACACACACACACAGGCACGTGCCACACTCGTATATACTGTATGAAATGTGATTTAATGAACATTAAGTTGTTATTAACCAATAGTCTTGTTAGAGAAAAAGGCATACATTAACTATAATAGTAATAACTATCTACACATATTGAGAATACAACCTACTGTGCGATCAATTTTTTTTGCCGGGAGGGGGGAGTAAGGGGGACATGATGGTTCTAGAACATGGTGGAGTTTGCTCTAGGTACTGTTCAACACAAATCCAACTGCTCTGAACCATTGGATCTAACAGCCCAACGGTCACGATTGGTGACATGGATCCAATTCAAAACTGCCGACCTACCTCCGCCCACTTGAATGACTTTATGTCGATTTATCGAAAGTAGGTCAAATTTGAACTAGTATAAGTAAATTTTAGGTTACTGTGAAAGTTCTATGAAAAAGCTTTTGGAGGTACCCATTGGGGGGTCACAATTAATATATGAGAAACCATCCAACGAGAGTTTTGACAACAAGTTGGATCAAGACTCGCAAATCCAAACATTTTGCTAACTATTGGATCTTCTTTTCCATTCTTAGCATCTAGAAAGATTCTACTAATAGTCTTGATGAGAACGATGAACGCTAGTATGCGCAAACCTCAAAACAAACACTTCATTGCTCAGTTTTAGGGTTCTTATGCTAAATGCATGGACTTTCATGCAATTTTCATTTTTTATGAGGTCCTTGATATGTAACTTGTACTTCCACCGACTGTGTTCACTCTCAAGCACATCACGCCTACGAAACCAACCATTTGATCAGCCATTCGTAGTACTTCTTATCTTATCTATATCTTGTCTTATCTCTTACAATACCGTACCATACCACGCACTACATATAGTGTACGGATTAACTTTGAACATTGACCATTGGATCAAGACTAGCAAATCCAAACATTGCTAACCCGTTGGATCTTCTTTTCCATTCTTAGCATCTAGAAAGATTCTACTAATAGTATTTAGCGCGATGACCACTAGTATGAGTAAACCTCTAGCTCAAAACACACACTTCATTGCTCAGTTTTAGGGTCGTCCTTGTGCTAAATGCATGGACTTGGATGCAATTTTCATTTTTATGAGGTCCTTTATGTAAATTGTAATTCTACCCACCGTGTTAACTCTCAAAGCACCTCGCTCCTACAAGACCTACCATTAGATCGGCCATATTTCGCAGTACTTCTTATCTAATCTTTATCTTGTCTTATCTCTTACGTATAATAATACCATACCACTTCATATAGTGTACGGATTAACTTTGAAACATTAACCATTGGATCAAGACTAGCAAATCCAAACATTGCTAACCATTGGATCTTCTTTTCCATTCTTAGCATCTAGAAAGATTCTACTTATAGTCCTTAGCATGATGAACACTAGTATGCGCAACCTCAAAACACATAGTACTTCATTACTCAGTTTCAGGGTCCTTGTGCTAAATGCACGGACTTGGATGCAATTTTCATTTTTATGAGGTCCTTGATGTAACTTGTACTTCCACCGCCCGGTCGAGCACCTCGCTCTTACGAGACCTACCATTAGATTGGCCGTTCCGAGTACTTCTTATCTTATCTTTATCTTGTCTCTTATCTCTTACAATATCATATATACCAGCACTACATAGTGTAGGGATTAACTTATTTTGAGCATTGACTGTAGGATCAAGACTGGCAAATCCAAACATTGCTAACCGTTGGATCTTCTTTTCCATTCTTAGCATCTATAAAGATTCTATTGATAGTCTTTAGCATGATGAACACTAGTATGTGCAAACCACAAAACATACAATACTTCATTACTCGGTTTCAGAGTCCTTGTGATAAATGCATGGACTTGGATGCAATTTTCATTTTTATGAGTTCCTTGATGTAACTTGTACTTCCACCAATTGTGTTAACTCTCAGGCACCTTGATCCTACGAGACCTACCAAGGTTAAAAGAAAATGCGACCGCCCCACAAATTATCACACAAACTGGACCACAGTTTCTTATATGTAATACCTAAATCTTTAGTACTAGGATTCCTAGATAACTTCATGCACTTCGGTGACTTCTTGTCAATTTAACGAAATTTAGTCAAACTTTAGCTACAAGTAAGTGCGATAGATTGCTCTTGAATTAATTGTCTTTTCGAAGGTAGATGTGTGCATCTTCTTGTAGTAAACAATGTCGTCGGTGTGAGTTTCCAACTATCAGGAAAGAAAATTCTTAGTTTTCTGAGTGATGATGAGATGATTCTTTTCTGTGAAGAAAGTCTGAAGAATATGGATCTCAATGCCATAAGCCAAGCTTCTAGACATATTAGCTAGGTGGACCAATGTGTTTTACTTACGATTCCCATGTTTTATGAGTTTTCAAGGTTCCTAGCTCACCCTGTCCACTTGTTGAATGACTTTATGTCGATGTATCGCAATAAATGGTCATACGTCTACTATTTGAGTCTCACGTGCAAGGCATGTGCAACGTTAAGTTGCACATGCGAGAGTACTAGTATTTCTTTGCTTAGACATATGGTCACCACTTTCCACGCGCTGTAAATGCTGAGAGAATAAAACGTTGGCAGGGGAAGAGGGCAGAAGCGAAGAGAAGGTGAAGGCGGTTCCATGTCAGAGCAAAGTTATGATGGGTTTCTAACACGAGGTACTCCTGTGGCCTTACAATGTACACTCTACTAGTAGTAAATTTTAGGATCTATGCACGGAAAACAAATCGTGTGTTTTCTCTCTCCTTCGCTATGCTCCATGTCTTCTCCCCTTTCCTCTCACGCACCGGTCCGACTGATCTCTCTCCCCTCGTCCACAGCGTGGTGCTGTGAACGTGTGCCTTGGTACGGCGGCTCTGTGTCTCTGGCATGTTTGGCAGCCGTGCGTTGGTGTGGAGTAGGGACACGGAGTAGTAGTAGTACATTGGAAGGAAACCACTTTGGTCCTTGGCGGCACAAAAATTCAAACTTTTCCGGTTTTCGAAATTTTCACTTGGTTCCCAAACATCGGGAGGGAAGGTTTTTCAAAAGATTGGCCAAACATCGGGAGGGAAGGTAGTTTTGAACCCATTTTGAACATTGACCGTTGGATCAAGATTGGCAAATCCAAACTTTGAACATTGACCGTTGGATCAAGACTGGCAAATCCAAACTTTGGTAACCGTTGGATCTTCTTTTTCATTCTTAGCATCTAGAAAGATTCTACCGATAGTCTTTAGTACAATGGACGCTAGTATGCGCAAACCTCAAAACACACACTTGATTGCTCAGATTCAGGGTCCTTGTGCTAAATGCATGCATTGACTTGGATGCAATTCTATTTTTTATGAGGTCCTTGATGTAACTTTTACTTCCACCGACCTTCTTAACTCTCAAGCACCTCGCTCCTACGAGACCAACCATTAGATTAACCATTTGCTGTAATTCTTATCTTATCTTTATCTTGTCGTATCTCTTACAATACCATATCACCATTGTATAGTGTACGAATTAACTTTGAACATTGACCGCTGGATCAAGACTAGCAAATCCAAACATTGCTAACTGTTAGATCTTCTATTTTCCCTTAGCATCGAGAAAGATTCTATTGATAGTCTAGCACGATGAATGCTAGTATGCGTAAACCTCAAAATACACACACTTCATTATTTAGTTTTAGGGTCATTGTGTTAAATGGATGGACTTGGATGCAATTTTCATTTTTTATGAGGTCCTTGATGTAAGTTGTACTTCTATCGATCGTGTTAACTCTCAAGCACCTCTCTCCTACGAGACCTACCATAGTTAAAAGAAAATGCAACCACCCCAATTATCACACAAATTGGACCAATGGTTTCTTATATGTAATACCCAAGTTTTTAGTACTAGGATTTTTCAAGCTTCCAAGCAAACTTTGCACACTTTAGTGACTTCTTGTCGATTTAACGAAATTAGGTCAAACTTGAGCTACAAGTAAGCGCGATAGATTGATATTGAATTAAATGTATTTTCGTAGGTAGATGGGTGCATCTTCTTGTAGTAAACAATGTCGTCGGTGTGAGTCTCTAACTATGTGGAAAGAAAATCCCCAGTTTTCAAAGTGATGACGAGATGGTTCTTTTCCGTAAAGAAAGTCTGAAGAATATGGATCTCAATGCCATAAGCCAAACTTTAAGACATATTAATTGAACCAACGTGTTTTACTTACGATTTCCATGTTTTATGAGTTTTCAAACTCCCTGTAGCTAATTAACTTTGCCCCACTTGAATGACTTCATGCCTATATTTATCGAAATTTGGTCAACCTTGAACTACAATAACCAAATTGTAGGTTGCTTCTAAAGAACTACAAAAAACTTTTGGAGCTGTACCCATTGGGGTCTCAGTTAATATATCAGGAATCAACCGAGAGTTTTGACAATAGGTTTTTAACTCCTTTCTAATTAAGATTTTGCATCTTGACAATTTAACGAAAATTTAGCTCAAACTTGAGATACAAGTAAGCGCAATAGATTTTTCTTTAATTAAATGTCTCTTTGGAGATAGATGGATGCATCTTCTTGTAGTAATCAGTATCGTTAGTGTGAGTTTCCAACTATCAGGAAAGAACATTCTCGATTTTCCAAGTGATGATGAGATTATTTTTCATTTTCGTAAACAAAGTCTGAAGGATATGGATCTGAACGCCACAAGCCAAGCTTTCAGACATATATAGTGGACCGTCATGTTGTACTTATGATTCCCGTGTTTTATGAGTTTTCAAACTTATTCTGATAGCTAACTTTGCCCACTTGAAAGTGATTTTATGTCGATTTATAGAAATTAGGTAAATTTGGAACTACAAGTAAATTGTAGGTTGCATTGAAAGTTTTACATTTTTTTGGAGGTAACCATTGGGGGAAGATTTAATATATCATAAACCACCACCGATAGTTTTTACAACAAGTTCAACTTCTTGCTAAGATTTTGCATCTTGACAATTTAACGAAATTAGGTCAAACTTGAGCTACAGGTAAATGCGATATATTTCTCTTGAATTAGTTGTCTTTTCAGAGGTAGACGGGTGCATCTTCTTGTAGTAAACAATGCCATCGATGTGAGTTTCCAAATATCAAGAATTATGGATCTGAATGCCACAAGCCATGTTTTTAGACATCTTATCTTACCACTATATAGTGTACGAATAACTTTGAATATTGACTGTTGGATCGAGACTCACGAATATGAACATTTCCAGCCATTGGATCTTCTTTTCCATCCTATCATCTAGAAGATTCTATTGATAGTCTTGAACACAATGAATGCACGATGCATAAACCTCTCAAAACACACTTATCCATCATACTAGAATCTTCTCCCCCATTTCTCTAGACCATGTTACCAAAAATTTCAAGTGTTAGGTAGCTAATAATCTTTGACTTCTACACATGATGATACAAAGTAGAAGAACCAAATATACACCCATACTTTATAGATGTTTATCAATTTTATATTTTTCCACTTTACCTATTATAATTTTATATGGTGATGATATGTCAGACATCTATTATCTGAGCCTCACGTGCAACTTACTAGTAGCTAATAATCGTTGACTTCTACATGATCTTACCACTATATAGAGGACACACAACTTTGAATATTGACCGTTGGATCAAGACTCGTGAATCCCAACATTTCTAGTCGTTGGATCTTCTTTTCCATTCTAGCATCTTGAAGATTCTATTGATAGTCTTTATTACAAACCACTATATAGTTTACGAATAACTTTGAATGTTGAACGTTGGATCAAGACTCGTGAATCCTAGCTTTTCTAGGCAATGGATCTTCTTTTCCATTCTAGCATCTAGAAGATTCTATTGATAGTCTTCAGCATAATGAATGCTATGCACAAACCTCAAAACACACTTATCCATCATACTAGAATTTTATCCCTCGTAGCTAATAATCATTGACTTCTACATGATCTTATCTTACCACTACATACTAGAATAACTTTCAAGATTGACCGTTGGATCAAGACTCCCGAATCCCAGCTTTTCTAGACGTTGGATCTTCTTTTCCATTCTAGCATCTAGAAGATTCTATTGATAGTCTTCGGCATAATGAATGCTATACACAAACCTCAAAACACACTTCTCCATTATACTAGAATCTTATCCCTCGTAGCTAATAATCATTGACTTCTACATGATCTTATCTTACCACTATATAGTGTATGAATAACTTTGAATGTTGACCGTTGGATCAAGATTAGCGAATCCCAGCATTTCTAGCCATTGGACCTTCTTTTCCATTCTAGCATGTAGAAGATTCTATTGATAGTATTTGGCATAATGAATGCTATGCACAAACCTCAAAACACACTTCTCCATCATACTAGAAGCTTCTCCCTTGTTTCTCTAGACCATGTTATCAAAAATTTCATGTGTTAGGTAGCTAATAATCTTTGACTTCTACATGATAATACAAAGTACAAGGACCAAATATACACCCATACTTTATAGATGTTGATCAAATTTATAATTTTTTGTGCTTTACCAATTATAATTTTATATAGTGATGATATGTCATACGTCTACTATCTGAGTCTCACGTGCAAGTCACGTGCAACTTACTAGTTTACACAATGCGGGAGTAGTAGTATTTATTTTCTTAGACATATGGTCACCTTTGTCCACGCGCTGTAAATGCTGAGAGAATAAAATGTTGGCAGGGGAAGAGGGCAACAGTGAAGAGAATTTGAAGGCGGTTCCATGCCAGAGTGAAGTTATGATGTGTTTCTGACATGAGGTACTCCTGCGGCCTTACAGTGTACACTCTACTAGTAGTAAATTTCAGGACCTATGCACGCAAAACAAATCGTGTGTTTTCTCTCTCCTTTGCTATGCTCCATCTCTCCTCCCCTTTCCCCTCATACACCGGTCCGGCTGATCTCTCTCCCCTCGTCCACAGCATGGTGTTGCGCACGTGTGCCTTGGTACGGCGGCTCTATGTCTCTTCCGTGTTCGGCAGCCGCGTGTTGGTGTGGAGTAGGGATGAGGACTAGTAGTAGTACATAGGAAGGAAACCACTTTGGTCCTTGGCAACACAAAAATTCAAACTTTTCTGATTTTCGAAATTTTCACTTGCTTCCCAAACATTGGGAAGGAAGGTTATTCAAAATATCGTCCAAACATCGGGAGGGGAGGCAATTTTGAACCCATTTTGAACATGATCACATTGAATAAATGAAAAACAAAAAACAAAAGTTTTACTCATGATGTCCTATATTGTCTTGTGCACCACATGCCAACAAAACTGTAATCATGGGATTAGATAAGTTTTGGAAAAATAGCTTCACAATATTGTCCTACCATGTGTATGGACATTATCGTGTTTATTTCAACCCGAACAACCAAGGTCATCAAAGACATATTGACACCATAGTTTACAATTTGATAGAGTTCCCACAATAGTTTGGTAGAGGAGTGCATCTTGGCGTAGTAAGTATTATTGCATGTGGGAGTTTCCAACAATATGGAAAAAAAGAAATTCAATTTTCCCAGTGAGGACGGTGATGTTTTTTTGTGAAGAAAGTACAAATAATATGGTTCAGAATGCCACAAGCAAATGGTTTCACACATACTGTAGTTGATCATGGTTCCTATCTAACTTCGGCATAAAAGTTAGTACATATTACGATGGGTCGTGACACGTAATACCAGTACACATACAACTAGTATATTTTCTCTCTCCTTCGCCCCCTCTCACCATCCATCCATTATCCTCTCCATTTCTCCTTCCTTCTCGTGTAAGCTTTCATGCAATGATTATACTTCTAATCTGAGATGCAGCGGTGCAGAAAAAGATGAGGCCCACACCATATCACCATCAATCAAGTTAGGTGACGCAACTTTGTGAAGAGTATACGTATACTAGTAGTACTATAGCTAGATAAGCATGTACTACTATAGACACTTAATTTTTAATGGAGGAAGTAAGAGATACCAAGTAATTCAGCAGGATCTGCATGATTCTCTTCATTTTTGGATAAAGCAGGGCGCCTCCTGAATTCTCTAGGCCGAGAAAAATCAAGAACCGACAAGTCTGGTACAATCCTTTTTTTGTTGACGAGACAAGTCTGGTACAATCTATTTATGATATCTTGGGATAGTTTTCAGGGTATTAACACAAGCACGACTATAAATGGACATTATAAATTGCAACAATACGCACCCCTACTTTCACCCAAAACACCCAACCTACCGTTGCTTAGAACTCAATCTCTCTCTATTTCCTTACAAAATGTTGTATGACAACTCTCTCCAGAACACGTCGATTGACTTGACAAATGGGAAAGGCCCCGAAACTCCGCCTGGAAGCCTAGACTTAGTCGACTGGCCATGGCTGCCGCTGCTGTCTGACTACTCTGATGAAGAAGATTGCCATTGGCAGCACTTTTTTCGAAGGGACGCCACCACCAACACCGAGCGACTCCGATAAGACGGAAGATGAGACTAAGGAAGAGGAGGAGTCTGAGGTCGACCTTAAGAAGGAGGCCGAAGATGACGACAGGGAGGAGGCCGAGGACGACGATAGGGAGGAGGCCGAAGAAGACGACGAGGAGGTCTCTTCCCGCCCCCCATCCTAAGAAGCGTGCCCGAGTGAAAAATTAAATGGTGTCCAGAGAAGAGGCGGGCAGTGTACTATATCTCGTTCTAGGAAGGATCTTGGATTTGGTAAATAATGTTGTCAATGAGAGTTTCGAACTTTTAGGAAAATACTTTTCAATTTCCAAGTGATAGGATTTGTTTTTTGGTAATTAAGTACGTTCGGATAATTTGGCTTAGAGTGTACTCACTGTATTCTAGCAAAATATAAATAATTTTCACGGCATGTTAGTACTACATGAAAATAATTATTTAAATGTGTGTAATGATACATAGTTTTTTTAGAGGAGGGGGGGTGTAATGATACATAGTTGAAACTTAAATGGTATCCTCTTACATTTTTGCTTGTTTGGACAGAAACTACAAACATGGATTTGGACGACTTTCGAAAAACTTGCTACAAAATATGGTCATAACCATGTATGAACATTGTTCACATTTTAAGCCAAGTTACCAATGTCAAGGTCATATTTGCATCACTCGTCCCGTTTATTGGGATAAATTAAATAAAAGTAAAGAAAACAATAAAAAAAGTTGAGCATTTATGTATATGGTCCTCTTCCGTAAATGATAAACATGAATTTTGACAAGGTTTAAAAACACTTCTTCACAATATGACCAGCGATGTGTTAACATCCTTGGGTTTCAAGTTAAATAATGACAAGGGTCGTGTCCATTTCTGGTAGACGGGGTGTATCTTGGCATGGCATACTAATGTTGTTAATTGGACTTTTCAACTTTTATGTATAGAATTTTGTTAAATAATTTTAGAAGTGCCACATATAATTATTTTTTAAAGAAAAGGCAAAGAGTATGGCTCCGAATGCCACAACACACTAAATTTCACACAAAATAGAGTATGTTCCATGGTTAACAAGTTTCATGAATTTTCAAGCCTTCTAGCTAATTTCGTATAATTAAATGACATTTTGTCAATAAAACCAAAGTAGGTAAATTTTGAACTACAAGTGCATGATAGATTGCTTGTAAATTTGTCAGAAATTCTCATATACTAATTATTGTACCCACGTAGTCATACTTAAAACCGACTATTGTTTTGAAAGATACAAATTCTTTGTATGAATTTTCATGCTGACACATCTGACCATGTTTCAAAAAAGTGAAAGAAAATAAGGAAATATACACACAGCCTTTTAGTACTCCCTCCGACCCATATTAGTTGACTCGAATTTGTATAGATTTGGATGTATCTAGACATGTTTTAATATTAGATACATCCGAATCTAGAAAACTCCAAGTCAAGTAATATGGGTCGGAGGGAGTAGTATTAAAAATTCATACTTGTAAAACAGTAAAGACTACGATGTTAAAGTTTCAATACAAGGGACCTGGGCACCTTCACCGGCCCTCCACAATTAACCATTCTTCCTCTTCTTCCCCTTGCTCCTTTAAGTCTTTGCAGCTATGGCTCCGAAGACCGGAGCTCGCCGTGGGAATAAGAAGAAGACCCAGGTGGCAGTGACAAAGGCCGTGGAGAAAAAGAAGACATGTCGCCGGCTTCCGAATCCTGCTCTGGCCACTCCAAGTCACAATCTCGCACCAGGAAGCCGCAGGAAGAAGCATGTGTCGAGGTCCATCAAGGCCGGGCTGCATTTCCCCATCAGACGGATCGGACGCTACCTAAAGGAGGGTCGGTACTCCCAGTGCATAGGCTTTGGGGCTCCTGTCTAGCTCGCGACCGTTCTCGAGTACCTCACTTCCGAGGTGCTAGATCTTGCCGGGCAAGCCGCGAAGGACAACAAGAAGATCCGCATCATCCCAAGGCACGTGATGCTCGGCGTCATACACGACGAGGAGCTCAGCAAGCTGCTGGTCGGTGTTACCATCACGCACAACAGCGTGCTGCCCAACATCCATGAGTCCCTGCTTGGCGATGGTACCGCGGAGGATGGAACCAAGTTGCCAGTGGAGGATGCTGCCAAGTCGCCTGAGAAGACCGTGGAGCCCCCCTAGAAGTGTTTAAGTTGTACTACTACTACTACTCCGTATATGTTTAGGTTTGCTCTGTTTGCAGTTTGGTTAATCATCGGTGTCAATGTAATATTCAGATCTATTGTTAACACCTAGAGTTTTAATCCCAGATGCCTGTTATGCCATACCTCGCAATCCCAAGATTACCATTTTTGCGAGACATAACAGAATTGGTACCACAGTACATCATCCATTACAAACCATAATAAGGTCTTACAAATAAAGGATCTCATGATCCAATCTTCATACAAATCAAGCAGCAGAAAATAAATGTAGTAGGGGCTCCATCTTTAGTGTCACAGGCAATGCTGATGATGGGAGATGATCCTAGTTGTCGTAGACCTCCTGCTGTCCATCATCCTGGTAGTCCACCTCATAGTCTGGCAACGGGAATAGCGAGGAACAAAGCCATGAGTACTCTTTAAGTACTCGCAAACTATCACTAACAAGGAAGGTAGTTCTAGTAGGAATCTTAAGCTCTAGGTTTATTTGCAAAAAGCTAGATTTATCTAAAGCTGAGTTTAGAAGTAAAAAACTAAGTTAATGTTCTAAATCACTTAAGTGGGAACCTAGTTTTCATGTTCACAACCCTGTTGTGGTCAAGTCAAAATCATAGTTCAATTCACAAGTCATTTGGAAAACATCTGACGGTGGAACAGTATGGCCACTCCAACTGTCCATAACCGTAGACGTGGCTATTCGAATAGTTTGACACTCTACAGAGGTGGTACACTTTCACCACAAAATTCGATACATCCGTTAGGGATAACCCTGAATCATCATACTTAGTATGCGGATAATCAATCATAACCTTTCAATTACACACCAGTATAGGCACCTACCCTATGAGCTTGGCCTCCTAGCCATGGCCATCAGCCATCCTGGTGTAACTACCTCGGTGAATTACGCTCTTAGTTACAAGCCTGGATGCGCGGAAATGGTTAAAATAGTACGGTGGGGCCAAATGCCACTCACAGGTAGACCTTTCGGCCGTCCTAACCATTTCCAGAACATCAGGACAGGAATGAGCGGCGTAATCGGTAGGCGAAGGGATCAACTACATACACAAATGAGTATGTATGCAAGCCACCATACAACAGTCCTCAGAGCCATTCCATCTAAAAGAAATAGAAATATTGCAATGCCATACGGCAAGATCCAAATATCCTAGATAGATATAATAGTTTAGGATATCTCCTCATACATCAAACATCAGAGTATCAGGCGGAAGCGGAAAACAAGATCCGAGTACGGATAAGAAGCAAATCGGCATAAGATGCCCCATAAATAAACACATCCCGCCCACAGATCTCACGGATCCCCGTTCCCGGAATCTCTACGCCGAGTGATCGTTGCCAACCTCGTTCGTCTCCTCCACCCAGTATCCATCTTGCGAGTTTACCTGTTCATCTGAATCAAACAATTTATCGTGTGAGACCCTAGGGGTACTTAGCAAGTCTTTATGCCTCTAAAGGGGACACAACCTGGGGTGACGCAATTGCAGCAAAAGATAACACCGAACAATTCTAGGGATACTCGCAAACCATCCGCCTAACCAAAGATAGACGGATGTCTGTGAATTAATAGCAACAGTTATAACAGTAATATTAACAGATCCATCCTCCTCCTCGCTTACCAACGAGGAAGCGGACGAACAGCCCCCCATCCGTTAGTAGTTTTATTATCCATTCCATGAGTGTTGCACTATTTACTAGTCAGGTATTTGTCAAATTAAAAGCGGTACTTTAGTTATACTTGTCTATGATCGAGAAACTGTGCTCCAAGTCGTCCATAACCGCGGACACGGCTTTCAGAAAGATTTACCCTGCAGGGGTGCACAAATAGCAACACACACTCGATCAACCTCGGAAAAACCAAATCAAAACCCAACGAGGCATTCACGACAAAGCGATCACAGGATTCAGAAATGTTTCAGGGGGCCACCCCATTAAGCTACCCGCAACGAAGTTGGCCGGCTCCGAGACGGACTCAAGGTTTGCGTCAATGGCTGTAAACGACTGGGAACCCGAAAGTGTGACTGGGCTTGTCGATACCGCGAAAACACTCCGCATCCAAAACAGTACAGGTGCTCCTCGCACAATCTTAAATGAAGCAGTAAAGCATGGAATAAGTACAGGATAGTAATAAAGCCCCAAACTACTTGTGGCCCCAAGAAATAAGAATGAATCAAGCTCTGGCTCAGGGGCGTTCATAAGCCTCCCGGATGTGGATAGCGCGAATATTCAAGGAACAGGAATCAAGTACTCGGGGTCCTACGGGACACAAGTGAGCATGAAAAACCAAATAGCAGATATTGCTCACCGGTGCCACTTTCATTAGTTATCCCATTACTACTCAGGTTAAGTTGTTTAGGTACCTCGTTATCCATCAGACACTCACATACCCTACACATGCTGTTCTACGACCCGCATGGCTCAAACAACTCCTGTAGTAATGGCTCATGGGATGGAGGAACAAGCTTCGGTGGGGTTTAAAAGTAAAGGCTATGCAGTACTTGGGATTCAGATTAATGCAATCGCGACTCCATGATGCAAGAATAAGATAGAGGCAATAAGTACTGTATGTATGCGAGCATGTGGTAGTGCTTGCCTGACAGCTCAGTTGAAGCGAGGGACGGATCTGGGTAGTGCTCCTGGGTTTCCTGATATATCCCCTGCTCAGCGTCTATTCGAAGAAGAACCAAACAACCAAGGGCCAACATAAATAGAGTGCACAAGCATATGAATTAAAATGCGACAAGCAACCAATCATGCCATGATGAATGATGCACAATTTGCATGGCAATAATGTAGCATGGCATGGGTGAGGTGTGGAATACAAGAATAAAGCATTTTATGGAGTTTTAGTCACCTTTTATCCTCAATTAAGTTGTTGTATACTTTATATTTATATGATGCATGCTGCAATTCAGAACATGGAATGCATAGATAGAACGGGCTCGTCGCGCTGATCGATTTAGACATATTATTTGTCAAATTCGGAGTTATAAAACAAAAGTTATTAATTAATGAGGGCAAAGGGCATTTTCTTGTAATTTTGATCAACTCGAAATTTAAAGTGTTCAAAATATATTTTGAAGGGCATATTTGAAATCCTCACATTTTTCTGATTCAAAAACATATATTATTTGTATCATATGGATTTATATTTGAAAAGTTATTTAAAACTGAATTGAATTTGAATTTAAATCAATTTTGAAAAGGTTTAATTAAAACAGCAAATAGAAACCCATTTGTACTCAGACAGATCCAGCCACCGTCACTGACGGGTGGGCCTTGCGCTGACCGGGGCCACGCGCGGGGAAAAACTTTTGCTACCGTGGCTCTGGCTAGCCCACGCGGATGACAAGCGGGCCCAGTGGCTGCGGGCCCACGTGACAGTGGAGATTACCCCAGAGGCTGACAGGTCGGGCGTGGTTGGAGTGTGGGTTAAGAGGATAAAAGCTGGGGGCTTAACTGCAAAAACACCGGGAGGCTGACCCGTGGACCCAGAGGGATCGCGGGTTTAGGGGGAATACAAAACGCGGGGGGTTTTCTATAAAGTAACCAACGACCCCTGTAGATCTTCCTCTGAACCACGCGGACAGGTTGGTGGTCGACAGTCGCGGGGCACGGCGCGGGGAATCGAACTCGCGTTGCAGGCGTCCGCACTGAGGGGGTTAGCCAGCGCGGATGGGTACGGGAGGTTAACAGAGGAGCGGGCGGGGCTTAGGTATGCTTCTGCGAGGCGCGGCGCGGAGCACACGGCAGTGTCTGACGGCACGCGCAGTGTGTTCATCGAAACGAACGGCGGCACTAGATGGCGATGGCGAGGCGGAGCATGTCAGGGAGGTCAAGGCGCTCACCGCGGGTTGGTTGGTGTGGTCGGATCGTGCAGGGGGGCGACGGAGCGGCGAGGACGCAGGCGAACTGGCGGCTAGGTTTTGGCATCGGGTGGCGGCGGGTACCGGCGCTCCTGGGGCTTCCCTTCCTCGTCGACGCGTGCAGGGGGCGGCAGGAAGGTACCCTCGGTCTCCCAGGCCACCTCCACGACGTGCACGCCGGTTGGAATGAAGAGGGGCAGGGGTAGACGGCAGCGACTGGTGGCAGGAGCTGGCGATGGCGAGGAAGAAAGGGGAGGCGCGGCAGAGCTTGGGGTGGATCTGGGTGATGCACGAGGTGTGTGAGAGGAGGAGAAAGGGAGGGATAGGAAGGAGGGTTGCCGTGTGGGAGCTGTAGGGGTTCGTAGCATGGAAAACAAAAATTTTCTATCGCATACAAACAAACAAGCCAAGATCTATCTACTAGATTGTAGCAACGAGTCGATGGAATAACTCACCCTCGAAGATTCCAAAGTGTTTAACGAGAGCAGATTCTCGTGGGTGATGTAGTCGTACTCTTTCCGATCTCAAGATCGCGTAGACGATCCTTCCGGCGCCACGTTCCCGCAGCGCTCCCGCAGTCGGTCACACGTTCGGTACTCGACGAAGACCTTCCTCTCCCTTGTTCCAGCAGGCAGCGGAGGTTGTAGCACTCTCCTCGCGATTCCGGCAGCACAACGGCGTGGTACCGGAGGTAGAGGGGAGATCCCGCAGGGCTTCGCCTTAAGCCGGTGCGAGTATGGTGGAGCTTATGAGAGAGGCTATTAGTGGTCTAGTAATTAGACACACCAATTAGAGGGCTCTAAACCAATTAGAAGGCTCTAAACCGAAACAGCTCTAAACCGGGGTCTAGGTCTAGTTTCTAGTTTAGAGGATAGGAACTTGTGTGTGTTGGGAGGGAGCCCTGCCCCTCCTTATATAGGTGGGAGGGGCTGGCCGGCCAAGGGGAGGGAGTGGAGTCCCTCCCCAACTCGGCCTAGGTGGGGCGCCGGCTTGGGGAGGAGGACTCCTCCCTCAAGTCGGTTTCCTCCTCTCCTCCCACTTCCCAAAAACTGCCGTTTGACTTTCAAACTAGCCGTTTGACTTTTTCAATTTAGGATTCAATTTAATCCTTTATTTGGGACAGCAAGAACACTTAGTACATGATGCAATCATTCCAACATGTAATGACACATTCATGTACCCCTTCCCCCCCGGAGTGCCGGACAATCCGGGACCTTCTAGAATGTTCCCGATGGAAACACCGGAATCATTCCCGAACTCCGAAACGGGACTTTCCTTATATGAATCTTATTCTCCGGACCATTCCGGATCACCTCGTGATATCCCGGATCCCATCCGAGACTCCGAACAACATTCGGTCTCTTTCTCATAATACCATAACTACTCAAACAACGTCGAATCCTTAAGTGTGTCTCCCTACGGTTCGTGAATTATGCGGACATGATCGAGACACTTCTCCGAACAATAACCAATAGAGGAATCTGGAAATTCATATGGCTCCCACATATTTCTACGATTACTTTGCGATCGAATGAACCACTTACATACGATACCAATTTCCCTTTGTCTCACGATATGTTACTTATCCAAGGTTATGATCGTCGGTATCTCTGCATACCTAGTTCAACCTCGTTACTGATAAGTACTCTTTTCTCGTTCCCGTGATATGTGATCCCTTGTGACCAAGTCACATGCTTGCAAGCTAATTGGATGACATTTCACCGAGAGGGCCCAGAGAATATCTATCCGTCATGTGGATGGACAAATCCCACTCTTGATCCATGTGTTTCAACCAATACTTTCCGAACACCCAATGCCACTTTTATAGCCACCCTGTTACGGTGTGGTGTTTGATGACATCAAAGCATCCATCCAGTAAAGGCAATATGCATGATCTCATGGTCGAAGGAATTAGGTTACTATGTATCAGAAAGCATATAGCAATTGAACTATTGAAATGACTTGATCTTTATGCTACGCTTGTCTATAGGAGTATGTCCACCATATCATTCTCCTAACGATATGATCTTGTTGTTGATAACATCTCAATGTTCATGACAAAGAAACCACATCATCAATCAACCAACAAGCTAGTGAAGTATAGAGGCCATACTAGGGACTTCAAATTAAGTTTACAAATCACACAAGTATTAATGGTTTCCTTGTTAATACTATTATAGCATGAATGTAAACATTTATCATAAACACAAAGATATAATAATAACTCTATTTATTATTGCCTCTAGGGCATATCTCCAACAGTCTCCCACTTGCACTAGAGTCAATAATCTAGTTTCAAACCTTTGTGTATTCAACACCTATGGCTTTCTGGTGTTGTATGTACACGATTACTAGTGGTCAACTGATCTCCGGATCTGACACTTCCAGGTCCGTGTGTAATTGCATGTCTTTGCGTCTCTACGCATCACTCATTCTCTAATGAGATGGCTTTGTATAATTTGGTCTTTCGGTGTGACCTTTAGTTCTTTGGGGTTAAAACATGTTGATAATATTGTCACACAATATATCTTCATAGTATTATCCCGCTGTGAACTACACCTAGTTTGATAACAAACTACTTGACACAAATGCCCTCTTTTGCTGCTATAATAGCAGTCATATACTTAGCCTTTTGTTGAAGTATCTGTCACAATGTCTTAACTTTGGAACTCATCCAAATCCATTATGGAACTCACTCTCCATTATATTGTGCCACCCTTAATTTAAATTGAGATAAACTTAATTTGTACTCTGTGACAAAACTAGTATCAATGTAGTACTTTTACAATGAACTAATCATCTATTTGTCACTTCTACAAATAATATACTCTTAGTTCTTCCAAAAGATCATAAGAATATCCTTACTATCGTCCAATGATCATCTTATGAATCATTCTGGTATATACTCATAACTTTTAGAGCATAGGACATATCTGGATTTGTACATACCACAGTATGATTGATATAAACACTCTTTGCGATTTCATATATCAAGTATCAATCTATACTTGAATCTTTGTTTCACTTACCAAATGTCAATACACTTGAATATATCATCAACATTGAACTTATTCAATCCTTTCTGTGCAACAAGAACCTTTCTTGTAGTTCCTATATTGAACTCATTCAATATCTTGTCTATGTACTTCTGGCACAACCACATTAGCGTCTATTGATGCCAAAATACTTGGGTTTTGCCTAAGTCTTTCATCGGGATGAAATTCTTAATATGTGTTAATAAAAGATACATTATTTCCAATCAACAATATGTCTTCCACATAATGTATTAGAAACATGTCTTAGCGCTCCCACTTAATTTCTTGCAAATGCAAGCATCTTCATTGTCTCTGATGAAATTAAACCCTTTTAACAGTTTCATCATAGTGAAGATTCCAACTCCGCTATGCTCACTCTAACCATTGAAGTTTGCATATGCTTTTAGCATCCTTTGAATTGACAAAACCCTATGGACCGTGTTTATGCACATGTCCTAGGTAACGATTCTATTAGAAGAACTTGTTTTGTTTATTCAACTACCATATAACAAATTATATGTAGTGGTTGCTTTCATTAATCCGTCTAGACTAAATATCACTATGATAGATCAAATCTTGTCATAGTCAACCTTTGAACATTGTTGTGAACTCTTTCCCAACATGTCGACTATTTCATAGATGTAAAACATCCATGTCTATTTCTTTATAGATCCAGACACAACTGTAAGGTCTTACACCTTTCTCGAGGGTCCTTCAAGTTCAAAACTTGATTTCTCGTGTATGGAACTATCACGGATTTTATGGCTTCAAGCCATTTGACGGAGTCAGGGCCCATCATCGCTTCTTTGCATGTAGTCGGTTTATTATTCTCAAATAATGATTCAACCCTCAAATCTTGGTATTTGATTGTTCATCCGACCTACTTGTTTCAATAGGAACTTGGATCTCCGTGACCACAACCTTTTGAGGTACGTGAACCATGAGCATTGTTGCTGCCTCCGAAACACTTTTCGGCGCTGCGCAATTCTGCACATATAGCTAAGGTTCTTTTAACCTTATCAAAGTTTCTATTGTCCTCCCACTTAACTTTTCACGAAAAATTTCTTCTCAAAGAAACTTGACGTTCTAAGCAACAAACTCTTTTGTCTCCGGTGTTTTATGGAGGAACAGTTTATACAAAGACAGGTTCATCCGACTTTGGTTGCACATATCTTTCTTATGCATAGCATACCAATGTTTAAGAAAGGACAACTTGGGTTTTATCCCAAACCATAACCTTATATGGTGTCATTTCAACGGATTATGATGGAGCTCTTTTCAGTGGAAAAACGGTAATCTCTAAAGCTTTTAATCTTTAAAATATAATGGCAGTTTTATAAATTATACCTTTGATCTTACCATGTCAAACAAGGTTTAATTACATATCTCGAACGCTCCATACACTTATGGTGTTTCGGGAAAATGCAAATCCACGGAACGATTCCTTAAATCTTAGGTATTATGCTAAACTTGTAATTCAAATATCTTCCTTTATGATCTTTATCATAAACTATTCATATTCTTGTTACAATGATTTTGCACTTCATCTTGAAAGTCTTTTGAACTTTTCAAATATTTCATACTTCATCCTTATTAAGTAAATATTCATATATTCACTCAAATTTTCGGAGAAAGCATATGAAGTTGAAATCCATCGCTCTTGACTACACATAATGGACTTCGTACAACAATATGTACAAGTTCCAATTAGCTAGTCATTCGTTCCCTTTTTGGCCTATGAACGAAGTTTTAATTATCTCTAGGAAAGTTTCACAAGCGTTATTTGATCAAAATCAAATAGACTCCAAAATTCCATCCATATGGATTTTCTTCATGTTTTCTTTCCAATATAATTTAAACGGCGATGTCACTTCCTAAGTGATCTTTCAATCAATTTGTCTTTCGACATTTTAGCACTAGTTTTATGGATGTGATTTCTCCAACGAGATTTGTGAATCATCCATCTTTTATGGATTACGGCAATTATTTGAACAACCCTTTTGTTCTCATAATACCTGATAAAACAAATCTTTGAAGGCAAGCTTTGATGTTTAACAAGCAACGCAATAACCCTTTATTTGTTCTCGATGAACATCATCACATATTCTTTTGCTTGTTACTTAGGCCATTGTAGTTCATGAATTGTGTTGTTTCGTATGACGATTCACACCAACAAATTCAGTATCAAAATACTTAAGAACCACATCGTTTAACAATCAAAGAATATAGCCATAACATGTATATCATCTATATACTTAAACTGAACAATTCCAGTCTTTTCTTTTCTGCCATATATTTATGAGATTCTCTTTCAGTATTTCCTTTTCTGTTTGAAAGAATCTATCAACATCAATAGTGGAGTCATACATATGACATATAGTCCAAAGCGTGTATAATTAAATACCAATGTCTTTGGACTTGCACTTTGAAGTAGATCACCATCATTAAATATTTGGTGTTCTTTCAAATTCCTTACTTTAGTAATCTCTTGGTGTAGTAAACATTTTACCTACATCAAATATTCACCCTTATCATGGTATCGTCCATGATCAAGCTACTTTTAGCTTATAACGATGAATTATGAGTATAATGTTGCTATCCAAAAACCTTTTGGAGGATTAGGACAACAAGTGTCTCCAACCTTTTTGCAAATTCTCATCAAAATATGAGAACATGAACTTTGCCATATTATACTCTATCATGTTGTAACCAAAACTTCGTTTCAGATATCACAATATCTTCCACACATCATGGTTTCTGAAACAACTCTTTCAGATCCTAGATAACCTTGATATTAAGGGAATCCTTTGAATATCAAGAATCATGGATACAAACATGATACTTATATACTAACACTTGGAATTGTTACTCTTGATTTAATACTAATTATTAAACTTCATGGAGTAACCGGAACTTACTGAAAGTTTGCAATAGGACTTTTAAACTTTAGATTAACACTTAAAACAATACGATACCAGTTCGTAAAGTATCTAACCAGAATTCTATAGTTCTATCATCTCAATTATAACTAAGCGCAAGGTGGTAAACGGATGCCAATGACTACAACAACTATGCAAATTCACTTTGATTTAGTTTATGATAAATTGAGTTCTAATTAATAATTAAATTAATCTAAGTGAACTCCCACTCAAAACAATATCCCTCACATTGTTTTAGTGATCACACGAACCAAATCCACCACATCAAAACCGATCATCACGAGAGTTGATATAGCTTCAATGGCGAACAATCAACATGTTCATCATATCTACTATATGACTCATGCTCTACCTTTCGGTAATCCGTGTTCCTGAGGCCATGTCTGTACATGCTAGGCTCGTCAAGATCAAACCTTAGCTACCGCATAAGCAAATCTGGCTTGCTTACGTTGTATTTACCCGTGGAATCAAAGACACCCGATCATCACGTGGTGCTTCGAAGCAACAAGTTTTAGCAACGGTGCTAACTAAGGGCGAACACTTTAGAACTTGAAATTTATGTGCATGAGGGATCATCTTATAATGCTACCGTCGTCTACTAAGCAATACAAGATGCATAAAGGATTAACATCACATGCAATTCATAATATGTGATATGATATGGCCTTTCTTCTTTGTGCTTCCGATCTCCATCTTCAAGCACGAACATGATCTCCATCATCACCGGCGTAGCATCAAGGTCAATGACGCTTCTTCATGGTTGTCGTCCACCAGCTTCAACTATTACAACTATTTTGAATAGACACGCAGGTCTTAACAGAAATTAAAGACAACCATATGGCTCCTGCCGGTTGCCAACTTACAATAAGGAACATTGCATACATCAAATATAATCACAATCATGGCCATATCACATCACTGCACACCCCTGCAAAACAAAGTTAGACGCTTCTACTTTCTTTGCATATTTTACGTGGTTTGGGGCTTTCCATAAGTGTCGTTCTAACCTACGAACAAGAACCACAACATTGATACTAGCATTGTTGATTACCCGTTGTAAATTGGATCTTTACTATGCTAGGAGAAACTGGCACCCGCAAAGCCACTTATGCAATACAAGTTGCATGTTAAGCGTGGAGCAAGTCTCATGAACGATGTCATGTAAGGTTAGCCCGGGCCGCTTCATCCCAACATACCGCAAGATGCAAAGTACACGCAAAGCAATCTACAATAAAAGCATCAACGCCCACAATGACCATTGTGTTCTACTCGTGCAACAGATCTACATATAGACACGGCTCTGATACCACTGTAGGGGTTCGTAGCATGGAAAACAAAAATTTTCTATCGCATACAAACAAACAAGCCAAGATCTATCTACTAGATTGTAGCAACGAGTCGATGGAATAACTCACCCTCGAAGATTCCAAAGTGTTTAACGAGAGCAGATTCTCGTGGGTGATGTAGTCGTACTCTTTCCGATCTCAAGATCGCGTAGACGATCCTTCCGGCGCCACGTTCCCGCAGCGCTCCCGCAGTCGGTCACACGTTCGGTACTCGACGAAGACCTTCCTCTCCCTTGTTCCAGCAGGCAGCGGAGGTTGTAGCACTCTCCTCGCGATTCCGGCAGCACAACGGCGTGGTACCGGAGGTAGAGGGGAGATCCCGCAGGGCTTCGCCTTAAGCCGGTGCGAGTATGGTGGAGCTTATGAGAGAGGCTATTAGTGGTCTAGTAATTAGACACACCAATTAGAGGGCTCTAAACCAATTAGAAGGCTCTAAACCGAAACAGCTCTAAACCGGGGTCTAGGTCTAGTTTCTAGTTTAGAGGATAGGAACTTGTGTGTGTTGGGAGGGAGCCCTGCCCCTCCTTATATAGGTGGGAGGGGCTGGCCGGCCAAGGGGAGGGAGTGGAGTCCCTCCCCAACTCGGCCTAGGTGGGGCGCCGGCTTGGGGAGGAGGACTCCTCCCTCAAGTCGGTTTCCTCCTCTCCTCCCACTTCCCAAAAACTGCCGTTTGACTTTCAAACTAGCCGTTTGACTTTTTCAATTTAGGATTCAATTTAATCCTTTATTTGGGACAGCAAGAACACTTAGTACATGATGCAATCATTCCAACATGTAATGACACATTCATGTACCCCTTCCCCCCCGGAGTGCCGGACAATCCGGGACCTTCTAGAATGTTCCCGATGGAAACACCGGAATCATTCCCGAACTCCGAAACGGGACTTTCCTTATATGAATCTTATTCTCCGGACCATTCCGGATCACCTCGTGATATCCCGGATCCCATCCGAGACTCCGAACAACATTCGGTCTCTTTCTCATAATACCATAACTACTCAAACAACGTCGAATCCTTAAGTGTGTCTCCCTACGGTTCGTGAATTATGCGGACATGATCGAGACACTTCTCCGAACAATAACCAATAGAGGAATCTGGAAATTCATATGGCTCCCACATATTTCTACGATTACTTTGCGATCGAATGAACCACTTACATACGATACCAATTTCCCTTTGTCTCACGATATGTTACTTATCCAAGGTTATGATCGTCGGTATCTCTGCATACCTAGTTCAACCTCGTTACTGATAAGTACTCTTTTCTCGTTCCCGTGATATGTGATCCCTTGTGACCAAGTCACATGCTTGCAAGCTAATTGGATGACATTTCACCGAGAGGGCCCAGAGAATATCTATCCGTCATGTGGATGGACAAATCCCACTCTTGATCCATGTGTTTCAACCAATACTTTCCGAACACCCAATGCCACTTTTATAGCCACCCTGTTACGGTGTGGTGTTTGATGACATCAAAGCATCCATCCAGTAAAGGCAATATGCATGATCTCATGGTCGAAGGAATTAGGTTACTATGTATCAGAAAGCATATAGCAATTGAACTATTGAAATGACTTGATCTTTATGCTACGCTTGTCTATAGGAGTATGTCCACCATATCATTCTCCTAACGATATGATCTTGTTGTTGATAACATCTCAATGTTCATGACAAAGAAACCACATCATCAATCAACCAACAAGCTAGTGAAGTATAGAGGCCATACTAGGGACTTCAAATTAAGTTTACAAATCACACAAGTATTAATGGTTTCCTTGTTAATACTATTATAGCATGAATGTAAACATTTATCATAAACACAAAGATATAATAATAACTCTATTTATTATTGCCTCTAGGGCATATCTCCAACAGGAGCGGCTCAGGGTAAAGTGGCTTTGGCCCTTCCCTTTTTCTCCCCGATCACGTGTTCAGGCCGGGGGCAGGTAGGCAGGGCAGGGAGAGGTGGTGGAGGCCGCTAGGTAGGGATGGCGTGGTGGTGCAGCTATGCCCGCACGACAGAGAGAAAGAGAGGAAGAGGGGAGGAGCTCGGGTGCACTTGGCTAGGTTAGATTAGAGGGGGCTCGGGTTAGGTTTTGTTAGGGTTGGGGTAGGGCAGCTGGGGTGTGGGCCAGGGAGAGAGAGGGCCAGGTGAAGCCAGCAAGGTAGAGAGAGGGAGGTGAGGTGAGGTTTTGTGTGAGGGTGGATTAGAGCTAGGGTAAGGAGAGAGGACTAGAGACAGCTAGAAGGAAAGAGAGAGAGGGGAGATTAGGTCACATATATGATTATATGCAAGAGAAAAGATGAACAAGGTTAGGAGGAGAACAAAGAATGAGCTAGGGTTTGAGGGGCTTTGGGTTGGACACATGGTGTTGGTGGAGAGATAGAGAGATGAAAAATGCCTAGGGTTTTGGTACCCATGACAAAGAGAGGAGGTCAAGAAGTGAGGGTTTAGGGTTTTGAACATGATCCACTCAAAAACCAAAGAAAAACCAAAGGAGATCAAATGGTGGCGATGGTTGCATGGCCCATGCAAGATAATAAATGCCATGTATTAATCTTGTGAAAACAAAATAAAATCTCATGGCATTTATTTATGTGCGTCCTCAAAAGATGGAGTAAGGGCCAAGCTAAGTATTGAAGGAATGTTCCATGTGGAGTGAATGGAGATGACCATATTTGAATATATTTTGGACATGCTAGTGTGTATATTCCACTATGTGCATATTATCCTCAAAATGTTCCAACATGAACAACCTTCCCATATCATTCCATATGGAAGCAGGTAGATTGGAAAAAGGGTCCATTCCAAACAACATGAGCTAGAGATAGACCCAAATAAAATGCAATGCTCACATATGGTGGAATGGTGGAATGATGGGGTGATGACAAGAAAGATGGTGGAGTCAAAAAGAGATGCCCCCAACTCAACTTGGGCATTAAACAATATATCAATAACCAAATACAATATCAAGAGGCAAATACAATTTACAATGCATATGAGAGAAGAACCAAAACAAAAAGGGTTTTCTATGATGCTCAAATGCAAGGTGGCATGATGACATGAGCATGATATAATTATGATGCAACAATTATATATAGGAAGTAGCATTTATATAGACTAGGCTAGTAGCATTGCAATTGTTAGACAATTGGGATGCTACAACTCTCCCCCACTAAACAAGAATCTCGCCCCGAGATTCCTAGGAGAAGGAAAACAACACAAGGAGAGGCGGGTGTTCGAACGAAGGTGACCCTCACGTTCCCAAGTTGATGAACAACGGAATGGTGCGACCACTACACCTTACAAACTTGCTAGACTTGTTGCGAGTCTTGTGTTTTGCTTGAGAAACAACGGTTAGAAGAGTTGAAGGATTGCCGTGAGACAAGAAGGATAGGATGGACATAGCTCCGGTTTTCTCAAGAAACATGATAAAAGAATTTAACCACTTGTGAAAGAAAAAGACAAGATGATGCATCATGAATAAAGAAATACACACCGTTAAGATTAAAGATTTACTGATACTAGAGAGGATGAAATCTTTGTCTCGCCGGAAGAAAGAGCTAGGTTGGAGAGGTTTTGAACCACTATGACAATAGCATCGTATCTTCTCTCGGATTTGAGAAATGAAGTTCGGAAACAATATTGCCTTCAAACAATAGAGTCCCTTGATATCAACAGAAAGATTTAGTTAGACATCGTCGGATTAGATTCTTCTTGCGCCGGTAAGAACCCAAAGGATCACGCAATTGAGGTGCGCGGATATAACTTCTAGAGACGGATGTGAAGCCAGATCATGGTGGAATCCCGAGAAGCAAAGAATATGGAGGATCTGGAGTTTATTGTAGAGATACTTATTGCTTTGTTTAGCCTTGAGGCTAACACAATAGATTTGCGGCTGATGGCATCAACCATAATTAGCTTTACCACAGAAAAGAATTGATGAAACAAAAATAGAGATAGTTTCCTTTCATCTTGTTTGGGGATGTCGAGCATCGGTAGAATGACAAGGACAGAAAAGAGTTTGCGTTTGTTTCCACCAGATAATTGAAGATTTTGCTCCATCTATAATAGACAGACCACCAACAAGAGATTATTGATTACTTTCTTCGAGAGAGCACTCCGGAAAAACAAGGACGGAAGTAAAAGTATCAAGGGATAAAGGCCACTTCTAACTTTCGTGGAATGAGTGAAATCACATTAATTCACCAATTCAATGTACAAGAGCGAATGATAAGAGTAGTGGTATGGTAGCTACTCCATCCCGCACTCAAAGCATTACTCCGCACATGAATAAGAAAACCATGCAACCCAACTACCGAAACAGACTAAAGGTATTGACAATAACTCATGGAACTTCGTTAGAAAACAAGGATAGATGCAAACGATTCGCCGGATTCATAGATAGATAAAGATGATGATGTTGTCGTCATGTCTGAAGTACCAAGCCACCAGAAAGATATGAAGGAAGATTACGGAGAACAACTGCAAGATTCAACCGCTACAGAAAAGATAGCACCAACTTGAACGGAAGGAATACAAGATCTAGAAGGTCTTCATGGCCTCAGGTGGATTGAGCATAGACGATAGAGCGAGAGGGTTTCAAGAGATTACTTGGCCAGACTGAGGTGAAAGAACTCCATGTTCTTCTTGAAATGATTGAGAGAGATTTAGCAGTTTTGAGGAAACCTACGGCGGAACGACTATGATAACTCGCCAACGAGGAAAACTCTGGGTTTGATTGAAGATGGAATTAACAATGGACTTGCTGATTCCAGAATTGAAGCGATCTATTTAGCAGAAGGACGTGGCCGAGATAGGTGACTTCAAAAAGTCAGAATTCTCACTTAGAGACTTTGCACACAGGCAGTGCTCACGAAGCTTGAGAGAAAGAGACACAGATGATCTTCCATGTCCTTCCATTGATATCGAATAGGCAAGCATATTATCAACATATACCACCATGGGTTAACAGGATATTCCCAGAATACCAAGTTCAAAAGGCGAGGGAAACGAACAAATGCTCGAACACTTCCTGAGCTCAACGCTCTTAGAAAGATCAATATTAAGAGCACGGGTTCGTGTTGAAAAAGATGCACTGGAAGAATAGATTATCTGGTCCTTCGGAAGAAAAAGAGATGTCACCTGGTTCACATTGTCGATCGGATCACCGGTTACAAAGATAAAGAGATCTTGGACAAGAATCGATGATAGCTCATACCTTAAGCAAAGCTATCAGAGACGAAAAGATGCAATTCCCTCATCTCAAAGAGAATTTTGCAGATATGGAGTTCAAAAAGATGTGCAGCATGATGAACAGATGATAGACCGCCGTAGTGCCATGAGAAACTCCGGATTGCCAAAGATGCTTGAATATGCATAGATATGATCACGGTGTACTCAAAATCACAGGAGATAACCGTCACCATTTGGAGGATAGTGTTGATAGCATTTTCCATATTCCACTCATGATAAGTGTCATATAGCTATGCCGAGAACCAAATTACAATCACCAGGATCGGATCGACACATGTTATGTAATTAGCCCAAGAGAATTGGAGATGAAATGAAACTCTAGGATTAAGCGCCGGTGACAAAAGAATGAGTTAGCATGGACATGCTGATAAAAGGGAGATAGATAATGTTTCACACACGACTGGAAAGGAGTGTGGAAACACAGATGTATCAAAGAAAATTTTCCACATTTTTCGGCATTAAAATACCAATAGATGTGCAAAATCACTTATCAGGTAGAGATTAGCAACTCCACATTCTATGAAAGCATGCTGGAAGGAAGAACACCCTTAAGGAGATGGCACCGGTTAACAAGGAGTCAGATAGATCGCGCCGGTTTTCAAAAGCCTGTCAGTATGGAATGTACCAACAGTTGATAACCAAAGGCAGATTGTGATAACAAATTGGATGCAACAGATAGACAAGGAATTACACACACACACTTTCTATGGTACTACGGAAACCCAGAACACGTGAATCCTAGTTTGAATTTTAGAAGAGGATTGCAAACGTTACACTTCCTTACCAGAAAAGGGTTGGTGGTTGGGTAAGAAGAAAAGTGGAAGCAGTCCTACTCTCGCGTTTTGTTTTTCCCTAGTATACATAGCTACCAAAATATTTGCTAGACTGACAACGACCATTTGGCTGAGACCATGAAGGGCGGAATGGCTCTGATACCAATTGTAACTACCTCGGTGAATTACGCTCTTAGTTACAAGCCTGGATGAGCGGAAATGGTTAAAATAGTACGGTGGGGCCAAATGCCACTCACAGGTAGACCTTTCGGCCGTCCTAACCATTTCCAGAACATCGGGATAGGAACGAGCGGCATAATCGGCAGGCGAAGGGATCAACTACATACACAAATGAGTATGTATGCAAGCCACCGTACAACAATCCTCAGAGCCATTCCATCTAAAAGAAATAGAAATATTGCAATGCCATATGGCAAGATCCAAATATCCTAGATAGATATAATAGTTTAGGATATCTCCTCATACATCAAACATCAGAGTATCAGGCGGAAGCGGAAAACAAGATCCGAGTACGGATAAGAAGCAAATCGGCATAAGATGCCCCATAAATAAACACATCCCGCCCACAGATCTCACGGATCCCTGTTCCCGGAATCTCTACGCCGAGTGATCGTTGCCAACCTCGTTCGTCTCCTCCACCCAGTATCCATCTTGTGAGTTTACCTATTCATCTGAATCAAACAATTTATCGTGTGAGACCCTAGGGGTACTCAGCAAGTCTTTATGCCTCTAAAGGGGACACAACCTGGGGTGACGCAATTGCAGCAAAAGATAACACCGAACAATTCTAGGGATACTCGCTAACCATCCGCCTAACCAAATATAGACGGATGTCCGTGAATTAATAGCAACAGTTATAACAATAATATTAACAGATCCATCCTCCTCCTCGCTTACCAACGAGGAAGCGGACGAACATCCCCCCATCAGTTGGCAGTTTTATTATCCATTCCATGAGTGTTGCACTATTTACTAGTCAGGTACTTAGTCAAATTAAAAGCGGTACTTTAGTTATACTTGTCTATGATCGAGAATTGTGCTCCAAGTCGTCCATAACCGCGAACACGGCTTTCAGAAAGATTTACCCTGCAGGGGTGCACAAATAGCAACACACACTCGATCAACCTCGGAAAAACCAAATCAAAACCCAACGAGGCATTCACGACAAAGCGATCACAGGATTCAGGAATGTTTCAGGGGCCACCCCATTAAGCTACCCGCAACGAAGTTGGCCGGCTCTGAGACGGACTCAAGGTTTGCGTCAATGGCTGTAAACGACTGGGAACCCGAAAGTGTGACTGGGCTTGTCGATACCGCGAAAACACTCCGCATCCAAAACAGTACAGGTGCTCCTCGCACAATCTTAAATAAAGCAGTAAAGCATGGCATAAGTACAGGATAGTAATAAAGCCCCAAACTACTTGTGGCCCCAAGAAATAAGAATGAATCAAGCTCTGGCTCAGGGGGGTTCATAAGCCTCCCGGATGTGGATAGCGCGAATATTCAAGGAACAGGAATCAAGTACTCGGGGTCCTACGGGACATAAGTGAGCATGAAAAACCAAATAGCAGATATTGCTCACCGGTGCCACTTTCATTAGTTATCCCATTACTACTCAGGTTAAGTTGTTTAGGTACCTCGTTATCCATCAGACACTCACATACCCTACACATGCTGTTCTACGACCCGCATGGCTCAAACAACTCCTGTAGTAATGGCTCATGGGATGGAGGAACAAGCTTCGGTGGGGTTTAAAAGTAAAGGCTATGCAGTACTTGGGATTCAGATTAATGCAATCGCGACTCCATGATACAAGAATAAGATAGAGGCAATAGGTACTATATGTATGCGAGCATGTGGTAGTGCTTGCCTGGCAGCTCAGTTGAAGCGAGGGACGGATCTGGGTAGTGCTCCTGGGTTTCCTGATATATCCCCTGCTCAGCGTCTATTCGAAGAAGAACCAAACAACCAAGGGCCAACATAAATAGAGTGCACAAGCATATGAATTAAAATGCGACAAGCAACCAATCATGCCATGATGAATGATGCACAATTTGCATGGCAATAATGTAGCATGGCATGGGTGAGGTGTGGAATACAAGAATAAAGCATTTTATGGAGTTTTAGTCACCTTTTATCCTCAATTAAGTTGCTGTATACTTTATATTTATATGATGCATGCTGCAATTCAGAACATGGAATGCATAGATAGAACGGGCTCGTCGCGCTGATCGATTTAGACATATTATTTGTCAAATTCGGAGTTATAAAACTAAAGTTATTAATTAATTAGGGCAAAGGGCATTTTCTTGTAATTTTGATCAACTCGAAATTTAAAGTGTTCAAAATATATTTTGAAGGGCATATTTGAAATCCTCACATTTTTCTGATTCAAAAACATATATTATTTGTATCATATGGATTTATATTTGAAAAGTTATTTAAAACTGAATTGAATTTGAATTTAAATCAATTTTGAAAAGGTTTAATTAAAACAGCAAATAGAAACCCATTTGTACTCAGACAGATCCAGCCACCGTCACTGACGGGTGGGCCTTGCGCTGACCGGGGCCACGCGCGGGGAAAAACTTTTGCTATCGTGGCTCTTGCTAGCCCACGCGGATGACAAGCGGGCCCAGTGGCTGCGGGCCCACGTGACAGTGGAGATTACCCCAGAGGCTGATAGGTCGGGCGTGGTTGGAGTGTGGGTTAAGAGGATAAAAGCTGGGGGCTTAACTGCAAAAACACCGGGAGGCTGACCCGTGGACCCAGAGGGATCGCGGGTTTAGGGAGAATACAAAAAGAGGGGGGTTTTCTATAAAGTAACCAACGACCCCTGTAGATCTTCCTCTGAACCACGCGGACAGGTTGGTGGTCGACAGTCGCGGGGCGCGGCGCGGGGAATCGAACTCGCGTCGCAGGCGTCCGCACTGAGGGGGTTAGCCAGCGCGGATGGGTACGGGAGGTTAACAGAGGAGCGGATGGGGCTTAGGTATGCTTCTGCGAGGCGCGGCGCGGAGCAGACGGCAGTGTCTGACGGCTCGCGCAGTGTGTTCATCGAAACGAACGGCGGCACTAGATGGCGATGGCAAGGCGGAGCATGTCAGGGAGGTCAAGGCGCTCACCGCGGGTTGGTTGGTGTGGTCGGATCGTGCAGGGGGGCGACGGAGCGGCGAGGACGCAGGCGAACTGGCGGCTAGGTTTTGGCATCGGGTGGCGGCGGTACCGGCGCTGCTGGGGCTTCCCTTCCTCGTCGACGCGTGCAGGGGGCGGCAGGAAGGTACCCTCGGTCTCCCAGGCCACCTCCACGACGTGCACGCCGGCTGGAACGAAGAGGGGCAGGGGTAGACGGCAGCGACTGGTGGCAGGAGCTGGCGATGGCGAGGAAGAAAGGGGAGGCGCGGCAGAGCTTGGGGTGGATCTGGGCGATGCAGGAGGTGTGTGAGAGGAGGAGAAAGGGAGGGATAGGAAGGAGGGTTGCCGTGTGGGAGCGGCTCAGGGTAAAGTGGCTTCGGCCCTTCCCTTTTTCTCCCCGATCACGTGTTCGGGCCGGGGGCAGGTAGGCAGGACAGGGAGAGGTGGTGGAGGCCGCTAGGTAGGAACGGCGTGGTGGTGCAGCTAGGCCCGCACGGCAGAGAGAAAGATAGGAAGAGGGGAGGGGCTCGGGTGCACTTGGCTAGGTTAGATTAGAGGGGGCTCGGGTTAGGGTTTGTTAGGGTTGGGGTAGGGTGTAGCGTCCCCAACCTTTAATAAGATTGAGTCCCCTGTGTTTACAATCCTAGTCCCTGGATCAATAGCTAGCATCCACAGTTCAGATGTAATATCAAGAAACAAAGGTCATAATACAACTTTATAACCAGGTATAAAATAATTTTATTACATCAAACATATCTCATTTTCTATTTACATTACATTGCAGCGAAATAACTATAGTCATGGGTCCTTCATCTTCAAAGTGCCACAGGCAGACATGTTGGTTGTAGACTTTGTAATCCTAATCAATCAATCTTCACTAAAATCAATCAAACCTGCAACATTACAAGTTACAGCCACAATGGTCAATACATTTGAATTGTATTGGCAAGTGATACTTTGGTAGTATAGTGGAGTCTATCATCTATATGCATTTTGGCTAAGTGGAGTTGAGGCTTGCATTGCTCAAAATAGATTTTTCCTATCATTTTGAAAATACTAAGTTTTGTTTGGCAAAAACTTTCCAAGACATCTACTAATCAAAGACTGGAGATCCACTCAGGGCATCTACCAATCAAAGACTGAAGATTTGCTTGGCAAAAACAATTTTCCTCAATCAATGATTTCAAGATCCTTGTACCAAGCCATCTCTCCATCAAAGATTGAAGAATTTCACACAACCCTTGTTGAACCCACAAGTTTTAATTTAGAAATTGGATTGATGAGATTCTTGATTGCTTCCATGTCTTGATGCTCAAATTGTCCTTTACCAGGGACATGGCTAAGTACTTAGGTTTTACACTCTGCAGAGGTGGTGCACTTTACCCACAAGACTTGGTTTCCCAAGACAAAATCTTTCAGAAGCTTTCCCTTAGACCAACATGGACGCGTTCCAACCTATCAATCACTACCACCCACTGTCCATGTGGCTAAGTTCTTGCAACCTATATGATCATGGCAGAGCCCATATTGCCAAGTGGTTGCACTTGAAGCTTCTCAACATTTGACATCTCAAATCTCTTTGTTTCCTGGGTGGCCATCCACAAGTGAGATACACAAGGTTCACCAGTACCCCTGGCCTTGTGTAACCACTCAACATAACCATTCCATCCATTCCACCCAGGTGATTCATTAACTTAGTTGTTTTGTTAAATAAAACACAAGTCCTCAGACTTAGAAATTTTCATAGCATGAATATATATCCCACCCAGGTTTTCTATTAGCTAGGCTAAGCTTGATAGTAATAGGATTCTTAACTTAGGAAAATCCTTCTAAGGATTCATTCTACTAGTTTTCCTATAGCAAGGTATATACTTAGCAAAATAAAAACCATGCAAGTTTTACTTAGCAAAACACTAATGCATAGTGAAAATAATGGGATAATGATATGAAGTATCACTTGCCTTTTTGGTAGAGGGTATAGGTTCACTCCTTGATCTTGCTAGTCTCACTCTTCTCTAACTTCACTACAAGTCAATCAAGCAAACACAAACTCAATCCACCAATCAAGCAAAACTACACACATAAAATAACAAAGTCAAACAAACAATTCTTCACACACAAAGTAATGGAATCTAAGTCATGCATAAGCATGCAAAGGTTGGTTCTAATGTAGGGATGGTCTTCACTAGGCTTCTAACTTTGTAAGTTCCAAATTGGTCATTTACCAAAATGGCAAAGTCACTTGTAAATAGGTTCTCTATTAGATTCCTAAACTTTGTAAGATCCAAATTGGTCATTTACCAAAGTGGCAAAGTTGTTAGCAAAAGGTTTCACCTCAAAACCATTTCCATGACAAAGTGTCATTTTATGTGGTGTAGAAATATTTCTACTAGGGTATTAACCTATAGGTTTCACCAAATGAGTTGCTATTGCAAAACTTGGTGTTTTGGGTCAGTAGGTTTGGTCCAAAGCATTTTCTCAAAGTTTTCTTTATGAAAGCATTTTCATAAACAAAACAAATAGTTTTAGTTAGCTAGATATGGACTAAACTAATTAATCCATCCTATTCTTTTCCAAAATCATTTTCCAAACTATGGGTTGGTTCCTAGGGTCAGTAAGGTCACAACAAACTAAATTGCAAAGGTTTTAACCCTAAAATCATTTTTAAATGATTTTTCTAATGTTAGCAAGCACACAAAAGAATCTGCAAAATCAAACAAGCTAACAGATACTATTTGCTAAACTAAGGGCAGGGTTGGTTAGAGCTTGTCTTGCTGATTCCAACGACATCAAATTTGTAAAATTTGGACGTGTGGATCAAAAGATACAAGGGTTTGAAAATGGCAAAAGTTTCTGTTTTCAAATTCTGTTTTAAACAGATAGGTGACACGCGGCGTGTTCTTACTGGTCGATACCGGTTCGGCCGGATCGAGCTACGTGGAGCGTTAGATCTAAGTTAAATCGTGCGGTTTAGGTGGCGTACCTCTTCGGCGTTAAGTGAACTAATCTAATGCGTACGATCCAGATCGAACGGTTGCGGGGTGCTCGACCACAGACGAGCAGCGCTGCGGCGGCTGCCGGCGGCGGAGCGGTCGGTCGATGACGGTGCCGGCGATACAGGAAGCGAGAGAAAAAGAGGGCATGCTCACCGAGTTCGCAAGATCGTGGGGAAGCTCGAGGTAGTGTCTTCCTATAGCGGGGCATACTGGAGTGAGCTTGATTGCTCGCCGGAGTTGCTGCGACGGCGGGGCTCTCGGGTTGTCGTCGTTGGCGTCGCTGTGGACCACGAGAAGACAAACGGAAAGCACTGTAAGACGCGCAAGGGTACCGCGGTGATGCGAGCGTGAAGGAGGAGTGAAGGGGCGGTCTGGTCTTACCGGTGGGGCTCGTCGGAGAGGAAGCAGACGGCGGTGCTCACTGTCGACGACGGAGGCGAGGATAGGGGGCGCCCTAGGTCAAACGGAAGGTGTCGTTAGGTTCGTATGAGCTTGTAGATCATCATCGGGTCAACGAGGATGAGAGGGGAGGTCAGGTTTACCGGGGAGATGTCGCCGCAGTTGGAGCAGACGGCGGTGTTGCTCAGAGCTTGTTGCAGGCGTTGCTCTGGGCTTGTTGGAGTCGGGGTTCTGGTGCTCCCGCGGGCGAATGGATGGCAAGGAAAGATGCGCTAGGATGCGGTGAGTGTGCTCGCGTGCAGAGGTAGGTGAGAGGCGGCGGGGTGTGGCCGGAATCGCTGCGACAGCTCGTCGGAGCAGAGGGCGTTCGAGGAGGAATTAAGGGCGGTCTAAGGCGTGCTAGCGCGGGGTGTCAGAGGGGATTTATAGAGGAGAGGGAGGCGTTTCCATCTGCGTGATCAAGGCGAGGTAATGGCGCGGAATTAAGATGAATTGAACGCGCGGATTGATTTACAGAGAACGGCGACGCTGTCTGAGGAGGAACTAGTCGCGGTGAAGACGATGGCTAGAGAAGTGGGACCGACGCGTCAGTGGGAAAAAGGGTGAGGAGGAGGTCCACCAGTCGGTGTCTCAGTGGGTTGTTTAATTGGTGAAGAAAACATTTCGGGGCGTGAGAGAGAGAGGTGGGGTCTGTTGTCAGCGAGTGAGGGAGAGGGGGAAGTGGGTCCACGCTGTCTGTGACTGAGTGGGTCAGTTTCTGGGTGAGAAAAGGTTTCTTCGGGGAAAGAGGAGCTGGGCTGGACTGGCCTAGTGGGCTGCTGGGCTGCTCTATTTTTTTCTGTCTAAATCTTTTTCCTTTTTCTAATTCTTTTCAGTTTTGAATTTCAAACAATTATTCAAACAATCAAACAACACTCAAATCAATTCAAACAATCACTCAACTTCACTTTGAATTTGGTTCTGTTTGGCAACATAATCCAAATCTCAAAATGAAATATTATTTTTATTTATTTTAGGATCCATTTAATAATTAAATAAAATGGATCTTTAGTTATTAGGGTTTGATTTATTTAATAAAATTTCCATTTGAAATCCAATTATTTTCAAAACCAAACCAGAAGGTTTTATTTGAAAAATAAAAGAATACTTGGAAACTTATTTAAATAAATAAATAAGTTTTGGTGTTTTAATTAAAATGGGAAAGCCTTTACTTAAATAAAATTGGATATTTAAATCCTTATTATTTTATTTAAATAATTCTTTACTCATTTTAATCAAAGCAAAACCTTTTAGTAAAAGATTTCAAAGTAGTAATAAAATACTTGGTGTTCATTTAAAATGGGAAAAAGCCTTTATTTAAATAAAATTGGATATTTAAATCCTTATTATTTTATTTAAATAAACTTTTACTCATTTTATCAAAACAAAATATTTTATTACAAAAGCTTGGCCAAAATTAATTTGGCTCACCTTTTCATTTGAAAACAAAGTCTTTTATTAAAAGATCCAAAATAGTATTTCCAAAACAATTTATTTTCCTTTGATAAATGTTTTATCTTTATAAACCCCTTTAGGATTATTTGATCACCAATTGGTATGGGCTTTATTGGCTTTGGAAATTAAATTTCCTTATCTTATTATGGTCATAAGATTTTGTCTATGGTTCCAAACTAAGTGAAACCAATCTCCAAGGTCTTTCTTGATCCTTTGTGATTATTTGTTGATCAAATTTTGGTATGGATCAAATCCATGGATTTGGAGATACTTTGGAAAATGATTTCCTTCCATTAGGGTCTAGGGATTTGGATTTATTTTCCAGGTGTTCAAATTTCCAGATACATTCATTGAGGAATGCTTTTCCCTTGATTTGGATTTGTTGAATTCAAACTTTGACCAAAGTTTGTTCAGGATGGGATTTTTAAGTCTCCTTTTAGAAACAAAAGTTTCTTTTCACCCTGATTTTCAACAAAAATTTATTTTGTTTATTTAATTTTCACATTACAAGATTTGGAAAATCTTGGGATGTGACATAGGGCAGCTGGGGTGTGGGCCAGGGAGAGAGAGGGCCAGGTGAATCCAGCAAGGTAGAGAGAGGGAGGTGAGGTGAGGTTTTGTGTGAGGGTGGATTAGAGCTAGGGTAAGGAGAGAGGACTAGAGACAGCTAGAAGGAAAGAGAGAGAGGGGAGATTACGTCACATATATGATCATATGCAAGAGAAAAGATGAACAAGGTTAGGAGGAGAACAAAGAATGAGCTAGGGTTTGAGGGGCTTTGGGTTGGACACATGGTGTTGGTGGAGAGATAGAGAGATGAAAAATGCCTAGGGTTTTGGTACCCATGACAAAGAGAGGAGGTCAAGAAGTGAGGGTTTAGGGTTTTGAACATGATCCACTCAAAAACCAAAGAAAAACCAAAGGAGATCAAATGGTGGTGATGGTTGCATGGCCCATGCAAGATAATAAATGCCATGTATTAATCTTGTGAAAAGAAAATAAAATCTCATGGCATTTATTTATGTGCATCCTCAAAAGATGGAGTAAGGGCCAAGCTAAGTATTGAAGGAATGTTCCACGTGGAGTGAATGGAGATGACCATATTTGAATATATTTTGGACATGCTAGTGTGTATATTCCACTATGTGCATATTATCCTCAAAATGTTCCAACATGAACAACCTTCCCATATCATTCCATATGGAAGCAGGTAGATTGGAAAAAGGGTCCATTCCAAACAACATGAGCTAGAGATAGACCCAAATAAAATGCAATGCTCACATATGGTGGAATGGTGGAATGATGGGGTGATGACAAGAAAGATGGTGGAGTCAAAAAGAGATGCCCCCAACTCAACTTGGGAATTAAACAATATATCAATAACCAAATACAATATCAAGAGACAAATACAATTTACAATGCATATGAGAGAAGAACCAAAACAAAAAGGGTTTTCTATGATGCTCAAATGCAAGGTGGCATGATGACATGAGCATGATATAATTATGATGCAACAATTATATATAGGAAGTAGCATTTATATAGACTAGGCTAGTAGCATTGCAATTGTTAGACAATTGGGATGCTACAACTCTCCCCCACTAAACAAGAATCTCGCCCCGAGATTCCTAGGAAAAGGAAAACAACACAAGGAGAGGCGGGTGTTCGAACGAAGGTGACCCTCACGTTCCCAAGTCAATGAACAACGGAATGGTGCGACCACTACACCTTGCAAACTTGCTAGACTTGTTGCGAGTCTTGTGTTTTGCTTGAGAAACAACGGTTAGAAGAGTTGAAGGATTGCCGTGAGACAAGAAGGATAGGATGGACATAGCTCCGGTTTTCTCAAGAAACATGATAAAAGAATTTAACCACTTGTGAAAGAAAAAGACAAGATGATGCATCATGAATAAAGAAATACACACCGTTAAGATTAAAGATTTACTGATACTAGAGAGGATGAAATCTTTGTCTCGCCGGAAGAAAGAGCTAGGTTGGAGAGGTTTTGGACCACTATGACAATAGCATCGTATTTTCTCTCGGATTTGAGAAATGAAGTTCAGAAACAATATTGCCTTCAAACAATAGAGTCCCTTGATATCAACAGAAAGATTTAGTTAGACATCGTCGGATTAGATTCTTCTTGCGCCAGTAAGAACCCAAAGGATCACGCAACTGAGGTGCACGGATATAACTTCTAGAGACGGATGTGAAGCCAGATCATGGTGGAATCCCGAGAAGCAAAGAATATGGAGGATCTGGAGTTTATTGTAGAGATACTTATTGCTTTCTTTAGCCTTGAGGCTAACACAATAGATTTGCGGCTGATGGCATCAACCATAATTGGATTTACCACAGAAAAGAATTGATGAAACAAAAATAGAGATAGTTTCCTTTCATCTTGTTTGGGGATGTCGAGCATCGGTAGAATGACAAGGACAGAAAAGAGTTTGCGTTTGTTTCCACCAGATAATTGAAGATTTTGCTCCATCTAGAATAGACAGACCACCAACAAGAGATTATTGATTACTTTCTTCGAGAGAGCACTCCGGAAAAACAAGGACGGAAGTAAAAGTATCAAGGGATAAAGGCCACTTCTAACTTCCGTGGAATGAGTGAAATCACATTAATTCACCAATTCAATGTACAAGAGCGAATGATAAGAGTAGTGGTATGGTAGCTACTCCATCCCGCACTCAAAGCATTACTCCGCACATGAATAAGAAAACCATGCAACCCAACTACCGAAACAGACTGAAGGTATTGACAATAACTCATGGAACTTCGTTAGAAAACAAGGATAGATGCAAACGATTCGCCGGATTCATAGATAGATAAAGATGATGATGTTGTCGTCATGTCTGAAGTACCAAGCCACCAGAAAGATATGAAGGAAGATTACGGAGAACAACTGCAAGATTCAACCGCTACAGAAAAGATAGCACCAACTTGAACGGAAGGAATACAAGATCTAGAAGGTCTTCATGGCCTCAGGTGGATTGAGCATAGACGATAGAGCGAGAGGGTTTCAAGAGATTACTTGGCGAGACTGAGGTGAAAGAACTCCATGTTCTTCTTGAAATGATTGAGAGAGATTTAGCAGTTTTGAGGAAACCTACGGCGGAACGACTATGATAACTCGCCAACAAGGAAAACTCCGGGTTTGATTGAAGATGGAAGATGGAATTAACAATGGACTTGCTGATTCCAGAATTGAAGCGATCTATTTAGCAGAAGGACGTGGCCGAGATAGGTGACTTCAAAAAGTCAGAATTCTCACTTAGAGACTTTGCACACAGGCAGTGCTCACGAAGCTTGAGAGAAAGAGACACAGATGATCTTCCATGTCCTTCCATTGATATCGAATAGGCAAGCATATTATAAACATATACCACCATGGGTTAACAGGATATTCCCAGAATACCAAGTTCAAAAGGCGAGGGAAACGAACAAATGCTCGAACACTTCCTGAGCTCAACGCTCTTAGAAAGATCAATATTAAGAGCACGGGTTTGTGTTGAAAAAGATGCACTGGAAGAATAGATTATCTGGTCCTTCGGAAGAAAAAGAGATGTCACCTGGTTCACATTGTACATGGGATCACCGGTTACAAAGATAAAGAGATCTTGGACAAGAATCGATGATAGCTCATACCTTAAGCAAAGCTATCAGAGACGAAAAGATGCAATTCCCTCGTCTCAAAGAGAATTTTGCAGATATGGAGTTCAAAAAGATGTGCAGCATGATGAACAGATGATAGACCGCCGTAGTGCCTTGAGAAACTCCGGATTGCCAAAGATGCTTGAATATGCATAGATATGATCACGGTGTACTCAAAATCACAGGAGATAACCGTCACCATTTGGAGGATAGTGTTGATAGCATTTTCCATATTCCACTCATGATAAGTGTCATATAGCTATGCCGAGAACCGAATTACAATCACCAGCATCGGATCGACACATGTTATGTAATTAGCCCAAGAGAATTGGAGATGAAATGAAACTCTAGGATTAAGCGCCGGTGACAAAAGAATGAGTTAGCATGGACATGCTGATAAAAGGGAGATAGATAATGTTTCACACACGACTGGAAAGGAGTGTGGAAACACAGATGTATCAAAGAAAATTTTCCGCATTTTTCGGCATTAAAATACCAATAGATGCGCAAAATCACTTATCAGGTAGAGATTAGCAACTCCACATTCTGTGAAAGCATGCTGGAAGGAAGAACACCCTTAAGAAGATGGCACCGGTTAACAAGGAGTCAGATAGATCGCGCCGGTTTTCAAAAGCCTGTCAGTATGGAATGTACCAACAGTTGATAACCAAAGGCAGATTGTGATAACAAATTGGATGCAACAGATAGACAAGAAATTACACACACACACACACACACTTTCTATGGTACTACGGAAACCCAGAACACGTGAATCCTAGTTTGAATTTTAGAAGAGGATTGCAAACGTTACACTTCCTTACCAGAAAAGGGTGGGTGGTTGGGTAAGAAGAAAAGTGGAAGCAGTCCTACTCTCGCGTTTTGTTTTTCCCTAGTATACATAGCTACCAAAATATTTGCTAGACTGACAACGACCATTTGGCTGAGACCCTGAAGGGCGGGATGGCTCTGATACCAATTGTAACTACCTCAGTGAATTACGCTCTTAGTTACAAGCCTGGATGAGCGGAAATGGTTAAAATAGTATGGTGGGGCCAAATGCCACTCACAGGTAGACCTTTCGGCCGTCCTAACCATTTCCAGAACATCGGGACAGGAACGAGCGGCGTAATCGGCAGGCGAAGGGATCAACTACATGCATAAATGAGTATGTATGCAAGCCACCATACAACAGTCCTCAGAGCCATTCCATCTAAAAGAAATAGAAATATTGCAACGCCATACGGCAAGATCCAAATATCCTAGATAGATATAATAGTTTAGGATATCTCCTCATACATCAAACATCAGAGTATCAGGCGGAAGCGGAAAACAAGATCCGAGTACGGATAAGAAGCAAATCGGCATAAGATGCCCCATAAATAAACACATCCCGCCCACAGATCTCACGGATCCCCGTTCCCGGAATCTCTAGGCCGAGTGATCGTTGCCAACCTCGTTCGTCTCCTCCACCCAGTATCCATCTTGCGAGTTTACCTGTTCATCTGAATCAAACAATTTATCGTGTGAGACCCTAGGGGTACTCAGCAAGTCTTTATGCCTCTAAAGGGGACACAACCTGGGGTGACGCAATTGCAGCAAAAGATAACACCGAACAATTCTAGGGATACTCGCTAACCATCCGCCTAACCAAAGATAGACGGATGTCCGTGAATTAATAGCAACAGTTATAACAGTAATATTAACAGATCCATCCTCCTCCTCGCTTACCAACGAGGAAGCGGACGAACAGCCCCCCATCCGTTGGCAGTTTTATTATCCATTCCATGAGTGTTGCACTATTTACTAGTCAGGTACTTAGTCAAATTAAAAGCGGTACTTTAGTTATACTTGTCTATGATCGAGAAACTGTGCTCCAAGTCGTCCATAACCACGAACACGGCTTTCAGAAAGATTTACCCTGCAGCGGTGCACAAATAGCAACACACACTCGATCAACCTCGGAAAAACCAAATCAAAACCCAACGAGGCATTCACGACAAAGCGATCACAGGATTCAGAAATGTTTCAGGGGGCCACCCCATTAAGCTACCCGCAACGAAGTTGGGCGGCTCCGAGACGTACTCAAGGTTTGCATCAATGGCTGTAAATGACTGGGAACCGGAAAGTATGACTGGGCTTGTCGATACCGCGAAAACACTCTGCATCCAAAACAGTACAGGTGCTCCTCGCACAATCTTAAATAAAGCAGTAAAGCATGGCATAAGTACAGGATAGTAATAAAGCCCCAAACTACTTGTGGCCCCAAGAAATAAGAATGAATCAAGCTCTAGCTCAGGGGGGGTTCATAAGCCTCCCGGATGTGGATAGCGCGAATATTCAAGGAACAGGAATCAAGTACTCGGGGTCCTACGGGACACAAGTGAGCATGAAAAACCAAATAGCAGATATTGCTCACCGGTGCCACTTTCATTAGTTATCCCATTACTACTCAGGTTAAGTTGTTTAGGTACCTCATTATCCATCAGACACTCACATACCCTACACATGCTGTTCTACGACCCGCATGGCTCAAACAACTCCTGTAGTAATGGCTCATGGGATGGAGGAACAAGCTTCAGTGGGGTTTAAAAGTAAAGGCTATGCAGTACTTGAGATTCAGATTAATGCAATCGCGACTCCATGATGCAAGAATAAGATAGAGGCAATAGGTATTGTATGTATGCGAGCATGTGGTAGTGCTTGCCTGGCAGCTCAGTTGAAGCGAGGGACGGATCTGGGTAGTGCTCCTGGGTTTCCTGATATATCCCCTGCTCAGCGTCTATTCGAAGAAGAACCAAACAACCAAGGGCCAACATAAATAGAGTGCACAAGCATATGAATTAAAATGCGACAAGCAACCAATCATGCCATGATGAATGATGCACAATTTGCATGGCAATAATGTAGCATGGCATGGGTGAGGTGTGGAATACAAGAATAAAGCATTTTATGGAGTTTTAGTCACCTTTTATCCTCAATTAAGTTGCTGTATAATTTATATTTATATGATGCATGCTGCAATTCAGAACATGGAATGCATAGATAGAACAGGCTCGTCGCGCTGATCGATTTAGACATATTATTTGTCAAATTCGGAGTTATAAAAAAAAGTTATTAATTAATTAGGGAAAAGGGCATTTTCTTGTAATTTTGATCAACTCGAAAATTAAAGTGTTCAAAATATATTTTGAAGGTCATATTTCAAATCCTCAATTTTTCTGATTCAAAAACATATATTATTTGTATCATATGGATTTATATTTGAAAAGTTATTTAAACCTGAATTGAATTTGAATTTAAATCAATTTTGAAAAGGTTTAATTAAAACAGCAAATAGAAACCCATTTGTACTCAGACAGATCCAGCCACCGTCACTGACGGGTGGGCCTTGCGCTGACCGGGGCCACGCGCGGGGAAAAACTTTTGCTACCGTGGCTCTGGCTAGCCCACGCGGATGACAAGCGGGCCCAGTGGCTGCGGGCCCACGTGACAGTGGAGATTACCCCAGAGGCTGACAGGTCGGGCGTGGTTGGAGTGTGGGTTAAGAGGATAAAAGCTGGGGGCTTAACTGCAAAAACACCGGGAGGCTGACCCGTGGACCCAGAGGGATCGCGGGTTTAGGGAGAATACAAAAAGAGGGGGGTTTTCTATAAAGTAACCAATGACCCCTGTAGATCTTCCTCTGAACCACGCGGACAGGTTGGTGGTCGACAGTCACGGGGCGCGGCGCGGGGAATCGAACTCGCGTCGCAGGCGTCCGCACTGAGGGGGTTAGCCAGCGCGGATGGGTACGGGAGGTTAACAGAGGAGCGGACGGGGCTTAGGTATGCTTCTGCGAGGCGCGGCGCGGAGCAGACGGCAGTGTCTGACGGCGCGCGCAGTGTGTTCATCGAAACGAACGGCGGCACTAGATGGCGATGGCAAGGCGGAGCATGTCAGGGAGGTCAAGGCGCTCACCGCGGGTTGGTTGGTGTGGTCGGATCGTGCAGGGGGGCGACGGAGCGGCGAGGACGCAGGCGAACTGGCGGCTAGGTTTTGGCATCGGGTGGCGGCGGTACCGGCGCTCCTGGGGCTTCCCTTCCTCGTCGACGCGTGCAGGGGGTGGCAGGAAGGTACCCTCGGTCTCCCAGGCCACCTCCACGACGTGCACGCCGGCTGGAACGAAGAGGGGCAGGGGTAGATGGCAGCGACTGGTGGCAGGAGCTGGCGATGGCGAGGAAGAAAGGGGAGGCGCGGCAGAGCTTGGGGTGGATCTGGGCGATGCAGGAGGCGTGTGAGAGGAGGAGAAAGGGAGGGATAGGAAGGAGGGTTGCCGTGTGGGAGCGGCTCAGGGTAAAGTGGCTTTGGCCCTTCCCTTTTTCTCCCCGATCACGTGTTCGGGCCGGGGGCAGGTAGGCAGCACAGGGAGAGGTGGTGGAGGCCGCTAGGTAGGGACGGCGTGGTGGTGCAGCTAGGCCCGCACGGCAGAGAGAAAGAGAGGAAGAGGGGAGGGGCTCGGGTGCACTTGGCTAGGTTAGATTAGAGGGGGATCGGGTTAGGGTTTGTTAGGGTTGGGGTAGGGCAGCTGGGGTGTGGGCCATGGAGAGAGAGGGCCAGGTGAAGCCAGCAAGGTAGAGAGATGGAGGTGAGGTGAGGTTTTGTGTGAGGGTAGATTAGAGCTAGGGTAAGGAGAGAGGACTAGAGACAGCTAGAAGGAAAGAGAGAGAGGGGAGATTAGGTCACATATATGATCATATGCAAGAGAAAAGATGAACAGGGTTAGGAGGAGAACAAAGAATGAGCTAGGGTTTGAGGGGCTTTGGGTTGGACACATGGTGTTGGTGGAGAGATAGAGAGATGAAAAATGCCTAGGGTTTTGGTACCCATGACAAAGAGAGGAGGTCAAGAAGTGAGGGTTTAGGGTTTTGAACATGATCCACTCAAAAACCAAAGAAAAACCAAAGGAGATAAAATGGTGGTGATGGTTGCATGGCCCATGCAAGATAATAAATGCCATGTATTAATCTTGTGAAAACAAAATAAAATCTCATGGCATTTATTTATGTGCATCCTCAAAAGATGGAGTAAGGGCCAAGCTAAGTATTGAAGGAATGTTCCATGTGGAGTGAATGGAGATGACCATATTTGAATATATTTTGGACATGCTAGTGTGTATATTCCACTATGTGCATATTATCCTCAAAATGTTCCAACATGAACAACCTTCCCATATCATTCCATATGGAAGCAGGTAGATTGGAAAAAGGGTCCATTCCAAACAACATGAGCTAGAGATAGACCCAAATAAAATGCAATGCTCACATATGGTGGAATGGTGGAATGATGGGGTGATGACAAGAAAGATGGTGGAGTCAAAAAGAGATGCCCCCAACTCAACTTGGGCATTAAACAATATATCAATAACCAAATACAATATCAAGAGGCAAATACAATTTACAATGCATATGAGAGAAGAACCAAAACAAAAAGGGTTTTCTATGATGCTCAAATGCAAGGTGGCATGATGACATGAGCATGATATAATTATGATGCAACAATTATATATAGGAAGTAGCATTTATATAGACTAGGCTAGTAGCATTTCAATTGTTAGACAATTGGGATGCTACACCTGGGCACTGCATAGGTGGACATTAACATTCACGAGGTAGCCTCAGCTCAACCTCTTTCCGTGAGGGAACCCATACTAAGGCATATAAACTTCCAGTTAAGCCCTACCCAATTTGGGTATTGTGGTTGTACGATAAAATTGGAATGGTATCGCATCTGAACACAACCATCAGTTTTTATAAAGGGCTAAGGCTCATGCCTCAACATTTTCATCATCAAATCCTTTTGTGTTTCTCAACACATGTCAAGATATTTCAATAGAATGAATAATCATTCCAAGGTTTCCATAATCATTTTCACCAAGTATTCCCATCTAAAGTGATCAACTTTTATGCTTAGCACTAGCCACTAAAATTGAGGGTATTCACTAATGAGGGTTTCTAATCAAGTGTAACTATCCAACTCTAATCTCATGCCATGGAATGACATCTAAGTATAACTAGTTAGGCCTAGTTTTATACTCTTTGTGGTATCTATCCTTTTTTCCAAAACTCACAAAGCATTAACTAAAAGTAAAGAACTTTGGTAAAAGTAAAAGAATAAAACTTGCAAGTAAAACTTGGGATTGGTATAATAAAAGTTGGATAACTAAGCATGCCTAATGCATCTTGCATAGGTTATCTTGCAAGGATGACTTGCATAGTTCTAGCTTGCAATTAGTGATGGCTTGCCTTAGTAGTGCCATGATTGAAGTTCTCTTCTTCTTCTTGGTAGTACTCCTCCTCCTCGTATCCCGGGTCGGTACTATCTTCTATAAATGAATACGGGGTACACAATCACCAAACAATACTTAACTATTTCTATTTAGCACACTAAGTGTCACACTTGATGATCTAGCATTATTACAATCATCACATGAAATAAAGACTTAATCTTGTTTATCTTATTTTAGAAAAGTAATTTCTACTCATTGAAAATACTTAAGATTTAATATTCTCCAATTAAAATATGGTATCATGTTGACACATGTCATCACCACATATTCTTATACATGGGAATGTGATTTAAAGTGGTGGTCTTATTTTATAAAGTTTAAGGTTATCCTTTAATAGAATTAAATTGACTAGAAATGCCTAAATAACATTCTTTGGGTAATAGTCCAATGTCACTTCATGTAAACCTAAATATTTCTACAAGTTCAGATAGATCTTGTCAAATGTGATTTTTGAGAGTTGGAATCAACTGAAAATCATTTATGGTTGAATTTATAAAAATGTTTGAAGTTGACAAAGTCCATGTCTTGTTATTTTTACTATAGGTCATCTCTAACTCCAAATAATTTTAATCCAACGGGATTGGATAGATAATTTGAATACTTTTCTAACAAATTGGAATCATGCAATTTGGTTCAGTGAATCTCTTTGAATTGATTTTTGAATCTACTGACAGAAACTGGTTTTAACTAAAATGGAAAATAATTATTTGAATTTATAGGCCTATGCGGGAAACCTACTGGGCCGACCCAATCTGCACAGCGTGGCGCAGTGGGCTACTGACAGGGGGTCCCACTAGTCAGCGACTCTATCTAACCGAAACAGTGTCGTTCAATCTAGGCCCTACGATTAGAACCTGATCTAACGGCTGAGGTTCATTGTTGATGACGAACAACTCCGGCGAGGTCTGAACCCTAACGCGGTGGTGGGGGTCGTGTGAGGCTCACCAGGGCTCCAGCTAGGGTCGGCGATGGGGGCGAACGACATGGTCGACGATGGCAGTTCGAATGGTGGTCGCGACGGCTCCTGGGGCGGCTCCAATCGACGACTCCCTTCTTCTTCTGCAGCGGTAGGATCCGGCAAATTCCGGCGATGCGGCGCTCGCCTTGCTGCGGGAAAGGGTGTGGGAGGTGTTGTGAGGAGTGGGAGTGAGGTTGTGTGGTGAATTGAGGCGGAGGAGGCCTCTATTTATACACCAATGAGGGGAGTAGAGTGGGATGGGCTGGCTTCTCCGGCGACGGCAGTACAGCGAGCTATCGGCGTGGCTGAGGGTAGCGGTGACGCGGTGCTCCCTGGCGGTCATCATGGGCTTAAAGGCACGGCACGGGGCGGTCGAGGATGGTCGGGCGCGTGTGGGGCTCTACGCAGAACTAGCGGTGTTCGAGACGATGCACGGGGGCTACGGGTCGCGCGGCGGCGAACGGGGGTGTCTAGGAGCTAGCTGGTGTTATGGCGAGTGGGTGCATGTGTCGAGAGGGCGAGGTGTGGCGCGTGCGAGCTGGTCTGTTGTGGCGCTCTGGCGCGCTCTCGGCACGGTGCAGAGACAGTGGGCGCGGCGATGCTGCGGTGGTCCATGGCCTGGCTGCGGTCAAGGGCTGGAAAGGGGCTGGCGGTGGACGGTGTCTTGCCTGCTGGACATCATGGACGAGGGCGGCGTGGTCTCTAGCGAGCAGTCCATGGTCGGCCCGCGTGGCAAGTCTCGGGCGGCGCTGCACTGGCGCAAAGGCAAAGGGGGAGGTTGTCCACTGCAGGGCTAGGTGCTGAGGGAGACATGGGAGTGAAATGAGGGCAAGTGGTCGAGTGAGCACTGCTCCAAACAGTGATATTAGGAAGAGGTTAATTAGTGTCTGCAAGGTGTTCGACTAAATGGCCGCAAGAATTTAAATTTGAAATTTTTGAATGAAATTTGATGAGTGATCTAATCTTATGCTCGGTAGTCTCGAGTTTCTTGGGTTTGCCAAGGTGAATTGCTTTGAGTGGTTTTTGCAAAATGGTGATCTTACCATATGAACTTGATTCAATTTTGAACTGTCCTTTATATAGATTTGAAAATAGTTTCTGTGAGTTTGTAAAGTGGGCTTGGGTTCACTTTTACTTGGTCTAGAAAGGGGTGAAAAGAAATGGAAATGTTTCTATTAGAAATTATTTACTAGGAACACACAAAGTGACCTAGTGGTTAACTTTGGTCAAAATGACCATTTGATCATTTGATTCCTATTTGATTTCTTTTTCTTTGGATTTTGTTTGTAATTGGCCTAGATGATGTAGTACTCATCTTTAAACCATTTCTTATCATTTGTAGCAAACACACATTGCAATTTCACTCAATCATACACTAATGCAAAACACACATGCATTCATATTCAATTTAGTAATAAAAGTTTTTGTTAACCCTAAACTTGGGTGATTAGAACTTGATAATCTTGATTAGCATTTTTGGGGTGTTACAAACCTTCCCTCCTTAAACAAATCGTCCCGAGATTTAAGAAAACTAGGATCTAAAGAGATTTGGAAACTCAGTCCTAATGTAATCTTCTCGCTCCCAAGTAGCTTCTTCTTTCAGTATGGTTGCTCCACTAGATCTTGAGAAACTTGATACTCCGGGTCCTGGTGGTTCTGAAGGCTTGTTCCAAAATACGAATGGGTACTTCACAATACGCTAGATCCTTGTTGATATCTATGGCTCGGTGATCTATGTTCTTGAACACTTCGGTCTTCTCCAGAACATATAGGCATTTGCGAAGTAACGAGATATGGAACACATTATGTATGGCTGACATCTCCTCTGGCAGTTCCAGTTGATATGATACTTCTCCTCGGTGATTCAAAATCTTGAATGGTCCAATATATCTGGGAGCTAAGTTCCCTTTCAGTTTAAAACATTGCATTCCCTTCAAGGGTGATACTTTGAGATACACAAAATCTCCGACATCGAAGGTTACGTCTCGACTTCTCTTGTCAGCATAACTCTTCTGTCTGGACTGAGCGGTCTTGAGGTGTTCACGGACTTTATGAACCTTCTCTTTGGCTTCTCATAGGATGTCGGGTCTGAAAATTTGACTCTCTCCTACTTGCGACCAATTCAAGGGGGTACGGCACTTTCTTCCATACAGAAATTCAAATGGGGCCAATTGCAAACTGGCTTGATAACTGTTGTTGTATGAGAATTGTGCGAAAGGCAAACAATCTTCCCATTTTGATCCATATTCTAGCACACAAGCTCTCAACATATCTTCTAAGATTTGGTTGACTCTCTCAGTTTGTCTATCGGTCTGCGGGTGATAAGCTGTGCTGAAGTTCAGCTTGGTTCCTAATCCCTCTTGGACTTTCTACCAAAATCTTGAGGTAAACTGGGTTCCTCGATCCGATACTATGGTCTTAGGGGTTCCATGCAAACTGACGATTCTAGCAATGTACAACTCTACTAGCTTCGAACTCTGGTAGGTGGTCCTGACAGGTATGAAATGGGCTACCTTGGACAGTCTATAAACTATGACTCAAATAGAGTCATTTCCCCTACTAGAAGTAGGCAAACCGGTGATGAAATCCATTCTGACAGAATCCCATTTCCAATCTGGAATCTGCAATGGTTGCTAAAGTCCTGCGGGTCTCTGATGTTCCGCCTTGACTCGCTGTTAGATATCACACTTAGCTATGTAGCCTCCTATTTCTCTCTTCATGTTGTGCCACCAAAATTTCTCTTTCAAATCCTGATACATCTTTGTTCCTCCGGGGTGGATAGAATAAAGAGTATCATGAGCTTCCTGCATGATAACTTTCTTCAGCTCGGAATCTGCTGGCACACAGATACGTCCTTTGTACCACAAAACTCCTTCTTCATCCTCGGTGAATCCGGGTACCTTCCCTTTACCGATACGACGCTTGATTCCATCGATACTTGCATTTCCTATCTGCGCTTCCTTGATCTGACTGATCAAAGTGGGTTGAAGTTCAATGCTATCTAAAAATCCTTTACTAACTAGCTCTGTTCTAAACTGCTCCAACTCTTCATACAAACTTGGTTGGGCTTCTTTAATCATGTTGTTTAATGTACACGGCAATCGCTAAAAGAATCCGCTACCACATTGGCTTTGCCGGGGTGATAGTGAATGTCAAGGTCATAATCCTTGATTAACTCAATCCATCTCCTTTGCCTCATATTTAGATCCTTTTGGGTGAAGATATACTTCAGACTCTTGTGATCCAAAGAAATCTCACAGTGGTTACCCATCAGGTAATGACGCCATGTCTTCAAGGCTAAAACTACTGCTGCTAGTTCAAGGTCATGGGTAGGGTAGTTTTTCTCGTGCTTCTTCAGTTGTCTATACAGATATGCTATGACTTTGCCTTCCTGCATCAACACACATCTGATACCAATCTTGGATGCATCACAATAGACATCAAAAGGATTCTTGATATCCGGCATAATCAGAATTGGGGCTAAAATCAATCTCTTCTTGAGCTCTTGAAAACTTGCTTCACATTTATCCTTCCATTCAAACTTCTTATCTTTCTTCAACAATTGGGTCATCGATCTTGCGATGCTCAAAAATCGTTCTACGAACTTGCGGTAATATCCCGCTAAATCGAGAAATGCACGGACTTGGGTTTGAGTGGTTGGGGCTTTCCATTCTTCAACATCTTTGATCTTGGCGGGATCAACAGCGACTCCTCATGCCGACACAAAATATCCTAGAAATCCTACTTCCTTTAACCAGAACTCACACTTGCTAAACTTGGCATACAACTGATGTTCTCTAAGGGTCTCAAGGATGGTTCTCAGGTGTAGCTTATGGTCTTCTTCTGACTTCGAATAGATCAGAATATTGTCAACACCTGGACTTTTAATCCAGATGCCTGTTATGTCATTCATCGCAATCCCAGGATTACCATTTTTGCGAGACATAACAGATTGGATATCACAGTACATCATCCATTACAAACCATACATAAGGTCTTACACAAATAAGGATCTCATGATCCAGTCTTAATACAACAAGCAGCGGAAATAAAAGATAAGCGTAGCGGTGGGGTCCATCTTCAGGGGCACAGGCTATGCTGACGAAGGCAGATAGTCCTAGTTATCATAGTCGTCCTGCTGGCCATCATCTTGGTAATCTCCTTCATAGTCTGGCCATGAGCATAGCCAGGGACAAAAGCCATGAGTACTCTTTAAGTACTTGCAAACTACCACTAACAAGTAGTATAGTTCTAAGTAAAGTGCTAACTCTAGGTTTAACTATAAAGTTAAGTTTGAAACCTAAGCTGAGTTCAGAAGCAAAGCAAGATAAAATAAAGTTCTAGAATCACTTAAGTTGGGAAGCTAGTGTCATAGTCATAACCCTGTTGTGGTCAAGTCAATATTCATCATTCATTTCATAAGTTATTTTGAAAACATCTGACAACGAAACAGTATGGCCACTCCAACTGTCCGAAACCGTGGACACGGCTATTCGAATAGTTTGACACTCTGCAGAGGTGGTACACTGTCACCACAAGATTCGATACATCTGTTAGGGATAACCCTGAATCATCATACTTATTATGCAGATAATCAAACATAACCTTTCCTTTACACACCCTAGTATAAGCACCTATCCTATGAGCATGGCCTCCCAACCATGACCATATGTCATCTTGGGCACTACATAGGTGCACAACATTGAGAGGTAGCCTCAGCTCAAACCTCTCCTGCGAGGGAACTAATACTAATGCATATAAACTTCCGGATAAGCCTTACCCAATTCAGGTATTGTGGTTATACGGTAAATTTGGAATGGTATCACATCGAGTCCAACCATCAGTTTTGTAGAAGGGTCAAGGCTCATGCCTCAACATTTTCATCATCATAAACCATTTGTGTTTCTCAACACATGTCAAAACATCTCAATAGAATGACTCATCATTCCAAGGTTTTCTCAATTTGTTTTCACCAAGTGTTCCCATCTAAAGTGACTCACGTTTTTATCGAACTCTAAACTACTAAGTTAAGAGTGTTCACTAAGGTGGAAAGATGGGATCAATCTCATGCCATAGAAGTACATCTAAAGTTATCTAAATAGGTCAAGTTTTATACTCTTTATTCTACCTTCAAAACAAGTAAGGGACTTTGGTAATGTAAAGGAAGTAAATCTTGGATAATAATACTTGGGGTAAGTAATAGTTAAAGTGGTATAACCAAAGCATGCCTAATGCATCTTGCTTATTCCCTCTAGCTTAATTCTAGCTTGATAACAATAGCTTGCATTGTTAAGGGTTGCTTGCTAGTATAATACCTGCAAGTGTTAGCTTGCCTTGGTTGGTGCAGTGGTTGAAATTTTCTTCCTCCTCTTGATAGAACTCCTCCTCCTCCTCGAAAGCTTGGTCGGTACTATTGTCTATAAATACATACGGAGTACACAATCACCAAACAATACTTAACTAGTCTAATTAGCACTCTAAGGCACACATTTGATTATCTATTATCATCACAAGCATCACAAGTTTTATTAACTAGTTTTATTCTTTTTATTTAAGAAAAGTAATTTCTACTCATTGAAAATTAACTAAGATTCAATATTCACCACTTAAAATATGGGATCAGGTGGGCCCATGCCATCACCACATATTCTAACATATGGGAATGTAATTTAAGGGTTGGTTCATAAATACTTTGGTTTAAGTTCATTATTTAGTGATTTAAAGTGACTAGAAATGCCTATATAGCATTATTTTGGTACTAGTCCAAAGTCACTGCATGTAAACCCTAATATTATTACATATTCAGATAGGTATGGTTAAATGTGATTTTTGAGAGTTGGAATCAACTCAAAAGCTATCATGGTTGATTTTATAAAAATGTTTGAATGTGCAAAAGCTTCTGTCTTGTTATTTTTACTAGGAGCGATCTCTAACTCTAATTGAATTAAATCCAACGGGCTTGGGTAGATCTTTTCAGTAGCTTTCTAACAAAATTAGAATCACTCCATTCGGATTTGTAGATCTCTCTGAATTGATTTTCAAACTAGGGGACAGAACTAAGTTGAAACTAAAATAGAAAAATCCTAATTTGAATTAAATGGGTCGCGCGGGAAGGTAAACGGGCCAGCCCAGTGGCACTACGCGGCACGGGGCACAACTGACAGGGGGGTCCACCGGTCAGCGGCCGTTTACACGCGAAGTGGTACGGGGCGATGTAGACCGTTAGATTAGAACTAGGATTTACGACTGGGGCTCATCGTCGACGATGGACAGGTCGCCGGCGAGGTCTAACCCAAGCGGCTCGGTGGGGGTGGTCAGGGGGCATACCAGGGCTCCAGCGACGACGACGAGGCGGGCAAACGAACTGGTGGACGACGGCGAGGTCAGGGGTGGTCGCGGCAGCTCCTGGGGTGGTCGCAATCAGCGGGCCCCTTCTCCTCTAGAAGCGGCCGGCTCCGGTGGAATTCCGGCGACTACTAGCTCGAGCGGCTCCGGGAAGAAGTGGGGACTAATCAGTGGTGAGAGGGGAGGTGAGTGGTGTGCAGAATAAGGCTGGGGGTGGCCTCCTTATATAGGCTCGACGACGGGACAGCGTGGCGTGGCCAGGCGACGGTGGCGACATGGCTACGGGCTGCTAGCAGCATGGCTACGAGTGGTGATCGATGCACGGTCTCCTGGTGGTGCTCTACGGTGTAATGGCGCTGCTAGGGGCGGTGGAGAATGGACGGGCGGTGCTCATGCTCTGAGCGGAAGAGGCGGTGTTCGACACGGCGTGCGGTGGCTATGGGTCAAACAGTGGCGAACGGGCATGTCCGGGTGGTTCCTGGGTTCGTGGCTGAGCGATGAGCGTGGGCTGCGGTCGAGGCGTGGCATGTGCATGCTTGTCGGGTGCGGCGCTCTGGCGCGTGCTCGGCATGGTTCAGACGCTCTGGGCGCGGTGCTGGGCGAGTGGTCCATGGCTCGGCTTTGCTCGGGGAGGGGACAGAGGGCGGCGGTGTGGTCTGGTCTAGCTCCTAGACATGGAGAGAGAGAGGGGCGATCGGCTGCGAGCTATCCATGCTCGACCGGCGAGCATGGTGCTCAGGTGGCGCAGCACTACTGCTAGGGACTAGGGGATGGGGTGATTATGGCTTGGTTATATCAAATGGAGACAGAGGGAGTGATTTGAGGTGAAATGGGTAGCAAAACCCTGTAGAAAACAGTGAGCTAAATACTAGGTGTGAATCCTGCCTGCTAAGTTTTTGTGAAAATGGCTGAAAGAAATTTAGTTTTGAATTCTGAAAAGATTTTTGGTGGGTGTGTTAGTCATAAGCTTGATCATCTGTGGTTTCTTGGGTTTTGAAAATGAAGCTCATTTGAGTGGTTTTTGAATTTGTGGGATCTTCCCATATGAACTACATTCAATTTTCAAATGCTATTTAAAATTAGTGTTTGAAAGTTTTTAGCAGATCACAAAGTGGTCCTTGGTACATCATTACATGTACTAGCAAGGGGTGCAAGGATCCACATTTGTGTCTGTTAAGAATTGAGTCCTAGGAATAGCCAAAGTAGGCATGTTGATTAAAATGGCACAAATGACCATTTGGTTATTTTATTCATTTTGATTTTTTTTTCTTTGGGATTTATTTGGGAATGATCTAGATGATGTTTATTTCACCTAAGAGTCATTTTACCAGCAATGGATCACTTAATCATGGCAATTCAAAACAACTCCTATTTAAATGCACACACATATGAATGCTTTAATAATTTTAAAATGGAAAAGTTTTTGTTAACCCTAATTTTGATGATTTGGATCTTAATAACCTTGGATTAAAGTTTTGGGATGTTACAAACCTTCCCCCCTAAAACAAAAATCTTGTCCCGAGATTTACAAAAGAAAACTAGGAACTAAAGCGATCTGGGAACTATGTCCTAATGTAATCTTCTCGCTCCCAAGTGGCTTCCTCTTCGGTATGGTTGCTCCATTGAATCTTGAGGAATTTGATACTTCTGGTCCTGGTGGTTCTGTAAGCTTCTTCTAGGATACGGATGGGTACTTCATGATATGTCAGGTCATTGTTGATCTCAAAAGCTCGGTGATCGATGTTCTTGAAAACTTCAGTCTTCTCCGGCACTTCCAGACATTTGCGAAGTAACGAAATATGGAACACATTGTGGATGGCCGACATCTCTTCAGGAAGTTCCAGTTGATACGATACTTCTCCTCGACGGTTCAGAATCTTGAAGGGCCCGATATATCTGGGTGTTAACTTTCCTTTTAGACTAAAGTGTTGGGTTCCCTTCAATGGTGAAACCTTGAGATATACAAAATCTCCGACATTGAAAGTCAGGTTTCTCCTTCTCTTGTCGGCATAACTCTTCTGTCTGGATTGGGCGGTCTTGAGATGCTCATGGACTTTGTGAACCTTCTCTTCGGCTTCTCGGAGAATGTCGGATCCAAAGATCTGACTCTCTCCTACTTGCGACCAATTCAAAGGGGTGCGGCACTTTCTTCCATATAGGAACTCAAATGGTGCCATTTGCAAGCTAGCTTGATAACTGTTGTTATATGAGAATTCTGCGAAAGGAAGGCAGTCTTCCCATTTTGATCCATATTCTAACACACAAGCTCTTAACATATCTTCTAGGATCTAGTTGACTCTCTCAGTCTGTCCATCATTTTGCGGGTGATAAGCGGTGCTGAAATTCAACTTGGTTCCCAATCCTTCCTGAAACTTTTGCCAAAATCTCGAGGTAAACTGGGTTCCTCGATCTGATACTATGGTCTTGGGGGTTCCATGCATTATAACAATCCTAGCAATGTACAGCTCTGCTAGCTTCGCACTCTGGTAAGTAGTCTTGACAGGTATGAAGTGAGCTACCTTGGATAGTCTATCAACTATGACCAAGATTGAGTCATTTCCCCAACTGGAAGTATACAAACCGGTGATAAAGTCCATTCCAACAGAATCCCATTTCCATTCCGGAATCTGCAATGGTTGCAACAGTCCTGCGGGTCTCTGATGCTCTGCTTTGACTCTTTGACAGATATCACATTTGGCGATGTAGCTTCCGATTTCTCTCTTCATCTTGTGCCACCAAAATTCCTCTTTCAAATCTTGATACATCTTTGTTCCTCCGGGGTGGATAGAATAAAGAGTATCATGAGCTTCCTGCATGATAACTTGCTTCAGCTCCGAATCTGCTAGCACACAGATACGTCCTTTGTACCACAGAACTCCTTCTTCGTCTTCAGTGAATCCTGGTACCTTTCCTGTACCAATACGATGTTTGATTCCGTCGATACTTTCATTTCCCTTTTGGGCTTCCTTGATTTGGCTAATCAACGTGGGTTGAAGTTCAATGCTAGCTAAGAATCCTTTGCTAACTAGCTCAGTTCTAAACTGCTCCAACTCCTCATACAAACTGGGCTGCTTCTCCTTGATCATGGTGTTTAGCCTACAAGGCAATCTGCTAAGAGCATCCGCTACCACATTGGCTTTGCCGGGGTGATAGTGAATGTCAAGGTCATAATCCTTGATTAACTCTATCCATCTCCTTTGCCTCATATTCAGCTCCTTCTGAGTGAAAATATAGTTCAAGCTTTTGTGATTTGAGTAAATCTCATAGCGATTACCCATCAAATAATGACGCCATGTCTTCAATGCCAAAACTACAGCTGCTAGTTCAAGATCATGGGTCGGATAATTCTGCTCATGCTGCTTCAGTTGTCGAGACAGATAAGTGATGACTTTACCTTCCTGCATCAATACACATCCAAGACCAATCTTTGATGCATCATAGTATACATCAAACGGCTTCTTAATGTCTTGGCGGGATCAACAGAGACTCCTCCGGCAGACACAATATGTCCTAGGAATCCTACTTCCTTCAGCCAAAACTCACACTTGCTGAACTTGGCATACAACAGATGTTCTCTCAGGGTTTCTAGGATGATTCTCAGATGCTGCTCATGCTCTTCTTCTGACTTGGAGTAGATAAGGATGTCATTGATAAACACAACTACAAACTTATCTATGAAATTCATAAAGATCTTATTCATGAGATTCATGAAATAAGCAGGGGCATTGGTTAATCCAAAGGACATAACCGTATACTCGTATAAACCATAGCGAGTAGTGAAGGCGGTCTTTGGAATATCCGTTGCACGAATCTTAAGGTGGTGATAACCAGTCCTAAGATCAATCTTTGAGAATACCTACACTCCAGTCAACTGATCAAATAGATCCTCTATCTTTGGCAAGGGGTACTTGTTCTTGATGGTGACGTCATTTAACTTTCTGTAATCTGTGCACAAACGGTTGCCTCCATCTTTCTTGTCAACGAATAACACTGGTGATCTCCATGGCGATGCACTTGGTTGAATCAAGCCTGTTGCTAACATGGCATCTAACTACTTCTTTAGTTCCACTAATTCTAAGGGGTTCATGCTATAGGGTATCTGGGCTATGGGTCCGGTTCCGGGGATTAGTTCGATAATGAACTCAATATCCCTATCCGGGGGCATACCTAGCAATTCATCTGGGAATACATCGGGGTATTCACAGACTACTCTGACTTGGTCTATGATGGGTAGGGCTAGACTCTTGTTACACTTGAATTGACGGGGTAAGGTTTCAGATATATGCTCTACTGTTAGTCTAGAGCTACTGGTCATGGTGATGGCTTTCTTAGCATAGTCTATCATTCCTTTATGCCTTGACATCTAGTCCATACCTAGTACTACTTCCAATCCTTTGGTTCCAAGTACAATTAGGTTGGCATAAAAATCTATCCCATGTATTCTGATAGGTACAGCTTTGCAAATTTTTCTAGTTTTTGTAGTTGATCCTGGGATTTGAACTATCATGACATGCTTCAAGTTGGTTGGGTGAATCTTACTAATGCATGCAGATTCTTCGGTGACAAATAAATGCGATGCTCCTAAATCAAACAATACTCTTGCTAAAACTGAGTTGATAGAAAACATACCTAGCACTACATCTGGCGCTTCCTGGGATTCTTCGGCGTTCATGTGGAAGAGACGGCCGTTGCGGTTGTGAGGGTTCCGTGGGGCATTCACATTGGCAGTGGCGACAGTCTTCTTGGGACACTCATTGGAATAGTGGCCCTTTACTCCACACTCGAAACAAGTGATCTGGGACTTGTCCTTTGCGGCGACGGGCACAACATTGCTGTCAGTTCTGGGTGCAGTGTTGTTGTTGTTGTTCTTGGGAGGGGCATGGTTGAAATTGTTGGTGTTACCAGAGTTGTGATTGTTTCCTCCAGACTTCACATTGCCTCCGCTACAGTTGGGGTAGCTTGGGCGAGACATTGGGGGTCGGTTGTTCCTTGGTGCATATCCTGGTGAGGGGTTGGGACGGTACTTCTGGTGACTGCTGGATCCAGATTGCTGCATCATAAGATGTTTGTGGTTGTCGTTTGCCTGAATAATCTTCCCTTCCATCTGAATGGCAGAGTCGAATAGCTCTTCGAGATCCTCAAAGCGGATGTTGACGAGGAGAGTCTACATCTCGTCATGCAGTCTGTTCAAGAATATCTCCTTCTTCTTGACCTCTGTGTTAATCACATCAGGGGCGTATCTTGCAAGCGACAGGAATCTGTCACGATATTCCACCACAGTCATTCTGCCTTGCTTCAAGTCGTGAAACTCATCTCTTAGTCTGGTGACTAGACCTTGCGGCACCTGGGTGCGGCTGAACTTGGTTTTGAAAGCTTCCCATGTCATCACTTAACCATGGTTCATATTACGGATATTAGTCCACCAAGCTCTTGCATCTTCCGCCAGATAATGGGTGGCGAAGAGAACTTTCTCGTTGTCATCAACTCCTGCTACTTCTAAGTTGTTTTCCCTTGTCTGTAACCAGTCGTCAGCATCTAGTGGGTTTTCAGCTTGGTTAAAGATTGGGGGATTGGTACTCTGAAAGTTTTTGAGTTTGGATCCATGGTGATCCTGGTTTCCATGCCCTTGGCTGTTGAGAGCCATCTGGGCGATCTGTTGCAATGTTGCTAGATTTGTTTGGCGTTCTGCCCTGCTTGCCTATCGGGATGCGATGAGATTCTGCAAGATCTGTAGCATTGGGTCTTGCGACGAGCTGCTCCCTCCTTGGTTTCCACGAGTCATCTGAAGATTGAGGTAGATAAAGGGGTAAGAGGGAAAGTTCTAAGGTTCATGGTTTTGTTTTCAAGACTAAAACTTTGAGTTTGACTCAGGTTTTGCCACTAACTTCATTTCCTTCATGCAAACAAGCATACGATACAAACACACACCACAACAACAAAGGAAAACAGATGGTTTGAAGAACCATTCTGCAAGCTATGATATAGTGGGACCAATACATCTCATGCTACGACAGTGCTCTAGTGCATCTACTCATCGTCGATGAAATCGGAGTCCTCATCATCAGTGTAGAAGTCCACAGCATCCTCCTCCAGAAAGTCATCATCATTGTTGAGGTAAGAATCCATGTCTCCCTGGATGTCTTCACCCTCCTCTTCTTCCTCCTTTGCTGCAAGCTGAGCTTCTTGCTCCTTGACGGTCTTCTCGAGGCCGGCCACCTTCTTGCGAAGACGGGCGATGGTTCGATCCTTCTTCTCACGCTGGAGGCGAAGAGACTGACGATCCTTGACAAGCAGTGAGAAAGTCTGGGCCTTCTAGGCGGCAATGGCATGGTTGTGGTTGGCGAACTCCCTAGCATTGTCCAATTCCGTCTGGCGATCGTACAACAGGAAGTCAAGGTTCTCCACTTGATGCTTCAGCTCTGGGTGACTTGGCATCTCCATCGGCATTCCCATGAAGTCACGTCTTGCATAGTGAGCAAAATGGGTTCCCTGGAGTTGGTTGACACTAAGGGCACATAGACGTGCGAGAGCTTCATGCATTGCCCTGGCTAATCCATCTAGCCAGTTGTTCTCTCTCATGGATAACTGGATTCTCCCGCACGTTGGTGCTTCGATGCTTCCTCGAAGATCAGCGGTGACTAGCCATTACAAATCTCCTCCTGGGGGTCCTGGAAGTTGAGCTCCAAGAAACTCCGGATGTGGGCGTCCCAGTAACTCCGACAGTGAATCTAGGTCCCTCTCGAAGATCAGCTGACCTCCGTTTCACAACTGGTAGAACTTGCTGAACTGAGTCTCCATCTACAAGAATTAAGGATGAGGAAATTAGTGAAGGGATCAAGTGTGTCAAATTTTAAGTAGTAATGTACGAGTTTGTGGAACATGAATTTTTGAGAAAGAATGAATTCCCAGGGATAAGGGAGGAAATAGTTTTTCATAAATACTCACTTTGGTTTTAAAACTAAGTTTTTGTTCAGACGTCCATTCTAACTAGGGTCTCCTATGGTCAGGATGGCTCTGATACCAACTTGTCAACACCCGGATTTTTAATCCCAGATGCGTGTTATGCCATTCATCACAATCCCAGGATTACCATTTTTGCGAGACATAACAGATTGGATATCACAGTACATCATCCATTACAAACCATACATAAGGTCTTACACAAATAAGGATCTCATGATCCAGTCTTAATACAACAAGCAGCGGAAATAAAAGATAAGCGTAGCGGTGGGGTCCATCTTCAGGGGCACAGGCAATGCTGACGAACGCAGATAGTCCTAGTTATCATAGCCGTCCTGCTGGCCATCATCTTGGTAATCTCCTTCATAGTCTGTCTATGAGAATAGTCAGGGACAAAAGCCATGAGTACTCTTTAAGTACGCGGAAACTACCACTAACAAGTAGTATAGTTCTAAGTAAAGTGCTAACTCTAGGTTTAACTATAAAGTTAAGTTTGAAACGAAAGCTGAGTTCAGAAGCAAAGAAAGATAAATTAAAGTTCTAGAATCACTTAAGTTCGGAAGCTAGTGTCATAGTCACAACCCTGTTGTGGTCAAGTCAAGATTCATCATTCATTTCATAAGTTATTTTGAAAACATCTGACAACGAAACAGTATGGCCACTCCAACTGTCCATAACCGCGGATGCGGCTATTCGAATAGTTTGACACTCTGCAGAGGTGGTACACTTTCACCACAAGATTCGATACATCTGTCAGGGATAACCCTGAATCATCATACTTAGTATGCAGATAATCAAACATAACCTTTCCTTTACACACCATAGTATAAGCACCTCTCCTATGAGCATGGCCTCCCAACCATGACCATCTGTCATCTTGGGCACTACATAGGTGGACAACATTGAGAGGTAGCCTCAGCTCAAACCTCTCCCACGAGGGAACTAATACTAATGCATATAAACTTCCGGCTAAGCCTTACCCAATTCAGGTATTGTGGTTGTATGGTAAATTTGGAATTGTATCACATCTGAATCCAACCATCAGTTTTGTAAAAGGGTCAAGGCTCATGCCTCAACATTTTCATCATCATAAACCATTTGTGCTTCTCAACACATGTCAAAACATCTCAATAGAATGACTCATCATTCCAAGGTTTTCTCAATTCATTTTCGCCAAGTGTTCCCATCTAAAGTGACTCAAGTTTTTATCTAACTCTAAACTACTAAGTTAAGAGTGTTCACTAAGGTGGAAATATGGGATCAATCTCATGCCATAGAAGGACACCTAAAGTTATTTAAATAGGTCAAGTTTTATACTCTTTATTCTACCTTCAAAACAAGTAAGGGACTTTGGTAAAGTAAAGGAAGTAAAGCTTGGATAATAATACTTGGGGTAAGTAATAGTTAAAGTGGTATAACCAAAGCATGCCTAATGCATCTTGCTTATTTCCTCTAGCTTAATTCTAGCTTGCTAACAATAGCTTGCATTGTTAAGGGTTGCTTGCTAGTATAATACTTGCAATTGTTAGCTTGCCTTGGTTGGTGCAGTGGTTGAAGTTTTCTTCCTCCTCTTGATAGAACTCCTCCTCAAAAGCTTGGTCGGTACTATCGTCTATAAATACATACGGAGTACACAATCACCAAACAATACTTAACTAGTCTAATTAGCACTCTAAGGCACACATTTGATGATCTATTATCATCAGAAGCATCACAAGTTTTATTAACTTGTTTTATTCTTTTTATTTAAGAAAAGTAATTTCTACTCATTGAAAATTAACTAAGATTTAATATTCACCACTTAAAATATGGGATCATGTGGACCCATGTCATGACCACATATTCTAACATATGGGAATGTAATTTAAGGGTTGGTTCATAATTACTTTGGTTTAAGTTCATTATTTAGTGATTTAAAGTGACTAGAAATGCCTATATAGCATTATTTTGGTACTAGTCCAAAATCACTGCATGTAAGCCCTAATATTATTACATATTCAGATAGCTATGGTTAAATGTAATTTTTGAGAGTTGGAATCAACTCAAAAGCTATCATGGTTGATTTTATAAAAATGTTTGAATGTGCAAACGCTTCTGTCTTGTTATTTTACCTAGGAGATCTCTAACTCGAATTGAATTAAATCCAACGGGCTTGGGTATATCTTTTCAGTAGCTTTCTAACAAAATTGGAATCACTCCATTTGGATTTGTAGATCTCTCTGAATTGATTTTCAAACTAGGGGACAGAACTAAGTTCAAACTAAAATAGAAAAATCCTAATTTGAATTAAATGGGTCGCGCGGGAAGGTAAACAGGCCGACCCAATGGCACTATGTAGTGCTGGGCACAGCTGACAGGGGGGTCCACTTGTCAGCGGCTGTTTACACGCGAAGTGGGAAGGGGCGATGTGGGCCGGCGAGGTCTAATCCTAGCGGCTCGGTGGGGGTGCTCAGGGGGTGTACCAGGGCTCCAGCAACGACGGCAAGGTCAGGGGTGGTCGCGGCAGCTCCTGGGGTGGTCGCAATAAGCGGGGCCCTTCTCCTCCAGAAGCGGCCAGCTCCGGTGGAATTCCAGCGACTACTAGCTCGAGCGGATCCAGGAAGAAGTGGGGACTGATCAGTGGTGAGAGGGGAGGTGAGTGGTGTGCAGAATAAGGCTGGGGGTGGCATCCTTATATAGGCTCGACGACGGGACAACGGGGCATGGCCAGGCGACGGTGGCGATATGGCTACGAGCTGCTAGCGGCATGGCGGCAAGCGGTGATCGATGCGCGGTCTCCTGGCGGTGCTCTATGGTGTAATGGCGCTGCTAGGGGCGGTGGCGAATGGTCGGGTGGTGCTCACGCTCTGAGCGGCAGAGGCGGCGTTCAACACGGCGTGCGGTGGCTGCGGGTCAAACAGCGGCAAACGGGCATGACCGGGCGGTTCCTGGGTTTGTGGCTGAGCGGTGAGCGCGGGCTGCGGTCGAGGCGCGGAATGTGCATGCTTGTCAGGCGTGGAGCTCTGGCGCGTGCTCGGCATGGTGCAGACGCTCTGGGCATGGTGCTGGGCTAGTGGCCCACGGCTCGGCTTTGCTCGAGGAGGGGATAAAGATCTGCGGTGTGGTCTAGTCTAGCTCCTAGACATGGCGAGAGAGAGAGAGAGGGGTGGTCGGCTGCGAGCTATCCATGCTCGACCGGCGAGCATGGTGCTCAGGTGGCACGACACTGCTGCTAGGGACTAGGGGATGGGGTGATTATGGCTTGGTTACATCAAATGGAGACAGAGGGAGTAATTTGAGGTCAAATGGGTGGCAAAACCCTGTAGAAAATAGTGAGCTAAATACTAGGTGTGAATCCTGCCTGCCAAGTGTTTGTGAAAATGGCCAAAAGAAATTTAGTTTTGAATTTTGAAAAGATTTTTGGTGGGTGTGTTAGTCATAAGCTTGATCATCTATGGTTGCTTGGGTTTTGAAAATGAAGCTCATTTGAGTGGTTTTTGAATAAGTAGGATCTTCCCATATGAACTACATTCAATTTTCAAATGCCATTTAAAGTTAGTGTTTGAAAGTTTTTGGCAGATCACAAAGTGGGCCTTGGTACATCATTACATGTTCTAGCAAGGGGTGCAAAGATCCACATTTTTCTCTGTTAATAATTGAGTCCTAGGAATAGCCAAAGTAGGCATGTTGATTAAAATGGCACAAATGACCATTTGGTTATTTTATTCATTTTGATTTGTTTTTCTTTGGATTTGTTTGGGAATGATCTAGATGATGTTTATTTCACCTAAGAGTCATTTTACCAGCAATGGATCACTTAATCATGGCAATTCAAAACAACTCGTATTTAAATGCACACACATATGAATGCTTTAATAATTTTAAAATGGAATTTTTTTTGTTAACCCTAATTTTGATGATTTGGATCTTAATAACCTTGGATTAAAGTTTTGGGATGTTACAAATATCGTTGATAAGCACAACGACAAACTTATCTAAGAAGTTCATAAAAATCTTATTCATGAGATTCATGAAATAAGCGGGGGCATTGGTTAATCCAAAAGACATGACCGCATACTCATACAGTCCATATCTGGTGGTAAAGGCGGTCTTTGGAATATCCGTTGCACGAGTCTTGAGTTGATGATAACCAGTTCTAAGATCAATCTTAGAAAACACTATGGCACCTGTCAACTGGTCAAACAGATCTTGTATCTTCGGTAGTGGGTACTTGTTCTTGATGGTGACATCATTCAGCTTACGGTAATCTGTGCACAAACGGTTACCTCCATCTTTCTTATCCACAAACAAAACAGGTGATCTCCATGGGGATGCGCTTGGTTGAATCAGACCTTTTTCCAGCATAGCATCAAGTTGTTTCTTCAGCTCCACTAATTCAGATGGGTTCATACTATAAGGTCTCTAAGCTATGGGTCTAGTTCCAGGAATTAGTTCAATGATGAACTTGATATCCCGATCTGGGGGCATACCGGACAATTCATCTGGGAATATGTCGGGGTATTCACAGACTACTCTGACTTGGTCTAGGGTTGGTTGGGCTAGACTCTTGTTGCATTTGAATTGACGGGGCATGGTTTCAGATACATGCTCTATTGATACTCCAGAGCTACTAGTCATGGTTATGACTTTCTTGGCACAGTCTATTAATCCTTTATGTTTCGACATCCAATCCATTCCTAGTACTACTTCCAAACCTTTGGTTCCAAGTACTATTAGATTGGCATAAAAATCTATTCCATGGATTCTGATAGGTACAACCTTGCAAATTTTTCTAGCTTTGGTGGTTGAACCAGGTATTTGAAATATCATAACATGCTTTAATTTTGTTGGTTGAATCTTACTAGTGCATGCAAATTCTTCTGTAACAAATGAGTGTGATGCTCCAGAATCAAACAACACTCTTGCAAGTACTGAATTAAGAGAAAACATACCCAACACGACATCGGGCGCTTCCTGAGCTTCTTCAGCATTCATGTGGAATATATGGCCGTTGTAGTTGAGCAAATTCCCTGGGGCAAATCTCCTTCCAGGCTGAACACGGTGTTGCTGCTGAGCGGGTGCATTCACATTGGTGGCTGCTGCAAGCTTCTTGGGGCACTCATTAGAGTAGTGACCCTTGACTCCACATTCAAAGCAAGTAATCTGGGACTTGTCTTTTCCTGCAACAGGCACAACATTGCTTCTAGTCCTTGTGGAAGTATTGTTGTTGTTGTTGTTGGACTTGGGCGGTGCACGGCTGAAGTTATTGGAGTTGCCGGGGTTGTTGTTGTGGTTCCCTCCAGACTTCAGGTTTCCTCCGCTACGATTGGGATAGTTTGGACGGGTCATAGGGGGTCTGTTGTTTCTTGGGGCATATCCTGTAGACAGGTAGGGGCGATACTTCTGGGTATGGTGGGATCCAGTCTGGTGAATCATGCGACGCTTGCGATTGTCATTCGCTTGGTTGATCTTCCCTTCCATCTGAATGGCAGAATCTACTAGCTCTTCTAGATCAGCAAAACGGATGTTGACTAACACAGTCTGCATCTCATCATGTAATCCATTTAGGAATCTTTCATTCTTCTTTGCTTCGGTGTTAATCTCATCATGGGCATATGTAGCTAGCTACAGAAATTTATCACGGTACTCAACTACCGTCATCCTTCCTTGCTTCAGTTCCCTGAACTCATCCCTCATCCTTGTGATCAAACCTTGGGGCACATGGGTCCGGCTGAACTTGATCTTGAATGCTTCCCAAGTCATCATATGACCTTCGTTCATGGTACGGGTGCTATTCCACGAGGCTCTTGCATCTCCTGCCAGATAATGGGTGGCAAACAGTACTTTTTCATTGGCTTCAACTCCTGCGACCTCTAAATTGTTCTCCATGGTTTGCAGCTAGTCTTTAGCATCTAAGGGATCCTTAGATTTATTAAAGATAGGTGGGTTGGTATTCTAAAAGTTTTTTAGCTTGGATCCATGGTGATCTTGGTTTCCATGGCCTTGATTATTGTGGGCCATCTGAGCTATCTGTTGAAGAGTGGCTAGGTTGGCTTGGCGTTCGGCTCTACTAGCTTCACGGTCAGAAACTAGCATTTGCAGAATCTACAACATCGGGCCCTGAAATAAACTTCTTCCTCCGGGATTTCCACGAGTCATCTGAAGATTGAGATAGATAATGAGATAAGAGGGAAATTTCTAAGGTTCATGGTTTTGATTCAAAAGCTTTAAACTTTGAGTTTTGACTCAGGTTTTGTAAACTAACAACTTCCTCTCATTCATTCATTCATAGCACACAATACAAACACACACCACAACACAAATAGAAAACAGATGGTTTTAAGAACCATTCTATGAAACTACGATACAGTGGGACCGGTACAACTCACTCCTACGGTAGTGCTCAAGTGCATCTAATCATCATCAATGAAGTCAGAATCATCATCATCAGTGTGGAACTCCATGGCATCATCCTCCAGGTAGTCGTTGTCATCACTGAGGTAAGAGTAAAGATCTCCCTGGTTATCTTCTCCTTCCTCCTCCTTCGCTTCAAGCTGGACTTCCTGTTCACGGATGGTCTTCTCGAGAGCAGCCCCCTTCTTGCAAACACGATCAATGGTGTGATCCTTCTTGTCAAGCTAACGACGAAGTGATTGGCGCTCCTTGGAGAGAATGGCGAGGGTCTGGTCCTTCTTGACAGCAATGGCATGGTTGTGGTTGGCATAGGCGCGAGCGTTGTCCAGCTCCTTCTGTCTATCATACAACATGAAGTCAAGATTGTCCACATGGTGCTTCAGCTCCAGGTGTCCTGGCATCTCCAAGGGCATTCCCATAGAATCATGCCTCGCGAAGTGAGCAAAGCGAGTTCCTTGGATCAGGTTGATGTTTTGCCCACACAGACGGGCAAGAGCTTCATGCATAGCCTTGGCTAATCCATCTAGCCAGTTGTTCTCACGCAAGGTGAATTGGATCTTCTCCGAAGTGGGTGCTTCCATCTTGCCTCTGAGATATGCAACTATCAGCCATTGTAGATCTCCTCCTATGTGATCATTGAGTTGTGCCCCGAAGAATTCCGGGTGCAGGCACTCAAGATACTCTGACAGTGCATCTAGATCCCTCTCAAAGATCAGTTGGCCTTCGTTGCCCAGCTGGTAGAACTTGCAATACTGGACTTCCATCTATAATAATTTAGGGTTAGTAAGTTAGTGAGGTGATCAAGTGTGTCAAATTTTATGTAGGAATGCAAGAATTTTTTAGGGACATGATTTTTTTGGAAATAATCTCAAGGATAAGAGTGGGAATAGGTTTTCATAAATACTCACTTATTTTATTTTGAAACTAAGTTTTTGTTCGGACGTCCATTCTAACTAGGGTCTCCTATGGTCAGGATGGCTCTGATACCACCTTGTCAACACCCAGATTTTTAATCCCAGATGCCTATTATGCCATACCTCGCAATCCCAGGATTACCATTTTTGCGAGACATAACAGAATTGGTACCACAGTACATCATCCATTACAAACCATAATAAGGTCTTACAAATAAAGGATCTCATGATCCAGTCTTAATACAAATCAAGCAGCAGAAAATAAACGTAGTAGGGGCTCCATCTTCAGGGACATAGGTAATGCTGACGATGGGAGATGATCCAAGATGTCGTAGACCTCCGCCTGTCCATCATCCTGGTAGTCCTCCTCATAGTCTGGCCACGGGAATAGCTAGGGACAAAGCCATGAGTACTCTTTAAGTACTCGCAAACTATCACTAACAAGGAAGGTAGTTCTAGTAGGAACCTTAAGCTCTTGGTTTATTTGCAAAAAGCTAGATTTATCTAAAGATGAGTTTAGAAGTAAATAAAACTAAGTTAATGTTCTAAATCACATAAGTGGGAACCTAGTTTTCATGTTCACAACCCTATTATGGTCAAGTCAAAATCATAGTTCAATTCACAAGTCATTTGGAAAACATCTAACGACGAAACAGTATGGCCACTCTAACTGTCCATAACCGCGGACGCGGCTATTCGAATAGTTTGACACCCTACAGAGGTGGTATCCTTTCACCACAAAGTTCGATACATCCATCAGGGATAACCCTGAATCATCATACTTAGCATGCGGATAATCAATCATAACCTTTCAATTACACACTCTAGTATAGGCACCTCCCCTATGAGCTTGGCCTCCCAGCCATGGCCATCTGCCATCCTGGGCACTGCATAGGTGGACATTCACATTCATGAGCTAGCCTCAGTTTAACCTCTTTCCGCGAGGGACCCCATACTAAGGCATATAAACTTCCAGTTAAGCCCTATCCAATTCGGGTATTGTGGTTGTACGATAAAATTGTGATGGTATCGCATCCGAACCCAACCATCAGTTTTTATAAGGGGCTAAGTCTCATGCCTCAACATTTTCATCATCAATCCTTTTGTGTTTCTCAACACATGTCAAAACATTTCAATAGAATGAATCATCATTCCAAGGTTTTCATAATCATTTTCACCAAGTATTCCCATCTAAAGTGATCAACTTTTATGCTTAGCACTAGCCACTAAAATTGAGCGTATTCACTAATGACGGGTGTTAGTCAAGTGTAACTATCCAACTCTAATCTCATACCTTGGAATGACATCTAAGTATAACTAGTTAGGCCTAGTTTTATACTCTTTATGGTATTTATCCTATTTTACCAAAACTCACAAAACATTAACTAAAAGTAAAGAACTTTGGTAAAAGTAAAAGAATAAAACTTGCAAGTAAAACTTGGGATTGGTATAATCAAAGTTGGATAACCAAGCATGCCTAATACATCTTGCATAGGTTATCTTGCAAGGATGACTTGCATAGTTCTAGCTTGCAATTAGTGATGGCTTGCCTTGAGTAGTGTAGTGATTGAAGTTCTCTTCTTCTTCTTCTTCTTCTTCTTCTTGGTAGTACTCCTCCTCGTATCTTGGGTTGGTACTATCTTCTATAAATGAATACAGTGTACACAATCACCAAACAATACTTAACTATTTCTATTTAGCACACTAAGGCTCACACTTGATGATCTAGCATTATTACAATCATCACATGAAATAAAGACTTAATCCTGTTTATCTTATTTTAGAAAAGTAATTTCTACTAATTGAAAATACTTAAGATTTCATATTCTCCAATTAAAATATGGGATCATGTTGACACATGTCATCACCACATATTCTAATACATGGGAATGTGATTTAAAGTGGTGGTCATATTTTATAAAGTTTAAGATTATCCTTTAATAGAATTAAAGTGACTAGAAATGCCTAAATAGCATTCTTTTGGTACTAGTCCAAGTTCACTACATGTAAACCTAAGTATTTTTACATATTTAGATAGATCTTGTCAAATGTGATTTTTGAGAGTTGGAATCAACTAAAAAGCATTTATGGTTGAATTTTGAAAAAAGTTTGAAGTTGAAAAAGTCCCTGTCTTGTTATTTTTACTATAGGTGATATCTAACTCCAAATGATTTGAATCCAACGGGCTTGGATAGATAATTTGAATACTTTTCTAACAAAATTGGAATCATGCAATTTGGTTCAGTGAATCTCTTTTATTTGATTTTTGAATCTACTAATAGAAATTGGTTTTAACTTAAATGGAAAATAACTATTTGAATTTACAGGCCTGCGGGGGAACCTACTGGGCCCGCCCAATCTGCACAGCACGGCGCAGCGGGCTGCTGCCAGGGGGTCCCACTAGTGAGCGACTCTATCTAACTGAAACAATATCGTTCAATCTAGGCCTTATGATTAGAACCTGATCTAACGGCTAAGGTTCATCGTCGACGACGAACAGCTCTGGCAAGGTCTGAACCCTAACATGGTGGTGGGGGTCGTGTGAGGCTCACCAGGGCTCCAACTAGGGTCGGTGATGGGGGCGAACGCCATAGTCGACGACGGTGTTCGAACGGTGGTCACAGCGGCTCCTGGGGCGGCTCTAATCGATGGCTCCCTTCTTCTTCTGTAGCGACGAGCTCCAGCAAAATTCCGGCCATGCGGCGCTCGCCTTGCTCCGGGAAAGGGTGTGGGAGGTGTTGTGAGGAGTGGGGAGTGAGGTGGTGTGGTGAATTGAGGCGGAGGAGGCCTCTATTTATACACGGACGAGGGGAGCAGAGTGGGATGGGCTGTCTTCTCCGGCGATGGCGATACAACAAGCTATCGGCGTGGCTGAGGGTAGGGGCCGACGCGGTGCTCCCTGGCGGTCATCATGGGCTTAAAGGCGCGGCAGGGGGCAGTCGAGGATGGTCGGGCGCGTGTGGTGCTCTGCGCGGAACTGGCGGTGTTCGAGATGGCGCACAGGGGCTACGGGTCACGCGGCGGCGAACGGGAGCTGGCTGGTGTTATGGAGTGGGTGCACGCACAGAGAGGGCAAGGCACGGTGCGTGTGATCTGGTCGGCTGCGGCGCTCTAGCACGCTCTTGGCACAATGCAGGTACAGTGGGCGCGGCGATGCTGGGATGGTCCATGGCCTGGCTGCGGTCAAGGGCTAGACAGGGGGTGGCGATGGACAGTGGCCTGCCTGCTGGACATCATGGACGAGGACGGTGTGGTCTCTTGCGAGCGGTCCATGGTCGGCCAACGTGGCAAGTCTCGGGTGGCGCTGCATTGGCGCAACGGCAAAGGGCGAAGGCTGTCCACTGCATGGCTAGGTGATGGGGGAGACAGGGAGTGAAATGAGGGCAAGTGGTCGAGTGATCACTGCTCCAAACAGTGAAGTTCGGCAGAGGTTAATTAGTGTCTGCAAGGTGTTCGACTAAATGGCCTCAAGAATTTAAATTTGAAATTTTTGAATGAAATTTGATGAATGATCTAATCTTATGCTTGGTAGTCTCTAGTTGCTTGGGTTTGCCAAGGTGAATGGTTTTTGCAAAATGGTGATCTTACCATATGAACTTGATTCAATTTTGAACTGTCCTTTAAATAAATTTGAAAAAAGTTTCTGTGAGTTTGTAAAGTGGGCTTGGGTTCACTTTTACTTGGTCTAGCAAGGGGTGAAAAGAAATGGAAATGTTGCTATTAGAAATTCTTTACTAGGAACACACAAACTGGCCTAGTGGTTAACTTTGGTCAAAATGACCATTTGATCATTTGATTCCTATTTGATTTCTTTTTCTTTGGATTTTGTTTGTAATTGGCCTAGATGATGTAGTACTCATCTTTAAACCATTTCTTATCATTTTTAGCAAACACGCATTGCAATTTCACTCAATCATACACTAATGCAAAACACACATGCATTCATATTCAATTTAGTAATAAAAGTTTTTGTTAACCCTAAACTTGGGTGATTAGAACTTGATAATCTTGATTAGCATTTTTGGGGTGTTACATCTGTGATGCTAAGAAAAATCTTGTGAGGGTTCTCAAAAAAATGTTGTTTTCCTAATCTTATCCTATACTCCATTTATTTAATTACTCAGCATATTAGGTTTAGTCAAAGTCAAACGTTACAAAGTTTGACCAACTATATATAGTATTAAATAGTATACTCATTGAAAAAAAATCAATACATAGTAAACAATGTTGTCGGTGTGAGTTTTGAACTATCAGGAAAGAACATTCAATTCTTAGTTTTTCGAGAGATGACAAGCGAGGTTGTTCTTTTTCGTAAAGAAAGTCCGACGAATATGGATCTGAATGCCACAATCCAGGTTTTAGACATATATAGTGGATCAACATGTTGTACTGATGATACCCAGGTTTTATGTGCTTTCAAACTTCCTATCTATCTCTACCAACTTGAATGACATTATCCCGATTTATCGAAATTATATTAGGTCAAATTTGAACTACAAGTAAATTGTAGGTTGCTTTGAAAGTTTTATGAAAAAGCTTTCGGAGGTACCCTTCGGGGGAGGGGGTGAATTAATATATCATAAACCACTATGAGCTTTGATGATAGGTTCAACTTCTTTCTAAGATTTTGCATCTTGACAATTTAACAAAATTAAGTCAGAATTGAGCTATATGTAAGTGCGATAAATTACTCTTGAATTAAATGTCTTTTCAGAGGTAGATGGGTGCATCTTCTTGAAGTAAACAATGTTGTCCGTGTGAGTTTCCAACTATCAGGAAAGACCATTCTCAATTTTCTGAGTGATGTCAAGATTATTCTCTCTCGTAAAGGAAGTTCAAAGAATATCTATCTAAATGCCAGAAGCCAAGTTTACACACATATATATAATGGACCAACATATTGTACTTATGATTTCCTGTGTTTTATGAATTCTCAAACTCGCTACCTAACTTCGCCCACTTGAATGACGTTATGTCGATTTATAAAAATTAGGTCAAATTTGAACTACTACAAGTAAATTGTAGGTTACTGTGAAAGTTTGACGAAAAAGCTTTTGAAGGTACCCATCGAGGGGTCACAATTAATATATGAGAAACCATCCAGTGAGATTTTTGATGACAAATTCAACTTCTTGCTAAGATTTTGCATCTTCTAGTTTAACAAAATTAGGCCAAATTTTAGCTACAAGTAAGTGCAATAGATTCCTCTTGATTTAAAAGTCTTTTCGGAGGTAGATACAGGTGCATCTTCTTGTAGTAAACAATGCCTCTAGTGTGAGTTTCCAACTATCTTAGGAAAGAACATTCTTATTTTTTCAAGTGATGACTAGATTGTTCTTTCCCCTAAAGAAAGTCCAAAGACTATGGATCTGAATGCCACAAGCCAGGTTTTCACACATATACAGTGGACCAACATGATGCACTTACGATTTCCCATGTTTTATCAGTTCTCAAATTTCCTAGCTAACTTCACCCACTTGAATGATTTTATGTCGATTTATCAAAATTAGGTAAAATTTGGACTACTACAGGTAAATTGTAGGTTGCTTTGAAAGTTTTATGAAAAAGCTCTTAGAGGTAACCATCGGGGGGGTCAATTAATATATATCAGAAACCACCAAGAGTTTTAATGACAGGTTCATCTTCTTGCTAAGATTTTGCATCCTAACTATTTAATGAAATTAGGTCAAACTTTGCTAACTGTTTCATGAAATTAGGTCAAACTTTGAACATTGACCATTGGATCAAGACTAGCAAATCCAAACATTGCTAACCGTTGGATCTTCTTTTCCATTCTTAGCATCTAGAAAGATTCTACTGATAGACTTTAGCACGATGAACACTAGTATGCGCAAACCTCAAAACACACAATACTTCATTATTACTCGGTTTAAGGGTCCTTGTGCTAAATGCACGGACTTGTTGGATGCAATTTTAATTTTTTATGAGGTCCTTAATGTAACTTGTACTTCCACCGACCGTGTTAACTCTCAAGCACCTCGCTCTTACACGACCTACCATTAGATCGGCCATTTGCAATACTTCTTATCTTATCTTTATCTCGTCTCTTATCTCTTACAATACCATACAACTACATATAGTGTAGAGATTAACTTTTAACATTGACAGTTGGACCAAGACTGGCAAATGCAAACATTGCTAACCTTTGGATATTCTTTTCCATTCTTAGCATCTCGAAAGATTCTACTAATAGTCTTTAGCACGATGAATACTAGTATGCGCAAACCTCAAAACACAGTACTTCATTGCTTAGTTTCATGATCCTTGTGGTAAATGCATGGACTTGGATGTAATTTTAATTCTTTATGAGGTCCTTGATGTAACTTGTACTTCCACCGACCGTGTTAACTCTCAAGCACCTCGCTCCTACGAGACCTACCAAGGTTAAAAGAAAATGCAACCGCCCCAATTATCACACAAACTGGACCACGGTTTCTTATACGTAATACCCAAGTTTTTAGTGCTAGGATTCCTAGATAACTTCGTGCACTTTGGTGACTTCTTGTAAGTTTAACGAAATTAAGTCAAACTTTAGCTACAAGTAAGTGCATCTTCTTTTAGTAAACAATGTCATCAGTGTGAGTTTCCAATTATCAGGAAATAAAATTATCAGTTTTCTGAGTGATGATGAGATGATTCTTTTCTGTAAAGAAAGTCCAAAGAATATGGATCTCAATGCCATAAGCCAAGCTTCTAGACATATTAGCTAGGTGGACCAATGTGTTTTACTTATGATTCCCATGTTTTATGAGTTTTCAAGATTCCTAGCTGACCCCATCCACTTGTTGAGTGACTTTATGTCGATGTATCGGAATAAAAGGTCAAATTTGAACTACAAGCAATAAATTTTAGGTTGGTTTGAAAGTTTTATGTAAAAAGATTTTGGGGGTACCCATCGAGCGGTCAATTAATGGATCTTCTTTTCCATTCTAGCATCTAGAAGATTCTATTGATAGTCTTCGGCATAATGAATGTTATGCACAAACCTCAAAACACACTTCTCCATCATACTAGAATCTTCTCCCTCGTAGCTAATAATCATTGACTTCTACATGATCTTATCTTATCTTACCACTATATAGTGTACGAATAACTTTGAATGTTGACCGTTGGATCAAGATAAGCGAATCCCAGCATTTCTAGCTGTTGGATCTTCTTTTCCATTCCAGCATCTAGAAGAATCTATTGATAGTCTTTGGCATAATGAATGCTATGCACAAACCTCAAAACACACTTCTCCATCATACTAGAATCTTCTCCCTTGTTTCTCTAGAACATGTTATCAAAAATTTCATGTGTTAGGTAGCTAATAATCTTTGACTTCTACATGATGATACAAAGTACAAGGACCAAATATACACCCATACTTTATAGATGTTGATAAAATTTATAATTTTTTGTGCTTTAACAATTATAATTTTATATAGTGATGATATGTCATACGTCTACTATCTGAGTCTCACGTGCAAGGCACGTGCACCTTACTAGTTTACACAATATAGGAGTAGTAGTATTTCTTTCCTTAGACATATGGTCACCTCTGTCCGTGCGTTGTAAATGCTAAGAGAATAAAACATTGGTAGGGGAAGAGGGCAGTAGCAAAGAGAAGTTGAAGGAGGTTCCATGCCAGAGAAAAGTTATGATGGGTTTCTGACACGAGGTACTCCTGCGGCCTTACAGTGTACACTCTACTAGTAGTAAATTTCAGGACCTATGCACGCAAAACAAATCGTGTGTTTTCTCTCTCCTTCGCTATGCTCCATCTCTCCTCCCCTTTCCCCTCACGCACCGGTCCGGTTGATGTCTCTCCCCTCGTCCACGGCATGGCACTGCGCATGTGTGCCTTAGTACGGCGGCTCTGTGTCTCTGGCGTGTTCGGTAGCCGCGCGTTGGTGTGGAGTAGGGACGAGTAGTAGTAGTACATAGGAAGGAAACCACTTTTGTCCTTGGCGGCACAAAAATTCAAACTTTTCCGGTTTTTGAAATTTTCACTTGCTTCCCAAACATCGGGAGGGAAGTTTATTCAAAAGATCGGCCAAACATTGGGAGGGAAGGCAATTTTGATCCTGTTTTGAACATTTACCGTTGGATCAAGACTGGCAAATCCAAACTTTAAACATTGACCATTGGATCAAGACTGGCAAATCCAAACTTTGCTATCTTCTTTTCCATTCTTAGCATCTAGAAAGATTCTATCGATAGTCTTTAACATAATGGATGCTAGTATGCGCAAACCTCAAAACACACACTTCATTGCACAGTTTCAGGGTCCTTGTGCTAAATGCATGCATGGACTTGGATGCAATTTTCATTTTTATGAGGTCCTTGATGTAACTTGTACTTCCACCGACCGTCTTAACTCTCAAGCACCTCGCTCCTATGAGACCAACCATTAGATCGACCATTCGTGATGCTTCTTATCTTATCTTTATCTTGTTTTATCTCTTACAATACCATACCACCAGTTTATAGTGTACGATATAACTTTGAACATTAACCGCTGGATCAAGAGTGGCAAATCCAAACATTATTAACTATTAGATCTTCTATTTTCCCTTAGCATCGAGAAAGATTCTATTGATAGTCTTTAGCACGATGAACGCTAGTATGCACAAACCTCAAAACACACACACACACACACTTCATTATTCAGTTTTAGGGTCATTTTGTTAAATGGATGGACTTGGATGCAATTTTCATTTTTTATGAGGTCCCTGATGTAAGTTGTACCTCCATCGATCGTGTTAACTATCAAGCACCTCTCTTCTACGAGACCTACCATAGTTAAAAGATAATGCAACCACCCCCAATTATCACACAAACTGGACCAATGGTTTCTTATACATAATACCCAAGTTTTTAGTACTAGGATTTTTCAAGCTTCCTAGCAAACTTTGCACACTTCAGGTACTTCTTGTTGATTTAACGAAATTAGGTCAAACTTGAGCTACAAGTAAGTGCGATAGATTGCTCTTGAATTAAATGTATTTTCGTAGGTAGATGGCTGTATCTTCTTGTAGTAAACAATGTCGTCGGTGTGAGTTTCTAACTATGAGGAAAGAAAATCCTTAGTTTTCCGAGTGATGACGAGATGGTTCTTTTCTGTAAAGAAAGTCTAAAGAATATGGATCTCAATGCCATAATCCAAGCTTTTAGACATATTAAGTGGACCAACGTGTTTTACTTACGATTCCCATGTTTTATGAGTTTTGTACTCCCTATAGCTAATTAACTTTGCCCCACTTGAATGACTTCATGCGTATATTTATCAAAATTTGGTCAAACTTGGACTTCAACAACTAAATTGTAGGTTGCTTCTAAAGAACTACAAAAAACTTTTGGAGGTGTACCCATTAGGGGCTCAGTTAATATATCAGAAGTCAACCGAGAGTTTTGACAATAGGTTTTTAACTCCTTTCTAATTAAGATTTTGCATCTTGACAATTTAACGATAAATTAGCTCAAACTTGAGCTACAAGTAAGCGCGATAGATTTTTCTTTAATCAAATGTCTCTTTGGAGGTAGATGGATGCATCTTCTTTTAGTAATCAGTACCGTCGGTGTGAGTTTCCAACTATCAGGAAAGAACATTCTCAATTTTTCAAGTGATGATGAGATTATCGTTCGTTTTCGTAAACAAAGTCCAAAGGATATGGATCTGAATCACCGTCATGTTGTACTTATGATTCCCGTGTTTTATGAGTTTTCAAACTTATTCCTATATCTAACTTTGCCTACTTGAAAGTGATTTTAAATCTATTTATTGAAATTAGGTCAATTTTGAACTACAAGTAAATTGTAGGTTGCATTGAAAGTTTTACGTTTTTTGGAGGTAACCATTGGGGGCTGATTTAATATATAGTGCTTTGCAATGAAGACTATCAATAAAATTTCAAGTGTTAGGTAGCTAATAATTTTTGACTTCTACACATGATGCAACAAAGTAGAAGAACCAAATATACACCCATACTTTATAGATGTTGATCAAATTTATATTTTTCCACTTTACCTATTATAATTTTATATAGTGATGATATGTTAGGCGTCTACTATCTGAGACTCACGTGAAGGGTACGTGCAACTTACTAGTATCTTATCTTACCACTATATTTTGTATGAATAACTTTGAATGTTGACCGTTGGATCAAGACTCGTGAATCCTAGCATTTCTAGCCGTTGGATCTTGTTTTCCATTCTAGCATCTAGAAGAATCTATTGATAGTCTTCGGGATAATGAATATTATGCACAAACCTCAAAACACACTTCTCCATCATACTAGAAGCTTCTCCCTTGTTTCTCTAGACCATGTTATCAAAAATTTCATGTGTTAGGTAGCTAATAATATTTGACTTCTACATGATGATACAAAGTACAAGGACCAAATATACACCCATACTTTATAGATGTTGATCAAATTTATAATTTTTTATGCTTTACCAATTATAAGTGTATATAGTGATGATATGTCATACGTATACTATCTGAGCCTCACGTGCAACTTACTAGTAGCTAATAATCGTTGACTTCTACAGTGAAGTCTAGGCGGTGGTGTACTCGATGCTGTTGTTGACTAGATAGAGCAAGCAAGTAAAATCTCCTCCCTCGTTTTTTTCTTTGCCTCTCCATCTTCTTCCCCAGTCCCCACTTCGTCCATGATCTCCCCCATGCTCTCTCTTCTCACCCATTAATAATGCTCCCCTCCTCCTACAGAAAACCCCAGCCGCACTTGGCATCCGCCTAAATCCATCTGGTTGTGATGGCCGATTCAAAGCTCAGCAGGCGATGCAAGTGGGGTCAACTCAGCACGGACGATGTCGACCTCATCGTTCAGCGTCTGGACATTTCTAGCACCATCAGGCTAGCCGCATGCTGCAAGCTGCTGTACGACTGTATCGCCAACAATGAAGGTACGAAATGGACTTTTCACCATTGGAATGAACCCTGCCTACTGATGCCTCAGCCTCCTTATTGGTTCGACGAGCACTATGACGGTACGAGGGTACATCATCTGCATGACATGGTGTACGACGTGGTGCCCCTCGCACATCCTCGGCGCACCTCCATCTTGCCCTTCATGCACGAACGGCGACTGGCTCACCGCCGTGGACCAGCGCGGGGCCTGGTGCCTAGCGAACATCTACACCTATCGAGTAATCGACCTTCTATCGACAGATTCTTGTGGCATTGAGGCTGCCTCACCTCCATTATATAACGTGTAATTCTACTAGCCAGCCAGGGTTCGCCCAGCTACATGTAGTCATTTCTAACTCATTCACATTTCAAAAGTTTTTTTGGCGAATCCGTAGTTATGGAGAAAAGTTCAATAAATCGTGGGATGGATCTCTTGAGCTGTTGAAGATCGTAATTTGTAGAGTGCCCACAGAAGCTAGGGATTACACATACTATAAGCTCCTCGCATTGTTTGACGGTGAAATCGCCTACCTAGAACGTGGTAGCAAAGTTTGGAGATGTTTGGAGCATGCAGGTCATGGAAGACGACAGTACTACGATGCCATTGAACACGGTGGCCTCATTTTTGTGGTCACAAGTCAAGGCTGCACCTACTACTGGGATTCCACATCAGAAGGTAATTCTAATTCCATGATGATACATTGTGAGTGATTCAGTGAAGTTGTTCTTTAACTACCTTGTTTATGTATTACCTTTCATATGACTGAATGATCACATGCTTTATGTCCTAAAAAATGAATGAACCATTGCCAGTAATGAATTAGTACCAGTAATATGCCTTCCAAAAATATAGTGTATGACGGTGTCCCTGCACTAGTAAGTTCATTCCTTGTCAGAATATGGAAGGAATTATTAACCAGCATCTCAATTGTGAGCACAACACAATGAAGCCGGGTTTCTTTATCTGTTTGTACTTTCAGGCCCTCCTCGGATTGTAGGAATAACATAGGATTTTTGTAGGACATCAATCTTTCCTTTTTGGATTTTGCCTTGGGATTTAGAGGAATTGTGTAGAATTTTTATAGGATTTGGATCCTTAGGATTTTTTTCTATAAAATGTTGTTTGATTTGAAAGAGTATAATCCTTAGGAATTCTTTCAAAGGATTCCTTTTCACTCTATTTTGGAGGAAAATTTCCATCCACTCCAACCTCTTTGTACAATTCCTTTGGTTTTCCTATCTGATCAAACACCACTTGATCCAAAATACTATAGGCATCTAATCCTATAGGATTCAAGTGGACATGCCTCTATATCAATAAAAAGTGGCGCTTCCTCTTTTGAAACTTAAAACAACTAGGAAACTAAGATAAGCAAGAAATCCAAATATTTGGAATAGCAGAGTAAGAAATGCAATTTCTAATATTGTTAATTTATTGAGTAATATTATTGTCAGGATTTGCCTATTCACACTGTTAGCATGAACAATGAAGAATGCCAGTGTTAGAATATGTATACCAGTAATGCACATTTTGTCTCTAATTCGGATGTTGCAGGATATAAGGAGCTTCCATTTGTAATCCCAGCACCTATTATGAATGATCGGCTAGGCATGTGGTTCCTCGCTCGATCGACTGATGGTGAACGCTTGATCATCATAATTACAACATATGGCATGGGGGTTGCCCATGACAAAGAGGGTGAAATCATTCCCCATGCTCAAAATAGGACTAACCTACGCCTATATCCCGCCTCTCGTGTCTACATTTTTAAAGAGGATCCTAGCTCTGCTGGACCTCCAGGGGTCATCGTTTGGAGCTAGGTTAACAGCCTGGGGGACAACTCTATGTTTCTCGGTCTCAATTATCCAAACATTGACAAGATGATGAAGAAATGCGGATGCAAGGCTCCTGATGGAACATTGTTCCCATTCATGAGGAAAAACTGTGTGTACACAACATACATGAGCTTTCACAGAATACAATTCCCTCAGATTAAATGCTACAACATGCAACCAACTGAAGGTGAGCCTGTGGCAATTATCAGCCTTCCCAAAGATGGTTGGAACTGTGTGCGACAGGTGGCAATTTGGTTTAGGCCTAGTTTAGTTGTGGTAGGCTCGTTGTGCCATCCCTAGACTGAGTTGTGGACCTTTCCAGTGTATCCTTGTGTCATCTTTTTTGCATGGTGGTTCAACAGTTGACTGTTAGTACATTGGTTTTAGTGGCCAGCTTGAATCAGTTTATATGAGCCCTGCCATGCTTTTGTAATTAGTATTGCCTTCCATGTTATAGTCCATGTAGCGGTCCTTATTTCGTAGTTTGATTTCTGTACTATAGTTTTCAGTACTATTACTGGTTTGTATATACGCAACTCGTGCAACTTTTTTTTGAACCATCGCACCTTGTGTAGCTTTGTGTTTTGAGATAAATATTCCTTCTTCCCTCTTAGCGAACATGGAAAAGTAGGTCACTGCTTCTTATAGGGCCACAAAACAGGCCTTAACTGGGTAATAATTGATCTTGGCTCGGTACGCCAAAGCAGGCCGAGACTCCCTAGGATGATAGCCACAAATGTTTATGCCGATATTCTAAAAAAAGTTAATGCACACCCTTCCAAAAAGAAAAATTGTTTACGCAGACCCCATATTGTCTCTAATACATGGCATACTTTTGGCTCTATCGTGAAATTACTTGTTCAATACAGTATGTATCCTTGCTCATTCTTCTGTATGTGAAATGAACAAGTCAAGCTCTGATGTGACATGAACAAGTCAAGCTCTGATGTGCTGACATTGTACCATCTGTGCTAGTGTATAAACTGGTTGTATTAATGTGTCTGAAACTGTGAACTAAATGTGCGAATTCTGAGCCTTTTTACATGATGATAATGCCACATGTTGGCGCTAATTGCGGCATGTACTAATTTGATCGTACGGAAGCATATAACTTCGAGTGATCAGAATAAGCTGGTGCTTACCTGAGCTGTCTGAAGCTGGGCAAGTCACGGCCACTGTGTCTCTATCACCAATAGTATATATGGCATGATTACAAGGTTTTGAGTACAGCAAATCGATTGGGCACTTTAGCCGTTTCAAAGCCACCCAAACCATCTTGAAATATATCCTTTGTTGAAAATATGATTGCGTGCTGTAAGACTTGATATGCCACGATTTTACATCAGTCAGTTAAACTCCCTGCAGTACTTTCCATGTTCGAATCCCGCACCGCCCAAGTTCCTCGCTATGTTCGCTATGTATATTAAGGCGCAATATTGGTCACTTTTCTCCATTTCCAACTTCATTCTTTTGGATCCGGCGTAGGTACAGCTAGGTTAGGTGGACCATCGATTCAGTATAATGTATTTTACTACTCAGCCTATGAAAACAAATATTTAAACCCCACTTCGGACAAAAAACTTCCAATATTCTTGTTTCAAAAAAATCCCTTAATTAGCCTTTCGTGGTGAGCAGAGTATATCTTATCTTACCACTATATAGTATACAAATTGGATTCGTGAATCCCAGCATTTCTAGCCATTGGATCTTCTTTTCCATTCTAGCTTGTAGAAGATTCTATTGATAGTCTTCGGCATAACAAATGCTATGCACAAACCTCAAAACACACTTCTCCATCATACTAGAATCTTCTCCCTTGTTTTTCTAGACCATGTTATCAAAAATTTCATGTGTTAGGTAGCTAATAATCTTTGACTTCTACATGATGATACAAAGTACGAGGACCAAATATACACCCATACTTTATAGATGTTGATCAAATTTATCATTTTTTGACCTTTACCAATTATTTTATATAGTAATGATATGTGATACGTCTACTATCTGAGTCTCATGTGCAACACGTGTGCAACTCACTAATATTTTTTAGGGTACCAACTGCATTTTTTTAAGGATGGGGTACGAACTACATTGAATTTTCACTAAGGACCTAGCGAAAAGATTGCACATTCGACCCAACACTAGCCCAAAACCTTGCAAATTTAGCCTGCCGGGTCAGGTGGACTACCGACCCCAACATATTGAGTACATTGAATTTTTAGTGAGGAGGTTATTAGAAAATAATACTACATTCTACCCAACAGTGGCCCAAAACCTCGCTAATTTATCCTTCCGGGTTCAGGTTGGCCGTAGGCCGCCAACCCTCAACACATTGTTACTTGGTTTTTAAGCATGAACCACACTGAAGAAGTTTCGGTAAGGATCCCACGATAAGAAGCCCATTGGTTCACAAGATTGGACCCAAGTTATTTTTTGTATCGCCCAAAATCGTCTTAATTTAGTATTTCCGTGCCATTCTGATAAAGTATAGGACAAATTTCTCATAACCATGTTGTATTTGTACAGATCATTTAGCATTTTTTATGGCAAGCCATCAGGGTCGCTACCTTTTCATTTTAAGTGATTTCAACATTTCAAAATGTAATCTTTTCCAGTACTGGCATAAATGGTTCTGGCGTAATGGAAGCACATGCGGTTACCATTTGTTGAAGTCTTGAGTTAGATTCCTAGTTTTTTTTCAATATAAATATATAATATATAGTATAATCTCTGTCGTTCTTTTACATTTTTTCCAGCATACACACGCTTCTTACACAGAGAAGGCTGACATCTGAGACCCAGCAACGTTGCCAAGGTCAAAACAGCGGATTCCATCATACACATGTTGCATTTGTAGAGATGCTAACATGTTGGACCCAACAGAGACCTTATACAGATGTTGCATCGAGCAATCAATGTTTCATTTACTGAGACGCTGATATGTGGGACCCAGCAGCATGACCTTATACATATGCTACATCGAGCAACGTTGCCAGTTTGAAACAGGGAGGCGCGAGCGAGAAAAAAGTTCAACATGCACACGTTTCTTGTAATGAGAGGCTGAAATGGGGGACCCAACAGCGTGAGCAGACATCAGATTCATCGAGCAACACTATCTAGTTCGGAACATGGTAGCGCTAGAGAAGAAAAAAATTCCATCATACCCACGATTCTTCTAATGTGAGGCTGACATAAGGGACCCACCAGCCTGAATAAACGACTGATGCAGCGAGCAACGCTATCAAGTTCGAAACACGAAGGCGTGATAGAGGGTAAAAATCCATCATACACATGTTTATTCTAATGAGAGGATGACATGTGGGGCCCAGCAGCATGATTAAATGGTAGATGCATCGAACAACGCTATCAAGTTCGGAACAGGGTAGCGCGAGCGAAGGAAAAAATCCATCATACACACGTTTCTTCTAATGAGAGGATGACATGTGGGGATCAGGAGGTTGGTTAAATGGTAGATACGTCGAGCAGTGCTATCAACTTCGGAACAAGGTAGCTCCAGCGAAGGAAAAAATTCCATCATACACATGTTTCTTCTAATGAGAGGATGACATGTGGGTCCCAGGAGGTTGATTAAACGGTAGATACATCGAGCAGCACTATCAACTTCGGAACAGGGTAGCGTGAGTGAAGGAAAAAATTCCATCATACACACGATCCTTCTAATGAGAGGCTGACATGTGGCACCTAGTAGCCTGACTAAACGGCAGACGCATCGAGCAACGTTATCGAGTTCAAATCAGGGAGGCGCGACCGAAAAGTATGGTCCACTAGAGACACTGACGTCCGGCACCCACACACCTCAAAAGACTTCGGCGAGTCAACATCGCGCGAGGAAACGAAAATCTTCCTTCTGCCATGCTCCAGCCAAGATTCCTCCATGTTTTTAGCGGCTCCGTCGTAGTAGAGGGCCGTGAAACCGGAAAAGAAAGTTTTCCATCGACCATGGCTGAGCCGAGAATTTCGTCGTGGAAGACGCGCCTTCTACGACGAACGTCGGGCCAAGTCGTTGCGGAAGGAAACTTTTCTTGTAGTGGACTCGCGTTCCCCAAACGTATGAAGAGTACCATGATATTCCATGTTCCGTTCACTTTGACGCAAACGGCAAGGCCACCCACACCAACCGCCAATGCAAGTTCGTCAACGACCTCAAGGAAGACCCTGAGTCTGACTACAAGCAAAGTCGGAAGAACGGACCCTGTAGAAAGGGCAAGGGGAAGAAGAAGGAAGAGGAATCCAAGGAATCAAGTGACATGGACAAAGATGTGGAACCCAAGTCTATCGACAAGGGCGATGGCAAGGGCAAGAACCCCTTCAAAAAGAAGGCCCCAGTCTACCACACTTCCCTTGGTACTCCCACCGTCCGGGCCTAGAAAACCTCACTGAGGATACTGATGGCTACACTCCCTTTAGTTCCCTTACATCAGGTGGTCGGAGATTCCAATCACTTGGGATAGGCAAGATCACCCAGACCTCATCCTAACAGAGAACGAGTATGCCATGGTCATCAACCCATTGATTGACGGCACAAAGTACACCAAGTGTCTCGTGGATAGTAGAAGTAGCATCAACATCATGTACCTGGATACACTACACAAGATGAACTTGACAGAGACCCAACTAAGGAAGAGCAACACCGTGTTCCGCGGCATTTTCCCTGGCCGACAAGCTAATTCCCTGGGCTGCATCACCCTTCCGGTCACCTTTGGTGATGTCAACAATTACCGCCAAGAGCGCATGACCTTTGAATTGGTGCCCTTCAAGAGCGTGTACCACGTCATCTTCGGACATGACATATTCCACTCCTTCCTCGCAAGGACATGCTTTGTCTACAATAAGGCTCAAGATACCCGGACCAAACGACATCATCACCATTGACATAAGCTTCACCAAGGCAAGGGAGTGCGAGCCGAGCGAAGCCGCCTTTGCTAAAGTAGTCCTCTATGGTGAGGAGTTCAAGGAGATCCATAGCCAGGTCGATGCCTCAGAGATGCCAGTTTCAAAGAAGCAAATCACTACTGACGAACCCGCATTCAAGGCTGCCATCAAGACCAAGCAGGTGTAGCTTGTTGAAGGAGATTCCTCTAAGACCACTGCCATTGACACAGACCTAGATCCCAAATAGGAAAATGCGCTCGTCAAGTTCCTCCGTGAGAATAGGGACATCTTTGCCTAGCAACCTGCTGACATGAAAGGTGTACCTAGGGAACTTACCGAGCACAACTTGAATATTGATCCTAAGGACAAATCGGTGAAATAACCTCTACGACGCTTCGGTGATGAAAGACGACGTGCTATAGGCATAGAGATAGCTATGTTACTTAAGGCTAGTTTTATCAGAGAAGTCATTCACACCCAATGGCTGGCAAATCTTGTACTTGTCCCCAAAAAGGGAACCAAAGAATTTAGAATGTGTGTTGATTACAATGGCTTGAACAAAGCATGTCCGAAGGATCCGTTTGCTTTGCCTCGCATTGACCAAGTCATTGACTCGACGGATGGCTTGGAACTTCTGTGTTTTCTCGATGCATACTCAGGATAACACCAAATCAAGATGCGAAAGTCTGACCAATTGGCCACTTCGTTCATCAGACCTTATGACACATACTGCTATGTCACGATGCCCTTTGGGTTGAAAAACATTGGTGCCACATATTAGTGGACAATGCATCATTGCCTACATGACCAAATAGGTTGCAACGTGCACACGTACATGGACAACATCGCGGTGATGTCAAAGAAATCAAATGATCTCATCACCGACTTACAGGAAACCTTTGACAATCTTCGGAACTACAACATGATGGTTAACCCTAAGAAGTGTGTCTTCTGGGTGCCATCTGGCAAGGCTTCATCATTTCGCATCACGGAATTGAGGTCAACCCGGAGAAAATCAAGGCCATCCTTGACATCAAACGCCTGGCATGCTTGAAGGACATACAGAGGCTCATAGGCTACATTGTAGTAGTAAGCCGGTTCATGAGCTGGCTTGGAGAGAAGGCCATGCCACTCTACAAGTTGCTCAAGAAGGCGGACACATTCATATGGATGTATGAGGCAGATGCAGCACTTCATGAGTTGAAGAGAATCCTCTCCTCCGCACCAATACTTGCAGCACCAGTGTCAATGGAACCTATGTTAGTATACATGGCGGCAACCAACCGGGTTATCAGCATCATCATCAGGGTGGAGTGCAAGGAGCCAACACACGAATATGGATTTCAAGGACAAATTTACTATGTAAGCGAGATCTTGACAAAATCCAAGCAGTGTTACCCGCACTACCAGAAGCTAGCTTATGGAGTTTTCCTTGCTTCACGGAAGCTAAGAAATTATTTCCAGGATAACCCCATCATAGTAGTGAGCAAAGCCTGCTGTCCGACATCATCAACAATAACGACGCTACAGGGAGAGTGGCAAAGTGGGGCATTGAACTTGCCGCCTTTGAAATCACCTATAAGAGACGCGATGCCATCAATCTCAAGCAATGGCGGATTTTATTGTAGATTGGACAGAGCTACCAGAGGACACTCCTGTACCAGAACTAGAGTTTTTGGTCATGCATTTTGACGGATCCAAGTTACTCAATGTCTTGGGGGCTGGTGTATTATTACAATCAGCAACAGGAGAGAAGTTACAGTATGTCCTGCAGATCCACTTCAACGCTACAAACAACATGGCGGAGAATGAGGCCCTCATTCACGGACTTCGTGTGGCCAAGGATATTGGAATCAAGCACATAGTTTGCTATGGAGATTCCGACTTGGTTGTCTAGTAGGTGGATGGCACCTGGAATGCGTGGAACCCTATGATGGCAGCATATCGAGACGAAGTAGACGAGATAGCCAAGTGTTTCGACGGTTATGAAGTCAAGTACATCAAAAGGGAGGAGAATGAGGCGGCGGATCTGCTATCAAAGCTTGGATCAGCTCGTCGAACAATTCCACTAGGTGTTTTCTTGAAACATTTACGGATCCAATTCGTAAAGGGAGAGGACCCCAACAACCTAGATAGAGTGGATTCATTTGTTAATGCAGTAATAGTGACCTCTCCGGCTTGGACGAAACCGTTCATGGACTATCTACAAGACGGAACTTTGCCTATCGACAAAGTTGAAAGCCGGTAGATAGTACGCAGAGCAAAAGGCTACGTCATCATTGACGGTCAGCTATACAAAAGAAGTACCACATGAGTTTTCCCATGGTGCGTCTCCTAGTAGGAAGGTATAGATATCCTTAGAGAAATACATCTTGGAGATTGCGGGCGTCATGCCGCTCCCAGATCGTTGGTTGCCAAGGCCTTCCGGCAAGGATTCTACTAGCTAACTGCAAAGGAGGACACCGACAAGTTGGTACAAACCTGTCTTGGGTGCCAGTTTTATGCAAAGCAACCAAATGTTCCAGCTGAAGAATTGCGAACAATACCAATTACTTGGCCGTTTGCAATCTCGGGGCTTGACATGGTTGGACCTTTGCAAACATCACCTTGTGGATTTACACATCTGCTAGTAAAAGTTGACAAGTTCACAAAATGGATTGAAGCTAAACCCATTAGAAAGCTCGATGGTGCAACAACCCTAAAATTTGTTCGAGATTTAGTGGTGAGATTTGGTCTCCTACATAGCATCATCACCAACAACAGCAGAAACTTGTCTCTCGGAGAAGTCGAGGAGTATTGTCATGAAAAAGGCATCCGCCTTGACCTAGCATCTGTGGCACATCCACAGTCAAATGGGCAAGTTGAACGGGCCAATGGACTAATTCTGCAAGGAATTAAGCCACGCTTAGAGGCACCGCTACATAGATCAACTGGAGCCTAGGCGGAGGAGTTACCATCTATATTGTGGACTTTGTGAACAACACCCAACAGATGTATCGGCTTAACCCCTTTCTTCATGGTTTATGGAGCAAAAGTTGTCCTACCATCGGACATCCTCCACGATGCACCAAGAGTCGCCGCCTAGAAGGAGGATGATGCTGAAAAATCCAGACACCTATCTGTGGACCTACTCGAAGAAGAGCACGTTCTTGTATGCCAGAGATCCGCCATTTACCAGCAGAAGCTACGTGGCTACCATAGTCGCCGCGTTAGGCATCGATTGTTTAAACAGGGGGATCAGGTGCTTAGAATCAAGCAGGACAAATCACACAAACTATCCCCACCTTGGGAAGGACCTTTCATCATAAGAAAAACATTGCTTAATGGTTCCTATTACCTCGTCGATATTCTAGAGTTGAAAGATAGGCCAAAAAATTGCAAGCGCAAGCAACATGACTCCCATGATGATTTCCCGGAGACAGATCGGCCATGGAACATAGCATAACTACATCCCTGTTACACTTAGCATATTTTACATTATATAATAAGTACCTTATATGATCGATGAAATAAAGCATTTGGTTCACTCATATTCTCTTTGTCTTCTACCTCCTTTAGTGTTCATTTTTGGATCATATAAACCCTTCTATGAGCAAGTTTGCATTTGCACTTGTGAAAATTCCGCCTATAGGCGTTAGCTTAAGTTTCTGGGTCTACATGTTTTCTAATGTTTTTATGTGGATTCCGGAGTAGTGACTTTTCAGCACTCAAAGCCGGCGATTTTGTTCTTAGGTTCTTGAAGGTGCTATTAAGCATCATCACTGATGACCCACAAGTATAGGGGGTGTATCGCAGTATTTTCGATAAGTAAGAGTGTCGAACCCAACGAGGAGCAGAAGGTGCTGGCTAGTGGTATGGTTCAGGAATTCTCTACAAATACTTAGCAAACAGATTTTTAGGGGTTTTTGATAAAGCAAGTAAACAAAGTACGAGTAAATAAAAGACAGTAGGAATAAATGCAGCAAGTGGCCCAATCCTTTATGCAGCAAAGGACAAGCCGGTTGTATTACTTAAGATGACCAAACGTTCTCGAGGACACATGGGAAGACTGTCAAGTGCTTTCGCTTCATATAGTTGATTAATCTTCTCTAGCTTGCTAAGTGCTGTGTGGGTGAACCTGTGCTAATGTACCGCCCCATCCAAGACTAATACATACTTGTGATTATACCCCTTACAAACATCCGTAAGTACAAGAAAGTAATTAAGGTAGACACCTAACCACAGCTTTGAACTCTAAGACCCTTACGACCCTTGTGCAATGGTTTCCTAACGGGGGTTCAGGTTTCTGTCACTCCGGCAACCCCTACGATTAGTAGCCAAATACACAATGCATTCCCCTAGGCCCATATAGGTGAAGTGTCATGTAGTCGACGTTCACATGACACCACTAGAAGAAGTACACCACAACTTAAATAACAATCTATTGAATCTTTCTCAACACAACTCCACTACTAACAAGATGACTTCTCCCATGTCCTCAAGAACAAAACGAACTACTCACTAGACATCATATGGATCATGATCAGAGATGGAATAATGATGTATAACAATCTGAACATAAACAATAATTCAATGGTTCACTCAATAGCATCAACTACAAAGAGTAATCAACACCGGGAAAGTTTCCCCTATGAACTAATGCAAGATTCAACTCCATTGTTACAGCAATATGGAGATGGTGATGAGGGTGCTGATGGTGATGGTGATGGTGGTGATGATGATGATCCCGATGAAGTCCAGCTTGATGGTGGTGTTGATGGCGACGATCTCCCCTCTCTGAAAGAATTCACTCGGTAGAAATCTGTCTGCCGGAGAGATCTTTCTCTCTCGGTGTTTTCCGCCCCGTAGAGGCGGCGGAATATTTCTGTGGTAGCTCCCTGAGTCTTAGGGTTTCGGGAGGATGATATACGCCAGAGGGGAGAGGCTGGAGTGGGCCAGGGTGGCCACACCACCTCCAGGCGCGGCCTAGGGCTGCCCCTCGCCAGGGGGTGGTGTGGGCCCCTTGTGGCCCATCTCCACTCCGTCTTCTGGCATCCTTAGTCTTCTGGAAAAATAGGATTTTCCGTATATTTTCCCGGATTTTCTGATCTTCGCGAATTTTGCCTCCAAACAGCACCTTTTCCATCAGAATCCTGACTGTAGCGGTCCATGCTCCAAAAGTCATCAACCATGCAAAAACAGATGAAATAACATAAGTATCACCTCTCAATACGAAATATATCAATGAATAATAGTGACTTAAGACATAGAATTGTGATGCAAAATGGACGTATCTACTCCCCCAAGCTTAGACTTTGTTGTCCCCAAGCGAAACTGAGCTCAATAAACATGGCCTCGGGTTTATGGAGTGAAGAGTCGATAAAATAATACGGACAAAAAGCATCACATTCATCAAATACATAGATCATAATAGAAGACAACTCACTATTATATAACTCAACTTGCAATGAGTAAAGTAAACACAATAAAGATACATAAAGTAAATCATAATTGGTAATTGCAAACTTAGCTCTTGGTTGAAGAATAGTTGATAAATTGCTGGAGTTCACAAATAGCTGGTTTTCCAAGATAGCTTTCAAAGTAGTAAACATCAAGATAAGAGCAATGTGCAAAACAAGGAACATAAGAAACATGAATGAATCAATCATCATATGAATGAATGAAACACAACAACTCAAAACACTTGCTGAGATAGAAGGGAATAGGTTTACTGACTCAACTATAAAGTAAAAGAAAGGCCCTTCAAAGTGGGAAGCAGGGATTGCAAGTCTCATAAAGAGCTCCCAAAAATTATGATACTTACTAGCTTTCAGCTCTCATTGCCCCTATCATAGGCATCTTTAGGTGATTAAGGTTAAAGTGATCAAATATGAGGATATGCATTGACAAGTTGTAAGTTGAGAATCTCATGTCCCTTGAATACGAGGGCCGCTCCTCATGCTACTCAAGTTTAGTCACCGGTAAGTTCTTGTCATCGTAAGGATATGTGTATCATTGAGAACCGCCAACGGGGTACCCCTTGCCCGATGTACGGAAGAATCCCCATATCAAAATGACAAGGCAAGTAGATAACAAGTATCTCAGCAATCTTCTTATTTACCATTGGAATTTGGTGCTTTTTTTCTCTCTTTCCTCTTTTCATAATGTCTCTTTTTTTTCTTTTATCAATCTGTATCTCTTTTTTTATAAGAAGAATGCTTCATAGATACTCATTATGGTTACGCTGCGGGTTTCCACCATGTCAGCATGGATTAGACCAGCGGCCCAGGCGTTTCTCTAACACACATGCATAACTCCATGGACTTACAAGCTCCCCTTTCATTTCACACCGACGACATCCATAGACAAAAGAACATGATATGAACTAGGTACAAAGTACCAGTGCAATGTTGAAAGCGTTCCCCATGATAGCATGGTTCTGATAATTCACAACTTACAAAGCACAAGCATATACGCAACATAGGTGAGCACAATGGTTCAAGTTTATTAAATGCAAGAAAGTAAAGTGTGCCATCAAGTTCGTGAGAGCTTTAATCACTAATTTTCACATAACAAGTCTAATCTGGGAGGTAGATAAAACAAGAATTTACTTGGAATAGCAATAATGCTACTAGGTAGGTATGGTGGACACAAATGGCAAAGGTTTTGGTTTTAAGGAGGTGGATGCACGAGAAGAATTCCCTCTCAGTACAAGTTTTTGGCTAGCAAGGCTAGGTAGCAAGTATAAGAGTTGAAAGAAACAAACAAACATACAAGTGATAAAAACAAACATGCAATCTTCCATGGAAGCACAATAGATCTTAACTAAAGAAAACTAGACTTATGAGAAAATCAAGAAAGAAAGATGATGAAATAATTTTTCTTTAGAGTACTTTTATCTTTTTCATTCAACTCTCAAAAATAGTGTGCTACTGACCGAGCCAGGTTTGCCAAAACCAACTAAATTAACTCAATGATCCCAAAGTGATACCAATACTAACAACAAGATCAATCATATAACCTGGAATTGAAAACTAATATAAGATATGCAAAAGAGTAAATGATAGACTTCTCATTAATATTCCATAACGACAAACTCACACCAAGGGATACATATCTAACGAGAGAGGGGACACTTCCATAATGCAAGCCATCCTACATAATAACTCCTCTATTCATGATACGACTCTACTAATAAGGTAAAAAGATAAAAGATAGTGATGTGATACCACGACACTCCCCCAAGCTTGGAACAAACCAAGGGGATGCCAAACCTGATGACGAATTACTCCTTTGGTGGTGGTGGTAATATTTTCATCTTCGTCCGTCTTCCAGGGTAAAGGCTTCCCATCAACAAAGGACATCATGGTTTCCAACGTCCTAAAACTTGCAGCAGCACTTATGCGTTTAACTCTAGCCTCGTACTCACAGTTTTGATTTTGAACGTCATAGAACTATGGTTGCAGTTCGTTGGTTGTTTGGCGGAGTGAGAGGACTTCGTCTTTGAGTTCAGCAGTCTCCTTTTGGTGCTCGGTGATGAGTTCGGAACAAATCTTATGGACGATATCCACTTCGCGCTCCGCCATCCTCTTGTACCTAAAGACTTCTTGCTCCAGTGCTTCCATCCTGTCCTCTAGACTTCCTTCACCTTTAGGGCCTTGGACCTCTTTAATCCGAACCTCCCCACCTTCGAGCAATAACTCCTTGGGATGAATCTTCAATTCTCTCATGTATGGGTTGATGATATCTTCCAAGGAATCTCCCTCAACTAATCCAGTGGAAGACATTGCGGCTACAAATCTGGGATTTTACCTAGCAGAAATAGATCAAAACAAAAAACACGAAAAAACACGATATATGAACCTCGGAAGATCCGGGGGGTTATATATTACGAAGTTTCATATCAAAAGGAAGGTACTGGGAGAAAACGAGTCGGAGGCGGAGTCTGGGGTGGCCTCACCACCTGGTGGCGTGACCAGGGGTGGGCCCGCGCCACAGGGTGGTGTGGGCTACCCCGGCTCCGGTTCCGTCCCTTTTTCGCTTCGTAACTTTCCTTATCGACCGAAAACTGCAAAAATATAGTTGTATTGTATTTTCACGGAACTTTTCTTACCAGAACTGTTACCTATTTGAAAATAGACTCTGCAGGTCTCTGAATTTGGTCCTCGATGAATTTCTCCGGAGTTATAACTTGAAAGGCATCAACATCTTCATTGTAAGAATCTCCAGCAATATAGTGTTTGAGTCGCTGTCCATTCACTACTTGTGTAGTATTATCATTTAGAGAAGAAATTTTTATTGCTTCTGAACGGTATACTTCTTCAATGATGAAAGGTCCTTCCCATTTTGATAGTAGCTTACCTGCACAAAATCTGAGACGAGACCTATACAATAGAACTTTCTCACCAACATGAATTTCTGTCTTAAGTATTCACTTGTCATGCCATCTTTTAACTTTTTCCTTAAAGAGCCTAGCATTTTCATAGGCTTCACTCCTCCATTCATCTAAATAACTTAAGTCAAATAATCTTTTCTCACCAGCGAGCTTACAATCTCTATTTAGTTCTTTAACTGCCCAGTAAGCTTTGTGTTCTAATTCTAAGGGTAGGTGACAAGCTTTCCCATAAACCATTTTATAAGGAGACATTCCCATAGGATTTTTGTAAGCAGTTCTATAAGCCCATAAAGCATCATTCAACTTCTTAGCCCAGTTTTTCTAGACCTATTAACAGTCTTTTGCAAGATAGATTTAATTTCTCTATTTGATAACTCTACTTGCCCGCTAGTTTGGGGATGATAAGCTGAAGCAATTCTATGATTAACATCATATTTAGCAAGGGTTTTCCTAAAACCCCCATGAATGAAAGGAGAACCCCCATCAGTCATGAGATACCTAGGCACCCCAAACCTAGGAAAGATAACATCCTTAAGCATTTTTAGGGAAGTCTCCCCGGCAACACTCTTTGTAGGACTGGTTCTACCCACTTAGTAACATAATCAACGGCAACAAGAATATGAGTGTAACCTTTCGAAGGAGGGAAAGGACCCATAAAGTCAAATCCCCAACAATCAAAAGGTTCAATAACTAGAGAGTAGTTCATAGGCATTTCATTGCGTCTAGAAATATTACCAACACGCTGACATTCATCACAAGATAAAACAAATTTTCTTGGATATTTAAAAAGGGTAGGCCAGTAGAAACCTGATTTTAGCACCTTTTGTGCAGTTCTATCTCCTGCGTGATGTCCTCCATAAGCACTACCATGACATTTATGCAATATCTCCTTTTGTTCATATTCTGGAACACATCTTCGCATCATACCATCCACTCCTTCTTTTTATAAGTGTGGGTCATCCCAAAAATAATGCCTAAAATCATAGAAGAACTTTCTCTTTGCTGAACTGTAAAAGTTGGAGGCAAATACTTGGAGACAATAAAGTTAGCATAATCAGCGTACCAAGGGCTCCCTCGCGAGCTCACCCCTATTGCAGCTAACTGTTCATTTGGGAAACTATCATTAACAGGCATAGGGTCAGAAGATATGTTTTCCAAACGAGATAAATTATCAGCTACAGGGTTTTCAGCACCCTTCGTATCTACTATATGTAGATCAAACTCTTGTCAAAGCAGTACCCATCTAATAAGCCTAGGCTTAGCGTCCTTCTTCGTCATAAGATACTTAATAGCAACATGATCAGTATGAATGGTTAATTTTGAGTCCACAATATAGGGCCTAAACTTATCACAGGCAAAAACAACAGCTAGAAATTCTTTTTCAATAGTGGCATAATTCCTTTGAGCAGCGTCTAGAGTCTTACTAGCATAATGGATAATGTTTAACTTTTTATCAATATGTTTCCCAAGGACAGCCCCTACAGCAAAATCACTAGCATCACACATTATTTCAAAGGGTAAACTCCAATCAGGTGGTTGAACAATAGGGGATATAGTTGAAAACTTCTTAAGAGTTTCAAAAGCTTCCCTACAATCATCATCAAAAACGAAGGGTACATCTTTTTGAAGAAGATTAGTGAGAGGTTTTGATATCCTAGAGAAGTCTTTAATAAACGTCCTATAGAAACCAGCATGACCAACGATACTACGAATACCTTTGATGTCTCTTGGACATGGCATCTTCTCAATTGCCTCAACCTTAGCTCTATCAACTTTTATGCCTCTTTCAGAAACTTTATGCCCAAGGACAATCCCTTCATTAACCATGAAGTGGCATTTCTCCCAATTAAGAACAAGATTAGTTTCTTCACATCTCTGCAAAACTTTATCAAGATTGTGTAGACAATTATCAAAAGAAGTTCCATAGACAGAAAAGTCATCCATGAACACTTCTACAATTTCCTCACAAAAACCATGAAAGATAGCAGACATGCACCTTTGGAAAGTAGTAGGAGCATTACATAAACCAAAAGGCATACGTCTATAAGCATAAGTTCCATAAGGGCAAGTAAAAGTAGTTTTTTATTGATATTGTTGTTTAACAGCAATTTGAGAGAAACCAGAATAACCATCAAGAAAACAAAAATGGGTCTTTTTAGACAACCTTTCCAACATTTGATCAATAAAAGGAAGCGGGTAATGATCTTTCTTAGTAACTTTATTGACCTTTCTAAAATCAATGCACATCCTATAGCCTACTACTATTCTTTGAGGAATAAGCTCATCATTATCATTAGGAACAACAGTAATACCTCCCTTTTTTGGAACACAATGAACAGGACTAACCCATTCACTATCAGCAATAGGGTAAATAATACCAGCATCAAGGAGTTTCAATACCTCATTCCTTACCACTTCCTTCATCCTAGGATTTAAACGTCGTTGGTGCTCCACTACTGGCTTCGCATCTGGTTCTATGTTGATAGAATGCTGACATATAGTAGGTGAAATCCCTTTTAAATCATCCAGAGTATAGCCCATAGCTCCTCGGTGTTTCCTCAAAACCTCCAATAACCTTTCTTCTTCCTTCCCTGAAAGTTAAGCGCTAACAATAACATGATATATCTTTTTATCATCAATATAAGCATATTTAAGATCATCAGGCAGAGGTTTTAGATCGAAAACCGAATCCTTTTTAGGCGGCATCATGGTACCCAAGTATTCTACAGGAAAGTTGTGCTTAAGCATCATAGGTTGATCACGGAGAATCCTGTCAATCTCATTCCTTTCTTCCATGAAGATTTCACTTTCATGATCTTCCATAAGTTGCTGCAAAGCATTGTTAGGAGCAAGAGAAATAGAAGCAAGTTGTTCAACCCTAAAATCCTCATTATGGGTTTCCTCTTCACAAGGTTCTTTAGCAAATTTCGAAAAATTAAACTCATAAGATTCCCCATCAAACTTAGTCAAGATTTTCTCCCTCTTGCAATCAATAATAGCTCCACAAGTACTCAAGAAAGGTCTACCAAAAATGATAGGGTAGGTTTTACTAGCAGCTGAACCAAGTACTAGAAAATCAGCAGGGTACTTAATCTTACCACAAAGAACTTCCACGTCTCGTATAATACCAATTGGAGAGATGGTCTCTCTATTAGCAAGGTGAAAAACCACATCAATCTCTTCCAACTCGCAAGGACTGATTTCATGCATAATTTCTCTGTAGAGCTCATAACGAATAGCACTGGAACTTGCACCAATATCACATAAACCATAAGAGCAATGATCATCAATTGTAACAGAAAGCACAGGAACACTAGCCTTTTTAATTCTATTAGGATGTGAAACAATATTAGAAGCATCCTCACAAAAGACTATGTGCCCATCTTCTACGCTTTTAGTGACAAGGTCTTTCACAATTTCTACCACAGGTTCAATGTTTATTTGTTCATCAGGTTTTACAGTTCTCTTTTCACTTTTTGTGATTACATTAGTAATCATAGGATGGTCCTTTACCTTTTCGGGGAAGGGAATCTTCTCGATATAAGGTTCGGGTAAGATGGGATCAATAATGCAATACTCAACACTTCCAATAGGAGCATAGTTAACAATATCTCTGTAAGGTGCATTGTATTTATTCCATCCCCTTTTGGGAATTTCGATATAGGAAGCAAAAGCTCTAAAGCAATTCATAATAACTTGCAAATCAAGACCATAAACATTACTAATATCTTGAAAGTCATAAGTTCTCATAAAAGATTCAATGCATTCATAATCATAATTTATACCTGACTTTCTACCTTTGTCATTCTCCCAAGCTTCAGTATTGTCTTGAATACGGTCCAGAAGATCCCATTTAGCTTCTTCTTCCATACGAGTGAATGATCCAGCACAAGAAGCATCCAATAAATCCTTGTCATGTAGAGGGAGCCTTGCATAAAAGTTGTTGATAATAATATTGTTGGGGAGCTCATGAATGGGACATTTGAGCATTAATAACTTCAATCTCCCCCAAGCTTGAGGTGTACTCTCTCCATCAAGAGGCCAAAAGTTGTATATTTGATTCCGATCTTTATGAATCTCACTAGGAGGATAAAACTTTGAATAAAAGATAGGCACTATTTCCTCCCATTCTAGAGCTTGACCATTCTTCAGCAGCTTATACCATTCCTCAGCTCTTCCTTTCAGCGATAATGAGAATAACTTCTTAACTTGATCTGTAGTAATACCTACACACTTGAACAACCCACATAATTCGTGCATAAAGAGTAAATGATCACCGTGATGGATAGTTCCATCTCCAACATAGTAGTTATCCTTAACACGATCAATAATTCTTGTAGGTATTTTGAAAACATCATTCTCAGCAGGTGGTGTCTTATCTACTACCTTAGTAGTGGTAGTAGCATTACCAAATAAGAAACTCAGCGAATTATCCATAACAAAAATAAAGCAACTAACAGAAGTAAACAATACTCACAGTAGAAGTTTCCTTTACCAGTTCCACTCTCCAATAGCGCTTCACTCCCCGACAACGGCACCAGAAAATAGTCTTGATGACCCACAAGTATAGGGAGTGTATCGCAGTATTTTCGATAAGTAAGAGTGTCGAACCCAACGAGGAGCAGAAGGTGCTGGCTAGTGGTATGGATCAGGAATTCTCTACAAATACTTAGCAAACAGATTTTTAGGGGTTTTTGATAAAGCAAGTAAACAAAGTACGAGTAAATAAAAGACAGTAGGAATAAATGCAGCAAGTGGCCCAATCCTTTATGCCGCAAAGGACAAGACGGTTGTATTACTTAAGATGACCAAACGTTCTCGAGGACACATGGGAAGACTGTCAAGTGCTTTCGCTTCATATAGTTGATTAATCTTCTCTTGCTTGCTAAGTGTTGTGTGGGTGAACCTGTGCTAATGTACCGCCCCATCCAAGACTAATACATACTTGTGATTATACCCCTTGCAAACATCCGTAAGTAAAAGAAAGTAATTAAGGTAGAAACCTAACCACAGCTTTAAACTCTAAGACCCTTATGACCCTTGTGCAATGGTTTCCTAACGGGGGTTCAGGTTTCTGTCACTCCGGCAACCCCTACGATTAGTAGCCAAATACACAATGCATTCCCCTAGGCCCATATAGGTGAAGTGTCATGTAGTCAACGTTCACATGACACCACTAGAAGAAGTACACCACAACGTAAATAACAATCTATTGAATCTTTCTCAACACAACTCCATTACTAACAACATGACTTCTCCCATGTCCTCAAGAACAAAACGAACTACTCACTAGACATCATATGCATCATGATCAGAGATGGAATAATGATGTATAACAATCTAAACATAAACAATAATTCAATGGTTCACTCAATAGCATCAACTACAAAGAGTAATCAACACCAGGAAAGTTTCCCCTATGAACTAATGCAAGATTCAACTCAATTGTTACAGCAATATGGAGATGGTGATGAGGGTGCTGATGGTGATGATGATGGTGGTGATGATGATGATCCCGATGAAGTCCAGCTTGATGGTGGTGTTGATGGCAACAATCTCCCCTCTCCGGGAAGGAATTCCCCCAGGAAAAAATTGTCTGCCGGAGAGATCTTTCTCTCTCGGTGTTTTCCGCCCCGCAGAGGCGGCGAATCTTTCTGTGGTCGCTCCCCGAGTCTTAGGGTTTCGGGAGGATGATATACGCCAGAGGGGAGAGGCTGGAGTGGGCCAGGGTGGCCACACCACCTCCAGGCGCAGCCTAGGGCTGCCTGCGCTAGGGGTGGTGTGGGCCCCCTGTGGCCCATCTCCACTCCGTCTTCTGGCATTCTTAGTCTTCTGTAAAAATAGGATTTTCCGTATATTTTCCCGGATTTTCTGATCTTCGCGAATTTTGCCTCCAAACAGCACCTTTTCCATCAGAATCCTGACTGCAGCGGTCCATGCTCCAAAAGTCATCAACCATGCAAAAATAGATGAAATAACATAAGTATCACCTCTCAATATGAAATACATCAATGAATAATAGTGAATTAAGACATAGAATAGTGATGCAAAATGGACGTATCAACTCCCACCAAGCTTAGACTTTGCTTGTCCCCAAGCGAAACTGAGCTCAATAAACATGGCCTCAGGTTTATGGTGTGAAGAGTCGATAAAAGAACACGGACAAAAAGCATCACATTCATCAAATACATAGATCATAGTAGAAGACAACTCCCAATTATATAACTCAACTTGCAATGAGTAAAGGAAACACAATAAAGATACATAAAGTGAATCATAATTGGTAATGGCAAACTTAGCTCTTGGTCGAAGAATAGTTGATAATTTGCTGGACTTCACAAATAGCTGGTTTTCAATGATAGCTTTCAAAGTAGTAAACATCAAGATAAGAGCAATGTGCAAAACAAGGAACATAAGAAACATGATTGAATAAATCATCATATGAATGAATGAAACACATCAACTCAAAATACTTGCTGAGGTAGAAGGGAGTAGGTTTACTAACTCAACTACAAGGTAAAAGAAAGGCCCTTCAAAGAGGGAAGCAGGGATTGCAAGTCTCATAAAGAGCTCCCAAAAATTATGATATTTACTAGCTTTCATCTCTCATTGCCCCTATCATAGGCATCTTTAGGTGATTAAGGTTAAAGTGACACAACTAAGAGGATATTCTTGACAAGTTATAAGTTGAAATCTCATGCCCCTTACTTATGAGTACCGATGCTCATGCTACTCAACTTCAGTCACGAGCAAGCTCTTGTCATTGTAAATACATGTGTATCATTGAGAACCGCCAACGGGGTACCCCTTGCACATGACACAGGAGCTATCCCATAATCAAAATTACAAGGCAAGCAGACAGTGAGGATCTCAGCGATATTTTTATTTTCTATTTGCATAGGTTTTTACTGAGGATGCTTCATAGAATGCTCACTATAGTTATGCTGCAAGTTTCCACCATGATTAGGCATGGCTTAGGCTAGCGGCCCAGGCGTTTCTCTAACACACATATAAACTCCATGATCTTACAAGTTCCACCTTTATTTCACACCGCCGGGATCCATAAGCAAAAGAACATAATATCAACTAGGTACAAAGTACCAAATGAAGTGTTGAAAGCGGTCCCCATGATACATGGTTCGACTAACTTCAACTCATAAAGCGCAAGCATATACGCAACAAAGAAGGACCCAATGGTTCAAGTTTATTAAATGCAAGAAAGTAAAGTGTGCCATCAAGTTCGTGGGAGCTTTAATCACTAATTTTCACATAACAAGTTTAATTTGGGAGGTAGATAAAACAAGAATTTACTTGGAATAGCAATAATGCTAATAGGTAGGTATGGTGGACACAAATGGCAAAGGTTTTGGTTTAAAGGAGGTGGATGCACGAGAAGAATACCCTCTCAGTACAGGTTTTTGGCTAGCAAGGCTGGGAAGCAAGTATATGAGTTGAAGGAAACAACCAAACATACGAGTGATAAAGACAAACATGCAATCTTCCTTAGAAACACAAAAGATCTTAACTAGAGAATACTAGACTTATGAGCAAATCAAGAAAGATGATGAAATAATTTTTCTTTAAAGGTACTTTTATCTTTTTCATTCAACGCTCAAAAATAGTGTTGCTACTGACCGAGCCAGGTTTTCCAAAACCAACTAAATTAACTCAATGATCCCAAAGTGATACCAATACTAACAACAAGATCAATCATATAACCACGAATTGAAAACTAATATAAGCTATGCAAAAGAGTGAATGATAAAACTTCTCATTAATATTCCATAACGGCAACTCACACCAAGGGATACATATCTAACGAGAGAGGAGACACTTCCATAATGCAAACCATACTACATAATAGCTCCTCTATTCATGATACGACTCTACTAATAAGGTAAAAAGATAAAAGATAGTGATGTGATACCGCGGCACTCCCCCAAGCTTGGAACAAACCAAGGGGATGCCAAACCTGATGACGAATTACTCCTTTGGTGGTGGTGGTAATATTTTCATCTTCGTCCGTCTTCCAGGGTAAAGGCTTCCCATCAACAAAGGACATCGTGGTTTCCAACGTCCTAAAACTTGCAGCAGCACTTATGAGTTTAAATCTAGCCTCATACTCACAGTTTTGATTTTGAACATCATAGAACTGTGCTTACAGTTTGTTGGTTGTTTGGCAGAGTGAGAGGACTTCGTTTTTGAGTTCAGAAGTCTCCTTTTTGTGCTTGGTCATGAGTTCGGAACAAATCTTATGGATGATATCCACTTCGCGCTCTGCCATCTTCTTGTACCTAAAGACTTCTTGTTCCAATGCTTCCATCCCGTCCTGCAGACTTCCTTCACCTTTAGGGCCTTGAACCTCTTTAATCCGAACCTCCCCACCTTCGAGCAATAACTCATTGGGATGAATCTTCCATTCTCTCATGTATGGGTTGATGATATCTTCCAAGGAATCTCCCTTAACTAATCTAGTGGAAGACACTGAGGCTACAAATCTGAGATTTTACCTGGCAGAAACAGATCGAAACAAAAGCACGACGAAAACACGATATATGGACCTCGGGGGATCTAGGGGGTTATATATTATGAAGTTTCATATCAAAAGGGAGGTACTGGGTGAAAACGGGTCGGAGGCGGAGTCTGGGGTGGCCTCACCACCTGGTGGCGTGGCCAGGGGTGGGCCCGCGCCACAGGGTGGTGTGGGCTACCCGGCTCCGGTTCCATCCCTTTTTCGCTTCGTAACTTTCCTTATCGACCGAAAACTGCAAAAATATAGTTGTATTGTATTTTCCCGGAACTTTTCTTACCAGAACTGTTACCTATTTGAAAACAGACTCTGCAGGTCTCTGAATTTGGTCCTCGATGAATTTCTCCGGAGTTATAACTTGAAAGGCATCAACATCTTCATTGTAAGAATCTCCAGCAATATAGTGTTTGAGTCGCTGTCCATTCACTACTTGTGTAGTATTATCATTTAGAGAAGAAATTTTTATTGCTCCTGAACGGTATACTTCTTCAATGATGAAAGGTCCTTCCCATTTTGATAGTAGCTTACCTAAAAAAATCTGAGACGAGACCTATACAATAGAACTTTCTCACCAACATGAAATTCTCTCTTAAGTATTCGCTTGTCATGCCATCTTTTAACTTTTTCCTTAAAGAGCCTAGCACTCTCATAGGCTTCACTCCTCCATTCATCTAAAGAACTTAAGTCAAATAATCTTTTCTCACCAGCGAGCTTACAACATCTATTTAGTTCGTTCACTTCCCAGTAAGCTTTGTGTTCTAATTCTAAGGGTAGGTGGCAAGCTTGCCCATAAACCATTTTATAAGGAGACATTCCCATAGGATTTTTGTAAGCAGTTCTATAAGCCCATAAAGCATCATTCAACTTCTTAGCCCAGTTTTTACTAGACCTATTAACAGTCTTTTGCAAGATAGATTTAATTTCTATATTTGATAACTCTACTTGCCCACTAGTTTGGGGGTGATAAGCTGAAGCAATTCTATGATTAACATCATATTTAGCAAGGGTCTTCCTAAAACCACCATGAATGAAATGAGAACCCCCATCAGTCATGACATACATAGGCACCCCAAACCTAGGAAAGATAATATCCTTAAGCATTTTTAGAGAAGTCTCCCCGTCAGCACTCTTTGTAGGAATGGCTTCTACCCACTCAGTAACATAATCAACAGCAACAAGAATATGAGTGTAGCCTTTCGAAGGAGGGAAAGGACCCATAAAGTCAAATACCCAACAAAAAAAGGTTCAATAACTAGAGAGTAGTTCATAGGCATTTCATTGTGTCTAGAAATATTACCAACACGCTGACATTCATCACAAGATAAAACAAATTTTCTTGCATCTTTAAAAAGGGTAGGCCAGTAGAAACCTGATTGTAGTACCTTTTGTGCAGTTCTATCTCCTGCATGATGTCCTCCATAGGCACTACCATGACATTTACGCAATATCTCCTTTTGTTCATATTCTGGAACACATCTTCGCATAATACCATCCACTCCTTCTTTGTTTAAGTGTGGGTCATCCCAAAAATAATGCCTCAAATCATAGAAGAACTTTCTTCTTTGCTGAGTTGTAAAAGTTGGAGGCAAATACTTGCAGACAATAAAGTTAGCATAATCAGCATACCGAGGGCTTCCTCGCGAGCTCACCCCTACTACAGCTAACTGTTCATTTGGGAAACTATCATTAACAGGCATAGGGTCAGAAGATATGTTTTCCAAACGAGATAAATTATCAGCTACAGGGTTTTCAGCACCCTTCGTATCTACTATATGTAGATCAAACTCTTGTCAAAGCAGTACCCATCTAATAAGCCTAGGCTTAGCGTCCTTCTTCGTCATAAGATATTTAATAGCAACATGATCAGTATGAATGGTTAATTTTGAGTCCACAATATAGGGCCTAAACTTATCACAGGAAAAAACAACAGCTAGAAATTCTTTTTCAATAGTGGCATAATTCCTTTGAGCAGCGTCTAGAGTCTTACTAGCATAATGGATAATGTTTAACTTTTTATCAATATGTTGCCCAAGGACAGCCCCTACAGCAAAATCACTAGCATCACACATTATTTCAAAGGGTAAACTCCAATCAGGTGGTTGAACAATAGGGGCTATAGTTGAAAACTTCTTAAGAGTTTCAAAAGCTTCCCTACAATCATCATCAAAAACGAAGGGTACATCTTTTTGAAGAAGATTAGTGAGAGGTTTTGATATCCTAGAGAAGTCTTTAATAAACGTCCTATAGAAACCAGCATGACCAACGATACTACGAATACCTTTGATGTCTCTTGGACATGGCATCTTCTCAATTGCCTCAACCTTAGCTCTATCAACTTCTATGCCTTTTTTAGAAACTTTATGCCCAAGAACAATCCCTTCATTAACCATGAAGTGGCTTTTCTCCCAATTAAGAACAAGATTAGTTTCTTCACATCTCTGCAAAACTTTATCAAGGTTATGTAGACAATTATCAAAAGAAGTTCCATAGACAGAAAAGTCATCCATGAACACTTCTACAATTTCCTCACAAAAACCATGAAAGATAGCGGACATGCACCTTTGGAAAGTAGCAGGAGCATTACATAAACCAAAAGGCATATGTCTATAAGCATAAGTTCCATAAGGGCAAGTAAACGTAGTTTTTTCTTGATCTTGTTGTTTAACAGCAGTTTGAGAGAAACCAGAATAACCATCAAGAAAACAAAAATGGGTCTTTTTAGACAACCTTTCCAACATTTGATCAATAAAAGGAAGCGGTTAGTGATCTTTCTTAGTAACTTTATTGACTTTCCTAAAATCGATACACATCCTATAGCCTACCACTATTCTTTGAGGAATAAGCTCATCATTATCATTAGGAGCAACAGTAATACCTCCCGTTTTAGGAACACAATGAACAGGACTAACCCATTCACTATCAGCAATAGGGTAAATAATACCAGCATCAAGGAGTTTCAATACCTCATTCCTTACCACTTCCTTCATCCTAGGATTTAAACGTCGTTGGTTCTCCACTACTGGCTTCGCATTTGGTTCTATGTTGATAGAATGCTGACATATAGTAGGTGAAATCCATTTTAAATCATCCAGAGTATAGCCCATAGCTACTCGATGTTTCCTCAAAACGTCCAATAACCTTTCTTCTTCCTTCCCTGAAAGTTTAGCGCAAACAAAAACATGATATATCTTTTTATCATCAATATAAGCATATTTAAGATCATCAGGGACAGGTTTTAGATCGAAAACCGAATCCTTTTTAGGCGGCATCGTGGTACCCAAGTATTCTACAGGCAAGTTGTTCTTAAGCATCATAGGTTGATCACGGAGAATCCTGTCAATCTCATTCCTTTCTTCCATGAAGATTTCACTTTCATGATCTTCCATAAATTGCTGCAAAGCATTGTTAGGAGCAAGAGAAATAGAAGCAAGTTGTTCAACCCTAAAATCCTCATTATGGGTTTCCTCTTCACAAGGTTCTTTAGCAAATTTCGAAAAATTAAACTCATAAGATTCCCCATCAAACTTAGTCAAGATTTTCTCCCTCTTGCAATCAATAATAGCTCCACAAGTACTCAAGAAAGGTCTACCAAAAATGATAGGGTAGGTTTTACTAGCAGCCGAACCAAGTACTAGAAAATCAGCAGGGTACTTAATCTGACCACAAAGAACTTCCATGTCTCGTACAATACCAATTGGAGAGATGGTCTCTCTATTAGCAAGGTGAATAACCACATCAATCTCTTCCAACTCGCAAGGACTGATTTCATGCATAATTTCTCTGTAGAGCTCATAACGAATAGCACTGGAACTTGCACCAATATCACATAAACCATAATAGCAATGATCACCAATTCTAATAGAAATCATAGGAACACTAGCCTTTTTAGTTCTATTGGGATGTGAAACAATATTAGAAGCATCCCCACAAAAGACTATGTGCCCATCTTCTACGCTTTTAGTGACAAGGTCTTTCACAATTGCTACCACAGGTTCAATGTTTATTTGTTCATCAGGTTTTACAGTTCTTTTTTCACTTTTGGTGATTACATTAGTTATCATAGGATGGTCGTTTACCTTTTAGGGGAAGGGAATCTTCTCGATATAAGGTTCGGGTAAGATGGGGCTAATAATGCAATACTCAGCACTTCCAATAGGAGCATAGTCAACAATATCTTTGTAAGGTGCATGGTATTTGTTCCATCCCCTTTTTGGAATTTCGATATAGGAAGCAAAAGCTCTAAATCAATTCGTAATAACTTGCAAATCAAGACCATAAATATTACTAATATTTTGAAAGTCATCAGTTCCCATAAAAGATTTAATGCATTCATAATCATAATTTATACCTGACTTTCTACCTTTGTCATTCTCCCAAGCTTCAGCATTGTCTTGAATACGGTCTAGAAGGTCCCATTTAGCTTCTTTTTCCATGTGAGTGAATGATCCAGCACAAGAAGCATCCAATAAATCTTTATCATGTAGAGGGAGCCTTGCATAAAAGTTATTGATAATAATATTGTTGGGGAGCTCATGAATGGGACATTTGAGCATTAGTAACTTCAATCTCCCCCAAGCTTGAGCTGTACTCTCTCCATCAAGAGGCCAAAAGTTGTATATTTGATTCGATCTTTATGAATCTCACTAGGAGGATAAAACTTTGAATAAAAGAGAGGCACTATTTCCTCCCATTCTAGAGCTTGACCATTCTTCAGCAGCTTATACCATTCCTCAACTCTTCCTTTTAGTGATAATGAGAATAACTTCTTCTTAACTTGATCTATAGTAATACCTGCACACTTGAACAACCCGCATAATTCGTGTATAAAGAGGAAATGATCACCGGGATGGACAGTTCCATCCCCAACATAGTAGTTATCCATAACACGATCAATAATTCTTGTAGGTATTTTGAAAACATCATTCTCAGCAGGTGGTGGCTTATCTACTACCTTAGTAGTGGTAGTAGCATTACCAAATAAGAAACACAGCGAATTATCCATAACGAAAATAAAGCAACTAACAGAAGTAAACAATACTCACAGTAGAAGTTTCCTTTACCAGTTCCACTCTCCAATAGCGCTTCACTCCCTGGCAACAGCGCCAGAAAATAGTCTTGATGACCCACAAGTATAGGGGGTGTATCGCAGTATTTTTGATAAGTAAGAGTGTCGAACCCAACAAGGAGCATAAGGTGCTGGCTAGTGGTATGGATCATGAATTCTCTGTAAATACTTAGCAAACAGATTTTTAGGGGTTTTTGATATAGCAAGTAAACAAAGTAGGAGTAAATAAAAGATAGTAGGAATAAATGCAGCAAGTGGCCCAATCCTTTATGCAGCAAAGGACAAGCCAGTTGTATTACTTAAGATTACCAAACGTTCTCGAGGACATATGGGAAGACTATCAAGTGCTTTCGCTTCATAGAGTTGATTAATCTTCTTTAGCTTGCTAAGTGTTGTGTGGGTGAACCTGTGCTAATGTACCGCCCCATCCAAGACTAATACATACTTGTGATTATACCCCTTGCAAACATCCATAATTATAAGAAAGTAATTAAGGTAGAAACCTAACCACAACTTTAAACTCTAAGACCCTTACGTCCCTTGTGCAATGGTTTCCTAACGGGGGTTCAGGTTTCTGTCACTCCGGCAACCCCTACGATTAGTAGCCAAATACACAATGCATTCCCCTAGGCCCATATAGATGAAGTGTCATGTAGTCGACGTTCACATGACACCACTCGAAGAAGTACACCACAACTTAAATAACAATCTATTGAATCTTTCTCAACGCAACTCCACTACTAACAACAAGACTTCTCCCATGTCCTCAAGAACAAAACGAACTACTCACAGGACATCATATGGATCATGATCAGAGATGGAATAATGATGTATAACAATCTGAACATAAACAATAATTCAATGGTTCACTCAATAGCATTAACTACAAAGAGTAATCAACACTGGGAAAGTTTCCCCTATGAACTATGCAAGATTCAACGCAATTGTTACAGCAATATGGAGATGGTGATGAGGGTGCTGATGGTGATGATGGTGGTGATGATGATCCCGATGAAGTCTAGCTTGATGGTGGTGTTGATGGCGACGATCTCCCCTCTCCGGGAAGGAATTCCCCAGCAGAAATCTATCTGCCAGAGAGATCTTTCTCTCTCGGTGTTTTCCGCCCCGCAGAGGCGGCGGAATCTTTCTGTGGTCGCTCCCCGAGTCTTAGGGTTTCGGGAGGATGATATACGCCAGAGGGGAGAGGCTGGAGTGGGCCAGGGTGGCCACACCACCTCCAGGCGCGTCCTAGGGCTGCCCGCGCCAGGGGGTGGTGTGGGCCCCCTATGGCCCATCTCCACTCCGTCTTCTGGCATCCTTAGTATTCTAGAAAAATAGGATTTTCCGTATATTTTCCTGGATTTTCTGATCTTCACGAATTTTGCCTCCAAACAGCACCTTTTCCATTAGAATCCTGACTGCAACTGTCCATGCTCCAAAAGTCATCAACCATGCAAAAATAGATGAAATAACATAAGTATCACCTCTCAATATGAAATATATCAATGAATAATAGTGAATTAAGACATAGAATAGTGATGCAAAATGGACGTATTCATGTCAGCAGGTTGCTCCGTGATTGATGTTTAAGATATGGTCGACAAGTTCCCTAGGAACGCCATTCATGTCGGCAGGTTGCTAGGAAAAGATTTCCTTGTTCTCATGGAGGAACTCGATGAGAATGCTTTCCTATTTGGGATCCAGTGTTGTACCCATGGGGGTGATCGGAGGCATCGCCTACCACAAGTTCCACCTTATTGGTCTTGATGGTGGCTCTGAAGGCGGGTTCAGAATCAGAAATCTATTTCTTCAAAGCCAGCATCTCCGAGGAAGTCTTCACCATAGAGGACAGATTCATACTAGGAGGCTTCTCCTAGATCACAATCCTACACCTTCTTGAAGTTTCCATTGACGGTGATGTTGCCCTTTGGGTTCGGCATCTTGAGCTTGTTGTAGATGTGACAGGTCCTGTCCTGGATAGCATGGAAGATGGCACGTCTGAAGATGACATGATATACACTTTTGCAAGGTACAACCTCGAAGGTCATGTTCTCTTGGCGGTAATCATCGACATCACCAAAAACCACCAGGAGAGTAATGCTTCCAAGGGACTGAGCTTGCCGACCAGGAACTACACAATGGAACATGGTGCTGCTCCGCCTGAGCTGGGTCTGAGATAAGTTCATGTTGTGTAGTGTGTCAGTGTACATGATGTTGATGATGCTTCCTCTATCCATGAGGCACTTGGTGAATTTGCTACCATCAAATCACTAGATTGATGACCATAGCCTATAGGTTTTCTTCCGAGATGAGCTTTGGATGATCCGCTCTATCCCATTCACCGGAACCTCCGACCATTTAAAGTATTGGAGAACCTTGGATAGGGTAGCAAGTTGTATCCTCGGGCAGGTTTTTTGCGCTTTGATTGTTGGAGTGCTAAGGAAAGTATGGTAAATAGGATTCTTCTTCTCAAATGATTTTGCTCTTGCCTCCACCATCACCCTTGTCGGCAGGCTTTGGTTCAACATCCTCTTCCACGTCATCTGAATTCTTGGACTCCTTATCCTCTTTCTTCCCTTCTCCTTTTTGGCAAGGCTTGTTATTCTGGCTTTGCTTGTAGCCATACTATGGGTCCTCCTTGAGGTTGTTGTCAAACTTTGATGGTTCAGAATTTATTGGAACATAATTATGATGCTCCCTAAGCATATTATAGCAATCTTTTAAGCTAGTAGTGCGGGTCTCAAGAGTGTTTAATCTAGCAAATATGCTTGCGAAAGAAATATCAGTTTGGCTAGGCAAGTTGTAAGTAAGGATCAATTTTTTTATAGCATTAACAGCATCATCCTCATTACATTGGAGGAAATCTCCTCCCACAACAGCATCTAAAGCATATCTATAGCAAAGAGCAATTCCAAGGTAAAAACTGTTAAGGAACAAGCTTTGAGTCATTTTAGGCTCAGTTTTTTCATGTAGATCAGAGATTCTAGACCAAGCTTCCTTGAAGCTCTCCTCAATTCCTTGTTTAAAAGTGAAAATCATTTCCTCAGGTGACATAGTGACTAGAGCAAGGCTAGACATAGTGGCAACTTAAGATAGGAACTAAATTTTGTTGTGTTTTCAATAAAGAAAGCAAACTTGTAAAACTATTTTTTTTGTGTGTTTTTGATAACAAATAAGCAAACAAAACAAAAAGAAACTAAGCAAAACAAAAATAACAAAGTAAAGAGATTAGTTATGAGGGACTCCCCTTGTGAAGATGTCCTTGACTCCCCGGCAACGGCGCCAGAAAAATACTTGGATGGCTCGTGATTGATGAGCTCGTTGGGGAACCCCAAGAGGAAGGTATGATGAGCACATAAGTAAGTTTCCCTCAGTTATAAAACCAAGGTTATCGAACCTGTAGGAGCAACAAAACATCCCAAAGGTGTTGCTAGCTGAGCCTTGGCAGGGAGCACTACCGGTGCTAGTAGCAACATGGAGACCTGCACAACACAACCACAAAACTTTGTCCCCAACTTGCGATGAGGTTGTCAATCTCACCGGTTTTGCTGAAAACAAAGGATTAAACGTATCGAATCGAAGGAAGTAGTAGTTTACAGAAAGTAAACACAAAGCAGTAAACAGCTTGTAGATTGTATGTAAAGAAAGAACCGGGGTCCATAGTTCACTAGAGGTGGCTCTCCTTAAGATAGATAACATGTTGGGTGAACAAATTACAGCGGGGCAACTGACAAACATCGAGAAAGCATACAAGCATATACTAATCATCTTGATTCCTTTGAGACTTGATTGGGCATTACAACATTATACATAGACCGCCATCCAACTGCATCTATGACTAATAATCCACCTTCAGGTTATCATCCGAACCCCCTCCAGTATTAAGTTGCAAGCAACAGATTATTGCTTTATGAATTGCGTGTAAAGTAAACAATACGATTGTTCTATGAACAAATGATTGTTGTTTTCTCCCTAGTATCAACAGCACATCTAGTACCTTAGAGATTTCTGTCACTTCCCTAGATTACTAGAGGCATGAACCCACTATCGAGCATAAATACTAACTCTTGGAGTTGCTAGCATCTACTTGGCCAAGATAGCTACTAACAACGGAAAGCATGCAAGATCACAAATAACAAATACATGATAGAATCAATAATCAATCTGAAATAGCATCTCAATATCCATCGGATCCCCGCAAACACAACATGCAGAATTACAAATAGATGATCTTGATCATGAATGGAGCTCACAAGATCTAGACATGAAAGCACAAAGGAGGAGAACCAGCCATCTAGCTACATGGACCCGTAGTCTAGAGATGAACTACTCACGCATCACACCAGAGGCTTGCATGATGATGAAGAAGGCCTCCAGGGTGAATTCCCCTCTCTAGCAGGGTGCCGGGAAGAGCTTCAGATCCCTCCTGATCTAGGGATGGAGATGACGGTGGCTATAGACTCTTTCGTGGATTTTTGATCGGGTACCTAGGGTTTTGGTCCCAAAGGAAATATATAGGCAGAAGGAGAGGCCGAGGGGGTGCTGGGGTCAGCCAGACCACCCCCTGGCGTGGGCCAGGCCTGGCCGCGCAGCCAGGTGGTGTGGCCAGGCCCCGGCCCTTCTCCGTCTCGTATTCTGGCTCTAGATGTCTTCTGGTAAAATAGCGACTTTGGCTTTTGTCCCGTCCAATTCCGAGAATATTCATTTTCTAACTTCCTAGAACCAAAAACAGCAGAAAACAGGCAGCTAGCACTGTGTCTCTTGTTAATAGGTTAGTCCAAGAAATCATATGAAAAGTACTCCAAAGTGTGGACAAAACACAAGAAAGTAGATAAAACCAAGCATGGAACATCAAAAATTATAGATACATTTGCAATGTATCACGCCATAGGGTAGAGAATTGCGCCACGAGTGGTGGGACCTACGGGAACCTCCACCATGATGGCTACTTGGAGGTGAAGGTGGCAGGGGTGGTGGTGGATTAGCCTTCTTGTTTCCTCCAGTCTAGGACCCTCCGTTCCTATCATAGTTGCTTGGGGGTCGCTAAGCATCTTGATGATTGTTGCTCCTTCGTCTATCGTTGGTGCTACGTCCATCGTCGTGGTGCCCCTGCTCTGCTCCGTTATTGTGAATCACGATGCTACCCGTGAGCATCTCAAAGGTGGCATGCTGGTGTGGTGATGTGGATGCTCCTCCTCGTAATGCTGGGAACATCGTGGGGATACCGAAGACTAGGTACACTGATCCCTTCCGCCATGATCAAAGGAGATTTGGATTGTGTCAGTCCTGTTCCGGGCAGCCCGATGTCTTCACTCCATAGAACCTATTTGTGATCCGACATCAGGATGCATGCTATTGATTTGTTGTGCTGGAGATCTAGCCCTACAGTTTTTGTGGGTGCTAGACTGACAAAGCTCCAGATTGGTTTCAAGCCTGTGAGAGGCAACCTTTTATTGTTGCTTGACAGCCTTTACGATTAGATCATAGACATGTTTGATGGACACAGGAGATCTATCTTGTTCTAGTAGTTTCTTGGTGACTGTAATGTTAAAGGCGAGCATTGGAATGGCCTTCTTCCCAACCTTATTGTAATAAGGGTAGACATAGGTTTCTCTGCCCTTGCCGGAGCCCATCCTAGGTTTCACTTGACACCTAGGGACGACATGATCCAGGACACGTACTGCCTTTTCCTTAGAGATTATCTTTGTGTACTCTATTTCCATGGATCTTGTCACCTTCAAGGTTTCCTTCTCCCTTGCGAGGTCTCTATTGAGCTTGGCGCTCTGCTCCGTGATGTACTTGGCTTTTGTAAAGGACTTCTTTGCACTTATCGTCAAGCTTAGTGACATTCCATATATGATCAGAGTTACGGGCTCCGTGAAGGCTTGTCTATATATGACCTTGTCAGTAGGAGTAACAAAAGGGATCGCCCGCCTTCGATGTTGTTGGCGGGGGTGGAGGAGGATGCCTATTTTTTTGATTGGTGTCGCTGGGTCTAGCGTCTAGTTCCTGTGCCTGCTTCCAAGGTAAAGCCAGAGGGGGCATGTCCTTGGCTGCGTCTGTGGGATCTACAACATCCTTACCTTCGGGCATCGCCCTCCCGACACTATCTACTATTGGCGGAGCTGCAACTACCTGTGCATATCCTTCCATCATGTTCTCAATGGCAACATAAACCTGATGAGAAATGGGAGGTGAATCATTGTGTTCCTTGAGTTCGAGGTACGCCTATAGTTCCTTCATGGAAGCCTCAAATTCTTCCAAATTGGTCGGCTCACTTCAACAAAACATGTCACCGATTTTGGTGTAGAGCGCATCTAAGATTGACTCAGAATCATTTTCAGCTGGTCTGAAGGTAGAACTTGAACCTAAAGCAACATAATTGATGAAGTGGTTATTGCCAGCAGCGGTGTCAGGAGCTCCTGGGGTGATATCTTCAACCATGGCGAAACTGGAGACAATCCTAATCACTTGGTCAAAGTTGAGGTTTCTCGAGGCCTCCTAGCACCTTAGTGAATGTCGGAGTAAAAGCGCCCCTTGTGAGTCCTTCAATGAAATAGTACACGGTGGTTCGCTCAAAGATTCCAGCAATGGAGTTTCTCAACCTTATCCATCTGGCTAGGTACTCATTTGGGGTTTTGTCTGGCTTCTCGATGCAACATGACAGATCTAGGATGCTAAGGACACCGATGAAGTGCTTCCTCTACTTTTCTAACACTAGCTAAGCCAAGCGGATCCTCTTTGGTCTTCCACTTTTATATCCTACACAGGGGCGGTTTGGGTGGGCCTTGAATTTTCCAGATCTAAGCTGGCAAACTCCAAAGAGAGAACTAAACTTGATCGTTCTTCCACAACCATATCCAACCCGAAGGTGGTCGTGCAGACCTTGATGCTTGTCTGGCTTCCTGGGAGTTGGGTCCTGAGCCAGTTTCACCGATGAAGATGTGGATGTCCCCGGTCGGGACAATGTAGCAGCAGGTGGAGTTCATATTTACCAGGATCCAGAATTCATCCGTAGGGACGATCAGAATGTTGTCGGAGAAGAGAACAAGCCCGATGGCAATGGTGTCGGTGATTCTCCTGAAGAGATTGGTCCTCGCCCAGTGTAGATCTCGAAGTGCCTCTTGCCCCACGGTGGGCGCCAACTATCATGGTATTGCCGATGAGTACACCCTGGAGGGGTCGTCCTAGAGTGTTGAGAGAGAGCTGGAGTAAGGCAGTGAGTTGGCAGATACGAGGTAACATAGTTTACCCAGGTTCAGATCCCACGATGGTGGCGGAATCCTACTCCTGCTTCCAATCACTATAATGGCAATATGCCGGGTTAAAAATATTGTAGGGTTCATTGTCCGAAGTTGTCTATTGTATTGTTCCCTAAAGGCTCCTGCAGGTCTGGCTTATAAAGGCGCTAGAACCTAGGGTTATAGGGTAACATCCATACCGGACAGGTTATAGAGTCCTACACTAATACTAACTAGTCTTCATGTCTTGCACTCTAATGCTCCGGCTTTGACTATGTCGGTAACATAGCCTTCCTATTATTTCGTCATGGGCATCTCTTCTGGATCCTTCTAACTAGGCCGCCCAGCATGCCATGGGTCGTGCTACCACTATGGGACACCCTGGTTATCCAGAATAGAGATATGCTATGGTGATACACATTATGCATATCCCCAACACATCTTCAGGTCCTATCCAAAGCACCATTGACTTGGTAATACTGGAAACTTGTAAATTTCCATTAATTGCTCTATATTACCTCATTAAACTTCCCAATTATGCAAGGAGAAAAATCATGGAGAAGATTTATACATCTATGCAATAACTAGTCATTAGTGGAAATGCTAGAGGGACGTTTCATCAAATTCATGACAAATATGCGGTTTTAACATGGAGAGACATGGCTTTATTTAACAGCAACCAATCAGCACACTGATGGAAAATAGGGACGATGCAGAACAAAGACAATCAACATGATGATGTTGAATAGGGACGACTTACTAACCATATTTCCCGCATTCATGCCACTTTTTGGCCGAGCATCGATGTTTGCATGAAAGCCATGAAAGAAGTTCACCTAGGCTTCTACCATACCCCAATGGGTTAACATATCCTTTTGGCTCCTCTTCATTTGCATGATGGCGTACTCCTTGTTAAGGAACTTGCGCTTATCAAACTCTTTTTTATCCTAATAGGCACCACAGGTTTGATCGGCGCTGGTGATCGGATCCATGCTCACTGTCTTCCAAGAATCACACAAACGTTGATCCTTTGACAACTTCCACCTCGGGCCGCACATGCCCACCCGCGGTTTAGATTCGCCGCCCTCTTATTCCCCTTCTTCTTCCTTCTCCTCACCTCCTGTCTCGAACTCGTCCTCCACGCTAGTTTGATATGTGCCATCTTCCTCGTCCCCTTCTTCTTCCTCCTATTCATCTTCCCAAGCGGTTTGTTGTATGCCATCATGCTTGTCGCTCCCTTCCATTCCGTCGAACATGTCGTTGGAGCTGTTATCAAACACGAGTGGGCCTTTTCAAAGAGGTACAAATGTTGATCTTTTGTAGGCACGGTTGAGGTCAAAATTAGGGAGCTAGAGCCCATGATCATTGAATGACGGGGAATATATGCTGGGGGTGTTGGGGTGTAATCTGCCCAGCGGGTCACCATCGGCGTACCGTGTCAATGCGCTCCCCATACATGTCATCGAGCAACGTGCTCATAGCAGGGCTCTTGCGGAATAAGTGCGGGAAATACGGTGATGCAACCCCCATACACAGCCCACCGCTCACTTGGCCACCACTCTTATTTGTCTTGACTTTGGGTGTCTTCATAGCCTTGCACATTGCTGAAAAGCGCCTTCACGCCCTTCGCACCGGCCGGCTTCACACCCTTCGTGTCCTTCATGCCCTTCGTACCGACTGGCTTCAGCATCGTCCTAGGTAGCTTCTCCCCCAGGTTGCGAGGAGGGTGGAAACCAAGGCGCATGTGTGGTGGTGGCGAGCTCGTCGCGAAAAATCAACGACGGGCGGGAGAAATTTAATGAATTTTGGAGGGTTGGGGTCATGTAGTAGATGCTGCGTGGTTTCCAGGGCTGTCCCACCACTCGGTTCAGCGCCAAACCATTTTTGTAGCATGCCTAAATTGTCCCCTGTGTATCTAGGGTGACCTCTGAATGCCAGACAATGTATTGGGCCGTGCTGGATGCAAATGGTCTTTGGGACACACGACTGGGTGTGTGCCTCTGTCCGACATGCCACACAAACTTTGAGGTATGGTTTAGGGATGCGACTAGAGATGCTCTTAGAAACCGAGTACCGAGTCCTCGATTAGCACAACCTTAGGTAAAATACTATCAAGGGTGTTGATTTTTTCTCGTGGACACATAAACGCTTTTACACCTATACTGTGAGGTCCGCATAGAATCTTGCAAGGACATCATAGTTCATTGATCAAAGAATCTTATCCGGGCGTGGCCTTACAATTGATGCAAGTGACGAAGCTATGCTCTGGAAGAAATTTTGGAGGAGTAAGGCACCAGGGAAAATGAAAATCACCCATTCGCCCCCATGACTGCTTGGCATGCGGTCATCAGCGTCGCCATCGCCACATCCCTGCCTTTCATGCCTACTTATTCCATAATAGGAAGAGAGGGTTGATGCATTGGAAATGTATCTATAATTTTTGATGTTACATGCTTGGTTTTATCTCCTTTGTTGTGTTTTGTCCACACTTTGAGTATTTTCAATATGATTTCTTGGACTAACCTATTAACAAGAGCCACAGTGCCAGCTGCCTGTTTTCTGCTGTTTTTGGTTCCAGGAAAGTCAGAAAATGAATATTCTCGGAATTGGACGGGACAAAAGCCAAAGTGCCTATTTTTCCAGAAGACTCCAGGAGCCAGAATACGAGACGGAGGAGGGTCAGGGGCTGGCCACACCCCCCTAGGCGCTGGCTGGGACTGGCCGCGCCAGCGCATGGTGAGGTGGCCCTAGCAACCCCCTCGGTCTCCCTCTTCGCCTATACGAAGCCTTCTGACCTAAAAACTTCGAGGGGTTCGACGTTTTTCCAAAAGGAGTTCCGCTCCGCCGCCACCACCAGATTCCACGAAACAGCACCAGGAACTCCGTTCTGGCACCCTGCCGGGACGGGGAATTGGAGGAGATCATCGCCATCATCATCACCATTGCTTCTCCATCGACCATCCATGTTTACCCCATCTATGAGTGAGTAATCCCCCGATGTAGGCTATGGGGATGGTAGGGATTGGATGAGATCGTTCATGTAATGGTATCAGATTGTTAGGGCATGGTGCCTAGTATCTTTTATTAGTGCTTTATGACTTTGTTGCGACTTGTTGTGCTTAATGCTTGTCACTAGGGCCCGAGTGCCATGATTTCAAATCTGAATATGTTATTGATTCATTATGATAGTATTGTTTATGGTCTTATGTGCAAGTTGTATGCACACGTTGTTGTCCGGAACCTATGGCCCCAAAGTGACAGAAATCGGGATAACCGGAAGGGAATGGCTTTGATGTGAGGATCACATGTGTTCACGGAGTGTTAATGCTTTGCTCCGGTGCTCTATTAAAAGGAGCACCTTAATTGCCAGTAGTTCCCTAGAGGCCCCGCTGCAAACGGGCTGGCAGGACAAAAGATGTTGTGCAAGTTCTCATTGCGAGCACGTATGACTATATATGGAACACATGCCTAGGATTATCTAGTACTTGGATGCTTTATCTTATTTATTTGCAATTGCCCTATGTTCTGATTGCTATGTGAATTTTCTTGTCCATGCAACGCCCGTCCATCCATCCCTATGCCTACCGCACTCGAATCCCACTGTTTACTGCTTTTGTTACTGCTGTCTTTACTTTACTACTGCTGTTACTTTGTTATTCCTACTACAAAACTGTTGCTACTTATAAACTACTGTGAGCAAGATTGTTTCCAGGTGCATCTAAATTGAACTCAGTTGTTAAGGCTTATAAATATTCTTTGGCTCCCCTTGTGTCGAATCAATAAATTGGGTTTCACTTCCCTCAAAAATACTGCGATACACCCCCTATACTTGTGGGTCATCAAGACTATTTTCTGGCACCGTTGCCGGGGAGCATAGCTTTATTTATCAAGTCCACTTGGATTCACTATTGTTCAAGCTAAGTTTATTTTCTCCTTGTTTGCTTGTTTCTTTATCAAATATACAAAAAAAGTAGTTCCTACTCTAGTTGTTATTTTCGTTGGTCTATTATTGTCTTGCCTTATCATGCTTGTTGTCAATGGTTGGTTTCTTTGAAACTGAAGCTTATTGGCAAGGTGGGTTCACGGAAGATCAAAAATATTATTATAAGGAACACCTCTTGTCACAAAAAGGGAAACACTTATGGGAACAAATTGATAGATTGTATACCATTGCTAGAAACGTGTGCTCTACTTATAATGTTACTTATTGCTGTGATGCATCTCGTTGCAGAAAGAGGTATAAACACCTCCCTTTTCAATGTGAGTATAATGATAATGATACCATATCTTCTTATGCTAAAGGAATTTATGACTTTTATGATGCGGAACAAATTGGAGAATTTATTGCTTGGAAGGGTGCTTTTGATCTTGCTAGTTTGCTTGAAAATATTGATGATTCACCTTACAAATATGAGGTTTATGGTATACTTAAATTTTGCTTTGATAATTACAAGGATGAAAATGGTTATATTCTTGAATATTTTAATAGATGCTTTCCACAAATGGAAGAGACTAATGCCTTGTAGGATCCTATGGAAGAAGAATTTGATGAACCTGAAATCTCATTAGATGAAAAAGAGGAGGAGAGCGATGAACAAAAGGAGGAAGAATGGATTAGCTACCCATGCCTACCTTCTAATGAGAGTAACTCTTTATCCCTTACATTATTTGATTGTCCTCCATGCTTACTAAAGAAGGATGAATGTTATGTTCCTGGGGATTCTTTTGAAAGTGTTTATAATAAAGCTCTAATGCTTGTAGATCATGAAAAGCATGATTTATGTGATAGTTATATTGTTGAGTTTCTTCATGAGGCTACTGAAAATTATTATGAGAGAGGAAAATATGGTTGTGGAAGTTTTCATGGTATTGAAACACCTCTCTATGTGTTGAAAGTTTTGAAATTACTCTTGTTTTATCTTCCTATGCTTGTCACTTTGTTCTTTGTGAATTTATTTGCAGACACGATTCCTATGCATAGGAAGTGGGTTAGACTTAAATGTGTTTTGAATTTGCTTCTTGATGCTCTCTTTTACTTCAACTCATATTTCTTATGAGAGCATCCTCTCAAACTTTTTATGCCTGAAGATGATATTATGTCTATTATTCTTGGGAGACCTTTTCTTAAATACTGCAGGAGCTGTTGTTAATTATAATCAAGGGAAGGTGACCTTCAATGTTAATGACAAGGAACATATTGTCTATTTCCCCAAGAAGATTGAAAGGACTTATGGCTTGAATTCAATTGAACATGTTGAGGGCATTCAAGTTGGAGAAATATATTGTCCCATACCAAGAGAAAAATTTGAAACTATTATGATTGGGACCATTGCTCTCAAGGTTGAGGTAACTTAATCATTAGTGGAATACAAAGTTTTGTATCATATGAAATTGTTTTGGTAACAGGACCTGATCAACCTTGTTAACAAAAGGATTTCATTGAACAAAACAATGTTTTCACCATGATTATCTCCGCTTACTTCTATTTTATCCATTTTTAGTTTTTGCTTATGCCTAACTTAAAGGCGTTAAAGAAAAGTACTTATTGGGAGATAACCCAAAAGTTTTAGATGAGTCTTGGAAGTTATTACTTCAGTAATAACCGCTCCTTATCCTTTTTATTTGCTTTTTTGTGCCAAGAATAACCTCTAATGAGAGAGAAGTAATGATTGGGAAAGTTGCTGTCCCGAAACAGATTTTTGTGCTTCACCGTAAAACTTCGTGTAAAATATCTGTATGTCCTTTTGAGGCGCGAATTGTTGTGCTTCTGCCCCTGGTTGTTATCTAACTTTCATTAGTTCAACACTTTTTGATTTGAGCAACAGAAGATCTTCGAAAAAATTCGTCTTTACCTGCTGGTCTATTTTGACAGATTTCTGCCATTTTCTGCATTTGCTTCTTGTTGGTTCCTTTTTGAGTTCTTTTGGGGAATTGAGCTTTTCGAGGGAAGTTCTACAGTAGCTAGTGTTCTAATGGAAGTTTATTTGGTATTAGAACTGAACCTTAAGACTTATTTATCTTGAGTGCACTAATGTTGCTAATAAAGATTGTGTGAAGTTTTGTATGAAGGAAAAATTTCAGGTGTATGGAAGGAATGAGTAATGAGATGAAGGATGGACTAAATCTCAAGCTTGGGGATGCCACGCATGTCACCCCAAGAAACATCCAAGAAGTACAAGCGTCAAAGCTTGGGGATGCCCAAGGCATCCCCTTCTTCATCAATAAAAATCCCAGGTTTCTTCCAAACACTTCATTTTTATTGTTTCATGCACAGTTGTGTTCTTCTTGGAGCGTCTTCTTTTTCATTTTTGTTTTGGTTTTTCGTTTTCTTTGTTTTCTTAGCTTGATGAATAAATTGGTTGGACCTCCTCTTTCATGCGTTGGTTTTCAAATAGTTTGGTTTGGTTTGGAAAAGAGTAGGAAGGCTCATGCTTAAGTGGTAAAGAGAGTTTGTTTTTGACTGTGGCCTATGCTTCATCATGCCATGCTTGATATTGTTCTCGCTTTATGCTTAGTATTCTTTGCTGTAGCATGACTTGTTATAAATAATTGAGATTGATTAATGTGCCTTGGATAAATCATGCGTTGTTTTAGCATATTAAAGCATAGTATTGTGGTATTCTCCTTTGATGCTTTATTTGGGTTGACTTGGCACATGCTCACACCATGTTATGACTATCCCAAGTCACCATAAGCCTTTATGATCCTATAGTTTTCAACTTGTAGTACCACTTTCTGCTTTGATCACTGAAGTTTTGTCGCTCTGCATGATTATGGCCATTATTGCTCTCTCGTTTGTCGCTCCCTTACTATTGCTAGCCTTCACTTTCACTGAGTATGTTTTACTCATGTTTCCAACTCCCTAAAACCAAATATTGCCAAAGTGTCCACCATACCTACCTATTAGCATCATTTGCTACTTCCCTGCATATTCAATATGCCTTGTTTTCTTCCGAATAAAATGTTTGCTTGTTATGAGAAATTTAGTTAGTAAAGCTCTCACGAACTTGATGACACACTTTATTTTCTCGCATTTATTAAACCTGAACCATTGCGTCCTTCTTTGTTGCGTATATCCTTGCGCTTTATAAGTTGAAGTTAGTAGAACCATGTATCATGGGGAACGTTTTCAACATTTCATTGGTACTTAGTACCTCGTTGATATCATGTTCTTTTCCTTATGGATCCCGACAATGTGAAATAAAAGTGGAACTTGTAAGATCATGGAGTTTGTATGTATGTTAGAGAAACGCCTGGGCCGCTAGCCTAAGCCATGCCTAATCATGGTGGAAACTTGCAGCATAACCATAATGAGCATTCTATGAAGCATCCTCAATAAAAATCTATGCACATAGTAAATAAAAAGATCGTTGAGATGCTCATTGTCTACTTGCCTTGTCATTTTGATTATGGGATAGCTCCTGTATCATGTGCAAGGGGTACCCCATTGGCGGTTCTCTATGATACGTATATACTTACGATGACAAGAGCTTACTTGTGACTGAAGTTGAGTAGCATGAGGATCGGTCTTCGTAAGTAAGGGGCATGAGACTTTGATTTATAACTTGTCAAGCATATCCTCTTAGTTGTGTCACTTTAACCTTAACCATTTAAAGATGCTTATGATAGGGGCAATGAGAGCTCAAAGCTAATGAGTACCATACTTTCAGCATTTGGAAGCCTTTCAAACTTTTCAAAACTTGTTCATTTCCTTGTTGAGTCTCCATACATTCTATGAGCACTTTTTTGAGAGCATAGTGGCCATTCTTAGTTCTATGTGCATTGTCCCAAGACTAGTTGATTGATGCATACCTTGATATTGCTTGTTTTAAACTATTTGTATCTAGTCACTCTTGTAAACTTGGAAGGTGTCCTATGCATTTATGTTTGCTACTCCATGAGGGACAAGCTGAATGCCACTATGCTGTGTTTTCTTTATGTGAAACAAACAAACGTCTTGCAAAGCAATGTTATTCATGAATCTTTTGTTTGTGCCTTTTCATGTTGCATCATAATTTCTTTGTCTTATTGCTAGAACTTTTTCTTCCATGTTATGATTGAAGTACTATGATCCTAGCTTTGAATGTTTACAAATACTTTGGTCAAGTCTTTGATGGTGCATGCCACCTCAAAAATTATTCTTTCTTTTTATCACTTACCTACTCGAGGACGAGCAGGAGTTAAGCTTGGGGATGTTGATACATTGGAAATGTATCTATAATTTTTGATGTTCCATGCTTGGTTTTATCTCCTTTCTTGTGTTTTGTCCACACTTTGGAGTACTTTTCATATGATTTCTTGGACTAACCTATTAACAAGAGCAAAGTGCCAGCTGCCTGTTTTCGGCTGTTTTTGGAATTGGACGGGACAAAAGCCAAAGTGCCTATTTTTCCAAAAGACTCCAGGAGCCAGAATACGAGACGGAGGAGGGCCAGGGGCTGGCCACACCCTCCCAGGCGCGGGCTGGGCCTGGCCGCGCCAGGGCATGGTGTGCTGGCCCCAGGCACCCACTCGGTCTCCCTCTTCGCCTATAAGAAACTTTCTGACCTAAAAACTTTGGGGGGGTCAACATTTTTCCAGAAGGAGTTCCGCTTCGCCGCCACCACCAGATTCCACGAAACAACACCAGAAACTCTGTTCTGGCACCCTGCCGGAATGGGGAATTTGAGGAGATCATCACCATCGCCATCATCATCACCATCGCTTCTCCATCGACCATCCATGTTCCCCATCTATGAGTGAGTAATTCCCCATTGTAGGCTATGGGGATGGTAGGGATTGGATGAGATTGTTCATGTAATAGCATCAGATTGTTAGGGCATGGTCCCTAGTATCTTTTATTAGTGCTTTATGAATTTTTTGCGACTTGTTGTGCTTAATGCTTGTCACTAGGGCACGAGGCCATGATTTCAGATATTAAGATGTTATTGATTCATTATGATAGTATTGTTTATGGTCTTATCTGCAAGTTGTATACACACATTGTTGTCCGGAACCTATGGCCCCGAAGTGACAGAAATCGGGATAACCGGAAGGGAATGGCTTTGATGTGAGGATCACATGTGTTCACGGAGTGTTAATGCTTTGCTCTGGTGCTCTATTAAAAGGAGCACCTTAATTGCCAGTAGTTCCCTAGAGGCCCCGCTGCAAACGGCTGGCAGGACAAAAGATGTTGTGCAAGTTCTCATTGCAAGCACGTATGACTATATATGGAACACATGCCTAGGATTATCTAGTGCTTGGATGCTTTATCTTATTTATCTGCAATTGCCCTATGTTCGGATTGCTATGTGAATTGTCTTGTCCATGCAACGCCCGTCCATCCATCCCTATGCCTACCGCACTCGAATCCCACTGTTTACTGCTTTTGTTACTGTTGTGTTTACTTTACTACTGCTGTTACTTTGTTATTCCTACTACAAAATTGTTGCTACTGATAAACTACTATGAGCAAGATTGTTTCCAGGTGCAGCTGAATTGACAACTCGGTTGTTAAGGCTTATAAATATTCTTTGGCTCCCCTTGTGTCGAATTAATAAATTGGGTTTCACTTCCCTCGAAAATACTGCGATACACCCCCTTATGCTTATATTCGTAGAATAAATTGGCGTTAGCAAATTAAACGAAAGTATATCAAATTTGGATCTATAAGTGCATGCTACGTGCTTGGTAAGGGTTTAGGGTTTTAGGGGTTTAGGGTTTAGGGTTTAGGGTTTTAGGGATTTTCGATAATGTTCAAGTTGCTTTATGCTTATATTCGTTGAATAGAATGGCATTACATCAATTTATTGAAAGTATCTCAAATTTTGATGTATAAGTGCACAATACCTGCTTTGGTTAGGGTTTATGGATCGAGGGTTTATGGTTATAGGTTTTTACGGTTTAGTTTATGGGTTGTTTAGGGTTTAGGGTTTAGCGAATTTTCAATAATGCTCTAGATTTATGCTTTAGGGTATTAGCTGATTTAATGAAAGTGTCTCAAATTTTGATCAATGTGTGCATGACACTTGCTTGGTAGGGTTTATGGCTGAGGGTTTAGGGCTTTAGGGTTTAGGGTTTAGGGAAATTTTTATATTACTCAGGATTTATGCTTATATTCGTCAAATAGAATGGCGTTACCCAATTTAATGAAATTATCTTAAATTCTGATTTATAAGTGCATGCTACGTGCTTGGTGAGGGTTTAGGGTTTAGGGTTATAGGGTTTAGGTGTTTAGGATTTGGGTTTTACAGGTTTCGGTTTTCGAGAATTTTCAATAATGTTCAAACTTTATTGTTATATTCGTGGAATAGAATAGCGTTACCACAATTAATGAAATATTGAATCTCAAATTTTGATCTATAGGTCCATGATACCTGCTTGCTTAGGGTTTTTATATGGGTCGAGGGTTTAGGGTTTTAGAGTTTTACGGTTTAGGTTTTATGGACTGAATAGGGTTTATAGGATTTCTCGAATTTTCAATAATACTCAAGCTTTATGCTTATATTCGTCGAATAGAATATATATGGCGTTACCTAACTCATTGAAAGTATCTCCAAATTTGATCTATAAGTGCATGATACCTGATCTGTTAGGGTTTATGGGTTGGGGTTTTAGGTTTAGGTTTTATTAGAGATTGTTTAGGGTTTAGGGTATTTTTGATAATGCTCAAGATTTATGCTTATATTCATCGAATTGAATGGAGTTACCAGTTTAATGAAAATATATCAATTTTGATTGATAAGTGCATGCTACGTGTTTGGTAAGGATTTAGGGTTTAGTGTTTAGATTTCAGGGTTTCAAGAATTTAAAATAATGTTCAAGCTTTATGCTTATATTCATGGAATAGAATGGCCTTACTGCAATTTAATGAAAGTATCTCAAATTTTGATATAAAAGTGCACGATACCTGCTTGATTAGGGTTTATGGGCCGAGGGTTTAGGGTTTTCTAGTTTAGTTTTATGGGCTGTTTCTGGTTTAGGGTTCAGAGAATTTTTGGTAATACTCAGGATTTATGCTTATATTTGTCTAATAGAATGGTGATACCTGGTTTAACGAAAGTATCTCAATTTGATCTATAGTTGCAGGATACCTGCTTGGTCAGGGTTTAGGGGTTTAGATTTTATGGTTTAGGATTCCGTGAATTCTCAATAATATTTTCAAACTTTATGGTTATATATATTCGTGGAACAGAATGGTGTTATCGCAATTTAATGAAAGTATCTCAAAAATTGATGTACAAGTCGATGATATCCTGCTTGGTCATATTTTTTATTAAATAAAATTGGATGGGCTCGAATTCTGGCTTTTGAGTTTTGGCTTATAAAGCTATGAACATGTTTTAGGCTTTTTTTAGCTTTTACTCTGACATAGTGGAATGATAGTACAAGCCAGGTTGGATGATTTTAACGATTTTATCTCGGTTTAGCGAAAAGTGTTCAAATTTTGAACAACAAGCGATGGGAATCTCTACTTCCCGTAATTCTGGCTCACTGACATGTGGGTCACTTACATAGTGGGTCCAAAAAGTCGGTGTAGGTCGGAGTGGGTGGGCAGGTAAATATTCAAGAAGGGCTGGGAAACGTGGATTGGGTGATGCACTTGGGAGAACGCAAATTTACCACCTATATCCCTCTGTTATTGCAGTGCTCCCTCGGATTCTTGTTTCCGGAGTAGGGATAGAAGAGGAATTTTGCATTCTAGAAAGAGGTGAAGCATGTTTGAATGGATGCGCGGGATATTTTAATGGATGGGTGCGATGTTTGGGCGCCGTACCAAATTTTAAGGTCAAAGATTCTAGCATACGCTACTCCGGTGTGGGGCCTCTCAGAAGCGCTGTCACCGTCTAGGCCCACACGTCAGCGAGAGTTGCTTCCCAGCATTTAAACGAGTTTCTAGGCATTTGCTAAAATTTTCGAACAATTTAAGGGTTTCAAGAAGATGACCATTGTCCAGAAAAAAGGTGACCAAGGTCATGGAAATAGTTTATGATGACGTGTCAGTATTTGGTGGATCGGTGCATCTTTGCAAATCAACCAATATGTCTGCTTCCAAATTTGAAGTTTGTTTTCGAATTTCCAAGTAACAACAATGTGTTTTGTTGTGAAGCAACTACAAAGATGATGGCTCAAAATGCCACCGCCCCTTTCTTTCACACAACGTGTAACGCCCTTTCAAGCTTCCAGGCTAAATTTGTGCAATAAAATAATATTTGGGGCTGGACGTTTTTTGGGGGGCTAGATGTTTGAATGGATGGGCGGGATGTTTGAATGGGTGGGCGGGATATTTCGGCGCTCTGCCGAAATTTTGAAGTTGAAGCTTCTAAGGTACGCTACTCCCACTTGGGATGTTGTCCCCGTCAGATAGACCCACAGGCTTGTATGCTTTCTAGCATTTAATGAGTTTATAGACATCTGCCAAAATTAATGAACTGTAATTCAAGGCTTTCAAACAAGAGGAGTAAAGTCGCATCCATAGTTTCTGTACCTTTTTCATATTTTGTACTAGTCTGTACATTGAAGCATCTTCGCCAACCAAGCTTACAAACCTGGCCATATTTGGTAGATCGGTGCATCTTGGCATTTCAAGCAATTGTTTACAAAGGAGATTCCAGATTTGATGGATAATGCCCTAATTTCATGAGTTTCCAAACTTCCTAGCTGAAGATGCTGAAATTAAATAACTTTTTAACGATTGAAAGTAAGTATATTTATGTACTACAAAGTGTGTGATATAGCTTTCTCTTGACTTTTTAAAATAGTTTAAAGGTACAAAGATTGGAGAACCATCGAGATATTTGCAAGATTTCTATTTTTTGATATGAATAGTAATGACACCAAATTTGGGCCAGTTTTTTGAAAAAAAAATAAAGAAACAAAATATAAAACGAAATACAACCATTTGTTTCTCTGTTGGTGTCTCACTGTGTGCATTGGCTGGTTTCCATGAAAATATATAAAATTTCATAACTCTTGAAAAACTTGTTTCACAATATGGTGTACCATGCTTGAACATTCATGGCTTTCGAAAACTAGATGACCAATGTCAAGGCCATATGTGTTACCATACTTTATGATAATGTAACCATGTTTGGTTGATTGGTGCATATTGGTATTTCAACATTGTTTAGAAAAAGAGCTTCCATATTTGAGTTATTTTAAAAGCTCCAATCGATAATAATGGCTTTAGTTTTGTCATATGATATATGGCGTACCATGTATGAATTTTCATGGCTTTCAAACCAGGTGACCAAGGTCATGGCCACACCTTTGTTATAGTTTATAACAACATGTTTGTATTTGGTAGATTGGTCCGTATTATTGGCATTTAAAATATTATTTACAAAGGAAGCTTCTGAATTTGAAGTTATTTTCAATTTTTCAAGCGACAACAATGGCTTTTGTCATGAAGAAACTACAAATAAGTATGGCTCAAAATCCCATTGCCCTAGTTTCCACACAAGATATATATAGCCTAGGGTTTAGGGTTCGAGTTTTTCGGGTTGAGGGTTTAGGAGTTTATGGTTTATGGTATATGATTTAGGATTTTAGGGTTTAGGGCTTAGGATTTAAGGTTGGTATATTGGGTTTAGGGTTTTAGGGTTTAGGGTTTTCTAGGTTTTAGGGTTTATGAATTTTCAATAATAATGTTCAAGCTTATATATATGCTTATATATATTCGTGGAATAGACTCGTATTATCGCACTTTAATGAAAGTATCTCGGATTTTGATCTATAAGTGCATCATACCTGCTTGGTAAGGGGTTGAGGGTTTAGGGTTTTTATGGTTCTTGGGGTTTAGGTGTTTAGGGTTTAGGTTTTTTGGGAATTTTCGATAATGTTCAAGCTGCTTTATATATGCTTATATTCATGGAATTGAATAGCGTTAGCACAATTTGAGGAATGTTTATCTGAAATTTTGATCTACAAGTGCATGTCGTACCTTATTTGCCAATGTCGTTTAGGCGGGGTTGAGGGTTTAGGGTTTTAGGGTTTAGGGCATTTTCGATAATGTTCAAACTTTATTGTTATATTCGTGTAATAGAATGGCGTTACCGCAATTTAATGAAAGATTGAATCTCAAATTAGATCTATAAGTCCATGATACATGCTTGGTTAGGGTTTAGGGTTTTATGGTTTTACGTTTTAGGTTTTATCGATTGAATAGGTTTTAGGGGGTTTATCAAATTTTCAATAATACTCGAGCTTTATGCTTATATTCGTTGAATAGAATATGGCGTTACCTAACTCAATGAAAGTATCTCAAAATTTGATCTATAAGTGCATGATACCTGATTGGTTAGGATTTATGGGTTGAGGGTTTGGGGTTTTAGGTTTAGGTTTTATTAGGGGTTGTTTAGGGTATTTTCCATAATGCTCAAGATTTATGCTTATATTCATCGAATAGAATGGAGTTACCAATTGGCATGGGTATACCCTACAAGTACTCGAGCTTGGTATATACGGTCTAAATACGTACAGGCCCACGGTGTCGCCAAGGCCCAAACAGAGGATTCGAGTAACCTATGGACTCTCGATTGCTTGAAGAACAAGAAGAAGCTAAAGATAGAAAGTTCAAAGGGGAAACCCCAATTTGTAACCGACTCGACCTGCTACCCGGGACCTAGCCTATCTATATAAAGGTTGGGAGGGGCAGCGAGGAGGACACACAACCCTAGTTTCCACCACCCTCGCCAGATTGCATCTGCGCACCATTGTAACCTTCGGTTCCTTCGATAATTCCACGAGCAGACAAGCAGGAGTAGGGACCTCTATGAGGCCTGAACCTGGGTAAATCTTTGTCCCCTGTGTGCTTGTTTGCTAGCCGATAGATGTCTCCAGCACTCCCTCCTTCTCCAAAACCCAAGTCCATAACAATGGGCATTGATGAGTTAAACCCTCGTCAATTGGCGCCGTCTGTGGGAATTGGGAGTGCTGATGTCACGGCTTCTTCGGCCCCTTCAACTGCGATCTACAACTCCGCAATAGCGGAGATTCGCCAGCTCTTCGGCGAGTTTGACTTCACCGTCCACATGCCGGCCACTCGCCCGGCCTTTGAGTCCGTGGGCGACGGAATCAGCCTGGCGATCAGGAGTTTCCGCTTCCATGTTGGTCAGATGGGCACGCTTCGCATGCCTGATCAGCCGACAACACCGGCGATTGCCCTAGCATCATGGTTCCCTCCATCGATCGGCACCCTCAGTGAGCTCAACGCCCCGACAGCAGTCGAGAACACGGTCAGCGACAGCAATCGCGACTCCGATCTGAGTGATCTGGCCACTGAAGATGGAACCTACGGTTCTGGATCTGAATGTTGTGGAAGCAACAGCTTCCCCAATCACATCATGTGCACCGTCATCAACACAGGCGATACCTCTGCCAATCGCGACAACAGTGGCAATCCCGGTATCGGCACCGACCCGCCCAACGCCGGCAACGGTGGCAATGGCGGCAACGGCGGTAACGGTGGCAATCGCACCCCCGTCGATAATGGAGGAGCAGTCGAACCTCCATCCATAGTAAATGAGCAAACCGGAGAATGCGTCGTAATCAGGCTCAACGAGCAAGAATGGGATCGCTGCCGCGAGGCCCTACAATGCGCTCCTCTACCCTTCGGATCCCTGCAAGAACTGCTGATGGGCTATCACTGGCTCGTGAAGGAAGAATTCAAGCGCCAACTACAAATAATCGCGCAACTCGAAGCGCGTAAAAAGGCAACAGATGAATCGAGCTTTCATCGTGCTGGGCTCTCCTCCTACGGAGGATCCTCCTCAAGGGGCAACGAGTACCTCGCCAAGAAGAGGCAATCTCGACTGGCCCATCTCACCGAGCAAGAATGCATAGAAGCCGCAAAAGTCCTCGACTTTGGCTCCATAACAGTCGACACACGGGGCAACGTGGTCCCCAAGACGTCGCAGGCTGCGGTGACAGCGGTCACCATGTACCTCCTCAACAACCAGCCGCCAGCTGGAGATCCCTGAATTGCCATGCACCGATCTACGATCGCGGGCTTGGGATTAATCGAGGCCACCCTTGACAAGGAGCCAATACCAGAGCCAAAGAAGGGCAAGGCGCTAGCAAAGCGCTATTCCTCTCCCTCGTCCAACGATGACAGTCACGGCCTGTCTCGACGCTGTCGCTCACGGCGCCACGATCATGACTATGATGCACGCGACGACCTCACGCAGCGCAAGATCGACAAATCAAGGGCACTACGTGCTCGGTCGACTGACACGGAAGAAGAAGATGTGGAGCTCTGCGGCACCAGATGCTTCAGTAGATCCATTAGGCATAAGCGAATGCCTAAAGGGTTTAAACTCCCGTTAGAGAACCCAAAGTTTGACAGCCTACAAGACCCCAAGATCTGGCTGGAGGACCACATCTCCTCCGTCAGACTCCACGGAGGCAGTCGAAGCACTGCCATGCAATGCCTGCAGCTATAGCTGCAGGGCGCCGCCCGAGCATGGCTCAATAACCTCCCACGCGGATCCATTCGCAGTTGGGATGAGCTGGTTTACAGCTTCGTCCGCAACTTTAAGGGCACATACAAGCGCCCCGCATCAATCGAAGAGCTGAGATGATGCCAGTAAAGATATGGCGAATCGCTGCGCTCCTACATTCAAAGGTGGTCCATCATCAAGAACTCCGCAGAGAACATCTCGGAAGATCGCGCGATTGACGCATTCAACGGTGGCGTCCGCCGCCTAGAACTCAGGGAGGAGCTGGACCGCTCAAAGCCCCAGACCATCGACCACCTGATGGAGATCGCAAATCGGTGGGCCGATGGAGAAGATTCGGTGAAGAATCGCGCTCACTCCTACGAGGAGGCGGAACTCGAACGCAGACGCGACCGCCGAGGCAAGCGTCGCATGCGCCTCTATGATGACCGCGACGACGTCAACATGGTCGCGGCCGGCTAAGCTGATAGACACGACGATAACCGCAACAGCGGATACCGTAGCGGCGGATACCATGACTCCGGGAAAACCACGCAAGTGTGGCAACACCGCACTCGCGATGAGACACCCGTGAACTCCATCGAGGACAAACTGTCCGGGCCATGCACGGTACACTTCTACATCGACAAGCATGATGGCAAGAGAAAGTCCAGCCACCTCCTCAAGGACTGCAGCGAGTTCCTCAAGCTACACGAGGGATTGGTTCGGATGAACCGCAATGAAGTCGAAAGAGGCTACGGAGCCGCTCCAGGCGCCGTGGCACATGGCGCACTGCCACCGCCACCTGGGCCACCCCCGAATGCAGCTGCACTGGACCAGCACCACAGAGGCAAACCGTACCCACGGGCCATGGGCACCATGATGATCCAAAAGGGACGCCCATCCAATAGGGTGTAGAAGGCCATCACTCGCCAAGTCAACTTGGCCACGCACTCGCCACCCTCCACCACTGAGTACCTCAGTGGAAGCGAGTCCTGCATCGCCTTCGACAAACGCGACCATCCGCCACAGATACCCCGTCCAGGACATTGCCCCCTCGTACTCGAGGCACAAATCGGAGGCTTCGACATGAGCCGCGTCTTCATGGATGGCGGAAGCGGCATCAACCTTATATTCGCGAGTACCTTGCGAGCAATGAGGATCCTTGTAACTTGCCTGGAGGCCTCGGACACAACGTTCCACGACATCGTCCTAGGGAAAGGCGTATACCCCCTGGGAAAAATCAACCTCGACGTCATCTTCGGTACGCCGAAGAACTTCCGGCGCGAGCGCATAGACTTTGAGGTCGTCGACTGGCCCTCATAGTACCACTGCATCCTCGGGCACGTCGCGTTCGCTAGGTTCATGGAAGTGCCCCACTACGCCTACCTGCAGATGAAAATGCCAAGTCCCAATGGCGTCATCATGATCAACGGGAGCTTCGAGCGATCTAACAGTTGCGACAGGGAATTCAACAGAATCTCCTAGTTCTTCGGCATGCAGGAGGAACTCGCGAGACTGAAGGAGACGACAAACAACAGTCTGCCTCCCCTGAGCAGGCCAAGCTCACCTGACCTCTCATTCAACTCATCTGTGCACACAAAGAAAGTGCAGGTCCACCCATCGGATCCGGCCAAGACGGCCCTCACCGCCAACAACTTGAGTCCCGCATAGGAACTCGCGCTCGTCGAATTCCTCCGTGAGCACTGGGAAATTTTTGCCTGGTGTCTTGTGGACATGCCAGGAGTTCCCATGGAATTTGCCGAGCACGCACTCAACGTCAACCCCGACGCAAGGCCAGTCAAGCAAACAATTCGGCGATTGTCTGAGCCACGAGTGCAGGCAGTTGGAATGGAGATCAACAAACTCCTTCAAGCCAAGTTCACACGCGAGATCAAGGAAAGCACTTGGCTCGCCAACACGGTGCTGGTCCCAAAAAAGGACACGGATATCATGTGGATGTGCATGGACTTCACTTCTCTGAACAAGCACTGCCCAAAGGATCACTTCCTATTGCCATGGATCGACCAGATCATCGACTCCACTGTGGGATGCGAGCGCCTCTGCTTCCTCGATGCCTACTCAGGCTATAATCAAATTCGAATGAAGGAGGAAGATCAAGAGAAAACAACGTTTACAACGCCCTTTGGTGTGTTCTGCTACAACACAATGCCCTTCGGGCTAAAGAACGCGGGAGCCACCTACCAGCGGTGCATGAAGGCTTGCCTCAAGGATAAAGGAGGAAGCCTCTCTAATCTATGATTTGCGCGAAACCTTCGCCAACCTCGACTGCTACCGGATCAAGCTCAATCCGGAAAAATGCACCTTCGGCGTACCATCTGGGCAGCTACTCGGGTATCTCATATCCGCAAGGGGAATTGAGGCAAACCCAGAGAAGATAAAAGCCATACTGGCCATGGAGAAGCCAAAAAACATAATGGGCGTCCAACAGCTAGCTGGATGAATCGCGGCCCTCAGTCGATTCATCAGTCGAATGGGCGAAAAGGCGCTGCCCTTCTACCAGCTCCTCTGCAAAACTGAAAAATTCGAGTGGACCAATGAAGCGCAAGAAGCATTCGAAGACCTCAAGCGCCTGCTATCCACTTCGCCAGTGCTGGTGACCCCACGAGAAAGGGAACCACTGTTGCTGTATATCTCCGCCGCCAACCAGGTGGTTAGCACAGTGCTCATCGTCGAGCGAGCTGAGGAAAAAAAGGTCCATGGCGTACAACACCCAATATACTACCTCAGCGAGGTCCTCACGCCAACAAAGCAGCAGTACCCGCACTACAAGAAGCTGGCGTACGGCGTCTTCATGACCGCCCGACGGCTGCGCCACTACTTTTAGGAACACCTAATCATGGTGGTCAATGATGCCCCCTTGGGGCATATCCTTAATAACCCCGACGCCACGGGACAAGTCATGCTTTGGGGAATAGAATTGTCTCCACGAGACATTACGTACGAAAAGCGCGCTGCAATCAAGTCGCATGTTCTCCCGGACTTCCTCGTGCACTGGATGGAGAACCAGCTCCCGGACAAGCTAGATATGTCCTACCTCTGGACAATGCACTTCGATGGGTCCAAGCGGAAAGACGGAGCAGGCGCAGGTGTCATACTGACATCACCTCAAGGGGACAAGCTGAAGTATATCCTGCGAATGCAGTTCACAGCCTCAAACAACGAGGCTGAATACGAGGTCCTGTTGCACGGGATGAGGGTAGCAAAAGCCTGCGCGCCAAGAGGCTCATCATATACGGCGACTCCAAGTTGGTTGTAGCATCCCAATTGTCTAACAATTGCAATGCTACTAGCCTAGTCTATATAATGGCTACTTCAAATATATAATTGTTGCATCATAATTATATCATGCTCATGTCATCATGCCACCTTGCATTTGAGCATCATATAAAACCCTTTTTGTGTTGGTTCTTCTCTCATATGCATTGTTAATTGTATTTGCCTCTTGATATTGTATTTGGTTCTTGATATATTGTTTAATGCCCAAGTTGAGTTGTGGGCATATCTTTTATTCGACTCCACCACCTTTTCTTTCACCACCTTATAATTCCACCATCCAACTAAATATGAGCTTGGCACTTATTGGTTTTACCTCTAGCTCATGTGGGTTTTGATGGATCCAATTCTTTTCCACATGCTCTCATCTTGGCATCATGTTGTTTTCACATTATTGATATATGAGAGCCACATGGCCATCTTTGCATGCCTTGGGAGTGGAACCATTTTTCCTAGCTTCCACATGGATTATTATGGATTTATGCTCATGTGGGAGTATTTTTGGGACTATTAAAGATCTAGTGGAATATACACACTAGCAATTCCCAATTATAATCCAATGTGATCATCTCCATCTACTCCACTTGGAATTCCTTCTAAATTCTTTTGCTTAGGCCTTACTCCAATTTTGGGAATGCATAATAATAATGCCATGTACTATTCACAAGAATCAACATGGCAATAAATATTTTGCATGGGCCATGCAAGTGCCACCTTTTCTAGCATTTGGTTTTTATTTGAATTTTGAGTGGATCTTTATAAAACCACATCCCTCTCTCTCTCTCTCTCTCTCTCTCTCTCTCTCTTTTCCTCATGATCTTGCTTGATCTAGGTTTGGAGCATGCATGCTTCTAAAGCCCTGGCTCTCACCCCTCTTTCTCTAATCCTCTATCTAAGTTCCCTCTCATCACCTACCCCATCATCACCATACCCCTCTACCCCACTCTCTAAACCACCCCACCTAACCCTAACCCTCACACCCCCTTCTAAGCAAAACCCTAAGCTACCCTACCCTCTCTCGGCCTCTCTCCTCCCCCCTCCTTGCTGGCCCCACCTGGCCACCCTGGCCCACCTAGCTACCCCACCCAAACAAGCCCTAGCCCGAGCCATACCCCCTCTCCCCTCCTACCCTAGCTCTAACCCGAGGCTACTCCTCCCTCTCTCTTTTCTCTCTATGACATAAGGGCCCTCCAACCCGAGCCTGTCCCTGCCTCCTTGGCCTCACCCTGGCCCCACCTGGAAGCCACCATCCTGCCAGCTGCCCTGCCCTGCCCCGACGAGCACGTGAGGAAGGAGGGAGAAAAGTGGCCGAGCCACCTTTTCCCATCTACCCCATCTCCCCACGGCACCTTCCTCCCCCCTCTCTCTGCTTTATCCACCTCACGGTCCTCCTGCATCTCCAGATCTGGCCGAGGCGCCCTGCCCGCTCCCCTCTCTTCTCCATCGCCGCCAGCTAACCATCGCCGGCCACCGTCGGCTTCGGCGTCCACCTGCAGTACGAGGAGGCGGCCGTGGTGTTGTGGTCGTCGAGGAAGGACATGAGATCCCCGGCATCGCCTCTATACACAGCAGCGAGGAGGAGGAGCCCCAAGCCGCTGAACACCGACGCGCTCCGACGTGAAACCCTAGCTCCGGTCCGTCTGTGTCATCGCCGTCTCCCTGTGCCCCAGGCCGATCTGACCACGTCAACCAACTCTCGGTGAGCTACCCAACCCCCCAGACATCCTCGTCGTCGCGGCCTTGCCCTGGACGCGCCGGACAATCCGACGAACGGCCTCTGTACGCCGGCGTCGTGTAAGCCCCATCTAGTCCTCACCCACCTCCCAGACATCAACCCCCACCTAGCCCAGTGGCTGCCGCCTCCGCGCGCGCACGCCAGGTCCGAGGATCGATTCTCCGCGCCGCGCCTGCGTCAGACACGCACCGATCTGTCCAAGCGACGCGGAGAAGATCCACAGTACGGTGCTCTTTTTGCTGATAACCCCCTGCAGCTTCTTTCGGCTAAACCCGCGCTCCTTTTGGCCCACTAGTCAGCCGCCGTGGTATTCTCCCAGAAAACCCCCTGGCTTTTTGTAAACCTTGACCCGCGCTCTAGCCCGGCCCCACCTGTCAGTTTCTTTTCCGCTCGCCGCCGTCAAGTGGACCGCGTGTGCTCTGGCCCCACCTGTCTGTCTCTTAGGCTGGGTTAGCTCGCGATGAAAAACCTTTTCTGCGCGCGTGTGTAGCCCAGTCAGCAGATGGCCCCACTCGTCTGTGGCTGTGGCTGGGTCTGTCTGTGTATAAAAAGATTTTCTGGTTATCTGTTTAAATTCAAACTTATTCAAAATTAATTCAAATTCAAATTTAAATCTGTTTTTAAATAACTTTTAAAATACAAATCCAAATAATACAAATAATATATGTTTTCAAATCAGAAAAATGTGAGGAATTCAAATCTTTCATCCAAAATATATTTTGAACATTTAAAATTGCAAGTTGCTTAAAATTACAATAAAATGCCCTTCCACTTTAATTAATTAATAACTTTTGTTTTATAACTCCAAATTTAACAAATAATATGTCTAAAATGATTAGCTCGACGAGACCCTTCTGTTTATGCAATCCTTTATCTGTTTTGCAGCATGCATCATATAAATATAAAGTGAACAGCAACTAAAATGAGGATAAAATGAGGCCAAAACTCAATAAAATGATTTATTCTTGTATTCCACACCTCACCCATGCCATGCTACTTTATTGCCATGCAAAGTGTGCATCATTCATCATGGCATGATTGTTTGCTTGTCGCATTTAATTCATATGCTTGCGCACTTTATTTATGTTGGCCCATGTTTGTTTGGTTCTTCTTCGAATAGACGCTGCGCAGGGGCTATATCAAGACAACCAGGAGCACTACCCAGATCCATCCCTTGCTTCAACTGAGCTGCCAGGCAAGCACTACCACATGCTTGCATACATATAGTACCTATTGCCTCTTTCTTATTATTGCATCATTGAGTCGCGATTGCATTAAATTGAATCCCAAGTATTGCATAGCCTTTACTTTTAAACCCCACCGAAGCTTGTTCCTCCATCCCATGAGCCATTACTACAGGAGTTGTTTGAGCCATGCGAGTCGTAGAACAGCATGTGTAGGGTATGTGAGTGTCTAATGGATAATGAGGTACCTAAACAACTTAACCTGAGTAGTAATGGGATAACTAATGAAAGTGGCATCGGTGAGCCATATTCGCTATTTGGTTTTTCAGGCTCACTTGTGTCCCGTAGGACCCCGAGTACTTGATTCCTGTTCCTTGAATATTCACGCTATCCACATCCGGGAGGCTTATGAACCCCCCTGAGCCAGAGCTTGATTCATTCTTATTTCTTGGGGCCACAAACTAGTTTGAGGTTTTATTTATTGTCTTGTACTTATGCCATGCTTTACTGCTTTATTTAAATTGTGCGAGGTACTGCACACTGTACCATTTAGGTCCGTGACCCGTTTTCGCTGTATCGACAAGCCTAGTCACACTTTCGGGTTCCCAGTCGTTTACAGCCAGCCACACAAACCTTGAGTCCGTCTCGTAGCCGGCCAGCTTCGTTGCGGGTAGCTTAATGGGGTGGCCCCTTGAAATATTTCTGAATCCTGTGATCGCTTTGTCGTGACTGCCTCGTTGGGTTTTGATTTGGTTTTTCTGAGGCATATCAAGTGTGTGTTGCTATTTGTGCACCCCTGCAGGGTAAAACTTTCTGAAAGCCGTGTCCGCGGTTATGGACGACTTGGAGCACAGTTTCTCGATCATAGACAAGAATAACTAAAGTATCGCTTTTAATTTGACTAAATAACTGACTAGTAAATAGTGCAACACTCATGGAATGGTTAATAAAACTGCCAACGGATGAGGGGGGGTTGTTCGTCCGCTTCCTCGTCGGTAAGCGAGAAGGAGGATGGATCTGTGGATATTACCGTTTTAACTGTTATAACTGTTGTTATTAATTCACGGACATCCGTCTATCTCTGGTTAGGCGTATGGTTAGCGGGTATCTATAGAATTGCTAGGGTTTATCTTTTTCTGCAATTGCGTCACCCCAGGTTGTGTCCCCTTTAGCGGCATAAAAACTTGCTGAGTACCCCTAGGGTCTCACACGATAAATTATTGGTTCAGATGAACAGGTACACTCGCAAGATGGATACTGGGTGGAAGAGACTGACGATGTGGGCAACGATCATTCGGTGTAGAGATTCCGGGAACGGGGATCCGTGAGATCTGTGGGCGGGATCTGCTTATTTATGGGGCATCTTATGCCGATTTGCTTCTTATCCGTACTCGGATTTTGTCTTCCGCTTCCGCTTGATACTCTGATGTTTGATGTATGAGGAGATATCCTAAACTATTATATCTATCTAGGATATTTGGATCTTGCCGTATGGCGTTGCTATATTTCCTTTCTTTTTAGATGGAATGGCTCTGATGTACTGTTGTATGGTGGCTTGCATACATACTCATTTGTGTATGTAGTTGATCCCTTCGCCTGCCGATTACGCCGCCCGTTCTTGTCCCGATGTTTGGAAATGGTTGGGACGGCCGAAAGGTCTACCTGTGAGTGGCATTTGGGCCCCACCGTACTATTTCAACCATTTCCGTTCATCCAGGCTTGTAACTAGGAGCGTAATTCACCGAGGTAGTTACAATTGGTATCAGAGCCATCCCGACCTTCAGGGTCTCAGCCAAATGGTCGTTGTCTGTCTAGCAAATATTTTGGTAGCTATGTATACTAGGGAAAAACAAAACGTGAGAGTAGGACTGCTTCCACTTTTCTTCTTACCCACCCACCACCCTTTTCTGGTAAGGAAGTGTAACGTTTTCAATCCTCTTCTTAAAATTCAAACTAGGATTCACGTGTTCTGGGTTTACGTAGTACCATAGGAAGTGTGTGTGTGTGTGTGTGTGTGTGTAATTCCTTGTCTATCTGTTGCATCCAACATGTTATCTTTATCTGCCCTTGGTTATCAACTGTTGGTACATTCCATATTGACAGGTTTTTGAAAACCGGCGCGATCTATCTGACTCCTTGTTAACCTGTGCCATCTTCTTAAGGGTGTCCTTCCTTCTAGCAACTCCACATTCTGTGTAAGCATCTGTTGCTAATCTCTATCTGCTAAGTGATTTTGCGCATCTATTGGTACTTTAATGCCGAAAATGCGGAAAAATTTTCTTTGATATATCTGTGTTTCCACACTCCTTTTTAGTCGTGTGTGAAACATTATCTATCTCCCTTTTATCAGCATGTTCATGCTAACTCATTCTTTTGTCACCGGCGCTTAATCCTGGAGTTTCTTATCATCTCCAAATCTCTTGGGCTAATTACATAACATGTGTCGATCCGATGCTGGTGATTGTAATTTGGCTCTCGGCATAACTATATTCCACGCATGATAAGTGTCGATTGGAATATGGAAAATGCTATCAACCGTCACCATCTGGAGGATAAGGTTATCTCCTGTGATTTTGAGTACACCGTGATCATATCTATGCATATTCAAGCATCTTTGGCAATCCGGAGTTTCCCAAGGCACTACGGCGGTCTATCATCTGTCCATCATGCTGCAAATCTTTTTGAACTCCATATCTGCAAAATTCTCTTTGATACGAGGGAATTGCATCTTTTCGTCTCTGATAGTTTTGCTTCAGGTATGAGCTATCATCGTTTCTTTATCCAAGATCTCTTTATCTTTGAAACCGGTGATCCGATCGACAATGTGAACCAGGCGACATCTCTTTTTCTTCCGAAGGACCAGATAATCTATTCTTCCAGTGCATCTTCTTCAGCACGAACCCGTGCTCTTAATATTGATCTTTCTAAGAGCGTTGAGCTCAGGAAGTGTTCAAGCATTTGTTCGTTCCTCTCACCTTTTGAACTTGATATTCTGGGAATATCCTGTTAATCCATGGTGGTATATGTTGATAATATGCTTGCCTAATCCATATCAATAGAAGGACATGGAAGATCATTTGTGTCTCTTTCTCTCAAGCTTCGTGAGCATTGCCTGTGTGCAAGTTCTCAAAGCGTGAATTCTGACTTTTTGAAGTCACCTATCTCGACCACGTCCTTCTGCTAAATACATTGCTTCAATTCTGGAATTGGCAATTCATTGTTAATTCCATCCTCCATCTTCAACCAATCCGGAGTTGTTCCTTGTTGGCAAGTTATCATCGTCGTTCCGCTAAAGATTTTCCTCAAAATTGCTAAATCTCTCTCAATCATTTCAAGAACAACATGGAGTTCTTTCACCTTAGTCTCATCAAGTGATCCTTTGAAACCCTCTTGTTCTATCGTCTATGCTCAATCCACCGGAGACCATGAAGACCTTTCAGATCTTGTTTTTCCTTATGTTCAAGTGGTGCTATCTTTTTCTTTGCCTGTGGAATCTTGCAGTTCTTCTCCGTGATCTTCCTTCATATCTTTCCGGTGGCTGGTTACTTATGACTTGACGACAACATCATCATCTTTATCTATCTATGAACCCGGCAAATCGTTTGCATTTATTCTTGTTTTCTAACGGAGTTCCATGAGTTATTGTCAATACCTTCAGTCTGTTTCGGTAGTTGGGTTGCATGGTTTTCTTATTCATGTGCGGAGTAATGCTTTGGGTGTGGGATGGAGTAGCTACCATACCACTACTCTTATCATTCGCTCTTGTACATTGAATTGGTGAATTAATGTGATTTCACTCATTCCACGGAAGTTAGAAGTGGCCTTTATTCCTTGATACTTTTACTTCCGTCCTTGTTTTCCGGAGTGCTCTCTCGAAGAAGGTAATCAATAATCTCTTGTTGGTGATCTCACCCTTTCTACATGGAGCCAAATCTTCAATTATCTGGTGGAAACAAACGCAAAATCCTTTCGGCCCTCGTCATTCTAGTGGTGCTCGACATCCACAAACAAGATTAAAGGAAACTATCTCTCTCTTTGTTTCATCAATTCTTTTTCTGTGGTAAAGCCAATTATGGTTGGTGCCATCAGCCGCAAATCTATTGCGTTAGCCTCAAGGCTAAAGAAAACAATAAGTATCTCCACAATAAACTCCAGATCCTCCATACTCTTTGCTTCTCGGGATTCCACCATGATCTAGCTTCACATCCGTCTCTGGAAGTTATATCCGCGCACCTCAATTGCGTGATCCTTTGGTTCTTACCGGCGCAAGAAGAATCTAATCCGACGGTGTCTAACTAAATCTTTCTGTTGATATCAAGGGACTCTATTGTTTGAAGGCGATATTGTTTCCGTACTTCATTTCTCTAATCCGAGAGAGGATACGATGCTATTGTCATAGTGGTTCAAAACCTCTCCAATCTAGCTCTTTTCTTCCGGCAAGACAAAGTTTTCATCCTCTCTAGTATCGGTAAATCTTTAATCTTAACAGTGTGCCTTTCTATATCCATGATACATCATCTTCTCTTTTTCTTTCACAAGTGGTTCTATTCTTTTATCATGTTTCTTGAGAGAACCGGAGCTATGTCCATCCTATCCTTCTTGCCTCACGACAATCCTTCAACTCGTCTAACCCGTTGTTTCTCAAGCAAAACGCAAGACTCGCAACAAGTCTAGCAAGTTTTGCAAGGTGTGGTGGTCACACCATTCCGTTGTTCATCAACTTGGGAACGTGAGGGTCACCTTCGTTCGAACACCTGCCTCTCCTGGTGTTGTTTTCTTTTTCCTAGGAATCTCGGGGCGAGATTCTTGTTTAGTGGGGGAGAGTTGTAGCATCCCAATTGTCTAACAATTTCAATGCTACTAGCCTAGTCTATATAATGGCTACTTCAAATATATAATTGTTGCATCATAATTATATCATGCTCATGTCATCATGCCACCTTGCATTTGAGCATCATATAAAACCCTTTTTGTTTTGGTTCTTCTCTCATATGCATTGTTAATTGTATTTGCCTCTTGATATTGTATTTGGTTCTTGATATATTGTTTAATGCCCAAGTTGAGTTGTGGGCATATCTTTTATTCAACTCCACCACATTTTCTTTCACCACCTTATAATTCCACCATCCAACTAAATATGAGCTTGACACTTATTGGTTTTACCTCTAGCTCATGTGGGTTGGGATGGATCCAATTCTTTTCCACATGCTCTCATCTTGGCATCATGTTGTTTTCACATTATTGATATATGAGAGCCACATGGCCATCTTTGCATGCCTTGGGAGTGGAACCATTTTTCCTAGCTTCCACATGGATTATTATGGATTTATGCTCATGTGGGAGTATTTTTGGGACTATTAAACATCTAGTGGAATATACACACTAGCAATTCCCAATTATAATCCAATGTGATCATCTCCATCTACTCCACTTGGAATTCCTTCTAAATTCTTTTGCTTAGGCCTTACTCCAATTTTGGGAATGCATAATAATAATGCCATGTACTATTCACAAGAATCAACATGGCAATAAATATTTTGCATGGGCCATGCAAGTGCCACCTTTTCTAGCATTTGGTTTTTATTTGAATTTTGAGTGGATCTTTATAAAACCACATCCCTCTCTCTCTCTCTCTCTCTTTTCCTCATGATCTTGCTTGATCTAGGTTTGGAGCATGCATGCTTCTAAAGCCCTAGCTCTCACCCCTCTTTCTCTAATCCTCTATCTAAGTTCCCTCTCATCACCTACCCCATCATCACCATACCCCTCTACCCCACTCTCTAAACCACCCCACCTAACCCTAACCCTCACACCCCCTTCTAAGCAAAACCCTAAGCTACCCTACCCTCTCTCGGCCTCTCTCCTCTCCCCTCCTTGCTGGCCCCACCTGGCCACCCTGGCCCACCTAGCTACCCCACCCAAACAAGCCCTAGCCCGAGCCATACCCCCTCTCCCCTCCTACCCTAGCTCTAACCCGAGGCTACTCCTCCCTCTCTCTTTTCTCTCTATGACATAAGGGCCCTCCAACCCGAGCCTGTCCCTGCCTCCTTGGCCTCACCCTGGCCCCACCTGGAAGCCACCATCCTGCCAGCTGCCCTGCCCTGCCCCGACGAGCACGTGAGGAAGGAGGGAGAAAAGTGGCCGAGCCACCTTTTCCCATCTACCCCATCTCCCCACGGCACCTTCCTCCCCCCTCTCTCTGCTTTATCCACCTCACGATCCTCCTGCATCTCCAGATCTGGCCGAGGCGCCCTGCCCGCTCCCCTCTCTTCTCCATCGCCGCCAGCTAACCATCGCCGGCCACCGTCGGCTTCGGCGTCCACCTGCAGTACGAGGAGGCGGCCGTGGTGTTGTGGTCGTCGAGGAAGGACATGAGAACCCCGGCATCGCCTCTATACACAGCAGCGAGGAGGAGGAGCCCCAAGCCGCTGAACACCGACGCGCTCCGACGTGAAACCCTAGCTCCGGTCCGTCTGTGTCATCGCCGTCTCCCTGCGCCCCAGGCCGATCCGACCACGTCAACCAACTCTCGGTGAGCTACCCAACCCCCCAGACATCCTCGTCGTCGCGGCCTTGCCCTGGACGCGCCGGACAATCCGACGAACGGCCTCTGTGCGCCGGCGTCGCGTACGTTTCTTCTCGCCATAGCGTCGCGTAAGCCCCATCTAGTCCTCGCCCACCTCCCAGACATCAACCCCCACCTAGCCCAGTGGCTGCCGCCTCCGCGCGCGCACGCCAGGTCCGAGGATCGATTCTCCGCGCCGCGCCTGCGTCGGACGCGCACCGATCTGTCCACGCGACGCGGAGAAGATCCACAGTACGGTGCTCTTTTTGCTGATAACCCCCTGCAGCTTCTTTCGGCTAAACCCGCGCTCCTTTTGGCCCACTAGTCAGCCGCCGTGGTATTCTCCCAGAAAACCCCCTGGCTTTTTGTAAACCTTGACCCGCGCTCCAGCCCGGCCCCACCTGTCAGTTTCTTTTCCGCTCGCCGCTGTCAAGTGGACCGCGTGTGCTCTGGCCCCACCTGTCTGTCTCTTAGGCTGGGTTAGCTCACGGTGAAAAACCTTTTCTGCGCGCGTGTGTAGACCAGTCAGCAGATGGCCCCACTCGTTTGTGGCTGTGGCTGGGTCTGTCTATGTATAAAAAGATTTTCTGGTTATCTGTTTAAATTCAAACTTATTCAAAATTAATTCAAATTCAAATTTAAATCTGTTTTTAAATAACTTTTAAAATACAAATCCAAATAATACAAATAATATATGTTTTCAAATCAGAAAAATGTGAGGAATTCAAATCTTTCATCCAAAATATATTTTGAACATTTAAAATTGCAAGTTGCTTAAAATTACAATAAAATGCCCTTCCACTTTAATTAATTAATAACTTTTGTTTTATAACCCCAAATTTAACAAATAATATGTCTAAAATGATTAGCTCGACGAGACCCTTCTGTTTATGCTATCCTTTATCTGTTTTGCAGCATCCATCATATAAATATAAAGTGAACAGCAACTAAAATGAGGATAAAATGAGGCCAAAACTCAATAAAATGATTTATTCTTGTATTCCACACCTCACCCATGCCATGCTACTTTATTGCCATGCAAAGTGTGCATCATTCATCATGGCATGATTGTTTGCTTGTCGCATTTAATTCATATGCTTGCGCACTTTATTTATGTTGGCCCATGTTTGTTTGGTTCTTCTTCGAATAGACGCTGCGCAGGGGCTATATCAAGACAACCAGGAGCACTACCCAGATCCATCCCTTGCTTCAACTGAGCTGCCAGGCAAGCACTACCACATGCTTGCATACATATAGTACCTATTGCCTCTTTCTTATTCTTGCATCATTGAGTCGCGATTGCATTAAATTGAATCCCAAGTATTGCATAGCCTTTACTTTTAAACCCCACCGAAGCTTGTTCCTCCATCCCATGAGCCATTACTACAGGAGTTGTTTGAGCCATGCGAGTCGTAGAACAGCATGTGTAGGGTATGTGAGTGTCTGATGGATAATGAGGTACCTAAACAACTTAACCTGAGTAGTAATGGGATAACTAATGAAAGTGGCATTGGTGAGCCATATTCGCTATTTGGTTTTTCAGGCTCACTTGTGTCCCGTAGGACCCCGAGTACTTGATTCCTGTTCCTTGAATATTCGCGCTATCCACATCCGGGAGGCTTATGAACCCACCTGAGCCAGAGCTTGATTCATTCTTATTTCTTGGGGCCACAAACTAGTTTGAGGTTTTATTTATTGTCCTGTACTTATGCCATGCTTTACTGCTTTATTTAAATTGTGCGAGGTACTGCACACTGTACCGTTTAGGTCCGTGACCGTTTTCGCTGTATCGACAAGCCCAGTCACACTTTCGGGTTCCCAGTCGTTTACAGCCGGTCACACAAACCTTGAGTCCGTCTCGTAGCCGGCCAGCTTCGTTGCGGGTAGCTTAATGGGGTGGCCCCCTGAAATATTTCTGAATCCTGTGATCGCTTTGTCGTGACTGCCTCGTTGGGTTTTGATTTGGTTTTTCCGAGGCATATCGAGTGTGTGTTGCTATTTGTGCACCCCTGCAGGGTAAAACTTTCTGAAAGCCATGTCCGCGGTTATGGACGACTTGGAGCACAGTTTCTCGATCATAGACAAGAATAACTAAAGTACCGCTTTTAATTTGACTAAATAACTGATTAGTAAATAGTGCAACACTCATGGAATGGTTAATAAAACTGCCAACGGATGAGGGGGGTTGTTCGTCCGCTTCCTCGTCGGTAAGCGAGAAGGAGGATGGATCTGTGGATATTACCGTTTTAACTGTTATAACTGTTGTTATTAATTCACGGACATCCGTCTATCTCTGGTTAGGCGGATGGTTAGCGGGTATCTATACAATTGCTAGGGTTTATCTTTTGCTGCAATTGCGTCACCCCAGGTTGTGTCCCCTTTAGCGGCATAAAGACTTGCTGAGTACCCCTAGGGTCTCACACGATAAATTATTGGTTCAGATGAACAGGTACACTCGCAAGATGGATACTGGGTGGAAGAGACGGACGATGTGGGCAACGACCATTCGGTGTAGAGATTCCAGGAACGGGGATCCGTGAGATCTGTGGGCAGGATCTGCTTATTTATGGGGCATCTTATGCCGATTTGCTTCTTATCCGTACTCGGATTTTGTCTTCCGCTTCCGCTTGATACTCTGATATTTGATGTATGAGGAGATATTCTAAACTATTATATCTATCTAGGATATTTGGATCTTGCCGTATGGCGTTGCTATATTTCCTTTCTTTTTAGATGGAATGGCTCTGATGTACTGTTGTATGGTGGCTTGCATACATACTCATTTGTGTATGTAGTTGATCCCTTCGCCTGCCGATTACGTCGCCCGTTCTTGTCCCGATGTTTGGAAATGGTTGGGACGGTCGAAAGGTCTACCTGTGAGTGGCATTTGGGCCCCACCGTACTATTTCAACCATTTCCGTTCATCCAGGCTTGTAACTAGGAGCGTAATTCACCGAGGTAGTTACATTGGTCGTCAACCAAACAATGCATGAGTGTGACGCACTGAACGATAACATGATCGCGTACCGTGACCTCTATGACACACTCGAAGGAGACTTCGACGGTTGCGAGCTGCGACACGTAGGTCGCGAAAGCAACGAGGAGGCGGACGCACTTGCCAACATAGGCTCTACCTGCGCCCCCATACCGCCGGGGGTATTTCTCGAGCGCATCTGCGAACGCTCCATCAAGCCAAAGGCCGCAGAGAAGAAAACAAGCGCAGCAACGGACTCGGGGGCTACGCCACCCAATGAGCCAATGGCACTCGATGACATGGAGCTGGACACAGGACTCGAGGGACCAATGAGCGTCATGATGATCGAGCAATCCTGGACACAGACGTACATCACGTACCTCCTCAGCAAGAGGCTACCAGACGATCCGACAGATGCACGGCACATCGCGCGGCGATCCAAGGCATTCGCTGTTATGAACGACGAACTTTATAAACACAATATCACGGGAGTACTCCAACGATGCGTCTCCATAGCCAATGGAAAAGAAATTCTCCTCGACATCCATGAAGGGACTTGCGGACACCACGCCGGCAGTCGCGCCCTCGTTGCCAAAGCTCTACGAGCTGGATTCTACTGGCCTACGGCCATGCGCGGCGCCAAGGACATCGTCCAAAAATGCAATGCTTGCCAGCGATTCACGGACAAACCGCACGCACCGGGCGCAGAGCTACGGCCAATCCCATTGGTCCGGCCCTTCGTGCAATGGGGGCTCGACATGGTCGGCAAACTTCCAAGGTTCTCACGAGGAGGCTACGTCCACCTCTTGGTCGCAATCGAGAAATTCACCAAGTGGATAGAGGCCATGCCAGTGACCAACCAATCAGGCCACAACGCAGTCAAGTTCTTCGAGTCCATTGTCTACCGCTTCGGAGTGCCGCACAACATCATCACCGACAACGGGACGAACTTCACATCCAAGGAGTTCCAAGAATTCTGCGAGAACCTGGGGATCAACATCAGCTACGCCTTAGTAGCGCATCCACAGACCAACGGTCAGGTGGAAAAAGCAAACGGGCTCGTCTGTGGCGGCATGAAGAAGCGACTCCTCCGGCCACTCGAACAAGCCGCGGGTTGCTGGCCGGACGAGCTGCAATCCGTACTCTGGAGCCTACGTACAACTCCAAACAGCGCCACGGGCTACACGCCATTCTTTATGGTGCACGGAGCTAAGGCAGTGCTACCCGCCGAAGTACGGCACAAGGGGCCGCGTGTGGTCGCTTACAGCGAACAAGAGTCATCCCTCGCACTCGAAGACTCCGTCGACCTCCTTTACGAGGCAAGGGAAATCTCCGCGGAAAGATCCACGATCTACCAGCAAAACCTGCGTAACTACCACAGTAGGAGGCTTCGCCCCAGATCCTTCGTCGAAGGTGACCTGGTCCTGCGACTGAAGCAGCAAGGGCATCTCAAGCTCGAGTCCCCCTGGGAAGGACCGTACGTGATTACAGAAGTAATCCCAGGTGGTGCCTATCGCCTTCAAGATTTAGAGACAGGAGTCGCATACTCCAACCCATGGAACGTCGTACAACTACGACGCTTCTACCCTTAGTCGTTTTTACCTTTTACATTGCAAATAAGGCTACTCAGCCAAGGCTACTTAGCCACACATTGTATCTCGCACTATTCTTCGAATAAATAAAGCTAAGTGCCCCAAAACTCTGAGTTCTCCTTTACTTTCCCAATTTATATACTCGGGGGCTGCGCCACCCTATACACATCTGTTCTTCGAACCAAAACGCGATATCCTGAGTAGCTGGTACATCAATCGAAACCATTAACACAACATCAACCCAGCTGCAACGCACCTGACAGGTTGACAAGGGATTGAGATAAAAACATGACCAGGCTAACGAAAAGGACTCGCATAGTGTCACGCATTTCATACTAACAAAGCTCTTTATATGCATTCGACAATAAATTATCTACAACGTTTATACGAACTTCACAACACAAGTTGGCCCATGTGCAGGATACAAACTAGGCTACTACTACAGCAGAAGAACGTTGGTTTGTTCCTCAAAGAAGTCGACGATCTCTTCTGTTGGGCGGTCTACCGCCTGGTAGTGCGGCACCATATTCCAAGCAGAACCTGCTGGTGGTGCAGGCGGCCCAGACACAATTGCTGCAACATATACGTCAGGCCTGTGCAGTCGCGAACCGCGGTCAGGTCTTGAAACTTGGCAAGGAGGGCCAATAAGCTTGATGGAGTATCATCCAGCGGGAACATCGCCCGATAAATGTTCTTCAAGCATGACTGTGATTTCTTCAGAAAGTGCAGCACTCGTGACGCACGATCCTGCAGGGTCGCCAGCGCAGTCGCACGATCATGATCTACCCAGAAGTATCCACTCTCTTGAAGTTGCTCCTGGGTAAGATCATGCATGCGAATGGCAATTCTATCCTTCTCCTCCAGCGGGTGACGCGTGCTGACAACTACACGAAGCAGCAACAGTAGCATGAGTACAACGTACCACTGCGAGTAACTACAAGGAAAAGATGAGAGCAATCAAACTAACATTTGAATTGGTCGCCCAGCTGCGTCACCTCGCCAAGCAGATACTTCTCTCGAGCGGCCACTTTTTCCGCCTTCGACTTCCATACGTCCGCATTACCACGGAGCACGGGCAACTCACGCTCCAGCTGCTTCACGTGGTCACGCAGTCGCAAAATCAAGGACAGCTCATCTAACCTGGAGTGCGGCGGTGCCACGGTATCATCAAGAGTCGGCGAGTCCTGAGTTTCCCTCAAAGGATCACTTGATGTACCCTACCAAAAGTCAAGATAGAAGCAAATAAGACAACCAGATCAACAAAAAGACAAAAGGATCAGATGCATTCAAGACTAGCAAAAGTATCAGCAGATACACTCGCCAGCAGGCATGTTCTTAAACAAAAGGACATAAACTAATCAACTATTACAAAGCTAACTAAGGAGCAACTGGCTTCTTCGACTTCGACGGCTTCGGGGGCTTCATGAAGTCCGTGGCAGTGTCAGACACCACTGACTTTCCGCCGGCCCCTGATGCCGAAGCTTTCCCCGCCTTCTTGGCACGTTGGAGCTCCTCAAAGTACTTCGCAACAATATTTATCAGATGATGTCGTATTTGCCACAAGCAGTCGTGAAGGAAGCAAAGACTACCTGCTGGCCATCCGCGTTAACAGGCATCGCCTTCGACACCGCGGCAGGATCAACCTCGACTTCGTGGGCCTCCACCATGGCAAGCGACATGGACGCGCCAGACGCGCGGAGTGAGTTCTTGTAGCTGGTGGGCACACCCCGGTGAGTGACTCCACCAGCTCGTCTATTATATCGATTAGCTCCGCCTTGGGCATCAACTCCTCCCGGAGGCGACTAAGGGCACCCTTGGCCTTGGAAAGCGTACCCTGGACGGCAACGCTATGGTCCTTGACTGCCGACAGTGCACCCGCCAGAGCGTCATCACGATGAAGGGCCTGCGGGTCGAAACTCAAGTCACCAGCATCTACACATAAAAATCCACACATGGACAAAACATCAGTGCCAACGGCAAAAAAAAATTCTAGCAAAGAAGGACAACGACATCTAAAGCAAAATACCTGAGAGGGCCTTGGCGATTGAGAAAAGTTATTCCTCGAACAACTTCTCACTAGCTGCGAAGGAGGCACGCAGCTCCTCTTCGTGCCTTAGTGCCTCGTCACGCACTGTGATTGCCTCATCGCGATCCTTCACAGCCGCGGCAAGGGTTTTCTCCATGGTGGCGGTGTCACGCAATAGGGCATTATTTTCAGCTACACGACAAACAAAAGTCGACTATCAGTCGACTATATCAAAAGGAGAAGACGACGAAGAAGAAGTGTAGAACACTCACTCTCCACCACGTGATGACGCGTCTCCAGCATCGCATGTTGGCGGCCCATCGCAAGCACCTGCTCCGCCAAATGCGCCGCTTCCTTCACAAGGAGCTATCGCACAACAAGGAATCAACAGAGGCAATAGAAAAACATCAACAGACACACTAAAAAGAAGAAAAACTACACTTACATGGTCCTCCAATGACTCTGAAGATGTCTGCTGCACCGTCATCTGAGCAACCATTCAATGCTCTCCTGCATGAGGAGAACTGGAAGAATTATGCCTGGAGTGGGCCGCCAATGGAGGGGAAGGAGCGCGCTCGACCTCTTCCCTGGCTCTCGAGGTCGCGACTCCTGATTCCTTCAAAAATTGGACGTCGCCAAAAGATGACGACGCCTCTTGACTGCAAGATAAAAACCATATCAACAAATGGCAAACCCAGAGACAAGCCAACAAGGGCAAAATAGAAAAAGGACAAGCTAGAAAACTTACCAGTCAAACTTGTCAAAATCAAATGTGGCCTCCCCCGACTCCGACGAAGACTCCTTGGGCGATCGCATCTTCTTGCGAGAAGATGCTGCCACAGCGCTCACAGGAACGGCAGGAATTGGCGACTCCGCACCAACGCCCATACCTTCCGGAGTCGAAGGAGACGATGCGTCGGAATCCTTGCTGCGCGAACGCTTGCGAGTATCCGGCCTACCGGACTCAGGGGCTTCCTCCTCCGCATCAGAAGAGACGGTCGACTCCGACTCGTCCTCTTCCAAAGCTTCACGGGGGATAATCCGCTCAGGAAGAGGGGGCATACAAGGTGACACCGCCCAATCCTGCACATAGACAACACATTCAGTAAATAGCAAGTAAACAACAGAGAAACAATCGACAAAATTAGCTACTGCGTAGCACAACTATACCTCAGGAGGAGGGTTTGAAGCATCAAATGGAGGAACAACTGGCTCACTGGGAAGCACATACTTGATGGTGTACTTGGTGACCAGTCGAATCCTCTTGTCCACCTCACTCGCGGACATGCCATCGGCAGACACGCGAGTGGCATCATCAGCGCTAGCCCGCTGAAACATGGGGTGGACCCTGGCTTCCAGGGGCTGGACGCGACGGCGCAGCCAAGTGTGAATGAGGGTGCAGCCTCCCTCCTCTTTGCCTATGCGACTCTCGAGGTCGCAGACGCGCTAATACAGCACATCTGTCTCCGCGGACTCGCCAGACATGACTACGTTCTTCCAGGAGTGCATCCTCTTGCATGGTGTCGCGGGATCGAAGGGCGCGAGTCCAAAGTGCTCACCGTTAGCCTTCTCATCGCGGATGTAGAACCATTTGTCCCTCCACCCTTGGATGGACGCCGTGAGCTTGATGTCGAAGTAGGTGGCGGATGGGTCGACGTGGATTCCGCAACCACCTACATCATAAACTAAAGAGCCAAATGCAGACTAGCGCTTCAATTTGAAGAGGCGCTTGAAAAGGCCGAAGTGTGGCTCGATTCCGAGCCAGCACTCGCAGAGTGTGATGAAGCAAGAGATATGGAGGATCGAATTCGGGGACAGCTGATGGAGCTGAAGCCCGTAGAAACAAAGGAGACTCCTAAAAAAGGGGTTAAGAGGCAAGGAGAGACCGCGAATGATGAATGCCAAAAACATCACTCGAAAACCAGCGGCGGGGAGCAGGAATTGTCTCACCGCTAGGGACGCGCGCGTTGGCGATTGCGGCGGACAGTACTCCGTCTTAGCGAAGAAGACGGAGATCGGACGCCTTGATGATGGAGGGGCGCCATGCACCATTCATGACGCGGGTCCCTGCGACCTTCTTCTTCCCGCCGGCGGCGGTGCTGGTGCCTGCAGCGGTGGAGCCGCCCTTCTTCTTCGCCACGGCAACCGTGGCCGCGGAATCAGCCGCAGCGCCTCCCTTCTTCTTCCCCATTGCGCGACGGTGATGCGAGCGAAGAAAGTAGCTCGGAAACGAGTGGAGCTGGTCCAGCGTCATGGAGGAAACAAGCACAGAGAAAGCAGAGGAGCAGCGGCAATGGCGATGGAAGCAAAGATGAATGAGAGCAGATGAGAAAATTACCGTCGCAGCGCTGCTACTTAACCCCTGGAAGATGCAATCCAACGGCTTAGAAAAACCCTACTGGACGCGTGGCAAACATCGTGCTAGACACGTGGAGGAGTGGAAGTGCAAACCGTCCCTCCACTACTCCCATTACGCGTGGAAATCGAGGAGACGCGGTTAAAATAAAGATTACGCACGCCCAGTCAAATCAAAGTCAGAGAGTGGGACTCACTGCTCGTCACGTCCCGTCAAACTCGCTCACGCGGGCAACTGAGATCATCAAAGCGTCAGCATTGACGTCATTAAAGCTACGCAGCGGAAAACTTCGACTATTTTAGTCCTTCCTGGAGTCTTCGACTCCACCAAGCACTCGGGGGCTACTCCCATAGGGAGCGCTGGTCGCGCACCCTACGATTTTTCTTTTTGTAGGAACATGGACAATCAAAAGCAAACCCAACCACTCGAAACACGGTTCGACTATGGACATGGGTTACTCCCATAGGGAGTGCCGGAAAAAAATTCAACTAAAACAAGCAAGCAAAAGACGACAGCAGTCGACAAAAGTTCTTTAGTCCCTGCCTGAGTCTTTGACTCAACCAGGCACTCGGGGGCTACTCCCATAGGGAGCGCTGGTCACGCACCCTATGATTATTTCTATAAAAAACTGTGTGTTGATAACATCCACACTCAAAACTCATGGCGACACCGCCTCATAATTTTTCCCTACAAAGAGATTGCGTCTCCTAAGTCACCCGAATTGTCTCCTCGATGATAAAATTCGGATGTCGCGCTTACAGCGTGAAGGTAAGACCTGAACAAGGCCTGGCAACGCATTAGATGCGCACTACCAGAAACATATCCGTGCCTGCAGGTACGATGAATATGCCTTGACGGACGCGTCGAGTGCTCACACCCTTATAATTGGAATTCGACTGCTGTAAGACCTCCGCGGCTTGAGTCGAATTACACCAACACTTTTCCGGATTCGAGTCCGGGGACTCAAGTTCAAGTAGATTGCGTTGTTTCACCCTAACGTGGTTAACTAATATAGGTACTTCGGTTATATCAGGCACGTATATCAACAATCCCTATGCCACAATTAAAAGCAGTCGAAATATATACTCATTTAGGCACTCAAAAGACTTCAAAAGTCCCTAGTCGAATCTGCGATTCCACAGGACACTCGGGGGCTACTGACATGGGTATACCCTACAGGTACTCGAGCTTGGTATATATGGTCTAAATACGTACAGGCCCACGGTGTCGCCAAGGCCCAAACAAAGGATTCGAGTAACCTATGGACTCTCGATTGCTTGAAGAACAAGAAGAAGCTAAAGATAGAAAGTTCAAAGGGGAAAACCCTAATTTGTAACCGACTCGACCTGCTACCCGGGACCTAGCCTATCTATATAAAGGCTGGGAGAGGGCAGCGAGGAGGACACACGCAACCCTAGTTTCAACCACCCTCGCCAGATTGCATCTGCGCACCATTGTAACCTTCGGTTCCTTCGATAATTCCACGAGCAGACAAGCAGGAGTAGGGACCTCTACGAGGCCGGAACCTGGGTAAATCTTTGTCCCCTGTGTGCTTGTTTGCTAGCGGATAGATGTCTCCAACACTCCCTCCTTCTCCAAAACCCAAGTCCATAACAATGGGCATTGACGAGTTAAACCCTCGTCACCAGTTTAATGAAAATGTATCAATTTTTGATCGATAAGTGCATGCTACGTGCGGTGTCGAGGGTTTAGGGTTTTAGGGTTTAGGGCATTTGAAATAATGTTCAAACTTTATTGTTATATTCGTGGAATAGAATGGCGTTACCGCAATTTAATGAAAGGTCGAATCTCAGATTTTGATCTATAAGTGTTGGGGATATACTTTCCGGGTATCCTCACAGTTCCTCACTGACCAGGGTGGCCCACTTCGGGTTAGAGATTTGCTTCATGGGCGGCCCAGTCAGGGAGAAGAAACAGAGTCTAGTCCGGCTACGGGAAGGCCCAGAAGACTTACCGACTTAGGCCCATAGTGTTACTTGTAGTTCAAGATGTACTCTGTAACCGACTCTTAGTAGTAGCCGGATAGATCTCTCTTGTAAACCCTAGGCCGGATATCTATATAAGACGTCCTAGGGAGAGCCTTTAGGGCACCCCTTACAATCACAATCTCAACTCGCACAGGCGAACCCTTGTAACCCATATTCCGGCTCTGCCGTATTATTGGATTGCTAGCAGGAGTAGGATCCGTCCAAAGCCGGCGGATTCGAACCTGGGTAAACTTGTGTGCTCACTGTCCCAGAACGCCGTACGTCTCACACCCCTCTCTTCCGCACGCCTTGAGGACCCCCTCATGGCGTACTTATCATCAATCCAACGATAGTTGGCGCCCACCGTGGGGCAAGTGAGCTTCGGATCTGCGTTCCTAGCGGAATCTGCAAGAATCAGAATCAGTGAGACCATCGCCGTCGGTCGCATCCTCTATGCCAATGACGTCCCTCTCAACGTTCTCGACGAGACCTGGATTCCGGCTAGGGAGGCTGTGACTGCCTACACCATCATGTATTTTGGTGAGATCGATGTTTACATAGGATTTGCTGAACCTGCCCCACCCACCCTAGCGGTGATGATAGAGGCAGCAGAAATCTCTGGATCCCCTTTGTCCGTGGAGGCGGCAGAGTTCCGGATCTCAGAAAACCCTAATCCCACCCCGCCCGCACCAGTTGTGGAGATAGTGGAGAAATCCGAGCCTGAAGCAGACCTGGCGGTCCAAGTTGAATCTGGAGTGGATCTCCCTGGAGAGGCCGAATCCCAGATCAACCCACCCACTTAAGTCGAAATCCAGGAGGAGCATAGCAACGACACTGATTCCAGCTCTGATGACGTCGGGACAGACACGCATTTCCTGAGGTACACGCTAAGACGCATGATGATGCAAGATGCAAGCATAGACGATATTCTCGAGACCATCAGGCGTTTCGAGGAGGCCGGTTGCGAGAGCCGCACGTATCTCAGAAGGCACGCTTCACACTTCGTCGGATATGTGAGATCCGGATCTGGCTCTGCCGATGCTAGAAACAACACCGACTCTGTGCTGGAGGTGATTGGAACAAACGCCAACATACCCGCATCCTCGGATGAATCGATGACGTCAGCTGATTTCTGAAAGTTCTCCACGGAATATGAAGAGGAGTATAACTCCAAAGTTGCAGAGGAAGGAGAAGCCATGGATGAAGGATCCAGGGAAAACTCTCCCAAAGTGTAGGATGACATGGAAATCAGAGATAATCCCGAGGTCCAGATGTCTGAAAGTACCGATCAGAGCTTGACTCCGGGAAACGGACCCAAAGCCGTCTTTGCTACCGGTGCTGCCAAGAAGGCAAAGAAGAACAATAAGAAGAACAAGACCCCAGCGAAAGACCCTCTGGCAGAGGAGGTGATTGCCGAGGAATACGAGGAAGACTCGGATGGAGCACTTATCCTAGATGATCCCAAAAAAGAAGAGTCGGTGGATAGACACGTGATCACTGAAGGTGCGCGTAAACTCATCGATGCTGCATTAACCACACCTATTCCTACAGCTGCAGAACTTATTGCTGAAGAGCTGGACCAGAGGGCACATGCCCTAGAAGCGCGTCGTCAAGTACTCCTCGATGAAGCCAAAAACATTGTGGAGGAAATGAAACGCATGGCATCTACGGAGAAATACAACTCTAGGCAACATCAGAAAACCAGGAAACGTCATACTGACGACAACCAATTCCCGCAGATTCACAAAGTCCTTTTTGGAGGAGAACTTGTGATGCCTCGACGCGACAGCAACAGGGATTGGGTGTATCCAACACCAGTACAGAACACCGTTGTGGCTCGGGAAATCCTATCGGCTAATCCAGGCCTGGAGCAGATCCGGTTGGGAATCAAACTACTCAACAAAGGACTGGAGCAGCAAAAGGTCGCCATGTCCGGAAGTCAAAAGCTGGTCTCAGATTCTGACCAATGTCGCACAGATCTGGCATGGGCTGACGTAAGACCCCAACGTGTGCCAGAACAGCAACATCGTTCCGACCGTCAAGAAGATAACCACTCAAGAACCAAATCTTCAAGACAGCACCACAAAGCTGCCCGTGACTGGCGTAACGTTAACCCAGTTGCAGAGCAAGAGGCAATTGCTGCACTGAATCCGAGGAACCCTCCCTGGCGAGAGTCGAAGGACCGTAGGGAAGAAGATAAAGAGAAACATCGGGAGGAGGACCGACAAAGAATACCACCTCCTAGACATGCAAGCTGTCCGGACGACGGACGAAGGAACGACGGACACCGTGCCGAGACAAGCTGGCAGGGGGCTCGTCACAATGAAGACCCTCCCCAGAACCGGAATAATGACGCTCCGGATGGAGGCCAGCGATCAGCCGGAAATAACCCAGCTGCTCCACCCTCTCCGTCAAGTAGCCATCACAACGACTCCCAAGGAGGCCAAGGAGGGCGTCGTGGTGGAGGAGGTGGTGGCAGAAGCCGAAGTCCGGCTCCAAGGCACCGCAGCCATAGCTGACACTCGGGACGATCTCTATCCCCGAATGACGCAAGGCACATGATCAACTCCAATATAGAAGTGCGGCACTATGAAAATGATGACATATACGTGGGCCCAAAGTGCTTCGGACCACGCATAAGAGCTACAAGATTCCCAGAAGGATTTGCTATCTCAAGACATATTCAAGCCTACGATGGTATAGCTCGGCCAGATACTTGGCTACAGGATTTCTTCCAAGCTTGCTGCATCGCCAAAGGCAGAAACAGCCCGGTCGCAACCCGATATCTCCCACTCATGTTGCGGAAGACGGCATGGTCATGGCTTAATGAACTTCCAGAGAACACCATCCACAACTAGTAGGACATGCAAAGTGCGTTCTTTCGGAATTTCGAAGGCACATACCGGAGGCCCTGTACGGTCGGAGACCTACAACATTGCACCCAGAAAGCCGGAGAAACTTGTCGGTATTACCTCGGATGATGGATCGACACCAAGAACTCCTGTGAAGGAGTAAATGACCAAACTGCGATTGAAGCTTTCATTGCAGGTCTCCCAATTGGTTTACTGCATCATCGCTTGAAGTGTGACAAAGTCACTGATTTGGGAGAGATGATAGAAACAGCGAGCAAGTATGTAGATGCTGACGATGATGCAAATGGATTACTCAACACCTTGGCTATGCCACAGTCGGCAAAACAACCAAAGCAACAAGCTCATAAGCGCAAGAATACCTCGGAAGAGAAACCCAACGTGGAAACGGCAGTGGTCACTGCCACTTTCGGGTCTAGAAGACGAGGAGGACATGGCGGTGGCCGCGGTCGTGGGACATCAAGAGTCCATGGTAGAGGAGACCAGCAACCCGGAAAAACCTACTCTTGGGCCGACATTGCCAATAACCCATGTGTGCATCACTTAGACGCCAATGGGGGCTCATCCCACACAAATGCCAAGTGTCGTTTCAATGATGACATTAAAAGAGATGACACCTCTGGCTACAAAGCTAAGCGGAAGAAGGGAAAGAAGAATCCCGAAAAAGATAAGGAGACGAAGGAAGATTCTGACATGGAGGAAGGTGATGCTTCAAATCCCAAGACGGAAGGGAAGAAAAATTTTCCGACCAAGAAAGACACTTATGTCACCTTCCTCGGATCTCAACCAGCAAAGGTCAAAAAGGTAGTGCTACATGAGCTCAATGCAATAGTTCCGGCTATCCCCCAATTCTTGGACTGGTCGGAAGTGGCAATCACATTTGACCGCGCTGATCATCCGCCTAAGTTGCACAGGCGAGGAAAATACACCTTAATCGTCAATCCACTTATTGACGGTTATGGTTTCTCCAAGACTCTCATGGACGGTGGCAGCAGTATTAATATTCTGTATGTCGAAACGCTACGCCGGATGAAGATCTCGGAGACCCAGCTGAACCACAGCTCTGTGATCTTTCACGGGGTTGTCCCAGGAAGACAAGCAAATTCCCTGGGAGAAATCACTTTGGATGTCACCTTTGGAACTCCAAAGAACTATCGGACGGAGGCACTTTCCTTCGAAGTGGTCCCGTTTAAGAGCGCATACCATGCTATATTCGGATGCCCGGCTTACTGGGCTTTTATGTCTCATCCATGTTACATTTACAATATGATGAAAATTCCAGGTTGCAACGGCATGATAACTATTAGGGGAGACCCGAAGAAAGCGCGAGAGTGCGAGGATGGAAATGCGGCCTTTGCTGAAGCCGTGCTGCACACTCGGGAGTACCAGGAGATCAAGAAGAGCATAGATCCGTCCGAGATGCCCGCAACAAAGAAGGAGGTGACAAAGCTGAATCAGGAGTTCAAGGCATCAGAAGAGATGAAGAAGACGCCGTTGAAGGATGATGACCCCTCCAAGGTGACCCATATAGGCATAGGCCTAGATAGCGCATAGGAAAGCGTGCTCCTCACGTTCCTCAAAGCAAATCAAGATATCTTCGCATGGCAGCCATCTGACATGACCGGAGTACCTAGGGAACTTGCCGAGCACTCTTTAAATGTAAACCCGAACGCTAAACCCATCCAATAGTCCTTACGATGTTTCGGTGATGAAAAGCGTAAGGCAATATCTAAGGAACTAGCACAGCTCGAGTTAGCCGGATTCATAGAAGAGGTCATCCACGCTGAGTGGTCGGCCAATCCTGTAATGGTCCCTAAATAGGACACCCCTGATTTAAGGATGTGTGTTGATTATACTGCCTTGAACAAGGCTTGTCCCAAAGATCCATTCGCTCTGCCTAGGATTGATCAAGTTATCGATTCTATGGCAGGCTCAGAACTCCTCTGTTTTCTCGACACATATTATGGTTATCACCAAATCCGGATGAAGGAATCTAACAAAGTCAAAACTTCATTCATAACCCCCTTTAGAACATTCTGTTTTGTTACGATGCCCTTTGGGATGAAGAACGCAGGAGCTACGTACCAGCGTAAAATGCAGCGTTGCCTCCACGACCAACTCGGACGCAATGTACATGCATATGTGGATGATATTGCGGTGATGTCCAAAAAGAAGGAAACATTGATTTCCGACTTGAAGGAAACGTTCGCCAATCTACGAAAATACAACATAATGCTTAATCCGAAGAAATGCTTCTTTGGAATTCCAGCCAAAAAATTGTTAGGTTTCATCGTGTCCCAAAGAGGCATAGAGGTTAACCAAGACAAAATCAAGGCTATACTCAATATTTCCAGGCCAACTCGCCTGAAGGACGTACAAAGACTAACTGGTTGCATCGCTGCAGTCAGTCGGTTTGTAAGCCGGCTCAGCGAAAGAGCCGCACCATTATACAAACTCCTAAAAAAGACCAAGGATTTTGTGTGGACTGATGAAGCTGAAGCTGCATTACAAGACCTAAAGAAAGTACTCTCATCTGCTCCTATCCTTGCTGCGCCGGAACCACAGGAACTGATGTTGCTCTATGATAAACAAAGTCATCAATATCGTTATGGTAGTGGAGAGACCGGAGGAAAATCAGGAACACTTGGTGCAGCGTCTGACTTACTTTGTCAGCGAGGTCCTGACAGAATCAAAACAGCGGTATCCGCACTATCAAAAGCTGGCTTAATGTGTGTTCTTAGCATCTCGTAAGCTACGACATTATTTTCAGGACCATCCAATTACCGTGGTGTGCATAGCTCCCATGAGAGATATAATCAACAACAGTGACGCCACAGGACGCGTCGCCAAATGGGGCATAGAGCTCTCAGCTTTTGATATTGAGTACAAACCTCGAACAACAATCAAATCCCAAATCCTTGCCGACTTTGTTGCTGATTGGATAGAGACGAAGGAGAATATGACCCTCCCTAAGTTGGAATATTGGACCCTATATTTTGATGGGTCTAAGGCTCGAGGGGGCTCGGGGGCTGGCGTGGTGCTCAAATCACCCCAAGGAGATAAACTTCTATACGTGTTGCAGATCTACTTCACAGCGACAAATAATATTGCCGAGTATGAAGCACTTCTACATGGAATCCGGATTGCTAAGGATATCGGCATCCGACGTTTGATGTGTTACGGAGATTCGGATCTTGTTGCTCAGCAAGTCTCAGATATTTGTAATGCAAATAAGCACATGGCAGCATATAAAGCTATCATGGATGATCTATCTAAATCGTTCGAAGGGTTTGAGGTTCAACACATCCCTTGAGCAGAAAACAAGGAAGCAGATGCACTATCTCGGATAGGCTCTGCACGGAAAGAGGTCCCGGATGGCGCATTTTTAGAGCACCTCAAAGTTCCCTCAATAAAGGGAGTGGATGAGGAATATCCGACCAAATTCGACTCACCTCTAATAGCAGTTCTGGCTGTAATTCCCACCTGGACTCAACCGTACCTTGATTATCTGGTAGATGGCAAATTACCCGAAGACGAGGTTCTGAGCCAACAGATTATCCGACGAGCGAAAGCCTATACTATAGTTAAAGGTGAGCTCTATAAGTGGAGTGTGTCTGGGGTCTTTCAGCGTTGTGTATCTGCGGAAGAAGGAGTGGAAATATTAAGAGAAATCCATGAAGGCGAGTGTGGTCACCATGCTGTAGCCAAATCTTTAGTGGCAAAAGCTTTCAGACACGGTTTTTTCTAGCTTATAGCCAAGGCAGATGCCGAACGGCTGGTCAAGACGTGCAAGGGCTGCCAAAAGTACGCCAAACAAGCTCACGTTCCGGCTGATCAGCTGAGAACAATACCTATAACATGGCCTTTCGCGGTCTGGGGGCTTGACATGGTAGGACTGTTTAGACGGGCTCCAAGTGGATTTACTCACTTCTTAGTGATGGTGGATAAATTCACCAAATGGATTGAGGCTAAACCCGTCACTAGTTGTGATGGAGCAATAACCAAAAGATTTGTCGAGGATGTCATAATCTGGTATGGTTATCCGCATAGTATTATCATGGACAACGGGAGTAATTTCTCTATGGGAGAATTGGCCAAATTATGCAACGAACAAAATATCCGGCTTGACATTGCGCCAGTTGCACATCCACAGGCTAATGGACAAGTCGAAAGAGCAAATGGTTTAATCCTACAAGGCCTAAAACCGAGACTCGAAGCACCACTACGACGTGCTGTGGGGGCTTGGGCCGAGGAATTACCCTCTGTAATATGGAGTTTACGAACAACTCCGAACAGGTCAACCGGATACACACCTTTCTTCTTGGTCTATGGCGCAGAAGCAGTTCTTCCTAGTGATTTGATTCACACTTCTCCTAGAGTGGCCGCGTATATCGAAGAGGATGCTGAGATTTCTCGACAAAATGATCTTGACTTAGTCGAAGAAGTTCGCGTGTTGCTGAAATGAGATCAACAGCCTATCAGCAGAAGTTACGCAACTATCATAGCCAGAGAGTCAGAAACAGATCTTTCGATAAAGGCGATTTGGTTCTCTGGCTTGTGCAACAAAGAAAGCACAAACTTTCACCAGTATGGGAAGGGCCCTTTTTAGTTATTCGAGTATTGCACAATGGTTCGTACTACTTAACTGATAAGAGGTCACTCAAAGAAAGACCTGCTACTAAGAAGAGAAAGAGAGCTGGAGGCAGTACAAATCCAGATGAGTTAGACAGACCATGGAATATTGCTCAGCTACGTCCCTTTTATTCTTAGTTTTCCTTCTTTGTAATCATACATATGTACATGTTCTGTGAGAAATAAAAGTTTTGGTTGCCTCAAGTTTTTTCTGAGAAGTTTTTACCATCTTATTTCCGAATGATCATGTCATAGTCGAAAATCCCAGCATACTTGAAAGTACTTTATGCTCATGTTTGTTCTAGTTTAGATTTCTGATTCTAAAAATGCTACCTTTGGGTATAACTCTAAAGTTTATAGTCTATACTTTGGTTATTTGTCTGATTGCCGGATGTGGGCATTTTCCGAGTAGTGAATTGTTGGTACTGGAAGTCGGCTTTGTTTTCGAGTTTAAACTGGTTTAGCAATTGAGCTCCGTTGCTCGGCAAAGTTTCCGTGCAGAAAGTTTAGCTGGCTCATGAAAGGGACGAGGCGGAAAGCCAGATAAATGATAAGTATAGAAAAAAAAGTATAAGTGCTTATGCAAACATTTCAGGCATAGAAAATTTAAGCCAAAAGTGCTGAATAAATTAAAACTTGTCACTAGCAAAAGTTTCATACTGCATATACAGACCCATAATGTTTTCACAATAATACATTTGTTTCTGATAATCTATGATGCAGGAGAGGAGGTAGGAGTTGCCGGCTCGCTGGACACATCAGTCGCGCCCTGATAACGATCCGAGATGTCCACATCCGATATGGTTTGGCCATCGTCGGAAACTTCGGCTGCTTCTTCGAGAGGCGGAGGCGGCGTGTCCACGCGGGTGAAGAAGGGAGTGTCATAGCTGGTTAAGTCAGCTACATGGCACCCATATCCGGCGCAGGAGTCCATGATGGCCTTGATGTCTTGCTCCTGTCCATCTTCATCCACAGTAGAATACCCTCTGGTCGCTTCCCATATCTCCATGCTTCCATGGTGGCTCATGACCATGGTGAGAGCGTTCTGCGCCGCGGATCGCGTGTAGGACATGTTCCAGTCCTGGACAAGCTACGGCATCTCCTTTGGTTTGTCCCGCACCTGAAAGTCGGACATGCTATGCATGTCTGGAACCTTGAGAGCTTCGCCAATATCTTCAATGGATTGGCGGAAGTCATGAAGCAGATCACCGACTTGGGTAAGCCGGTGGGTGCGAGGCTCGGCAGACGTGGAGTCCTTCAAGTTCAGAGGACCTATACATATAACACAAAATGGTCAAACAAATCCGACATTGAAAGAGTCAAAGAATGTAGACAAGTCAGAAAGATGGAAACATACCAAAGATGACGTCATCAACTTTGGTCTTCTCTTCCCGAAGACTCTGGAGTTCAGCCCAGAGTGCCTCGGAAAGGTCCTTCTCTCTGCAAATCTCGTTGTTGAGATCCGAAATTTTCTGCTAGTGGAGTGATATCTTGCGATCACGCTCCACGGTGGCCATGGAGGAGGATTCGAGAACTTGAGCTATACTCTTCTCATGATTCGCCTTAAGCTGGTCAAGCTCTCGACGGAGATCCTTGTTTTCCACCACCAAGGTCTTCAGATTTTTGGCCTCTTCGATCATAGCACAAGACTGCTTTATCAGTGCTGTAAGTCAAAAAGAACAACAGTTCAGCAAAAAATATTTGACTATGAAAACACAAGACAAGGTTTGAGTCTCGGAATGTTTACCTTCGGCCTCATCCTTGGAAACCTTCAGCTCAGCATTCTTAAGTCGGAGAGCTCTGATCTCTCTCCGCTTATTGCAAACATTCTTCAACAAATCCTAGTTACATGAATTAACTTTCTATAAGTCAGAATACCCAGAGTGAGAAGTCTACTGAAGACTCGGGCTAATATTGTAGCTAATATCAGCACGAGCCTTGGGGGATACACTAGTTCATTCTTTGGCATCCTAAGGAAGCATGAACCCGAATTGTATATCCAACTTCATGCTTGGGGGCTAGAGGATATGATATAAAGTACAATAAATAAAAACGTAAGTTGGAATTCCGACTTACATGATGTTCATGTGTGAGCTTGCTCAGGCACATGTTCACCTCGGTGGTAACCTTCTCGGCGAGGGTGAGTGGAATAACCAGAGGTGGTGGAAGCACACTAGCTCTTAGTCCCTCGTCGCGAAGGCGAACTTGATCAAGAAGGTCGAAGTACTTGATGTCCTCCGCTTCTTGTGCTTCTTCTTCGGTAGAGAGATTTTGGCTCTCCAGGCATTGCCGGGCCAGCACCTGGATTTCTTCTGCAGATTCCTGAGACAAGCCAAATTTGGCAAGTCCCAGATTGTTTAGGAGGTTTTCAGCGAAAGTCTCTACCGAGGGATCATTACCTGAAGAGAGTTCACCCTTATCAAAACCTGAGCCACCCATGGTGGCGTCAGTCTGTGACTCAAGGGTCGCTGGCCTAGTTGAGGGGGCCAGATCTTCTGCGACAACTGGCGATGGAGTAATCACCGGTGTTGCGGAAGGTTGAGGGGCAGGAGTCGGAGGAGCCGCGGCAGGACAAGCCATAGTCAGCTTCGTCTGCCGCAGGGGCTTCGAAGAAGTTCCCTTCCCCTTGCCCTTGATGAGCTGTTTAGCTCTGAGAATGTGATAGAATAGAAAACATTACATCTCAGTAGAAAATACGAGTAAAGTACAAAGGTGAAAGTGTTGGAATTATGCCCTAGAGGCAATAATAAAGATGTTATTATTATAATTCTTGTTCATGATAAAGTTTATATTCCATGCTAGAATTGTATTAAGCGGAAACTTTAATACTTGTGTGGTTTGTGAACAACACCGTGTCCCTAGTACGCCTCTATGGACTAGCTCATTGATCAATGATGGTTAAGGTTTCCTAACCATAGACATGAGTTGTCAATTGATAATGAGATCATATCATTGGAGAATGATATGGTGGATAGACCCAAACTAAGCGAAGCAATTAGATCGTGTCATCGTGTTCGTCTTTGCGAAGTTTTTCTTATGTCAAATATTGTATTCCTTAGACCATGAGATAATACAACTCCCTGGTATCGGAAGAAAGCTTTGAGGTCATCAAACGTCATCCTATGAGAGGGTGATCATAAAGGTGTCTCTCAGGTAATCGGAAAGTATCTGTTGGGTTGTATGTATCGAGATGGGATTTGTCCCTCCCAAGTCGGAGAGATATACTTCGGGCCCACTCGGTAATCGATATCAACACCGCTTGCAAGCATGTGGTTAAGGAGTTAATCACAAAGTGATATCGGATTACGGAACGAGTAAAGTACTTGCTGTGAACGAGATTGAACTAGGTATGACGATACCGACGATCGAATCTCGGGCAAGTAAAATATCGCGAGACGAAGGGAATATATATATGGGATTGATTGAATCCTGGCATCGTGGTTCATCCGATATGATCATCGATGAATGTGTGGGAGTCAATATGGGTGCCCAGACCCCGCTGTTGATTATTGATAGAAGATCATGTCTGCATATTCTCAAACCCGCAGGGTCACACACTTAACGTGTCTCGACGCTAGGATAGATTGGATAATTGGTTTATGAATTTTTGTTCGGAGTCTCCAATGGGATCCGGGACATCACGAGAGGTTCTGGAGTGGTCCGGAGAATAAGATTCATATAAGGCAGTGCAGTTTTTGGAGTTCGGAATTGTTCCGGATTAATCGGTATTGTACCGGAAGCTTCTAGAACCTTCCGGAAGGGGGCCAACGTGGTCCCACCTTCCGGGAGGGGGCATGGGCCTATGAGGGAGTGTCCTGGCCGCATTGGGCCAGGGGCACAAGGCCCCATAGGGCCTAGCCGATCCTAGATAAGTTTAAACTCGTTTAAACTAGAGATAGGATTTCTAAATAAGGGAGAGTTTAAATTGTTTAAACTAGAGATAGGATTTCTAGATAAGGGAGAGTTTAAATTGTTTAAACTAGAAACAGGCTTGGAGGATGGGCAAGGGCTGGCCGCACCCCCCTCTATATATAGAGGGCTGGTGCGCCCCCTCCCTCCCCCCCAACTACATCTCCCTCCAAGCCCTAGTAGCCCTGCTGCCTTCCTCTCTCCCTCCCGACTGTTTGTAGGCGAAGCCCTGCTGCAGAAATTCTCCACCAAATACACCAAGCCGTCGTGTTGTAGATCCAATCCATCTCTCCACCATACTTGCTGGTCCAAGGAAGGAGGAGACGTCGAGGTGCTGCACGTGTGCCTCTCACGGAGGCACCGCCACTTGTGGTGCTAGATCGGATCGGATCGCGAGGAGGAGAAGCGAGTACGACTACATCACCCACGTTCCGATGAACGTTCCGCTATGCGAATCTTCAAGGGTATGAAGATCTAATCCAATCTCTCTCGTTGTTTGCATCTCCTAGATTAGATCTTGGCTTTCCCTCTGTTCGCTTCCGTAGAAAATTTTGATTTACTATGCCGCGAAACCCTTCAGAAAGTTGTGGGGAAAGTTACCTCTTCATGACTGGCACTTCCTTTGTGCCGACGGCCACTGTCGGAGCCTTGCGTTTCCTGGGCACAACGTCCGGCAATGGAACTAGTTCCTCCTACTGAGAAAACTCCGGAGGATATCCCTCGATAGGAGCCAGTTCCGACTCGGGGAGGTCGGCAAGCTGAAAAGAAGATAATATCTCAGTATTGCAAAATAACTTAAAGGTGAGACACATAAAAAGGGTTTATTGTTAAAAGCTTACCGGCACTACAGGGTCTTCTGTTGTGTGCATGTCTAGAGACAAGTCCGGAATCTTTCTCTCAATCCGCTCCTTGATCAGCCATTTGATCTGGCTTATGTAATCATGTGTCTTTAAAGCCTTAGGACTGATGCAGAGGGAGTCATTCTTCGACGCCATGATGGAATGCATCAGACGGTCATCGTGGTGCTGGAGAGGCTGCATCCGACGTGTGACCCAAGGTTGGACTAAGTCAGACCCTCGCAGGCCCTTGTGTTTTATTAGATATTCGATCCACCTCTTAGCGAGAATCAGATCGTCACTGAGAGCCGGAGGAGCCTCATCCCAAGACGCTAGGGCCATGGCAACTCCATCGATGAAAGTCGGCAAAGCAGTAGCTTTGCCGGGAGCAGGAATATCCTTATGGTAAAAGAAGGTGGCCGGCCATTGTTTGACCGACTCACTAGCTGAAATGTGAGGATAAGTACACTCGCGTCTAACTGAAAGGCTAATAGTGCTGGTAATATAAGGATTACTGGTAGTAATGGAGTTTCTACGGACATGAAAGTAGAAACAGAATAAAGTGAGACTCGGCCTAATGCCAATATATCCCTCACACAAAGTCGCATAGGCGCTCATCTCTAAGATGGAGTGGGGAGGAAGATGGTGAAGCTGAACACCGTAATGGTCTATCACCTCGAAAAAGAAATCCAAGGGAGGGAAAGACAAACCTCTGTCGAGGTGGGTGCCGAAGTGTACCCGCTCGTCGGCGTGCGGGTGGGGGATGGTTTTGCCAAAACCACTCCGCTAGTCGCCGGCGCGGAGGAGCCCTTCATTCTCCATGCCGCGGAGCTTCTTGTCATCGAGGAGACACGAGATCCAAACCCCACGGTTGCTTTCTTTCTCCATCGTCGCCGCCGCTGTCACCGCCGCTGCGAAGCCAGCCAAGCCGGACGATGAAGATGAAGCCATTTCTCCGGTGCGCCGGTGACCTTGGATGGGCGGCGCTGGGAATCTGGGAAGTAGAGGAGCTCTGTGCACGGGGGAGAAGTGGAGGAGAGGAAACGACAAAGGAATAGGTGAAGACGAGGAAAAAGAAATCCTCACCCCTTATAACCACCTAACCGCGCCAAGATTCGTGCAAAAAGCCAGAGTGTAACCGCCACGTGTTGTGGAAGGAACTAGGAAGGACCCATGTGATGATTACATCGCCTTGATCTCCGCGTACGCATTGAAACAGCGCCTCGGTTCCGTGAACGACGGACCCACCAAATGGTCGTGCTGACAGGATGTTTGTCAGATGACGTGACTTGACCATGACCAGTGTCAGGTGACGTCAGAGACTAAGTTCCGGCTTAGTTTGAATATCAAGCTGGAAAATCCGAATAACATACTGATAGGTCCGACTTACTTTTGAGACCCGCATCGTATCTTTTGTTTTGAAGTTTCAGGAACCCTTCAAGATTCTGCAAGCCGACGATTAAGCTAGACGATGATGAATCCGACTTTAGATCTTGGAGACTTCCAGGGGCTGCTGTTGGGGATATACTTTCCGGGTATTCTCACAGTTCCTCACTGACCAGGGTGGCCCACTTCGGGTTAGAGCTTTGCTTCACGGGCGGCCCAGTCAGGGAGAAGAAACGGAGTCCAGTCCGGCTACGGGAAGGCCCAGAAGACTTACCAACTTAGGCCCATAGTGTTACTTGTAGTTCAAGATGTACTCTGTAACTGAATCTTAGTCGTAGCCGGATAGATCTCTCGTGTAAACCCTAGGTCAGATATCTATATAAGCCATCCTAGGGAGAGCCTTTAGGGCACCCCTTACAATCACAATCTCAACTCGCACAGGCGAACCCTTGTAACCCATATTCCGGCTCTGCCGTATTATTGGATTGCTAGCAGGAGTAGGATCCGTCCAAAGCCGGCGGATTCGAACCTGGGTAAACTTGTGTGCTCACCATCCCGGAACACCGTACGTCTCACACCCCTCTCTTCCGCACGCCTCGAGGACCCCCTCATGGCATACTTGTCATCAATCCAATGACAATAAGTCCACGATAACTGCTTGGTTTAGGTTTATATGGGTTGAGTGTTTAGGGTTTTACGGTTTTACGGTTTAGATTTTATGGACTGAATAGAGTTTAGGGGGTTTAACGAATTTTCAATAATACCGAAGATTTATGCTTATATTCGTCGAATAGAATATATATGGTGTTACCTAACTCATTGAAAGTATCTTCAAATTTGATTTACAAGTGCATGATACATGTTCTGTTATGGTTTATGGGTTGAGGGTTTTGGGTTTTAGGTTTAGGTTTTATTAGGGATTGTTTAGGGTTTATGGTATTTTCGATAATGCTCAAGATTTATGCTTATGTTCATCAAATAGAATAGAGTTACCAGTTTAATGAAAATATATCAACTTTTGATTGATAAGTGCATGCTACGTGTTTGGTAAGGATTTTGGGTTTTATTAGTGTTTGCATTTTAGGGTTTCGGGAATTTTAAATAATGTTCAAGCTTTATGCTTATATTCGTGGAATAGAATGGCGTTACCGCAGTTTAATGAAAGTATCTCAAATTTTGATATATAAGTGCATGATACCTGCTTGATTAGGGTTTATGGGCCGAGGGTTTAGGGTTTTACATTTTAGTTTTATGGGTTGTTTCCGGTTTTGGGTTCAGAGAATTTTTGGTAATGCTCATGATTTATGCTTATATTCGTCTAATAGAATGGCGTTACCTGATTTAACGAAAGTATCTCAATTTTTGATCTATAGTTGCGCGATACCTGCTTGGTCAGGGTTTAGGGGTTTATATTTTATGGTTAAGGATTCCGTGAATTCTCAATAATATTTTCAAACTTTATGGTTATATATATTCGTTGAACAGAATGGTGTTACCGCAATTTAATGAAAGTATCTCAAAAATTGATCTACAAGTCGATGATATCTGGCTTGGTCATATTTCTTGTTAAATAAAATTGAATGTACCCAGGTACTAAAACAAGGGAGAAATAGGAAGAGTTCCTTGATATTTAGGCGCTGTTTGGTTGGGCTCGAATTCTGGCTTTTGATTTTTGGCTTATAAAGCTACGAACGTGTTTTTGGCTCTTTTTTTTTAGCTTTTACTCTGACATAATGGAATGATAGTATAAGTCAGGTTGGATGATTTTAACTATTTTATCTCGGTTTAGCGAAAAATGTTCGAATTTTGAACAACAAGCGATGATAATATCTACTTCCCGTAATTCTGGCTCACTAACATGTGGGTCACTTGCATAGTGAGTCCAAAAAATCGGTGTAGGCCGGAGTGGGCGGGCAGGTAAATATTGAAGATGGGCCAGGAAACGTGGATGGGTTGATGCACTTGGGAGAACGCAAATTTACCACCTATATCCCTCTGTTATTGCAGTGCTCCCTCGGATTGTTGTTTCCTGAGCAGGGATAGAAGAGGAATTTTGCATTCTAGAAAGAGGTGAAGCATGTTTGAATGGATGCGTGTGATATTTTAATGGACGGGTGTGATGTTTGGGCGCCGTACCAAATTTTGAGGTCGAAGCTTCTAGCATATGCTACTCCGGCGTGGGGCCTCTCAAACGCGCTGTCACTGTCTAGGCCCACATGCCAGCGAGAGTTGCTTCCCAGCATTTAAACAAGTTTCTAGGCATTTGCTGAAATTTTCGATAAAAATTTAAGGCTTTCAAGAAGATAACCATCGTCCAAAAAAAGGTGACCAAGGTCATGGAAATAGTTTATGAGGACGTGTCCGTATTTGGTAGATCTATGCATCTTTGCAAATCAACCAATATGTATGCTTCCAAATTTGAAGTTTGTTTTCAAATTTCCATGTAACAACAATGTGTTTTGTTGTGAAGCAACTACAAAGATGATGGTTCAAAATGCCACCGCCCCCTTTTTCACACAATGTATAACGCCCTTTCAAGCTTCTAGGCTAAATTTGTGCAAGAAAATAATTTTTGGGGCTAGATGTTTTTTTTGGGCTGGATGTTTGAATGGATGGGCAGGATGTTTGAATGGGTAGGCGGGATATTTGGCACTCTGCCGAAAAATTGAAGTTGAAGCTTCTAAGGTACGCTACTCCCACTTGGGATGCTATCCCCGTCAGATAGACCCACAGGCCTATATGCTTTCCAGCATTTAGTGAGTTTATAGACATCTGCCGAAATTAATGAACATTAATTCAAGGCTTTCAAACAAGAGGAGCAAGGTCACAGCCGTAGTTTCTGTACCTTTTTCATCTTTTGTACTACTCCGTACATTGAAGTACCTTTTCCAACCAAGCTTACAAACCTGGCCATATTTGGTAGATCGGTGCATCTTGGCATTTCAAGCAATTGTTTACACAGGAGATTCCAGATTTGATGGATAATTGCCTACTTTCATGAGTTTCCAAGCTTCCTAGCTGAAGATGCTCAAATTAAATAACTTTTTGACATAAAGCCAATCTTTCACAAAGTGCAATGCTATGTGCATTAGTTTCCATGGTAAAACATAAACTTGTATATTGACAAGTTTTGGATCAATTTTGATCTATGGTGACTGGCAGGTGGGCCACGTATATGGTGGTGCCCAAAGCAGGATAGGTCAGAATTTCCAAAGTTATCCCTCCGCAGTCCGCACCCCTTCGCGCTGTGTATTAACTTCCACCCTCCGCCGCCTAGGCCTCACCCCTTCCCCACAAAATAGACGCGCTTACGGCCGCTCCTCATCACCAACGTGCGCGAAGAAGTTTCCCTACCCGTCGGTATTTTTGAGATGCACCGGTGGGTACGTCGATCCCACGGTAGTCCTTCTATCTCTAGCTCAATCTGGTTGGCATTTTCATTGCCCTTTCAAATAATCCTACGTAGTTTAATTTGTCCTCAATCTGCATGGTCATAGTTTATTCTGTGCTGGATCTATGTTCCTAAATACCTTCAGCGATTTTTGCTGTCAATATGTTTGCTGAGACGCATAGGCATATATAGTTTTTGTACTTCATCTATATGTTTCGTGCTTTTCTTTTAATAATGACCAACCTTGTATGTCATAATTAAACAGATGGGCAAATTTTGGATAGAGATTGCTCCATTAGGCAATGTTAAACGAATCCTTGATGTTCTACGATTTATGGGATTTGTTAGAGCTCATTGTGACAACTCAAAAGTACATTTCCCCTGTCGGTTGTGTGTGAATCGTAGGGTGTTGCCTCAAAGTATAGTGGAAGACCATATTTTTACATTTGGGATGCTTAGCACATATGTTAGATGGGTATTTCATGGTGAACCATATGATCCTCCATATGAACCGGGGGAAGCACATCTTTATCATCAAGATCAAGTAGGGGAAGCAGATGTTGATCAACTAGATCAACTGCAAAGGAAGCTCCTGAGCATCTAGATCAACTTGGAGAAGGGGGAGGAGAGAAAAAGCACAAGCTACATGAAATAGGTTTCATTTCTGGTACTACCACTATGCTAGATGACAAGTATATCTTTAGAACGACAAATGTTCAGGTTGTGTGTCTTTGATGTTTATCTATAAACGTATCTGTTAATCTACTAATAGTAGAAGCAGACGACCGAAGAGGACTTTGATGGTAATGACGATGACCTGTTCATTGATGAGCCTGTACCTCAGGTTGTGGATCGGGTACACTGCGTCTGGATGGATTTGATTCAGGGCTGCTGATCATCAGGGGTGTACTTTTGGTGTTGTTCATGACCACTAGCCCAGCTGCAAAACTCTTGGGGTGTAGAGCTATCCCATGATTGGTTCGCTACTGTCGTAGTTTTGTAATATGGAGCTACCTTATTATGATTTCTAGGCCTTTGTTAGCAGAACTGTAATTGGAAACTATTCTGTATATTAGTATATACGGAGTATATGTGTGTTTGTGTGTGTTTCTAGTCTGAAATCCGAGCTTATCATTTTATCGGTTCCTAAACTGTTTTTGAGGCCCCAGCGCTGGTGCCCTATGCTGCAACTACCGCCGTCTTGTCCACTGCTCCATGAGACGAATCAGTAGAAGGATAATAAGTTGGGACCAATTTGATTCGAAGAGGGGCGATTTTCTCTGTCCTTGGAGAGGAACCTAGGAGAACTAGTACTGGTACCAAGGGAAGGAGGAGGTTGGCTCGGTCAATTATCTCACCCACTTGATGTGGGACCTTCTTTAACTCACCCCTGACATGGGTCCCGCTTGAAATAGCTGTAGGCCACCACGTGATAGCTGGGATAAAAAATTCGAGATTCTCTCCCGGAAAAATGTTCTCGCCACTACCACTTAAAAATACTGTAGAAAAAAGTGTACTGCCCAGCCCTACTACTGCTAGTACTACTACTCCCCTTCCCATGCCTTTCTACTGACGACAAGATAAGAAACCATCACTAGCTAGCTCACATCCAGCAAGAAACTGTTGGAACTGGTGCAACCTCCGATTGGGGAGTTCTTGTTGAAATAGGTGGGTGTATTTTCTCATCTCGAAATCCGGCTTTGCTTAATTTGCTTCCGATTGGGCCATTGGGGTTACTATTAGTACTAGGAGTAGTAGTATTCGGTATGCTTTGATTTTGGAGTTCTTGCTTATTGCTCACCCCGGCATCACCTAATCAGGATATTTTTCCTCTTCTCTAATTGATTGGGTCATTTGGGTGGGGTGGGGGTGGTGGTGGGGATGGGCCGTGGTGGGGATGGGCGGTGGGGGTGGGGGGAGGTGGTACTGATTTCGCATGGATTCCGGATTTGGCCATGGTCACCGCTGTTCTGATTGGGGCATTTGGTTAGGTTCGATTTCGGTGTTCTTCACTTATGTAACCTTTAGTTGCTACTATGTGCAATGGATTTTGCGTTAGATTCTGTATGGAGAACTATGGGTCAGTGGCGCGCACGGCCACTACGAACAGGGATGGTCCCGTTAGTTCCCTCAATAGTTGCCTAAAAAAGGTAATGTAGTAGTATATTCATTGCGTTCTTCCATTCTTTCCAATGCTGAACATGGTTGGCTGCAACCTGGATGTATCCCTGTGCTAAAAGTTGTCTCTGTCTGCATCCTGTTTTTGTTGAAGCCTCGGTGACACCATCTCTTCTTCATTTACTATAGCACGGTGGTACATACCTACGAACGTGCGGTGCTCCAGGTGCGGCAAACAGGATGGTACCCCCACATGCTGCAGTATCCGGCGAGTACCACTACTCACCAAAAAAACAAGCACAAGGCCACCGACCAACTGGGAGGGCCCAGCTTAAAGACAAAGGTATTTGTTCTTAATACCCTTATTACCATGGTGCAGACAGATTTAAGTATTACCCGCTTGGTGTGATGCATGCTTATCAGATGTTCAGAAACATATGTGTGATTTTATTAATTCTGGCACTGTGTTTATGTGAATCCAGATCTAGATCTGTTAGACTGTCTCATACAGTTAGTATATGACTACTATGTATTGTACTCCCTCCGTCCCAAGGCTTAGGCATATACTGTATTTTTTGAAAAGTCAAGCGACAGAAAGTTTAACCAAACTTTACATAGTATATTGAACTGTTGAGCTCTGTTGCTATTTATGTAGATTGAAGGTGCTGCTGCGGAGGCTGAGGCTGCTGTAGAGGCTAGTAGATTTCTGATGCCCGCACCAAAAGAGGACATCCTCTACACAATGAGGAAGCGCCAACACAGTACCCAGGTGGGCAGTGACCTCTCTAAGAAGTGGGTATAATTTGGAAATCCACAATTTCGCATGTTATGATTTTCTATGTTATTTTTATCAGCTAGTATTATATGTTTACGCTCATTAGAAGTTGACAAAAATAAAATCTATTTGCTTTACAGACAATGGTTTTTTCTTATATTATTATATTTACTTGCTCTTTACATAATTTAACCTTTCCACTTAATTTCAATCAGTGCCACGCACCAGCTGCTCAGCCCTTTATGCTACCCTCCTCTTGTCAAGCTTGTGGATTGAAAGGGGGCCCCTATATGCCATTCCAAAGGCAGAGGGGTGAAAAATGGTGCATGGCCACCCTTTGCAAAGGGTACCCATGGTATCAGGTATGGATTCCAAGTGGTCTAGACCGACTTGATGTAAAATCTTGTATCTCACTTTTTTTGTTGTCGCCTTACTTCTCTATCAATTTTCTCATGAAGGTTGTCCCTTGTGTCGCTCGCCCCATTATAAACAAGATGTTCAGAAACGACAAGTTTCTAACTCTGTATAGCGAGGGCCCTAAAGGTATGTGGCAACTATATGATGTGGATGTCTCCTAGACGATGGCCACCACCTATTTGGATGGCCAACGTTGGTCCAAGTATGTCCGTGAGAATGGTCTAAAGCAGGGGGACGAGGTAACATTCGATTTTAGCAATCCTAGTCAAATACTTGCACGCCATCGTACATCTGTTGACCGAGGGACCAAGAACAGAGGTAGTACTAATTAATTTGATTTTGTACTCATCACAACCTCTAATGATTTTCTTGCGACTAACTGTGTTGCACCATTGTCTTTACTCATCATATGACCCTGACCACTTCTGCAGTCCGCTTCCCCTTATGTACCAGCCAGAAGCGTGCCAGCATCAAGCTGTTGGCACCGGCACCAGCACCAGCCCTAGTTCCTGAAACGGCACCTATTGACCTCAGTAGGAGAAAGAATAGAGGTAGTAACTTAATTCGCTTGTATACTCTCATCTCTGCCTAGGAGTTACTGTTGTATAAGAAACCATTTTGCTTGTCCACATCTCATATGCCTCTTTGACCAAGCCTACAGTCCCCTTACCTACCCCTTAAAAGGTAACCAGCACCAAGCTGTTGGCACCCCCAATGGCACTGGCCCTAGTTCCTGCTCCGGCACCTGTTGACCTAAGTAGAAAGAATGGAGGTAGTAACTTAATTTTCTTGTATACTCATCATATCCTCTGATCACTGTCTTGTGAGTAACTATTGTATAAGAAACCATTTTGCTTGCACACTTCTCATCTGCCTCTACCATCCCTGCAGTCAGCTTAGATACCCCTCAGAAGGAATCTAGCATCAAGCTACTGGCACCGGCACCGCTTCTGGGCCTTCTGTCTCCTGCACTAGCCCCTCTACAATTAGTGGTACCATCTCCTGCACCAGCACCCGCCCCAGCACAGGCACCAGCACAAGCTCCTTCATCACCCCGGGCAGCACCTTGTCAGACCATATCCTACACATTTGTCATCACAAGGTCACATCGGATTATGTTTGTGAGTATATGGCGGCAAATAAACTGTTCTGAATGTCTTCTCAAGTTTCACATGATTTAGTGCATCGCTCTTAGTAATTATGCGTCTATCTCTTGCTCTGACTCAGAAATTGCCTAAGAGTGCCACAAAGCAACTCCAAGCCAGACGAAAGGGCACAATAGTCTTCACGATGCAGAGCGAAGGATTGCTTATCGAGGGACGCTACGCCATTAACTCGACTGATGGGCGCTTGGCATCTACTTCTAGGTGGATCAAATTTCAGAAAGCAGCCAAACTTACTATTGGAAGAATGGTCAAGGTCGATGTATCTCGCTACCCTGAATGCGGCATGTTGTTCATGAACTTCCTAGCTGTCTAGCTCTTTGGCCGCATGCTATTGTAATTAATTATGTGGTTGTCTTATCTCCACTGATCATATATGGGTGATGATAACCTTTTGCTGGATTGGAGATATGACTAGTACGTACTGGTATGGTATATCTGTATCTATATTACGGTTCCCTATATGAGAAAATAATATGACAATGATTGTGTTGTGATCGAGTGTGTTTTGAGAAAAGGGCAAACTGATCGCATGGCATGGTTTTTCGAGCTGAAACAAGAACTGTCTCTCTCTGTAGTGATATTAAATTTCAGTGTTTGTATTGCTGAATCAGTCACTTTGAAATGCTTCTGAATTGGTCAAGTGCTGCTGAATATAAACTAGGAATCTGTCGATTTTTTTGTCTTATTATTGTGTACTCCTTAATCTTTCAAATGGTATTGAATTTGTCAAAAGTTCTGTCGTTGTTGCTGGCTGCTTGTTCTAGAGCTTTTGCCTTTGTGTCATCAGAACCGTTGGATGCATTTTGGACAGAGATGAGAGGGTAAAGATATACAACGTGATTTCACCAAATGAAGTCATTGGATACCGGCCCTGTTTTGGCGCATGTGGTGTGTGTTCATTAGATATTTATGCATGAATATCTGTCAAAGGAATTATCGCTTTTTTTCCTCCCTCGAAGAGGTCTGTGTTTGAATCTAGCGAGACACAGCCCAGTAAAATTTGAGATAAGATCTCATTGACCATAGCCCACAAACTTTTTAATTTGGCCTTTTTGGCAGTGCCCCCACCTCTAAAAACACTCTGCCTACTCATGTTTTTAAGAAACTAATCCATTATGTGGCTTTTTATAAATCGAAGTTCCAATAGCACCGCTCTTTTATTTCAAGAGAGATAACATGGAAACACATAAATATTTTTTAGAAGACTGATACATAAGTTGTAGTACTAATACATGTTTAATGATTCAATTTCTATTAGTATCTTTGGTATTGTGTCAAAACACTCAGTTTATGTCTATTTGATTTGATTTGAAGGTATTTAGTTTGAATCCACTGTGTGTACATATTTATATATATCTTGGGTTTACTTTTTTAGAAAGGGTTTACTTTTTAATATCGCATTACGGAGAGGCTGACATCACGGACCCACCAGCCAGTAGCATCCCTTGAGTTTAATGGTCGGGTTTGAAAAAAAGTTAAATACTTGTATAGAGAGGCTCGCATCAGGGACCCACCGGCCAGAACATACCAGAGAGGGTGACATGGGGGCCTCAGCAGCAAGACCATATACGGCTGCCACATCGAGCAACGTTGCCAAGGTCAAAACAACGGACGCGACCGAAAAAAAAGTCCATCATACGCAGGTTTGATATACAGAGAAACCGGCATGTGGGACCCAGTAGCGCGGCCTTATACAGGTTCTGCCTCGAGCAATGTTGCCAAGTTTGAAACAGGGAGGCGCGAGCGAGAAAAAAGTCCAGCATGCACACCTTTCTTCTAATGGGAGGCTCACATGGGGGACTCAGCAGCCTGGAAAAACGGTTGATGCATCGAGCAACGCTATCAAGTTTGAAACACGGAGGCGCGACCGAGAGCAAAAATTCCATCATACACACGTTTCTTCTTATGAGTGTATGACATGTGGGGGTGGGGCCCTACATCATAATTAAACGGTAGATGCAGCGAGCAACGCTATCAAGTTGGGAACACGGATGCACGACCGAGGGAAAAAATTCTATCATACACAAGTTTCTTCTAATGAGAGGATGACATGTGGGGTCTAGGAGTTTGATTAAACGGCTGATGCAGTGAGCAAAGCTATCAAGTTCAGAACACAAAGGCGCGATAGAGGGTAAAAAATCCTTCATACAAACGTTTCTTCTAATGAGAGGATGACATGTGGGGCTCAGGAGGTTGGTTAAATGGTAGATGCGTCGAGCAACGCTATCAACTCGGAAAAAATCCATCATACACATGTTTCTTCTAATGAGAGGATGACATGTGGGGCTCAGGAGGTTGGTTAAACGGTAGATGCGTCGAGCAGCGCAATCAACTCAGAATGGGGTAGCACCAGCGAAGGAAAAAATCCATCATACACACTTTTCTTCTAGTGAGAGGATGACATGTGGGGCCCAGCATCGTGATTAAACGGTAGATGCATCGAATAGCGCTATCAAGTTCGGAACAGAGTAGCGCGAGCCAAGGAAAAAAATCCATCATACACATGTTTCTTCTATTGAGAGGATGACATGTGGGGCTCAGGAGGTTGGTTAAACGGTAGATGCGTCGAGCAACGCTATCAACTCGGAATGGGGTAGCACCAGCGAAGGAAAAAATTCCATCATACACACGTTTCTTCTAATGAGCGGATGACATGTGGGTCCCAGGAGGTTGATTAGACGGTAGATGCATCGAGCAGCGCTATCAACTTCGGAACAGGGTAGCGCGATGAAGGAAAAAAATTCCATCATGCACACGATCCTTCTAATGAGAGGCTGACATGTGGGACCAAACAACCTGACTAAACGGCAGACGCCTCGAGCAACGTTATCGAGTTCAAATCAGGGAGGCGCGACCAAAAAGTATGGTCCGCTAGAGAAACTGACGTTCGGGACCCACACGCCTCAAAAGACTTCGGCGAGTCGACATCGTGCGAGGAAACGAAAATCTTGCTTCTGCCACGCGCTGGCCGAGCTTCCTCCATGTTTTTAGCAGATCCGTCATAGTAGAGGGCCGCGAAACCGGAAAAAAAAGTTGTCCATCGGCCATGGACGAGCCGAGAATTTCGTCGCGGAAGACGCGCCTTCTACGACAACCATCGGGCCAATTCGGTGCAGAAGGAAACTTTTCTTGTAGTGAGATCTATATTACAAAGCTCATGATTTCAATAAGATCACGCATAGAGAGAGAGATGAACACATAGCTACTTGTAGAGCCCTTAGCCTCGAGAGAGAACTACTCCCTCCTCATCATGGGAGTCAGCAACGGCGATGGAGATGGCTCCGGGGGCACTTCCCCGTCCCGACAGGGTGCCAGAACAGAGACTTATGTCCCTCGAATCTCCTCTTCGGTGGCGGCGGTGCTGTGGAACTTCTAGTGGAATTCTGATCTCGTATTTAGGGTTTTCATCCCGAGAGGCTTTTATAGGCGAAGGGGCAAGGTTGGTGGAGCACCAGGGGCCCACGACCCCTGGTGGTGCGCCCCTGGCCGCGCGGCCACCTGGTGTGGCCGCCTTGGTGCGCCACTTCGTCTCCCCTTCGGTCTCCCTATTGCTTCGGGTAAAATATTGACTTTGGCTTTTGTCCTGTCCAATTCTGAGAATATTTATTTACTAGATTTCTGAAACCCATAACAGCAGAAAACAGGCAACTGACACTGTGGCATCTTGTTAATAGGTTAGTTCCAGAAATTGTATAAATATATCTCAAAGTGTGAACAAAACATAATAAAGTAGATATAAAACAAGCATGGAACATCAAAAATTATACATACGTTTATGATGTATCAAGCATCCCCAAGCTTAACTCATGCTCGTCCTCGAGTAGGTAAGTGATAAAAAGAATAATTTTTGAGGTGACATGCACCAACACAATCTTGATCAAGATATTTGTAAAACATTGATAGCTGGGATCAAAGTACTCTAAACATAAGCATGAAATATAGAGTTCTAACAATAAGACATAGCAACTATGTTGTAACATGAAAAGGTACAAACAAAAGATCATGAATAACAATGCAATGAAAGACGTTTGTTTGTTTCACATATAGAAAACATAATAAAAGTGGTATTCAGCTTGTCCCTCATGGTATAGAAAAACATAAATTCATAGGACACCTTCAAAGTTCATAAGGGTGACTAGATACAAATAATTTAAGAGCAAGCAATATCAAAGTTATGAATCAATCAACAAGTTTTGGGACAATGCACATTAAACTAAGAATGACCACTATGCTCTCTCAATAGGTGCATAAAGATAGAAGATGGAGACTCAACATAAAAGTAAAAAAGAAAGGCACTTCACAGACGGAAGCAGAGATTCAAGTTTCATAAAGAGCTTCCAAAAATTATGGTACTTATGAGCTTTAAGCTCTCATTGCCCCTATCATAAGCATCTTGAGGTGATTAAGGTTAAAGTGACACAAATATGAAGATATGCTTGACAAGTTATAAGTTAAAAATCTCATTCCCCATGCTTATGAGTACCGAACCTCATGCTACTCAACTTCAGTCACAAGTAAGTTCTTGTCATTGTAAATACATGTGTATCATAGAGAACCACCAACGGGGTACCCCTTGCCCCATGATACAGGAGCTATCCCATATCAAAATGACAAGGCAACAGACAATGAGCATCTCAGCGATTTTTTATTTGCTATTTGCATAGGTTTTTATTGAGGATGCTTCATAGAATGCTCACTATGGTTATACTACAAGTTTCCACCATGATTAGGCATGGCTCAAACTAGCCGCTCAAGCGTTTCTCTAACGCACATACAAACTCCATGAGCTTACAAGCCCCCCTTTTATTTCACACCGTCGGGATCCATAAGCAAAAGAACATGATATCAACTGAATAATAAGTGCAATGTTGAAAGTGTTCCCCATGACATCATGGTTCTGTTAATTCATAACTTATAAAGTGCAAGCATATAAGCAACATAGGTGGACACAATGGTTCAAGTTTATTAAGTGCAAGAAAGTAAAGTGTGCCATCAAGTTTGTGAGAGCTTTAATCACTAATTTTCACATAACAAGTTTAATTTGGAAGGTAGATAAAAGCATGAATATACTTGGAATGGTGTAACACACCATGCATAGGAATTTATAGTGGACTCTTTGGAATAACTTGGTTTTCTTGGAGGTTGGATGCATGAGTGGAAATCATACTTGGTACAGGTGGAGGCTAGCAAAAGACTGGGAGCGACTAACTAAGAGAGCAATAATGTCCATAATCATGCAAAGCGACAAAACATTATTAATTAAAGCATAAAGTGATATTACAAGTCAAAAACTAAATGATCATAGAGGCTAAGGTGACTGGTTCATAGTCTTAACATGGTGTAAGCATGTGCCAAGTCAACCCAAATAAAGCATCAAAGGAGAATACGACAATATTATGCTTTTGTATGCTAAAACAATGCATGATTATTTCAAGGCACATTAAGCAATCTAAATTGTTTGGAACAAGTCATGCTACAACAATAATCACTAAGCATAAAGTCAAAGCAATATCAAACATGACATGATAAAGCTTAAATCACAGTCAAAACAAGCTTCCTTTTGGACCACTATAAGCATGAAACTTCCTACTCTTTTCCAACACTAATCGAAAACTAAAGCTAAACGCAGTGCTAGCAAAGGAGAACACTCACAGAACAATAAGAATGAAAACTAGAGTGTTCTAGGCAATGAATAACAGGGTGTGTATCTCTCCAAAAGAAGTGTGTTGGGATCCAACTAACTTATTGTGGTAAGGAAAGTAAAAGAAAACTAAAAACAAAGATGCTCCAAGAACAACACATAATGCATAAGGTAATAAAAATAAAGTGTCTTGGAAGAGGACCTGAGATTATTGATGAAGAAGGGGATGCCTTGGGAATACCCAAACTTTGACACTTGTACTTCTTGAATATTTCTTGGGGTGACACGGGTGGCATCCCCAATCTTGTTCATCTCATCACATTATTCTTTCCTACACTTGAAAATTTCCTTCATACAAAACTTCACACAATCTTCATTAGCAACATTAGTGTATTCAAAATAATAAGTCTTTGGGTGTAGTTTCAGCACAAGTAAATCTTACATTAAAATACAATCTGTTGTAGCAATTCCTTCTAAAATCTCAAGTGATCAATGAGAAATCAAAGAGAAAGAGATTAAGAGGCAAATGCAAATAATAGCAGAAATCTGTCAAAACAGACCAGCAGGTAAAAACCGATTTTTTCGAAGACCTTCTGTTACTCAAATCGAAAAGTGATAAACTAACGAAAGTTAGATAATAACCTGGGGCATACGCACAGAAAATTACAGCTCAATCTGATGTACGGGGATTGTTCACGATGTTTTATAGTGAAGCACGAAAAATCTGTTTCAGGACAACAACTTTCCCAAGTCTTACTTCTCTCTTATTAGAGGTTATTCTTGGCAAAAAAACCAAACAAAAAGGATTAGGAGAGGTTATTACTAAGGCAATAACTTCCAAGGCTCAACAAAATAAAAATAAACTGAAAGTAAAAATATAATGGGTTGTCTCTCAAAAGCTCTTTCTTTATAGCCATTAAGATAGGCATGATAATTTCGATGATGCTCATATAAGAAATATGAATTGAAGTAAAAGAGACCATCAAGAAGCAAATATGGAACAAATTTAAGTCTAGCCCACTTCCTATGAAAAATAATCTTGTAAAGAAAGAATTCATGAAAGCACAAAGCAACAAACATAGGAAAGCAAAACAAGTGCAACTTCAAAAATTTCAACATAAAGAGAGGTGACTTAATATTATTGAGATGCATAAAACCATGTTTCCCTCTCTCATAATAACTTTCAGTAGCATCATGAATAAAATTAACAATATAACTATCACATAAAACATTCTTATCATGAGCCACATGCATATAATTATTATTACTCTCTTCATAAGCATAGTTGTTCTTATTAATTGTAGTGGGAGCAAATTCAACAAAATAGCTATCATTATTATTCTCATCACCATAATCATCAATTATAGGAGGCATACTGTAATCATCATAAGCAATAGAATAGCTATCTTCCAAAGTGTGTTAGATTGTAAACATATCATCATTGGAAGGAACATGGATAGCACTAATAGTACATCAATTATTAATATCACAATTTTCAGAATTGGTACCAAAGAGATTTTCAATATCAAAAGTAGTGTGCTTTTACCAATCATGATCACTACTATAGCTAATAGGCATAAGAACATCATCGAGTTTAGACTCATCAAAAACTATAATAGGAGCAATGTGCTTAGGGGAAAATACCGTTTCTTCCCTCCTTTTACTCCTGCTCTTCCTCTTTTAATTCTTCTCTTTAGGAGGGAGATGCTTAAAATGAAGCTTCTCCATATAGCTTGGTTTATTTTTAGAGACAATAGAAGAAACTTTGGTGGATTCCTCCTTTTCATTAATAAGAACAAAACACATATTAGTCCTGTCATATTTTGGTAAAATCTCATCTTTTAAAATATTTTGTATGTAAGTATTTGTGTGGCAATTATCAACACAATAAAGATGATAACCATGAAGGAATCTATTCATATCAAAAGCACTCATATCTACCAAAGAAGCTTTTCTTGATAACTCTTCACACCCCAAAAATAATGTAAGTTCATCATGCTTATTAGGAGTGATCATGTTATCAGAATACAAACTTGCAGTGCTCATTGGATTAGAAGGGCTATTATTATGGCTTGAGCATTGAAAATTGAAATGACCCACTTCAAATCAAAGTTCACAAATAAAAGGATAGAGGGCACAAACTTTTTTACCAAGATCATTTAGAGCCCTATACCACATTCTAGTTTTTTTCATTCCTGTGGGTGATACAATATTCTTCTTCAATTTGATTCTTTTCACAAGGTCTATGTACTCCACAAAAATTAACACGCTTATAAGAAATAGTAGTTTCAGAGGTTTGAGCATGTTTATTGCTATCATTAATAACAACTTCATTTTTCATGCAAGTGTCTTTAAAAGGTTCATGATACATGTCCCATTTTTCTTTAGGAGCACTAATATGAGAAATAAAGGCTGTACAACAATTAACAAGAATTTGAGGATCAAAACCATATTTAGCACTAAGTTCTTGAAAATCAGTAGTTTCAGCGAAAGACTTAATGCAATCATACTCATAGTTTATACCTGGTTTTTTACCTTTGTCGTTATCCCAATCTTCAGTATTGCTTTGAATTGTTTCAAGAAGACACCACTTAGCTTTGACCTCCTTACTTGTGAAGGATCCCTCTAAGCAAGTATCTAGATAGTCCTTGTAATGTCCTGAAAGCCTTGCATAAAAATTATTAATAACAATATTACTGGAGAGCTCATGAATGGGACATTTGAGCATTAGTGACTTCAATCTCCCCCATGCTTGGGCCATACTTTCTCCATGATGAGGATGAAAATTATAAATATAATTCCTATCTTTATGAATTTCATGAGGATGATAAAATTTAGAGTAAAAGAGAGATTCAAGTTCCTTCCACTCCGAATGATGAGTATCGTCTAGTAGTTCATACCACTCCCTTGCTTTGCCCTTAAGTGATAAAGAGAATAGCTTCCTCTTAACTTGGTTCATTGAAATACCTGCACACTTGAACAACTCGCATAATTCATGTATAAAGAGTAAATGATCACCAGGATGGACAATTCCATCTCCAAAATAATAGTTATTCATAAAACGTTCAACAGTTTCCATAGGTATTTTAAAAGGGACGCTTTCAGTATGTGGATTTAAAATATGGGAGATAAAGTATCACCAGAGCAAATTTTCTCCTTTAAAGTTGGGGAACTAAAAAGATCATTTTCATAAAAACTAACTTCCCCAAGCTTAGACGTTTCCATAGCATTAGTAACAAAGGTGTTCAAAAAAATCATACTAGCATGCAAAGAAAGTTCCATGGGTTATTAAATTTTCTTTTCAAACCATTTATGTTCTACCTTAGGAAATATACTAAAAAGCTCTCTAATTTTGTTGTTGTTTTCCATTAAGCCTAACTAGTGAAAATAAAAAAAGAAACAAAAAGATATAATTGCAGAATCTAAAGGAAATAACTTCAAGCACTCACACACCAGCAACAGTACTAGAAGATATCTTAGTAGCCGGAGGATGTGAGTACCTTTTACCTTACCTCCCTGGCAACGGTGCCAGAAAATAGCTTGATGTCTACGCATGCTTCTATTCTTGTAGATAGTGTTGGGCCTCCAAGTGTAGAGGTTTGTAGAACAGTAGCAAGTTTCCCTTAAGTGGATCACCCAAGGTTTATCGAACTCAGGGAGGAAGTGGTCAAAGGTATCCCTCTCAAGCAACCCTTCAATCAAGATACAAGAAGTCTCTTATGTCCCCGACACATCGAATACACTTGCCAGGTGTATAGGTGCACTAGTCGGCGAAGAGATAGTGAAATACAAGTAATATGGATGATTATAAGTGGTAATTGCAAATCTGAAATAAGAGTAGCAGCAAGCAAACATGTAATAGAACTGATTGTAAACGGTGTTTCAATGCTTAGAAACAAGGCCTAGGGATCATACTTTCATTAGTGAACACTCTCATATAAATATCTTCTCTTCATTATGCTACCCTGAACTACTATCCGGGTGGACGATGTAGGGCTATAACTGCACACCTTAAAGTTCGCATTCCCCATCTAGATACCCCCTCACTATCACCTTGAGCGCTAGATGGTTCCAACAAACACCACAATCTCATAGAGACATCCAACTCAAATTATACTAATGATAACTATTTATGTATCCTTAGCCAAAGTGCCACACAGTGTGCACACTGTCAACTTCACACACGTGGGGATAAGCAGAGATTAATTAAAGCACTTGAGTAGTAGGATAGATCTATATTACAAAGCTCATGATCTCAATAAGATCACGCATAGAGAGAGATGAACACATAGCTACTTGTAGATCCCTTAGCCTCGAGAGAGAAATACTCCCTCCTCATCATGGGAGTCAGCAACGGCGATGGATATGGCGGTGGAGTCGATGGAGATGGCTTTGGGGGGCACTTCCCCATCCCAGCAGGGTGCCAGAACAGAGACTTCTGTCCCCCGAATCTCCTCTTCGGTGGCGGCAGTGCTGGGTAACTTTTCATGGAATTCTGATCTCGTACTTAGGGTTTTCATCTCGGGAGGCTTTTATAGACGAAGGGGCCGGATCGGTGGAGCACCAAGGGGCCCACACCCCCTGGTGGCGTGCCCCTGGCTGCGCGGCCACCAGGTGTGGCCGCCCTGGTGCGCCACTTCGTCTCCCCTTCAGTATCGATATTGCTTCGGGTAAAATATTGACTTTGGCTTTTGTCCCGTCCAATTCCAAGAATATTTCTTTACTAGCTTTTTTGAAACCAAAAACAGGAAACTGGCACTGTGGCATCTTGTTAATAGGTTAGTTCCAGAAATTGTATAAAGATACATCAAAGTGTGAACAAAACATAAGAAAGTAGATATAAAACAAGCAAGGAACTTCAAAAATTATAGATATGTTTACGACGTATCACCAGGCGACTGCGCCACTACTTCCAGGAGCACCCAATCGTAGTGGTGAATGATGCCCTACTTGGGCACATACTCAACAATCCTGACGCCACTGGACGAGTCGCGCTCTGGGGGATAGAACTGTCCCCACGGGACATCACATATGAGAAGTGAGACGCGATCAAGTCGTAAGTTCTCCCGGACTTACTTGTGCACTGGATGGAAAACCAGCTCCCCGACAAACCAGACATGTCCTATCTATGGACAATGCACTTCGATGGGTCCAAGCGCAAGGAGGGAGTTGGCACGAGTGTCATCCTGACGTCGCCGCAAGGTGACAAGATGACATACATTCTGCGAATGCAGTTCACCGCCTCCAACAATGAAGCTGAATATGAAGCATTGCTCCACAGGATGCGTATGGCAAAAGCCTATGGCGCAAAGCGACTCGTTGTCTACGGTGACTCCAAACTGGTGGTCGACCAAACAATGGACGAGTGCGATGCTCTAAGCGACAACATGATTGCCTACCGCGACCTCTACGACACACTTGAGGGGGATTTCGGCGGCTGCGACCTGCGACACGTAGGCCACGAGAGAAACGAGGAGGTGGACATAGTCACCAACATTGGCTCCACCTGCACCCAAGTGCCACCCAGAATATTTCTAGAGCGCATTTGTGAGCGCTCTATCAAACCAACGGCTCCAGAGCATAGAACCAACACGTCAAAGTACTCCGGGGCTACGCCACCCAACAAGCCAACAACACTCGACAACATGGAGCCATACACAAGACTCGAAGGACCCATGGAGGTGATGATGATCGAGCCAATCTGGACGCAGCCATACATCACATATTTGCTCAGCAAAAGGCTGCCAGATGACCCGACAAATGCGCGTCATATAGTTCGATGATCCAAGGCATTCTCCCTCATCAATGGTGAACTGTACAAGCGCAGCATCATAGGAGTCCTTCAGCGGTGCGTCTCCAACGGGGATGGAAGAGCCATCCTCCTCGACATACATGAAGGCACTTGCAGGCACCACGCCGGCAGTCGCGCCCTCGTTTCCAAAGCTCTACGAGCTGGATTCTACTGGACAACGGCCAATGCGCGACGCCAAGGACATCGTCCAGCGTTGCAACACCTGCCAGCGATTCGCGGACAAGCCGCACGCACCTAGCATGGAGCTCAGACCAATACCTGTGGCTTGGCCTTTCGTGCAATCTGGACTCAACATGGTCGGCAAGCTCCAGAAGTCTTCACCTGGAGGATACGTCTACCTCCTGGTCGCAGTCGACAAATTCACCAAGTGGATTGAGGCCATGCCAGTGACAAACCAATTAGGAGCCAGCACCATTAAATTCTTCGAGTCCATCATCTTCCGGTTCGGGGTGACGCACAACATCATCACCGAGAACGGAACAAACTTCACCTCAAATGAATTACAGGGCTTCTGGGAAAAACTGGGAATCAACATTATCTACGCCTCAGTGGTGCACCCCCATACCAACGATCAAGTCGAAAAGGCCAACGGCCTCGTCTGCAGCGGGATCAAGAAAAGGCTCCTTTGACCACTCGAAAGAGCTTCCAGGTGCTGGCGTGACGAGCTACAATCAGTACTATGGAGCCTGCGCACAACTCCAAACAACACCACAGGCTACACTCCATTCTTCATGGTACACGGTGCCGAGGCGGTACTACCCGTAGAAGTGCGCTACAAAGCCCCACGGGTAGTAGCATATAGCGAGACAAAATCAACTCTTGCACTCGAAGACTCAGTCGACCTCCTCGACGAAGCACGCAAAATTGCAGCAGAGAGATCCACGATCTACCAACAGAACCTCCACCACTACCACAGCAGAAGGCTACGCCCTAGATCCTTCCTCGAACGATATCTGGTCCTGCGATTGAAGCAACAAGGGCACCTCAAGCTCGAGTCCCCTTGGGAAGGACCTTATGTGATTACCGAAGTAATCCTAGGTGGCCCCTACAACCTTAAAGATTTAGAGAGTGGTGTCGCATACTCCAATCCATGGAACGTCGTGCAACTGCACCGTTTCTACCCTTAGATGTTTTTACTTTACAAATAAGGCTGTTCAGCCAGGCTACTTAGCCATACATTGTACCTTGTGATATTCTGCGAATAAATAAAGCTAAGTGCCCCAAACTTTGTGTTTTCTATTTACCTTGCAATTATATCACTCGGGGGCTGCGCCACCCTTTACACATCGTTCCACGAACAACGCAGTATCCTGAGTAGTTGGCGCACTACCAATCAAACCCTTGGTAAAACCAACCCAGCTGCAACGCACCTGACAAGTTGGCAAGGTGCTGAGATGAATATACGTCAGGCTAACGAAAAGGAACTACAGATTAAAATACACTCAAAAAACATACAAGCTAGCAAGCTTTTTACACAATAACGAGTATCAAAAACACCCGGTACAATTATATAAACTTTACAACACCTATACATCCATGTGCAGGTCCATACTACATTACTGCTGCAAAAGGAGGACATGTGTTTGCTCTTCGATGAAATCAACAATATCTTTGGCTGGCCAATCAACCGCCTGGTAATGTGGCACCATATTCTAGGTCATCCCTTCTGGCGGAGGCGGTGGTCCAGCGGCAACAGCTGCGACATCCACATCTGGCCGATGCAGGCGAACAAGCGCCAATGCCGCCTTGGCACCCGTGACCAACTGCTGGCGCACGCACTCGTGGACCACGCTGATATCTTGAAACTTCGATAGCAAAGCTAGCAAGCTCGAAGGCACTACATCTAGGGGAAACATCACCTAAAAAATATGCCTAAGGCACAAATGCACCTTCTTCAAGCACTACAGCACTCATGATGCACGATCCTACAGCGTCACCAACGCGACTGCCCGATCATGGTCCACCAAGAAATATCCGCTAGCTTGCAGCTGCTCCTGGGTCAAGTTGTTCAAACGAATGGAAACTCGATCCCTCTCAACATGCGGGTGAGGGTTGCTAACAACTACAAGAAGCAGAGCAAAGCATAAGGACAAAGCGTCGCCGCGAATGACTAAAAAAAAGGATAAGAAGCTAGAGAGCTAACACTTAAACTGCTCATTCAATTGAGCAACTTTGCCCAGGAGGTACTTCTCACGCGCACTAGCCTTCTCAGCCTTCGACTTCCACATTACCATGGATCATGGGCAACTCTCGCTCCAACTGCTTTACGCGATCGCGCAGTCGTGCAAGCAGTGACAGCTCCTCCACCTTTGAACGCGGTCACATCATAGTTTCATCGGTGGGAGGAGAGTCAGGAGGACCACTCGTAGGACCCTATTACAGCCAAAGCAAGAGGCATATAATACTAACCATCCATCAATAAAAGAGAGGAGTGCATTCAAATTCAACAAGTATCAAAAGGGGCACGCCCACAGCATAGCTAAAACTATTACAAACGGTAGCTAGGAAATGCTCTACTGCTTCTCTTTCGACCTCGGGGGCTTCCTCGAATCTGTGGCAGTCTCTGACGCCATAGACTTCCCAGTCGAAGCCCCAGACGCCGCAGCCTTTGCATTCTTCAACCATCGCAACTCCGCCGAGTAATTGGCGAAAGGAGCGAACACTACCTGCTAGAAAATCGCTGTGTTTTTGTTTTGTGTATCATCATGACCGTATGCTCATGTCATCATTCCACATTGCATTTGAGCATCGTCATCATCATACATGGTTTGCCTAAAACTATTTTCTAAAATCCTAGTTTTGTTTTCTAAATATCCTCCGGTCTTTTTTGGGCCTTTTATTTGTCAAGAAACTATTTATAAAAAAACCTCTCTAAAAATAAAACAAATAAAAATAAAAATCTTTTTAGGGGGAGGCAGCTGGCCAGGCCTGAAGGCCTAGCCAGCCAGCCTACTACCCCATATATGAAACCCTAATCTCCATCTACCATAACCCTAGACCACATCCCACTCTGCCACCGCCACACTCACACACACGCGCGCGCGTAGCAGTGCAGCAACATGACCCAGCACGTCGGACCGCAAGCGCACACACACGCATACGTGGCCCCACCGCCCCGCCCCGATCCCTATCGTGATCCTGGCGCCATCCTTGTGGGACGCACGTGAACTAGCAGAGCAAAACCGTCGCGTGCGACCCCGTCCCGCTCGCCCGACCGTGTCCACGCGTGGACCCCACCCCGCATGATCCCCGCTCACCAACCACGCGCCAGCCCGACCTCCACCTACCCCGCTCCCTCGCGATCCCCACCCCCGCTCGCTCCCCTGCAACCACCGCCCGCCACGAGGAGGTCGCCCTGCCGATCCTCATCAACCTCGCCTTCCTCTGTCATGAGTGCCACAGCCGCGTTTGCTGGCCGCCTCACCCGGCTCACCCCGACCTCGCCGCGGTTCCCCTCGCCGCCCCTGCTGCAGAGCTGCCGCCGTTCAAGTTCAAGCCACGCGGCCCCACGCTCGCCGACCTCGCCCGGCCATCGACCTCGGGGCCGTGTCGCCTAACACCGCCACCGTCGACCTTCTTCCTCATGACCCTTAGCTCCTCTCGCCTCTGCCGCTAGCTCTGCCGCCACCTGCGTCAACCTCGTCCGCCCGCCCCTGCACCATCTTCTCTCCTCAAACTCCACCAGGAACCGCCGTAGTGTAGCCTCCTGCCGCCGTCGACCTCGCCCCACCAAACCTGCGTCGCCGCCTGCCTCTCTGTCGAGGTCGCCCCAACCGCATCGAGCCCCGCGCGGGCGCCACTGTCCTCTACGCTGCCACCTCATTCGCCTCTGCCCGCTGCCAAGGACGCCGTCCCAAGCAGAGCCTCGAAGCTGCCGCCCCAGTTTGGCCTCGACCCCGTGTCCAGCACCTCCACGTCACCAGGTGTACCACTGCTCGAGTTCTAGCGGTTGATGCTTGAGGTGTTGCTGTGAGGATGTGGTGGGGTGTTTTGTTGATGAAGATTGGATGGCAATCGGTGATGGTGGTCATTTTCTGATGAAGGCGCAGTGTCGATTTTGTGAGTGTTGAGGCAATGCCTATATCGTGTCTGTGTTGGTGATGTGGCCACAAAGCAGAGACAACCAATGCAAGAGTGTCCGATGCCGAAGACCAAACCCTCGGAACGACAAGTTCTCCATCCCGGAACGCCATGACCTCCTTCATGGATCCGATGGCCGGACCCGAAGATCGAACCCCGAAGACCCTTGAACCCGGGTTCCGAAGACCGACCCCGCCGAACCCGAACCACATCGAACCAAGATCGCCGAACTCCATGTGTGACCCCTTTCCGAGCCCTATATTATAAATGCTATATATAATTGTTGCACATTAAATTGCTAATGTCGCATACATATTGTGTGGGTTAGGGCATTATGCTGATTCATCTCATAATTAAATATGGAGACCATATGTGGGCTACTCTGGTCTTATATTGGCCCCATTTAAATTTGTGTAGCGAACCGATGCCATGCTTTGCCTTGTTAATTCCACATTTAATTTGTGGGGTAGTTAAACAACATTAACCTTATATTTAATTGTTGGGACCCCGGTTTCGCTTAATATTGCCTAATTGCATTGCGCCATTGCCATGTCATACATCATACATGCATCATGCCCAATCTTCTGCCGTAGTATTAAATAGTGCAGCCGGTGTTTCTTCTAGTGCTATGGTTCTTCGTAGATTAGGCCGTTGAGTTGATGCGAGTATCGACATGTTCTTCTGATAATGAACCTTTGGCTATGTTTTCCAGGCGAGCATTCTCCCCCTTTCTACCTATTTTGCATTTATAGTCTTTATTTCCTATTATTTATCTATTGCTAACCATGTCACGATGCTTTAGTGTTTCGTACCAGATATATTCCGTGCAGCCTTTATATTGCCTTGGACACCTCCTATTACCTGTTGTTTGGTAGACAGATGGTCTTGCGGGTCGTAGTCGCTTGCTTAGGTGTGATCCCGTGTCGTGAAGTACCACACAGTTGTTGGAATGTTGTCATATGCTTTACGATGGAGAGGATCGTGACTTTAAATAAACTATTAAATTGCTGGATAACTAATGAAAGCGGCACCGGTGGGTAATATATGCTATTTGGTTTTTCATGCCCACTTGTGTCCCATAGGCCCCGAGTACTTGATATCTGTTCCTTGACTATTCGCACTATCCACATACGGGAGAGTCTATGAATCCCCCTTAGCCAGAGCTTGATTCATTTCTTATTTCTTGGGGCCACAAACTAGTTTGGGGCTTTATTACTATCCTGTACCTATGCCATGCTTTACTGCTTTATTTACGATTGTGCATGGAGCACCTATACTATTTTGGATCGTGACACGTTTTTGCTGTATTGACAAGCCCAGTCACACTTTCGGGTTCCTAGTCGTTTATCGCCGTCTACACAAACCCTGGGTCCGTCTCGAAGACGGCCAACTTCGTTGCCGGTAGCTTAGTGGGGTGGGCCCCTGAAATGTTTTATGAATCCTATGATTGCTTTGTCGTGAAAGCCTCGTTGGGTTTTGATTTGGTTTTTCCGAGGTTGATCGTGTGTGTTGCTATTTGTGCACCCCTGCAGGGTAAATCTTTCTGAAAGCCGTGTCCGCGGTTATGGACGACTTGGAGCACAGTATCTCGATCATAGACAAGCATAACTAAAGTAGTGCTATAAATTTGACTTAATATGTGACTAGTAATCAGCTTCACTACAATGGAATGGATAATAAAAGTGCCAACAACTGGTGGAACTACGGTGTATCGTGTCATTTTATACCTGCCTAGTAAGTATCGCAACTCCAATGGAATGAAATAAAAGTGCCAACAACTGCTGGGTTTGGGATGTCACATGCTAATTGTATCTGACTAGTAAGTACTGCAACTACAACTGAATGGTTAACTAAAATTGCCCACTACTTATGCTATCAGGATGACTCATGCTATCTATATCTGACTAGTAAGTGCTTCAACTATAATGGAATGAATAAAACTGCCAACTGTGTGAGTTCCTCGGTTTGACTTCCTCGTTTGGTCTCGAGGGGGAATACTAGGATGGGTATGATTGGTGCTAGTATAAGGTTGGTTCCGAATAGGTCTTTCTTATCTCTCTCTAATAGCCGACAGTTTATCGGGTCTCTATAGGTTGTTTAGTGTTGATGCGCTGCCTCTTCAGTCCACCATACCTCGCTCTTCTAGCCTCGACATGTACTTGCCTCAGTACTGACCGCTCCCTTTTTCCTTTGCCCTTTGTCGGCACCTCTTTTGTTTTAGCAGGTATAAGTTCGACGTCGTTAGCAGGGTTACCTTTCCGGGTTGGCCTGGGCAGGGTTATGGATGCCATGGTTATTCTTCAGAGCTCTTAGCCCCATTTGTATCTTATCCATACTAGGATGTTGTATCGTTTCAAGGTGATTTGGATCTTTGTATTGTATATATGTATTTTTGACTCATGGAGTCGTTGTTGTATATATATGTGTTATGGGTTCCATCGTGAACTATTGTGTAATGGTATTACTTTGTTTTCCACCCGCACACAAGTGCCTGGTGGGCATCTTTGAATCGTTTCTATGTGGGTTTAGCGGGAATCGCTGAAACTTGCATAGGGCCGATTCGAGGGTGTTACACTGGCCATCCGCGGTGACCGACATGTTTCAATGCGCCGAGGCCCATCTTTATTGCAACTACTGGCGAAAGGAGCGACCACTACCTGCTGGCCATCCGCGGTGACCGGCATTGCCTCGGCAACTTCGCTAGGGTCCAGCTCCATGTCGTGGGCTTGCACCATTGCGATTGCCATAGTCGCTCGAACTGACCACTATGCATTCTTGAAGTCCATAGGCACGCCCTCCGCGAAGGATTCCACTAGGCCATCAAGATTTTCGATCAACTTAGCCTTGGGGACCACCTCCTCTCGAAGGCGGCTCAGTACGCCCTTGGCTTTTCAAAGTGTGTCTTGGACAGAGACGCTACGGTCCTTGAATGCGGTCACAACATCGGCCAAGGAATCCACGCGGGCCAAAGCCTGGGCATCAAAGCTCACGCCGGTAGGATCTGAAGAATACACATATCAGCACAGCATCATGCAGGAAAAATGCATTGGAAAATGCAAGTGAGGTAGTGTCATACCTCGTGATAGAGAAGTGCTATTCTATGAACAACTTTTCCGTCTCAGCGGTGGAGGAACGTAACTCTTCCTCGCGCTTTTGCGACTCCTCAAGAGCCTCGACTGCCTCCTCATGTTTCTTCTCCACCACGGCAAGTCCCTTCTCGAGGGAAGTGACGCGACGAAGAAGATCATTATGCTCACCTACAAGGGACAAAAATGGCAAAACATGAGCTCACCAACCTCTACACAAGAAGAGCAGAAAGAAAAGTATAAAGCTAACCTTCGAAAGCACGATGGCGGTTATCCAGCATAGCATGCTTTCGACCCAAGGAAACAATCTGCTCGGCGAGGCAAGCAAAATTCTTCAAGATAGGCTACACCAAAGAAAAAGAAGCGTCAGCATTAACAAAAATTCTACTACCAGTGACAAGAGAAAAACTCATGTGTTCCTCTAGGGACTCCGAAGATTCTTTCAGAATCGACATCTGGGCAACAATCTGGTGCCCCCCAGTGTGGGGAGAACTCGAATAATTGGCACCGGAGTTGGCCGCCACCGGAGGAGAAGGAGACTATGCCGCCACCTCCTTGTTCTTAGAGTCTATGACTCCGGACTCCTTGACAAATTGGCAGTCATCGGAGGACGACGATGCCGTTTGACTACCAAATATCCAACACCACTTTAGAAGGAAAAGATTTTGATTAGACAAGATGAACCCATCAAAATTTTCGAGGTCGAACGAATCCCTAGATGACTCCTTTGGCAACCTCAGTTGCTTTCGCGAAGAAGGAGCCATGGAACGCACAGGCATGGCAGGGATTGGCTCCTTTACAGTAGTAGGAGGACCCTCCGACATCATCGGTTATGAGGCATCCAAATCCTCGCTACGGGAGCGCTTGTGAGTCCCGTGCTTACTGGACTTGGGGACTTCCTGCTCCTCCCCAATAGGGACGGTGGAGCCCGACTCGTCCTCTTCATCCGCTTCGCGTGAAATTATTCCTTTGGGCTGAGGAGGCAAGTTGGCGGCCACCTTCCAGTTCTTAAATCAGAACCAAGCATCAGTATAAGCTACAATGAGGAGGTAATCGAAAAATATGAAGAACATTCAAAAGGAAGTCCACCTTCGGCGGAGGATGGCTTGTGCAGAATGGAGGCACGACTGAATCACCCGGGAGATCCTCCTTGGTGGTGTACTTGGTCAGTAGTCAAAACCTCCTGTCTACTTTGCTAGAAGAAATGCCCTCTACAGAGATGCGAGTGACATCACCAGTACCAATCCAACGGCACATCGGATGCACCCTGGCCTATAGAGGTTGTACTCGGTGACGCATCCAAGTGCGAATGAGATCAGGGCCGCCTACTTGTTTGCCTATACGGCTTTCGAGGTCGTAGACACACTGGTACAGAGTCTCTGTTTCCTCGGCTTCGCCAGGCATCACAATGTTCTTCCACGACCTCCTCCTCTTGCAGACCGCCACTAGATCGAAGGGCGCGAGTCCGTAGTGCTCTCCGTCGGCCTTCTGGTCGTGAATGTAGAACCACTTCTCCCTCCACCCTTGGATAGACGAAGCGAGATTGATGGAGAAATAGGTGACATTGGAGTCGACGTGGATCCCGTAGCCTCCTATATCATAGACTACTGAACCCGAGCCTGACTGACATTTGAGCTTGAAGAGTTTTTTGAAGAGTCCAAAGTGTGGCTCGATTTCGAGCTAGCACTCGCAAAGGGTAATAAAGCAGGCGATGTGGAGGATAGAATTCGGGGTCAGCTGGTGTAGCTTGAGCCCATAGAAACAAATTAAACCCCTAACAAATGGGTGAAGGGGGAGAAAAAGACCGCAAATGATTTACACTAGGAACATCACTCGAAACCCGCCAGGAGGACTAGGGATTACCTCATCGCCGGGAATGCGGGAGTCATCCTCCGCGGTGGAGAGTGCTCCATCCTGGCGCTGAGTGAAAAGCTCTGAAGGCTTGATGATTGATAGGCGCCATGACCCATTGGTGACGCGGGTCCCCGGGTCCTTCTTCTTCCCAGCCGCGATGGCAGCACTGGTATCGGTGGTGGCGGTGCCTTTCTTCTTGGCCGCAACAGCAGCAGCCGTAGATCCAGCGGCGGATGTTCCCTTCTTCTTGCCCATCTGGTGCTGGCGGTGCGAGCACAGGAAGTACCACGGAAATGTGCAAAGTTGGTCCAGCGCCGCAATGAGGGTGCGAGCAATGGAGTAGCAAGAAGCAGCAATGGAGGCTGTGCGCGAGGAGGAAGAAGAGATGTGGAGAAATTACCGCATAGAGGATCTCTACTTAACCTCATTGACGATGCCATCCAACGGCTAGAGGAAAATCAACTAGACGCGTGGCACAAATCATTGTCGACACATGTTAAGGGTAAACCACGAACCGTCGCTCCACTCTTCCCATTACACGCGAGAATCAAGGAGACACAGTTAAACAAGAAGATTACGCACGCATGGCGCGAATCCAAGTCAGAAAACAGGACCCACTACTCGTCACGTCCTGTCAAAACCGCTCACACAGACAACTAAGGTCATCTCATCGTCAGCACTGACGTCATCAACTCCAGCAGGAGCACATTTTGACTACAACTAGTCCTTACTCGAGTCTTTGACTCGACCAAGCACTCGAGGGCTACTCCTAATAGGAGCACTAGCCACACACCCAAATAAGTTTGTAAAGATATCCAAGCATTATGACAATCCATAATCGAATCATATATTCGATTTTGGATTTCGGGTTACTCCCATAGGGAGCAAAGAAAGCACATTCGATTGAAACAAGCAAAAGACGATAGCAGTCAGAAAATAATTATAGTCCCCACTCGAGTCTATGACTCGAATAGGCACTCGGGGGCTACTCCCATAGGGAGCGCTGGCCGTGCACCCTATGATTTTTATCATATGTAACTGTGTGCTGACTACGTCCAGACTCAAAAGCTTCGGCGACTCAGCCTCATATTTTTCCTACAAAGAGACCACATCTCCTGGGTCACCCGAATCATCTCCGCGATGACAAAATTTGGATGCCATGCTTACAGCATGAAGATAAGACCTAAAAACGGCCTGGCAATGCACCTACTACGCTCTACCAGAAACAATCCTTGCCTACAGGTACGATCAATAAGCCTTGACGGATGCATCGAGTGCTCACACTTAGACACTGGGATTCGACTATATAAGACCTCCACGGCCTGAGTCAAATTATGCCAGCACTTTTTCGAATTCGAGTCCGGGGACTCGAGTTTGAGTAGATTGTGTTGTTTTGACCTAAGGCAGTTAACTGATACTGATACATCGGATAAGTCAGGCACGTATATCACAATCCATGTGATACAAATCAGAGCGCTCGAAAATATGCTTAGCTATGCACTCGAAATACTTCATAAGTCTCCGCTCGAATCTGCGATTTAACCGGACACTCGGGGGCTACTAACGTGGCCATACCTTACAGGTACTCGATCTTGGCATATACGGTCCAATCTGGCAGAAGCCCACAGTGTTACCAGGGCCCAATCAAAGATTCGGGTGACCTAAGGAGACTCCGACTGCTTGCGGCACAAGGCGAGCTTAAGATAGAAAGTTTAAAAGGGACAAACCCTAACTTGTAACCGACTCGGCCTGCTACCTGAGACCTAGTATATATATATAAAGGCTAGGAGGGGCGGCAAGGAGGACAATCATAACCCTAGTTTCCACAACCTCACCAGATTGCATCTGCGGACCCCCTGTAACTTTTGACTCCCTCGGTAATTCCAAGAGCAGACAAGCAGGAGTAGGGTCCTCTACTAGACCTGAACCTAGGTAAACCTTGCGTCCCTGTTTGCTTGTTTGCTAGACGATTGATGCCTCTAGCACTCCCTTTTTATCCGAAACCCATGTCCATAACGATGGGAATTGATGAGTTTAACCCTCGTTAGTTAGAGTAAAGCTTTTTATTAGTATGATGATTAGTTGTTGTAGCTCTTGATCTAGTTACTTTAGCTAACCGAGTCTTTCCTTGGAAATAGTATTGCCAAACAAGTACAATAAGAAAAAGTCTGAAATTTACAACTTGTTTGATGAATGATTATCTTGAGAGTATACCCTTGAAGATACTTAACCCCATAGATATTTGATAGTCTTGACGGCAGTCATGAAAGGAGTTGTTTGATTGAAATAAAGTCTAGTGGTAGTCGTGATACATGCCAAAGCTAACCTTGTGGATCAAACTGTGGTACTAGCATGTATAAAAAAGAGAAAAAGTTCTATGTTTCTCATGCACACCTTTGGGATGCCAACAACTCCACTAGCTTTTGAACGATCTATGGTATAAACCCAAATTTCGGCTATGAGTTGATGACATGAGTGGCATACGTGTCAATATATGGGCAAAAGTATTGGTACTCTCAAAGGTCGTGCAAGAACTTGCAAAAGAAACAGCTAGCGATCCTTGAAAGAATAAAAAGAAAAAGATATCTAAGAGGATCCACATAACAAGTCCTTGGCATGGTCTCATGACTACTCTATGGGTTTTTCTTGAAAAACAATGATTGGATTAGAAGTGTTTTTGATAGACTTGATTTATTGATGTGGGTGTAAATAAGACACTTCATTGTTATAGTACTGAGGACATGAAACTCTCTTACTCAATTATGCTATTTAAACATCCTAGTGTTCCTTGGCAAGTTGAGAGTTGCCTAGAAGGATTGGATTATTGCTACACTTCTAATTATTTATACTTATATTAAACTTTACTTTGATTGTCTTGACTTACCAAAGCTTGCATAGTACTCTTGTCATCTCTCTAACTTTGATAAGCCTCACAAATGAATGAAGTGCTGATCGCACATGACTACCAACCGAAGTGAATTCTTATTCTTGTTGTTTCAAGTTTAAATGATGAATTCCTTATAGTTCTTTTCATTTCTTTTTGCTTGACGGTGATCAAGGTTTGAGCTTTGGGGAAGTTGATGGATCCAAAATTAGCCATCTTCCACCCTGTTTAAATATTGTTTTTGGTCAAGCAATTGACAAGAAACTCTTAATCCTTGCCACTAATGACTAATAATTGCAAAGATATGCAAAACCTTGCTTTGAATTGTGTTGTGCAGGAAATCACACTTTTTAATGCGAAATCAGGAGTCATAATGAAGGTGTTTGAGGATCTCCACACAGCCAAGTAATTGGGAAGCCATTCCCAGGCAACATCATGCTTAACGACCACTAGTACGGGAAGAGCCCGCCCGTACCAGGTGGAGTTGGCTTTGTCCTGTCAAACCCTACGACTTTTGTGAAGACGACTATATATTTTGAGGCTCCAGCCACCGGCCAGTGAGCTGCCATTCTCAGATTATATCACAACACCAACAAAGGAGATCCACGCCATTGTTGATCCATTGTTCATTTCTTCCATCGGCCATCCCCTCCATTAGCCATATCCATTGCTTTGTACCTTAGATCTCCTTGTGATTTGGTGACCATTGTCAGAATATTTGATTTCAATCTAAGTATTTGTATGATGTTTTCTATCTCTGATCTATTTTTATGAGTGAGTAGTCCTCACGGGCTACGGGTTAGGGATAAACCTCGCAGCAATTATGCGCATCTAATTCATGGGAGTATTTTATTCTATTTGCAATTGAGATTTGTATCTTTTGTTTCTTTGTCTTTTGTCTCGATCTGTGGACTTGTAGGTACCCAAGATCCCATAGATTGATAAAGGCTTGAGGTGAGATACTTGGCTAGCGGTGTTCTCATAGGAACCCCAGTGACAGAAACGGTAGTATGTTCTTCGCTTAGCGACCCATTCGGGATCACAACAATATCACCACTTAAACATTTGATCTGTGTTTTACACTTAATAATCTTTTGTATCCCATTGCTTTGGTGTGCACTCGGTTGGACTAAAAGACTATTGCTATGCCGGATGCATCATGGGGGCTCTAGTATATTAGGATATTTTGCCCACAAGAGATTATCTCCGTTCAAACATTACACATGACTATGCTTATTATTATCTTTTATCCCATATGATGTGCTGCTACAGGTGGATCTTCAACCCTGGCCTATCTCCATCCATTGATTCAACCGATTATAAAGTAAACTAGATTGGTCCAGTAAACTAAGGTAAAACGAACAAACAAAGTCTTGTAGATTTGTCCTTTTTATTTCCTTTTAGCATTACTTTCCAAGGTTCGATTAAACCTAGGTCTTCTAGGGAAAAAGCTATTATACTACATCCATGAATCCGGATCGAAGGTATCATAGAGCATGTTCCAAACTTCGGAACATGCTTGAGAGGAGAGAGAGGGAGAGAGATAATGGCAAAGGCCAATTGTGGGATGAGGATTTGGGGTGAATGTATATAGGAAAAACTTAGGCACTCCCCCCTCAAACTCCCGGGGTGGGACTAAACATTGGAGGAGAGGTGGGAGGGGTGGACGCCAGCCGCATTCCTATCCCACCTAGGGTGGTCGATGGGGTAGGAACTCCCCACCATGGCGCCCTGGCCCACCTCAGGCCGCCGTCTCCTCCCTCCTAGGGAGGGCCCATGTGGGGGGTTCATTTTTCTTTTATTTAAATAATTTATATTTAATATTAATTCATAATTAAATATTAAATGCATATTATTTAGTTCCTCCTTTTTCAAAACTCCTTTTGAACAATGTTCGAACACTTCAATATATCTCTGGAACACTTCCGGTTCCCTCTCTTCCTATTTCTCTATCAGTACCTGACATGGGTATGAATATTCGTGTTCTTATGATTAGTTACCCTAGTTACATGATGACTCATGGCCCATGAAGCCCAAGAAGAAGGCCTAGGAAGCATCCGATGGAAAGCATAGCTTGCTGGATAAGGAAATAGAAACTGACATTATATTAGTGCTATAATTGTAAGATTGTAACCTATCTGTATACGGTCTCGGGACCCGGCCTATTATATATGGGCTAGAAGGAGCCAATGGAGAGGCACCTAAAAAAGCTTGAGCAATCTGTAATCGATTTTGACCATAAGAAATCAGATGACTTCGACTCTCTTGTTTGTCTGATAAGCCGATGAAATCCCCAACGTTCTCATTTCCGTGAAACCCTAAGTTCATAACTATGGGCATTGCCGAGGTTACCCCTCATCAATTGGTGTCGTTTGTGGGAAATCTAGACGCTAGAATCACGGATTCAGAGGCCCCTCTCCATCAAGCAACAATCCAATGGCAGCGGATCCACACCCGCCCACCCTTGTCTCGGCTCCCGCCGACTTCCATGGCGGATCCGATCTCATCATCGGAAGTTTCCACTTTCAGGTGGAGGAACTCGATTTTTTTGCTTATCGGCTCAGATACCTTCAGGACCATCAATCACAATAGTAGCACCTACGGTGATACCTACATATTCTATTGGCTCATTAGAAGAAACTGCGCCACAATTGAAAAACAGGGTGGATAAATCCAAAAACTCCACAGATTTGGGGGATCTGGCCAAATCTGCCTAGCGGCCTCTCCTTTGGATCAAATGACCAATTAACGCCACCACGTGGCATGGGTCCAGTAAACACTAAATTCAAAGAAAGCAACGAAAGTATAAACTTCAGAATTAGGATGGCCAAAATTTACCCGGAACAAAAACCAAGGGTTTTCACCGATCTCTCAAATGGTGTCTCCCACGGATCGAGCAACGACGCCAGCAACCCATATATAATGCACCATCAAGTGTGTGTGGTCCTCGGGGAATCATTGACACCACGAGAATCCAACGGTAACCCTATCCTTGGTTCCAATGACATTTTATCGGATTATGATGCAGGAAACCATGGAAACAAAGGAGACCAACCCAACAATAATGACACGCAAGGAAGAGAATGAAGACGCAGCGATGAACGACTAACTCTATGATTATTTGTAGAAATGTGGAAAAGATCAAGGGATGCAATATCGGGTGCAGTCCCGATGACAGTAGAAGCAAAATGCAAGGACCTAATGGCTTATCAATACTTACTCCACCACAAGAAAAGGGACCTAATCAGAATGCAGAGGAAACTCAATGAAAGGAAAATACTAGCCGATGAATCTAGCCTCCGACGAGTGAAGTTAAGCTCCACCTGAGGATCTAGAAGTGTGACTGGGGCGTGCCACCAAGTAGAAGGACTTCATGGTTGTAGAATATCCCCGAAGCAGAAAGAAATTATATGGCTCGAAACCTCGATCTATCGTTTATATCGGTAGACCAAGAGGGGCACATACGAGCAAAAATAGTGCAGGCCGCAATCATCGTTGCCCAAACCTACTTAATCACAACTCAACCCGCACCAGACGATCCCCGTGCGGCTCTCCATCGATCCGCTCTTATGAATCTCAGTATGGTGGGAGCATCCCTCGCACAAGGAGAACAAGGAGCCATGCAACAACCCGACAGATCCCCACACTATTGAGCAGCCCTCGGCATGTGGAGCACACCCGACGATCGTAGTCAGCGCATCAGGTGCACTTTTCAAACGCTGAGCCACGTGATGATGCAAGAAACAATATGACACAACATGGGATTGATAGATTCAGGGAGGAGCACAACAGCCGGAGATATTAGAACGGGGAAAGTGAGGATGAGTATGAACTATGTGGAGCCAGTTGGTTTACCTAATGGGTTTGTAAAACACCTGTGCCCAAAGATTTCAAACTCCCTCACGATTGCCAAAAATATGACGGTCTCCAGGAACCCAAAGCTTGGCTGGCAGATTATTTGGCGACAGTTAAATTATAAGGTGGATCCAAAGCTACCGCAATGCAAAGCCTGCAGCTACACTTAAGCAGCACATCATGGTCATGGTTGAAGCAACTACCTGAAGAATCCATCGGCAGCTAGAACGATCTCGAAGACAAGTTCATCCAAAATTTCACATCCACTTTCAAGCGACCTGCATCCTTGGAACAATTGCGGGGCTGCAATGATGACTGCAAGTGCATAGATCAATTGTAGCTAGTTTGGAAGTAAATATATCGAACCCACAAAGAGCCATCAAATGCATTAAATGAGTGTAAGGATCCTCATTTGGATCATCTCCTGCAAAAGTTTTTTTTTAATAATAGCGATAAAACGAGGGTTTACCTCATATTCTGGTTTGCTCCCACTTGGGAAAACCTTTACAAGTCCTCTATTGAACTTCCCGAGGTATTTAGTAGCATCGAGCTAATTAATCAGTTCGAGTGCAGTCATGGTGTTTACATAAAAGTAATAAGAAACTTTAGTAAAACAATTAGTAAAATAAGTTACTAAGAACAAAGACCAAAAGCGCTTAGCTCCCCGGCAACAACGCAAGAAAATAGCTTCAGGACTACAAGTGCATAGATCAGTTGTTGCTAGTTTCGAAGTAAAGATATCAAACCCACAGAGAGATATTGGTAAAGGTCTTTATGCCCCTCGTCACTATCTACCAAAGTATACTTGTAAGATGCCTTTGATCTCAAGTAAAGGGTGTTTGAAATGTTTTTGGTTCTTTGCAGAAAATTAATTAAAACAAGTAAAAGGAAAAGAGTAACAAGATTGTATGAAAACGTGGTTGAACTCAATAGGGCTAAAACATTCTCGAGGATGTAGGATACACCACTAGCATGGTATTGTTAATTATTAATAATCAAGATAGCATACTTCTTATGTCATGAGATGTGTGTAGAGATCTCCATAATAAGATGTTCCCTACAAGGCTCGTAGGAAGCCACTTTGTTGAGCCAAGAGTGAGGTCACCTCTAAATAACCACTATGATGTCTGAGAGCAGTCACCCATACAAACCACCGCAATTAAGGGATTCCACGTGGATATCGTAATTAGTTGAGGGAGTCCCTCTTTTATCTCCTTTGACCATGTAGGTTACGAGCCAGCACCGATCTGTCACGGGGACATTCCAGGTATGATCCCAAAACACGTCGAAAGGATTTCTCCCTCCCTTTAATCCCAAGAGCAAATGATATGTGGTCAACTACACATACCATCTAAAGAGAGAGATCAAACACAATTCATAAATCTATCATAGACCGGCAAGTCATATGGACACAAGAATAGATCATCTTTATTACAAATTCATAATGGTGCTAGGGTTTCTCCATCTCCCCAAGAACAAAGGAACTACTCACACATGGAAGCAATCAACAACATCATCATAATCAAATGAATGGATAAAAAGTACGGAGATAGATCTAATGCAAACCATAATTGAATCTGGAATTACAACAAGATCTAATAGATGAGAGATGGGGGTAATGGTGGTGATGGAGATGTAGCGGTTGATGATGAAGGAGATGATGTGTTGTCCTCCAATGATCTATGAAGCAGCTGAGATTTTTCCCCAGCCAAGTTCCTCCTTCAGATCCCTTTTAGATGTGGTTTTTCGTGGTTTCTAGTGGCTGTGAATGTCGGATCATTCTCTCGTCTTCGAAAGGAGAAAGTATTTGATGAGGCGATCATGTTGACACCTAGTATGAGCGGACAATATGGGCGGGCTCCGTACCACCATTCATTATCAGTACTGATTGCTTCTCCTCGCTTGGTATTCTCTTAGGTGCGAAGGTAAATCCATAAATTGACTTTTATCACTTAGAAATATCATATTGTAACCAATATGACGGTTCCAATTGATATGTTCATATAAGACTTAGTGATTTGGGATCCTGTTAAAACAAGAACAAAATGGTGCGTGCAAACACAGTGAAATAAAAAATCCCAACTATATTTATGCAAAAACAAAAGGTAAATATGCTTAAATTTTAAACTCATAATGCAAATAGAAGCAAGGCGAGCCAATACGATCCTCCATCCAATGATGGAACATCATCAAAAACTTGGCTGAAGCCATATCCGATGAAAGGGTGATTGGCGCCTTCAATGACGGTCTTCGATGATGCGAATTTATAGAAGAGCTAGGGCGAGTCAAGCCAAAAACAATTTCACAACTAATGGACATGGCCAATCGTTGGGAAGATGGCAAAGACATAGTAAATAACAAGCAAGGTCGGTCACCCGAAAAGACCGGGACAGATGCAAAATTATAGAAGAAGGCGCAACAACGACGGACGTAGTGGACCAAGCTATGTTGCGGCCGGATTTTCAGGGGAAGATAACCAAGGAAGCGGTGATCGTAATGGCGGATATCGCATTCATAGAGATGTCAATGGAGGATCCCAATCAACACAAAAGTACCATCAGAGGATTAGGTAGCCTCCCATGTCTCTGCTACAAATGTTGGAAGGGCCCTGCAACATGCAATTTTACTTCGACTCCGCGGGAAGGAGGCGATCAAACCATCTCATGAAAGATTGTCGTACTTTCTTAAAATGCAAGGGGTATGTAACACAAAAGCAGCAAACACAACAAGTCTAGGATACACCATAACACCTAGTGCATTGGCAATTGGCGCACCACCTCCACCACAGGCATAGCTGATAGCGGGGCTGATGTTGCCCGACCTTCGGTCATTACCACATCATAGTCTCCAACTTATGCCAAGTCGTCATGGACTCCAAAGGTGAATACGTTCCTCTATGCGAACCCACTTCCTACCCTCTTGAATGGTATACTACTTCATACTCTGTCCCATATCCATGATGGGTTCACACCAACAAGTACGGAGGCATGGGAGGAAGCCTGGATCACCAGGCCCGACAAGACGGAGGCTTGGAAGAGAAGACGAAAGACGCAGCTGCTGGAGCACCGGAGTCTCCGGCCACACCGGAGTCTCCGGCCTGAAGACACCGGAGTCTCTGGCCTGCGTACCTCGGAGTCTCCGGACCGGCCCCCAAATCGAGCTCGAGGACAGTCTGTCTACCACTCCAGAGACGGACCGGAGACCGACCGAAATCTTCGGACCCCCACACCGGAGTCTCCGGCCTAAGCGTATGGGCCTGCGTGCCGCTAGCTGGGCCTTTGGCCCATGCACCATTTACTCCGCACCAAACCCTAGTTTTATGCCCAAACTACCCCTATTCCAGTGGCTGGCCTATAAATAGAGCCCCCACCCCTTCATGTATCCCTTAGGCATAGATGATAGACTAAAGACAACCCCTTTGTGGAATCTCTAGTTTTGCATCATCCTCTTTTACCAAAGGGGATCGACTATCGTCACCACCTCGTTGGAGTTTGCATTGCGCCTCCCTCGTTGTACAAGGCCTACGTTTGTGAGTGTGTGAGCGTAGTTGTCAAGACCCTTTCCAAGGTGTTCTTCCCTCTCCACTTGGGATTGAAGGGAGCGCGTTGACCGATCTTTCCTTGCGAGGATTCTATCGGACCCGTGGCCACCGGCGAGAGCAATCGGCCTTATATCGTGTGAGTTTTGCATGTGTTCATCGTGTTCTTCACGAGGTGTGAGTCTGCTTCTTCTACCTTCTCCCTTTCCCATCGCTTTCCCATTGATTTAACCACGAGATCCGTGAAGATCGGGCCACCCACGAGGTTACACCTCAACATCTGGTATCAGCGGCTTTTGGTTGCCACGGATTTCTGATCGATTTGGTCTTTTCCCCATAAATTCGAAAATTCCACCAAAAACAGCCCAATTCATGTTTTGGATTGATCTGTGATTTGAGTCCGTTTTGGTATGTTTTGATCCGTGGATTACTTGCTAAACTTGTTGATATACCTTCCCTTGCGTTCCTATGGTCTAATTACTTGATTTCCTCCCACAAATTTGGTGTTTTGGTTCGAGTTTTTCCGCCAAAGTCGTGTCCCGGTCAAGTTCTACACGTCCAGGAACCTCCGGACCAGAGATTTGGTCCCCATACCGGAGATTTCGACCCCCAGGCCAGAGATTCCGGTCCAGACCGGAGTTCCGGGCAAAGAATCCGGACCCCCATACAGACTGGTTTCCAGATTCGCGCAGAAAAACAGATTTGGCCCCCTCGTGGTTTTGAGCATAACTTTTGCATACGAACTCGGATTTTGGCGTTCTTTAGCTCGTTTTGAAGAGGAGATGGAGATCTACATCATTATATCTGTGGTTAATGTTATCTACTCCATAAAAATTCCGTGAGCAAGGCAGAATCCACCAATAAAGGGTGAAGATCAGCGAGGAAAGGTATATAAATTTCACGATTTCTCCCCACTTGCATCTCTTTGTGAGCCACACTATCTTTGCGTACAACAAACACCTATTGAGACTAGTTCCTCATATGACTGCTTGGTCTATGCATATTTGATACCTTGTAGATTTCTGAGCAAAAGAAGTGAGCGTTATCTCATATAGTTATCTTGTATAGTTGTTGGCACAAGAGGCAAGTGAAAATAGAATAGAAAGAAAAGAAAGAAAAAGAGAAAAAATAGAAAAAGAAAAAGAAGAAAAAGAAGAAAAAGAGAAAGAAAGAGACAAGTGCCTCATAGAATAGGAAGCGCAAGCTCAATAAACATCAAATAGGTACTACTTATTGTGCATATCTTGTAGCCCACCAACTTTATTGCAATCGAACTAGCGTCTCTCCTTGTACTTGTGCGACACGAGCTCACTTTCTCCGTCGCACAAGTCCCATTTATCCCACCGTGTGTGTTTCCTTGTATATAATTCCTATCTTGTGGATTGACGTGTTTTGCTTTGTGATCATCGTGGTTCTTTACTTGCCATTACAACACCTTGAGTTCGGATTGTTCTTAGACATGCCACCTTCCATACCTATCCACCATAAGATTTGTGTGTGTTTTTTAGTGGTTAGCTGGTTTTGGTGTTCCGCGTGAACTTCGCTTTGCTTGGTTTTGATTTCTCTCAAGTGTTGCCAATTGCACGATACTATCTTCCAAGGGAAAGTAAGGTTTGATGTTGCATCCCTAACCCCCATACCACTTCTATATACACCACTTGGTCTTGTGAATCATGTCTAGGGACTCCGCAACCGAGGATGATATCTATGAAGAATCTATGATGAGCCACCATGACTATGACTCCACATGCATGGAAGACATGGATCATGTCATCAACTATGGCTCCTCGAGCATGGAAGACTTGGAGCTCTACATCGACAATGGCTCCTCATGCATGGAGTACATGGATCACTACACCGACAATGGCTCCACATGCTTGGGTGATATGGAGTACTACATCAACAACGACTCCTCAAGCATGGACGACTTCGAGTGCTACAACGGCGACGCCTCACCAAGCATGAATGACATGGCGAACATCTCCAACTTCGAGGGCTCTTCCATGAGCCATGAAGAATACCTCCACCGCTTGGAGATGGAAGACTACTACGCTAAGCAAGAGGAGTTGCATCATCAAGACACGATGACCTTCAAGGCCAAGTGTGCCACACCAAAGGGCACCACCTACTTTGATGATCCACCTCCAAAGTGTCAAGCACCACCACCTACATGGCATCATGGGTCACCATCTCCAAGGCGGCGAGCGCCATTACCTCCAAGGCACCAAGCACCTCCATATCCAAGGCGTGAAGCACATCTACCTCCAAGGCATCAAGTGCCACCTACTACAAGAACAAGGTCTCCCAAACATCATCTTCCAAAAGAGGCGCCACGAAGGAAGAATTTTCATCGATAAACATCCTCTCGAGATCATCGCCAACATCAAGAGGATACAAGACGTCAGTCAAGGCATCTTTGCCATGAAGACGGAGAACATATATTGAGCACCATCCATAATGCTCAATCAAGCTCAAGAAGGCACAACCATCACACGAAGAGTGCCAAGGCTAATGACCATTGCCGTGAGCGTCATGTGGATGACCAAGTCCTTCACCAATACAAACCTTCGGAAAGGCACGCCAATGACCTCCGTCGACACCATCATCACGGCGCACCTTCAACTACTAGTGCCACCACCAAAATGGCACCAAGAGCAAGCCGTATTCCTCGCCATTAAGCTTCAACGCCAAAACTTCAATTTCAAGATGAAGCATCCAACTACAAGAGCATCAATGCAACTTCTTCTCCAAGCACCCCAAGAATGTCATTCAAGCAAGAGATGGACATCTTCTTCGCCAAGTTGAACGAGGCTGTCAAAAATATGACCCCCATGAGATAGAAGAAAACAAGATGCTTTTCCAACAAGTGGACGCATGGACGAAGATGGCATCAAGGATGAATACTTCCTAGATGAGTGCCACCACCAGAATGGAACCCAAAGTACAAGACGACAACAAGGTCGAGATTGGTGAGCATGGGATTTTCCCTTCACCAAAGGAGGCGCAAGGAGTTGAGCACACCGAGCCGATCCCCATATGCTTAAGTGATGATGTGGTACAAATCCCATGTGAGTATGAGAGCCACTTAGCCCACTTGAGTGAAAACAAGAGTGAGATGAGTGAGTCCACCATATGTGAGATTGAGTGCTTCCACTTGGAGGGCATGAGTGATACACCGAGTGAGTTAAGAGTGGTAGTTGATAGGTCATGTGAGACCACTTTGATTTCTAACAACATACCGTCTACCTCTAGCGTGTTATCTCATGATGTGCTAGGTTCCATGGATCAAGAAGTGCCAAGATTGGAGATGATGATGCCTCCGACCGAGAAGATGAACATGGTGGATGAAGTTAAGGCCATCCCCATACAATAAGAAGAAGTCGCCCACATGGAGGCCAATACTACCATAACACCCACTTCATATGAGAGGTATGAACAAGGTAAAAATATGGGTGTTGATGATGCCATGATCCCACTAGTGGACATGATGATTTGTGATGACTTGCATGCTATGGATGATACATGTGACATCACATATGTTCCAATCTTATTCCCATGTGTTAATCTTGCTATGCATCATGATGACCATGTGGATTCCTTTTATTTTCATGACATTGCCATAGACATGATATGCTCTAAATGCTACGTTGATCACATCATTTCTTGCACCTTGTTGAACGATTGCTCTTTCCAATGTTTTGCTTGCAATGATGATGGCAATGGTACCCCTAGGACAATGCTTTGTCATGTATGTTTTACAATTTCTCCTGTTGCTTGCAATAAGATGAACAATTGCTCTTTCACTTGTTTTGCTTGCAACAATAATTTCCATATGTTGTCTATTGAGATGGCCCCCATAGCTTTCTCAAATTTTGGAGATTTTGGTAAATGCCATGATAAGAATATTCCCCACTTGCATACTCACCATGCACCTATGTTACACTTGATTGACACTAATGGTTGTGTGCACAAAAAGAGTATGTCATGATGGATGATGTATTTCTCTACCATGCACACACATTCTTCCTTTTAGCTATGATGTGTGTAGGTACACGCACAAGAATGTCAACCTCAGTTGAGCACGAGTTGACAAAAAGAGCTCTAGAGAGCATCCCCCAAGTTAGTTCAAGATCGAACCCAGCTCGGATACCTTTTGCATGCTTTGCATCTTTCATGTTGAAAAATTGCTCTTTCCTTTGGTTGGATTGCAAGCATGCTAATGGTATTCTTCCACCTTGTGACAATCATGTTTCGTTGCTATTGGATATGGATGCTTTGTGTGTTGTAACAAAAATGTTGAACAATTTCTCTTTCCGATGTTTAGTGTGCAACCATAATGCCATTATGAGCATGTATTGTCATGAGAGCTTACAAGTCTCTCGTATTGTTGTTGCAACAAACATAAGGACCACTTGATCTTTCATTTGGTTTGTTTGCAAACATGTTGATTTTTCTTCCGCTTGCGATACTCATTGCCCCATGATATTTTGTTTTTGATGATTTGTGTGTGGCACCCAACATATCGAACAATTTCTATTTCCAATGGTTGGTTTGCACACACAATGATGTTGCTTTGGATATTCTTTCGCATGTGTTTTTGCCGAATTCTCCTATTCTTGCATTAAAGATGTTGATCAATATTTTAGTCAATTGCTTTGAGTGCCACACTAAGATGTTTTATGGAGTTTTTGAGTTCCCACATTTGTATGATGTTCAAACGAGTTCCATGCACTTTGACCTTGCATATGCATCCCGTTTTCTATACTTGAGTTGTGCTAATAGTATTGTGAACAAGAATGGACATGCCACAAATGACATGATCCTCTATCACACACAAACATATGTTGCTTGGTCTTTGTTGTGTGAAGGTACAAGAATATACACGTCAACCTCTATGGACAAAGAGTTGACAAGACGAAATGAAGAAAGTTACCTATGGATGCCCTTCAACGAGCCATCTCTACACACTAAGGTGACTTACCTCTACTTGAGGACTCATGCTATAATCTTCATGAATTGGCTATGATTTGAGTGTTGTTTCGCTTTTGTGGTGAGCTTTGTAGGCTTCATAGAAGGTGAAGGAACATTGAAGTGTTGTGAATTCAATCTTCCCAAGGATGACTATATGGTGAACCCCAGGATCAAGAAGGTCTCTCGACATCTTCTACCTTGTGATAAGCGTGTAGAGTCAAGGACAACTCTTTTTGAAGGGGGGAGATGATGTAGCCCAACCTTCGGTCATTACCACATCATGGTCTCCAACTTATGCCAAGTCATCATGGACTCCAAAGGTGAATCTATTTCTCTATGCAAACCCACTTCCTACCCTCTTGAATGGTATACTACATCATACTCCATCCCATATCCATGATAGGTTCACATCAACAAGTACGGAGGCATGGGAGGAAGCCTAGAGCACCAGGCCCGATAAGACGGAGGCTTGGAAGAGAAGAAGGAAGAAGCAGCTGCTGGAGCACCGGAGTCTGCGGCCACACTGGAGTCTGCGGCCTGAAGACACTGGAGTCTCCGGCCTGTGTACGCTGGAGTCTCCGGACCGGCCCCAAAATTGAGCTCAAGGATAGTCTGTATGCCACTCTAGAGACGGACCGGAGACCGACCGGAATCTCCGGCCCAGACCGAAGTCTCCGGACCCCCACACCGGAGTCTCCGGCCTAAGCGTATGGGCCTGCATGCCGCCATCTAGGACTTTGGCCCATGTACCCTTTAATCCGCACCAAACCCTAGTTTTATGCCCAAACTACCCCTATTCTAGTGGCTGGACTATAAATAGAGCCCCCACCCCTTCATGTATCCCTTAGGCATAGATGATAGACTAAAGACAACCCCCTTTGTGAAATCTCTAGTTTTGCCTCATCCCTTTCTACCAAAGGGGTTCGACTATCGTCACCACCTCGTTGGAGTTTCCATCGCGCCTCCCTTAGTGTACAAGGCCTACGTTTGCGAGTGCGTAAGCGTAGTTGTCAATACCCTCTCCAAGGTGTTCTTTCCTCTCTGCGTGGGATTGAAAGGAGCATGTTGACCGATCTTCCCTTGCGAGGATTCTATCGGACCGGTTGCCACCGACGAGAGCAATTGGCCTTGTATCGTGTGAGTTTTGTGTGTGTTCATCATGTTCTTCGCGAGGTGTGAGTCCGCTTCCGCTACCTTCTACATTTCCCCTCGCTTTCCCATCGATTTGACCACGAGATCCGTGAAGATCGGGCCACCCACGAGGTTACCCCTCAATAGGGGCAATCGCAAAACGTAGTAAACAAAAATCTAGAGGATTAGTACCCAAGGTCCAAAGGTGCAATGTCAATTATCCAAAAAGGGCGCCCGTCAAATAGGACCCAGAAATTAATCATTCAACAAGTCAACTTTGTTGTAACAACACCACCACCTACACCCGAGTATCTTCATTGGTCCAAAAAAGAAATTACATTCAGCAGAGCCGACCACCCATGTCGGGTCCCACGGCTAGGACACTTATCCCTAATAGTAGAGGCACAACTCGGAGGATTTGAAATGAGCAAGTTCATCATGGATGTAGGAAGCAGTATCTACCTAATCTACGCCAAAACTCTACGAGCAATGAACTTTTCCTTGACAAATTTGGTGCCAACGGACACATCTTTCCATGGCATTGTCCTAGGTAAAGCTGAAATTCCCTTAGGTAAAATGTATCTTGATGTCGTTTTCGGATCCAAAGATAATTTCCGGTGCGGAAAGCTCGAGTTTGAAGTCATGGATTGGCCATCACAGTACCATGCAATCCTGGGACGACCAGCCTTTGCACGGTTCATGGTTGTGCCACACTATGCAATCTGGTAATGAAAATGCCAGCACCAGGAGGAATCATAACCGTGAGCGGAAGCTTCACCTGATCCGATAACTATGGTCAGAAAGTTAGTAAAATCTCTGAATCTTATGGGATGGAGGCATAATTCAAGCAACTTAAAGATTCAATGGAAGCAGCGCCCCTGGCAACGTCACGAGCTAACCCTGACCAAGCTTTTTACACCACAATAGACACACGAGAAGTCTAGGTGCACCCCATGGAACCAAAAAACAACCTTTGTGGCCTCTAATCTCGGTCCCGCATAGGAAAGCATGCTCATCAAGTTCCTTCGTGAGTGATGGGAGATTTTTGCATGGTTGCCAGCAGACATGGCAGGAATCCCCAGGAAACTCACTAAGCATGCACTTAACTTGAACCCTGAGGCCAAGTAGTAAAATAGCCACTCCGTTGTTTCGCAGAACCAAAATGCAAGGCCATTGGAAAAGAACTCCATCGCTTGACAGACTCTATTTATCAAAGAACTTAAGAAAGTAGAGTGGGCCGCCAATCCGGTATGCGTACCAAAGAAAAACACAAAGGAGCTACGTATGTGCATTGATTTCATTGCGTTAAATAAACATTATCCAAAGGATCACTTGCCACTACCCGAATCGATCAAATAATCGACGCAACCATGAGGTACAATCGTCTTTCCTTCCTAGACACTTACTCAGGATACCACCAGATTCGGATGAAGGAGGAAGATCAGGATAAAACAGCATTTATCACACCCTATGGTGTATTCTGCTACACAACAATGACCTTCGGACTCAAAAATGCGGGTGCAATGTATCAGCAGATGATGCAAAATTTCCTAGGAAGCCAAATCGGAACAAATGTACAAGTTTACATCGATGACGTCATAAATACAACAAAACAAGGGTCGACCCTCATCAGTGACCTCTGAGAGACATTTGATAACCTCAACAAATACTGCATCACGCTCAACCCGACGAAATGCTCCGATGGAGTCCCTGCGGGGCAACTCCTCGAATACCTCGTACCATTAAGAGGAATAGAGTCCAATCCTGAGAAAATACAGGCAATCCTCATGATGAAAAAGCCAACAAATTTTCGGGGCGTGCAGCAATTGGTTGGGCGATTTGCGGCACTTAGCCGTTTTATCGCCTGTTTAGGCGAAAACGCATTACCATTCTATGCCCTCATGAAGAAATTAGATAAATCCGAATGGACGAACGAAGCTCAACATGCTTTCAAAGACCTCAAGAAAACACTTTTGACATCACCCGTCGTTGTGTCTCCACGAGAAAAAATAACCCCTACTTCTCTATATTGCTCCTACTAATCAGTTGGTAAGTACAGTTTTGGTCGTCGAGCGACCCGAATAAGGGAAAACCCATGGTGTTCAAAGACCGGTTTATTTACTAATCAAGGTCCTCTCTCCATCCAAGTAAAGATATCTGCATTATCAGAAGCTAGCTTATGGAGGTTTGCTGCCATCATGCCAGCTACATGATTATTTTTCGGAACACCCAATCATAGTGGTCAATGAAGCACCTCTATACAATATTATTAATAATCCATAAGCCATGGGGCACATCTCTCTATGGGGCATTGAGATATCCCCTCGATATATCAAGTACGAAAAGCACAAAAGAATTAAATCACAAGTTTTACCAGACTTTATTACTGAGTGGACAAAACTACAGTGTGCGGGCCCACCGGACCTCTCTAGCGCATGGACAATGTATTTCGATGGGTCCAAAAGAACGGAAGGAGCAGGAGTCAGGGTCATATTGGTGTCACCTAAAGGTGACAAAATGTGGTACATACTTCAGATGAAGCTGAATGTGAGGATGTTGCACGGCATGTGTATGGCTAAAGCTTGAAAATATTTAGTGCCTCCAACCTTGTGGCACAACAAGCAATGAACAAGTGCAACGCTGTTAGTGACAACATGATGGCTTACCATGATCTATACAGCATCATGGAAGTTCCATTTAACGGGTGAAGTTTCACACATAGGAAGGGCAAGCAACGAAGAGCCCGACAATATGCCAAACATCGGGTCCTCATGCTTACCAGTGCCACCCGGAGTTTTTTGGGAAGAAATAAATGAGCGCTCCATCAAAGCCAAAAGGGTATCTGAAGTCATAGTGCCTAAACGTGAAAGAAGGTCAAGCCACAGAAAAACTCGGGGGTTGCGCCAACACCTGAAAGTATAGAAGAAGTTCTTGATGAGGAGCTAGAAATCAATGAAGTTATGATACTAGAGCCTACCTGGCTGTAGCCATGTGTAGCATACATGATGAGAGGAGAACTCCCCGAGGATGTGATAGAGGCACGGCGAATCACACGCCGCTCTAAATCTTTCAGAGTCATTAAAGGAGAATTGTATAAAAGAAGCATCTCAGGGGTGCTACAGTGATGTGTTACGCTCGAGGAAGGAAAGATCAGCCTTAAAGATATACATGAAGGAGTGTGTGGCCAGCACACCAGTAGCTGAGCAATTGCAGCTAAAGCTTTTTGTGTAGGGTTCTATTGGCTCACCGAAGTACAAGATGCAAAAGATATATCGCGAACATGCGAAGAGTGTCAACATTTCGCAACAAAACCCAAAGCACATGCTACAGAACTTAACCTGATACCTCTTGCTTGGCCATTCGCTCAGTAGGGGCTTGATATGGTGGGTAACCTTCATAAATCCTCACCAGGAGGACATGTCTTTCTGCTAGTAGTAGTCAAAAAAATTACAAAATGGATTGAGGCAATTCCTGTCACTAGCCAAGATGGAACGTCGACTGTGAATTTTATCAAGTCAATAGTGTTCCGATTTGGGGTACCAAATAGTATTATCACTGACAATGGAACAAACTTCACTTCCAACGAATTCAAGGATTACTACAAGGAGATGGATATAAAAGTAAGCTATGCCTCAGTTGCTCACCCACAAACCAATGGGCAAGTGGAAAAGGCCAATGGTCTCATCACCAACAGTATTAAGAAAAGATTGTTGGCACCACTCTATAGAGCAAAAGGAGTGTGGGTAGATGATTTACCCCCCGTCCTATGGAGTCTATGCATCACCCCAAACAATTCAACACAAGAAACACCCTTCTTTCTGGTCCATGGCACGAAAGCTTTCCTCCTAGTCAAAGTAATTCATGAGTCTCCTCGAGTTGCCGAATATGATGAAGAAGCATCCCAAGAAGCACTGGAAGATGACTTCAATGCACTCGATGAAGCTCGTGATGTTGCTTTACAAATAGCAACCATATATCAGTAAAATTTACACAACTACTACGGCCAACGACTGTGACCCAGGTCTTTCATCGTAGGGGATTTGGTCCTTTGCCTCAAACAAGATGGTCACTGAAAGCTATAATCACCATGGGAAGGACCTTACATCTTCACATAAGTAATCCCCAGCGGGGCATATCGGCTCCAAGACAAGAAAGCATGAGTTAAATACTCCAATCCATGGAACGCTGCGTAGCTACGACATTTTTATGCTTAGAGTTTTGTTATTTTTCTGCAATTTACATTAAATAAAGGCCAACAGCCAGGCAATTATGACACCTTCGTTTTCAGCTTTACAATAGAATATATTGATGCTTGCATAAGTTGTTGCAATATTAGACAAAACAAGTCACAAACGTGAGCTTCCATTCCAATAAAAGCATCTGGACATAACCTCAAAAGGATACTCCCATGGGAAGCATTACCGCACACTCGGTAATAGTGTCATAAGGGTTCTAGAAAAATAATACATGAATCAAAAATTTCTTCGGATTATTAAAGACATGAGCCTACAATCGAATAAAAATATTCGACTATAGCCTCGAGGGCTACTCCCATCAGGAGCATTGTCGCGCACCTGATAGAAAGGCTTCGTTCTACATATAAGGTTAAAGTGTGATCCAAAGCAATATTATCCCCATGTGTTAAAAGAACACCCGATAAAATAACAACGTCGGTACAGTCCAAAGAATATAAGCTTATGAGCATCACATCATCGTATCGTCAAATGTTTTCTCCCATAGGGAGTGATTATAAACATCACCCGAAGAAAATAAGAAGTAAACAACTTCAGCAATTCCAACAGCCAAACAAGGCAGTCGATAAAATTTACAAAATTCTTAGACCATGCCTGGCGCGATAATAAGTCTGGATGTCGTGTCTATGACATGAAGGTAAGACCCCAGGATTTATCTTGTGTGGCCTGGTAACCAAACATGAATGTGCTCTACCAGTAAATTATTTGTATCAAGAATACGATGAAAAATCATGACGGACGCATTGGGTACTTGAAATAAATAGAACTGGAATTCAGTATTCGATAAGACCTGAATGGCCCAAACTGAATTATGCCAGGAAAACTCCGAGTTCGAGCCTGGGGACTTGAATTTGATGTAGGTTCACAGTGTTTTTGGCCAGGAGAAATTAACTAATTCCTGATCCATCGGATGCATTAGACCTGCTATACCAAATCCTTACTTTGTTTTAAAATAAAAACTCTAGTTTATGATAAAATTGTCTTTGAGACTCAACCCGAATCTACGATTTGGATGGAGTCTCGAGGGATACTGACATGGGTATGAATATTCAGGTTCTTATGATTAGTTACCCTAGTTACACAATCACTCATGGCCCATGAAGCCCAAGAAGAAGGTCCACGAATCATTCGACAGAAAGCATAGGTTGCTTGATAAGGAAATAGAAACCGACACTTTATTAGTATTGTAATTCTAAGATTGTAACCTATTTGTCTACGGTCTCAAGATGCATCCTATTATAAATAGGCTGGGAGGATCTAGTGGAGATGCACAGAAAAAATCCTTGAGCGATCTGTAATTGATTTTGACCATAAGCAATCAGACGACTTCGACTCCCTTGTTTGTCTGATCAGCTAACGAAATCCCCAGCATTCTCTTTTCCATGAAACCCTAAGTCCATAACCGTGGGCATTGCCGAGGCTACCCCTCGTCAGTATCGGATCAACCCACAGTATCTTTTACCTTAAGCATTACACCCATCCGGTTCAGGAATGTTCAGACATGATCGAGATATCTCTTCGATCAATGACCAATGGTGGTATCTAGAAACACATGATGGTCCCTATATATTCCATGAATTTTGTTGTTCGCTTGAACCTTCTAAACACCAAGTCTTATTCCTTTTGCACAACAACACCTGGTTTGTCCAAGCCCTGATCTCATGTATCCATATATAGTTCAATCTTGTTACCAATATACATGTTTCCTCGTTTCTATAATATTACATCCTCGTGACCTAGTCACATGCTTGCAGTCTCATTGATGTAATCTCACCGAGTGGGCCTAGAGTAGCTATCCATCACTCAGATAGGAAAATCCCGATCTCGATACATACGCCTCAACTATTCCTCTAGAATACCCAATGCACACATTTATAGCTACCTAGTTATAGTCATGGCGGTTAATGCGATCATAGTAGCCGCGGTTGATAGTGACTAAACATGAACTCATGGTCGAATGATTAAGTCACTATGCTTCGCTAGATATCGCAACTTTAAACATTGTGACTGGATCTCATTGCAATTCTATGTTCAGGTGTGTCCATCACTTCATTAAGTGACCTTATTGCCATTTGACCTTTTAGTCAAATCATGATCGGGAATTCTCGATCATCATCTGCCCAGCAAACTAGTATTATAGGATACCATGGACCTGTTTCTTTATATACCACACTTGTATTAATGTTTCCGCTTAATATAGTTATAGCATGATACAAAACTATTATAAACATTAGAGATATATCAATAAAACAACTTTATTTATTGGCCTCTAGGGCGTATCTCCCTTAGTATCCCACTTGCACGAGAGTACAATTATACTAGTTTTACATTAGGCAATATTCTAACACCAATAGCATCACGGTTTTGATCTTGCTTTTCCTGTGGAAGAGGCTTTGTGAATGGATCAGATACATTCACATTTGTATGTACTTTGCAAACTCTAATGTCGCCATTTTATAGGTAATCTCTTATTACATGGTAACTTCGGTGTATGTGCTTGGCCAGGGATTAGAACCTCTAGTCCTTCACATTCCCAATGGCCCCCATGTTGTCACAGTAGATGCACATGGGGTCTTGCGTGCTTGGAAACACTCCAAGTTTAGTAATGAACTTCCTCATCCAAACAGCTTCATTAGTTGTGTATATGGAAGCCATGTACTCCGACTCTATTGTAGATTGATCCACCGAGCTTTGTTTCCCGCTCCTCTAGCTCACCGCGCCATAGTTCACTAGGAACATGTACCCTATTTGAGACTTTGAGTCATCTTGATCAGTGTCGAAGTTTGCATCCATGTAATCTGTTGTGGAAAGCTCTTATCCACGTCCTCCGTAGACTAAAATAATATCATTAGTTCTTTTCAGATACTTGAGGATATTTTTAACTACATTCCAATGAACCGACCCAGTGTTGCTTTGGAAATGGCTCGTCAAGCTAAGATCCAAGGCAACATCTGGTCTACTGCTCAGCATGGCATACATGATGGAGCCAATGGCCTAGGCGTAAGGAATGTCTCTCATTGCTTCTCTATCACGATACATTACTAGGCATTGAGTCACACTCAAATTATTACCATTCACGACCGACAATGAACCCTTCTTTTCCTGATTCATTCTGAATCGTATCAGATTTTTCTAGGTAAGTGCTCTGACCAAGTGCCAACATACCCTTTGATCTATCTCTATAGATGCAAATGTCTAGTATGTAGGCAACTTCACCCATGGCATTCATAGATAATTTACGGTTTAAATAATATTTTATGCTTTTCATAAGATTTATGTCATTTCCTATTAACAATATGTCATCCACATATAGTACTAGGAATGCCACTAACTTATCATTCACTTTCTTATATATGCAGGCTTCTTCTTCATTTTGGAAAAATCCAAAACCTTTTATGACTTCATCAAATCGAAGATTCTAGCTCTGAGATGCTTGCTTTAGTCCATAACTGGACCTTTGAATCTTACATACTATACCAGCATCCTCTAGATTAATAAAACCATACGGTTGCATCATATACAACTCTTCGTCAATGTTGCCATTAAAGGAAGGAGGTTTTAACATCCATCTGCCATATTTTGTAATCGAAATGTGTAGCAACTTCTAATAGAATCTGAATAAACTTTAGCTTATCCATGGGAGAGAAGGTATCTTCGTAGTCAATTCCTTGAATATGTCGGAAACCTTTTGCGACAAGTCGAGCTTTGTAGACAGTGACGTTTCTGTCAGCGTCTGTCTTTTTCTTGAAGACCCATTTATTCTCGACAACCTTTCGACCTTTGGGAATATCTACCATGGTCCATACCTGGTTGTCATACATGGACTTTATTTCGGATTCCATGGCTTCTTGCCATTTCTCGGGTTCAGGGCCTTCCATTGTGTCGGAGTCCTGCGTTGGGAATATGCCCTAGAGGCAATCATGTTTGACGATATTCCCCAAAGTATTCATAAAGTAATAAAGTTATCCTTGTATGAACATCGGATATATATATATCATTGAATACGTGATTTAGTTGTGGAACTATATATTCATGATTGTTCGTACTAGATTGTCCTTGGTCATCGAGGTTGTGCTGGACACACAACTTAGACCAATGTGCAAGTCGGCTGATGACACGGTTCCACTTGTCATGGGCATGGTGATTCTATTCCGACTTGGAGTAGTATCTCATGTCGTGTCCAGGTGTACGTGAAACCTCCGGGGTCACACACTTAAGGGTAAGGAGCCCATGTGGAGATTGGGATACGCCCTAGATGGGACTCAAATGTTGACCTCAACTAGGAGTGTATATAAGTGGAGTGATAAGGGATAGTCCCTAACCTAGCCATCACTTTCTCCACTCCCATTTCGGGCTAGACAGGATCTAGCAGTCTTCTACCCGGAGCTTCTTCCTGTACAGGTGGATACCAGTAGAGGAGTTGCACATGTTGTGCTGGAGACATGGGAGATTGTGGGGATTCAGTGAAGGAGTTCGTGGGATCCGGAGGAGCTATTCATGGGATCGTTCGGCATTGCTTCGACACACTACATCAAGTTTCACATCTGCGTGTCTAGTGGTAATCTTGTGGCCTATGACCTGAGCTGGATCTTGGGTGTTCCGCGTAGGATAAAAGTTTTGTTTATCTCTGCATGGCCCAACATCCTAGTACCCGGGTACCCCGATCTTGCGGACGATGGGCCCACCAAAGGGGCCACCACCCTTTCCTATGGCGATGAGATAGGTAGAAGGCCTCACGAGGGAAGTTCGAGGCTGGCGCCTCACGAGGGCATTTCCGGGCCCTGTCCTCTACCTCGAATGAAGTCTGACTCTCCCAAGTCTTCGAAGAGATCTCAAGAGGGTCAGGGCACGCCCAGGGGCATATCTATAATCTTGCCACGATACGGAAGAAGAAGCAAGATTCTGCAGGGAAGACCGTGCCTGGACAGGCCGCCTTGGTAAAGAAAGGCAGGACTATCCATCGACTAGAGTAAAGATGTTGGGGACGTCGGCTGGGCCAAGGCAGCTGTCTCTTACCACTTTTGTGCTATGGGGGCAAGGGCAGCGTCAAGGAGCGAAGGACGGCGTCAGAAGGATCGGCTTTATGAAGGACTAGCAGTTGATCAAGACAAGAATACCGAGTCAAACAAAAGTAGATTGGTAGACCGAGCCTTTAAGGGGTGGTAGTGTGGTGACCCTTCCCGCCCAACATTCTAGGGGAAGAGGCCCAATGTCCCTATAAAAGGAGGCCTTCTTCTACCTTGGAGGAGGTCGATTCCTAGGACTTGTAACCCTAGACATTGGCTCTCCATTGCAGGAGTAGGGACTTTACCTCCTCACAAGGGTCCCGAACCTGGGTAAAAAAACCGTGTCAACCTCTCTGTCGAGTGTGTGCACCGTCGTCTTCGCCATCGCTGAGAGGCTCAGAACGCGTGATTTATCCCCCTCTCGAACTCAAGGTTCGTTGGACCTAGGTTCCTTCACAGGACACATCTCTGACATTTGGCGTGCCAGGTAGGGGGCTGAGGCATGCGCCGATGACCTTCGCCGACACCGTCAACATGATGGTCCGCACTGAGACAATACCAGGACGGCGGCATGCCCATCACAATGTTGCGGTCTGGGCAAGGATGGACCCCGCCCCGCTGTGCCCAACTGTAGCACCTGCTGCATGGGTGAGGGCCGAACCGGGTTCCCCCTTTTCTCTGCCATGGGGGCCATGGCTTCTCCCCTACTAGGACGCAGCGACCTACCCCGTCGTGCCCCCGCACGGCTGGTCTAGCCGGTCCACACCAGAGATGATCAAGCTCATGGTGCAGGCACAACTCCTCCACCCACCGACTGAACTAGACCAAGAAAGATGGACCGTGCACCTTGTCGGGCTCCTCGGCATCGCTGCCCTCTCTTTCTCGTGGCTGGGGGCTCACTCCAGGGATGATGCTTCTAGAACCGGGGGTCACCGCACGACACGACGCCTCGGTGGCGCCCCTAGGAGTCATGATGTCGCTGCCTGGTCAATGGGTGACCATAGAAACACCCTGCCGCTAGGCTAGGAAAGAGCCCCATGCCCTTGCGGGACCCCAGCGGGCTGCCCAGCTAGTGTTTGGATGGATGGAAAAGATAGTTGTGCTAGGACGAACTACTTCCCCCCGGAGCCAGAAAGATGTGCCCAGGGTTTGAGGGATAGGCCTCACACAAGGGCCTATCGGACCTTGGTCGGCGCCCCACTCGTCGCTCACCGCCCCGCTCAAAGATTCGTAGGAGTATGCCTCTACCCACCGTGAGTCCCCGTGGTGCCCTTGCTCGTGCCCCCGTCCACCGGCAGGGCGCCCGCTCACCCGCCCGTGACAGGGGCGACGTTGGAGCTGGAGCAGCGTCACCCGTCAACTCTATGGCGGGGCCATGGGAACCCGTTAGAAAGGAGTCGAGCAGAAGCGCCCCTGCGGGAAGGACTTGAAGGAGGAGGACGAAAAGCGGCCTTACTGCATTTTCGACCGCATCTAGGGGCAGCACACTAGCTAGTGTTTCAAGCACAAGCCCATCCGAATGGAACACGAAGGCCCAAAGAAGCGCAAGCACGACAGTGGGTAAGGAGGTTGGCTAGGCACCCATTTAGCTGAGGACGAGAAGGAGAACACTGGGCTGAGTCACTCAAATGTTGACGTGGTGATCGGAGGGGGCGCTACGCTGTGATGGACATGGGGGGCTCCTGGAGCCTCGAGATCCCACCCTCGGTATGCCCCCGTCTTCCAGCCAAACACTGTCGAGGATGGGGACCCGGGGCTTTAGAGGGATACATATCCCACCCTCGGTACACCCCGTCTTCTAGCCAGACATTATCGAGGACATGGATCCGAGTGCTCCAGAGAGCTACAACGCCCACCCTCCATATGCCCCCATCTTCTAGCCAAACACTTTCGAGGACAGGGATCCGAGGGCTCCAGAGGGCTACAAATCCCACCCTCGGTATGCCCCCATCTTCTAGCCAGACGATGTCGAGGACAGGGACCTGGGGGCTTTAGAGGACTAAGGTGATCACCCTTAGTACGCCCCCGTCTTCCATCCAGGCATTGTTGAGGACAGGGACTCGGGGGCTACCCGACAAGGCTCGGGCGGTCACGCTAGTGCGTGTCCTATAATGCTCTCCATACAGACATCACCCTTGTCGGCAAACTTTCACCACTGCTCCGTGAAGGTCAACCTCCTGCTTTGCTCGCGTTTGTCGCCTCCTGCTTTGGAGACCATCTCCGGTTTTCAAAGGGTTTATAATGAGTTGGACTTATTCTCCATTCCCTCATTTTCAGATTTTATGCCTGGTGACGATTTTGCCGTTGGTTGATCACCTCTTTGAGAAAATATTTTCCAATGTTGCGTGTTGCTGGATTCCTCAACGACTGCCACGCGAGTGGGGCTAGGCATGGTGCCTATCGCAGGGCCACCGCCTATTGACCCAGGGCCTAAAGTGTCGAGCGCTGAACTTGCAGAGCAGCCCTGGTAATGGTTCACCTCACCCAAGGAGGCTATGCCTCGTCGACCTAGGGCCTAAAGTGTTGAGCTATGAACTTACTGACCGACTCTGTCTACAAGTCAACTCACCCATGGTACCTGGTGCTCACGAGGGGCAGTTTTGGCAACAAGTCAACACACCCACGGTTCCTAGCACATGAATGGTCCATCGCCTTTCGACCCAGGACCTAAAGTGTCGAGCTATGAACTTGAAGGCCAGCCGGGCGATGAGTCACACACGACCCCTAGCTTGAGGCACTCGCGAGACACTCCTGGGGAACCCTAGTAGCGTGTATTTTCCCTATGGTCTTCCTCTTGGGAGGCTAACGGGGCGGCTCATGAGGGTATCCCCCTCCAGCAGCCACAATTCTTCCTAGACCTACGGTCTCCTCCTCGCAGGGGGCCAACAGGATAAGCATTTTCCCTACGGTCTTTCCCTCGGGAGGCTCACAGTGTGGCTTATTAGGGTATCCCCCTCCAGCGGCTAGAATTTGTGTTGGACCTACGGTATACTCCTTGGAGGGGGCCAACAGGATAAGCATTTGTCCTATGGTCTTTCCCTCGGGAGGCTCATGGGGAAGCTCGTGAGGGTATCCCCCTCCAGCGGCCAGAAATCGTGCTAGACCTACAGTATCCTCCTCGCAGGGGGAAACAGGATCAGCATTTTCCCTGTGGCCTTTCCCTCCAGAGGCACACGGGGCGACTCATGAGGGTATTCCACCCCAGTGGACAAACTCGGCACTAGGCCTACGAATGCCTCCTCGGGCGACCAATAGGCTAAAACGCTACCCTATGATCCTTCACGAGGATAACCCCCTCCAATGGCCAGACATCGGGCCATACCCCTAGTCCTTCCGCGGCAGGCCAAGGGGACACTACGGTCTCACAGCTCCACCTGAGGGGCCCGTGGGGTGGACCGTGTAGATGCTCCTGCCCAGACGAGCGCTGCTGGCCGACGCCGACCCTTGATTCACCAGACCCGCGGACTGACTTCAGCGGCAAGGCCTCGGGAGGTCAAAGACCTTGCATGCCCTGTGCTGGTGGGATCGCGGTTGCGCTTGCTCGTCGCATGGCCTCCCTGTCAAGAGGCGAGGATCCCGTTGCCCTCATGCTATACTACTGTCTGCGGCAGTAGAAGCCCGAGTAACGGCCTGCAGGGGCTAACGCTCATGGTGTCCTCGTCGTTAAGAGCCTCCGGGACATACGCGGACCTGCTCCCTCCCCCACGCGAGGCCAACAACGGGTTTGGGAGGACTCTCTCCTTAATAGGCAGGACCTAGGCTATGGCATCAGGGCCCATAATAGCTACGGTGGACGGATCTCGGTGTTCCCTAGAACGCGCTTATGACCTCTGGCGGTGCCTCCCAACTTGGGAGGCTGGCCAAACACAACGCGGCTCGACAACACATACCAGAGAAGATAGCCACGAGAAGAAACAGTTAAAAAGTTCATTACAAACCGTGCCTGCAAAAGCATAAGGATGAAGGCACTACAGCACGGTGACAACCACTACTCAGACCCTCTCCTCGCAGCCCCAGAACCGTGGCTGCAGCAGGACCACCACCCAGACCCTCTCCAGGCAGCACGGGAACTCTACGCAGCACATTAGGGGGTCGAACACCATCACGGAGAAACCCCCACTGGCATAGAGGAAACGCAGCACGGAGCCTTGCTGGAGGTGGTGGTCGTGGATGAAGTTGGACCACCTGACGGTGAGGTACATCTTGCCCGGTGCAGGAACCTCGATGTTCACGTTCCACCAGTCGCCTACACTAGAATGCTTCAGTAGCATGCCTCGACAGACGACGCTCGCAACCCCAAGGGCGAAATTTCGGGGGAGCTTCACCCGGGTGGACCAGTCCGCATCCTAGAGGATGAGGACAAAGTCGATGACCCTCTCCGGCTTGGGGTCATCCTCGAGCTTGATCATGTTTGCCATAGGAAGGGAAGCAGGGAGCGCCACAGTCCCCGCACCAGCACCGCGCCCCCCCTCCGAGACCACCGCGATGCCCCCTGCTGCTGCCACATGGGCGGACGTGACCTCACCGCTGCAGCATCTCTCCGCCAGCAGCCGTTGTAGCCTCGGAAGCAGAGGTGTCGGCCATGCTGGCGCAGTGACCACCGCGTCCGCTCCCGCGCGGTCGCCCGCGCCCTCGCCTCACCGGCATCTCCCCGACAATGGCCGTGGTGGACCTGCGAGCCAAGGAGCCGGCCATGCCGGCACCCCGACTGCCATGCTTCCCGCGGCCGCTGCCACGAGGCCTCCCGCGCCCACGCTTCGCGGGGGAGTTTCCACCTTGTCCACCGCCAGAGATTTGCCCTTTTTGCCACACAGAGTTTCTTGGGTGCCATGCGAGAAATGGATTTTTCGGTGCTCCGAAGCGAAGGGGAAGGATGAGGGAGTCCAGAAGGATGGTGTCGAAGGGGGGGGGGGCACTGCGCCTGGACCCTGATTTAACAAGGAAAATGACGACATCACTATGCTAGACGTGTGGCACGGGTCGCAGGCACCCGTAGTGAACGGTCGTGTCGTGGGGAGCAGTTCCCGAGGCAAGCGGATCCCTTCTCTCCTGATGGTCCCTAGGGCCCGACGATTAGAATGCACGGTGGAGATGCCTCTAGGAGCCGAGCACCACGTAACCACCCCTAGGGTGGGGCCCGCCGACCATTGGGCCCTTGCTCCTTCGCGCCTATGAAAGGGCACGAGCACGGCAAGCACCCGGGGCATACTATCGGAGTCCTGGTACCCGGGGTACCCCGATCCTGCGGATGACGGTCCTACCAAAGGGGCCATCGCCCTTTCCTGTGGTGATGAGATGGGTAGAAGGCCTCACGAGAGAAGTTCGAGGCTGGCACCTCGTGAGGGCTTTTTTGGGCCCTGTCCTATACCTCAGATGAAGTCCGACTCTCCTGGGTCTCCGAAGAGGTCTCGAGAGGGTCAGGGCACGCCCAGGGGCATATATGTAATGTTGTCGTGATACGGAAGAAGAAGACAAGAGTATGCAGGGAAGACCGGGCCCAGACGGGCCGCCTCGGTAAAGAAAGGCAGGACCACCAACCGATTAGAGTAAAGATGTCGAGGATGTAAGCATGGCCATGGCATTTGTCTCTTACCACTTTTGTGCTAAGGAGGCAAGGGTGGCGTCGGCGCACAAAGGATGGTGTTAGAAGGACCGACTATATGAAGGACTAGCATGCGATCAAGACAAGAAGACTGAGTCCACTAAAAGTAGACTCATAGACCGAGCCTTTGAGGGGCGGTAGTGTGGTGACCCTTCCCGCCCAACATTCGAGGGGAAGAGGCCCAGCCGCCATATAAAAGGAGGCCTTCTTCTACCTTGGAGGAGGTCGATTCCCAGGACTTGTAACCCTAGACATTGGCTCTCCATTGTACCTCGCGAAGCACTGGGATCAATACAACCAAGAAGGATTAGGGGCTTTACCTCCTCACGAGGGTTCCGAACCTAGGTAAAAAAACCGTGTCAACCTCTCTATCGTGTGCGTGGGTTTTCATCTTCATTGTTGTTGAGAGGCTCAGAATGAGTGATTCAGACCCCTCTCGAACTCAGGGTTCGTCAGACCCTTGTTCCTTCACGGAACACATCTCCGACACATTGCTTCCGTGAAGGTTGCAGGTTCACCATGTTCACAAGATAACTATACCAATTAGGAGTGGCATGTATTCTTGTGGACATGTGTGGTTTGATTGCTATTTCCTCATGAGGTTCATGATCATCATCATTTTCTCCCACTTCAATTAATGAGGGTGGCTCTAGAATAGCTTCCGTTGCGACACCTGGTATTTGAAGATTTGGGGAGATAATCTCATCGAGTTTTATCTTCCTTCCATTTATACCTTTCGTGAAAAACTCTTTCTCGAGGAAGATACCATTCTTTGCGACAAACATATTGCCTTCAACTTGGTTGTAGAAGGTATATCCAATAGTTTCCTTTGGGTACCCTACAAAGATGCATTTTTCCACTTTAGGTTAAAGTTTGTTAGGTTGTAGTTTCTTAACATAAGCCTCATGTGGGGCCCCTATATTAGCCATTCGAGAATCCCTGTTATGCATATCACCACGATCCCATTATCAGTTTGTCGTGGAACATAACCAACAAGTATCATTAGAACATCTGAAACATAGCGAGTAAAACTTACAATGATTCTATTATGGACATACCTTACATGAGCCCTGTCGGGCTACTCCAAATATCATTAGTGAAAACTTCAATAAGCGTAGAGCCCGGGTTCTGCCTTAACCCTATAGGTAGCTAACTAGGAGAACATTCTAGCTCGCATAGAAGTCAACGTCACCTTCTTCTTTGCCTTCCTTCTGGAAATCTGACCAAGTAAATAGCCAGGGACAATGCTAGTGAGTACTTTGAATGTACTCGCAAACCACCTAAATATAGTAATAATGACAAGGTATGCAATATGGCTGTGGAAATAGGATGGCTCCAGCGAGGGTTCTTTTCTAAATTAATTTCTCTTGTAGATATAGAGTCCCCATATCTTTGTTAAAAAAATTGTAAAACATTTGTAAATTTTGGATAACAACTAGGATAGGGCCCCCCGTTTTTCCTTCCTTCTAGTCATACCATGACCAAACTTCTTTCATTCCTTTATTAAACCATCCCATGGTCAATACATTTCCAAAAGCCTTTGCTTTTCCAAAATCCTTTTTGAAATCACACTGCTTTGCAGTAGTTTATCCAACCGTCCATGATTGCGAATACAGATATTTGAATATATTTACACTCTACAGAGGTTATACACTTTACCCACAAGATTTGATACATCCGCTGTGAGCAACCACAGATCATCATACACTAGTATGCGGGGTTCAGATAATCAAACAAAACCCTTCGAAAGCCTACTCCAACATGGTCCCTACCCTATGAGTTTTTCCTCTCAACGCTAGGACGTCGGGTACTATAGACCAACTAGAGTGCATTTTGCACTCCTCTCGAGTGTGCACTTTCAATGAGAGGCTCATAGTATCGTCTGGATGCTCCCGAAGGCAGTTCGCACCTCTCCCGGGTCAGGGTTCCAAATTACTGACCCTTTAACTTGGAGAGACCCAGCATTCGAGGGAGATGATCCCTTATAAGTAGTTGCGAGGAGTCCCATATCGTATCAAACTAACTTCGAGCTAGTCCTCTTCCCATTTAGGGGTAATGTGGTTTCACGATTTAGTTGTTCTAGCTAAGCTGCAAAGAATCGAGTGTGTTATCATAAAAAAAATTCCTTCTTCTTTCATCCATACCATTTGTAAACACAAATCATTTTCTTTCCTCAAATTCTCTTGGTGTGTCATCCTCACTAAGGTTTTACTATAAAACATTTTTGTACAACGTTTCTGGGTTCCCAACCTATAATTTTGTGTTGGCTAAAAGGGGTGTCCAACGGGGTGTGGTGCAAATCACCACTTTAGTATACATGGGATATATAGGTGTATCCAAGGGTAGTACCATAGTGGTACCATTGTACAAGTTTGGAGGATCCAAACCAATACAATATATAAATATAGACGAAGTAAAACAATGCACTTGCATAAATAAGTAAAACAAGATATGCATAGTTAAATAATAGGACAAGGCTTATGAGCAAGTAGGTGGATTGCCTATGACCAACAATATGACTCTGGAATTCTTCTTAGAAATCCAACAATAACCAATATCTTCTCCTTCTCAACTTCGATACAATCGTAACTATCATCATCACGGATCACACATGCAAACAAATAGTGACCATAATCAACACAAGGCAAACAAACACCAGTACATTTCAGCAAGTAAATGAACAAGGCACTAATACACTTCTGTAAGTTTTGAAAACATCAATGTATAGCAATTGGAGACAATTCATTTTCCTTTATAGAACGTCTTTTATGATTTAAAAGTCACTTACTACTTAACTAAGGGGTTTTAGACAAAGGTCAAGTTCTATATGATACCAATGTACCAAATTGATATCATTAGATAGGTATTTCCATAACAAAACCACCAGAACTGGTTTCATTATGTTATCACTTTTCTTTATTTAGTTATGATTTTTCTAGTACAAATAACTCATGTTTTGATAGTTAATTCACCTAAAAATATTGGTAAGCCAAATAAATAATTACTCTTTGGACTAGGAAGGCACATGAGTACTGGTTCACTGAGACTTATTTTCGCTTCAATATAATTACTGGCATGCCCTTGGGAAAATCCCAAAGTCCATTCTGCAAGCAATTTGTCTTTTTCACTAGATTTATTCTACAGGTCCAAATAGTATGATATAAAGGACAATGTATAGGCATTACAAATACCTTCCATTATAATTTGGTTTCACTATTTTTGGAGTTGTAGATCTACATATGTGATTTTCACTATAGTAGATTTACATTTCTTGTTGGCATGGGACCAAGGCCACATACTAGGCACTAGGAATACCTTCTAGTAGTAAGTGGTTGCACTAGCAGTCCACCGGAACAAGATTAGGAGTGAATTATCCTCCCCTCTTGAAGCCTCCCCCACCGCCCTTTGAGAGTCGCTCCCTTCCTCCAAGGCCTCCCTCTTCTCCTCCCCGGTGGCACTACTACTTGGAGGGGGGATGGAGTGCCTCGCCTTGTACAGAGTAGATGTAGTCCTCTTGGCATGATGCCGAAGTTGGTATCATTGCCCGTAGTTGGCGGTCCGGCCTCATATCTCAGGAAAAAGATATGGAGCCTCCTAGGGTTCCTTCTCTCCTTTCCTATGCTCTGATGGACGGAGTTGAAGATGAGGACAAAGACCACCATCGTATATCATAAAGCCACGGTTCCCTAGCTCCTGCTATCGAGGTTTCTATTGATGTATCTTTTTATGTCGGTCTTCCATGGTGGTGAGGGGAAGGATAAGTGCAGAGGAGGCGTTGATGGATGGTTGAGCCAGAAGAGGGCCTATTCTCCTGCACATTGGTGTGGCACTGGACGGTCGCTGCTAGGGGGTGCTGATGTGCTTCCATGGTGGAAGTCATCGGCAGCCTCCCTTCTGGCGAGCCCTTGTTGGAATAAGCGCCACCCTCCTCTACTAGGTGGTACTGCATCTTGGTCCCTCCTCTTGGCCGACCTCGGTGGCGAGGAATTTTAGGGATCTGATCTTGTGGTTGCTGGAAGTGGGAGACGACGCTCTGGGTTGGCGATGTTGCTTCGTTCCATGCATGTTGTCGTGCGCTGGGGCGAAATGCAACCCTTGATGTTCATCTGTAGAGGCTCATATTAGGCGGCGTTCTCTACTGGGCGTCTTCATTTTATGATCGAAAGGCGGCTGTGATTCTGAACCTCCTGTGCCAAGAGTCCCTTCTTATCCTACACTAGAGCTCGACATCTCCTTCTCTCCAATTGGTTTTGACCCGGAGTCTTGGAGGTGGCCGAAAGCAGGGATTCTTCATCGGATGAGATCGATCGAGCTCTTCTTCTTGGACCACAACGCTGGCTTCACCTCAAAGATCGCCGCCGACTGTGGAAGAGATGCCAAAGGACTTGATTGCTTTTTATTTTCTTCTGCTAGGGTGTTTTTTCAAAATTTGGAGGCCTTATCTGCGAATACTTTCGTCCTTAGGGAAAGTGTTGTATTGGGCCTCCTTGTAATTTGTACCTGGCACTTTTCTCTCAATGCAGCTTAGGGTCTATTGCAACCTAACACCATTCAAAAAAAGGAAGTGGTCGCACTCCATTTGGATCTGTAAAATGGCTTGAGTGATTTATTGATTTGAAAATACATGTTTTGGTAGATAAATCCCTAGAAAATAATGTAAATTATTCTGGACAAGAAACTTGCTCTGCATGTTGTGGGAAACATTCATGCACAAGAAAAAATTTAGATCTAGCTATTTTGAGGCATTTTACATTTTATTAGGAAATTAATCCTATTGGTTGTTTTAATAGATCTGGAAAAATATTAAAAGGAAAACATAGGGAAAAAGAACATGTGGGCCGCAACGCAGCGGATCTGGCCGCATCATGCTGGGTTGGCCCACTCCTGTCCGTGGGTGTGCGCCGGAGAGATGGGTTCAAACGGCAGAGGTCGGTCTCGCATTTTAGCGATGGTCAGGCGCTGAAACGGTACCGGGAGCCCCTAGCCGCTGGATTAGATCCCGATCAATGGCCAGGTCTCACCGTCTACCTCCGGATGAAGGCCGCGAGAGGGAACCCTAGCTGAGGAGAGGGAGGGGTGCGAAGGCAGCACCGAGGTTATAGCATGACGTGGTGCTCCAAGGGGACCACAACAACGGGCGACATCGCCTAGTTTGGTGCCGGTCCTTAGCTCGCACTCATGCGCCAGTATGGCAGGCTCGGAACTCCTAGGTGGTGTCATTTTGGGGCGGTCCTAGGAAGGTAGGCGGATAGGGTTAGGTATAGAGGAGTTAGGATAGGACATGCATGCAGAAGGAGGGAGTAGAAGGGCATAGGGATGACCACCATGTTGAGTCCTTGATAATTGCCAAAATGGAGCTCTCCGCTCCTCTAGGAGCTTGTAGGGGCAAGGGCTCGATGAGAGGTATGTAGAGGAGCCATAGGAGGGGTGAGGAGTGAAATGAGGGAGGAGAAGGGAGCTGGGATAGCTATGCCCCTTTTAACCGAAGTGGTGGTGGTATATGATGGACTTTGTCCATGGGAGGAGCTGGGAGAGGAACAGGGCTCTGGTTGGGCAATGGATGCAGTGGAGAGGTCGTGTGGGGTACTGGGGGTTGAAAACTGAGTGGAGGGGGGTGGTGTGAGGCTGTAGCTCAATAATGGAGCAAGATATGGCATGTCTCCCCTTCATCGAAGCATAAGAGGACAAGAGGGACAGGGTAAGCTATAGTACCCAGCTACAGTGTAGTTCGACCAGAACATGGTGGGGGTGTTTACTGGATGGATTAGTGGCCAAGGTTAGGGATGGAGTGTGTTAAAGTCATGGGTATTGGCATGTATCAAAAATGGCATAAGTGAAGATCATGTACCACATTCTGTTATTTATACTTGGCTAAGTGAAGGTGAGGGCACTAGTGGATGGTCATGGTTAAGAGACACTTGGGGTATTTATTTGGCAAATTTCAGATGAATTTAGGTCCTCTTATTAAATATTCAAAAAATGTTGAAATGGTTTTGATGAATTCATTTGATATTTTTTAATTGGACAGAGAAGGTTTTTGGTGTGAGATGGTCCCAAGTAGCATATCACCCATTGGGGAATTTTCCAAGATTTATTGAGGAAGGAAAATATTTAAAACATTTATTTTTGCATTCCTGCCATTTAGGGAAATAGGTAAAAAGAAATAATAAAAATCTTCAAAAAAATTGAAGTGCGTGCTAGGGAACAATATGTAGGCTTCAAATGTGCCTAAAGTTGAAAAAGGGTTTGGTGGAAAAACAAATTTTCTTTAATAGGAGGTGTTTTGAAGTTTTTATAAAAGAAAAGAAATAAATTGTTTTAGGCCAAAAATAATTATGGAAAAGCCTTTATTAAGTTTTTATCACCAAGGTAGATGATGCACACATATTGTAGCCATCATGTACAACCTTGGGGTTTGGAAATCAAACTTTATTTTGAATAAAACAAGAAATAAAGTAGGAAAAAGGATATTGGGCTAGAATATTTTTATACCATCAAAACCATATGAGATTAAGGGGCTCAGAGCTCCCCTTGATCATGGGCTTGCGGGATATATACACCAAGTGATGTATATTAGCAAGGTACAGAGGTTTGACCTATATCATGATCAAGTGCTCCTTGGATTGATGCCAAACTTTGATGAAAATAAGGGTGCCAAAGTAGATTATTAAATTGCCTCCAAAACCATGTGGGTTTAAAAATCACAAGGCTCCAATATAAGCAATGAAGGTATGGATGGATAGACAATCATGAGTAGAGAACAATCATGCAAATAGTTGGTCAAAAGAAGATGACATGGATATGGGAGTTTTTTCCAAAGTAGGCATGTTGATAAGATTTGCAGAGACAGATTATTTTCTTGCCTGCAAAAACCATCAAGAACAAGTGGGTCAAAGGATGATCTGGTCAAGGGCAAGAGTGTGTTTTGTAAGCACTTATGATAGGTTACAATATGTTTCAAGTGCATTTCCAAAAAATGCACAAGGGTTAGTATAGGTAGGAACTCAAAGATGTGGTGTTGCTAACAATTCCAGACTTAGTCATATTTTGATAGATTTGGGGATTTTGACTAGGGTACAAGGGTTAATGTTTTTTTAGGTGTTGCAAGGTTCCAAACTCATCCTCAAGTGGATTATTTTGAAGAGTAGGTTAGGTAGGGGAGATCCATGGCTTGATTTGGTCTTCGCTACCTTGGGGACTTCAGAAGAGAGGTGACTTAGAATTGAGTCTGATAAGGAAAACCAGGGTTCATTTTAGTGACCAAAGACAAGCTTTGGAATGTTGGTGGAAAGGTTACTTGATCCAAAGAAACTATGGATGAGGGTATAGTACCACACAAGGATGAGAATATAATAGTTCCATTACCTTAGATCCAGAGGTAATGATCTTGATTAGGGTTCCAAGAGATGCTCTGGTTATAGGGATGAAGATAGTCCTTCAACTAGGGTTTAGATGTTATCTTCTCAAGAGGTGCAAAGGTTTCATTGTTGGGTTGGTTTAGTTACTAGGGGTTGAGATCCTAGAGTAGCTCATACTACTTCCTAATCAAACAAATTTAGACAAAAAAATCTCACCAAGCAGATCAAGGCAATTCCTTCCAAACAGCTCAAGATTACTATTATGGACACCATCAAGCCTAGCTGGTCATATAGAGGAGTATAATTTACTACAACAAATTCATATGCATAAGCACAAACAAGAAAACAACTACTTCACCACTAAGCAAGAAAAAGTTTTTGTTCACCCTAAATTTTTGCACTTTGGACAACTAATTAGGGTTACTGAAAGTGGGGTGTTACAGACCTCCCCCCTTAAAAGAATCTCATCCCGATATTCGGGAGGGTAGTGCTAGGGGCCTCTAGTGTACTAGCTCATGGATTTAGTCTTTGGAGTGGTTACTTTGTCGGTAGAGTTGAACTTCATTCCTCTTGGATGCATAGAGAGTTGAGCAAGTTTTCGGACCTGGTTGCCATGGTTGATCCTCTTCTCTTTTTGGACTCGATACCTCGAGGGCTTACGATTGGTGAACGACATGTCATTGGAAATATTTTTGAAGTACCATTCCGATGATAGAATCAATAGCTTGATGTCTTTTATATAGGGATCCACGGTGTTTCCTTAGGCGCTTATCGTATACTACCAATGACTTAGGATCAAAACTCCTGAGGTTGCTTCTAGCGGAAGGCTTCTCTATTTTTGTGGGAAAGACATGGCCTTTCCCCCTTAGGGTTACACTAAGGTAGCTTCGATACAATGCAATGCTTCCTTCTTGGAGTCGTAGGGGGATGTTAGATGAATATCGCAGACCTTCTGCCTGGAGTTGTGTTCTTCAAATGACATCTCGTACTTGCTACTCGTTAGGAGAGTTTCATATACTAGTTTTAAGTGTAAGTATCCTATCAGAGAAGTTGAATCACATAGCTTCTAAACAGGTTAACTCTGAGGAGGTTAGTTAATCAACTTCTCCTTGTTGATCTTTAGCTAAAGTAGTTTGGGAGGGGCTTCGTAAATCCTTCTGGAATCTTGAATCTTCCGGCTGCTTTATGTGGGATACAAGATGACATTGGTAACACCTTCTTATGTTACTACAAGTACAAAAAGGTGTTACTAGATCATATAGTAACACATCTATACATGTGTAACGTTAGGCCGTGTTACTAAGAGGTGTCCGTTGTCACACCTAATAATTGTCCCTAGATGTTGAAAATTGAGTTACAACTAAATTATCAGTAACATGCATCATATATGTTACTAGGTACGATAGTAACTGATTTTTACAACTATAGTAACATGACCAGTAACATATCTTTTAAGTGCAATAACTTTACAAGTAACTCAAGTGGTAACACATTCTGGTATCGCTATCCACACAATGAGTAATGTATTTATCTGTATAATGTAACACAATAATCCGATAAAAATTTCCTCATGGATGCTAGATGTGTTGACATGGCAATATACATGGTTATTGCCCGGTAGTTACATGGAATTTGGCTAATGACGTGGAAGATTTTTTCAATTTGAAGCATTTATGGACATTTAATTTTAGTCCACCTTTCCATTGGAGTCTAAGCACACGTGTTTCCATAGAAGTAATTTCCATGCTTTCCATTTTGTATTCATTTTAGATAGCCAAATTCAAAATCTAGTCTCATGAAAAATCACAAATAACATTTCAGCCACAAATACATAATAAGTGCAAATCTCATTTACAATAAAGGGGCATAAAAAAGAACTTGATACGCTCGCAACCATGCTAACCGTGAAATTCACAACAACAATGAAGAGAACTTGATAATTAGTCTAGAATTATAGCATCCTAATGTTTGATATGAAACAAAAAATACATAATTCCTTCATAAATCACCACAAGAGAGACAACACCAAAGTATCTGCAAAAGTGAAATTACACCTTAGTTAAATGAACTAAAGAAAATCATTGTTTTTATACAGTGCACTTGCAATACATCACTATTAGTCTTTCACTACATGACTCGGAGCTAACAAGGTAAATACATGTTCGACCAGAACTATACTTGCAACTTGTGAAGTGGCCAATCATGCTAATTTTGTGACCATGAGTCAAGAAACATCAAATGATTTTCATGTTCTATATGTGTACGCTTGTTTTTATTTTGCATAAAGCTGATCATGTGGATTGCGTAAAACTAAATGTATGGGCATGTAAGATGTTCGATTAGAAAGCATATAGCAATTCTGTAAAAAAATCTGTGAAGACTTTGGTTTGTACACATGAAAGACTAGCATGTTCTACAATCTTGAATAAGATAAGTGGCTTACAGGTTTTTAAACTAGTTCATTCAAAACCGCACATCAATCAGGATTTAGATGAGATCTTAAATGGAAAAAAAGATGGACAAAAATCTGACCGAGTGATGGTAATCCATGGCAGACATTGTTCTCTTTGTCTATCGGTACTCACAATCTCTCATATACATTAGCTCCTTCGGCTGAAATAAGAGCAAGATAATTACAGGAAAATATTTGGCAAATACAATATATTTCGTACTTCTGCTGAAAACAGTGATGTTGCTTGATAACTATTTTATCATATATGAACCAAACTACTTCAAGGAAAGGCCCATGCCTGCCATAATTTGTAAATCCTTCCTCTTGTATAAGGTTACATCCTAAATACTACTGCAAATCACTATCAAAAGTTACAGCAAGAACACTAGAGCAATGAACCAGACCATAATGAAATGACTAGCTTGTCTAACCTATAGCCGACTCAATCCAGACCTCATGGCATTAAACAAAGCAAGATTGACCTGCGCTATATATGCAGATTGATGCATGAATTTTATGCAAGGAACACTGTGTTGCACAGTGCATAGTACACGAGGATTATTCTAAACTAGAACCATGGAAACAAGAGAGAAAACGCTATAGAAAACTTGCAAATTCAGAACATGCAAAACTTGACTGCTAACGTTAAGTAACCAAGTCACATACATATTGGGAAGATTTTATAATTTGCCACACTTTACTTTGGGCCTTCATAATTTGCCACACATTACATTGTCTTTTACTTTTTTGCCACACATTACTCTGTTTCCTTTCTAATTTGCCTAATTTCTCCCTTTACAGGTGTGACACCCTAGGGATCAGGGTTAAACAAATCTCAGACCTTAGTCTGACATAAGGTTAACCTAGATCTCAAGGATATCCAGTTAAGAATCGGTAACACAACAGTAACCCTGTGACACAAAATTTACTATAGCAAGCTCATAAGTGAGGAGAGAACCAAATTATTACAAGCAAAGGTCACTTACCACAAACATCAAACAAAAGAAGGCAAATTATGCTATTAAGTATAGCAAACTTAACAAATGTCCTAAGAGACCTGAAGCATAACAATGACGTCCCAACCCATAGATTCCAGTCTGACGACCGGGAACCCCAAGCTACTCGTCAGTGTCGATATCGTAGCAAACATGTATTAAGGGGAACACTTACTCTACTACAAAATTATAATCAAGCAAGAGTGAGTACATGGTGTACTCCGGAAGACTTATGGTTGGTGAGGTTATTTTGCATAAAGCCATCTTTGTTTATAAAATAAGAGGAAGAAGAAGCTCGTCTAAAAAGATAATTTTAAAAGGGGATAAGAGAGCGAAATATCCAAAGTATTAATTATCATATCTTTCATATCCACCAAGTCATCATCATCTATTCAACTAGGATCACCCCCTCGTACCCATGAGGAAGCATCCTTTATCACACAATGAACTGCCAAGTTTTACGATTAGGTTAATGTTCTCTATGATCTTCACGTCCATTCCCAAGTCATTCATAACCATGGAAATAGCTTTTAGAAAAGATTAAAACCGTGCATGGGTGTACAACTTTACCCACACATACCAACCTTCTCTTAATGCCACAATTATTAGCCCTCTTACTTGGAAGGCCAGCAGAGGGTGGTTGGACACGACCTTTACCTTGCTTTCGCTGAGACCATGATTCATGCCCTAAGAAGGGTTTTGCCATAACGACTCAAGTCCCGAAGCTGGTCCCTATAGATGTGAGTTGGGGTTAGTTTATCAGGGCCTCTATCGACCCCAAGCAATCTAGGCCACGCTTACCTACTTGTTATGATGCACCTCCTTCTCCTCCTCTTTTCAAAATGTTTTCAATGCATATGCCAAATGGAAAGACCAAACTATATGACTCATGGAATCTATTTGGCAAGTTAGTCGGTCGAGGGGTTCCTAAGCCCTGTGTGGATGTACGCAAGCCTTGGTTCAAGAGGCAAGAACTCGGTTCCTAGTGGTGGCGAGCATGGGACTACAAAAACCACATCCCACTGTGGCCTCCCATACAAGCCTTAGCATGTTTAGTCTGTACCACTGATCTCAACTCATTAGTACACCTCGTTATCCTATCATATTAGATTCTCTGCATCTAATACATCATATGGATGAACCAGTACTGACAACTAAGCATGGCTAAGTAGGACACACATATAAGGTCTAGTAGTGCACACAAGACAAACCTAGTTATGCTAGGAATAGTGGATCAGGTAATATAAGCTTAGAGGAAGTATTGCAATAGATAGGATACTCTATATACCGATAAAAGACCATAGTAGAATCGTATGCATCATGGTAGGAATTGAAATGCTTTTGAAACCATAGGGTTGCATAATGGTGGGGATATGCTTGCCTTACCTCGTTGATAACCAATAAGTAGAGCTTTGGATATCTTGTACTTGACTTGGGTTACAGTTGGTCAAGTATTGATCTTCGAGCTTCGATGGTGTTGATCTCGGTCTTTGATCTCGGAGTCAGTATTGTATTCTACCGGGAAGAACCAAAACACCAGAAAGAAAGCGAACCAATCAACACATGCCATCAATGCAATGCTCAAGCAAGAATGATGATATGCCAAGTTTAATTGTATTTAAATATAACCCTAAGGCATGTTTGGCCATTTTAAACATGGTTCGAGGGGTGCAAACCCTAAAAAAGGGGGAACCTCGAAGTCACCTACGCGGTTCAACTAGTTCTTCTAATTAAACTTGCAATTAAAGTAGTTGAACAATGCATGGTTTTGATGCTAAAGTGTAGATCTCTTTTTTCGAATATTTAGACATATTATTCATATTTTTCTAACTTATAAATAATTAGTTATGAATTTTCCCACATTTAAACATTATTTGCCAATTTTTAAAAAGGTTAAAGGATTTATTGCACCCACATGACGTCAGCGCATGGCCTTATTCTTTTTAGCAGGGGTTGTGGTTAGCCACTATGACTGACTGCTCGGCCTAGGGCCACATCAGCAGCCACGCTGGCGGTCCATAGCCAAAGGGTCCATGAGGCACGTTAGCATGAAGTCGTGGTGACGTCATCTCGATGGCCACCGTCGAGTGGTCACTGGAAACGGTGATGTGAATATCATGTGGGCAAGCGGAGTGCTGCATTCGAATCAGCGTGTCGCAGGCTACCTAAAAGAGGCAACGCCGCTACCTATTGGTAACTAGAGGAGCTTCGGCGACAATGTCTGCAGCGGCGGACGGCGGGCGCATGATGGTAGCATGGTACAGGCTACGCCAGCAAACACGCTTGGTATGGGGAAGTTCAGGAGCTCACCCTGGAGCTGAAGGGGTCAACATCGAGGCACGAGGTGGACCATAGTGATGGTGAGATGAGGGGGGTCATTGGACTTGGAGAAAAAATGGCCGATGCAGGAGATTGCGAGCACCTGGGCTCGATTCCGATGGCGAGGAGGAAGACGGCATCACAGTAGAGCTTGGGGAGGTGTCAGCCAAGGCCAGGGAGGTCAGAGATGGTGGTGCACGATGGCAACTGCTATCTAGGGTTTTCGCTCCTACAGCAGAACGAGAGAGGGAGAGCGCGCGGAGAGAAAGAGGATGTGGCACCCACGGGATTAGGGCTAGACTAATCCCAGACATCTGTCTGATATAAGCCTAACCTAAATCTCAGAAGCGTACAGAGAAAGAATCGGTAACATTATAGTGAACCTATGACACAAAAATTATTACAGCAAGCTCATATCTAAGCAAAGAACCAAATTATTACAAGCAGATGTCACTGACCACAAACATCAAACAACACAAGGCGAAATATGCTATTAAGTATAGCAAAGTTAACAAATGGCCTAAGAGGCCTGAAGCATAACGATGACGTCCCAATCCATAGATTCCAGGCTGCCGACCGGAAACCCCAAACTACTCGTCGATGTCGATGTTGTAATGAACTCACCTTCTATGGTAACACTTACCTGCTGCAAAAGTATCAACAAAGCAAGGCTAAGTATAGGGTGTACTCCGCAAGACTTATGGCTAGTGGGGTTACTTTGCATAAAGCTAACTTTATTTTTAAAAGAGAGAGGAGAACCTCGACTAAGTAGATCATTTTAAAAGGGGATAAGAAAACAATATCACTAGCTTTCATCATCTTTTGATATCCACCGAAACTTTATCAACTGAACCTACCAACTATGATCACCCCCTCGATCCCTGAGGAAGCATCCTTAAGCACACTTTACTTGCCAAGTTTTACGATTAGGTTATAGTTCTCTATGATTGTCACGTCCGTTCCCAAGTCATCCATAATCGTGGACACGGCTTTTCGAAAAGATTATTACCCTGTAGGGGTGCACAACTTTACCCACACGTACCAACCGATTCTTAGTGCCAGTTAACATTAGCCTTCTTCCTTGGACGGCCGGCGAAGAGTGGTTGACCACGATCTTTACCTTGCTTTCACCGAGACAATGAGTCACGCCCTAAGGAGATGTCGCCGTAACGGGTCAAGTCCTGAAGTTGGTCCCTAGAGATGTGAACAGGGTTTGAGATTACGGAGGTCGTGCCTCTCCCATTCCCAGCCACACTTACCTACCTGTATGAATGCACCTCCTCCACCTGCTTCAAGAACGACCAGAATGCATATGCCGAATGAAATGCCTGAACTATGTGACTCATGGAATCTACTAGGAAAGTTAGTTGGTCGAGGGGGTTTCCAGGCCCCTGTGTGGTTGTATGCTCGTCTTGGTTCAAGAGGCAAGAACTCAGATCCTAGTGGTGGCAAGTATGGGACTACAAAAACTACAACCCGACGTGGCCTACCATACAAGCCTTAGCGTGTTTAACTTTCATCTCTGATCATACCACGTCATCCTGTCCAACTAGCTTCATTCGCATCTCTGATTCATCAACCAGATGGACAAGTAGTAACAGCTAAGCATGGCTAAGCACAACAGATATAACAGCTCTAGCGAAGCTCATAAGCCAAACCCTAGTTATGCTAGGAGCAGTGGATCAGTAAGTATAGGCTACAAAGGAAACATGCATCAGACAGGATTATTGTATCTATCGATCAAAGACTTTGGAATCGTATGCACATGGCAAAAATGAAATACTTTGAAATCATAGGATTATATCATGTGTGTGGTTTTGCTTGCCTTTGCCTGTTGATACTCAGACATAGAACTTCAGGTTCATCTGCTTGACATCGTTCACCGTTGATCAAGTACTTCTCTTCAATGATGTTAATCTCGGTGTTCAATCTTGGACTCAATCCCGTTGCTCACATCAACTCCCAGGTCTACCGAAAATAAGCAGAAACACCAGAAAGAAAGCAACAATCAACACATGGCATCGATGAAATGCTCAAGCAAGGATGATGATATGACAACTTAAATTGTATTAAAATGTAACCCTATAGCATCCTTGGCAATTTAAACGGGATCCGAGGGGTCTAAACCCTAATTCGGAGAAACCATGAATGCATATGAGAGGGGTTATTTTGTTCTTCTAATTAAACTTGTCATTTAAGTTGCTTAACAATGCATGATTATGATTCTATTGTGTAGATCTCATCTTTCTGAACATTTTTGATATATTATACATATTTTTCTGATTTAAAATGAATTATTTATGATTTTTCCCAATTTTAGTCCATTTTAAATCATTTTAAAACAATTATACATTTTTGGAATATTTAAATTATCTTACAACCTGGACCCACATGTCATATATTTAATCATTTCAGAAAACATTTCCAAAAAGATTAAAAACCTGACAATTGGGACCCACCTGTCAGGTATTTTGTATTTACAGAAAATAATTTACAAATCAATTAAAAACAAAAAGAATAATGACACCAGCATGACATCATGCTGATGTCATCAACGGGGAGGCTCCCAGTTGATGCTCGGATCCATCGATCTAGAGATTGTCGAGAAGCGCGGAGGGGCTCGTTGAACGCGGCTAGCTGAGGCGAGCCTAATGGTGGTGGCGCCGCCATTTATTGGTCGCTGGAGCGGCTTCCATGACTACGGCCGACGGTGGCAAGCGGCGGTGCATGGCGACAGGGAGATAGGGAGCGAGAGTGAGAGTGTGGATAGGTGCTAGAGCACCAGCGGCTCACCACGAAGATGATGGAGGGGTCGGGGAGGCGAGGCGAGCTCGGATGGCGATGGATCGATGATGGCAATGACGGCGGCCGATGGTGCTTCGAGCTCGATTCCGATGAGTAGACGGCTTCCCTGCTTGCGTGGCTTGACGAGGACGACGAAGACAACATGGCGCTTCTCCTAGGCTACTCCACGGGGCGCGGGGTGGTCGGGAACGGCGGCAACTAGCGAGGTCCGGTGAGCTAGGGTTTTGGCATGGGCGCGGAAACATGGAGGGAGAGGAAGAGGGGAAGTGGCGCACGACTAGGGTTCCTCGCGGTGGCTAGGGGGTCTTGTAGGCCGAGGAGGACGGCGGTGGCCATCTTGGCGCCAGCGAGCGGCGGTGCGACCGACACGCAGCTGCTTCGGGGCTGGCGAGAGGTGGACGATGACAATACACTGGACTGAATCGGTATGGGCCGGAACGGGCTGCTGCTGGGCCAGGCCGGGCGGTGGCAAAGGTTGCGGAGGAGGCTGCTGGCTGCTGCTGGCTGCTGAGGGTGGGCCGCAGAGAGAGGAGAGGAGGTGGGCTTCGGCCCAGATTAGGTTAGGAGCCGTTTTTATTTCAAAAAAACTTTTTCTATTTAGTTTTCTCTCTTTTGTAATTTCAAACTCTTTTCTATTTTGAACATTTCAAAAGTACCAAAGGATTTTGTAAGAGTATTCAAATATTATGAGGCCCTTTTAATCCATTTGGGCTCCACTTTTTGGTAGTTTTCAAAATATAAAAGCCACCCTTTTGAATAAGTTTCAAAGAAAGAGGGGAGAATATTAGGGTTTAGGGTTTCTTATTTCTCTTGATGCAATGTTTGTCAAGCCATGATATGCATGCTATGATCATGATGCACAAAACAAACCATAATTATTATTAGTAGAACTAGGGGTGTTATAGTTCTATCCCCCTTAACAGAATCTCGTCCCGAGATTCCTAGGTAGGAAGATAGAAGGAACAGGGTTATACTAGACTTTGACGATCTTCACGAAGAGGTTGATCCATGCCACCATCATTGAATGAATGAAGCACTTTATTTTCTTCGAGGTAGCTGCACACACTAAATAGGAGAGGGAAAGACTCAAAACAACGAACAAAGTATCTCATGGTTAACTCATGGATAGATGTTTATAACATCTCTGGAGCCAACAAGCATGAAACACATCAAGTTGACGAAGGAAACAAAAGGATAAGATTTTAAGCTTCTGAAGAGGGGAGCATACAACAGAAAGAACACGACCATAGACTTCGAGAAGGAAACCTCTACTAAGCAACTTAGGTAGAGCTTCCAGGGTACGGAGATATGGATAACCAAGCTGTTGAACTTTTGATACAGAAGGATCACTCTTTGTTCAACAGAAGATTAAGACAGAAAGTTGTTTTTTGGAGAGAACTCATAAGAGTCACAAGGAACATGTAACAAGAGTAACTTATGTTTATCAAAACCATAGTCGCTCTTTGAACATGTTAAAGGATCCGAAGGAAACTCTTTATTCATCCAGGTTTACCAAAATCTTTGCCAGGGATCATGATATCACTTTACACCACTAAGATGAATATATAAGAAGATTTCTGATGACACGAGGAAAAGAAACTTCATTCTTAGACTTCAATTACTTGGCACAACAAGAAACTTGCCAACAAAGGGTCTGGAGGATCGACCGAGAGACATTTAGCAACTCTACTTTAAATGTTCTCCTTGATGTTCAAAAGAGCGGACATCAAGTAATGGTCGGACTTCGGATACAAAGGAAACCATAAGCACAACTCCTATAACAAACCATAGAAGATGCCTCATGAGGAGTGGTTGCTATTGCTGATTCAAGAGAATGTGGCAATAGGTCTTCCGGCTAATTGTGTCAACCATCACAACAACCTTACCGGACTTACAAAGAGACTTACGTCAAAAACCTTGAAGAACACCAACCATCATTGCTGCTTGAGATTCAGCTCTAGTTAGGTGGAAGGATACTTCAGACTCTGCATGTCCAAACAGAAAGTTTACAACATTTACCACAAAGGTAAAGTTGTTGGAGTCTCAAGGCATGGACTACAATGTCAAGCTCAAAAAGAATGAGCTAGGTTGCGGAACCCATGCATTGGTAAGTTATCATAAAGATAATTGCACCTACATGAATTGATTACAAGGAAACACAATTGTATCCTTGTTGGGAAACAATTAGGAGGATATCGAAGTTTGTAGGGCTTCTTCGCTTCCATGACAAATTAGTTAGTGGCTTAGCATGCTTAAAGAATATTCTCGAGATCGGTGGGTATCAACCTACTATATCAAGAATACTTCGCACATGCTTGACTGACTTGAAATGATTCCCGAGAAAACAAAGATAACTTTTCTCGAATTCACAGTGACATCTTTCAACAATTACACATGAACCGGAGAAGGTCACTTCTAACATCCAGAACACATGCTTCGAGATAACACAAAGACGATTCTCAAAAGTTTCCAACGTTATCGCTCACTGTTCCATATGAATCTAATCTAGCATGGAGAAGATAAGAATGTCATCGATGGGCTCAATAACAAACTTATCCAAATACTCCATGAATATGGACTCATGTGTGCTATGAACAGAACAACAATATTGGTCAGACCAAAGAACATGAAGATGTACCTAGGTGAAACAGCACAAGTAGATACACCATTAGGATAGTCCCTATGACTAAGTTTGATTTGACGATATCCCAAATCAAATCAAAAGCGGGGAACGATAACATTTCCATGAAGGAAACACTATCTTTCTTCAGCACGAACGAAAAGTAGACATCCCTTTATGATGAACTAAGTCGGATAGAACTTTTTTCTTACAACTCTCCAGGTTGTTGTATAAGCTCAACCAACTAGTTCAGGGTATCCAGTACGGATCCTTGGAGAAGGGGGTAGTTCAGAGAACTTGCTTGCTCAAAAACATGACAAACACGGTCATGTGGCGACATGGCGACACTTCTAGTAGACATTTAGAATATCACGAACCACCGATATGTCACTTAGTTCGAGAGGAAACTTGCTTGGTAAGGCAAGAAGGCATAGTCTCAGAGTTTCGGCACGAACCTAACTGTTTGACCGAAGAGGGTGTACCAGAATAATGGACTTGGTAGCACAATCATCCTTTGCTTAGTGATAGGTTAACCATCACGCTAAGAATGACACAAACATCCTTGTTGAGGTCTAAAGCAATAATGATTGCTAAGAATCCCAGATGGCCACATTATTACGCACACGCATCATTCACGAGCACGAAAGCTCGGAGGAAGGGTGGGTAAGTATGTGTAAAAGTATCACTTCATTAAGAGAATAACGAACTCAGCACGACCTCTTAGTATATAAGGTGTGATACTTTAAGGTAGAACAGATCAGAAGATAATCAATGCTCATTGATCTGCGGGTTACAACACTTTGTCCTGGTCCTAAAAATGACGAGGTACCAGAGTTTGTTTCTCCTAGACATCCCGAAACGGTTTGTCTTAACGAACCACAAGAGTATCTTGCATATCAAGACATCGATGCACATGTACTACTTGGCTACCAATTGGTAGACAAAGGTCGGAAAACAACAAGGAAAAAGAGGAACTTGCTCAGGATAGAATCCCAAGATGTGGATGCATAAGTCAACAATCTTCCGAGGACCGATGCAGAAAAGGGAGGTGTGGCAGAGTCACGATTATAGAAGTGAGACTCAAGAGGAGCTCTTTTGTCGTGATCTATTTGGTTCCATTAAAGAACATATGCCATAACATGTGGTAGGGGAAGTCCTTTTTTGTCGTAATTTAATCACGACAGTAACCACAAGCCTTAAGGATCTACAAGAAGGTACTAGCCATCCTGAGATAATTCTTATACATTAACAACATGGATCAACAAAATGGATCTTAGGTTAAAGGTCTACTTCATGTGCAAAATTCACAACACTAGAATTCAGCAAAATCAGGGATCTTCGGTTCAAGTCCGAGGGTTAAAACCCAAAGAAAGGAGTAACTACAATCTTAGTAATACAGAGGGTACTACAAGGTAGTAACCACGAGGTAGCGTCCAAGAGAAGAAATAACTTCTAGAGTGCCCAAACAAATGAAAAGGAGGCACACGAGGCGAAAGGAAACCTCGAAGCCTAGAACGGATCACTGTGGAACGACCAACATGATGTTGTGGACCCACAAAATAGAGAGATAATGATGGAAATGAATCTCTCAACTGAACAGGAGCAAAGGGAAACAAGGAACACACACAACTCTGACTCTGGAAACTCAACAATAGGTCAACGGGTTGCGAAACGACATGCCAAAAAGGCACCTAAGATTTGAAAGACGAGACAAGATAGAAAAACTTTTCAAAGTCATCACAAGATAAGATGACCCAGAGTTAGAGCGAAACTGGATAAGGAGAAAAAGAAGCATACCAGAGTTTTCACAAATACTTTTTAGCTTTAAAATAGTTTTCGCAAGCACTAGACTCAACATCGACCAGTAGAAAGGTTGTCCTATAGTCGGTACTACTCTGATACCAAAACCCGTGACACCCCCGGGATTAGGGCTAGACTAATCCCAGACCTCTGTCTGATATAAGCCTAACCTAAATCTCATAAGCATGTAGAGAAAGAATCGGTAACATTACAGTGACACTATGACAAAAAAATTATTACAGGAAGCTCATATCTAAGCAAAGAACCAAATTATTACAAGCAGAGGTCACTAACCACAAACATCAAACGACGGAAGGCGAAATATGCTATTAAGTATAGCAAACTTAACAAATGTCCTAAGAGGCCTGAAGCATAATGATGACGTCCCAATCCATAGATTCCAGGGCTGCCGACCGGGAACCCCAAACTACTCGTCGATGTCGATGCTGTAACGAACTCACCTTCTATTGTAACACTTACCTGCTGCAAAAGTATCAACAAAGCAAGGCTAAGTACAGGGTGTACCAGCAAGACTTATGGCTGGTGGGGTTACTTTGCATTAAGCTAACTTTATTTTTAAAAGAGAGAGGAGAACCTCGACTAAGTAGATCATTTTAAACGGGGATAAGAAAACGATATCACTAGCTTTGATCATCTTTTGATATCCACCGAATCTTTATCAACTGAACCTACCAACTACGATCACCCCCTTGATCCCTGAGGAAGCATCCTGAAGCACACTTTACTTGCCAAGTTTTACAATTAGGTTATAGTTCTCTATGATCATCACGTTCGTTCCCAAGTCGTCCATAACCGTGGACACGGCTTTTCGAAAAGTTTATTACCCTCCAGGGGTGCACAACTTTACCCACACGTACCAACCGATTCTTAGTGCCAGTTAACATTAGCCTTCTTCCTTGGAAGCCTTCTTCCTTGCTTTCACCAAGACCATGAGTCACGCCCTAAGGAGATGCCGCCGTAACGGGTAAAGTCCCGAAGTTGGTCCCTAGAGATGTGAACAGGGTTTGAGATTACGGAGGCCGTGCCTCTCCCATTCGCTGCCACACTTACCTACCTGTATGAATGCACCTTCTCCACCTCCTTCAAGAACGACCATATGCATATGTCGAATGGAACGCTCGAACTATGTGACTCATGGAATCTACTAGGCAAGTTAGTTGGTCAAGGGGGTTTCCAGGCCCCTGCGTGGTTGTATGCTCGTCTTGGTTCAAGAGGCAAGAACTCAGATCCTAGTGGTGGCAAGTATGGGACTACAAAAACAACAACCCGACGTGGCCTACCATACACGCCTTAGCGTGTTTAACTTTCATCTCTGATCATACCACGTCATCCTGTTCAACTAGGTTCATTCACATCTCTGATTCATCAACTGGATGGACCAGTAGTAACAGCAAAGCATGGCTAAGCACAACAGATATAACAGCTCTTGCGAAGCTCATAAGCCAAACCCTAGTTATGCTAGGAGCAGTGGATCAGGGAGTATAGGCTACAAAGCAAACATGCATCAGACAGGATTATTGTATCTATCGATCAAAGACTTTGGAATCATATGCACATGGCAAGAATGAAATACTTTGAAATCATAGGATTATATCATGTGTGGGGTTTTGCTTGCCTTTGCCTGTTGATACTTAGACATAGAACTTCAGGTTCATCTTCTTGACATCGGTCACCGTTGATCAAGTACTTCTCTTCGATGGTGTTAATCTCGGTCTTCAATCTTGGACTCACTCTCGTTGCTCACATCAACTCCCAGGTCTACCAAAAATAAGCAGAAACACCGGAAAGAAAGCAACAATCAACACATGGCATCGATGAAATGATCAAGCAAGGATGATGATATGACAACTTAAATTGTATTAAAATGTAACCCTATAGCATCCTTGGCAATTTAAACGGGGTCCGAGGGGTCCAAACCGTAATTCGGAGAAACCCCGAATGCATATGAGAGGAGTTATTTTGTTCTTCTAATTAAACTTGTCATTTAGGTTGCTTAACAATGCATGATTATGATTCTATTGTGTAGATCTCATCTTTCTGAACATTTTTGATATATTATACATATTTTTCTGATTTAAAATGAATTATTTATGATTTTTCCCAATTTTAGTCCATTTTAAATCATTTTAAAACAATTATACATTTTTGGAATATTTAAATTATCTTACAACCTCGACCCACATGTCATATATTTGATCATTTCAGAAAACATTTCCAAAAAGATTAAAAACCTGACAATTGGGACCCACCTGTCAGGTATTTTGTATTACAGAAAATAATTTACAAATCAATTAAAAAAAAGAATAATGACACCAGCATGACAACATGCTGATGTCATCAACGGGGAGGCTCCCAGTTGATGCTCAGATCCATCGATCCAGAGATTGTCGGGAAGCAGAGGGGCTCGTTGAACACGGCTGGCTGAGGCGAGCCTAATGGTGGTGGCGCCGCCATTTATTGGTCGCCGGAGCGGCTTCCATGATGACTGCCGACGGTGGGAAGTGGCAATGCATGGCGACAGGAAGATAGGGAGCAAGAGTGAGAGCGTGGATAGGTGCTAGAGCACCAGCGGCTCACCACGAAGACGATGGAGGGGTCGGGGAGGCGAGGCGATCTCGGATGGCGATGAATCGACGACGGCAACGACGGCGGTCGACGGTGCTTCGAGCTCGATTCCGATGAGTAGACGGCTTCCCTGCTTGCGTGGCTTGATGAGGACGATGAAGACAACATGGTGCTTCTCCTAGGCTACTCCATGGGACGCGGGGTGGTCGGAAACAGTGGCAACTGGCGAGGTCCGGTGAGCTAGGGTTTCGGCATGGGCGCGGAAACGAGGGAGGGAGAGGAAGAGGGGAAGTGGCGCACGACTAGGGTTCCTCGCGGTGGCTAGGGGGTCTTGTAGGCCGAGGAGGACGGCAGCATCCATCTTGGCACCAGCGAGCGGCGGTGCGACTGACACGCAGCTGCTTCGGGGCTGGCAAGAGGTGGACGACGACAATACACCGGACTGAATCGATATGGGCCGGAACGGGCTGCTGCTGGGCTAGGCCAGGCGGCGGCAAAGGTTGCGGAGGAGGCTGCTAGCTGCTGCTGGCTGCTGAGGATGGGCGGTAGAGAGAGGAGAGGAGGTGGCCTTCGGCCCAGATTAGGTTAGGAGCCGTTTTTATTTCAAAAAAAACCTTGCGGTAGAAAACTGGGGGCTGGATTATCCGGCCCTTGCGAAACCCGGATTATCCGGCCTGGGGAGGAAAAACCACCCTAGTTCAGATTTTCCGGGAGAAAATTCGACTGGACACAGAGCGACGCGCCTTGGCTTCCTTGAGAGATGAGGTAGGACGGATTATCCGGCCCTTGGAGGGGCGGATTATCTGGCCCCCCTCAAAACTTCCTGCACACTTAGCACACATGAAAAGTCTCCATAGTATTGTTATCTAACACGCAAAACATAGGAAAACATGAAATATTCTTTCAATCTCCCCCTTTTTGGTGTTAGGTGACAATACCAGGATTTGCAGGAGAAAGACACAAGACAAACAGAGATAATATGGAAGGGACTCCCCCTCAATGTGTGCATAATAGAGTTTTGTATTGGAATACAAATGCACACTAATAGGTGAATCTATTCCATAGACAAAAGGGCAAAAACACATACCACCGAAGTAGAGAATAGGCATCCTTGACATAAATCACAATTATTATTGGATAACCATTATGAGCGCACGCCTTCCGTGATAAACCTACAGCAATAGGATATGAATATATATAACCATGAGCATAATCCATGATATGAAGTCCATAGGTATCATCCAGACAACCACATAAAGTCTCAACCACAAATCACAAACCACGAATATAAAAGTTCAATGCTAAATGGGCATAAGCAAGAAATAACGAATAAAAGGTGCAAGTGTTTATGCCCGACCCATGCAAATCCACGGACAACCTAATAGAACTACTTCTCCCCCTTTGGCATCGAGACACCAAAAAGGGAGAAGAGCGATGCTAGCGCCCCAGGGGATCACTCATCATAGTCCTCGTCCTCGTGCTCGACCTCATCCTCTTCCTCATCCTCATCTTCAAGCTCCTCAGTGTCACCTTCCTCATCATCAGCATCAGCAGCAGGCGCAAAGGGGAACAAGTGACGCTCCAGCTCACCATAGTTCAGCCCGCAGGAAGAGTTCCACCGAGGATATGGAGTGGGAGGTGTAGGAGCCGGAGGAGCACCCGAAGCGCCAGACACGTGGTGGAGAATGAGCTGCTGGGAGTGAGCCAACTCATGGCGCTGCCTGTAGGCCTCATACTGACCCTTGCGTGTGTCCACGCCCATGCAGAGGATGTGACGCTAGAACCAGTTCAGCTGCTTGATCTCGCGGGCCACGGGAGGCACTGGGGGCCTACGAGTATCCCTCATGAGACCCTCAGGAGCAGAGGAGGGGTGAGCAGTCTTCCGAACCTTGTTGTAAATCTTCTTGGCCTTGTGCATCAAGTCAATGTGGAACTCCTGGGTAGGAAGCATGTGGTGGATGAGCAACATAATGAAGGGCGCATAGGGAATGGACAGACGGTTGAACATAGCATCACACAGCTCATGGTAAATGAAGTCCATGACATCCAGCCCGTACTGCACTGACTCGTCCTGGCAGGAGGCAACCTCATGAGAAAATTGAAGTAGCTGAACAAGGTGACCACGGATGCTATCATTGTTGCCCCCACTCGGTGTTATAGAGTCATGAAAGAGACCCACCAATGCAGCATAGATGGGAGCAAGACAAGCCACAGTACCAACAATTCCATTGTCCACGGTGCACGGAGAGAGAGCAACATCCTTGTTGGGCTTCAACTGAGTGATGATGCGGTGGCCACTAGCTCTATCCCTGCTGCGGAAGGAGTACCCCAAAACCTCAGCAAACACGTGAAAATCAGCAGTCATGGGCCTGTCATGAGTCATCCACTTCATAGTGCGATGCTCATCACCACAAATCACCAGAGTGGAGAAGAATTGCTTCACCACCTCAGAGTCAAAGGAGCACTAGAGGGACATGAGATGGTGCAGCCCCATCCTCTCAGCCACATACATCGCATCAACAAGATGCACCTTCTCCAAAGCATCAGCAAGTACCAGAGGGTGCATAGGCCTAATGTTCAGCCTAGCATAGATGTCTTCATAAATCACTTTCTATTCTGCACACCAAAACCGGGTATCCCCCAGCTCATCATCACGAGGCAGCTCAGCAAACAAGTCACGGTGACGTATGGCAGAGAAGGAGACCGCATCCAGAGCCCTGTAGTTGATCTTGGGCTCCTTGCCCTTCCTAGTCCTCTTGGATTGTTCAGCCATGCGCCTCTCTTTGTTCTTCCTTCTCCGCAATTCAACTTTGTCCACTAGGTTACCGTGACGGTCGTCCCGAAAGTACTTGGCGTGAGGACAGCGCTTGTAGGTCTTGGGAACATCGGAACCACCTGTGAGCAGAATAAGGGCGATAGCAAGGGGATAAGCATACACACAAGTCCAGGAGAGAGCATGGAACAAGTAGGCAAAAAATTCATAGGTCAAAACTACTCAATACATACACCATAGTGAAACTGTAGCAGACTTGAATCTGTCAGGCTGGATTATCCGGCCTGGCCAGGGGCGGATAATCCGGCCCTGGCAAAATTTTTGATTTCACCAAGAATGCATGCAAAAAAGTAGATCGGGCCTAGAAACTGTAAGACTACGAGTTCTATGCGAAAACACATCCTTCTAGACAACGTTCCATCCAACAAGATACACATCTAGCCAAAGATGGGGAGAGAGGGAGTTACCCTCACTCATTGGAGGAAGAACGCGAAGGAGAAGGTACCCGGAGGCGTGGAGAAGAAGATCCAGGAAGGCCCGGAAAATCCGGTGGCCGGAGAGGCTCCTGGGAGGGTGAGGGGCGGCAGGAGACGGCTGGGGAGAAGGAGAGGGCTGGGGGAGAAGTGCTGCTCGATATGATCCCTTCCCCCCGAGCCCTGCCCTTTAAGATCGAATCCACTAGGGCCGGATTATCCGGCCAACACTTGGGCCAGATTATCCGGGCTAAAATCTGGGATTCTGTTATACACAGAACCAGGCCCGCGTGTCCCCAAACAACACCCCCACAAGGTGTACAAGGGACTTGTGTGCTATAATAGATGGCTTAGGGGTAGGGAAAGGCTTAGGATTAAGAGAGCCAAACTAAGATGGTACTAGACACTCAAAATTGCAAAATCCAAATCAGATAAAAGCCAAGATTGAGTGTGATTCCCATAAGAACATGAGAGAGGAAACAACATCCAAAAAGATCCAATTCTCCTCAGGGGAGAGGGTGGTGGCCGAAGCCACCTTGTTGGAGTGTATGGTGTGACACCGCAAAGATATATATTGGGTTCACGACCAATACTCATCAATAAGCTCACATATCACAACATGATATTAAGAGAAATGATATACTTGCTATTGGCATTATGGGGGGAGGGTTAGCCCAATAAGTTAGGACCACACTCCCCCTATATCCATGCCCAGATCTAGACCAAACAAGGATTGGGACGTACGAGTGAGTGCATGGGTAATCAGGACAAACTCCTAGAATCAATGATATTTAGCTCATTCCTCAAAAAATAGAATCTTGCTTCATCAAGTGGCTTTGTAAAGATATCCGCCAGTTGGTTCTTCGTGCTCACAAAAGATAGATCAATATCGCCTCGAGCAACATGGTCACGAATAAAATGATTCCGAATCTCAATATGCTTCGTCCTTGTGTGCTGAACTGGATTGTACGCAATTTTGATAGCACTTTCATTATCACATAAAAGAGGCACTCTGTCACAATTGACACCGTATTCCTTTAAAGTTTGCCTCATCCATAATAATTGAGTACAAGCGCTGGCCGCAGCAACATATTCAGCTTCGGCGGTGGAGAGAGATATACAATTCTGCTTTTTGGAGGACCAACATACAAGAGATCTTCCCAAGAATTGACAAGCTCCAGAAGTTGACTTCCGATCATCCTTATCACCAGCCCAATCTGAGTCAGTATAACCACATAAAGAGAAATTGGAGCCCTTGGGATACCAGAGACCAAAGTTGGGGGAATGAACTAAATATCGAAAGATTCTCTTGACTGCCACTAAGTGGCTTTCTTTAGGAGCTGCTTGATACCTTGCACACACTCCCACACTCAACACAATATCGGGTCTAGATGCGTAGAGGTAAAGAAGAGAGTTGATCATGTACCGGTATACCTTTTGGTCCACATCTTTACCATGAGGGTTGAGTTCGAGATGACACTTTGTTTGCATCGGAGTAGCGACACCATTTAGATCCATCATCTTGAATCTCTTGAGCATGTCTTGGATGTACTTTGCTTGATTAATAAAGGTTCCTTCTCTTAGTTTCTTGATCTCGAATCCAAGAAAGAACCGTAATTCCCCCATCATAGACATCTCAAACCTGTGAGTCATAAGCTTTGAAAATTCATCGTTAAAAGCTTTGTTAGTAGAACCAAAAATGATATCGTCTACATATAGTTGGCATACGAAGAGCTCCCCCTTAACCTTCTTAGTAAAAAGAGTGGGGTTGATTTGCCCAACTTCGAAGCCACGATCTAACAAAAGCTCTTTAAGGTGCTCATACCATGCATGTGGGGCTTGTTTAAGGCCATAGAGTGCCTTATCGAGTTTGTAGACATGGTTTGGGAAGTTAGGATCCTCAAACCCCGGGGGTTGCTTTACGTATACCAACTCATGTAGAGGACCGTTAAGGAAGGCACTCTTGACGTCCATTTGCTGCAACTTAAAATTGTTATGAGCAGCATAAGCAAGTAGGATACGGATGGACTCAAGGCGAGCCACAGGAGCATAAGTCTCGCCGAAGTCGATGCCCTCAACTTGTGAGTAACCTTGTGCCACAAGTCTTGCCTTGTTCCTCACAACAATGCCATTCTCATCTTGCTTGTTCTTGAAAATCCACTTGGTGCCGATAACATTGCGGCACTCTTTGGGTTTCTCCACTAGTTTCCATACTTTGTTGCGCTCGAAATTATTCAATTCTTCATGCATAGCAACAATCCAGTCTGGGTCTTCAAGAGCTTCAAAGACCTTCTTAGGTTCCACCATGGAGATGTGAGCTTGATGCTCACCAAAACTGGCTAATTCTCTTCTAATAGACACCCTTCGTCGAAGATCACCAACAACCTTGTCGAGAGTGTGACCCCTCAACTCAAGGTTATGATCAGCCCGAGCCTTGCAACGAAGTTCAATAAGTTTGTTGTCTCTTGGTGGAGGAGATTCATCACTTGAGTCTTCATTGGAGGCATTTTCTCCGCCTTGATCAGTAGTTGGAACATCAGTAGCAGGTGGTGGAGATGCATGCCCTTGAGGTGAGTCCATAGCCATAACATGAGGCTGCAGAACTAGAGACTCAGGGCCAGATAATCCGGCCGATGAAGTGGCCGAATAATCTAGCCTAGGAGGACTTGCAGCATCATCAGGAAGCATGTGACTTGCTTGACCTGGCGAGGAGACGGATAATCCGGGGTCAGCCGGAAAATCCGGCCTGGAGCTTGTGTTGATATCTTCACCACCAGGAGCTGCATGGACGGGTGGAGAAGGGTGGCCAGATAATTCGGCATTCACCAGAAAATCCGGCTTGGAGCTTTCTGAAGCATCTTGGCCTCCAGCAGTTGATGGAGATGGTGTAGAAGTTGCCCCCGTGGTTGGAGCATGTTGCGTATGTGTAGATAAGGGCTCTATATGAGTAGAGCATTGTCCTTCCCGGTCTGCCACAAGGGGTTCCTCAATGGGGCGGAAAAATCCCATGCCCATTCTTCTTATGGAATCTTGGGGTATTTCAACATCTGCATCGCAAACACCAACTTGCTCCGCACGGGAACCGTCATTTTCTTCGAACACCACACTACAAGATTCTACAACAGTTCCGGAGAGCTTATTGTAGACTCTATAAGTGTGGGATTCGGCACCATAACCAACAAAAATACCTTCTAGAGCCTTAGATTCAAACTTAGATAAATGAAATCCTTTAATAAGAAAGAAACACTTACACCCGAATACCCGAAAGTATGAGATGTTTGGCTTGTTACTGGTAAGTATTTCATACGGAGTCTTGTCCAAAATCTTGCGGAGGTATAACCGGTTGGATGAATGACAAGCAGTAGAGATTACTTCAGCCCAGAAGTTATATGGAGATTTGAATTCGGCCAACATTGATCTTGCCATATCCATTAGAGTCCGATTCTTCCTCTCGGCTACACCATTTTGTTGAGGGGTGTACGCAGCGGAATATTGATGTCTTATTCCCTCTTCACTTAGAAACTCATTTAAGGTGTAGTTCTTGAACTCCGAGCCGTTATCACTCCTTATAGCCAGAATGGGGACGTTGTGTTGACGTTGAACCTCGTTGGCGAAGTCGATGACAGTTTGTTGATTTTCACTCTTCAACTTGAAGAAATAAACCCAAGTGTATCTAGAGTAATCATCAACAATCACTAGATAATACTTCTTCCCACCGAGGCTTGCATGAGATGGAGGTCCGAAGAGGTCCACATGAAGGAGCTCCAAGATCATTTTTGAAGAGATAATGGTTTTCCTTCGATGAGGTGAATCATGCATTTTTCCTTCAACACACGCCCTGCAAACATGATCTTTGGCAAAAGAGACATTTTCTTTTAGTCCAAGAATGTGGCCACCCTCGTGGAGACTTTGCAAAGTTCTCATTGACGTGGGCTAGTCGGCGATGCCATAGCCAACCCGCGTCAGCCTTTCCGAAAAGACACATTGGACCTGTAGTGGTTTTCCCCGAAAAGACTACCACGTACAGGTCGTTTTCGACATATCCCATGAAAGCGACTTTTAGAGACTTGCTCCACAAGAGTACCACCAAATCAGCATCAATGTAAACTGCAAAGCCCATCTTACCAAGGGCACGAACAGAAAGTAAGTTATACCCGAGGGTCTCAACAATCATGACGTCCACGAGAGAGATATCGTGATCCACCACAACTTTGTCGAGACCCAATACCTCAGATTTTGACTTGTCACCATAGGAGACGATAATGTGATCAAGGTTCGGCCGCATTTCCATGATGATCTCCTTGCTTCCGGTCATATGACTCGTACAACCGCTATTGAGTACCCATTTAGAACCACCGGAAACATAACCCTGCAAGAAAATTACTTCTTGGTTTTAGGTACCCATTTTTCAATGGGTCCTCTCATGTTAGTAACAAGGGTCTTGGGAACCCAAATAGACCAAGGAATGTAACAATCATAAGGCCCTACATAACTAGCATAAACATCACCATAAGAATCACAATATAGTTCGAAGTTAGGATTGTTGATCCCTACAAAACCATCATAATTAGTCTTGTCATTGGTAATGTTACTAGTCTTCGATTGAGCAGACTTGTTCTTCTTGTTCTTCTTGTTTTTCTTGCTCTTTATCTTGGGTATGTAACCAAGACCTTCTTTACTGTTGTTTGACCTTTGCCTGCTCAGTATCTCATCAATAACCCCTTTACCTTTGTGTTGAGAACTCCTTGCAAGATCTTCTTTTCCAAAGGATGAAGATGAGGTACTTGGTACATTATACCATTTCAATTGAGTTTGGAGCTGGTCATTAGACTCATTTAGAGTAGAATGATCACTCTTCAATGCCTTGTGAGCACTTTCAAGATCATCAAACTTCTCCAAAAGTCTAGCATGAACAGCCCCAAAATCAATCTTTTCTTTCTTTAGTTTCTTTACCTTGGCAAGGGCATGGTCACGTTCTTTAATGAGCTGAGCTACAGCTTCTTCTTGTGACTCCTCTAGGGATTCGAGTCTTTCTTCCAAAGAAACTCGAGTTTCCTCTTCCTCTTCCAAGGCATTCTTCAAAGAGGGTATCTCCAAAGCATCTTCTCTTTCAATTCTGCCCTTTTCTTCAAGGAGATCTTCGGCTCGAGCAAGTTGACTCATAAGAGTATCAAAATGGAGTTTGTGCTCACCTTGTAGGTTAGTGAAAAAAGTATCCAAGGCAATAACTTCTTCTTTCATTTCAAGACTATCATGATCATCCATATCCAAAATTATGTTAGTCTTAGAAAATGAGGAGTTAGAAGTCGATACCTCGGATCCTCTTGCCATTAGGCAAGTGTCGTTGTTGTTGATGGCGTTCTCGTTCGATGAGTCGAAGAGAGAGGAGGGAGTTGATGTGGTGGCTATAACAGCCACTTTGCGGGAACTATCATCATCCTCTTCATCTTCACTTGCGGAGGAGTATTCCTCTTGAGCTACAAGGACCATCTTGGGTTGCTTCTTGAAAGGACCATTCTTCTTAGAAAATGGATTCTTCTTAGGAACTTTGGATTTCTCTTTGAGAATGAGCCTGCCACCATTGTCTTCTCTATTTTCATAAGGACACTCGGGCTACAAAGTGCAGTCTATCTCCACAGTTGAAGCAAGTTCTCAATCTTGGGCCACTTTATCTTCTTCCATTTGACCCGTTCTTGCGCTCAAGTTCAGACTTGGCTTTGGCAGGGTCCTTCCAAAAGTTCCTTGCATCGAATGCCATGTACTCACCATGAGCACGTTTGACCTCATCGGGGCAGTCCATGGATATCCTCTCAAATGCTCCTTCATCATCCTCTTGCTCAACAACATTGGCTTTGAGAGTCACATTGACACCCTTTTGCATTCCAATGGCCCGAGCACGGGCATCTTCAGCATTCTTTGCCACCACTTTGAATGACGCCATTTCTTGCATGACTTCATTGGATGCCATTTGATGATAGTTGTGTCTACCTTGCAAGCTCTTCAAATCCGTCGGTTCGAAAGGCATTAAGGCACTCACATACTTCCTTTTTATCCATGCATCATCAATGTGAGTGGCCCCATGCTTCCGAAATGTTGTTGCGATGCCCTTGAGTCTTCTATGCATGTCCTCATGGTTTTCACCATCCAACATGTAGAATCCCTCGGCTTCGTTACTAAGGGCATCATACCAGTTTCTTCTCGTGCTTTCATTTCCAACAAAAAGGTCTGTAAGAGCATCCCACGCCTCTTTAGCCGTGTTGAGATGTTCAATGTGTGGCATGTCCTTGGGACCCACACCCAGCTGTATCATGTGGAGAGCAGTGGCATTCAACTGGCTATCCACAACTTCCCTTCTTGTTAGATTGGTTTGATCTCCAACATGAAGACCTTCTTCAATGATCCTCCACAATTCAATAGAGGAGCTGCAAACATGAGATTTCATTAGAAATTGCCATTGGTTAAAAGAAGATGCAGTGAGCGTGGGTGGATCACCCCTATTGTTTATATGAGGATGAGGGATAGGTGGGTCGGGGGAATATACGTGGCGAACCTCACTATATTCCTCCTTGCCACTTCCCTTTTTGGAGGTAGAACCATTTAGTTTTTCACCTTCCACATCATCATCCTTAGATCCGGTGTTACACTTTTCCTTAGATGATGGTGAGGGAGCCTCAGAGGAGGATGGAGATGGGGCTATGGAGGATGTAAGGCGAGCAATCATTTGATTCATCTCCTCCATCTTGGCCTCAAAGGATTTCAACAAGGTTGTTTCCAACGACTTGAGATCATCCATTGTGACCTTATCCACAGCCTCATTTCCATCATCCCTGGTACCCATACTACTCTTAGGCAGTTAAGCCCGAATTAAGAGTCAGGGCTCTGATACCAATTGAAATGGATCGTATGGGCACCTAGAGGGGGGGTGAATAGGTGCTACACCAATTTTTAATTCTTTTTCAATTTTAGGCTTAGCATAAAGGTAAATTCTCTAGATAAACTAATGTGTGGAATTTCCCTATATGCAAACCTATCTACTAGAGAGTAAGGAGCGAATGGAAGAGGAACGAGTGAACCGAAGAGAAGCACGCGGAGACACAGGATTTGTTTGACCGCAGTTCCTTCCTTGTTAAGGGAAGTACGTCTGTGTTGGAGGGGTGGGAGGTACTAAGACCACCACGCCACAAAAGGCCTCACCCTGCTCTCCGATGGATCTCGCCACAACAGGCCTAATCCACCTTCCACTATAGGTACCCTTCGAGGCGGGCACCGGTGCCTTTACACAACTAGCGGGGCAACAACTCCACAACAACTTGGAGGCTCCCGAAGTGACAACAAGCTGCCACAAGAACAAAGTTGTCAAACACAATAACACGATCTAGGTATTAACGAGAATACTAGATCAGGCATTTCTCCAAGTGAATGGAGAGGAGTTGGAGCGCTTGATTCTTGATGTTGATGATGAACTTCTCCTCCTTCAATTCCACCAAAGATCAAGACCTTAGGATGGTTGAAGTGGGAGATTGAGATTTAGAGCTCTTGCACAGGGTCTGGTCCAATTTGAATGAATCAAGAGTTCTGGACGTTGGGGAAGAAGGGGTACTTATACCCCCTTCCAAAAACCAGCCGTTGCACACTTTGGGGGCCGGATTATCCGGCCCAAGTGAGGGCCGGATTATCCGGTCTAGGGAAACTCTGCCCAGACTCGGAATATCTGGCAGAAAATCCGCCCCCTCTCTGAGCGTCACGTCGAGCTCGCCCTTGATCAACTTCTGGGGGCCGGATTATCCGGCCCTATGCGAAGGCCGGATTATCTGGCCTAGGGAAGAAAAACTGCCCCAGTTCGGATTTTCCGGTACAAAATCCGACCGGATACCGAGCGACGCGCCTTGGCTCCTTTTGCTCGAAAACTGGGGGCCGGATTATCCGGCCCTTGCGAAACTCGGATTATCCGGCCTGGGGAGGAAAAACTGCCCCAGTTCGGATTTTCTGGGAGAAAATCCGACTGGACACAGAGCGACGCGCCTTGGCTTCCTTGAGAGATGAGGTAGGCCGGATTATCCGGCCCTTGGAGGGGCGGATTATTCGGCCCCCCTCAAAACTTCCTGCACACTTAGCACACATGAAAAGTCTCCATAGTATTGTTATCTAACACGCAAAACATAGGAAAACATGAAATGTTCTTTCAACCAGCCAATATATCTTCTTGAGATTTAGATTTAGTTAGGTGGAATGATACTTCAAACTCAGCATTTCCGAATATAAAGTTTACAACATTTACCACAAAGATAAATTCACTGGATTCTCAAGATATGGACTATATTGTTAAGCTCCGATAGGCTGATCTAGATTGCTAGACACATGTATTAGCAACTTGTCGGAGGACAACTGCACATACATTAAGTACTTGCAATGAAATAAACATGTGTCCTTAAGGAAACAAAGATAATCCTACTCGAATCCATGGTGACATATTTCAACAGTTGCACGTGAATCGGAGAAGGTCACTTCTAACATCCAAAATACATGCTTCGAGATGACTCAAATACGGTTCCTAAAAGTTTCCATCATTAATGCCAAATGTTCCATATGAATCTAATATATCATGGAGAAGATAAGGATGTCATCGATGGGCTCAACAAAAAACTCATCGAAACACTCCAATAAGATGGACTCAAATGTCATATGAACAAGGGTATTGGTCAGACCAAAGGACATGAGGATATACTCAAGTGAAACACCACAAGTAGCAACATCATCAAGATAGTCTTTGGAACTGAGTTTGATTTGACGATAACCCAAATCAAATCAACGGCAAGGGAAGATAATATATTCATGGAGGAGATACTATTTTTCTTAATCATGAACAACACTAGACATCCCTTTAAGAAGGAACAAGGTCGGCTAGAACTTTTGTCTTACAACTCTCCAAGTTGTTGTTTAAGCTCCACCAACTAGTTTAGGGGTATCTGATATGGATCCTTGGAGAAAAGAGCAGTTCAGCGAACTGTCTTACTCAAGAACTTGACAACACAGTCATGTGGCAACATGGCGATACTTCTAGAGAGACATCTAGAATATCACAAACCACCAATATGTCACTTAGTTTGAGAGGAAACTTTCTTGGTAAGGCAAGAAGACATAGTCTCGGAATTTCGGCATAAGCCTAACGCTTTGACTGAAGAGATTGCACCAGAGTAACGGGCTTGGTAGCATATTCATCATTCACTTAGTGATAGGGTTAACCAAACATGCTAAGAATGACAAAAACGTCCTTGGAGGTCAAACCAATAGTAATTGCTAAGAATCTTGGATGGCCACATTATTACGCATACGCATCATTTACAAGCACGAAAGCTCAGAGGAAGGGTGGGTAATATGTGTAGAAGCATCACTTAATTAAGGAGGTCATGAAACACAACATCTTAGTATAAAAGAGTGTGATACTCTAAGGCTGAACAGGTAGAAGACAGTTAACGCCTTTTGATCTACGGATTATAACACTTTGACCTGGTCCTAGGTATGACAAGGTACTGGAGTTTGTTTCTCTTGACATCCCAAAATGGTTTGTCATGATGGACCACAAGAGTATATTGCATCGGAAGTCACCAATGCACATTACTACTTGGCTACTACGGTGACCCAGCATACCACTTCATGATGTAGTACACTGCGGTGACCCAGCATACCACTTCATGATGTAGTACACTATAGTCGTTGACATAACACCAACGAAACACTGTTCACTAATATTACATCCCTCAGAGTGGTACAACAAAACACAGCAGGTCCAAGACATGACTGTAGAATACAACTCGACTCTTTACAAAAAATCCAGAGAACACTCTAGGTTAAAGAGGAAGAAAACACTTCTTACAAAGAAGAACCAATAATAACTCAGAATTATCTAGCTAATAAGACTAGCATCTAAACTATCTGGCTTGCAATTGCTACTAGTGCAATGCTCTACAGAACTAGGTGTTATGGCTAGAGTATCTAATCCTATCTAATCAAGATCTTCGCATTTGCTTTGGTTGATGTATATGTTGACTTCATTGACTTTATTGAAGAATTTGAGCTGCCGATGATGGTTTCTTTTGCAGAAATTGATGTTGATGTCGTCTTCAACGACTTAGAGCCTAGAAAGGATTAAGAAGGTACAGTTGAGTAAGAGCATACTCAGCAAGTTCAGTAAAGAGGAGTGTATGATGCACTATCTCTACAGCCACAGACCAAAGGTCGGAGGTAATGCAGGTTTTCGTAAACATTTCTTCAAAGGTTGCTTTTATTCTGAAAACTATGTCCGTCAGCCTTCACCGGTTTACCAGAACTTTCATGGAGTTCCTTTCCTGTTGTGTTGGTAGCTCCTTCCCGGAACAAGGAGTCACATGGCATAGTTCTTACACTCTGTAGAGGTGCGTTGCTTTACCCATGAGAGACCAAATCCTTGTTGCACAACCGGGCGATCTTTCCCGTCCACACTTCATGTGGTGTGGGGCCCAGTAGATGATCCAAGCCAATCACTGCTCCTCTTCGTGACCCTATATGTCTGCATGATCCTTCGGGCCAAGCTACATCTCCATTACACCCCCTTTCGGGCAAGCTATAACCCTGATGACCTCCCGAAGACTCTATGAGCCGGTTATGCCCCTGGCAAGCTCCATAAAGGTCCAACTATACCTCCGGCAGCCGCTCACAAATAATCTGGACACCAAAATCGTGGGGCCTAAGGGTGCCCACCCATGTGTTGGATCCACACAAGGAATCCCAGCGTCACGTTAAGGTCGTCTTTCCTACATATGAAAGGAAGAAGATCTAGCTGACTTATCCGTCCCATTCCAAATGTCATGGTTAACGCGTAATATACGGTGCTAGAATCACTGGCGATATTGGTTGTTAAGTCCTAGATATTATGTTCGTTTACCAATGGAACTATATTTGTAGATTATTACCACCTGGTAAATAATCCATATTCATATTGTTATGAAAATAGTATTTTCTGACCTTTTGAAATGCAGATGGTGACAACATTTGAGTTACAAGTATTTGATAGAAAATAACCAAAGGACATGAGTAAGCGTGAACTTGCCTTTTGTGATTATGCACTCACGGTCTTCAAGATACTAGAAGATCCAAAATCTAGAAATAGCATCATTGGTCTGGTAAGGACGAATGTTTAAAGAAGCAGGATGCAATTATGCATAAGTAATGTAATGCAGTTTGATAAACACGAATTCCCGGAATAATCGTATCAAATCTAGTATTGGAAACTGGGGATGGTTTCTTTAGAATGTGTTTCACTTTTATATCAGCTTCACATTTGTGCTTCTTATTAAGGCTTGTGAGAATGTGTGAAACAATTAAGTAAATACAACAAGTAGTATACAATACTAAAGCATGCAATTGGGGCATGGTCAGTAAAACATTCCTTAAGCAAGATTATTAATCAATTAGAGCTTTTATAGAAATGTTTAAGGATTACCTTTAATGTTCCTTAACAGAATAACTTTTGAGGAAAAGATTTCTTTACCAAGTAAAAACATTTAAATCTTAAGCTAACACTTTAAGATTTTATGATTAGTTATGAATATTAAATAAGAAAACAATTATCATATTTGAATAACTATTCCACAAGGAGTGGATACTTGGATATTTTGAATATGTATTATATTATATGTGGCTCACTTCTTATTGTTTTATAGTAAGGTGGATTAAAAGTATTATTGCCTTTATAGAAGTGGTGTCTTCATAATTTTATAAGTGAATAGGATCACTTACCTATGTTAGAAATAATGCTTATATTTTATAAACATGGAAAAGGCCTGACTTTAATTACTTAAAAAACTTGGTTTAGAGCTTTAGGTAGATTTCTGGACTTGTAAAAGAATTTGTAGTTAATATCTTGATGATCTTGTAATGGGTAAAATTAAGATACACTTAATTTTTAAATGGTAGCTTTAGGGAATATTTCTAAAAATGGTTGGACCTGTTTTTACTTCACTTAAACAACAATTGAAATTGTTATTACATTTTTAGATTTTAAATAAATAAAGCCAAAGATAAAATAAAGATTTATGTATTTTTAATCCATTAAAATATTAGAAAATAGTTTTAATCAAGACTTATTAAACTTTTATCTTTATTTGATTTCAAATGTGCAAGAGGCTATTTTTAATGTGTAGACTTCATTTTTGTGATCATTTTGGTATATTATAAGTATTTTTATGATAGTTAATTAATAAGTTATGATTTTTATAAGTTTTATCACTTTATAAACACTTAATAAATAATAAATATTAGTTAAGTGATAACAAAATGTATAAAACAAATTTATGAGTCTTTATTTTGTTTTTCTAAGACTTTTGATATATTATACCTATTTTTGGGAATTTTTAAATAATAGAATATATTTATTTAATATTTATCCTTAATAAGGTATTTACTAATTAATACTAATTATTTTATTTGAGTTGGAAAATAAAGTATAATAAAAGTTTTAAATTATAGAGTTTATTTTTCTAAACATTTTCATATATAATATATATTTTTCTAAATTATAAAATAAAAGTTATTGAATTTACAAGATTTAATCATTTTATTAAATTTCGAGAAAACACTTATATTTAAATTTATAAGGTTTTATCTATTTTCTAAACAGGGAATACTTTTTATACCGAGCAGACACCTAGACACAGTCACTGACTGGTGGGGCTTCCACCACGTCACATGCCACGTTGGCACGGACCGAGTCAAACTGGCTAACTGGGCTGGGGTGACGTGAGCATGGCGTCGAGGTGACGTCCGCTCACCGGAGCTCCACAGGGGCGACCATCTAGACCTCCCTGGACTACACGAAGGGTCGGGTTCGACGTGGGCGAGCGCACTGAGCATAAAGGTAGTGGGGCCGCTACAGTATGGTCATCAGAGCATCGGTATCGACAACGGCGAACGACGACGCGCGGTGATAGGGCTACTTAGGCCACTACAGAGAGAGATAGGGGTATAGGAGGATGTAGAAGCTCACCATGAATGCCGTGGAGGGGTCGGTGAGGCCGGAGATGGTCGGGAGATGGCGAATCGATAATGTCGACTATAGCGAACAGCGGGACAGCGAGCTTGATTCGGGCGAGATGGCTAGTCCCCTGCTTGTGTGGCTTGTCGGAGATGAACAAGGACAGTGAGGCACACCCAATGGTGGTATCTACGGAGCCTAGGGTGACCGAAGACGATGAGGACGACAATCCCTGACGAGCTAGGGTTTGGTGACCTCCTTTGTGGAGAGGATAGGAATAAGAGGAAGGGGAAATGGGGATGAGGATGGACGAGATCATCTCCATGGCCTTCTTATCCTTGCAGATGATGGCGGTGAGTATCACGGCATGCGGATGACGTCGACAATGGCATCGGGTGGCGGCGAGCTCCCCAGCGAGCTGCTTGTGACGCACAGGAAAACGACGATGGCAATTTTGTAGAAAACCCCCTGGAAAAGCTTTTGTCTCAACCAACGGTCCTCTTTCGGTCCCACCTAATAGTGAGAGTGAGAGAAAGGACACAAGCTGGTGTTGGGCCGAGATGGGCCATAGCAAAGTGTGCGAGATTTGCTGCTGCTGCACGTGGGCGTTGAATAGGAACTGGGCTATAGCCTGGTTCTATTTTATTATTTTCTCATTCATTTTCTATTTATGTTTTCTGTTTTCTTTTTCAATTTAATTTTTATACAATGATTCAAATATTCAAAATCCATTGAATAAATTAGGGTTCAAAATGGATTAATGTAAATAACACGTTTGGCATTCCTTTTTAGTATTTTCACTATTCAATATATAAAGTATTGTTTTATTAGAAAGTATTAATTGAGATTAGGGTTTTAGGGATTACTTCTTATTTAAAGATCACTTAAATCTGATTTTGTTTTCACTTGATAATTTTAATAGTAATGGTTTGAAATGGTTAATGATGTGTATAGAATCTTATTCATACTTATCCTCGTTAAGGATTTATTTATATATACATTATAAGGTGTTAAACCTTATGGTTCATGATATGGTGATTTGAATTTCATGGTTCTCCATATTTGGTGATTTCTCTTATTCAAATTCTACTTGATTTGTAGTGTTTAGGATTATCATAAAACAATCTTGGTTAAGTCATTAAGCATGAATATCAATCATTAATGAGAAAATGAAACTAATCATCTCCAGATAATGGACATAAGTTTTAGGAAGGTTTAATAGATTCATTAATGGAGGGATGAAGATATTCATTTACAGATAGTTATCATGAGTTTAAAGAATAGTTAATGAACTCACATTCTATTATGGGTATGGATGAAGATTAAGAGCTAAGATAATTTTCCATCATGTCTTGTGGCCATGGATAATAACTCAACTTAGAGTGAGCTATTAAGATTGCCTTACTAAAGTGATCCTGATGGTATATGAGACTAGATACTTATTAGGATTTCAGACAATCAGATGGATAGGGCTTCCGTCAATACATTCTTAACTAGTATTCTACTTATCTCTTAGACATTTCATTTGACTAAGAGATACTATCCATTGGCTGCCTAAAAATAAGAATTGGTTTAACTGCCCTCTTTATTCTAGGTTTTTAAACAAAGAGGTAGACATGGTTTTTATCATGGCTTGATATGATTTAGGTTAAGGCTACTAAATAATTCCAATCCTCACACTTAACTAAGCTTGGGTCATAGTTAAAGAATTCCTTTCCTAAATATACTCTATTTAAATCTCTTATCTACTTCACTAAGATCTCTTTTGTCTAACTGATCTAGTTATCTAGCTCCACCATATCCATCATCATAGATGACATGGTCCTGCCACATCAACAATATTCCCCTACATGCTTCTCTAGTATAAATTCCGTTATTCAACTCCCTCTCATAGATCCACCAAAGCAGTTATCACTAATTTTATTCCATAAACTCCTTCATATATACGTTACATCTACTTCTTAGGCTTTGCAAGATTACAATTCCTTTCTATATCACATGTGATAACAATCCTCTGGGATGGGTAGGGTACTACTCTCCACAATACAAGTTTGTTCTTATATTAGCTTGGTTAAACTACTATGCCTTCAACTGCTCCATACAACTCATACCATATACTTCATCAAACCCTAGCTTGACCACTCATGATCAAGCTAGACGATTCAACTTACTAGGGCTTGCCTAACTTAGTATACTCATAACCCTACTTCAACACCTAATCATCTATTCTCCAATGACTTGAGAATAATGACCACCCTCCTTTGATCATACAAAGCGTAGGATTCTATTTGTGTGATCAAGGTCTATCAACAACTAAGTAGTAACTTGTACTAGTCTCTCTATAGGCTTATCTTGTTAAGGAAGCTTACTTTAAGTTTATGCTCACTTGGCTTAACAAGATGATTATCTGATATTCTAACACTACTAGCTTTCTTATAACTTCTCAAGTATTAGTGAATTCTTAGGTTTAGATACTTCTTCTAGTTAACTCATGAGTCAGTTAACTCCTCCAACATCCAATGGTTTGATCTCCACAAGGATCACATTCCATTGATGATGGCACATCCTACCATAACTAGTTCCTTCTTCTTATTAATTTACTTAAGGTCTTTGGAAGGTTAATATAATAGGGCAAAGCTAAAGGTTATTAAGTACTAGGTCAAGGATTGATCACTCAATATTGATGATCAATTGACACTAGGGCTTATATATTTAGGAATGCCATATGTTAATATGACAACAAAGGTATGTGATGAATGGTCTTGGCTGGTTTTCCATTCTACTTCATTTGTGATAAGGGTTCATATTTAAGAATTACCATGATACCCATGTTATGAATAACTATGGCAATCCAGTGTATCAAGATTTAGTTATTAAATTTCATTGCTTAAGTTATATACTTAACTTGGTATTCAGGGTTTATGGTAGATAGTTCCTTGATATATTCTTTAGAAGATTAAGTATTCATCCTTGAGTTGTATTATGGAATGCCATGTAATGATCTCTAGAAGATCTAGTACTCCTTATTAAGTAGTGTGTTGTGACTTAGTTTTATTACATTTGATCTACCCTTAGATCAAATTATATTATCCAAAGATAAGGTTTTAGCAAAGGTCATATTGAAACTTATCGCAGTCAACTTGATGATCTACTTCAGTTCCACCAAGTTAAGAGAAGCTTCAATCACTTTGACAAGTTTTATTTCAAAGTGTGAAAATTATCCAGATTTTCTATGCATGAATGCAATGCACACACCTCATCTCAGCTTATTTCTAAGCCCTAATGCTAGGATGTTACATACACTATAGTCGTTGACATAACACCAATGAAACACTGTTCACTAGTATTACATCCCTCGGAGTGGTACAATAGAAACACAGAAGGTCGAAGACATGACTATAGATTACAACTCGACTCTTTATAAAAGAGCCAGAGAACACTCTAGGTTAAAGAGAAAGAAAGAAACTTCTTACAAAGAAGAACCAGAATAACAACTCAGAAGTATCTAGTGACTAAGACTAGCATCTAAACAGTTTGGCTTGCAATTGTTGCTATTGCAATGCTCTACAGAAGTAGGTTCTAGGGCTATAGATTATACTCCTATCTAATCAGAGACGTTGTCTTCACTTCCGTTGACGTAAGTTGACTCCATTGACTTTATTGAAGAACTTGATCTTTTGGTGACGATTCCCTTGAGTAATAGTTGGTGTTGACATCATCTTTATTGGCTTCAGAATCTAGCAAGGGTTAAGAGGGTACGGGTGAGTACGAGCGTACTCAGCAAGTTCACTAAAAAGGAGTGTTTGATGCACTAACTATAGCCACAGACTATAGCTCGTAGGCCATGCATATTTTCGTAAACATTTCTTCAAAGGTTGCTTTTATTCTGAAACTATGTCCATCAGCCTTCACAGGTTTACCAGAACTTTCGTGGAGTTCCTTTCCTGTCGCGTTCGTAGCTCCTTCCCGAAACAGGGAGTAACATGTCAAAGTTCTTACACTCTATAGAGGTGCGTTGCTTTATCCATAAGAGATCAAATCCTTCTTGCACAACCAGGAAGCTTATTCCCGTCCATAATTCTGTGATGTGGGTCCCAGTAGATGATCCAAGCCAATCACTGCCCTTCTCCGCGACCCTGCATGAATACACGACCCTCCAGGACATGCCACACCTCTGTTAAGCCCCTTATAGGACCAGCTATAACTCTGGTAGGCACTTGAAGACTCTATGAGCTGGATATGCCCTGGCAAGCTCCCTTAAAGGACCGACTATACCACTGGCAACCTCTCAAGATAGTCTAGACACCAAAATCACGGGAAACTAAGGGGTTCCACCCATGTGCTAGGTTCTTAATGAGAAATCCACAGCCTCATGATCAGGTAATCCATCCATGCGAAAGGAAGAAGATCCAGCTAACTTTTGTGTTCCATTCCAAATCTCATGGTTAACGCGTAATATATGACGCTAGAATCACTAGCGACATTGGTTGATTAAGTCCTAGATATTATGTTCCTGTACCACTTGAACTGTATCAGTATATTATTACCATTTAGTAAATAATCCATAATCATATTAGTATGAAAATAGTGTTTGCGTACCTTTTTCAAATGCAAGTGATGACAACAATTGAGTTACAAGCATTTGATAGAAAATAACCAAAGGACATGAGGAAGTGTGAACTTGCCTTTTGTGATTGCGAGATTATGCACTCACTGTCTTCGAGACAATACAAGATCCAAAATCTAGAAACAGCATCATTGGTCCAGTAAGGACTAATGTTAAAGAAGCAAGATGCAATTATGCATAACTAATGTAATGCAATTTTGATCAACACGAATCCCCAGAATAATCGTCTATGATCTAGGGTTTGGAAGCTTGTGGTGATGTATTTAAAATGTGTTACACTTTTATACCAGCTTCACACTTGTGTTTCTTATTAAGGCTTGTGAGAGTGTGTGAAATACTTGCAAGTATAATAAACGCACATTGATATAACACTCAAAGTTTTGATATTTGGTTAAAAATATTATTCTTTACAACCTTTCTGTTAATGCTTAGAGACTTAAAGAAAAATTTAGATTTTGTTTGTAATTACTTTAAGAGAATAACCTTTGAGGAAAAGTTTATTTAACTAAATAAAATCAATTAAACTTGTAAGTAGTTACTACTAGGGTTTACTTATCATTTTCAAAGAAATCATTGTTTTTAATTGAATTAAACATCTATTAACATTTGGAATTTGTAGAACATTAATATAAGATGGTTCCACATTCTATTTCCTTCAGAACTTCTTAATACTTTAGAAACACAGAAGATAAGTGTTGTTGCATTTATGGGGTGGTGTTTTAATAAAATTATGAGTGAATGTAATCACTTATCTATCTTTAGAATTAATGGTTAGACTTTATACACATGGAAAAGGCATTCTTTAGTTACTTAATAACTTGGTTAAGGTTTTTAAGTGAATTCTTAGATAAAAGAATTGGTAAATATTATCTTGGTGATTTTATAAATGCATAGAATCCTTTCGATATACAATATACTATTTTAGATGATTTTATAATTGATAAAATATTTTTAGGAAATTTAAGATACACTTGATTTTAAATGGTCGTTTTAGTAAATACGTATTCAAATAGTTAGATCTATTTTTACTTCACTTAAACATCAATTGAACTTGTTATTACACTTTTAGACTTTAAACAATTTATATTAAAGTCATAAGCAAAGATTTATATAATTTTTATGCATTAAAATAAAAGAAAAAGAGTTTAAACAAGATTTATTAAACATTTACCTTTTATTTGCTTCAAATATGAAAGGTGATATTTCTAATGTGTAGACTTTATTTTTGTGATCATTGTGGTTTAACCATAAGTATTTTTATAATTTTTAATTAATAAGATATGATTTTTATAAGTTTTAGCACTTTATAAATACTGAATAAATATAAATATTTATTTAGGTGACACAAAAATGAATGAAACAAGTTCGGGAGCGATTCATCCTTCCCGAACACAGCATACAACTCCCCATTGTACCGCGCTCTTCAAGTGAGCTTCTTTCCCCGTCTCCCTCTTACCATGGCAAGTACTTGGGAAATAACTCCGATGGGCAGAAAAAGGAAGGCGTTAAGAGACCCTCCTGATTAACGTATATTTGTTTTTCTAAGGATTTTGATATATTATACTTATTTTTATGAATTTTAAATAATAGTATATGCCTTTTTAAAGATTTATCCTTAATAGAATATCTTCTAATAGTAACTATTTCATTTAAATTAGAAAATAAAGTATAAAAATAGGTCTAAATTGTACAGTTTATTTTTGTGAACATTTTGATATATGATATATATTTTTCTGAATTATAAATCGAAAGTTATTGAAGTTACAATATTTAATCATTTAATTAAATTTCTCGAAAATATTTATATTTTAATTTATTATGTTTTATCTATTTACTAAACATGGAATTATTTTTATACCAACCAGACATCTAGACACAGTCACTGACTGGTGGGCTCCCACCATGTCACATGCCACGTTGGCACGGACTGGGTCAAATCGGCTGACTGGGCTGGGGGTGACGTCAGCATGACATCATGCTGATGTCATCCGGAGATGGTCATCATAGATTGATAATCGATCTGTTGATTGGGTGTGTATGTTGGAAAGAGGGCACGATGGGGAACCTAATAGTGGCGGCGCCGCTTCCTAAAGGTCATCGGAAGATGGCTGGCAACGAGGCCAAGCGGCGGTGGCTACTGATGAACATGGCGGTGGTGATTTTAGAAGCAATGGAGGAAACGGGAGGCACTAGCGTGTTCAGTAACTCACCAGGAACGCGACGGTGCGGTCGGTGAAGGCGAGGTGCAGCCGGAATCGATGGTGAGAGCGGTGGACGACACCGAGGACTGAGGTCCCTATTGAGGCAATAGCAACCACCTCTGCTTGCGTGGTTGGTACGAGAAGAATGAGAAGAGCCAGGCGGGTCTTCTGGTGAGCTTGATTGAGCAAGGGGAGCTACGGAGCAACGACAATGAGAGGCTTCGGTGGGGCTAGGGTTTCGGTTCGTGTACAGGGTGAGAGAGAGCTTCAGAGAGAGCGAGGAAGGGGATGAATGGATGAGGATGAAGGCGTCGATGTGTCCTTCATATCCCTACAGATGACGGCAACGCGTATCATAGCGCAGGGCTGACGACGGCGACGGCATCGGGCGGTGGTGAGTCCCCCCAGTGAGCTGCTTGTGACACACAGGAAGACGACAACGACAATTTTGCATAAAACCACCTGGAAAATCTTCTGTCTCAACCCGTGGTCCCTAGTTGTGTCCCACTTGTCAGTCACAGAGTGAGAGATGACTCAGGATATTGTTGGGCGTTGTAGGCCGTAGCAGAGTAAGCGAGATCTGCTGCTGCTACACGTGGGCGTTGAATAGGAACTGGGTTGCGGCCTGGTTCTATTTTGTTATTTCCTCACTATTTATGTTTTCTTTTTCAATTTAAATTTATTCAATGATTCAAATATCCAAAATTCATTGAATCAACTAGGGTTTGACATGGGTTGATGTATCTAACTGGTTTGGTATTCCTTTCTAGTATTTTCACTATTCAATATATAAAGGATTGTTTTATTAGAAAATATTAATTGAAATTAGGATTTTAGGGATTTACTTCTTATTTAAAGATCCCTCAAAGATGATTTAATCTTTACTTCGACAACTATAGTTTCAGAACCTTAGGGTGGTTATTTATAGTCTCTGAACCTTTTTATGTGTAAGTCATCATATAATAATTTATAATGAACTAATATTATGGTTTCTAAGCACATTTGATTTTTTTATGGTTGGGAGTAACAAAGAAGTGCTTAAGTGATTAGCTATAGAAGAGTATTCCTACAAACCATTATGGAAATAGAATGGTTGATCAAGCATACGAGATAGATATCAAACTTGCTATAGAACTAAGGTTGACACCTCTCCTCTCTTTCTAGGATTCCTACCTTGCTAGCTTCTGTAGCTTATTCTTCTAGAATTCTGATAAAACCTTCTTCTTGTGGCATACCTACACCATCTAGCTCCTTCTAGAAATTTCAAAGGGACGAACCCTAATCTGTAACCGACTCGACTTGCTACCTGAGACCTATCCTATCTATATAAAGGCTAGGAGGGGGCGGCGAGGAGAATAACACAACCCTAGTTTCCACAACTTCGCCAGATTGCATCTGCGCACCCCTGTAACTTTCGACTCCCTCGATAATTCCAAGACCAGACAAGCAGGAGTAGGGACCTCTACGAGGCCTGAACCTGGGTAAACCTTGTGTCCCTGTGTGCTTGTTTGCTAGCCGATTGATGCCTCCAGCGCTCCCTCCTTCTCCAAAACCCAAGTCCATAACAATAGGCATTGACGAGTTAAACCCTCGTCAATTGGCGCCGTCTATGGGAATTAGGAGTGTTGATGTCGCGGATTCTTCGGCCGCGTCAACTATGTCGCGGAGATTTTCCAGATCTTCGACGCTTTCGACTTCACCGTCCACACGCCAGCCACCCGTCCGACTTTCGAGTCCGTGGGCGATGGGATCAGACTGGCGATCAGGAGCTTCCGCTTCTAGGTCGGTCAGTTGGGCACACTTCGCCTCCCTCATCAGCCGACGACTCCTACGATTGCTCCAGCATCGTGGTTTCCTCCACCAATCGGCACCCTCAGCAAACTCAATGCCCCGACAACAGTTGGGAACACTGACAGCGACAGCAGTCGCGGGTCCGATCTAGGTGACCTGGCCACAGAATATGGAGCCTAAGGCTCTGGATCTGAATGTTGTGGGAGCAACAGCTTCCCTAATCATTTCATGTGCACCGTCATCAACGTAGGCGACACCGGTGTCACTCGCGACAACACCGATACCGGGCCAACCAACGGTAAAAACGGTGGCCCTGCCAACGGCGTGCCCACCAACGGGACAGAGGGGAACCCAAACCTCATGACGAATGAGCATGCCAAAGAGCGCGTGTTGATCAAGCTCAACGACAACAAGTGGGCCCACTATCGAGAAGCTTTGCGGGGCAACCCTCTACCCCCTAACTCGTCGCAAGACATACTGATGGGTTACCATTGGCTGCTCAAGGAAGAATACAAGGGCCAGCAGCAAGTAATCGCGCAACTCAACGCGCGCAGAAAGGCAGCGGACGAGTCGAGTCTTCGGCGAGCTCATCTCTCCTCCCACGGAGGATCCTCCTCCAAGGGCAACGACTACGTGGCCGCCAAACGACGATCTCGACTGGTGCACCTCACCGACAAGGAATGAGAGGAGGCCACGCAAGTCCTAAACTTCTCGTCCATGACGGTGGACACACGGGGCAACATACTCCCGAAGACGTCGCAAGCAGCAGTAACTGCGGCCACCATGTACCTCCTCAATAACCAGCCTCCGGCTGGGGATCCGCGAGCCACCATGCACCGATCTACGATCGCGGGCTTGGGACTAGTCGAGGCTGCCCTTATCACGGACCCAATGCTAGATCCGAAAAAGGGGATGGCTCTAGCAAAACGCTACTCCTCACCCTCATCCAGCGAAGATAGCCATGACTTGTCTCGACGTCGTCGCTCATGGTGGTACGATCATGACTACGACACGCGTGATGACATCACGCAGCGCAAGGTCGACAAGATGCACGCAAGGCGTGCTTGTTCGACTGACTCGGAAGACGATGAGGTGGAACTCTTCGGTGCTAGATGCGTCAGCAAAGCTATCAGGCATAAGCGAATGCCTAAAGGGTTCAAGCTCCCATCGAAGAACCCGAAATTTGATGGCCTACAGGACCCGAAGATTTGGCTGGAAGACCACATCTCCTTCGTCATGTTGCACGGCGGAAGCCGAAGAACGGCCATGCAATGCCTACAGCTACAATTGTAGGGCGTCGCTCGCGCATGGCTCAACAATCTCCCGCGCAGATCAATTCGCAGCATGGAAGAGCTGGTCTAAAGCTTCGTGCGCAACTTCAAGGGAACTTACAAAAGGCTCGCATCAATCGAAGAATTAAGAGGCTGGCACCAAAGATCTGGCGAGTCGCTGTGCTCATACATCTAGAGATGGTCCATCATCAAGAACTCCGCAGAAGACATCTCGGAGGATCACGCGATCGACGCGTTCAATGGGGGCATACGCCGCAGAGAACTCGGGGAAGAGCTGGGTCGCTCGAACCCCAAAACGATCGACCACCTGATGGAAATTGCGAATCGGTGGGCTGACGAAGAGGACTCGGTGAAAAACCGTGCCTACTCAGACGATGACGATGACCTCGGGCGCAGATGTGACCACCGAAGGAAACGTTGAATGCACATCTACGAGGACCGCAATGAGGTCGACATGGTCGCAGCCAGCTACGCCGACAAACACAACGATAACCGCAACAGCGGATACCCCAGCGGTGGATACCGTGATAGCGGGAAAAGCGCGCAGGTGTGGCAGCACCGCACTCGTGACGAAGCACCGGTAACATCCATCTAGGACAAATTGTCCAGACCGTGCAACATGCACTTCTACATCGACAGGCACGACGGCAAGAAAAAGTCCAGTCACCTCCTAAAGGACTGTCGCGAGTTCCTCAAGCTCCACGAAGGCCTGGCCCAAATGAATCGCGACACGATCAACCAGGGCTATGGAGCTGCCCCGGGTGCTATGGCACATGGAGCTCCTCCACCACCACCTGGACCACCACCACCTGCGGCTGCACCCGCCCACAACCATGGAGGTGAGGCGTACCCCCGACCATTGGGAAGCATGGGGATGATCCAAAAGGGTCGCCCCTCAAATCGAACACAGAAGGCAATCACTCGCCAAGTGAATTTGGCGACGAACTCTCCACCATCCACCACTGAGTACCTCAGTGGCAGCGAGTCCTGCATCACCTTCGACAAAAGCGACCACCCGTGTCAAATACTTCGCCCAGGCCACTGTCCCCTGGTACTCGAGGCACAGATCGGCGGGTTCGAGATGAGTCGCATCTTCATGGATGGCATAGGCGGCATCAACCTCATGTTCGCGAGTACCTTGCGGGCAATGAGGATCCCCCTAACATGCCTAGAAGTGTCAGACATGATGTTCCACGGCATTATTCTAGGGAAAGGAGTGTACCCCCTGGGCAAGATCAACCTCGACGTCATCTTCGGAATGCCACAAAACTTTTGGCGAGAGCGCATCGACTTTGAAGTCGTCGACTGGCCCTCACAGTACCACTGCATCCTCGGACGTGTCGTGTTCGCGAGGTTCATAGCGGTACCACACTACGCCTATCTACAGATGAAGATGCCAGGCCCAAACGGCGTCATCACAATCAACGGAAGCTTCAAGAGGTCTGATAGTTGTGATAGGGAATTCAACAGAACCTCCTAGTCCTTCGGCATTCAAGAGGAACTCGCAAGATTGAAGGAGTCGATAGACAACAGTCTGCCTCCCCTGAGTAGCACAAGCTCACCCGACCTATCCTTCGACTCGTCAGTACAGACAAAGAAAGTCCAGGTCCACCCAACGGACCCGACCAAGACGACCCTCATTGCCAACAAATTGATTTCCGCATAGGAACTCGCGCTCGTCGAGTTCCTCCGTGAGCACTGGGAAATCTTCGCCTGGTGTCCAGCAGACATGCCAGGAGTTCCCATGGAATTCGCTGAGCACTCACTCAACGTGAATCCAGACGCAAGGCCAGTCAAGCAGACAATACGGCGACTGTCTGAACCAAGAGCAAAAGCGGTCAGCATGGAGATCAATAGACTCCTCGACGCAAATTTCATACGCGAGATCAAGGAAAGCACCTGGCTCGCAAATACAGTACTTGTGCCTAAAAAGGACACGGATATCATGCGGATGTGCGTGGACTTCAACTCCTTGAACAAGCATTGCCCAAAGGATCATTTCCTATTGACACAGATCAATCAAATAATCGACTCCACTGTGGGATGTGAGCGCCTCTGCTTCCTCGATGCCTACTTAGGCTACAATCATATTCGAATGAAGGAGGACGACCAAGATAAGACGGTGTTCATGACACCCTTTGACGTGTTCTGCTACAACACGATGCCCTTCGGGCTAAAAAATGCTGGAGCCACCTACCAGCGATGTATGCAGGCCTGCCTCAAGAACCAACTTTGTTGCAATATCCAATTCTACATCGATGACATCGTCATCAAAACCAAATAGGAAGCCACGTTAATCGATGATCTCCGTGACACCTTCGATAACCTCGATCGCTACCGGATCAAGCTCAATCCGGACAAATGTGCCTTCGACGTACCATCTGGGCAATTACTTGGGTATCTCATCTCTGTGAGAGGGATCGAAGAAAACCCGAAGAAAATAAAAGCCATACTGGCCATGGAGAATCCGAAGAACGTAAAAGGCGTCCACCAGCTGGCTGGGCGAATCGCGGCACTCAGTCGATTCATCAGTCGTATGGGCGAAAAGGCAATGCCCTTCTACCAACTTCTCCGCAAAGCTGACAAGTTTGAGTGGATAGACGAAGCGCAAGAATCATTCGAAGACCTCAAGCGTCTACTATCCACCTTGCTAGTACTGGTCACACCGCACGAAAAGGAGCCGATGTTGCTATACATCTCCACCACCAACCAGGTGGTCAGCATCGTACTCGTGGTGGAGCGAGCTAAAGAAAATAAGGTCCACGGGGTTCAGCGCCCAGTATACTACCTCAGCGAGATGCTCACGCCAACAAAGCAGCGGTACTGTAACACCCTCGAATTGGCCCTATGCAGATTTTAGCGCTTCCCGCCAAACCCACATAGAAATGATTCAAGGACGCCCACCAGCCACTTGCGTCCGGGTGGAGAACGAAGTAATACCATTAGACATTAGTCCACGATGGAACCCACAGAACATTATATATACAACAACGACTCCATGAGTCAATAATACAGATATACAGTATAAAGATCCAAATCATCTTGAAAATGATACAACATCCGAGTACGGATAAGATGCAAATGGGGCTAAGAGCCCTGAAGAATAACCAATGGCGTCCATAACGCTGCCCAGGCCAAGCCGGAAGGGTAACCCTGCTAACGATGTCGAACTTATACCTGTTAAACAAAAGGGGTGCCGACAAAGGGCAAAGGAAAAAAGGAGCGGTCAGTACTAAGGCCAGTACATGGCGAGGCTAGAATTCGGCGGCTCTCGCCTACATAGGTATGGTGGACTGAAGCGGCAGCGCAACATGCACTAAACAACCTATAGAGACTCGATGCAACTGTCGGCTATTAGAGAGGGATAAGAGAGACCTATTCGGGACCAACCTGATACTAACACCAATCATACCCGTCCTAGTATTCCCCCTCGAGACCAAACGAGAGATTCAAACCGAGGAACTCACACAGTTGGAAGTTTTATTCATTCCGTTATAGTTGCAGCACTTACTAGTCAGATATATATAGCACAAGTCATCCTAATATCGAAAGCAATGGGCAATTTTAGGTAACCATTCCGTTGTAGTTGCAATACTTACTAGGCAGATATAACATGACATGATACACCCCAATTCCACCAGTTGTTGGCACTTTTATTATCCATTCCATTGTACTGAAGCTGATTACTAGTCACATATTAAGTCAAATTTATAGCACTACTTTAGTTATGCTTGTCTATGATCAAGATACTGTGCTCCAAGTCATCCATACCCGCGGACACGGCTTTTAGAAAGATTTACCCTGCAGGGGTGCACAAATAGCAACACACACATGATCAACCTCGGAAAAACCAAATCAAAACCCAATGAGGATTTCACGACAAAGCAATCACAGGATTCATAAAATATTTCAGGGGGCCACCCCATTAAGCTACCCGCAACGAAGTTGGCCGGCTCCGAGACGGACCCAAGGTTTGCGTCAATGGGTGTAAACAACTAGGAACCCGAAAGTGTGACTGGTCTTGCCGATACCGCGAAAACACTCCGCATCCAAAATAGTACAGGTGCTCCACGCACAATCATAAATAAAGCGGTAAAGCATGGCATAAGTACATGATAGTAATAAAGCCCCAAACTAGTTTGTGGCCCCAAGAAATAAGAAATGAATCAAGCTCTGGCTAAGGGGGATTCATAGACTCTCCTGTATGTGGATAGTGCGAATAGTCAAGGAACAGGTATCAAGTACTCGGGGCCTACGGGACCCAAGTGAGCATGGAAGAACCAAATATTAGCTACTGCCCACCGATGCCTCTGCATTAGTTATATCTATTCCCAACATTTTTAAATATCATTTGAAATTAAAGTCATGATCATCTCCACCATTAAGCATCTCTATCATTAAGCATGTGCCAACCTTTTATCAATGGTGGAACGACAACAATGCGAAGCAGCACTTGAGCAAGCAATCTATCAATCAACAGGCAATAGGATGTGTCCAAGGCAATATAGAGGCTGCAAGGAATATAAATGGTGCACGGAAACTAAAGCATCGCAACAACGATAGCAATAGATCAACTGGAGGAAGTAAAGACTATAAACACAAAATAGGTAGAAAGGGGGAGAATGCTCGCCTAGGAAGCATAGTCGAAGCTACATTATCCGAAGGACTTGCCGATACTCGCATCAACTCATCGGCCTAATCCGTGAAGAAGCCAAGCACTAAAATAAACACCGGATGCACTATTTAATACTACGGCAGAAGACCGGGTATGATGCATGTATGATGCATGACATGGCAAAGATGCGGTGCAACTAGACAATATTAAGCGGAACTGGGGTCCCACTAATTAATTAATGGGTTCATGTTGTTTAGATACCCTGCAATTTAAATGTTTCATTAATAAGGTAAATCATAGCAACGGTTTGCTACACAAATTTAAATGAAGACAATATAAGACTAGAATAGCCCGCATATGGTCTTCATACTTAATTATTAGGTGAATCGTTCAATTACCCTCAAGCAACCACAATATGTATGCAAACATGGACAATTTAATATGCAACAAGATAGATATCATATTATAAAAATATAGGAGCTTAGGGTCACACATGTCGGATTAACAATCTTGGGTTCCGGGGGTTCGGATTTGGTCTCGGGGATCGGTCTTCGAATCTTGGTTCAGGGTCTCGAACATCGGATCCGTGTCGAAGCACTTGTCATTTCGGGAAGAAGAGCTTGGTGGTCTTCGGGTTCGAACTTCGCCTCCGGGGACGGGGTCTTGGCATCCGTGAGGAAGGTCTCCGGGTTCGGGGTCTTTGGGTGCAGGAAGGAGAACATGGTGTTCCTGGTCGAAGATCTTGGATCCCGGCTTCGGTTGATCTTGTCGACGAGAAGACCTTGGTGCTAGAAACTTGGGGCGCTACAGTCGTCGACTTGAACTTGAGTCGTTCCGGGAAGCGAAGGCGGACAACACGGCGAGAAGCAACAACAAGGACACGAGCACGGGTCAAAGGAACCAAACAACCGAGGATCACCAATCTTTTAGGCATTCAAGCAAGCATGTCATGTGCATGTCGTCTGAGCCGTGGCAGAGGCTCATCCTTGCCATGGAGGAGGTGGAAAACCGGAGTAGCAGGGCTCGCCGGAACGGTGCGAGGACGACGGCGGCGGCGGGGCTCCAGAGCACGGCCACGGAAGAGGGAAGCCGGGCGAGGCGGCACCAGGCGCGAGATGGAGGAGGCAGGCGAGGGATGGGAGGACGCGACGGCGCTGGAGGACGACGAGAGGCGGTAGTGCATGGGCTCGGGAGAGCTTGATTGCGAGGATGCCGGGCATAGCTCCAGGGCGGTGGCGAGGGACTCATGCGGCAGAGCAGTAGAGGGGCACCGCGGTGGCGGTGCTCGCGGTAGCACCGGACGAGGTCGACACGTGCGTGGGGAGGCGAGGCGTTGTTGCGGCAGGGAGATGCGGGCGAGGTCGACGAAGTCCTTGGGGTGCGCACGACGGTGCTGATGTCGGGCGGAAGAGGACGAACCGTGGCGGCCGGAGAGGAGGTCCTTGACCGCTGGGGCAGGGACGCGAGGGCCAGAAGGAGGGCGGCATCCTAGCAAGCTCGACGGTAGGGATCTTGCGGCCAGAGGAGGCGGCACAGCTCTCTACAGGGCCAGGAATGGAGAGGATGCGGCGGCCGGGGAAGAGCTGACGGCGGCGGCGGGACATCAAGGTAGAGGAGGGGCACGCGGCACTGAGATAGATCGAGGGGAGCAGGTCGCTACGGGGTAGGTGGATGCGGGACGGGGACGTGGGGGTGTGTCCGGCTGTGTCGGGCGAGACGGGGTCACGCTGTAGGTGCATCGCGTGGGAGGTGGCGTGTCAAGGGGTGGGTGGCAGCGTGCGTACACGCATGTGTGTGCTTGTGTTACACGCAAGGATGGTTAGTGCGGGTGTGGTGCGGCGGCTGCAGGATAGGTGGTGAGCTAGGTTTAGGGTTAGCACAGGTAGAGTTTGGTCTAGATTTAGACCTAGGGTCAGGATTAGCCGGGGTGGTAGGTTGCTGCGAGCTAGGTCCGTTAGGCCTAGCCGGTGGCGGCCTCCCCTAAAACATTTGTATCTATTTATTTTATTTTTAAAAGATTTTTGCAAATAGATTTTAGACAAATAAAGTATCCAGAACAGACCAGGGTTTTAATTTGAAATAGAGAAGGAGAGTGATTAGAAAAACTAGGCTTTTAGAAAATAGTTTTAACCAAAACATGCATGATGACATGATGATGCTCAAATGCATTGTGGCATGATGACATGAGAATGCGGTTAAGATGATGCACAAAATAAAAACAACAAGGGATTTTCTACTAGTGGTTTTACCGGGGTGCTACAATTCGACACCACTAACAATGGATCTCGCCCTCGAGATCCACCTCATGGTACAGAGAAGAAGGCCGACGATCTGGGTCTTCAGGCTTCATGTAGATCCTCGCGACACCACTAACAAAGACTTCATCTTGAATTAGGCGACACCGCCAACATGGGGTTGTTTCTCACGTTCATCGAGAGAACTCTCCGGAGAACAAAGGACGAAGGTAAAGGCATCAAAAGGTCAGGCCAACTCTAACTTCATTGGAAGGAGTAATTGCAGATCCACCGATTCAATGTACAAGAGCGAATGATAAGAGTAGTCGGATGGGGATCAGTCCATCGCGCACCCAAAGCATTACTCCGTACATGAATAGACGAATTATGCAACCAACTCTCATGATTTAGACAAAAGATCTTTACAAGCGATGTTCAGATACAAATGATCGATGTAGGCTCTTATGATGTAGATGATGTCGTCACTTTGGAAACCACTGGAGGATACAAAGAACAAAATTAGTGGATTTTGAAACAAAGAAGGGTACAAAATATGAAGTATTCTTTAGATAACATCAAGACTGGATGTGGAAACACCGTTGCAAGAGGAAGGAACCTAAACCCTGAAGGTACGACGGAAAACCCAAGCACGAGAAATCCTGGACTCGAAGAAAAGATAACAGAACAGATTTATAACATGTAGAGGTAAGAGGAGAATAGCACAAAGGTAAGGAGTAAAATCAGACCTAGTCAGATCTATCCAACCGATTTTGCAAAATAGTTTAGACACTCGACTTCGTCCGTTAGCTAGCTTATCCTACAGGCTGGACCAGTGGGGTATCGCAACTGCTGAGCTCTGATACCACTTTGTAACACCCTCGAATCGGCCCTATGCAGATTTTAGCGCTTCCCGCCAAACCCGCATAGAAACGATTCAAGGATGCCCACTAGACACTTGCGTGCGGGTGGAAAACAAAGTAATACCATTACACATTAGTCCATGATGGAACCCACAGAACATTATATATACAACAATGACTCCATGAGTCAAGAATACAGATATACAGTATAAAGATCCAAATCATCTTGAAAATGATACAACATCCGAGTACGAATAAGATGCAAATGGGGCTAAGAGCCCTGAAAAATAACCAATGGCATCCATAACCCTGCCCAGGCCAAGCCGGAAGGGTAACCCTGCTAATGACGTCGAACTTATACCTGGTAAACAAAAGGGGTGCCGACAAAGGGCAAAGGAAAAAGGGAGCGGTCAGTACTGAGGCCAGTACACGACGAGGCTAGAATTCGGCGGCTCTCGCCTACATAGGTATGGTGGACTGAAGCGGCAGCGCAACATGCACTAAACAACCTATAGAGACTCGATGCAACTGTCGGCTATTAGAGAGGGATAAGAGAGACCTATTCGGGACCAACCTGATACTAACACCAATCATACCCGTCCTGGTATTCCCCCTCGAGACCAAACGAGAGAGTCAAACCGAGGAACTCACACAGTTGGAAGTTTTATTCATTCCGTTATAGTTGCAGCACTTACTAGTCAGATATAGATAGCACAAGTCATCCTAATATCGAAAGCAATGGGCAATTTTAGGTAACCATTCCGTTGTAGTTGCAATACTTACTAGGCAGATATAACATGACATGATACACCCCAATTCCACCAGTTGTTGGCACTTTTATTATCCATTCCATTGTAGTGAAGTTGATTACTAGTCACATATTAAGTCAAATTTATAGCACTACTTTAGTTATGCTTGTCTATGATCAATATACTGTGCTCCAAGTCATCCATACCCGCGGACACGGCTTTTAGAAAGATTTACCCTGCAGGGGTGCACAAATAGAAACACACACATGATCGACCTCGGAAAAACCAAATCAAAACCCAACGAGGATTTCACGACAAAGCAATCACAGGATTCATAAAATATTTCAGGGGGCCACCCCATTAAGCTACCCGCAACGAAGTTGGCCGGCTCCGAGACGGACCCAAGGTTTGCGTTAATGGGTGTAAACAACTAGGAACCCGAAAGTGTGACTGGTCTTGCCGATACCGCGAAAACACTCCGCATCCAAAATAGTACAGGTGCTCCACGCACAATCATAAATAAAGCGGTAAAGCATGGCATAAGTACATGATAGTAATAAAGCCCCAAACTAGTTTGTGGCCCCAAGAAATAAGAAATGAATCAAGCTCTGGCTAAGGGGGATTCATAGACTCTCCTGTATGTGGATAGTGCGAATAGTCAAGGAATAGGTATCAAGTACTCGGGGCCTACGGGACCCAAGTGAGCATGGAAGAACCAAATATTAGCTACTGCCCACCGATGCCTCTGCATTAGTTATATCTATTCCCAACATTTTTAAATATCAGTTGAAATTAAAGTCATGATCATCTCCACCATTAAGCATCTCTATCATTAAGCATGTGCCAACCTTTTATCAACGGTGGAACGACAACAATGCGAAGCAGCACTTGAGCAAGCAATCTATCAATCAACAGGAAATAGGATGTGTCCAAGGCAATATAGAGGCTGCAAGGAATATAAATGGTGCACGGAAACTAAAGCATCGCAACAAGGATAGCAATAGATCAACAGGAGGAAGTAAAGACTATAAACGCAAAATAGGTAGAAAGGGGGAGAATGCTCGCCTGGGAAGCATAGCCGAAGATACATTATCCGAAGGACTTGCCGATACTCGCATCAACACATCGGCCTAATCCGCGAAGAAGCAAAGCACTAAAAGAAACACTGGATGCACTATTTAATACTACGGCAAAAGACCGGGTATGATGCATGTATGATGCATGACATGGCAAAGATGCGGTGCAACTAGACAATATTAAGCAGAACTGGGGTCCCGCCAGTTAATTAATGGGTTCATGTTGTTTAGATACCCCGCAATTTAAATGTTGCATTAATAAGGTAAAACATAGCAACAGTTCGCTACACAAATTTAAATGAAGACAATAGAAGACTAGAATAGCCTACATATGGTCTCCATACTTAATTATTAGGTGAATCGTTCAATTACCCCCAAGCAACCACAATATGTATGCAAACATGGACAATTTAATATGCAACAAGATAGATATCATATTATAAAAATATAGGGGCTTAGGGTCACACATGTCGGATCGACGATCTTGGGTTCCAGGAGTTCGGATTCGGTCTCAGGGATCGGTCTTCGAATCTGGGTTCAGGGTGTCGAACATCGGATCCATGTCGAAACACTTGTCATTCCGAGAAGAAGAGCTTGGTGATCTTCGGGTTCGAACTTCGCCTTCGGGGACGGGGTCTTGGCATCCGTGAGGAAGGTCTTCGGGTTTGGGGTCTTCGGGTCCAGGAAGGAGAACATGGTGTTCCTGGTCAAAGATCTTGGATCCTGGCTTCGGTTGATCTTGTCGACGAGAAGACCTTGGTGCTAGAAACTTGGGGCGCTACGGTCGTCGACTTGAACTTGAGTCGCACCGGGGAAGCGAAGGCGGACAGCACAGCGAGAAGCGACAACACGGACACGAGCTCGGGTCAAAGGAACCAAACAACCGAGGATCACCGATCTTTTAGGCATTCAAGCAAGCATGCCATGTGCATGTCGTCTGAGCCGTTGCAGAGGCTCATCCTTGCCACGGAGGAGGTGGAAAACTGGAGTAGCAGGGCTCGCAGGAACGACGCGAGGACAACGGCGACGGTGGGGCTCCAGAGCATAGCCGCGGAAGAGGGAAGCCGGGTGAGGCGGCACCAGGCGCGAGATGGAGGAGGCGGGCGAAGGATGGGAGGACGCGGCGCAGCCGGATGCAGCGGCGCTGGAGGACGACGAGAGGCGGTAGCACACGGACTCGGTAGAGCTTTAGTGCGAGGGTGCTAGGCGTAGCTCCGGGGCGGTGGCGAGGGACTCGCGCGGCAGAGCAGCATAGGGGCGCCGCGGTGGCGGTGCTCGCGGTAGCACCGGACGAGATCGACACGCGCGTGGGGAGGCGAGGCGTTGTTGCGGCAGGGAGATGCGGGCGAGGTCGACGAAGTCCTTGGGGTGCGCACGACGGCGCTGATGTCAGGCGGAAGAGGACGAACCGTGGCGGCCGGAAAGGAGGTCGGCGACCGCTGGGGCAGGGACGCGAGGGCCAGGAGGAGGACGGCATCCTAGCAAGCTCGACGGCAGGGATCTCGCGGCCAGAGGAGGCAGCACGGCACTCTATAGGGCCAGGAATGGAGAGGATGTGGCGGCCGAGGAAGAGCTGACAGCAGCGGCGGGACATCAAGGCAGAGGAGGGGCACGCGGCACTAAGATCGATCAAGGGGAGCAGTTTGCTGCGGGGTAGGTGGATGCGGGACGTGGACGTGGGGGTGTGTCCGGTTGTGTCGGGCAAGACGGGGTCACGCGATAGGTGCATCGCGTGGGCGGTGGCATGTCAAGGGGTGGGCGGCAGCGTGCGTACACGCATGTGTGTGCTTGTGTTACACGCAAGGATGGTTAGTGCGGGTGTGGTGTGGCGGCTGCAGGGTATGTGGTGACCTAGGTTTAGGGTTAGCACATGTAGAGTTTGGTCTAGATTTAGACCAGGGTCAGGATTAGCCGGGGTGGTAGGTTGATGCGAGCTGGGCCCGTTAGGCCTAGCCAGTGGCGGCCTCCCCTAAAACATTTGTATCTATTTATTTTATTTTTAAAAGATTTTTGCAAATATATTTTAGACAAATAAAGTATCCGGAACAGACCAGGGTTTTAATTTGAAATAGAGAAGGAGAGTGATTAGAAAACAAACTAGGCTTTTAGAAAATAGTTTTAACCAAAACATGCATGATGACATGATGATGCTCAAATGCATTGTGGCATGATGACATGAGAATGCGGTTATGATGATGCACAAAATAAAAATAACAAGCGGTTTTCTTGCAGTGGTTTTACCGGGGTGCTACAGGTACCCACACTACCAGAAGATGGCGTATGGTGTCTTCATGATAGCTAGGCGACTGCGCCACTACTTCCAGGAGCACCCAATTGTGGTGGTAAACGACGCCCCACTCGGGCGCATACTCAATAATCCCGACGGCACTGGAACCAGTCGCGCTCTGGGGAGTCGAATTGTCTCCACGAGACATCACATACGAGAAGCGCGACGTGATAAAATCGCAAGTCTCCCGGATTTCCTCGTACACTGGATGGAGAACCAGCTCCCCGACAAGCCAGACATGTCCTACCTCTGGACAATGCACTTCGACGGGTCCAAGCAAAAAGACAGAGCTGGCGCAGGTGTCATACTAACATCGCCGCAAGGAGAAAAGATGAAGTACGTTCTGCAAATGCAATTCATAGCCTCCAAAAACGAAGCCGAATATGAGGCCTTGATCCATGGAATGCAGATGGCGAAAGCTTGCGGCACCAAAAGGCTCATCCTCTACGGCGACTCCAAGTTGGTTGTCAACCAAACAATGCACGAGTGTGACACTCTGAGCGACAACATGATCGCCTACCGCGACCTCTACGACACACTCGAAGGAGACTTCGATGGCTATGAGCTGCGACAAGTTGGCCGCGAAAGCAATGAAGAGGTGGATATACTCACCAACATTGGCTCCACCTGCGCCCCAATACCACCTGGAGTATTCCTCGAGCGCATGTGCGAATGCTCCATCAAGCCCAAGGCTCTAGAGAAGAAGGCAAGCACACCAACGGACTAGGGGGCTACGCCACCCGACGAGCCAATGGCACTCGAGGACATGGAGCTTGGTACAGGACTTGAAGGCCCAATGGAGGTCATGATGATCGAACCATCTTGGACACAGCCATATATCACATACCTGCTTAACAAAAAGCTGCCAGATGACCCGACGGATGCACGACACATAGCGCGACGATCCAAGGCATTCTCCCTCATCAACGGCGAACTATACAAGCGCATCATCACAGGAGTCCTACAAAGGTGCGTCTCCAACGGGGACGGAAGAGCCATCCTCCTCGACATACATGAAGGCACTTGCGGACACCATGTTGGAAGTCACACTCCCGTCGCCAAAGCTCTATGTGCTGGATTCTATTGGCCAATGGCCATGTGCGACGCCAATGACATCGTCCAATGCTGCAATGCTTGCCAGCGATTCGCGGACAAACCGCACGCACCTAGCACGGAACTCAGGCCAATACTAGTGGCTTGGCCCTTTGCACAATAGGGACTCGACATGGTTGGCAAGCTCTCGAGATCCTCGCGAGGAGGCTACGTCTACCTCCTAGTCACGGTCAACAAATTCACCAAGTGGATCGAGGCCATGTCGGTGATGAATCAGTCAGGAGCCAGCGCTGTTAAATTCTTCGAGTCCATCGTCTACCATTTTGGGGTGCCACATAGCATCATCACGGACAACGGGACAAACTTCACTTCCAAGGAGTTCCAGGAATTCTGTGAAATCCTGGGAATAAGCATGAGCTACGCCCCGGTGGCTCACCCTCAGACCAACGGTCAAGTCGAAAAGGCCAACGGCCTTGTCTGCGGCAAAATCAAGAAAAGTCTCCTCCGACCACTCGAGCAAGCCGTTGGTTGCTGGCCAGACGAACTGCAATCAGTACTTTGGAGCTTACGCACAACTCCAAACAGTGCTACAAGCTACACTCCGTTCTTCATGGTGCACGGTGATGAAACGATTCTACCCGCAGAAGTGTGCTACAAAGCCTCGCGGGTGGTTGCATACAGCGAGAAGGAGTCAACCCTCGCACTCGAAGATTCCGTCGACCTCCTCGATGAGGCACGTGAGATTGCAGCGGAGAGATCAAAGATCTACCAGCAGAACCTCCGCAACTACCACAGCAGAAGGCTACGCCCCAGATCCTTCGTCGAAGGAGACCTGCTCCTACGACTGAAGCAGCAAGGGCACCTTAAACTCGAGTCCCCTTGGGAAGGACCTTATGTGATTACTAAAGTAATCCCAGGTGGCGCCTATCACCTCAAAGACCTAGAAAGTGGAGTCGCATACTCCAATCCCTGGAACGTCGCGCAACTGCGACGTTTCTACCCCTAGACGTTTTTTACTTTACAAACAAGGCTATTCAGCCAGGCTACTTAGCCACACATTGTACCTCGTACTATTCTGCGAATAAATAAAGCTAAGTCCCCCAAAACTCTATATCTTTTCTGTTTTCTTGCAATTTTACCACTCAGGGGCTGCGCCACCCTTTACACCCTTGTTCTACGAACAAATCGTAGTATCCTAAGTAGCTAACACACTACCAATCGAACCCTTGATAAAAACCAACCCAGCTGCAACGCACCTGACAGGTTGGCAAGGTGCTGAGATAAATACACGTGAGGCTAACAAAAGGGAACTGCAGAGTACCACACACTCGAAAATAAAACAAGCTAGCGAGCTCTTTACATATCAATGGGTATCAAATACACCCACCATAATCATATGAACTTTACAACACTTATACATTTATGTGTAGGATACGAATCAAGCTACTACTGCAAAAGAAGAACATCTGCTTGCTCTTCAAAGAAGTCGACGATGTCCTCCGCTCGCCGGTCAACCGCCTGATAATGCGGCACCATGTTCCAGGTCACCCCTTCTGGTGGCGGTGGCGGTCCAGCAGCAACAGACGCGGCATCCACATCCGGTCGATGCAGTCGAACCAACAACAATGCGGCCTTCGCACTTGCGACTAAGTGTTGGCACACGCACTCGCGAACCACGCTTATGTCCTGAAATTTTGCCAGAAGAGCCAACAGGCTTGAAGGCACAACATCTAGTGGAAACATCGCCTGATAGATACACTTTAGGCACGACTATGCTTTTTCAAGCATTGAAGCACACGCGACACGATCCTACAAAGTCACCAACACGACGGCATGGTCGTCATCCACCCATAAGTACCCACTAGCTTGTAGCTGCTCCTGGGTCAGGCATTCATTTGAATGGCCACCCGGTCCTTCTCATCCTGTGGATGACGAGCGCTAACAACTACAAACAGGAGGACCAAAAGCATAAGCCAAGGCATCGCCGCGAATGGCTAAAGAAAGGACAAGAATATAGAGAGCTAACATTTAAAGTGCTTGTTCAGTTGCGCAACCTCGTCTAGAAGATACTTCTCATGAGCGGTGGCCTTCTCTGCCTTCGACTTCCATACATCCGCGTTACCGCGGATAATGGGTAACTCCCGCTCCAACTGCTTAATACGGTCACCCAGCCGCGAGAGAAGTGATAGCTCCTCCACCTTTGAATGCGCTTGCGCTGCGTTTTCATCGGTGGGAGGAAAGTCACGAGGACCACTCGAAGGAACCTATTACAATCAAGAAAGAAGCAAATAAGGGACCAATCATACATCGATAAAAAAGAGGAGTGCATTCAAATTTTATAAAAAGTATCAAGGGCGCACCCCCCACAAAACACGGACCAGCAAAAGGACAACTACAGCTATTACAAAGGGCAGCTATGGAGCAATTTGCTTCTTCGGCTTGGACTTCGACTTCGGGGGCTTCATCGCATCCGTGGCAGTCTCCGACACCATAGACTTTCCGGTGGTAGCCCCAGACGCCACGGCCTTCACCGCTTTCACCCGCCGCCGCTCCTTAGAGTATTTGGCGACTATCTCAATAAGATGAGGCCCATACTTACTATATTTAGTGGTGAAAGGCTGGAAGACTACCTGTTGACCATCTGTGTCGACAGGCATTGCCTTGGAGATTGCGCTCGGGTCTAGCTCTGCACCATGCGCCTGTGCCATCGCGAGTGCCATCGTGGCACTGACAGAACGCTGAGCATTCTTGAAATCCATTGGCACACCTTCTACGAAGGACTCCACCAGGCCATCAAGAGTCTCAATCAAATCAGCCTTAGGAGCCATATCCTCACGGAGGCGGCTCAGCACGTTCTTGGCCTTCCCGAGCGTATCTTTGAGGGACACACTACGGTCCTCGACTGCGGCCATGGTGCTAGCCAAGGCATCCGCACGGCGCAAGGCCTAGCGTTGAAGCTTACATCAGCGGCATCTGCATAAATAGAGTATTGATACATTGCAAATGTATCTATAATTTTTTATGTTCCATGCTTGGTTTTATCTACTTTCTTATGTTTTGTCCACACTTTGGAGTACTTTTCATATGATTTCTTGGACTAACCTATTAACAAGATGCCATAGTACCAGTTGCCTGTTTTCTGCTGTTTTTGGTTCCAGGAAAGTCAGAAAATGAATACTCGGAATTGGACCGGATAAAAGCCAAAGTTGTTATTTTCCCGGAAGACTCACAGAGCCAGAAGGAGAGTCGGAGAGGGGCCATAGAGTGGCCACACACCCCCCCCCAAGCGCGGGTACCCCCAGGCCGCACCAGGGCATGGTGTGGGCCCCCTGGCTAGCCATCAACCTTGCCTCCTTCGCCTATATATTCCTCCTGAGGCAGAAACCCTAGATCATCAATCAGAAATCCACAAAAAGTTTCGTAGCACCGCTGCCACCGAAGGGGAGATTTGGGGGACAGAAAGTCTCTGTTCCTGCACCCTGCCGGGACGGGGAAGTGCCCCCAGAGCCATCTCCATCGATCTCCACCACCATCTCCATCACCATTGCTGATTCCCATGATGAGGAGGGAGTAGTTCTCTCTCGAGGCTGAGGGTTCTACCGGTTGCTTGAGAGGGGATACCTTTGACCACTTCCTCCCTGAGTTCGATAAACCTTGGGTGATCCACTTAAGGAAAAACTTGCTGCTATTCTACAAACCTCTACACTTGGAGGCCCAACAACTGTCTACAAGAATAGAAGTGCGTAGACATCAAGCTATTTTCTGGCGCCGTTGCCAGGAAGGTGAGGTAAAAGGTATTCACACCGGAGGATTAAAGAAGAAGAACCTCCCACGGAAAACGCCTATTTTCTGGCGCCGTTGCCGGGGAGGTAAGGCAAAAGGTACTCAGATTCTCCGGTGTGAGTACTCAAAGTTATTTCCTTTAGATTCTGCAATTTTGTCTTTTTGTTTCTTGTTTTCACTAGTTAGGCTTAATGGAAAACAACAACAAAATTAGAGAGCTTTATAGTATTTATCTTGAGTTAGGACATGAATTGTTTGAAGAGAAAATTAAAAAACCTATGAAACTTTATTTGCATGCTAATAGAAATGTTGTTAGTATGAATTCTTTGGACACCATTATTTCTAATGCTATGGAAAAGTCTAAGCTTGGGGAAGCTAGTTTTTATGAAAATGATCTTTTAGTTCCCCAACTTTGGAAGATAGATATTCTATTGCTTATGATGATACAAAACCTCCAATATATGATGATTAAACTGATGAATATGATATTTTCAGTCCACCTACTATTGAGAAGAAAATTAATTATGATTACAATATGCCTCCTATATTTGATGATTATGGTGATGAGAATAATAATGATAGCTATTTTGTTGAATTTGCTCCCACTATGATTAATAAGAATGACTATGTTTATGTGGAGAGTATTAATTCTTTTATGCATGTGGATCATGATAAGAATGTTTTATGTGATAGTTATATTGTTAATTTTATTCATGATGCTACTGAAAGTTATTATTATGAGAGAGGGAAACATGGTTTTATGTGTCTCAACAATATTAAGTTTCCCCTCTTTATGTTGAAATTTTTGAAGTTGCACTTGTTTTTCTTTCCTATGCTTGTTGCTTTGTGCTTTCATGACTTGTTTCTTTACAAGATTCCTATGCATAGGAAGTGGGTTAGACTTAAATGTGCTTTGAATTTGCTTCTTGATGCTCTCTTTTACTTAAATTCATATTTCTAGTGTGAGCATCTTCTCAAACTATCATGCCTCACTTAAAGGCATTAAAGAAAAGTACTTATTGGGAGATAACCCAAAAGTTTTAGATGAGTCTTGGAACTTATTACTTCAGTAATAACCGCTCATTATCCTTTTTATTTGCTTTTTGTGCCAAGAGTAACCTCTAATGAGGGAGAAGTAATGCTTGGGAAAGTTGCTGTCCCGAGACAGATTTTTGTGCTTCGTTGTAAAAACTTGTGTAAAATCTATGTAAGTCAATTTGAGCTGTAATTTTTTGAGCTTATGGACCAGGTTGTTATCCAACTTCCGTTAGTTCAACACTTTTCTATTTGAGCAACAGAAGGTCTTCAAAAATATTGGTTTTTACCTGCTGGTCTGTTTTGACAGATTTCTGCCATTTTCTGCATTTGCTTCTTGTTGGTTCCTTTTTGAGTTCGTTTGGGGAATTGAGTTTTTTGAGGGAAGTGCTACAGTAGCTTGTGTTTTAATGGAAGTTTTATTGGTGTTGGAACTGAACCTAAAGACCTATTATCTTGAGTGCACTAATGTTGCTAATAAGGATTGTGTGAAGTTTTGTATGAAGGAAAAATTTCAGGTGTATGGAAGGAATGAGTAATGAGATGAAGGATGGACTAAAGCTCAAGCTTGGGGATGCCACGCATGTCACCCCAAGAAATATCCAAGAAGTACAAGCGTCAAAGCTTGGGGATGCCCAAGGCATCCCCCTCTTCATCAATAAAAATCCCAGGTTTCTTCCAAACGCTTCATTTATATTGTTTCATGCACAGTTGTGTTGTTCTTGGAGCGTCTTCTTTTTCGTTTTTGTTTTGGTTTTTCGTTTGCTTGGTTTTCTTAGTTTGTTGAATAAATTGGTTGGACCCCCTCTTTCATACATTGGTTTTCAAATAGTTTGGTTTGGTTTGGAAAAGAGTAGGAAAGTTCATGCTTATGTGGGGAAAAAAACTTGTTTTTTACTGTGGCCTATGCTTTGTCATGCCATGCTTGGTATTGTTTTGGCTTTATGTCGTGGAAATGGCCACGGCAGTCGCTGCTACTGGCAGCGATTGATTGTAACGTGAGGAAGAGTTGGCGGCCATCTGCGGTGCGAGATGGGGGCGGATGCACATGGGATTACCCAGGTTCGGCCCCCCGGAGGGTAAAGACCTACTCCTGCTAGATTAAATTATTGGAGAGCGAGTTACAGGGGTGGCGAGCTCGGCGTCTAAGCAGCGAGTCGCTTGAGGGGGTGTATGATGGAACGTAAGTCCTTAGGATACCCTAGGGAGGTTTATATAGGAGTCACCTCGCTAGGGTTTACAAGTTACAACCGAGCCAGATATGGACTCGGAGGCTTTTTGACCTAATCCGACTGGGCTTCAGATATTCTTCTGGGCCTTCAGCTTCCAGTCGCCAGGCTTCTCCTTCAGTCGTAGTCCAGTCGCCATCCTTCAGGCCCACTCACAGGCCCTTCGGCCCAATCGGGACGTCCTGCTGGGCATACCCCTTTGGCATATCCCTATCAGTAGTCCCCGAGGCCATCGTTGATTCAGGCGCAGGTGTCCCTTTGGCGATCAAAGTAGGCCAGCCCAATTTGGATGCCTAGTCGAGTCGGTGAAGGACTCCATTAGAACCAAGGAGAATTTCCCCAGGCTTCCACTCGCCACCTCGACGAATGTTACTGCTGCCAAGTCGCCGCTTCGGCGAGTGGAGAAGACTAGCGGATAGCGGATGGAATGGAGGAGTTGGACCATCAGTTCTGGTCAAACTATCCATTGGAATTTCCAATGGTAACTTCAGCGCAATTACCATAAGTAACGGCTACCCCGAATTTGGCGGGTGGCGTTCCCATATAAGGGGAGTGATGATTTAGTTTTGCGAATCCTTCCCCGCATTCTTCATTCTCCCATATTCATTCTTCATGTCTTCAATCTCCCTGCCTTCAACCTTTCGATTCGACCTTTCCGCACCGTGCGATCCCATGTCCTACCTGATGGCGCCTCCGAAAGGCTCATGGGGAAAATCCAAATGCACCACAACCCAACACAAGTCTTTCAAGGATGCCGGAGTCCTCCGCAAGGGGAATTGGCGGGTTCCCCCTCCTCCGAGACCGAGCCGAAGCCACGAGCCGGCGAATTCATCTGCTTCCCCAGCCATCTAGAAAGGGGTCTAGGATTCCCCACTTCACTCTTCTTCCGGCGCTTATGCGCGTATTACGCGATCAAGCCGTCAGATCTCGGCCTGCACAGTCGAGCAATTGGCGATCTTCGTCGCCTTCGGCGAGTGTTATCTCGGCTGCAGACCATATTTTCCGCTATGGTTGGAGCTCTTCCACGGCCGCATCGGGCGCGAGGCGTCCGGTGGCTTGATATTGGCTACAGGCGGCGTCACGTTCCAATTGAAGCCGAAGGCTAATTTCATCAAGCTCCTTCTGCCAAAGAAAGCCGCCAGCGAGTGGAAGAAGAGTTGGTTCTACCTAAAAGAATCCACTCCCCCCGGTGAGGTGGCACTTCCCGAGTTCGTCGCCGAGAGGAGCGAGCCTTGCCGGTTGGCGCCGAAGAAGCTTCCCGAAGACCAGAGGATGGCCGTCGCGGAGATGATGGACTAGATCCAGAAGCTGAAGGATCAGGGGTTGATTCCGATCAACCTTTACAACTGCTGGCTTGGGCAGCGCCTGGTTCTGCTAGCGGCTCGGCCGCATTGGATGTACGAATATAGCGGGAAGCACGATCCCTCCTAAACCAGCAAAGAATCATGGGAGGCCGAGGACTACAAGGTCGCCCTGAAGAAGATCACTAACGCGGAGTTCACCAGCGTGTCGGTCAGGCTCGCCCTGTACACTCCCGTGAAGAATGAAGCCCCCACATTAAGTTTTCTCCCCAGTCGCTATTTCCGCACCTCAATTCTCAGTCGCTGCATGTGGTGCTTACTCATGGTGGTTCTCAGCTGTTTCAAGTGTTGGAGGGCTGGCTTCCTCCGCTTGATGAAGAGGTTCCCCAGGAGCTCGAGGAGGCCTCCGAGGGAGACTCTTCCGACAGCGACAGGGAGGAGGAGGAGGTTCCTCCCCCAGCACCTGTGGCTCGCAAGACTCGCATGCAGAAACAGCGTGAGTTCGAGGCAAGTCGCAGCCTCAATGAACACGAAGGAGGCGATGAGGTCGCGCAGGAGCACACTTCCCGGCATACGGCCACACCATCGAAGCCCGCGTGCAAGCCCAAGTCACCAGCGAAGAAGCCAATGTCGCCGGCCAAGTTGGCGGTGGTGTTCGAGTCAGATAACGATTCTGACGATGAAGACTCCCCCAAAATCTCGCGCAAAGCTCCGGAGGGTGCGATCCCGACGAAGGGGTTGGAGGGCGAGGACACAGAGGCGGCAGTAGAGGTTCCCCTGGCGGTGATCGCGCCAACGGCTTCGGGGGTCCCGAGTCAGGAAGCGGTTGAGGCGGCGGTGTCTAAGTCGCCGCAGCCATCGAGAGCGGCCGCGTCTACGGAGGCGGAAATTCCGGCGACCGCGACTTTGTCGTCGAGGAAGCCTGCGGTGTCGTGGGCTTCAGACATCTTTGAGAAGGGGCTCACCCGCAAGCTGGATCCAGAATTGGATAAGCCTGCCCACATCAGCACCGGGATGCGTGTTGTCCCAGTTGCTAAGTAAGTGTTGGTTCTTCATTCCGACTCGCCTCTTGTTTTTTGTATAGTTGTTATATTGATTGTGGGAATTCGGGCAGATCTGGAGCCAAGAAGATTGGTCGTCCTTCGGTGGTGAAGATTCCGCCGGCCACCACCACGGGAGAGGGCGACCTCCCCAAGAAGAGAAAACCCGCCGAAGATGTGGCGATCGCGGAAGGTGCGAAGAAGCAGAAGGGGGGTGCCGACGACGCCACAGCCATGGACGGTGTCGCGAAGCCCGATTTTGCGGCAGTTGCTGAAGAAGTGGTGGCGGCGCGATTGGAGCCAGTCTTGGTTGCGGCCGCGTCGAAGGCGCCGGCCCCGACAACTAGTGCTTCCGCTAGAGCGTCGGCGACGTTCCCGCGCTTCATGGCTAGGGTGTTCCCAGGCGTGGCGGACACCCAGTCTCCACAGAGTCCAGAGATCGTGGATGCGGACATTGGGTCCCGTCGTGGGCGCACTTCCTTCACGATCCCGTTGACTGACACCGGAGAACTCCACAGGATGCTTGGAGCCGCTATTCAGGTATGTCCAGTCCCTGAGTTCTTAGTCGCTGAATTTCAGCGGCTAGGAACTGAACTTTTTCCTACTCTCCATTCCCCGAGTTCTTAGTCGCTGAATTTCAGCGGCTAGGAACTAGATGTTGATTTTGGTAAGTGCTGAGTTGTATTGTTTGTTTGCAAGGTTTGCAAAGGGAATCAACCGATCGGCAGGCCGCAAGGGAGCCCTTGGAGCAGGATCTGCGCGAAGCGCAGGAGGCGAACCAGCAGCTTCAGGAAACTATTGGTAAGTATCTGCCTTTCTGTCCTTTCCTCTGTCAAGTGTGAACTGTTGGTATATGGCACGCTGATGGTTTCTATTTCAGATGGTCTCCCGGCTGTGATTTCCAAGGCCCGTGAAGGGTATGTTCCAGTCGCCGAGCTGGACGCGGCGAATGGGCAAATGGCCTCGCTGATCCAAGATTTGGAGGAGGCGAAAGCGGCCTCAGTTTCTTCGGAGGACCGAGCTAAGGCTGCTGTCGCTGCGGCTGAGGAGGAACGCAAGGCCGCGAATTCATTCATCATGGGGCTACACAATGATCAGGCCACCTTGGAGAAGCATGTCACGGAGAACTACCGCAAAATCCTTGGTGAGTCTCCGTCTTTGCCTGATTTGTTTGGCGAGTCCCTGATTAGGGAGGTTCGTAGTTTCACTGACGTCTGATTTTGCAGCTGTGATAGGCCAAAGCGACCTGGTGGTTCAGACCTTCAATGCTTCGCAGTGCGTGACTGCCGTGGTGAACGCGGCCACGGCTTCGGCGTTATGTGTCCAAGCGGTTCTTCAAGGCATGTCCCCCACCGAGGTTATTCCCGGGGGGCTTACGGAGGTGTGGTGCTATCTGGAGGAGGTGCCTGTCGTCGTGGAGTGGATGGCACGCTCGGTGTTCAGGCGCGGGGCCACCACGGCATTGAGCTTGGGTCTCGCCCACTTCCCCGACGACTTCGACCTTGACGATGTGACAAGTGGCTACCCATCGGCGACTAGCACGGTGGAGATGTCAGAGGTACTGAAGCTGACTATGAAGGCCGTCCCTTACGCTGATTGGGTCCTGGCTATGGGGGATCTACTGCCATACCGGGAGACGGTGTCGGCGCCTGGCGACCCCGAGCTGGAGCATCACGATATGAAGTCGGAGCAGCCCTTCCGGTCGGCGTTGTCGAAGTCGCTGACAACATACCCGACGAACCCATGGCAGCCTTTTGTTCGTGTCAAGGGGGGTGGTGGTGCTTCTTCATCAGGACCTGTGGAATAAACAATGTAGTTGGGCAGTTTGTGATGTATGCCAAGTGGCGACTGCTGTAATGTGTTTTGCAATGTATGCCAAGGGGAGTCAATCGACTCGTATTGCGACCAGGATTGTGTGGTGTGTTTATTTTTGATTGAGCGAGTCCCCGGGCGCGTCCCCCCATTAATGGGGTATAACTCGATTGTATACTTTTGTGTTTTGTTTTGGTTGTGCATTGTTTTATCTCTCGCGTCTTCTGAGTGGCGAGTCCCCGAGCGCGAGTGGGATTGTTTTGTAGGCGAGTCCCCGAGCGTGGTGCTCAACCATATTGGTCGCGTTCCTGTTGTAGGTTGTTAATGCGTTGTTTGTAACGCGTCTCCTCCCCTGGCCTGGAGAGACAGTCGCTTGGCGAGTCCAAGGAAGCTCTCTTACTTGGTGTGTTCCCGAGCCGCGTGGGGGTTCCCGTTTTGCGGAGTCCCCGTGCGTGGTACTTAACCGTTCGAGTCACTTTGCGCGAGGATGGGAGGGATAGGTCGCTGTGAGAAGCGTATACCGGTTGTCTTGGCCCGGTAGGCCAGTCGGGCTAGGCGACTCCAATGGCAGCTCCGGGTTGGTGTTTTCGTGGACGACCCAAGGCCTGAGTATTTTCGCTGCCCTTGTGTCGCACTACTTAGCCGTGCCGGTCGCTCGACCAAAGGTTGACTTCCGTGAGTAGCATATTGCTAATATGTATAGTGCGAGTGGCACAAGAATATGGCGAGTAGACACAATTTGTGCGATCCAAATGAATTTCATTATATATGCCAGCTGAGTACAATTTGAGGTTCTATGTATAGAACTTTCTGAGGAGGTTTACATTCCATGGCCTCCCGACCTCGAGTTGGCCGTCACCCCGTATGTCGATGAGGTAGTAGGCGTCATTGCCGAGGACTCGTCCTATGGCGAATGGCCCCTCCCATGGGGGGAGAATTTGTGCATGCCTTTCTTGTCTTGGGCCAGTCGTAGGACCAGGTAGCCTTCCTGGAAGGTGTGAGTTCGCACTCGGCGGCTGTGGTAGCGGCGGAGTCCTTGCTGGTATATGGTGGTGCGAGAGCGAGCCAGGTCGCGTGCCTCGTCGAGTTGATGGATGCTGTCTTGGCGGGCGACTTCGTTGGTCGCCTCGACATAGTTGGCGACTCGAGGTGAATCATGTTCTAGGTCAGTTGGCATTATGGCGTCGGCGCCGTACACCATGAAGTGAACCCGGTGGAGCGATTGACGGAAGTGTGGATCCCCCATATTACGGAGGGGAGCTCGTCGCCCAGCATCCTGGGTTGCGCTCGAGGGACACCTAGAGTCGCGGCTTGAGCCCGTGGAGGATGCTCTGGTTGGCGCGTTCTGCTTGGCCGTTCGACTCCGGGTGGGCAACTGAAGCGAGGTCGAGTCGTACGCCATGTTCTTCACAGAATTCTACCAGGGCCCCCTTGGCAAAGTTTGTGCCGTTGTCTGTGATGATGCTGTGCGGGTAGCCGTATCGGTAAATGAGCTCGCGTAAGAACTTGGTGGCCGTCTTGCCATCGCACTTTTTTATTGGCTTGGCCTCGACCCATTTGGTGAACTTGTCGACCGCGACCAGGAGATGGGTGAAGCCAGATGGGGCCTTCTTGAATGGGCCTATCGTCGGATTGATGACAAGTACGCCATGAGGGGGTCCTCGAGGCGTGTGGAAGAGAGGGGGTGAGACGTACGGTGTTCCCAGATGGTGAGCACACAAGTTTACCCAGGTTCAAATCCGCTGGCTTTAGACGGATCCTACTCCTGCTAGCAATCCAGTAATACGGCAGAGCCGGAATATGGGTTACAAGGGTTTTGCCTATGCGAGTTGAGATTGTAGGCTATTGAGGTGTGCCCTAAAGGCTCTCCCTAGGACAGCTTATATAGATATTCAGCCTAGGGTTTACAGGAGAGATCTATCCGGCTACGACTAAGAGTCCGTTACAGAGTACATCTTGAACTACAAGTAACACTATGGGCCTAAGTTGGTAAGTCTTCTGGGCCTACGATAGCCGGATTAGACTCCGTCTTTTCTCCCTGACTGGGCTGCCCGTGAAGCAAAGCTCTAACCAGAAGTGGGCCACCCTGGTCAGTGAGGAACTGTGAGGATACCCGGAAAGTCTATCCCCAACAGCAGCCCCCGGAAGTCTCCAAGATCCAAAGTCGGATTTATCATCGTCTAGCTTGATCTTCGGCTTGCAAAATCTTGAAGGGTTCCTGAAACTTCACAACAAAAAATACGATCCGGGTCTTAAAAATAAGTCGGACCTATCAATAGGTTACTCGGATTTTCCAGCTTGATTTCAAACTAAGCCGGAATTTGGTCTCTAACGCCACCTGACACAAGTCATGGTCAAGTCACGTCATCTGACAGACATCCTGTCAGCACAACCGTTGGTGGGTCCACAGTTCGTGGAACTGAGGCGCCGTTTTAATGCGTGCGTGGAGATCGAGGCGACATAATCATCGCGTGGGTCCTTCCCAGTTCCTTCCACGATGCGTGGCGGTTGTACTGTAGCATTTGCAAAAATCTTGGCGCAGTTAGGTGGATATAAGGGGTGGGGATTCTCCTCCTCCTTTCTTCACCTGTTCCTTTGCCTTTTCCTCTCCTCCAAATCTCCTCCGTGCGCATAGATCTCCTCTTCTTTCCCCCAAAAACTCCCAGCGCCGCCCATCTTAGGTCATCTGCTCACCGGAGAAATGGCTTCTTCATCCTCTTCTGGCTTGGCGGCAGCGGCGGCGACGGAAGCGGCGGTGGAGAACGAAAGCTTCCATGGGGTCTGGATCCCCTACATGCTAGATGATGAGAAGCTCCGCAGCGTGGAGACAGAAGGGCTCCTCCGCGCCGGCGACTGGCGGAGCGGTTTCAGGGAGACCGTCCCCAACCCGTGCACCGGCGAGCGGGTCCACTTCGGCACCCACCTCGACAGAGGTTTGTCATTTCCTCCCTCGGAATTCTTTTCCGAGGTGATTGACCATTATAGTGTTAAACTCCACCATCTTCCTCCCAACTCTCTGCTAGAGATGAGCGCTTATGCTTCTTTGTGTGAGGGATTTCTCGGCATTAGGCCGAGTTTGACCATATTCCGGTATTACTTTCATGTCCAGAGAAATTCTATCACTGCGGGTGTTCCTTATATCACCGGTACCATTACTTTTTCGCTTAGACGCGAGCGTGCATATCCCAAGATCTTAGCTAGTGACTCGGTCAAACAGTGGCCAGCCACCTTCTTTTATCACGAGGATATTCCGGCTCCTGGCAAAGCCACCGCTTTGCTGGCTTTCATCGACGGAGCTGCCACGGCCCAACCGTCTTGGGACGAGGCTCCTCTGGCTCTCAATGATGATCTGATTCTCGCTAAGAGGCGGATCGAATATTTGATCAAACACAAAGGACTGAAGGGATCCGACTTGGTCCAATGTTGGGTCTCATGCCAGATCCAACCCCTTCAGTACCACGGAAACCGACTGATGCACTCCATCACGTCGTCCAAGAAAGATCCCCTCCGCATCAGCCCCAGAGCCTATACCTCGCAAGGTTACATAAGCCAGATTAAATGGCTGATAAGGGAGCGGATCGAGAGGAGGATCCCGGAGGTTTCTCTGGATATGCATACGGCGGAAAACCCCGTAGTGCCGGTAAGCTTCTAACAATAAACCTTTTATGTGTTTCAATCTTTAAATTACATTGCAATACTGATATGTTTTCTTCTTTTTAGCTTGCTGACCTCCCCGAGTCGGAACTTACTCCACTCGAGGGATATCCTCTAGAGTTTACTCAGGAGGCGGAACTGGTCCCATTGCCGGACATTGCGCTTAAGAAACGCAAGGATCCGACAGTGGCCATCGGCACAAAGGAGGTGCCCATCGTGAAGAGGTAACTTTCAACACAATTTCCACCTTTGTACCTTACTCGAATTTTCTTCTGAGATGTAACATTTTCGACTTTATTACATTCTTAGAGCTAAGCAGCTCATCAAGGGTAAGGGGAAGGGAACTTCTTCGAAGCCCCTGCGATAGACGAAGCTTTCCATGGCTTCTCCTACCGTGGCTCCTCCAACTCCTGCCCCCAACCTTCCGCAACGCCGGTGATCATTCCTTCCCCGGATGTCGCAGAAGATCTGGCTCCTTCAATGGAGCCTGTGATCCTTGAATCACAAACTGACATCACCATGAGTGAGTCAGGTACAGATAAGGGTGAAACATCTTCGGGTAATGATCCCTCGGCAGATATCTTCGCCGAAAACCTTCTCAATAATCCAGGTCTTGCCAAGTTTGGCTTGTCTCGGAAATCTGCGGAAGAGATCCAGCGGCTGGCCAGGCAATGCCTGGAGAAAAGAAATTTATCTGCTGAAGAAGAAGCACAAGAGGCAGAGGACATCAAGTTCTCTGACCTTCTTACACAAGTGCGTCTTCGTGATGAGAGGATAAGGACTGGTGAGCTTCCAACAGCGCATGTGGTCCCTCTGACTCTCGCCAAGAAGGTCGATGTTGAAGTAAATGCGAGTTTGGATAAACTTACTCGCGAGCAATATGTAAGTCGGAATTCTAACTCTTGATTTTCCCTCATTTCATATCATATCCTCTAGCCCCCAAGCATGAAGTAGGATATATAATCCGGGTTTATGCTTTCTTAGGATGCCAAAGAATGAACTAGTGTAGCCCCCAAGGCTCGTGCTAATATTAGTAAAAATATTAGCCCGAGTCTTTAGTAGACTTCTGACTTTGGGTATTCTGACTTACAGAAAATATGTTCCTATAACCAGGATTTGTTGAAAAATGTCTGCGACAAGCGGAGAGAGATCAAGGATCTCCGACTTAAAAATGTTGAACTTAAGGTCTCCAAGGATGAGGCCGAAGGTAAACATTTCGAGACTCAAACCTTGTCTTTCATGTTTTCGTAGTCAAAAAAAAATTCCTGAAATGTTTTTCTTTTTGACTTACAGCGCTGCTAAAACAATCATGCGCCATGATTGAAGAGGCTGAGAACCTCAAAACTTTAGTGGTGGAGAACAAGGAACTTCGCCAAGAGCTGAATAAGCTCAAAGCGGATCATGAGAAGAGCATAGCTCAAGTTCTCGAATCCTCCTCCATGGCTACTGACGAGCGCGATCGCAAGATTGCCGCTCAAGATCAGAAAATCTCGAACCTCAGTAATGAGCTGTGCAGAGAGAAGGACCTTTCCGTGGTGCTCCGGGCTGAACTCTGGAGTCTTCGGGAAGAGAAAACCAAGATTGACGATGTCATCTTCGGTATGTTCCATCTGTCTGACTTGTCCATTTTCTTCGACTTCTTTCAATGTCTGATTTTCTTAACCGTTTTGTGTATAGGTCCTTTGAACTTGATGGACTCCACCTCCGCCGAGCCCCGCACCCACCGGCTTACCCAAGTCGGTAACCTGCTTCATGACTTCCGCCAATCCCTTGAGGATATTGGCGAAGCTCTCAAGATTCTGGATATGCATAGCATGTCAGATTTTGAGGTGCGGGACAAGGCGAAGGAGATTCCGTAGCTTGTCCAGGATTGGAATATGTCCTACGCGCGATCCGCAGCGCAGAACGCTCTCACCATGGTCAGGAGCCACCATGGAAGCATGGAGATATGGCAAGTGACCAGAGGGTATTCTACAGTAGATGAAGACGGCCAGGAGCAGGAAATCAAGGCTATTATGGACTCATGTGCCGGATATGGGTGTCACGTGGCTGACTTGACCAGCTACGACACTCCTTTCTTCACCCGTGTGGACACTCCGCCTCCGCCTCCAGAAGAAGCAACAGAAGTTTCCGACACGCACCACCTCGGATGTGGACATCTCGGAACGATATCAAGGCGATGTATCCAGCGAGCCGGCAGCTCCTTCTTCTCCACCTGCATCATAGATTGCCAAAAACATTTGTATTATTCTAAAAAAACATGATGTGTCTCTAAATATGAAGTACTATAATTTTGCTAGTGCTAAGCTTTTGATCTATTCAACACTTTTGGCTTTAAATTTTTGTGTGCCTGAAATGTTTACATAAGCACTTGAACTTTTTCGCCTATACTTATCGTTTATCTGGCTTTCCGCCTCGTCCCTTTTGTGAGCCTGCTAAACCTTCTGCCCGGAAACTTTGTGGAGCAACGGAGCTCAATTGCTAAACCAGTTTAAACTTGGAAACAAAGCCGGCTTCTAGTACCAACAATTCACTACTCGGAAAATACCCGCATCCGGCAATCGGAGAAATAACCAAAGTAAAGACTAGAAACTTTAGAGTTATACCCGAGGGTAGCAATTTTAGAATCGGAAATCTAAACCAGAACGAACATGAGCATAAAGTACTTTCAAGCATCCTGGGATTTTCGACTATGACATGATCATTCGGAAATAAGATGGTAAAAACTTCTCAGAAAAACTTTGTTTAAATGGTCCTACCATATCAAGCCCCCAGACCGCAAAAGGCCATGTTATATGTATTGTTCGCAGCTAATCAGCCGGAACATGAGCTTGTTTGGCGTACTTTTGGCAGCCTTTGCACGTCTTGACTAATCGTTCGGCATCTGCCTGAGCTGTGAGCTAGAAAAATCCGTGTCTAAAAGCTTTTTCCACTAAAGATTTGGCTACAACATGGTGTCCACACTCGCCTTCGTAGATTTCTCTTAGGATTTCCACTCCTTCTTCCGGAGACACACAGCGCTGAAAAACCGCAGAAACACTCCACTTATAGAGCTCACCTTTAACTATCTTGTAGGCTTTCGCTCGTCGGATAATCTGCTGGCTCAGAACTTCGTCTTTGGGTAATTTTTCATCTACCAAATAATCAAGGTAGGGTTGGGTCTAGCTAGGAATTACAGCTAGAACTGCTATCAAAGGTGAGTCGGATTTGGTCGGATATTCCTCATCTACTCCCTTTATTGAGGGAACTTTGAGGTGCTCCAAAAAAGCGCCATCCAGGACCTCTTTCCGCGCAGAACCTATCCGGGATAGCGCATCTACTTCCTCATTTTTTGCTCGAGGGATGTGTTGAACCTCAAACCCTTCGAACGATTTAGATAGATCATCCACGACAGCTTTATATGCTGCCATGTGTTTATTTGCATTACAAATATCCGACACTTGTTGAGAAACAAGATCCGAATCTCCGTAACACATCAAACATCGGATGCCAATATCTTTAGCAATCCGGATTCCATGCAGCAGTGCTTCATACTCGGCAATATTATTTGTCGCTGTGAAGTGGATCTGCAACACGTATAGAAGTTTATCTCCTTGGGGTGATTTGAGCACCACGCCAACCCCCGAGCCCCCTCGAGCCTTAGACCCATCAAAGTAGAGGGTCCAATATTCTGACTCTAGGAGGATCATGTTCTCCTTCATCTCTATCCAATCAGCGACAAAGTCAGCAAGGATTTGGGATTTGATTGTTGTCTGAGGTTTATACTCAATATCAAAAGCTGAAAGCTCTATGCCCCATTTGGCGACGCGTCCTATGGCGTCACTATTATTGATTATATCTCTCATGGGAGCTGTTCTCACCACGGTAATTGGATGCTCCTGAAAATAATGTCATAGCTTACGAGATGCTAGAAAAACACCATAAGCCAACTTTTGATAGTGCGGATACCGCTGTTTGGATTCTGTCAGGACCTCGCTGACAAAGTAAGTCGGATGCTACACTAGGTGTTCCTGATTTTCCTCCGGTCTCTCCACCACCATAACGATACTGAAGACCTTGTTTGTCATAGCAAGATAGAGCAACATCGGTTCATAAGGTTCCAGCGCAACACGGATAGGAGCAGATGAGAGTACTTTCTTCAGGTCTTGTAGTGCAGTTTCAGCTTCGTCAGTCCAAACAAAATCCTTGGTCTTTTTCAGGAGTTTGTATAATGGTGCGGCTCATTCACCAAGCCGGCTTACAAACCGACTGACTGCAGCAATGCACCCAGTTAGTCTTTGTACGTCCTTCAGGCGAGTTGGCCTGGAAATATTGAGTATAGCCTTGATTTTGTCCCGGTTCACCTCTATGCCTCTTTGAGACACGATGAAACCTAACAATTTTCTGGCTGGTATTCCAAAGAAACATTTCTTCGGGTTAAGCATGATGTTGTATTTTCGTAGATTGGCGAATGTTTCCTCCAAGTCAGAAATCAATGTTTCCTTCTTTTTGGACATCACCACAATATCATCCACGTATGCATGTACATTGCATCCAAGTTGGTCATGGAGGCAATGTTGCATCGTGCGCTGGTACGTAGCTCCTGCGTTCTTCAACCCAAAGGGCATCGTAACAAAACAGAAGGTTCCGAAGGGGGTTATAAATGAAGTTTTGACCTTGTCAGATTCCTTCATCCGGATTTGGTGATAACCGGAATATGCGTCGAGAAAACAGAGGAGTTCCGAGCCTGCCGTAGAATCAATAACTTGATCAATTCTAGGCAGAGCGAACGGATCTTTTGGACAAGCCTTGTTCAAGGCAGTATAATCAACACACATCCTTAAATCAGTGGTGTCCTTTTTAGGGAGCATTACATGATTGGCCGACCACTCAGTGTGGATGACCTCTTCTATGAATCCGGCTAACTCGAGCCGTGCTAGTTCTTTAGCTATTGCCTTACGCTTTTCATCGTCGAAACGTCATAAGGACTGTTTGACGGGTTTAGCGTTCGAGTTTACATTTAAAATGTGCTCGGCAAGTTCCCTAGGTACTCCGGTCATGTCAGATGGCTGCCATGCGAAGATATCTTGATTTGCTTGGAGGAACTTGACGAGCGCGCTTTCCTATGCGCTACCTAGGCCTATGCCTATCTGGGTCACCTTGGAGGGGTCATCATCCTTCAATGGCGTCTTCTTCGTCTCTTCTGATGCCATAAACTCCGGATTTGGCTTTCTCACCTCCTTCTTCGTTGCAGGCATCTCGGACGGATCTATGCTCTTCTTGATCTCCTGGTACTCCTAGGCGTGCAGCACGGCTTCAGCAAAGGCGGCATTTCCATCCTCGCACTCTCGCGCTTTCTTCGGGTCTCCCCTGATAGTGATTACACCGTTGGGACCTGGAATTTTCATCATATTGTATATGTAACACGGACGAGCCATAAAAGCCCAGTAAGCCGGACGTCCGAATATAGCGTGGTAAGCGCTCTTGAACGGGACCACTTCGAAGGAAAGTGCCTTCGTCCGATAATTCTTTGGAGTTCCAAATGTAACATCCAAAGTAATATCCCCCAGGGAATTAGCTTGTCTTCCTGGGACAACTCTGTGAAAGATCACAGAGCTATGGTTCAGCTGGGTCTCCGAGATCTTCATCCGGCGTAGAGTTTCGACATAGAGAATATTGATACTGCTACCGCCATCCATGAGGGTCTTGGAGAAACCATAACCGTCAATAAGTGGATTAACGATTAAGGTGTATTTTCCTCGCCTGTGCAACTTAGGCAGATGATCAGCGCGGTCAAATGTGATTGCCACTTCCGATCAGTCCAAGAATTGGGGGACAGCTGGAACTATTGCATTGAGATCATGTAGAATTGCTTTCTCGACCTTTGCTGGTTGAGATCTGAGGAAGGTGACATAAGTGTCTTTCTTGGTCGGAATTTTTTCCCTTCCGGCTTGGGATTTGAAGCATCAGCTTCCTCCATGTCAGAATCTTCCTTGGTCTCTTCATCTTTTTCGGGATTCTTCTTTCCCTTCTTCCGATTAGCTTTGTAACCTGCGGTGTCATCTCTTTTGATGTCATCATTGAAACGACATTCGGCATTGGTGTGGGACGAGCCCGCATTGGCGTCTAAGTGATGCACACATGGGTTATTGGCAATGTCGGCCCAAGAGTAGGTTTTGCCTGGTTGTTGGTCTCCTCTACCTTGGACTCTTGAAGTCCCACGGCCACGCCCACGGCCTCCGCCACGTCCTCCTCGTCCTCCAGACCCGAAAGTAGCAGTGACCACTGCTGTTTCCGCGTTGGGTTTTTCTTTCGAGGTATTTTTACGCTTCTGAGCTTGTTGCTTTGGTTGTTTTGCCGACTATGGCACAGCTAGGGCATTGAGTAATCCCTCTGCATCGTCGTCAGCATCTACATACTTGCTCGTTGTTTCTATCATCTCTCCCAAATCAGTGACCTTGTCACACTTCAAGCGATGGCGCAATAGACCAATTGGGAGACCTGCAATGAAAGCTTCAATCGCAGTTTGATCATTTACTCCTTCACACGAGTTCTTGGTGTCGATCCATCATCCGAGGTAATCCCGGCAAGTTTCTCCGGCCTTCTGGGTGTGATACATTGCAAATGTATCTATAATTTTTGATGTTCCATGCTTGGTTTTATCCACTTTCTTGTGTTTTGTTCCAACTTTGGAGTACTTTTCATATGATTTCTTGGACTAACCTATTAACAAGAGCCACAGTGCCAGCTGCCTGTTTTCTGCTGTTTTTGGTTCTAGGAAAGTCAGAAAATGAATATTCTCGGAATTGGACGGGACAAAAGCCAAAGTGCCTATTTTTCCGGAAGGGATCAAGTGCCAGAATACGAGACGGAGAGGGACCATGGTCCACCACACCACCTGGCCGTGCGGCCCAGCCTGCCCCGCGCCAGGGGGTGGTGAGGCCAGCCCTGGCACCCTCTCGGCCTCTCCTTCCGCCTATAAGTTGCCCTCGGGACGAAAACCCTAAGTACCCAATCAAAAATCCATGAAAGAGTCTGTAGCCGCCGTCATCTCCATCCCTAGATCGGGAGGGATCTGAAGCTCTTCACGGCACCCTGCCGGAGAGGGGAATTCACCCTAGAGGCCTTCTTCATCACCATGCAAGCCTCCAGTGTGATGCGTGAGTAGTTCATCCTTGGACTACGGATCCATGTAGTAGCTAGATGGCTGGTTTCTCCTCCTTTGTGCTTTAATGTTTAGATCTTGTGAGCTCCGTTCATGATCAAGATCATCTATTTGTAATCCATACATGTTGTGTTTGCAGGGATCCGATGGATATTGAGATGCTATTTCAGATTGATTATTGATTCTATCATGTCTTTGTTATTTGTGATCTTGCATGCTTTCCGTTGTTAGTAGCTATCTTGGCCAAGTAGATGCTAGCAACTCCAAGAGTTAGTGTTTATGCTCGATAGTGGGTTCATGCCTCTGGTAATCTGGGGAAGTGACAGAAATCTCTAAGGTACTAGATGTGTTGTTGCTACTAGGGAGAAAACAGCAATCCTTTGTTCATAGAACAATCGTATTGTTTACTTTACACGCAGTTCGTAAAGCAATAATCTGTTGCTTGCAACTTAATACTGGAGGGGGTTCGAATGATAACCTGAAGGTGGATTATTAGTCATAGATGCAGCTGGATGGAGGTCTATGTATTATGTTGTAATGCCCAATCAAGTCTCAAAGGAGTCAAGATGATTAGCATATGCATGTATTGCTTTCTCGGTGTTTGTCAATTGCCCCGCTGTAATTTGTTCACCCAGCATGTTATCTATCTAAGGAGAGCCACCTCTAGTGAACTATGGATCCCGGTCCTTTGTCTTTACATACAATCTATAAACTATTTCTGCTTTGTATTTACTTTCTGTTCGATACGTTTAATCCTTTGTTTTCCGCAAAACACGGTGAGATTGACAACCTCATCGCAAGTTGGGGACAAAGTTCTGTGGTTGTGTTGTGCAGGTCCCCGCGTTGCTACTAGCACCGGTAGTGTGCCCTGCCAAAGCTCAGCTAGTAACACCTTTGGGGTTTTTCCTTGCTCCTACTGGTTCGATTAAACCTTGGTTTCACAACTGAGGGAAAACTGTCTACTGTACTCATCATACCTTCCTCTTGGGGTTACCAACGAGCTCTATGTTGAAAGTCGAGCGCATCAGGGTGCAACGCTATAGGTCTCCGACCGTACAGGGCCTCCGGTATGTGCCTTCGAAATTCCAAAAGAACGCACTTTGCATGTCATACCAGTTGTGGATGGTGTTCTCCGGAAGTTCATTAAGCCATGATCATGCCGTATTCCGCAACATAAGTGGGAGATATCAGGTTGCGACCAGGTTGTTTCCGCCTTTGGCGATGCAGCAAGCTTGGAAGAAATCCTGTAGCCAGGTATCAGGCCGAGCAATGCCGTCGTAGGCTTGGATATGTCTTGAGATAGCAAATCCTTTCGGGAATTTTGTAGCTCTTATACATGGTCCGAAGCACTTTGGGCCCACGTAGATATCATCATTTTTGTAGCGCCGCGCCTCTATGTTGGAATTGATCATGTGCCTTGCGTCGTTCGGGGATAGAGATCGTCCCGAATGTCGGCTGTGGCTGCGGTGCCTTGCAGTCGGACTTCGGCTTCTGCCACCACCTCCTCTGCCACGTCGTCCTCCCTGTCCTCTGTGAGAGCCGTTGTGATGACTGCTTGGTGGAGAGGGTGGGGCAGCTGGATTGTTTCCGGCTGTTCGCCGGCCTCCGTCCGGAGCGTCATTATTCCAATTTCGGGGAGGGTCTTCACTATGATGAGCCCCCTGCCGGCTTGTCCCGGCATGGTTTCCGTCGTTCCTTCGTTCGTCATTCCCACTATGGTGAGGCTCAGCCGGACGGCTTGCGTGTCTAGGAGGTGGCATTTTTTGACGATCCTCCTCCCGCCATTTCTCTTTACCTTCTCCCCTTCGATCGTTTGACTCACGTCGGGGAGGATTCCTCGGATAAAGTGCAGCGATGGCCTCTTGTTCGGCCGCTGGAGCGACGTTGCTCCAGTCACGTGAAGGTCTGCGATGTTGTCCTGATGATCCGGTTCTGGAGTAGTTATCTTCCCGTCGGTCGAAACGGTGATGCTGTTCCGGAACATGCTGGGGCCTTATATCATTCCAGGCTGAGTCCGTGTGACATTGGTCGGATTTGGAGACCAGTTTTCCACTTCCGGATTTCGCAACCATCTGTTGGTCCAGACCCTTGGTGAGTAGCTTGATGCCCAATCAAACCTATTCTGGGCCTGGGTTGTTTGACAGGATATCTCGAGCTGCGACAGTGTTCTGTACCGGTGTTGGGTACACCAGATCTCCTTTGTTGTTGAGACGAGGCATCCCTGGATCTCCTTCAAAGAGGACCCTGTTTACTTCCGGAAATTTACCGTCACCCGTGTAACTTTTCCGTGTCTTCTGATGCAACCGAGACATGTAATACTTAGTTGCCATGCGTTTCTTCTCCCCCTCGATGTTTTTAGCTTCATCCAGGACTTGTTGACGACGCGCTTCTAGGTCTTGGGCCCTTTCTTCCAGCTCTTCAGCAGTAAGTTCTGCAGCTGTAGGGATAGGTGTGGTTAATGCAGCATCAATGAGTTTACAAGCACCTTCAGTGATCACATGTCCATCCACCGATTCTTCGTTTTTCGGCTCTTATGGGATAAGCGCTCCATCCGAGTCTTCCTCATATTCCTTGGCAATCACCTCCTCTGTCAGAGGGTCTTTTGTCGGGGTCTTGTTCTTCTTCTTTGCCTTCTTGGCAACGCCGGTAGCAAAGATGGCTTTGGGTCCGTTTCCCAAAGTCAAGCTCTGATCGATACTTTCGGACATCTGGACTTCGGGATTGTCTCTGACTTCCATGCCATCCTGCGCTTTGGGAGAGTGTTCCCCGGATCCTTCATCCATGGCTTCTCCTTCCTCTGCAGCTTTGGAGTTATACTCCTCTTCATATTCCGCGGAGAACTTTCGGAAATCTATCAACATCATCGATTCATCCGAGGATGTGGGTACGTCGGCGTTTGTTCCAATTGCCTCCAGTACAGAGTCAGTGTTGTCTCCAGCATCGGCAGAGCTGGATCTGGATCCAACGTATCCGACAAAGTGCGTTGCTCTCCTCCTGAGGTACCTGCGGCTCTCGCGATCAGCTTCGTCGAAACTTTTGATGGTCTCAAGAATTGCATCTACGCATGAGTTTTGCATTATCATACGTTGTACTGTGTACCTTAGGAAAGGCATGTTTGTCCTGGCGTCATCAGAGCCGGAATCAGTGTCGTTGATATGCTCCTCCTGGATTTCGACTTCCGTGGGTGGGTCGATCTGGGATCCGGCCTCTCCAAGGAGATCCACTCCAGATTCGACTTTGACCGCCAGTCTTCCTCAGGCTCAGATTTCTCCACTATCTCCGCAATCGGTGCGGGCTGGGTGGGATTAGGGTTTTCTGAGATCCGGAATTATGCCGCCTCTGCGGACAAAGGGGACCCAGAAGATTCTTCTGCCTCTATCATCACCGCTAGGGTGGGTGGGACAGGTTCAGCAAAACCGATGTAAACATCGATCTCGCCAAAAGACATGATTGTGTAGGCACTCATGGTCTCCCTAGCCGGAATCCAAGTCTCGTCGAGAACGATGAAAGGGCCATCGCTGGCGTAGAGGATGCGACCGACGGCGATGGTCTCGCCGATTCCGATTCTTGCAGACTCCGCTTGGAACGCAGATCCGAGGCTCACTTGCCCCATGGTGCGCGCCAACTATCGTCGGATTGATGACAAGTACGCCATGAGGGGGTCCTCGAGGCGTGCGGAAGAGAGGGGGTGAGACGTACGGTGTTCCGGGACGGTGAGCACACAATTTTACCCAGGTTCGAAGCCGCCGGCTTTGGACGGATCCTACTCCTGCTAGCAATCCAGTAATACGGCAGAGCCGGAATATGGGTTACAAGGGTTTCGCTTGTGCGAGTTGAGATTGTAGCCTATTGAGGTGTGCCCTAAAGGCTCTCCCTAGGACGGCTTATATAGATATCCGGCCTAGGGTTTACAGGAGAGATCTATCCGGCTACGACTAAGAGTCCGTTACAGAGTACATCTTGAACTACAAGTAACATTATGGGCCTAAGTCGGTAAGTCTTCTGGGCCTTCCTGTAGCCGAATTGGACTCCGTCTTTTCTCCCTGACTGGGCCGCCCGTGAAGCAAAGCTCTAACCCGAAGTGGGCCACGCTGGTCAGTGAGAAACTGTGAGGATACCCGGAAAGTATATCCCCAACAGGGCCTACCATGTCCATGCCCCATACGGCGAATGGCCATGTAATGGGGATGGTCTTGAGTGCCGAACAAGGGAGGTGCGTCTGGTGGGCGTACTTCTGGCAGCCGACGCATCGCTGGACGATTTTGGTGGCGTCGGCGTGTGCGGTGAGCCAGTAGAAACTATGCCGCATGGCCTTGGCGACTAGCGACTTGGCGCCAGCGTGATGGCCGCAGTCACCGGCTTGAATGTCCTAGAGGATCTTGCGGCCTTCTTCTGGCTGTACGCAGTGCTGGAACATGCCAGTCATGCTGCGTCTGTGGAGCTCGTCGTTGATGATGACGAAGGATTTGCAGCGGCGCACGATCATTCGCGCCTCAGTCTTGTTGCTTGGTAGGATCTTGTGCTCCAGGAAGGCGACGTATGGTGTTGTCCAGTGGCTAGGCTCCACAACAATGGAGACTAGGGCCGGCTCTGGTTGAAGCGGTATACCGACGTCGATCTCCTTTGGTGGGCTGACCGAAGGTTTGTAGATGGTGTCGAGGAAGACACCTGCTGGTGGCGCTTGTCGGGCCGACCCGATGTGGGAGAGGGTGTCTGCCTCCTCGTTCTTGTGTTTGTCAATCCACTCGATGGAATAGCCGTCAAAGTTCCCTCCCAGCTGGTCTACCGCTTGGCGGTACACGATCATTGTTGGAGAGATGGTGTCGCATGTCCCGGCGATCTGGCCGGCGACTAGGTCGGAGTCGCCATAGCATCGTAAGCGGTTGACGTTCATCTCCTTAGCGGCTCTCATGCCGTGAAGGAGGGCCTCGTATTCTGCCATGTTGTTGGTGCAGGGCTTGAAGTTGAGGTGGAGCACATAGCGAAGCTTGTCTCCTTTGGGAGAGGTCAGTATGACCCCTGCCCCTGCGCCGTCAGAGTTCTTGGAGCCATCAAAATGGAGCGACCAGTAGTGGAGGTATGGGAGCTTCTCCGGCTGCTGTGCTTCTTCCCAGTCTGCGAGGAAATCAGCTAGGGCTTGTGACTTGATCGCTTTGCAGGGCTCATATTTGATGTTGCAGACGCTGATTTCGACGGCCCACTTGGCGACTCGCCCGGTCGCCTCGCGGTTGCGTATTATGTCCTGCAGAGGTGCGGAGGAGACCACCGTGATCGGGTGCTCCTGGAAGTAGTGTGAGAGTCCCCGCTGAGCTCGGAATACCACGTACACCAGTTTTTGGTACTGCGGGTAGCGTTGTCGTGAATCTGTTAGGACTTTGCTGATGTAGTAGACAGGGCGCTGTATGAGGCGCTCCTTGCCCTCCTCCGATCGTTCGACGACCATCACGGCGCTGACGACTCGAGTGGAGGCTGCGACGTAGAAGAGCATTGGCACTTTGTCGAGTGGAGCGACGAGGAGTGGAGCCGCGAGTAGCACTTCTTTGAGCGCTTTGAGTGTGTCATCGGCTTCCGCGTCCCATTGGAACGTGGGGTTCTTGCGCATCAGGTGGTAGAGGGGAATTGCCTTCTCGCCTAGTCGGGGGATGAAGTGACTGAGGGTCGCGACTCGCCCTGCCAACTTCTGGACGTCGCGCAGGCACTCGGGTTTCCCGAGTCATGTGATGGTGTCGATCTTGGTGGGATTATCTTCGATGCCTCGCTTGGAGACTACATATCCCAGGAGTTGTTCGATGGGGACGCCGAAGGTGCATTTTTCGGGGTTCAGCTTGATGTTGTACCTCCGCAGGTTTGCGAAGGTTTCGGCCAGGTCGTTGAGCAGGTCGTCCTGGCGGGTGGATTTTACCACCATGTCGTCGATGTAGACGTGAATGTTGCGGCCAATTTGGCTCGCTAGGCACTCCTACATGCATCTCTGGTATGTGGCACCGGCGTTCTTGAGGCCGATTGTCATGGCTGTGTAGCAGAAGGCCGAATGGCGTGATGAACGCCGTCTTCTCCTCATCCTCGACCGCCATTTTGATCTGGTTATAACCAGAGTAAGCATCGAGGAAGCACAGCGACTCCGATCCTGTGGTCGAGTCGATGATCTGATCGATGCACGGTAGGACGAACTCCTCCTTCGGGCAGGCACTGTTGAGGTTGGTGTACTCGATACACATTCTCCATGTGTTGTTCTTTTTTAGAACCAGGACTAGGTTTGCCAGCCACTTGGAGTATTTGATTGGCCGAATGAAGCCTGCGGCTAGCAGGCGCTGTACTTCTTCGGCGATTGCTCGACGGCGCTCTTCATTGATGGGCTGTAGCGACTGTTTTACTGGTCGCACTTTGGGGTCGGCGTTGAGTTTGTGCTCAGCGAGTTCCCTCAGGACACCTGGCATGTCAGATGGCTTCCATGCGAAGATGTCGCGGTTCTCACGGAGGAACCCGATGAGCGCGCTTTCCTATGCGGCGCACTCGACGGTGCGGGTGTGCGTGGTCGCCTCGAACGTGGAATTCGCGGTGGTTGGTTTCTTCAGGATGGTGGGGTCGTCCTTGTTGATGTTGCCCGCGTATTTCACGAGCTCCTCCGCGTGGTCGGTCTCCGCAGCGATGACGGTGTCGGCGGGCTCGGCTCCTTTGTCCTCGCATTCCACGGCCATGTCGGGGTCGCCGTGGACGGTGATGATGCCGCTTGGCCCTGGGAGCTTCATCATGTTGTACGCGTAGTGGGGGGTCGCCATGAATTTGGCAAACGTCTGGCGTCCCAGCACGCAGTGGTAGGGGCTGCAGAAGTTCACCAGCTCGGACTCGATTCGCTCGGTGCGGTAGTTCGCCGGTGTGCCGAAGGTGATGGGTAGCGTCACTTTTCCAATCGGGTATGCCTTCCGACCGGGGACGATACTGTGGAAGGTTGTCAGGGTCGGCTGGATTTCCGACTCCGGGAACTGTAGCCTCTTGAATGTGTCCAGGTACATGATGTTGATGGAGCTCCCGTCATCCATCAATGTCTTGGGTAGCCAGTAATCGGCCACTTTGGGCCTGACTACCAGGGCGACTCGCCCTGGGTATTCGATTCTGGGGGCATGGTCCTGGCGACTCCAAGTGATACTTTGCTCGGACCAGTTGAGGAAGAATGGGATGTCGACCTATGTCACCGCATTGACGGCGACCGCACGGGCGAGCACCTTCCTCTCGCGCTTGGTGCCGAGTCAGGTGAAGGTATGTAGTGAGCCGACAGCGGTGCCAAATCCGCCAGCATTCCCGTTGTCCCGGGGTGGGTTGTTGTTGGGGTCCTCCCTTGCTCGCCTCGCCTTCTCAATCTCTTTGAGAGAGTGGAAATCAGCAGTGGTGTGGGTGGTGGGTTTTCCCTCCCTGCTATGGTAGATGCAGGGCTGATGGAGCAGGGCAGCGGGGTCGAATTTTGGCCTCGCTGTATTGTTGGAGTGGTAGTTTCCGTTGTCACGGTAGTTTCCTCCGTCGCGGCGGTAGCTCTTGGGGTCACGCTGGCCGTAGTCGGCGTTGGAGACGAAGTCGACTCGCCTGTCCGTGCGGCGCTTGCCGGTGATGCGGGTGTTACTGTAGCGCATGTCAGGTAGGCGCCCGCTATCGTGGATGTTGGTTCAGCATCTTCCTCCCGACTCGTTGTCGGAGTCTTGGTTGGGGTCCTCCTCCACGTAGCGCTTGGCGACCTTGAGGAGGTCGGGGATGTTGTCGAGCGTTCGGTAGACCCTTTTGATCTTAGCGACCAGGGGTTCGTACCAGCACGCATTCTTGAAGCAATGTATCGCCGTATTTGGGTGGATGACGGAGGCATTCATCCATAGTTCTTGCCATCTTTGAATCCACCGGCGAGTCGACTCGTGTTGTCCCTAGATGCATCGCTCCAGGTCTTCTATGGTGGTGGCGCGGGTGTAGGAGCCCTCAAAGTGCCTCATGAAGGCGTCCCGCATTTCTTCCCAAGAATCGATGCTGTCGGCGGGGAGGGTGTTGATCCATTGCCGAGTCGCACCCTCCATCATCAGGGGGAGGTGGCGAGCGGCGAGCAAGTCGGTGTGGCCTGTGATTCCCATTGCCATGAGGTATGTGTCCAGCCAGACAGCGGGATCGTACGTCGGGTCGTACTTTTCGATCTCCTTGGGAGCCTAGAAGTTGGCGGGCTATTTTTTTCCCATGGATCATGGGCCCAAAGCATTGCGGCCCGACTCGACTAAGCGAGCCTCTTGGTTCCGGGTCGCCGTGGTTGGTGAGGGTGTGCCTCAAGTCGTTGGGCTGGCGCGCCCGCCACGCCTGGTTGTTGATGATGTTCGTTCGGGCATCAATGGGCTGCCTGTTGGTGGTGACCGTGTTATTCGCCGGTCGCGGCTTGTTGGTGGACAGCGTGGGGTTGGTGGCTCGTGGTTGGTTCGCCAGGGGCTGCGGTGGTGGGCAAGTCAATGCATTAGCGATGGTGGGGTGGCCGCTTGATGTCGCCCTGCTTGCTGAGGAGCGGGAGTACATCCGCCCCCGCGGGTCGACTCCCACGGCTTTTTGCTCGATGTCCCTGACGAGTAGGGCCTTGGCGTACTGGATCTGTAGCGCGACGTCGCCTTGGACGTCGAGGTTGGCGATCGCGGCGTCGGCCGCGACGACGTTGTCCATCAGGGTGGAGTATAGTGGTAGTCCGTTGGCGTCGCGGGCTTGAGGCGAGATGATGATTCGCGGTTGGTCTGGAGGGGGCGTGCGGCCGATGGGTGGTGGAGGGGCTCCGGTCGCCGGTGCACCGGGTGGTGGGCTTGCGGGGTTGCTTCCGCCTGGCGGCACGTTCTCGTAGTATTTGCGCTCGGCGGCGCGTGCGGGGTCGCTTTCGTCGTTGAAGTTCACGATGCGGCCCTGGACGTTGTAGTTTAGGCGGGTCCTGATGCGGCGCTGGTGATAGAGCGATAGCTCCCGCGCCGTTTCCCGCTCGAGGCGGTATTTCTCACGCTCGGCGAGTTCATTGCGTTGCGCCTTCGTGAGTCGCAGGCGGGCTTCCCCCACCTCTGTGGCCGTCGTAGTCGACGGGATCGGCATGGCGAACGGATCTGGCGGGGCGGCCGTGCTGCCCGCCATGTAGATAACGTTGAAGCGATTGGATCTGGCGTGGAAGTCTTCAGGCGATTCCGAGGCGGAGTCGGAGTCGAAGATCCCGAGGATGGAGGGGTCCTCAAAATCCTCCGGGTTGGAGACTCGCGTGATGGAGTCCTCTCGTGATGTGGTGGTGATAGATCCATCGACCGAGGCAGGGGTCGCGGAGTCGGCGTCGTCGTTTAGGGCCTCATCATTGGTGGCGGCGTTGGTCTCGGCCGCGTCGCTGGCAGCCGAGTCATACTCGGTTACGAGGCTCCTAATGGAGCGGACCTGCTCCTCCGAGAGCAGATCGCGGTGCGGCGGCGATCCGTCGACGATCACCGTTGCAGCTGGGTCGACCGCGCTAGTGAAGCCGACGAAGAGGTTGATGGAGCCGACCGACATCACCGCGCCGTGAGTGGCCGGGCGTGACGCCGAGATGTAGCTGCTGGGCAGGATCTGTAAGATCCCGCCGATGGTGATCATGCGACCGGTGGCGAGCGGACGATCGATCAGCGAGTAGGGTCTCGCCGTAGAACTCAGGCCAATCCCGCTATGCCCCACGGTGGGTGCCACTGTCGCGGAAATGGCTACGGCAGTCGCTGCTACTGGCAGCGATTGATTGTGACGTGAGGAAGAGTTGGCGATCATCTGCGGTGCGAGATGGGGGCGGATGCACATGGGTTTACCCAGGTTCGGCCCCCCGAAGGGTAAAGACCTACTCCTGCTAGATTAGATTATTGGAGAGCGAGTTACAGGGGTGGCGAGCTCGGCGTCTAAGCAGCGAGTCGCTTGAGGGGGTGGATGAGGGAACGTAAGTCCTTAGGATACCCTAGGGAGGTCTATATAGGAGTCACCTCGCTAGGGTTTACAAGTTACAACCGAGCCAGATATGGACTCGGAGGCTTTTTGACCTAATCCGACTGGGCTTCAGATATGCTTCTGTGCCTTTAGCTTCCAGTCGCTAGGCTTCTCCTTCAGTCGTAGTCCAGTCGCCGTCCTTTAGGCCCACTCACAGGCCCTTAGGCCCAATCGGAACGTCCTGCTGGGCATACCCCCTTTGGCATATCCCCATCACTTTATGCTTAGTATTCTTTGTTGTAGCATGACTTGTTATAAACAATTGAGATTGCTTAATGTGCCTTGGATGAATCATGCGTTGTTTTAGCATATTAAAGCATAGTATAGTGGTATTCTCCTTTGATGCTTTATTTGGGTTGACTTGGCGCATGCTCACACCATGTTATGACTATCTCAAGTCACCATAAGCCTTTGTGATCCTTTAGTTTTCAACTGGTAGTATCTTATGCTTTGATCAATGATGTTTTGTCGCTCTGCATGATTATGGCTATTATTGCTCTCTTAGTTTGTCGCTCCCAGTCTTTTGCTAGCCTCCACAACCAAGTATGAGTTCCACTCATGCATCCAACTCCCTAAACCAAGTTATTCCAAAGAGTCCACCCTACCTACCTACTAGCTTATGCTATTCCAAGTATATTCATGTTTTTTTTACCTTCTGAATTAAACTTGTTATGAGAAAACTAGTGATTAAAGCTCTAACGAACTTGATGGCACACTTTACTTTTCTTGCCCTTAATAAACTTGAACCATTGTGTTGTCTATGTTGTATATGCTTGCACTTATTTGTTGGGAATTAGCAGAACCATGCTGTCATGGGGAACGCTTTCAACATTGCACGGGTACTTTGTACATAGTTGATATCATGCTCTTTTGTATATGGATGTCGTCGGTGTGAAATGAAAGGGGAGCTTGTAAGTCCATGGAGTTATGTATATGTGTTAGAGAAACGCATGGGCCGCTGGTCTAATCCATGCTGACATGGTGGAAACCTGCAGCGTAACCATAATGAGCTGTCTATGAAGCATTCTTCGTATAAAAAAAGAGTCCTATATTGAGAAAAAAAGAGAAAAAGAAAAAAAGATTATGAAAAGAGGAAAGGGAGAAAAAAGCACCATATTCCCATGGCAAATAAGAAGATTGTTGATATGTTCGTTGTCTGCTGGCCTTGTCATTTTAATATGGGGATTCTTCCGTATCATCGGGCAAGGGGTACCCCGTTGGCGGTTCTCTATGATACACATGTACTTACGATGACAAGAACTTACCGGTGACTAAACTTGAGTAGCATGAGGAGCGGACCTCGTATACAAGGGACATGAGATTTCTAACTTATACTTCGTCAAGCATGTACACCATAGTTTGTTCACTTTAACCTTAATCACTTCAAGATGCTTATGATAGGGTCAATGAGAGCTGAAAGCTATAAGTACCATAATTTTTCGAAGCTCTTTATGAGCCTTGAATCCCTACTTCCTTCTATGAAGGCCTTTCTTCCACCATTATATTGAGTCTCCACCTTCTATCTTTATGCACTTACTTTGAGAGCATAGTGGACATTCTTAGTTCTATGTGCATTGTCCCAAGACAAGTTGATTGATGCATATCTTGATATTGCTTATTTTAAACTATTTGTATCTAGTCACTCTTATGAACTTTGAAGGTGTCCTATGCAATTATATTTTCTACTCTATGAGGGACAAGCTGAATACTATTATGCTATGTTTTCTTTATGTGAAACAAACAAACGTCTTGCAAAGCATTGTTATTCATGAATATTTTGTTTGTGCCTTTTCATGTTGCATCATAGTTTCTTTGTCTGCTAGAACTTTGTCTTTCATGTTATGATTGAAGTACTATGATCCTAGCTTTGAATGTTTTACAAATACTTTGATCAAGTCTTTGATGGTGCATGTCACCTCAAAAATTATTCTTTCTTTTTATCACTTACCTACTCGAGGACGAGCAGGAGTTAAGCTTGGGAATGTTGATACATTGCAAATGTATCTATAATTTTTGATGTTCCATGCTTGGTTTTATCTACTTTCTTATGTTTTGTCCACACTTTGGAGTACTTTTCATATGATTTCTTGGACTAACCTATTAACAAGATGCCACAGTGCCAGTTGCCTGTTTTCTGCTGTTTTTGGTTCCAGGAAAGTCAAAAAATGAATATTCTCGGAATTGGACCGGACAAAAGCCAAAGTTGTTATTTTCCCGGAAGACTCACGGAGCCAGAAGGAGAGTCAGAGAGGGGCCACTGAGTGGCCACACCCCCCTAGGCACAGGTACCCCCAGGCCGTGCCAGGGCATGGTGTGGGCCCCTGGCTGGCCACCGACCTTGCCTCCTTCGCCTATATATTCCTCCCGAGGCAGAAACCCTAGATCATCAATCAGAAATCCATGAAAAGTTCCGCCGTGCCGCCGCCACCGAAGGGGAGATTCGGGGGATAGAAAGTCTCTGTTTTGGCACCCTGCCGGGACAGGGAAGTGCCCCCAAAGCCATCTCCATCGATCTCCACCACCATCTCCATCAGCATTGCTGATTCCCATGATGAGGAGGGAGTAGTTCTCTCTCGAGGCTAAGGGTTCTACCGGTAGCTATGTGTTCATCTCTCTCTCTATGCATGATCTTATTGAGATCATGAGCTTGTAATCTATAGATCTACCTTCAAGTGCTTTAATAGATCTCTGCTCTCCCCATGTGTGTGAAGTTGACAGCGTGCACACCATGGTGGCACTTAGGCTAGAGATTACAAATACTTGTTATGAGTTATATTTGGAGTTGGATGTTTCTATGAAATTGTGGTGTTTGTTGGACTCATCTAGTGCTCAAGGTGTCAGTGTGGGGTTTCTAGATGGGAAAGATGAACTTTGAGGTGTGCTGTTATAGCCCTACCATGGATTAGAGTGTCCAACCGGAGAGTAGTTAAGAGTAGTATCATGCAGATAATATATTTATGAGAGAGTGTTCACTAGTGAAAGTATGATCCCTAGGCTTTGTTTCTAAGCATTGATACATCGTTTGCAATTAGATTTGTTACATGTTTGCTTGCTTCTATCTTTACTTCAGTTTTACTTTAGTCTTTCCCATGCCATCAAGCTATTTTCTATCACCGTTACCACTTATAATTATCTATACCACTTGTATTTCACTATCTCTTCGCCGAACTAGTGCACCTATACACCTGACAAGTGTATTGGGTGTGTTGGGGACACAAGAGACTTCTTGTATCTTGATTGCAGGATTGCTTGAGAGGGGATACCTTTGACCACTTCCTCCCTGAGTTCGATAAACCTTGGGTGATCCACTTAAGGGAAAACTTGCTGCTATTCTACAAACCTCTGCACTTTTTTTTGAGAAGCAAACCTCTGCACTTGGAGGCCCAACAACTGTCTACAAGAATAGAAGTGCGTAGACATTAAGTATCAACACTGTGACATGAAATCAAATAGGGAAAATGCAAAGTGAAGCTGAACAATACCTGAGAGATCCTTTGCAATCGAGAAAAGTTGTTTTTCGAACAACTTCTCCCTTTTGACAGTGGAGGCGCGCAAATCTTCCTCACGCTTTCGCGACTCTTATAGAGCTATGATCGCCTCATCGCGCTTTTTCTCCGCTGCGACAAGTCCCTTCCTGAGGGAAGTGACGCGACGGAGAATCTCATTATACTCCCCTACACAAGACAGAGCACAAAAACAGTGAGTTTGCAAATTTCTACATAAGCAGAGCAAAAAGAGAAGATCACTACAAACGTTCGACTATGCGGTGGCGATTGTCTAGCAGGGCGCGCTGTCGACCCAACGCAAGGATCTGCTCTGCTAGGCGAGTAGAATCCTTCACAATGGGCTACATCAAGGGAAACGAAGATTCAGCGTCAACCAAAAGCACAAATTCGACTGCCAGTGGCAAAAAGATACTTACGTGTTCCTCCAGGGATTCCTGTCGAGTGGGCATCCGCGCAACCATTTGGTGCCCCTCGTTATGAGGGGAACTCGATGAGTTGGCACCAGAGTGGGCTGCCACCGGAGGAGAAGGCGACCGCACGGCCACCTCCTTGTTTTTGGAGTCTGCGACTCCGGATTCTTTCACAAATTGGCAGTCATCGGATGACGACGACGCTGTTTGACTACAAACAGAACCAGCACCACTTCAGAAGAAAATTCCAAAGGACAAAAAGACGCACTCCCAAATACTAAAAATTCACCTGTCGAATTTATCAAGGTCAAAGGAGTCATCCGACAACTCCTTCGGCAACCTCAGTTTCTTTTGTGCGGGAGGAGCCATGGCGCGTACAGGTATGGCGGGAATTGGCTCCTCTGCAGCAGCAGTGGGATCCTCCGTTGTCGTCGGCGAGGAAGCATCCGAAAACTCACTACGGGAGCGTTTGCGAGTCCCATGGTCACTAAACTCGGGGGCTTCCTCCTCTTCCTCCATGGGGATCGTGGACCCTGACTCAAACTCTTCCTCCGCTTCACGTGGGATAATCCCTTCAGGCTGAGGAGGGAAGCTGGCAGCCACGTTCCAGTCCTACAATCAGAAGAAGCATCGGTATATATCGACCACTTGACAAGCAATCGAAAATCTATAACACTTCATAGCGAAACCCTACCTCAGGTGGAGGATTGTTGGCGTTGAAAGGAGGCACGACTGACTCGCCTAGGAGATCCTCCTTGGTGGTGTACTTGGTCACCAGCCGCAACCTCCTATCCACCTCACCCGAAGAAATGCCCTCCGCAGATATGCGAGTGACATCGACGATACCAATCCAGCGGTACATCAGATGGGCTTTGGCCTGCAGAGGCTGGACGTGGCGGTGCAACCACGCGCTAATGAGTGCAACACCACCTTCCTCTTTGCCAACGGCTTTCGAGGTCACAGACACCCTGATACAGCATCTCCGTCTCCTTGGACTCGCCGGGCATCACGACGTTCTTCCAGGAACACCTCCTCTTGCAAGCAGCCACGGGATCGAACGACGCGAGTCTGTAGTGCTCGATGTCGGCCTTCTGGTCGCGGATGTAGAACCACTTATCTCTCCACCCTTGGACAGACGCGGTGAGTTTGACGTCAAAATACGTGGCAGAGGAGTCGACGTGGATCCCACAGCCCCCTACATCATAGATGTTGGGGATATACTTTCCGGGTATCCTCACAGTTCCTCACTGACCAGGGTGGCCCACTTCGGGTTAGAGCTTTGCTTCACGGGCGGCCCAGTCAGGGAGAGAAGACGGAGTCCAATCCGGCTACGGGAAGGCCCAGAAGATTTACCCACTTAGGCCCATAATGTTACTTGTAGTTCAAGATGTACTCTGTAACAGACTCTTAGTCGTAGCCGGATAGATCTCTCCTGTAAACCCTAGGCCGGATATCTATAAAAGCCGTCCTAGGGAGAGCCTTTAGGGCACCTCAATAGTCTACAAACTCAACTCGCACAGGCGAAACCCTTGTAACCCATATTCCGGCTCTGCCGTATTACTGGATTGCTAGCAGGAGTAGGATCCGTCCAAAGCCGGCGGATTTGAACCTGGGTAAACTTGTGCGCTCACTGTCCCGGAATACCGTACGTCTCACACCCCTATCTTCCGCACGCCTCCAGGACCCCCTCATGGCGTACTTATCATCAATCCGACGACAGTTGGCGCCCACCGTGGGGCAAGTGAGCTACGGATCTGCGTTCCGAGCGGAATCTGCAAGAATCGGAATCGGCGAGACCATCACCGTCGGTCGCATCCTCTACGCCAGCGATGTCCCTCTCATCGTTCTCGACGAGACTTGGATTCCGGCAAGGGAGGCCGTGACTGCCTACACAATCATGTCTTTTGGCGAGATCGATGTTTACATCGATTTCGCTGAACCTGCCCAACCCACCCTAGCGGTGATGATAGAGGCAGAAGAATTTTCTAGGTCCCCTTTGTCCACGGAGGCGGCAGAATTTCGGATCTCAGAAAACCCTAATCCCACCCAGCCCGCACCAGTTGTGGAGATAGTGGAGAAACCCGAACCTAAAGAAGACCTAGCGGTCAACGTCGAAACTGGAGTGGATCTCCCCGGAGGAGCCGAATCCCAGATCGACCCACCCGTGGAAGTCGAAATCCAGGAGGAGCATATCAACGACACTGATTCTGGCTCTGATGATGCCGGAACAGACAGGCCTTTCCTAAGGTACACACTAAAAAATATGATACTGCAAGGCGAAAGCGCAGATGCAATCCTCGAGACCATCAAAAGTTTCGATATGGCTGATCGCGAAAGCCGCAGGTACCTCAGGAAGCACGCGTCGCACTTCGTCGGATATGTGGGATCCGGATCTGGCTCTGCTGATGCTGGAGAAAACACCGACTCGGTGCTGGAGGCAATTGGAACAAACGCCGACGTACCCGCATCCTCGGATGAATCGATGACGTCAGCAGATTTCCGAAAGTTCTCCGCAGAATATGAAGAGGAGTACAACTCCAAAGCTGCAGAGGAGGTACAAGCCATGGATGAAGGATCCGGGGAACACTCTCCCAAGGCACAGGATTCCATGGACGTCGGAGACAATCCCGAAGTCCAGATGTCCGAAAGTACCGATCAGAGCTTGACTCCGGGAAACGGACCCAAAGCCGTCTTTGCGACCGGCGCTGCCAGGAAGGCAAAGGAGAAGAACAAGAAGAACAAGACCCCGGCAAAAGACCCTCTGACAGAGGAGGTGATTGCTGAGGAATACGAAGAAGACTCGGATGGAGCACTTATCCCAAACGAGCTGAAAAAAGAAGCATCGGTGGATGGACACGTGATCACTGAAGGTGCGCGTAAACTCATCGATGCCGCATTAACCACACCTATCCCTACAGCTGCAGAACTTACTGTAGATGAGCTAGATGAAAGGGCTCAAGCCCTAGAAGCGCGTCGTCAACAACTCCTCGATGAAGCCAAAAACATCAAGGTGGAGAAGAAACGCATGTCGAACAAGGAGTACATGTCTCGTCTGCATCAGAAGACACGGAAGCATCACATAGATGACAACCAATTCCCACGTATCCGTGTCGTCCTTTTTGGAGATGAGATGGGGAAGCCACGGAAAGATAGCAACGGAGATTGGGTATACCCAACACCAGTACAAAATATCGTGGCAGCCCGAGAAATTCTATCGGCTAATCCAGGACCAGAGGAGATCCGTTTGGGTATCAAGCTACTCAACAAGGGACTAGAGCAGCAAAAGGTCGCCCTATTAGGAAGTCAAAAACTGGTCTCGGATGCTGACCAATGTCGCATGGATCCGGCATGGGCTGGCGTAAGACCCCATTACGTTCCGGAGCAGTATCATCACCCCGAACGACAGGAAGACAATTATTCAAGAACCAGATCGTCGGGACAGCATCGCAGAACTACACATAACTGGAGCAACGTTGCTCCAGTAGTCGAGAAAGACGTGATCGCTGCACTGAATCCGAAGAATCCTCCCCGAAGGGGAGAAGATAAAGAGAAATGTCGGGAGGAGGATCGTCAAAGGATGCCACCTCCTAGACATGATAGCCATCCGACTGAGCCTCACTATGGTGGGAACAACGGACGAAGGAACGACGGAAACCATGCAGGTACAAGCCGGCAGGGGGCTCGTCATAGTCAAGACCCTCCCCGGAATCGGAATAATGATGTTCCGGACGGAGGCCCGCGAGCAGCCGGAAACTACCCCGCTGCACCACCCTCTCCACCACGCATTTATCACAACGGCCCCCACGGAGGTCAAGGAGGACATGGCGGAGGAGGTGGTGGCAGAAGCCGAAGTCCGGCTCCAAGGCACCGCAGCCAAAGCCGGCATTCGGGACGATCCCTATCCCCGTACGACGCAAGGCATAGGATCAATTCCAACATAGAGGCTCGGCGCTACGAAAACGATGACATGTACGTGGGCCCAAAGTGCTTCGGACCACGCATCAGAGCTACAAAGTTCCCGGAAGGATTTGTTATCTCAAGACATATTCAAGCCTACGACGGCATGGCTCGGCCAGACACCTGGTTACAGGATTTCTTCCAAGCTTGCTGCATCGCCAAAGGCGGAAACAGCCTGGTTGCAACCCGATATCTCCCACTTATGTTGCGGAAGACGACACAATCATGGCTCAATGAACTTCCGGCAAACACCATCCATAACTGGTATGATTTACAAAGTGCGTTCTTTCGGAATTTCGAAGGCACATATCGGAGGCCCTGTACGGTTGGAGACTTACAGCGTTGCACCCGGAAAGCTGGAGAAACTTGTCGGGATTACCTCGGACGATGGATTGACACCAAAAACTCCTGCGAAGGAGTAAATGATCAAACTGCAATTGAAGCTTTCATCGCAGGTCTCCCAATTGGTTTACTGCACCATCGCTTGAAGTGTGACAAGGTTACTGATCTAGGAGAAATGATAGAAACAGCGAGCAAGTATGCAGATGCTGACGACGATGTAGAGGGATTACTCAATGCCTTGGTTGTGCCTCAGTCGGCAAAACAACCAAAGCAACAAGCTCAGAAGCGCAAAAATACCTCGGAAGAAAAACCCAACGCGGAGACAGCGGTAGTCACTACTGTTTCCGGGTCTAGAGGACGAGGAGGACGTGGTGGAGGCCAAGGGCATGGCCGTGGGACATCAAGGGTCCAAGGTAGAGGAGAGCAACAACCAGGCAAAACCTACACTTGGGCCGACATCGCCAATAACCCATGTGTGCATCATTTGGACGCCAATGGGGGTTCATCCCACACCAACGCTGAATGTCGTTTTAACGACGACATCAAGAGAGATGATACCGCGGGCTACAAAGCCAAGCGGAAGAAGGGAAAGAAAAATCCCGAAAAAGACAAAGAAACCAAGGAAGATTTCGACATGGAGGAAGCCGACGCTTCAAATCCCAAGTCGGAAGGGAAGAAAACTTTTCCCACTAAGAAGGACACTTACGTCACCTTCCTCGGATCTCAACTAGCAAAGGTCAAGAAAGCAGTTCTCCACGAGCTCAACGCAACAGTTCCGGCTGTCCCTCAGTATCTGGACTGGTCGGAAGTAGCAATAACGTTTGACCGCGCTGATCATCCGCCTAAGCTACATAGGCGAGGAAAATACGCCTTAATCATCAATCCACTTATTGATGGTTATGGTTTCTCCAAGACCCTCATGGACGGTGGTAGCAACATCAATATTCTCTATGTCGAAACGCTACGCCGAATGAAGATCTCGGAAACACAGCTGAACCACAGCTCTATGATCTTTCACGGAGTTGTCCCAGGAACACAGGCTAATTCCCTGGGAGAGATCACTTTGGATGTTACTTTTGGAACACCAAAGAATTATCGGACGGAGACACTTTCCTTCGAAGTGGTCCCGTTCAAGAGCGCATACCACGCTATATCCGGACGTCTAGCTTACTGGGCTTTTATGGCTCGTCCGTGTTACATTTACAATATGATGAAAATTCCAGGTCCCAACGGCGTAATCACCATCAGGGGAGACCCAAAGAAGGCGCGAGAGTGCGAGGATGGAAATGCCGCCTTTGCCGAAGCCGTGTTGCACGCCCAGGAGTACCAGGAGATCAAGAAGAGCATAGATACGTCCGAGATGCCTGCGACGAAGAAGGAGGTGACAAAGCCAAATCCGTAGTTCAAGGCACCAGAAGAGACGAAGACGACGCTGTTGAAGGATGACGACCCCTCCAAGGTGACCCAGATAGGCGTAGGCCTAAGTAGCACATAGGAAAGCGCGCTCGTCAAGTTCCTCCAAGCAAATCAAGATATCTTCGCATGGCAGCCATCTGACATGACCGGAGTACCTAGGGAACTTGCCAAGCACTCTCTAAATGTAAACCTGAACGCTAAACCCGTCAAACAGTCCTTACGACGGTTTGGTGATGAAAAGCGTAAGGCAATAGCTAAGAAACTAGCATGGCTCAAGTTAGCCGGATTCATAGAAGAGGTCATCCATACCGATTGGTCGGCCAACCCTGTAACGGTCCCTAAAAAGGACACCACTGATTTAAGGATGTGTGTTGATTATACTGCCTTGAACAAGGCTTGTCCAAAAGATCCGTTTGCTCTGCCTAGAATTGATCAAGTTATCAATTCTACGGCAGGCTCGGAACTCCTATGTTTTCTCGACGCATATTCTGGTTAACACCAAATACGGATGAAGGAATCTGACAAAGTCAAGACTTCATTCATAACCCCCTTCGGAACCTTCTGTTTTGTTACAATGCCCTTTGGGCTGACGAACGTAGGAGCTACGTACCAGCGCACGATGCAGCGTTGTCTCCACGACCAACTCGGACGCAATGTACATGCATACGTGGATGATATCGCGGTGATGTCCAAAAAGAAGGAAACACTCATTTCCGACTTGGAGGAAACGTTCGCCAATCTACGAAAATACAACATCATGCTTAATCCAAAGAAATGCTTCTTTGGAATACCAGCCGGAAAATTGTTAGGTTTCATCGTGTCTCAAAGAGGCATAGAGGTGAACCGCGACAAGATCAAGGCTATTCTCAATATTTCTAGGCCAACTCGCCTGAAGGACGTACAAAGATTAACTGGTTGCATTGCTGCAGTCAGTCGATTTGTAAGCCGGCTTGGTAAAAGAGCCGCACCATTTTACAAACTCCTGAAGAAGACCAAAGATTTTGTCTGGACTGACGAAGCTGAAGCTGCACTACAAGACCTGAAGAAAGTACTCTCATCTGCTCCTATCCTTGTAGCCCCGGAACCTTAGGAATCGATGTTGCTTTATATTGCTGCGACAAATAGGGTCGTTAGTATCGTCATGGTGGTGGAGAGACTAGAGGAAAATCAGGAACACCTGGTGCAGCGTCCGACTTATTTTGTCAGCGAGGTCTTGACAGAATCAAAACAGCGATATCCGCACTATCAAAAGTTGGCTTACGGTGTTTTCCTAGCATCTCGTAAGTTACGACACTATTTTTAGGAGCATCCAATTACCATGGTGAACAAAGCTCCCATGAGAGACATAATCAACAACAGCGATGCCACAGGACATGTCGCCAAATGGGGCATAGAGCTCTCAGCTTTCGATATTGAGTATAAACCTCGGACAGCAATCAAATCCCAGATACTTGCCGACTTTGTCGCTGATTGGACAGAGACCAAGGAGAACATGACCCTTCCTGAGTCGGAATATTGGACCCTCTTTTTTGATGGGTCTAAGGCTCGAGGGGGCTCGGGGGCTGGCGTGGTGCTCAAATCACCCCAAGGAGATAAACTATTATACGTGTTGCAGATCCACTTCACAGCGACAAACAATATTGCCGAGTATGAAGCACTGCTGCATGGAATTCGGATTGCTAAGGATATTGGCATCCGACGTTTGATGTGTTACGGAGATTCGGATCTTGTTGCTCAGCAAGTCTCGGATATTTGTAATGCAAATAAGCACATGGCAGCATGTAAAGCTGTCGTGGATGATCTATCTAAATCGTTCGAAGGGTTTGAAGTTCAACACATCCTTCGAGCAGAAAATGAGGAAGCAGATGCACTATCTCGAATAGGCTTTGTGCGGAAAGAGGTCCCGGATGGCGCATTTTTAGAGCACCTCAAAGTTCCCTCAATAAAGGGAGTAGATGAGGAATATCCGACCAAATCCGACTCACCTTTAATAGCAGTTCTAGCTGTAATTCCCAGTTGGACTCAACCCTACCTTGATTACTTGGTAGATGGCAAATTACCCGAAGACGAGGTGCTGAGCCGGCAGATTATCCGACGAGCAAAAGCCTATACTATTGTTAAAGGTGAGCTCCATAAACGAAGTGTTTCCGGGGTTTTTCAGCGCTGTGTATCTCCGGAAGAAGGAGTGGAGATCTTAAGATAAATCCACGAAGGTGAGTGTGGTCACCACACTGCAGCCAAATCTTTAGTGGCAAAAGCTTTTCGACATGGATTTTTTCTGGCTTACAGCTCAGGCAGATGCCGAACGATTAGTCAAGACATGCAAAGGCTATCAAAAGTACGCCAAGCAAGCTCATGTTCCGGCTGATCAGCTACGAACAATACCTATAACATGGCCTTTTGTGGTTTTGGGGCTTGATATGGTAGGACCTTTTAAATGAGCACCAAGTGGATTCACGCACCTCTTAGTGCTGGTGGACAAATTCACAAAGTGGATCGAGGCTAAACCTGTCACTAGTTGTGATGGAGCAACAGCCAAAAGATTAGTCGAGAATGTTATAATCCGGTATGGTTATCCGCATAGCATTATCACGGACAATAGGAGTAACTTTTCTATGGGAGAACTGGCTAAATTCTGCGATGAGCAAAATATCCGGCTTGACATTGCGTCAGTCGCACATCCACAGGCTAACGGACAAGTCGAAAGAGAAAATGGTTTAATTCTACAAGGCTTGAAACCGAGACTCGAAGCACCACTGAGACGTGATGCGGGGGCTTGGGCAGAGGAACTACCCTCTGTAATTTGGAGTTTGCGAATAACTCTGAACAGGTCAACGGGATACACACCATTCTTCTTGGTCTATGGCGCAGAAGCAGTTCTTCCTAGTGATTTAATTCATACTTCTCCTAGAGTGGCCGCGTATATCAAAGAGGATGCCGAGATTTCTCGACAAAAAGATCTCGACTTAGTCGAAGAAGTTCGCGTCGTTGCTGAAATGAGATCTACAGCCTATCAGCAGAAGTTATGCAAGTATCATAGCCAGAGAGTCCAAACTAGATTTTTTAATAAAGGTGATTTGGTTCTCCGGCTTGCACAACAAAGAAAGCACAAACTTTCCCCAGTATGGGAAGGGCCCTTTTTAGTTAGTCGAGTATTGCACAATGGATCGTACTACTTAACTAACATGAGGCCAGTCAAAGAAAGACCTGCTACTAAGAAGAGAAAGAGAGCTAGAGGCAGTACAAATCCGGATGAGTTAGACAGACCATGGAATATTTCTCAGCTACGCCCCTTTTATTCTTAGTTTATCCTTCTTTGTAATCATACATATGTACATGTTGTGTGAGAAATAAAAGTTTTGGTTACCTCAAAGTTTTCCTGAGAAGTTTTTACCATCTTATTTCCTAATGATCATGTCATAGTCGAAAATCCCAGAATGCTTGAAAGTAATTTATGCTCATGTCCGTTCTGGTTTAGTTTTCCGACTCTAAAACTGCTACCTTTGGGTATAACTCTAAAAAATTCTAGTCTTTACTTAGGTTATTTGTCTGATTGCTGGATGCGGGTATTTTCCGAGTAGTGAATTGTTGGTACTGGAAGCCGGCTTTGTTTCCGAGTTTAAACTGGTTTACCAATTGAGCTCCATTGCTCGGCAAAGTTTCCGGCTGAAGGTTTAGCCGGCTCACGAAAGGGACGAGGCGAAAAGCCAGATAAACGATAAGTAGAGACGAAAAATTCTAAGTGCTTGTGCAAACATTTCAAGCACACAAAAAGTCTAAAACAAAAGTGCTGAATAGATAAAAAAAACTTAGCACTAACAAAAAGTCATAGTACTTCATATTTACAAAACGCGTCATGTTCTTTCACAGAATAATACATAAGTCTGTGGTCTATGATGCAGGAGGAGACGAAGGATCTACTGGCTCGCTGGTCACTCCGCTTTGATATTGTTCCGAGATATCCGCATCCGAGTTGGTGCGTTCATCGTCGGAAACTTCTTCGGCGTCTTCTGGAGGAGGTGGCGGAGTATCCACGCGGGTGAAGAAGGGCACCTCGTAGCTGGTTAGGTCAGCTACATGGCACCCATATCCGCCGCAGGAGTGCATGATGGCTTGAAGGTCCTGCTCCTGGCCGTCTTCATCTACCTTGTAGTACCCTTTAGTCACTTGCCATATTTCCATGTTTCCATGGTGGCTCATGACCATGGAGAGGGCATTCTGCGCGGCAGTCCACACGTAGGACATATTCTAGTCCCGAACGAGCTGCGGCATCTCCTTGGCTTTCTCCCGCACCTGGAAGTCCGACATGCTTGGCATGTCTGGAATCCTGAGAGACTCGCCAATATCCTCAAGGGATTGGCGGTAGTCATGAAGAAGATCACCGACTTGGGTAAGCCGGTGAGTGCAGGGCTCGGACGAGGAGGAGTCCGTCAAGTTCAGAGGACCTATACACAAAATGAAGATAAGGAAAAACCGACATTGATAAAATTCGAGGAAATGATAAGTCAGATAGATGGAACTTACCAAGAATGACGTCATCAATCTTGGCTTTCTCCTCCCGGAGGCTCTAGAGTTCAGCCCGGAGTGCTTGGGAGATATCCTTCTCTCTGTCAACCTCATTCTTGAGGTCCGAGATAACTTTATCTTGAGCAGCAATCTTGCGATCGCGCTCTTTAGTGGCCATGGAGGAGGATTCCAGGACTTGAGCTATGCTCGTTTCATGATCCACCTTGAGCTTTTCTAGCTCTTGGCGAAGTCCTTTGTTCTCCACCACCAAGGTCTTGAGGTTCTCGGCCTCTTCAATCATAGCGATGGATTGTTTCACCAACGTTGTAAGTCAAAACAGAACAACAGTTCAGAAAAATTCGACATTAAAAAGCAAAAGGCAAGGTTTGAATCTCGAAATGTTTACCTTCGGCTTCGTCCTTGGCTACCTTGAGCTCAGCATTTTTAAGCCGGAGAGCTTTGATCTCTCTCCGCTTATTACAGACATTGGACAATAATTCCTGGTTATAGGAACATACTTTCTGTAAGTCAGAATACCCAAAGTTAGAAAGCTACTTAAGACTCGGGCTAATAGTTTTACTAAATATCAGCACGAGCCTTGGGGGCTACACTAGTTCGTTCTTTGGCATCCTAATGAAAGCATAAACTCGGATTCTATATCCTACTTCATGCTTGGGGGCTAGAGGATATGATATAACATGATGTAAAAACAAGAGTTGGAATTCCGACTTACATACTGCTCGCGGGTGAGCTTATCTAAACCCGCGTTCACTTCAGCTGCCACCTTCTCGGCGAGAGTAAGAGGGATCACTGGAGCTGTTGGAAGCTCGCCAGTCCTGATCCTCTCGTCGCGAAGGCGTACTTGAGTAAGAAGGTCGAAGAACTTGACGTCCTCTACTTCTTGCGCCTCCTCTTTGGGGGATAGATGGCTTTTGTCCAGGACTTGCATGGCCAACCGCTGGATCTCCTCTGCAGATTTCCGGGTCAGGCCAAATTTGGCAAGACCCGGATTGTTGAGGAGGTTGTCGGCGAAGACTTCAGCCGAGGGATCATTACCCGAAGAGGGTTCACCCTTATCTTGAGCTGACTCACTGGTGGTGACGTCAGTATGCGACCCAAGGATCGTCGGCTCCGCTTGAGGAGCCGGATCTTCTGCAATCACCAGAGAAGGGATGATCACCGGAGTTGCAGAAGGTTGAGGGGCCGGAGTCGGAGGAACCATGACAGGGGAAGCTATTGTAAGCTTCATCTGGCACACGGGCTTCGAAGAAGTCCCTTCCCCTTGTCCTTGATGATTGATTTTGCTCTGAGAAGGTAGAAAAGTCAGAAACATTACATCTCGGAAAGAAACTTGAGTAAACAACAAAGGCGGAAAAGTTGTGACAGAAAGGTTACCTCTTCACGACTGGCACCTCCTTTGTGCCAACTGCTACTGTCGGAGCTTTGCGCTTCTTGAGCGCAAGATCCGACAGTGGAACCACTTCCACCTCCTGAGAGAACTCCGGAGGGTATCCTTCGAGCGGAGCAAGCTCCAACTCGGGGAGGTCAGCAAGCTGAAAACAAGAAAACGTATCAGCATTGCAATGTAACTCGAAGATAGAAACACATAAAATATGTGATGATAAAAGCTTACCGGAACCACGGGGTTTTCCGCCGTGTGCATGTCCAGAGAAACCTCTGGAATCCGCCTCTCGATCCGCTCCTTGATCATCCACTTGATCTGGGTTATGTAGCCCTGAGTGGTGTAGGCTTTGGGGCTGATGCGGAGAGAGTAATTTTTGGAAGACGTGATGGAGTGCATCCGTCTATCCCCGTGGTACTAAAGTGGTTGGATCCGACGTGTGACCCAGCATTGGACTAAGTCGGATCCTTTCAGACCCTTGTGCTGGATAAGATATTCGATTCGCCACTTAGCGAGGATCAGATCGTCGGTGAGAGCTAGAGCAGCCTCGTCCCAGGAAGGCTGGGCCGTGGCGGCTCTGTCGACAAAAGCTGGCAAAGCAGTAATTTGCCGGGAGCTGGAATATCCCTATGGTAGAAAAAAGTAGCTGGCCATTGTTTGACCGAGTCACTGGCGGAAATTTTGGGATAAGCCCGGTCTCGTCTAACCGAAAAACTAATGGTGCCGGTGATGTAAGGAACACCGGAAGTGATGGAATTCCTCCGGACATGAAAGTAAAACCGGAAGAGAAGCAAACTCGGCCTAAAGCCGAGAAAGCCCTCGCAAAGCGCAGCGTATGCGCTCATCTCTAGAAGGGAGTTGGGAGGAAGATTGTGGAGTTGAACTCCATAGTGGTCAATCACCTCGGAGAAGAACTCCGAGGGAGGAAAGGACAAACCTCGGTCCAGATGGGTGCCGAAGTGGACGCGCTCGCCCTCGTGCGGATTGGGGACGGTCTCGCCGGAGCCGCTCCGCCAGTTGCCGGCAGCGAGGAGCCCCTCCTTCTCCACGTTCTTGAGACCTGCTTCGTTGAGAGCGCAAGGGATCCAGACTCCCCTGTAGTTTTCTTTCTCTACTGCTGCTTCCGCCTTCGCCGCCGCCGTTGCCGCCGCCAAACTGGAGGAAGAAGATGAAGCCATTTTCTCCGGTGGAAGGGTGACCTTAAAGGGGCGGCGCTAGGAGCTTTGTGGAGGGAGAACGAGGAGGCTCTATGCGCGCAGGAGGATTGGGAGGAAAGGAACGGCAAAGGACTAGTGGGGATGAGAAGAAGAAATCTAAACCCCTTATATCCACCTACCTGCGCCAAGATTCGTGCAAACGCTACAGTGTAACCGCCACGCGTCGTGGAAAGAACTGGGAAGGGCCCGCGTGATGATTACGTCGCCTCGATCTCCATGCACGCATTGAAACGGCGCCTCGGTTCCGCGAACCGTGGACCCACCAACGGTCGTGCTGACGAAACGTCTGTCAGATGACGTGACTTGACCATGCTTGTGTCAGGTGGCGTTAGAGACCAAATTCCGGCTTAGTTTAAAAGCGAGCTGGAAAATCCGAGTAACCAATTGTAAGGTCCGACTTATTTTTAAGACCCGGATCGTATCTTTTTGTTGTGAAGTTTCAGGAACCCTTCAAGATTCTGCAAGCCGAAGATCAAGCTAGACGATGATAAATCCGACTTTGGATCTTGGAGGCCTTCGGGGGCTGCTGTTGGGGATATACTTTCCGGGTATCCTCACAGTTCCTCACTGACCAGGGTGGCCCACTTCGGGTTAGAGCTTTGCTTCATGGGCGGCCCAGTCAGGGAGAGAAGACGGAGTCCAATCCGACTACGGGAAGGCCCAGAAGATTTACCGACTTAGGCCCATAATGTTACTTGTAGTTCAAGATGTACTCTATAACAGACTCTTAGTCATAGCCGGATAGATCTCTCCTGTAAACCCTAGGCCGGATATCTATATAAGCCGTCCTAGGGAGAGCCTTTAGGGCACCTCAATAGTCTACAAACTCAACTCGCACAGGCAAAACCCTTGTAACCCATATTCCGGCTCTGTCGTATTACTGGATTGCTAGCAGGAGTAGGATCCGTCCAAAGCCGGCGGATTCAAACCTGGATAAACTTGTGTGCTCACCGTCCCGGAATACCATACGTCTCACACCCCTCTCTTCCGCATGCCTCGAGGACCCCCTCATGGCGTACTTGTCATCAATCTGACAACAATAGACTACAGAACCCAACCCCGACTAACGTTTGAGATTGAAGAGTTTTTTGAAGAGACCAAAGTGTGGCTCGATTCCGAGCCAGCACTCACAAAGGGTGATGAAACAAGCGATGTGGAGAATCAAATTTGGGGACAGCTGGTGCAGCTGGAGCCCATAGAAGCAGAGAAGACCCCTAACAAAAGGATGCAGGGGGAGAGAGACTGTGAATGATGAACGCAAGGAACATCACTTGGCAACCCGCATGAGGATGGGGGATTACCTCTTCGCTGGGCACGCGAGAGTCATCTTCCGCAGAAGGAAGCGCTCCATCTTGACGAAGAGTGAACAGCTTGGAAGATTTGATGATAGATGGGCGCCATGACCCATTGGTGATGCGGGTGCCTGCACCCTTCTTCTTCCCAGCGCCGGCAGTGCTGGTGCCCGTGGTGGCACCTCCTTTCTTCTTGGCGGCAACAACGGTGGCCACAGATCCAGCAGTGGCACCTCCTTTCTTTTTGCCCATCTTGCGCTGGCGATGGGAGCGCAGGAAATAGCTGGGGAACATGCGAAGCTGGTCCAGTGCCATGGAGAGGATGTGCGCAAAGGAACAACAAGAATAGCAGCGGAGGAAGCGCGAGCAAGAAGAGAGATGTGGGGAATTACCGCATGGTGCATCCCTACTTAACCTCCTAGCAGATGACATCCAACGGCCAGAAGAAAACCTACCAGACGCGTGGTGTACATCAGCACTGATGCGTGGCAAGGGTAAAACACGAACCGTCCCCCACTACTCCCATTACGTGTGGAAATCAAGGAGGCACGGTTAAAACAGAAGATTACGCACGCCCAGTCAAATCAAGGTCAGAAAGTGGGACCCACTACTCGTCACGTCCTGTCAAGGCCGCTCACCCGGGCAACTGAGGTCATCTCATCGTCAGCACTGACATCATCAATTCTAGCAGAAGACATTTTGACTACTTTAGTCCTTACTCGAGTCTTCGACTCAACCAAGCACTCAGGGGCTACTCCTAACAGGAGCGCTGGCCGTGCACCTGAAAGAATTTTATGCAGGTATCCAAGCTTCATGAAAACCCTTCACTCGAATCAACGATTCGATTGTGAACTCTGGGTTACTCCCATAGGGAGCACTGAAAGCACATTCGACTGAAACAAGCAAATAAAGACGACATCAGTCGCAAAGTACTTGTACTCCCCACTCGAGTCTACGACTCGAATAGGCATTCAGGGGCTACTCCCATAGGGAGCACTGGTCGCGCAACCTATGATTATTTTTTCTTATACGTTACACGATGTGTTGATAACATCCACACTCGCATGATATGGTGACCCAGCCTCATATCTTTCCCTGCAAAGATACTACATCTCCTGGTCCACCCGAATCATCTCCACGGTGACAAAAAGTTCGGATGCCATGTTTACAGCGTGAAGATAAGACCTGAATAAGGCCTAGCAACGCATCTGCTGCGCACTACCAGAAATATATCCGTGCCTACAGGTACGATGAATATGCCTTGACGGACGCGTCGAGTGCTCACATTTACATACTGGAATTCGACTCATGTAAGACCTCCACGGCCTGAGTCGAATTACGCTAGCACTTTTCCGAATTCGAGTCCGGGGACTCGAATTTGAGTAGATTGCGTTGTTTTGCCCTAAGGCAGTTAACTGATCCCGATGCATCGGATGAGTCAGGCACGTATATCAACAATCCCTATGACATCAATCAAAGCGCCCGAAAACATGCTCAGTTGTGCACTCGAAAGGTTTCATAAAAGTCTCCACTCGAATCTGCGATTCCACTGGACACTCGGGGGCTATTGACGTGGGCATACCTTACATGTACTCGAGTTTGGCATATACGGTCCAGGATATGGCAGAACCCGGCGTTACCAAGGCCCAATATAGGATTCGGGTGACTCACGGAGACTCCGATTGCTTACAGCACAAGACGAAGCTTAAGATAGAAAGTTCAAAGGGACAAACCCTAATATGTAACCGACTCGACCTGCTACCTGAGACCTAGCCTATCTATATAAAGGCTAGGAGGGGGTGGCGAGGAGAAGAATACAACCCTAGTTTCCCAAACTTCACTAGATTGCATCTGCGCACCCCTGTAACTTTCGACTCCCTCGATAATTCCAAGAGCAGACAAGCAGGAGTAGGGACCTCTACGAGGCCTGAACCTGGGTAAACCTTGCATCTATATGTGCTTGTTTGCTAGCCGATTGATGCCTATAGTGCTCCCTCCTTCTCCAAAACCCAAGTCCATAACAATGTGCATTGATGAGTTAAACCCTCGTCAGTTAATGTTTAAGAACTACCATGATACCCATGGTAGGAATAACTATGGCAAGCAAGGGCATCAAGATTTAGTTATGAGATTTCTTTACTTGGAGTTATATACTTGATTTGGTATTCAAGAGTTGTTGTAGTGAATACCTTGACATGATCTCTATAGGATCCAATATTGTTCATTAAGTAGTGTGTTATAGTTTTAGCTCTTTAACATTTGATCTACCCATAGATCAAATTGTACTACCCAAAAATAGGGTTTTAGCAAAGGTCATATTGAAACTTATTACAATCAACTTGATGATCTACTTCAGTTCCACCAAGTTAAGAGAAGCTTCAATCACTTTGACAAGTTTTATTTAAAAGCACGGAAATTATCTAGAATTTCTATGCATGAATGCAATGCACACACCTGATCTCAGCTTATTTCTAAGCTCTAATGATGGGATGTTACAGCTACCAACCTATAGACAAAGGTCAAAAACAACAACAAGGGAAAAAGAACATGCTCAGGATAGAATCCAGAGATGTGGATGCATAATCTTCCGAAAACCAATGCATAGAAGGGAAGTGTGGCAAAGTCACAAGTATAGTTGAGAGACTTGCGAGGAGTACTATTGTCATGATCTATTTGTGTCCATTAAAGAACATCTGCCATAGCTAGTGGTAGGGGAAGTCCTTTATTGCCAAAATTCGATCGTGACAATAACCACAAGCTTGGAGGCTAGAATCGTAGTACCAGCCAACCTGAGGTAATGTTTGAACATTAACAACAGGGGTCAAAGGAATGGATCTTAGGTCGAAGATCAGCTTCATGTATAAGATTCACAACATCAGAATCCAACACACTCCGGGACCTTCGGTTCAAGTCCAAGGGTTAAAACCCAGAGGAATAAATAACTACTACTTGAGTGACATAGCATATACTGCAAGGTAGTAATCACGAGGTAGCTTCTAAGAGAAAGAAATGACTTCTGAAGTACCCAAACAAATAAAAAAGAGGCACACGAGGCAAAAGGAAACCTCGAAGAATAGAATAGAACACTATGGAACCTTATATTGTAGGTTCCGTAAGACAGAGAGATCATGATGGAAAGGAATCTCTCCACTAGCACAGATGAAAAGGAACAAGGAATTCACAACGCCCACAACTCTAGAAAACTCAACACTAGGTCAATTGGTTAAGAAACGACATGCATAGAAGGCACCTAAGCTTTGAAAGACTAGAAATATATCAAAAAAATTCCAAATCAACACAAGGTAATATGCCCCAGAGGTAGGGCGATACCAGATAAGGAATAAAAGAAGCATACTAGAGTTTTTGCAAATACTTTTCATCAAGCTCTAGACTCAACATCGACCAGTACCAGGGTTTTCCAACGGTCGGTACTTCTCTGATACCAAAAATAGTGGCACCCCGAGATCAGGGTTAAACAAATCCCAGGTCTTAGCCTGACATAAGCTTAACCTAGAGCTCGAGGATATCCAGTGAAGAATCGGTAACACAACAGTAAACCTACGATACAAGAATTACTACAGCAAGCTCATAACTGAGTAGAGAACCAAATTATGACAAGCAACGGTCATTGACCACAAACATCACACAATGGAAGGCAAAATATTATATTAAGAATAATAAACTTAACAAATGGCCTAAGAAGCCTGAAGCATAACGATGATGTCCCAGCCAATAGATTCTAGGCTGCCGGCCAGGAACCCCAAGCTACTCGTCGGTGTCGATGTCATACCAAACTTGTCTTTAGTGAAACACTTACTCTGCTACAAAAGTATCAACCAAGCAAGGGTGAGTACAGGGTGTACTACACAAGACTTGTGGCTGATGGGGTTATTTTGCATAAATCCATCTTTATTTATAAAACAATAGAAAAAAGAAGCGCGTCTAAATAGATCATTTTAAAAGGGAACAAGAGAGCAACATCTCCAAAGTATTGATCATCATATCTTTGATATCCACCATGTCATCATCATCTACTCAACTAGGATCACCCCCTCGTACCCACGAGCTTCGATGGTGTTGATCTCGGTCTTCGATCTCGGAGTCGATATCATATTCTACCGGGAAGAACCAAAACACCGGAAAGAAAGAGAAACAAGCAACACATAGCATCGATGCAATGCTCAAGCAAGAATGATGATATGACAAGTTGAATTGTATTTAAATATAAGCCTAAGGAATGCTTGGCCATTTTAAATAGGGTCCGAGGGGTGCAAACCCTAAAACAGGGGAACCTCGGAGTCACCTACGCGGTTCAATTGGTTCTTCTAATTAAAATTACAATTAAAGTTGTTGAACAATACATGGTTTTGATACTAAAGTGTAGATCTCATTTTTCAGAATATTTTGATATATTATTCATACTTTTCTGACTTATAAATAATTATTTATGAATTTCCCACATTTAAACATTTTCTGCAAATTCTGGAAAAAAAAGTTAAAGAATTTATTGCGCCAGCATGACGTCAGCGCATAGCTTTATTCTTTTTACACAGGGGTTGTGGTTAGCCACTGTGACTGACTGCTAGGCCCAGGGCCACATCAGCAGCCACGTTGGCGGTCAGCGTTCAAAGGGTCCACGGGGCACATCGGCGTGACGTCATGGTAACGTCATCTCGACAGCCACTGTCGGGTGGACCGGCGACGGCGCTGTGAAGTGCACGCGGGCAAGCGGAGCGCTGCGTTCGACTCAGCGCGTCCTAGGCTACCTAAAAGAGGAGGCATCGCTACCTATTAGCAACTGGAGGAGCTCCGGCGACCATGTCTACGTCGGCGAATGGCAGGCGCAGGACAGCAGCACGGTACATGCTGCACTAGCAAGCACGATTGGTACGGGGAGGTTCGGGAGCTCACTCTGGATCAGAAGGGGTGGACAGCGCGGCACGAGGTGGACCAACGATGGCGAGATGAGCGGGGGGTCATCGGACTTGGAGAAGAAACGGCTGATGGGGGCGATTGCAAGCGCCCGGGCTCGATTCCAATGTAGATGAGGAAGCTGACATCACGGCGGAGCTCGGGGCGGTGCCAGCTAAGGCCGGGAAGGTCGGAGACAACAGCGCACGACGGCAACTGGCATCTAAGGTTTCGTCTTCCGCAGCAAAACGGGAGAGGGAGCACGCGTGAGGAGAAAGAGGATCAGAGGGAGGGAGAGGAGTGCAGCGCGGTCTTATCCTCGTCCTGAGGGCGGCGCGACGGCGGTGAGCATCTTGGCGCTAGCAAGCGGCGGTGCTGGCGACACGCAGCTGCATCGAGGCGGGGCGAGAGGCGGACGACGACGATGATTCGGACTGAAACAGTATAGTCCGGGGGCAGGCCATGGTGGGCCACGAGCAGGCTGCGGAAAAGGAAGGAAGGAGGGAGAGGAAGCTGGGCTGCGGCCTGGTTCCATTTTTTTTTAAAACCATTTTTCTTTTTTTTCTCCTTTCCAACTTGTAAAACCCTTTTCAAATAGGTTTTTGAATATTTCAAAACTACAAGAGGTTTGTAACATATATTGAAATACTCAGGAGCCCTTTTAGTCCATTTGGCTTCCATATTGTTTTGTACTTTTCAAAATCCAAAACCATTTTGAATTGATTTGAGAGGAAGAGGAAAATTAGAGTAAGGATTTTTGTTTTGTTTCTTGTTTTCATTTTATCTTAGCAAAATTGATGATACTCATGAATACACAAACAATCTTAATTATTTATTAACTAAAACTAGAGTGTTACAACGGGTACATTAATTGTTTTTACTCTGAAATACATTATCAAATACACTGGGGTGTTACAACAGGTATATTAATTGTTTTTACTCTGAAATACATTATCAAATACAGCACTGCCTTAGTACCCGTTGGGTAAATAATACCGGCTGGACCGAGTAGGTCTGATCAATCGTTCAAACAATCTTGGGCAAAATATACCTCCCTGGACTGAACCTGTTTCACAAAGAACCTGTTCTCCTTGTCCAGCAGAGGAGAAACAGAGGAGCTACGCAGAAGCGTCGCCGACTGCAGCTGCGGAACCACGGGTGGGACAGTCACGATCGACGACCATGAGCAGGAACCACCATCCAGGTAATCCAATCACCTCCCTAATTATTTGTACTCCCTCTGATCCATATTAATTGACTCAAATTTGTATAGATTCGGATGTATCTAGACATGTTTTAGCACTAGATACATCCGAATCTAGATAAATCCAAATCAATTAATATGGATCGTAGGAGTACAATAATTCAGGTCGATGCATTATCATCGCGAGGCGCTGTCATCCGTCCATGGCCAAAGCTTCGCATGACTATGGATCGGCACTGGCAATGCTAAAGTTTCTCCAGGTTCAGGCTACTATATCTAGTGTACAACAAAAAGAAGCTCACGCATCAGCTTTGACATATGGAGCCAGCCTAATCCAGAAGCAAACTTCAGCTTAGCGATCCCGCGACGCCCGGCAGACTGCCAAGGACATCGCCTCCACCCGTCAGCAAGAACAAGCACACAAATATGGTGCGGTCGGCGTCGCTGGCGGGCGGCCGTCCTTGGTCGCGCGTCCTCCGCCGTTCGTGGTGGGCGCACTGTCCGTGGTCGCCGCCGGGAGGTTCGTCGTTGCTCTCCCGCCTCCCGTTGTCTGACTTGACTGTTGCCGCCGCCGGCGCTCCCGTCCGAGCTCCTCTGTTTCTCTCTGCTGCACAAGGGGAATTGGAGCTGGCTCTTTTGGTTGAATCGATGGAACAAACCTGGTTCGATCGAGCCAAGTACTGTATTTCACAATGTATCTGCGAGTTTAAAGAAGTAATCTTTTATTATTAAAAGACTCGGTCTTAATGGTATGATAGATCTACCAACCCGATCCTACGTCTATTCCGACTAGAACTCAGCTCAAACCTCCCGTAAGTCACGGTAGTCAATAAAAAAAGCTCCCAGGAACCGCACTCCTTGGAATCTTTATATACTCCTTCCGATCCAAATTAATTGACTCGAATTTGTCTAGATTTAGATGTATTAGATATGTTTTAGTACTAGATACATCCGAGTCTAGATAAATCAATTCAATTAATTTGACTTGGAGGGAGTACTTAATTATTAAAAGCCGGTTTTCATCACCCAAGTAGAAGAAGTAAAATCCGTACGTGAGTAGCTTAGTGTTTTCTTGGGGAACGTGAGTAGGTTATAGTTAAGTTGCAGGCCTAATTAGTATCTGGCCATTAGCTATCAGGCCACCTCCAGCGACACGAAAATGGGTACTGTCCGGTCAGCCAGTGAGTTGGCCGCCATCTTCCCACCACTCTTACTTGTAACCTAGGCGAAGGAGAGCCGAAGACATTGCCTGTTGAGGCGGGTGACGTTGTCACCGATAACGAGTAGGATGACGACGATGTCTCGGACTTCGACGACGAGGCAGATGCGCTAATCAACTAGCGGGTGATCCTCTCCTCCATCCAATCGGCACGCGAGCAGGAGTAGCAGCACGGGAACTCCAGGATGCCGGAGATCCGGGACTCAAGAAGGCAAATGCGCTAATCAACCAGCGGGTGATCCTCGCCTCCATCCAATCAGCATGCTAGCGAGAGTAGCAACATGGGATCTCTGGGATGCTGGAGATCCGGGACTCAAGGAGGCCGGAGAAGGGTACCTCCTAGATGCCAACATGGGGATATCAAGTGCCAATCGACCGGACCACCAACCAACGTTTTGGGTGGGACGTGCTCAACAACGTCATGTTGCTACAGCACCTCCAGTGACAAGAGGCTCACTCGCAGAGCCTCGATGCGGTGCGTGCTAACCCCGACGATGCGGCCGCACGCGCGAGCCTGCCTCAACCAAGCTTGGAAGGGGCTCGACGCATAATAGCGATCTACCAGTCTCTTGAAGAGGAGTGGGGCCATATTCGCCCATCGCACCCGAATTACCATGAGGGCTGCTCCCTAGGGCTGTAGCCAGCGCACGGACGCATGTAGTTGTATTTCACTCAACCACTATAAAAAAAAGACTAAATGTATGAATGGAATTAGTTTTATAAATTATTTTAGTGCAATGCGCCACTTCTATGTAGACCCCAGTGGCCGATGTTCGGACACGCGACACGTTTGGCCAGGCACATTCGTGAACCAAATTTGGTGTAGGAGGCCGTGCCGGACGCGTCGGTTCGTTTGGATCGCGCCGCTGCAGCGTGTGCGGGTGCGGCCTGTTCTCATGTCCGCTCAGATCGTACAGCTTGGGATGCCCTTAATTCAGCCACACATACACAATGTATGCACTCCCAAGCTGAGCCTGGATATATGCCTCACGTATATAAGCCTTTGTATATTCAATTTGTGACTTTTTAGCACAAAAATCTCAGAGTGCAGTCAAATTGGATTTCATGAAGCAATGATGGAATCCTGGGTTTATCTGAAAAAAGAGGAGGTGAAACTTACAAATTTAAGTTTGAAACAAACTTTGCAAACATTTGGTTGGGTTACCATGCATGGACAGACTGCACGAAGTCATCATGGCCATGGACGATATGCACGAGACATTTCAAGTGCTGCTCACTATTACATGCGATTTTTTATCATTGATATTATCCCGTAGCACGGGCGTGTATTAAGCTAGTATACGTGTAAAAAGAGAAACGGGGCAAATTAGAAAGAAATCAGTATAATGTGTGGTAAAAATTAAAGGACAAAGTAATGTGTCGAAAATTATAAAGGACCAAAGTAAAGTGTAGTAAATTATAAAATCTCCCTACATATTGGTGGACAAAATGTTCGGTCTCACCTCGCATGTTAGCAGTGAAGAAGAGTCGTGACAAGGTGCTTCGCCAGGACTGTTGTGCCGAACTCGCATACGCTGCATGTATTGTCGCCCGCGGTGTCACCTGTCGCGGCAACCGTGTACAGATGGCAGGATTTCAAGGAGAGTCGCTCGCCGATCAAAGCAGTGTGGATGTCCGACAGAACCGCTTATCTTTCTCCCTGCGAGATCCAGCCCCTATGTCCAGCGGATCCGCGCCGAGGGCGAGCAGCGCGGCGAACGCATGCATGTATCCTGGAGAATCGGAGGAGGGGCGGCGTTGGTGAGTACCGATTTGAGGAAGCGTGCAGGCTCGAGTTGGATGTGGCGTGCCCGTGTGTAGGCGGTCGTGGCATCCGGCGATGGAGATATGAACAGTTCGGGAAGGCTCAGAGGTGGTGTGGTTATTGGAGTTTGGCTGCTATTGGAGTTTGGCTGCGCAGGAGGCAGGTGCCGAGAGGAGGAGCATGTGCGGACGGACAGAGGAGAGACGATCGGCACCGGTGGCCAGGGAGAGAATTGGGGGTTTCTAGGTTCTTCCTGCACGGGCGGATCTCGATCTAGATCAGAGTGGCGCAGGGAGAGAACGACACGGCGTCTGCACATTGCAGGGAGAGAAAACAGCAGGGTATGTTTGGATTAGTACTAAAAGCTGACCACACCAAAGTTACGGGTAGATCATGCACGATACAAAAAGCAAGTCTGAAGTGCATGCAGCATGTCACGATGTATTTGGTCACCAATCAATTAGAGGTCGTATGGTTGAAATGAAGTATGAAGAAAATTCAAGAATGAACTAATGAATATTTGCCATGGCAATTGGCATTGGTCTATGGCGTGCTACCATGATGTTGTATTGTATGGACTTATGGATCATAACAACCTGAGATGGTATGCAACATTAATAGTGCAATTACTCGCGTGAACTTGTGGTGTTGAATTTCAATACTAGATACAGAATATTGACACCTAAATTAACATGATATGAGAACATTTTTATGGCTTTTTAATTGTCGACGAAAATAGATCAAAATAAGCATAATGTAGTGGCATGACTTGGTTACTACCATCGAAAGAAAGTTGTTGTGGGTAGTAGAGCAGGTAAAATAGAGAAGCCATAGTCGACTATCTAGATATTATAATTTTTGGTTTGAATCCCTGTGATTACAGTCACATACGACCTCTTGTGGATGCGTGACCGAGGATTTCATTTTTCATTTTGTTTATTATGGTTGTTCGTATCTAGATATTAAAATATGTATCTAGTATTTTATTATTATTTAGATCTCATTTTTTTTGTTTTTCTAAAAAAAAATATTTTTAGAAGCATCTCCACTTATTCGGGCTAAAACTTCTATGAAGCCCGTGTGTTTCTTTCTGTAAGGCTATCCAGATTACCAGGTCAACTTAAATTCTAACAATTGGCCCATTCAGTGATAAAAAAAACAAGACATGGAAGATAGTTACTTTAGACCTTGTTGCGTGGCCCGGCAGCTAAAATCAATGATTAAATATAGGCAATATCTGAGTGAACCATGAATCGCTCGTTACTCATGGTTTCCACGAGTGGTGCTGAGCGGTTGGTTGTTGGTTCCAACCTAGGATAGAGTGTAAATATCATTATCTTTTCCGTAATTATCATTTATAAAAACAGGCGTTGATTTATTATTTATTTCTTCTCCCCTATATGCAGTAACACAGTACCAAAACATGATAAAAACAGGATGATATGCTACTACTATCCTCGTCTGTAACACATTACAAGCAACACAAACACACATGTTGCTACAACAATTTCCTTGTAACACCTTTTTAGAACATACCTCACATGTGTTACTATCCACGCTTTTAACGCAAGTGATGTGTTACACAATTTTACTTGTAACACATCGACCCGTGTGTTACGATCTTGTGTTACTTAAGATTTGTCCTATTGTAGAGGGTAGTCTGGTCGATTTGATGTATTCTTTCCTTCTTGATTATGAGCTTCTCGAGTACATGGAGGGTTGAGTAGACGTCGATTCTTGTTGACGAGGTTAACTTCTGTTAGTTTCACAGTTGATGGCTCGATAGTCTATTGGAGAACTTGAATCGAGTCCACCTTAGAGTTTCGCTAAGGTTCGTCGAGGATGGTGTAGATCTTCCATCTTGGAGTGATGGCGTGATGCAAAAGGAAGGCTGTATTTTCCATGGGTCTTGAGTCGATATCTTCGAGTGACTCCCTATTATGAATACCTTGTCGGGGTTGGTTTCCTAACGAAGCTTTAAGACGTTAACTCTGTGCAGGTTAGATGTTAATGACACTTCTTGCTAGTCTTTATTCGAGGTAAAGACATTCATCTTTAGAGGAAACGTCTTCTCCTAATCTTTTGGAGTTGCGTAGAGGTAGTTGGAAAGTAGCCTCGTTGTCTTCGAATCTTCTTGTCTCCAGGATTTGGAGCATTCCGGCCTTCTTGTGAGGAACTTCCAGTTAGTTTGGGCAGGGTGGATGAGTCAATTAGTTAGTCTTTTGGGCTTGTTAGGGACTCTTCATATACAAAATGTTAGTGGAGTCAGGTATTCACTTCCTATCCTTATTTCTTGTTGAGGGTATTGATCCTCCGATAGTAGACTTTAGGCTTCAACGGGACTCTTACTATTGTCGGCAGGTGAAATTGGCTTGTAGAGGAGGACGAGTCTTGAATAGCGAGTCGGACGAAGTACTGGTGTCTTGCCATCCTACTGAGGTGAAGTCTTCAGGTGGTTCTAACTTTTGGCGATGTCGAACCTCGGGGTCTTAATATACTCTCTTCTTATCTACTCTGTGTTCTATACTCTGAGTTAGTATGAGTTTCGATAGTGGCAACTGATGTTGGGTCCCATGCTAAAAGGGGAGGGAACAACAGCCTAGGGAAGTCTCATAGGGTGTGTATCGAGCCCAAAACATAGTTGACTAGGGTCGATAACACCAGAACACGCATACAAGGCGAAAAGAGCGATGGGGTCGCAACACTCTTCCTAAGATAGAAGCGCGGACAACACACATCAAGGCAACACATTATGCTCTTAGGAAAGCAACACGGCCTACTTTAGGGACCAACGAGTTAACTACTCACGATATAGGGGAATCCTATCTTAGGACTATTGATCCTAGGTATCGGGCCTATTGACAGTCTTGATCACTATCTTGCATTTGAAGCCTTTACCGAATCACTGGACGCTCCACTGTATTTCGCCACGTGATTCTTCTCGTCATGAGGATTCCGTTGGTAGGGCAATCTTGTAGTCTCCTTGTGTTTGCTGGTACTTGCTTCTCTTCATCTTGTTATCATTGTCTTCACCTGGTTCTAGGTCCTTGTTTGAAATCCGTATGTTTGAAATTTTGATGAGAGATAGAAGATACCATTTTCGAAATAGTTTAAATTAGGATGAGATAAGAAGTAGAACCTTTCGAAAAGCTTTGAGAAAAATAGTTTTCAACAGCTGGTGTTTTCAAAATAGTTTTCATGTCTAACGACCATGCTAACTAAGGTCTCCTATAGTCAGGATGGATCTGATACCATGTCTATGGGCCCCCCGTATTAGCCATCCGAGAATCCTTGTTATGCATATCGACATGATCCCATGATCAGTCTGTCGTGGCACATAACTGACAAGTATCATTACAACATCTAAAACATAGCGAGTAAAATTTGCAATGATGTCATTATGGCTATACCTTACATGAGACCTATCGGGCTACTCCAAATATCATTAGCGTAAACTTAAACAAGCGTAGAGCTCGAGTCCTGCCTTAACCCTACATACAACTGACTGGGATAATGTCCTAGCTCGCATAGTCGTCAACGTCACCTTCTTCTTTGCCTTCCTTCTCGAAGTCTGACCAAGTAAATAGCTAGGGATAATACCAGTGAGTACTTTGAATGTACTCGGAAACCACCTTAAGATAGTAATAATGATAAGGTATGCAATATGGCTGTGGTAACAGGATGGCTCTGGAGAGGGTTCTTTTCTAAATTAGTTTCCCTTGCAGATATAGCATCCCCATATCTTTGTTAAAAACTTTTGTAAAATTTGGAGAACTACTAGGATGGGGCCACCCATTTTTCCTTCCTTTTGGTCATCCCATGACCAAACTTCTTTCCTTCCTTTATCCAACCATCCCATGGTCAACACATTTCCAAAATTCTTTACTTTTCCAAAATCCTTTTTGAAATCAAAACCACACCGCTCTACAGTAATTTATCCAACCGTACATGACCGTGGACATGGCTATTCGAATATATTTACACTTTATAGAGGTTGTACACTTTACCCACAAGATTTGATACATCCGTCGGGAGCAGCCACAGATCGTCATACACCAGTATGCGAGGTTCGGATAATCAAACAAAACCCTCGGAAAGCCTACTCCAACATGGGCCCTACCCTATGATTTGTTCCTCTCAACGTCGGGACGTCAGGTACCGTAGACCAACCGGAGCACATTTTGCACTCCTGTCGAGTGTGCACTTTAAATGAGAGGCTCATAGTATCGTCAGCTGCTCCCGAAGGGAGTTCACACCTCTCCCAGGTCACGGTTCCAAACCACTGACCCTTTAACTTGGATAGACCCGGCATTCGAGGGAGATGATCCCTTATAAGTAGTTGTGAGGAGTCCCATATCGGAGCAAACTAACTATGAGCTAGGCCCCTTCTCATTTAGGGTAATGTGGTTGCATAGTTTAGTTATTCTAGCTAAGCTGCACGGAACTGGGTGTGTTTTCATAAAAAAAATCCTTCTTCTTCCATCCGTACCATTTGTAAACACAAATCATTTTCTTTCCTCGAATTATCTTGGTGAGTCATCCTCACCAAGGTTTTACTATAAAACATTTTTGTACAACTTTTATGGGTTCCCAACCTATAGTTTTGTTTGGATAAAAGGGGTGTCCAACGGGGTGTGGTGTAAATCACCACTTTAGTATACAAGGGATAGATAGGTGTATCCAAGGGTAGTACCATAGTGGTACCATTGTACGAGTTCGGAGGAGCCAAACCAATAAAGATATAAATATAGACTAAGTAAAACAATGCACTTGCATAAGTAAGTAAAACAATATATTCATAGTTATATAATAGGACAAGGCTTATGAGCAAGTAGGTGGCTTGCCTGTGACCAACAATATATCCCTAGACTTCTTCTTAGAAATCCAATAATAACCAATATCTTCTCCTTCTTGACTTTGATACAATCGCAACTATCGGCGTGATGGATCACATATGCAAACAAATAAGACCATAATCAACACAAGGCACCAATACACTTCAATAGGTTTGAAAACATCAATGTATAGCAATTGGAGACAATTCATTTGCCTTTATAGAACCTCTTTTATGATTTAAAAGTCACATACTACTTAACTAAGGGGTTTTAGACCAATGTCGGGTTCTATATGATACCAATGTACCAAAATGATATCATCGGATAGGTATTTCCATAACAAAGCCATGAGAAGTGGTTTCAATATTTTATCACTTTTCTTTATTTAGTTATGATTTTTCTAGTGAAAATAACACATGTTTTGGTAGTTAATCCACCAGAAAATATTGGTAGGTCAAATAAATAATTCCTCTTAGGGTTAGGAAGACACATGAGTACTGGTTCACTCGGAGTTGGTTCCATTTCAAAATAATTATCAGAATACCCTTGAGAAAATCCTAAAGTTCATTCTGCAAGTAATTTATCCTTTTAACCAGATTTATTGTACATGTCCAAATATTATGATACCAAGTACAATGGAGAGGCATTACAAATACCTTCTAGTAGAATTTGAATTCACTATTTTTTTCAAGTTGTAGATCTACATATGTGATTTATTGGGTGAAACAACCACCACTTGAAGTGTTCAATTCATTATAATTCAACAGGGGGTCAATAAATCTTTATCTCCCAGGATCTTGTAGATATAGTAGTACTTGTTCAATGTGAGTTGGAATCAACTCAAATTCTTTTATAGTTTGACCTAGAGAAATTTCCAAAGACGGATCTGGACTATTTTGGTTATTTTCACTACAGTAGATTTACAGTTATTTTTGGCATGGGACCAAGGCCACATGTCAGGCACTGGGAATATCTTCCAGTAGGAAGTGGTTGCACTACATTTGGATCTGTAAAACGGTATGAGTGATTTATTGATTTGAAAATACATGTTCTGGTAGATAAATCCATAGAAAATAATGGAAATTGTTCTGGGCAAGAAACTTGCTCTGCATGTTGTGGGAAACATACATACACAAGACGAAATTTAGATCTGGCTATTTTGAGGCTTTTTACATTTTATTAGGAAATTAATCCTATTGGCTATTTTAACAGATTTGAAAAAATATTAAAAGGAAAACATGTTGGGCCATGTAGAGATAAAACAAAATTTTCCTACGTGGTGATCCCAAGATCTGGCTGACATAGAAGGCCACGAGGGTTACCACTAGATGCGCAGTTGCGGATTAATGATAAAGTGCGTCAGTTGCATGCAGTGCAATCACAATCCGATGCAATCCCATGATCATCGATGTGCTCATCGTGCAACACCTCTGCTGGTATCCACACGTACGAGGAGGAGCGGTAGTGGACTGCTAGGTCCAGTACGTCGGTTGAACTAAACTAGAGATAGGGTTTCCAACACATGGAATGACCTAACTATAGCCTTTTGGGCATCTGCGCACCAGTATATATAGGGAGTGAAAGTGGGCTCCACTCACTTGTGGCCCATTCACTAAACCTATGTTAGTCACTTCGAGTCTAACTCACTGACTCAGTACATTTTTTATTCGGGTCTAACCCAAATAGATTTCCGGTTTGGGTCCAACCCAAACTTGCTCCCACTCTTAAGTGTGTGAACAGATAGGCTCATGGTGACTCGGACACGATTTAAGTCTTACTCGTAATCGATTAGTTGGTACTGGATCCTAGCAGAACATGTTGACTCCCAAGTACCAATGAGTCATGACGACATACCTTCCAATGTGACTTACATCCGAGTCACTTTTGCCTCGTGATATACCTTGTTGAACTATAGGCGAATAATCGTCATCCCTTACATAGTCTGACTCTCTTCTCGATCCGAGATAAGTGGTTCATCCGACTAACTCTTAGTAGATCGCCTTGGTTAACACTCAACCGAGTCGTGCATGTCCATGCTTTCCGAATCATATCACACGAGAGGGCCTAGAGAATATCTCTCCAGCTGGAGGGGCAAAATGCCATCTTTGTTATCCATATCATGCAGCTTGATTGTTGGTGGACCCGAACTCTGCCTTTATAACTTCCCTTTGACGGAACAACATTTAATAGAACCTAAGTCAGTGATCCACAACTCATATTATGCAACAACCTCAGGTCTAAGGATTACATTGATTAAGGCATACAAATGACGACTTGTTCGTTGTATCTCAATATGGGTCAGTTTGACTCACTAAACTCTTTAGCTGAATCTGTGTAAGTCGAAATAGCATCACCATGCCCATGACAAGTGGAACCAAGTCAGAGTTTCAAATTAGTCTAAGTTGTGTGTCCAGAACAACCTCAACGACCAAGGACATCTAGTATGAACAACATGAATATATAGTTCCACAATTGAATCACATATTCAATGATACATATCGGTAGTTCATACAAGGACAATATAATAACTTTATGAATACATCAGGAATAACATCATACATGATTACCTCTTGGGCATATTCCCAACAGTATCCCACTTGCACTAGAGTCAATCATCCGACATCACATGTCTAGGAATCTAATACCCATAGCTCTCAGGTGCGCCTCATGCTTCAGCTATGGTAGTGGCTTTATCAACGGATCTGCAATGTTTGCACCTTTGTGTACCTTGCATAACTTGATATCACCATGATAGACAAATTGCCAAATCAGGTGGTCACAATACATGTTATTTCTTCTAGTGTTGTCTAGGTTCCTTTGGCTTGTGCAATAGCACCATTGTTGTCACCAAGGTTGGAAAAAGCGTTAGGCGTAGGCGAGGCGTTTGGCCTTCGCCTAGTGACTAGGCGGCGCTTAAGCGCCCTAGGCGTGGCCTAGGCGAGCATATAGTTTTTACCGTCAAGGGTATATATGGGTTATTATATGTGATATACATTAATTTAGAGCATGTAAATGAGTAAACAACCAACGACCGCTATTGGAATATGGCCCAGCTAGCTAAAAAGTGAAAAAAAAATCATGATTTCTTGCTCGATAAGAAAATTTATTAGTTACCCTGCCTAGACTTCCGCTTATGCTCTAGGCGAGGCGTTTGTCTACCGCCTAGTGCCTAAGTGTGCTTAAGCGTTGCCTAGGCGCCGCCTAATCCAACAGTGGTTGTCACAATACATGTCTAACAAATTGGACGAGCCCTGAACCACACCAAGATCCATGAGGAAGTTCCTCATCCAAATGGCTTCCTTTGTCGCCTCTGAGGCGGTGATATACCCAGCTTCTGTCATAGACGCAAACATAGTCTCTTGCTTGGAACTCTTCCAGCTCACAGCCCCTCCATTTATCACAAACACATATCCGTATTGTGAACAAGAATCATCCGAGTCAGTAAGATAACTCGCATCCGTGTAACCCTTTATACTGAGTTCATCATCACCTCCATAAACTAGGAACATATCCTTAGTCCTTCTCAAGTACTTAAGGATATTTTTAGCCACTGCCTGGTGGATTTCTCCAGGCCCAGTCTGGTATCTGCTCACAACACTTAGAGCATAGGAAACATCTGTCCTTGTACAAATCATAGCGTACATGATGGATCTGACTGTTGAAGCATATGGAACCGCACTCATCCGGTTGCGCTCATTAGTCGTCATAGGACACTGATTCTTGCTAAGTTTTACACCATGGGACATTGGTAAGAACCCCTTCTTAGATGATTCCATGTTGAAATTCTTCAACACTTTGTCCAGATATGTACACTAACGCAATCCAATGAGTCGCCTTGATCTATCTCTATAGATCCGAATTCCTAAAACGTAAGTTGCTTCACCCAAGTCTTTCATCAAAAAACTCTTTTCTAATGATTCATTGGTTTCTTGCAACATCTGAACATCATTTCTAATCAATAATATGTCATCCACATATAAGATCAGAAAGTTTACTTTGCTCCCACTAAACTTCTTGTATAAACAAGAATCATAATCACTCTTGATGAAGCCAAATGATTTGACTACCCCATCAAAGCGAATATTCCAACTCCGAGATGCTTGCTTCAACCCATACCTTGTCATCTTTAGCCGAATCGACAAAACCCTCGGGATGTATCATATACATGCCCTCGATTAAATTTCCATTAATGAAAGCCATATTGACATCCATCTGCCATATTTCATAGTTGAAATAGGCTGCTATAGCTAACATGATCGAAACTGACTTAAGCATCGCTATGGGTGAGAAAGTCTCATCATAGTCAACTCCTTGAACCTATCGGAATCCCTTCGCGACAAGTCATGCTTTATAGATAGAAATATTTCCATCCATATCAGTTTTCTTCTTAAAGACCCATTTGCACTCGATGGGTCTTGCATAGTCTGGCAGATCAACCAAGTTCCAAACTTGATTTTTATTCATGTACTTTAACTCGGATCTCAAGGCTCCAAGCCACGACTCGGAATTGGATCCCACCTTCACTTCCAAATAAGTTGCCGACTCATCACTATCCAATAGTAACACATCACGAACATTTCGCAATCTGGCCGATCTCTGTGGTGCACGTGTAGTCGACGACTCAACCATCATGACCGGCTCAACCTCCAAGGCTTTTTCCGACTTGCTACTGGTCAGTTCCTCTTGAATTTCTTTGAGTTGCACCATACTCCCATTGACTCCCCGACTAAGAAACTCTTTCTCGAGGAAGACACCATTTCGAGCAAAAACACTTTGCCCTCTTCTCGGTTGTAGAAGTAGTAACCCAAAGTTTCCCTTGGATACCCCATGAGAATACACTTATCCGACTTGGTCATGAGCTTGTCCGACTGAAGTCGCTTGACAATGCTTCACAACCCCAAATCTTAAGAAAAGACAAACTTGGCTTCTTGCCAGTCCACATCTTATGCGTTGTCTTCTCTTCCGACTTTAGTGGTACTCCATTTAGTGTGAACGCTGCAGTTTCTAGACAATAACCCCAAAATGATAGAGGAAGATCTGTCCGACTCATCATGATCATGCCATGTCCAACAAGGTCTGATTCCTCCTTTCGGACACACTGTTTCTCTATGGCGTTCCTGGAGGAGGGAGCTGGGGAACTATTCCACAACTCTTCAGATGGTCATCAAACTCATGGCTCATGTAATCACCTCCTCAGTCCAATCGAAGAAACTTCATTTTCTTGCTGAGTTGATTATGTACCTCATTCTAAAATTCCTTAAACTTTTCCAAGGCTCCCGACTTATGTTTCATCAAGTAGATATATCCATACCTAGTCAAATCATCAGTGAAGGTAATGAAGTACTCATAACTACCTCTAGATGTCGTGCTCATCGGACCACATACATCACTATGTACTAGTCCCAATAAGTCAGACGCCCTTTCACAACTCTTTGCAAAAGGTGTCTTGGTTATTTTGCCGAGTAGGCAAGATTCACATGTCTCGAACGACTCCAAGTCAAACAAAGTTAGGAGTCCATCATCATGGAGCTTCTTCATGTGTTTCTAACTTATATGAGCAAGACGACAGTGCCAAAAGTAAGTCATATTCAGATCATTTGGTTTCGACCTTTTCACATTTATGTTATAGACCGATTCATCATCAAAATTCAAAATAAATAATCCATCCTAAATAGGTGGAAAGTCATGAAACATATCATTCAAATACAAAGAACAACCATTATTCTTAATATTCGACTCATGGCCTTGTCTCATCAAACATGAGACAGAAATAATGTTTCGACTAAGCACTAGAGCATAATAACAATTATTCAGCTCCATTAAAAATCCGGAAGGTAAATGAAGTTGCACCGTGCCGACTTCTAACGCAGCGACTCTCTCCTTGTTGCCGACTCGAATGTCAACCTCACTTCTCGCCACGCTCCTAGTTCTTACCAGTCCCTGCAATGAGTTGAAAATGTGAATAACTGATCTGGTATCATATACCCAATAACTATTCCCTATAACATTGCAAACAAGCATACCTGAGCCAGAAGTCACACCTCCACTCTTGACTTTGTCAGCCAAATACTTGCTGCAATTCCTCTTCTAGTGGCCATCCACCTTGCAATAGAAGCAGGTGGATCTAGATGAAGGATATGGCTTAGTCCCTAAGGACGCGCTTTGGACCAGGTCCTCAGCCTTATCTCCCGACTTTGCCTTCTTCTTTTTAGTCCAAGAACTCTTCTTGAACTTAGCCTTATTCTACACCATCAACACTTGACTGGCGCCTTTCTTGAGACCCACCTCTGCCTGCTTGAGCATCCCATGTAATTCAGGGAGCATCTTATCCATACCATGCATGTGGTAGTTCGATATGAACTGACCATATGCACTAGGAAGAGAGTTTGGAATTATGTCTGTAGCGAACTCTTCGCTAATGTGGTAACCCAGCCTTTCCTGAGACTGCATGTAACCAACCATCTTGATTACATGCGGACTCATCGGATTGCCGTCTTTCAACTTGCATCTTAATAAAGCCTGAGAGACGTGATACCTCTTAGTATTTGCTTGAGCCTAGAACATACTTCTGAGGCTTTCGATCATATCGTAGGACTCAACATTCTTGAACTGCTGTTGCAAGTCTGGTTCCATGTGAGAAAGCATAAGACAGCTAATTTCTGTGGACTCATCCCGAGTCCTACGGTAGGCATTGGTGGTAGCGACAGTCACATTCTCATTCGACTCATCTAGAAGTGGGTTGTCTAGGACATGGTCCCTCTTTTCTTGTTTGAAAAAAATTCTCAGATTACAATACTAGTTGGTGAAATTAGTTCCATTAAGCTTATCTTTCTCTAAGATCGTTCTCTATGCAAAACTGGACAACTGAGGGAGACTGCTAGGTGCCATGGATCTACAACAGAAAGTAAATATGCAATACACTTAAGACATGTATCCATAAAAGAGAAAGCATATTAAACACTTTAATATTTATGCTCCCACTAGAACCAACACCCCTACGATGGTTACTTAGTGATTCAGGATCCTAAATAAGCAAGCCGACTAGTGAGATTTAGCATCACCACTAGCCTTCAAGTGATCTAGGTAGACAACTCCTTGTCAATCTCATCTCATACGACTCCTGTTGATCGGGTGGAATCACATGCCCCAGCTCCCATATGACTTTTCTCTGAGTCCCACAACCATTGTGATAGACTCATCTAGATTACCGAGTGCTTCCGCTGTAAGAGTCCAAATCGAACCCACCTAGTCGGAAAGAATTGATAGCACCTCAATTTTATGAGCCCACTACCAAAAATGTCCAACTTGTGATGATGAAGAACTAGCAGGGAAACCGACTAGACCTTCTTTGAGGGATTACTTTCTACCAACTATCTAATAGAGGTAAAACCGAGACATAACAATAACATAAATAAATCAAATATAATGTGAAATTGTATGGCTCTCTTCATGACAATCTCCATCTCCACAAAGCTTGTAATTTTACTCATGCCAACACTTGTCACATGCCACCTTACTCCATGTTGCTAACTTGTACATCAACTTGCATGTCATCCTGGTTCTCAAAACATCTACACTAGCTAGTAAAGTAAATTACATAGAGAATACGACACGCAGGTCGTAGTACAATAAAATGACAGCGCATAGGCTCCAGCCGACAAACAAAAACCATGATTCACAGATCACGTATGGATTACACACGTCACATGCACATAAGCCATACCATTCACAACTTCCTGCAAAAACAAGTTATGCATAGATACGATATCTATCGGTGTTGTGAAACTCGCAACGTCATCTAAGGTGCTACGACAGAGCGAAGCCAGCGGCCCCGCTAGCTAGATAGAGGGACGGGATCTGGACTATATAGTTCATTGTGAGTTGGAATCCACTCAAATTCTGTATAGTTTGACCTAGCGAAATTTTCAAAGGTAGATCTGGATTGTTTTTGTTATTTTCACTATAGTAGATTTATAGTTCTTTTTGGCATGGGACCAAGGCCACATGACAGGCACTGGAAATACCTTCTAGTAGGAAGTGGTTGCACTCCATTTGGATCTATAAAATGGCCTAAGTGATTTATTGATTTGGAAATACATGTTTTGGTAGATAAATCCCCCAAAAATAATGGAAATAGTTTTGGCAAGAAACTTGCTCTGCATGTTGTGGGAAACATACATACACAAGACAAAATTTAGATCTGGCTATTTTGAGGCATTTTACATTTTATTAGGAAATTAATCCTATTGGCTATTTTAACAGATTTGGAAAAGTATTAAAAGGAAAACATGTTGGGCCACGTAGAGATAAGACAAAAAAATTCCTACGTGGTGATCCCAAGATCTAGCTGAGGTAGAAGGCCATGTGGGTTACCACTAGACGTGTGGTTGCGGATTAATGATGAAGTGCGTTGGTTGAACGTAGTGCAGTCACGATCTGATCCAATCCCAAGATCATCGATGTGCTGATCATGCAGCACCTCTGCTGGTATCCCCACGTACGAGGAAGAGCGGCGGCGGTGAACTTCTAGGTCCAGTACGACATCTGAAATGAACTGGAGCTAGGGTTTCCAACGCATGGAATGACCTAAACGTAGCCTTTTGGGCATCTGTGCCCTGATGACCCACAAGTATAGGGGGTGTATCGCAGTATTTTCGAGGGAAGTGAAACCCAATTTATTGATTCGATACAAGAGGAGCCAAAGAATATTTATAAGCCTTAACAACTGAGTTGTCAATTCAGCTGCACCTGGAAACAATCTTGCTCACAACAGTTTATCAGTAGAAATAGTTTTGTAGTAGGAATAGTAAAGTAGCAGCAGTAGTAAAGTAAAGACAGCAGTAACAATAGCAGTAAACAGTAGGATTCGAGTACGGTAGGCATAGGGATGGATGGGCGGGCATTGCATGTACAATACAATTAATATAGCAATCAGAACATAGGGCATTTGTAGATAAATAAGATAAAGCATCCAAGTACTAAATAATCATAGGCATGTGTTCCATATATAGTCATACGTGCTCGCAATGAGAACTTGCACAACATCTTTTGTCCTGCCAGCCCGTTTGCAGCGGGGCCTCAAGGGAACTACTGGCAATTAAGGTGCTCCTTTTAATAGAGCACCGGAGCAAAGCATTAACACTCCGTGAACACATGTGATCCTCACATCAAAGCCATTCCCTGCGGTTATCCTGATTTATGTCACTTCGGGGCCATTGGTTCCGGACAACAACGTGTGTATACAACTTGTAGATAAGACCAAAAACAATACTATCATAAATCAATAACATGTTCAGATCTGAAATCATGGCACTCGGGCCCTAGTGATAAGAATTAAGTATAACAAGTCGCAACAAAGTCATAAAGCACTAATAGTAGATACTAGGCACCAGGCCCTAACAATCTGATGCCATTACATGAACGATCTCATCCAATCCCTACCATCCCCATAGCCTACAGCCGGGGATTACTCACTCATAGATGGGGGAAACATGGATGGTCGATGGAGAAGCGATGGTGATGATGGCGATGATCTCCTCCAATTCCCCGTCCCGACAGGGTGCTAGAACGGAGTTTCTGGTGCTGTTTCATGGAATCTGATGGTGGCGGTGGAGTGGAACACCTTCTGGAAAAACGTCGAACTCCCTTGAGTTTTTAGGTCAAAAGGCAACTTATAGGCGAAGAGGAAGATCGAGGGGGAGTCTGGGCGGCCAGACCACCCCCTGGAACGGCCTAGGCTTGCCCGCGGCTAGGTGGTGTGGCCTGGGCCCATCCCCCCTCTGTCTCGTATTCTGGCTCCAGGAGTCTTCTGGTGAAATAGGATTTTCGGCATATTTTCCGGGATTTTTCCTGATAGTTGATTTTCTGCACAAAAAGTAGACACCAGGGAAATTCTGCTGAAAACAGCGTCAGTCCGCGTTAGTTGCATCCAACTCACACAAGTTTAGAGGAGAAACAATAGCAGAAGTGTTCGGGAAAGTAGATACGTTTTGGACGTATCAACTCCCCCAAGCTTAGCTTATTGCTTGTCCTCAAGCAATTCAGTTGAAAACTGAGTGCGATAAAAGAACTTTCACGAACACAATTGCTTCATATGATGTATATATTCTCAGCATGTGATCAACTAGTTAGACAATTCATAATAAGGAGTATGCAACTAAGTTTACTTAATAGGCATTGAAAGCTATGAAGAGATTCCAACTCAAAAATAATATGTAGCATGAAGCATGAACATAAGCAACATTACAATGCTCATAACAAGGTATGATAGAGTGGTATCTCGCTTGCCTTTGTGCCAAGGCACCTCTGAAGTTCAAGTGAAGACTAGAAGTAAAGATGTCAAAGATACAAGCATCAAAGGCATAACACAAATAGTTAAGTAATGAGACAAGCACAAAGAATGACAACTATGCTCTCAAGAAGGTGCTCAAAGAATATGTGGAGACTCAACAAGTAAAAGAAAAGGTTTTGAATAATTTGAAAAGCTTCCAAATGCTGAAAGTATGGTACTCATTAGCTTTGAGCTCTCATTGCCCCTATCATAAGCATCTTTAATGTGGTTAAGGTGAAAGTGAGGTCCAATCTGAGTTATATGCTTGACAGACTATAAACTGAAAATCCCATGTCCCTTGAGTACGAGTGCCGCTCCTCATGCTACTCAACTTTAGTGACCGGTAAGTTCTTGTCATCGTAAATATGTGCGTATCATAGAGAACCGCCAACGAGGTACCCCTTGCCCGATGATACGGAAGAATCCCCATATCAAAATGACAAGGTAAGCAGACAATGAGTATCTCAGCAATCTTCTTATTTACCATGGGAAAATGGTGCTTTTTCTCTCTTTGCTCTTTTCATAAATCTCTTTTTTTTCTTTTTCTCAATAGCCATCTCTCTTTTTTTATAAGAAAAATGCTTCATAGATATCATTATGGTTACGCTGCAGGTTTCCACCATGTCAGTATGGATTAGACCAGCGGCGCAGGCATTTCTCTAACACACATACATAACTCCATGGACTTACAAGCTCCCCTTTTATTTCACACCGACGACATCCTCAAACAAAAGAGCATGGTATCAACTGGGTATATATTTACAAGTGTTGAAAGTGTTCCCCGTGACAGCACGGTTCTGCTAATCCCCAGCCTATAATTTGCAAGCATATAACTTTCATGGACAGTCACAATGGTTCAGGTTTATTAAGTGTAGAAAATAAAGTGTGCCATCAAGTTCATGAGAGCTTTACTAACTAACTTTCTCATAACAAGCAAACATTTTATTCAGAAGAAAACAAAGCATATTGAATATGCACGAGAGTAGCAAATGATGCTAATAGGTAGGTATGGTGGACACTTTGGAAATATTTGGTTTAGGGAGTTGGAAACTTGAGTAAAACATACTCAGTGTAAGTGAAGGCTAGCAATAGTAAGGGAGCGACAAACAAGAGAGCAATAGCTATCATAATCATGCTTGCAACAAAACAGGACTAAACATGGCATGAAAGTGATTCAAGATCCTCAAGGCAAAATAATTCATCGAGGCTTAACTGATTATTTCAGTCATGTGCATGCATGAGCATGTGCCAAGTCAATTCAAATGAAACATTCAGAGGAGGATACCACAGTGTCATACCAAGTTATGAATAGAGTAATGCAAGCAAATATTCTTATGACATGCTACAAACTATTAGAAAGATGGAACTAATCATACGGAAGCAAGAACTACTAAGCATCCAAAGATAACATACACCCTACACGAACAGGCTAAGCATGCCCACAATGATAAGTATATGTACAAAAATGAAAACAAGTAGAGTTTGTTACCAGCCTCTTACCATGCCTCAAGTTGTCACTAATCCCGATTATTGCTCTTCACTTGTGTGGCTTGAATAATATGAAACCAATATCCACTGAGGACTGCTGAACCCTGTAGCAAACTCACAAAACCAAAGAAGAATGACAAATATTTTTGTTGTTTTCGATTTTTAAAACAAGAACCAAAAAGGAAAAACAAGAAAAGCAAAATCTTTTTGGGTTTTTTGAATAGTTCAAACAAAGCAAAAAGGGAAAAACAAACCAAGGTGAAAAGAAGAAGAAGCAAACCAAAGAGAAACAACAGAATTTTTTTTGTTTTTTTTGTGTTTTAGAAAGCAAAAGCAAAGAAAGAACAAAAACTAAAAACAGAACGAAACATGAATATACAAAGTACCGATGCAACATGATAAGGAGATGAGTGCGATGTCGGCGTACCTCCCCCCAAGCTTAGGCTTTTGGCCGAAGTGGGTATCAATCCCAAGCCGGCCAGGATGACGTGTCACCATAGTATGACGAGGAGGTACCCTCGTCCTGGTGCGAGCTGGAGTACATCCCTCCGTAGTGTGTGGAGTAATCGTAGGAGGGTACATCCTCCTGGTGCTGCTCGTGGAAACCCAGCAAGCGAAGCTGCTCGTCTACCTCCTCCTTGGAGCGCGACCACGGTCTCCTGTGAACACTAAACAAAGAAGACTGCGGCAAAGGGATCTCCCTGTCATCCCCGTCAGTAAACAGCATCCTATATACTAGATTGTCCAAATCAGAAGCAGTAGTGACAAAGTGATGAGTTTTCATAGCAACAATGTCAAGCCTTTGTGGTGCCAATACTGTATCATTGGGGTCCACTGAAAGTTCTAATACATTGACCATATGTGAGGCAATGATGCCCCCATAGATAGGCCCCCTAGCAGCTAGGCGGCGAGAAATAAGCGAGCCAAGATTGTACCGAGTATCATTGTTGAGCGCAACAGCAAGGAAAGCTAAATGATAGTTGGAGATATTACTTGTGTTTTCCCTACCAAGTACACTAGTAGCAAGATAATATGCAAAGTATCTAAGAGCAGGGAGTTGGATATTTCTTATCTTTCCGTGTCGCGCCACGCGGTCATCATCATTGGTCACCCCTCGGTAAAGCTCCAGCAAATCAGCGGGTCGCCCTTGAATTTCCTTCACGGTCCCTGTCATGCTTACACCTACAATACTGCAAAATCTTTCCAATGGCATGGTAAAGGGCAGATTATAAATTTTGAAAGAGACAGTTGACTGATAGGGCGTGTTAGTAAACGTGAAGCTCTCAACAAAGGTTTTGGTGAGCGTAGCGTATTTCTCACTCTCATCTTGCATATATGAGGTCAAACCAACCCCCTCAATCAGTAGTAAGAAATCATCAAGAATCCCTGCAGCTTGTAAGAAAGTAAAACAAGGAAAAGTGGATGGGTGAGCATCCCCATCATCCCTTTCATTACCAATACGAGTTGCAATGATATCTTCATTGTATGATGGCCTAAACTGAGAGGCTGATCTTGAGGGCCTCGACCTCCTAGGTGCATCCCTCTCAAATATCTCTCCAAAGGTATGGTTGTTCATGATTGGTATTCTGAAATTTAAACACCTATTAAACAAGTGATTGCAAAGTGAATATAATGAAGGATACTACTCATAGGGACTTTTAAGAGGCCTAAACATGCATCAAAACTATATCTCTAAGCATCAAGCAAGCTTACAATCTCTCATAACCTGTCACCTACAGCAGCAAAATACTCAAGAAATAATCCACTAAGTACAAATCTACTTGGACAAGGGGAGGAGTCACATACCAGAGAACAAGTGCTCCAAATTTCAGCAACAAAGATGGGCTGAGCAAGGAGATCGAAAAAATCGAGAGCAAGCACAACAAGAACACGATTTTGAGCAATGAACTGGAGCTTACTCGGAGAGAGAAGAAAGTGGCAGGTGAGAGAGTTAGTGGAGGGCCAGGGGTGGCCCACACCATGGCATGGCGCTACCCAGGGCAGGCCGCGCCACCAGGTGGTGAGCCTGCCAGGTGGGTCCCCCTAGTACCTCCTAGGCACTCCTCTACCCCTTGTTTCACGTAAAAATTTAATATGAATTTTCTGGAATTTTTCGAGACACTTTATTTTTGGGCATTTTTCAGGTATAGAAGAATGATTTTCTGACAGACAGATTTTCTCGGAAAATGATGCAAGGACAAAACAAAGCTAGAACTACAGAAGTTCTAAGACACTCTAACATGCAAGCAACTAACAACAAAAAGAAAAACTAAACAAAAACAAAAGCTAAAATGGATAGAATAGTAGTAGCGGAGATAATCATAGTGAAAACATTGTTTTGTTCAACGGAATCCTTTTGTTAACAAGGTTGATCAGGTCTTGCTACCAAAACAATTCCATATGAGACAAAACTTTGTATTCCACTAATGATTATGTTACCTCAACCTTAATAGCGATGGTCCCAATCATAATAGTTTCAAATTTTTCTCTTGGTATGGGACAATATATTTCTCCAACTTGAATGCCCTCAACATGTTCAATTGAATTCAAACCATAAGTCCTTTCAATATTCTTGGGGAAATAGATAGTATGTTCCTTGTCATTAACACTGAAAGTCACCTTTCCTTGATTACAATTAATAACAACCCCTGTAGTATTAAGAAAAGGTCCCCAAAGAATAATAGACATATTATCATCTTCAGGCATTTCAAGCACAACAAAATCAGTTAATATCAAGCAATTATGAGCCACTTGAATAGGTATATCCTCACATATACCAACAGGAATAGTGGTAGATTTATCAGCCATTTGCAAAGATATATCAGTTGGTATTAATTTTTCTAGTTGATGCCTCTTATAGAGAGAGAAAGGCATAACACTAACTCTAGCTCCCAAATCACACAAAGCAGTTCTAACATAACTATTCTTAATAGAGCAAGGGATAGTTTGAATCCCTGGGTCTCCAAGTTTCTTTGGAACCTTACCATTAAAGGAATAATTAGCAAGCAAAGTAGAGATTTCTTCATTAGGGATCTTCCTTTTATTCTAGACAATATCCTTCATATACTTTGAGTAAGGACGCAATTTAATAGCATCAGTCAAAAGAATTTGCGGGAATAAAGGTTTCATCCACTCACAAAACTTATTATATTGTTCATCTTCCTTTGACTTGTGTTTCTTATCAGGGAAAGGCATAGGTTTTTGGACCCAAGGTTCTCTTTCACTACCATGTTTCTTAGCAATAAAATCTTCTTTAGTGTATTTAGTATTCTTAGTGTGCTTTTCAGGTTCTTCTTCAACTTTTTCTTCATTTGGAGCTTCATTTTCTTCATTACCACTTTCAGTTTCAGCATCAGAAATAGATATACTATTAGGATCTATAGTAGGTTCAGAGGGTTCTACAACAATTTTATGTTTATTTTTCCTTTTCTTATGAGTAGAACCACTATTTTCAGCTTGTTGAGAATCCTGCTCAATTCTTTTGGGATGCCCCTCAGGATATAGAGGATCCTGGGTAGCAGCACCACTTCTAGTTCTAATTTCATAAGCATGTTTTTCTTTAGCAGCATTAACTAGCAAGTCTTTTTGCACTTTAACGAGTTGATCTATTTGAGTTTGAACCATTTGAAAGTGTTTAACAATCATTTTAACATCATTAGAGGTTCTTTCCACAATATCTTTCAACTCAACAATAGCTGTAGTGTTTTCTATTAGATGATTTTGCACCCTTTTATTAAAATTATCTTGTTTAACAATAAAGATATCGAATTCTTCTAAGCATTGATTAGGAGGTTTAGAGTAAGGGATATCACCTTCATCAAAGTGTTGGAGAGAGTGTACCTTAATAGTGGATGAGTAGGGGATAGGCTTACATAATTCTTCTATAGGAGGTAAATTCTTAACATCTGCAGCTTTAATTCCCTTCTCCTTAAGACATTTCTTAGCTTCCTTCATCACTTCATCATTTAATTCAATAACTCCCCTCTTCTTTGATGTTGGAATAGGCACTAGTATAGTAGGTTCAGGTATAATTACTTCAGGTATAGCTTGTTCAGGAGGAGTCCAATCTTCATAGTTCTTGCTTATTTTAGCCACTAATTCCTCAGCTTCCTTAGGAGTCCTATTCCTGAAAACACAATCAGCACAACTATCTAGGTATGTCCTAGATTCCTCGGTTAGTCCATTATAAAATATATCAAGAAGCTCATTCTTAGGTAATGGACTTCCAGCCTGTGCATGAATCAAAGCACGAAACCTTGCCCAAGATTCGGGCAATACCTCTTTTTCTCCCTGTTTAAAATCAAAAAGTTCCTGCAAAATAGCATGTCTAGCACTAGGAGGAAAATATTTCTGCAGGAAAGTACTAATCAAGCAATTAGGGCTATCAATAGATCTAGGAGGTAAATTACTAAACCAAGTTTTAGCTTCTCCTTTCAATGAAAAGGGGAAAATCTTAGCAACAAAGTAAGTACGCATCTTAATATCATCAGAAAACAAGCCACTCATGATAGAAAGTTTATTCATATGTGCTACCGCACTTTCATTCTTAGTCCCACAAAAAAGTTCTTTCTCTACAATAGCTATGTAAGATAGATCGAGAGAGAAATCATAAGCTTTATCTATAATGTTTATGGGAGAAGCAGCAAACTTAGCAATAGGAGACAATTTGGGTCTAATAGTACGCCTCTCAAGGAGACTCTTAGCAGCGCTCCTATCATGGGTGTTTTTACATTCTTTAATAAATTCATCGGTCATCTCAACATAACCATCTTCAATATCATAACTTTCACTAGACTCAGGTGAACTAACAGGTGTAGTAGTGTCTTCATTAGGAGTTTCAGTATTTCCAGCTATAGTTCTAGCAATCGTAGCATCTAGGAAAGGACCTAATGAACCACCCTTATCAAGCACAGTAGAAGCAGCATCATAAGCATCAGAAGTTTCAGATTCAGCAGTAGTAGCAGTGTGTGTAGCATGTGTATGTGGTGGTGTAACAAGCTTACTCATAACAAATGGTGAATCAAGAGCAATAGAGGTGTTCAGAACCGTACCTCTTCTTGTAGTGGATGGTAAAATAGGAACCTTGCCATCACGAGACTTACCCATGATGGATGGATAGCAGCGAACAATAGAGAATCCAAGTGAACTTGATAAATAAAGCTATGCTCCCCGGCAACGGCGCCAGAAAATAGTCTTGATGAGCCACAAGTATAGGGGGTGTATCGCACTATTTTCGAGGGAAGTGAAACCCAATTTATTGATTCGACACAAGGGGAGCCAAAGAATATTTATAAGCCTTAACAACTGAGTTGTCAATTCAGCTGCACCTGGAAACAATCTTGCTCATAGCAGTTTATCAGTAGCAACAATTTTGTAGTAGGAATAGTAAAGTAGCAGCAGTAGTAAAGTAAAGACAGCAGTAACAATAGCAGTAAACAGTAGGATTCGAGTGTGGTAGGCATAGGGATGGATGGACGGGAATTGCATGGACAAGACAATTCATATAGCAATAAGAACATAGGGCATTTGCAGATAAATAAGATAAAGCATCCAAGTACTAAATAATCATAGGCATGTGTTCCATATATAGTCATACGTGCTCGCAATGAGAACTTGCACAACATCTTTTGTCCTGCCAGCCCGTTTGCAGCGGGGCCTCAAGGGACTACTGGCAATTAAGGTGCTCCTTTTAATAGAGCACCAGAGCAAAGCATTAACACTCCGTGAACACATGTGATCCTCACATCAAAGCCATTCCCTCCGGTTATCCTGATTTCTGTCACTTCGGGGACATTGGTTCCGGACAAAAACGTGTGTATACAACTTGTAGATAAGACCAAAAACAATACAATCATAATGAATCAATAACATGTTCAGATCTGAAATCATGGCACTCGGGCCCTAGTGACAAGCATTAAGCATAACAAGTCGCAACAAAGTCATAAAGCACTAATAGTAGATACTAGGCACCATGCCCTAACAATCTGATGCCATTACATGAACAATCTCATCCAATCCCTACCATCCCCATAGCCTACATCGGGGGATTACTCACTCATAGATGGGGGAAACATGGATGGTCGATGGAGAAGCGATGGTGATGATTATGGCGATGATCTCCTCCAATTCCCCGTCCTGACAGGGTGCTAGAACGGAGTTTCTGGTGCTGTTTCATGGAATCTGATGGTGGCGGCATAGCAGAACTCCTTCTGGAAAAACGTCGACCCCCCTGATTTTTTAGGTCAGAAGGCAAGTTATAGGCGAAGAGGGAGACCGAGGGGGAGTCTGGGGCGGCCAGACCACCCCCTGGCGTGGCCTGGGCTTACCTGCGCGGCCAGGTGGTGTGGCCTCGGCCCAACCCCCTCCATCTCGTATTCTGGCTCCGGGAGTCTTCTGGTGAAATAGGATTTTCGGCATATTTTCCGGGATTTTTCCTGATAGTTTATTTTCTGCACAAAAAGTAGACACCAGGACAATTCTGCTGAAAACAGCGTCAGTCCGTGTTAGTTGCATCCAAATCACACAAGTTTAGAGAAGAAACAATAGCAAAAGTGTTCGGGAAAGTAGATACGTTTTGAACGTATCATGCCCCAGTATATATAGGGAGTGAAAGTAGGCTCCACTCACTTGTGTCCCATTCACTGAAGCATATGTTAGTCACTTCAAGTCTAACTCACTGACTCAGTTCGTATCCGATTTGGGTCCAACCCAAACAGATTTCTGGTTTGGGTCCAACCCAAAGTTTCTCCCGCTCTTAAGTGTGTGACCCGATAGGCTCATAGTGACTCGGACATGATTTGAGTCTTACTCGTAATCGATCAGTTGGTAGCGACTCCTAGCAGAACATGCCGACTCCGAAGTGCCAAAGAGTCATGACGTACTACCTTCCAATGCGACTTATGTCCGAGTCGCTTTTGCCTCACGATATACCTTGTCGAACTATAGGTAAATAATCGTCATCCCTTAAATAGTCTGACTCTCTTATCAATCTAAGATAAGTGATTCATCCGACTAACTCTTGGTCGATCACCTCAGTTAACACTTAACCGAGTCGTGCATGGCCATGATTTTCGAATCATATCACACGAGAGGGCCAAGAGAATATCTCTCTAATTGGAGGAGGAAAATCCCATCTTGTTTATCCATATCATGCAGCTTGATTCTTAGTCAACCCGAAGTCTACCTTTGTAACCGCCCTTTGATGGAACACCGTTTGACAGAACCTAAGTCGGTGATCCACAACTCGGATGGTGCAACAACCTCAGGTCTAAGGATTACATTGATTGAGACATACAAATAATGACTTGTTCGTTGTATCTCGATATGGGTCAGCCCGACTCGCTAAACTCTTTAGTCGAATCCATGTAAGTCAGAATAGCATCACCATACCCATGACAAGCGGAACCGAGTCATCAACCGACTTTCACATTAGTCTAAGTTGTGTGTCTAGAACAGCCTCAACGACCAAGGACATCTAGTATGAACAACATGAATATATAGTTCCATAATCAAATCACATATTCAATGATACATATTAGTAGTACAGGATTGCATGTTGGGCATATTCCCGACAAAATAGAGAGAAAAGAACACGCGGGCCACAATGCAGCGGATCTGGCCGTGACACGCTGGGCCGGCCCACTCCCGTCTGCGGGTGTGCGTGGGAGTGACGGGTTCAAACAGTCGGGGCCGGTCCCGCATGTCAGCAATGGCCAGGCACTGAAACGGTACCGGGAGCTCCTGGTCACTGGATTAGATCTAGATCGATGGCCAGGGTTCACCATCTACCTATGGATGACGGCCGCGAGAGGGAACCCTAGTTGAGGAGAGGGAGGGGCGGGAGAGCTCGCCAGTTCGCGGGAAGGCGGCACTGAGGTTGCAGGATGACGTGGCACTCCGAGGGGAGCACAACGAGGGGCGACGTCTCCCAGTTTGGTGCTGGTCCGTAGCTCGCGCGCATGCGCCGGCAGGGCATGCTTGGAACTCCTAGGTGGTGGTGTTTTCGGGCGGTCCTGGGAAAGGAGGAGGTAGGGGCGGACACAAAGCTCGAGGATCAAGGCTCGGCTCGGGATCGACAAGGCTCGGCTCGGGATTGACAAGGCTCGACTCGGCTCGGAGGTTGAACAAGCTAAGCCTAAACCTTGCAACTCAGGCTCGAGGCTCGACAAGCCAACTCGGTGAAGCTCGCGATCGGTGTAAGTAAAAAAATCACCATAACCTATGCTATCACAAAGTACCAATAACAATAACATATGCATACAGCACAAGTTCACAATGCAAACGTCAAATAGACAGTGCCATATCAAATAGAACATGAGAGTCGTGGCTCAATTAAACGACAAGTATTGACATGAACTTCAGTCACAAAAGAACCATCGCACCATCATTTCATATCCTCGGCCCTTGTTGTCGTCATCTTCTAATGCTAGTTTGCAAACTGCCATGTTGAATCTGCACCACTATCAAAATAAAATCAACATTCACTCCATTTTTATAGTACTTTGTTTTTGTATAAATAGTTTTAATAGCAACACACCAAATGAGGAACAATTACTTAGTTATGTATCATTTATAGGCATGTCAAAATATCGTTTGGGCTCAGTTTTGGTGTTGTACAACAAGTTCATAATCACACATTTAGACAGTTACCTGCATGTCAAAGTATCGATTGGGCTGTATTCTGAAACACCAAGAAATAGCTAATGTACAGGGAGAGGTTATATTTTTACGATGCTCAAGCTGACTGCAAGTTGCACTAGCATTTTAGGAGATAAACTATACACGGTCGTGTAGATAGTAGCAGCAACACAACCCAAATATCTCTATTCCATGTAACACTGACGGGCAGTAGGGTCTCTGCTCGGCCATACAGTAGGGTCTCTGCTCGGCCATACAGTAGTAGAAACTATTCTCTTAGTGTTCCCATGTAACACTAAGAGAATACTAATGCGCACTAGGATTTTTTCTAAGCCATATGGCTCCACTAACTTGATTCCACTCCGGTCCATGTATAAAATCATAATCTCCAATAGAAAAGAATAAAATGGCAGAAAATAGATATTGGCTTGTTGAGACTTCGCTCACTCCAGCTGTAGGCGTCAGTGGTGGTCTGGTGGAGGAAAGGACCAGCCATTGGTGGTGGGCGGCGGAGAGCCGACGGGCGGTGGGCGGTGGCCTTTGATATCCCTAAACGAGCAAGGACAGCACGTGTCTACAGGGATCTAGTCTGGGAGGAGCAGTAGGGGCTACGGGAGCCATGGGAAGAGGAGGAGGAGGCTCGTGGTAGTGTTAGCCGGCATCCCTGGTGGCGCACGGACTGCACGATGAGGAAGGAGCGATGGGTGACGAGAGACGTGGGGCAAATCAAAGATTGTTTTGGTCTCGGCATCGCTTAGGGCGTTTGGCTCGTCGAAGCATACGTGCGAGCCGCGGACCTCCCGAGCCGAGCCACGGGTCCATTTTATAGGTTATTTTGTATGACAACCCGAGCCTGGCTCGACTTGAAATCTCCCAAGCCCGACCGAGCCGAGCCACGAGCTGGCTCGACTCGGCTTGCTTCCACCCCTAGGAGGAGGGCAGGTGTAACACCCTCGAATCGGCCCTATGCAAGTTTTATCCCTTTCTGCCAAACCCGCATAGAAACGATTCAAGGACGCCCACCAGGCACTTTTGTACGGGTGGAAAACGAAGTAATACCATTATACAATAGTCCTCGATGGGACCCACAGAACAGATATATATACAACACGACTCCAGGAGTCAAGAATACAGATATACACTACAAAGATCCAAATCACCTTGAAAACGATACAACATCCGAGTACGGATAAGATGCAAATAGGGCTAAGAGCCCTGAAGAATAACCAATGGCGTCCATAACCCTGCCCAGGCCAAGCCGGAAGGGTAACCCTGCTAACGACGTCGTACTCGTACCTGCTAAACAAAAGGGGTGCCGACAAAGGGCGAAGGGAAAAAAAGAGGAGCGTCAGTACTGAGGCCATTACACGGCGAGGCTAGAATTCGGCGTCTCTCGCCTACATAGGTATGGTGGACTGAAGCGGCAGTGCAGCATGCACTAAACAACCTATAGAGACTCGATTAACTGTCGGCTATTAGAGAGAGATAAGATAGACCTATTCGGTACCAACCTTATACTAACACCCATCATACCCATCCTGGTATTCCCCCTCGAGACCAAACGAGGAAGTCAAACCAAGGAACTCACACAGTTGGCAGTTTTATTCATTCCATTATAGTTGAAGCACTTACTAGTCAGATATAGATAGCATGAGTCATCCTGATAGCATAAGTAGTGGGCAGTTTTAGTTAATCATTCAGTTATAGTTGCAGTACTTACTAGTCAGATACAATTAGCATGTGACATCCCAAACCCAGCAGTTGTTGGCACTTTTATTTCATTCCATTGGAGTTGCGATACTTACTAGGCAGGTATAACATGACACGATACACACCAGTTCCACCAGTTGTTGGCACTTTTATTATCCATTCCGTTGTAGTGAAGCTGATTACTAGTCACATATTAAGTCAAATTTATAGCACTACTTTAGTTATGCTTGTCTATGATCGAGATACTGTGCTCCAAGTCGTCCATAACCACGGACACGGCTTTCAGAAAGATTTACCCTGCAGGGGTGCACAAATAGCAACACACACACGATCAACCTCGGAAAAACCAAATCAAAACCCGACGAGGCTTTCACGACAAAGCAATCACAGGATTCATAAAATATTTTAGGGGGCCACCCCACTAAGCTACCCGCAACGAAGTTGGCCGGCTCCGGAACGGACCCAGGGTTTGTGACAATGGCTGTAAACGACTGGGAACCCGAAAGTGTGACTGGGCTTGTCGATACCGCGAAAACATTCCATGTTCCAAAACAGTACAGGTGCTCCACGCACAATCGTAAATAAAGCAATAAGCATGGCATAAGTATAGGATAGTAATAAAACCCCAAACTACTTTGTGGCCCCAAGAAATAAGAAATGAATCAAGCTCTGGCTAAGGGGATTCATGGTCCCATATGCGGATAGTGCGATAGTCAAGGAACAGGTATCAAGTACTCGGGGTCCTACGGGACACAAGTGAGCGTAGAAGAACCAAATAACATCTATTGCCCACCGATGCCTCTGCATTAGTTATATCTATTCCTAGAAATTTAATAGTTGTATTTAAAGTCATGATCCTCTCCACCGTAAAGCATATGACAACATTCCAACAACTGTGTGGTACTTCACGACACGAGATCGCACCAGAGCAAGCGACTACGACTCGCAAGACCATCTATCTACCAAACAATAGGTAATAGGAGGTGTCCAAGGCAATATAAAGGTTGCACAGAATATATCTGGTACGGAACTAAAGCATCGCAATACGGATAGCAGTAGATCAATAGGAAGGAAGTAAAGACTACAAATGCAAAATAGGTAGAAAGAGGGAGATTGCTCGCCTGGGAAACATTGCCGAAGGTTCATCTGAAGATCAGGTCGACACTCGCATCAACTCATCAGCCTAATCCGCGAAGAAGCAAAGCACTAGAAGAAACACTGGATACACTATTTAATACTACGGCAGAAGATCCGGCATGATGCATGTATGATGCATGACATGGCAAAGATGTGGTGCAATTAGACATTATTAAGCGGAACCGGGGTCCCGACAATTAATTAAGTGGTTCAAGTTGTTTAGATACCCCGCATTTAAACGTTGTCTTAACAAGGCAAAACATGGCATCGGTTCTCTACATAAATTTAAATGGAGTCAATATAAGACTAAAATAGTCCGCATATGGCTCCATATTTAATTATGAGTGAATCGGCATAATGCCCCCAAACCACAACATATGAGTGCAAGCATGTACAATTATATGCAATAGGTAGATATCATAGATTATAAAAAAATACGGGTCTCGAAAAGGGGCATACATCAAGGTCCGAAGATCGTGGGGTTTCGAGGGTTCGACGGGGTTCGGGCTCGGCGGGATCGGTCTTTAGATCCATGAAGGAGATCTTGGTGTCCGGGGTCTCGGCGTCTTCGGATACCGGGTCAGAGAGCTTGGTGGTCTTTGGGTTCGAGATCGGGGTCTTCGGTCCCTTGTCGGAGTACTCATGGCTTCTAGTGAGGTATCGGCGTCTGCACATGTCCATGACACGGACGAGAGGGAGATCTTGGCGGCAACATGATGTCGAAACGGCAAATCTCAAGTCATGTGGCCCTTCTTCTGGTACTTGTGTTCCACCACGACAGAAACATGCAGCAGAATAATTGGACATCGGAGCCAGGGTAGCACGCTTGTGGCAACGACCTCTACAGATACACACGCGAGGCAACATACTTGCTGACCGGAGCAGGCACGGTGGAGCGCGGCCAGATGCGGGCTCGAGGCGGCCAAGGGCCCCTGGTGGCGGCATGGCTCGGACGAGGATGACTGTTGCGAGCTTGTAGGGGCGGCGCCCCGGCGACGGAGGAGACGGGACCGCGGCGGACGAGGCCGACAACAGCGACGCGAGGTTGTAGAGCAGCGAGGACGCGGTCACGGCCGGAGGTGCTCGGGCGCGGCGGTTGCTCACAGTGGCGGCGCGGGTCAGAGGGGGCTTCGACGACGTGTCGCAAGACAACGAGGAAGGCGGCCACATGGTGGGGCTCTACGCAGAGAGGGCACGGGGTAGGTAGGTGGCGAGGCTGGGCCGACGGGGGGGCACGGGCGACTCGAGCTTGGGGAGGATGAGCAGGTGCTGGGGCAGCCGGACTTGGCACGAGCAGCGTTGAACGAGAGGAGGGCCAGGGAGGAAGCGGCGCATCCGGGGGCAAGGTGATGCCCGCTGGTGACGGTGGTGCTGCCGGAGTAGACGAGGCGTGGGGCAAGGTCGAGGTACGTGCAAGCGCGGCCACGAGGCGGTTAGACGAGGAGGAGATCAGCGGACGCGGTGCTCGTGGAGGCCAGGGTCAAGGGAGGTCGCGGCGGCGTCGGGCCATCGTGCTCGCAGGGGGAGATGTGACCGGAGGATGAAGGAGGGGCGCAACCGCGTGGTTGCTGGCGAGCCGAGGTGAGGGCGGCCGAGGGAGAAAGGACCGCATCGGCGGCCGGAAGCGGAGGGCTCCTAGCGAGGTCAGGCTCAAGGAGGACCGCATGCGGAGCGGCGGTGAAAGGCGTGCTCGCAGAGACGGGGACATGGCGATGGGATCTGGATCGAGGAGGAGGACACGGTTGGTGGGGTGGGCCCGTGGGCGGCGCGCGTCCGTGTAGCGTGCGTGTACGCTGTGCGGGTAGCATGACAGGCAGGGTCGGGGGTTGTCGGGCGCGTGGGAAAAGGGAACGGGAGAGGGGCATGAGGGAGCGGGGCGGCCGATCGGTTCCTGGGTGGGTCGCTGCGTCGGGTAGTGGGGTGGGGCCAGGCGTGGTAGGTGGGGTGGTTCTGGGAGACGTGGCCGCTACGCTGGGGCGTGCCACGCGTGGGGGTGGTTACGACTGGGGAGTGGCGGCGGAATGGAGTGATGTGGTGTGGGGTTAGGGGTAGGTGGCTGAGGGTTAGTCTGATCTGGTTTTGTTTACTGGGGGTGGCCGGCTGGGTCGGTTCGGCCCGGTTCGGCTGCCCCCTAAAAATAATATAAATTTTTTATTTGTTTAAAACGGGGCTTTTGAAATTCGTTTGTAGACGAAACAAAATATTCCGGCCAAGCCTGGGTTTTGATTTGAAATAAAGACGGGGCGTTTAGAAAACAAAAACACGTTTTCGAAAATAGTTTTAGACAAACAGATGCATGATGATGACGATGCTCAAATTCAATGTGGCATGATGACATGAGCATGCGGTCATGATGATGCCATGCACAAAAACATAGCGATTTTCTAGTAGTGGTTTTAGCGGGATGCCACAACAGGGTTAGGTAGAGAGGAGTTAGGAGAGGACATGCATGCAGAAGGAGGGAGTAGAAGGGCAGAGGGATGACCACCATGTTGAGGCCTTGATAATGGCGGAAATGGAGACCTCCTCTCCTCTAGGAGCTTGTAGGGGGCAAATAGATCGATGCTAGGTGTGCAGGGGAGCCAGAGGAGGGGTGAAGAGTGAAATGAGGAAGGAGAAGGGAGCTAGGGGTGGCCAAGGATCTGTTTGGGCAATGGAGGCGGTGGAGAGGCCGTGTGGGGTATTGGCGGCCGAGAACTAAGTGGGGAGGGGGTGGTGTGAGGTTGCAGCTCAATAATGGAGCAAGATATGGCATATCTCTTGTCTCCCCTTCATCCAAGCACAATAGGACAAGAGAGAGAGAGAGGGGTCATCTACATTGCCCAGCTACAGTGTAGTTCGACCAGAACCTGGTGGGGGTTGTTTGCTCGATGGATTAGTGGCCAAGGTTAGGGATGGAGTGGGTTTAAGTGATGGGTATTGTCATGTATCAGAAATGGCATAAGTGAAGATCATGTACCACATTCCATTCTTTATACTTGTCCAAGTGAAGGTGAGGGCCCTAGTGGATGGTCATGGTTAAGAGGCATTTGGGGTATTTATTTGGGAAATTTCAGATGAATTTAGGTCCCCTTCCTATTAAATATTCAAAAAGTGCTGAAATGGTATTGATGAATTCATTTGATACTTTTGAGTTGGTAGAGAAGGTTTTTGGTGTGAGATGGTCCCAAATAGCACATCACCCATTGGGGAATTTCCCAAGATTTATTGAGGAATGAAAATATTTAAAACATTTATTTTTGCATTTCTGCCATTTATGGAAATGAGCAAAAGAAAATAATAAAAATCTTCAAAAATATTTTTTTTGAAGTGGGGAGATAGGGAACAATTTGTGGGGTTAAGATGTGCCTAAAGTTGAAAAGGGGTTTTGTGGAAAAACAAACTTTCTTTAATAGGAGGAATTTTGAAGTTTTTATAAAATAAAAGAAATAAATTGTTTTAGGCTAAAACTAATTATGGAAAAGCCTTTATTAAATTTTTATCTCTAGGTAGATGATGCCCACATAGTGTAGACATCATGTGCAATCTTGGGTTTTGGAAATCAAACTTGATTTTGAAAAAAACAAGAAATAAAGTAGGAAAATGGATCTTGGGCTAGAATATTTTTATACCATCAAAACCATGTGAGATTAAGGGGCTCAGAGCTCCCCTAGGATCATGAGCTTGAGGGATAGATATACCAAGTGATGTGGATTATCAAGGTATAGAGGGTTGACCTAGATCATGATTGAGTGCTCCTTGGATTGATGCCAAACTTTGATGAAAGTAAGGGTGCCAAAGGAGATTGTTAAATTGCCTCCAAAACCATGGGGGTTTACAAAGCACAAGGCTCCAATAGAAGCAAGGAAGGTATGGATGGATAGAAAATCATGAGTATGCAAAGAGTTGGTCAAAAGAAGATGACATGGAGATGGGAGCTTCTGCCAAAGTAGGCATGTTGATAAGATGGGCAGAGACATATTATTTTCTTGCCTGCAAAACCATCAAGAACAGGTGGGTCAAAGGATGATCTAGTCAAGGGAAAAAGTGTGATTTGGAAGCACGTATGATGGGATACAAGATGGTCCAAGTGCATTTCTGAAAATGCATAGGGGTTAGTATAGGTAGGGACTTAAAGATGTTATGTTCATAACAGTTCCAGACTTAGTCATATTTTGATAGAATTGGTTTTTTTTGACTAGGGTACAAGGGTTAATGTTTTTGACGGGTTGCAAGGTTAAAAACTCATCCTCAAGTGGATGATGTTGAATAGTAGGTTAGGTGGGGGATATCCATGGCTTGATTTGGTTTTCACTACCTTGGGGACTTCAAAAGAGAGGTGACTCAGAATTGAGTCTGATAAGGAAAGCCAGGGTTCATTTTACTGACCAAAGACAAGCTTGGGAATGTTGGTGGAAAGGTTCCTTGATCCAAAGAAACCTGTGGTGAGGGTAGAGTACCACACAAGGATGAGAATAGAATAGGTGCATTGCCTTAGATCCAGAGGTAATGATCTTAATTAGGGTTCCAAGAGATGCTCTGGTAATAGATATGAAGATATTCCTTCAACTAGGGTTTAGATGTTATCTTCTCAAGAGGTTCAAAGGTTGCATTGTTGGGTTGGTTTATGTTGGGTTCGCAGCATAGAAAACAAAAAAATTCCTATCATGGGAACTTCTAAGCACCAAGATATATCTACCTAGATACAAGAAACAGGTGGATATACATCCATAGAGAACCTACCCTTGTAGACCAACAAAGTGTAACAAGGTTGAACTTGTGGATGATGTAGTCGAACGCTTGCCAATCTCAGGATCGAGAAGAAGTCCAGCGTCGCAACTCAGCAGTGCATCCGTGATCGCACACACGTCCAGTCCACCGAACAACCTCCGCCTCCTCGCTCCAGAGATGCAGCGGAAGCAGCAACTCCTTCCAGACGAAAAGCCACCGAGAACATGTACCTCGCTAATCCGAGACCATGGGGGAATAATTCTAGAGGGGGAGAGAGATACTTCATGAGGAGGTGTGCTTTGTGAGGAGGAGAGGGGGCTTTTATAGGGAGAGGGGGGTAGCCCCTCCCATGGTCGGTGGCCAAAGGAGCTTCCCCCACCTCTTCCTTCATTCATGTGGTGGATGCTCCACTCACATAAATTTGACTCCACCCAAAATTCCACTCACATGCATTAAATTTCCACCAAATTTAATGCAACTCTCATTTAATAAAAATATTTTATTTATTTTATTCAGAATTTTGTTAATTACTTTAATTAACAAACATTCACATAAAACTCCTGCAATATTTCAATATCACATGCAGAACCAATTTCAGCAATTTCACCCGAGCCCCCCTGCAATATCTCAAGTTACTCTTCTAGTGTTAGTGATTAACTAAATCCTTTTGTCTCACGATATATTACATGTCCGAGATTCGATCATCGGTATCTCCATACCTAGTTTGATCTCGTTACCAACATGCACTCTTTTCTCATTCTCGTGATATAACATTCTAGTGATCACATCACTTGCTTGTAAGCTATCTTAATGTGATATCACCGAGAGGGCCCAGAGTATATCTATCCGTCATCGGGATGGAAAAATCCCACTCTTGATCCATGAGCCTCTACATAACACCTTCGGATTATCTGAACCCACCTTTATAGTCACCCTGTTACGGTGTGACGTTTGTTGTTATCAAGTTACTCTTCTAGTGTTAGTAATTGAAATGATCTCATGGTCTAAGGACTAGAATTACTTCGTATGATGTTATAGCAATTAAAACACAATGACTTTGATCATATTGCTATACTTCGGATGAATGTTCATCACATCATTCCACCAATGTTGTGACCTCAATATTAATAGCATCCAATGTCCATGATCAGGAAACCTTGATCATCTTGTTAATCAACGAGCTAGTTTATAAGAGAGTCATAACTAGTAACCCTTTATTTGTTTATTAAACACACATGCATTAATGTTTCTAATCAATACAATTATAGCATGCAAAATAAACATCTATCATATACTTGGAATACGATAATAACAACTTTATTATTGCCTCTAAGGGCATACTCCCTTCAGTTTAGTTACTAGCGGTTGAGCTCTTAGAGTAGCTCATACTACTTCCTAATTAAAGAAACTTATACAAATAAATCTCAGCAAGCAGATCAAGGCAATTCATTCCAAACAGCTCAGGACTACTATTATGGACACCATCAAGCCTAGCTTGTGGTATAGAGGAGTATAATTTACTATAACACATTCAGATGCATAAGCACAAACAAGCAAACAACTACTTCACCACTAAGCAAGAAAAAGTTTTTGTTCCCCCTAACTTTTTGCACTCTAGACAACTAATCAGGGTTACTAAAAGTGGGGTGTTGCCCCTCACATCCCCAAACCTTCAAAAAGGACAACTTTGGCTTTGTGCCATACCACATATCATACAGTGTTGTCTTCACAGCTTTGGACGGTTCCCTATTTAGAATGAATGCAGCAGTCTCAAGTGCATATCCCCAGAAATATACAGATAAGTCAGTAAGAGACATCATAGACCACACACTGTCCAACAAAGTGTGATTATGTTGCTCGGGTACACCATTACTCTGTGGTGTTCCAGCCGGCGTAAGTTGTGGTACAATGCCACAAGCCTTTAGATGTCTGCCAAACGCATTACTTAAATACTCGCCCCCTCAATCAGTATGAAGGTGCTTCATTTTCTTGTCGAGTTGATTCTCGACTTCATTCTGAAATTCTTTGAACTTTTTAATGGTTTTATACTTGTGCATCATTAAGTAGATATACCCGTATTTACTCAAATCGTTAGTGAAGGTGACAAAGTAACGATAACCATTGCACATGGAGATGCTCATTGGTCCACATACATATGAATGTATGACTCCCAACAGGTCTGCAGCCTATTCCATCATTCCATTGAATAGCGTCTTGGTCATTTTACCCATGAGGCATGGTTCACATGTGTCGAGAGATTCAAAATCTAACGACTCCAGAAGTCCAGCGGAGTAGAGCTTCTTCATGCGTTTCACACCTATATGACCTAGATGACAATGCCACATATACACGGAATTATCATCACCATGCTTGCATCGCTTGGCATGTATGCTATGGATGTGTGTATCATCACAATCAAGTTTCAATAAGAATAAACCTTTACTTTGTCGCGCATGAGCATAAAACACATTATCCATATAAATAGAACAACCATATGTCTCTGATTTGAATGAATAACGGTCTTGCAACAAGCAAGATCCACTGACAATATTCATACTCAAGGCCGGTACATAGTAACATTTATTCAAATTTAAAACTAATCCTGAAGGGGGATGCAGAGGGAGAGTGCCGACAACAAGGACGTCAACTTTGTTGTTGTTGCCGACACGCATCGTCACCTCGTCCTTCACCAGGCACTACTTATTCTGCAACTCCTATTGAGAGTTACATATATGAGCAACAAAACCAGTATCAAATACCTAGGTGTTGCTCCTAACACTAATAAGGAAAACATCAATAATGTGTATATCATATATATACCTTTCTCTTTGGCAACGATTTTGCCAGCCTTCTTATCATCTAGATACTTGGAGCAGTTGCACTTCCAGTGACCCTCACCCTTGTAGTAGAAGCACGTGGCGTCGGGCTTGACCTTTGGCGTCCTAAAGGAAGAGGCAATAGGCTTGCCATCTTTCTTGGGTTAGCCCCTCTTGCCCTTGCCCTTCTTGGCGGATTTCTTGAAGTCAACAGTTTTGTTGACCATCAAGACATTGTGCTCCTTCCTGATTTCCATCTCAGCACGCTTGAGCATGGCGAACAACTCAGACAGGGTCTTGTCCATACCATGCATGTTGTAGTTCAGCATGAAACTCTTGTAGCTAGGGGGCAGAGACTGCAACACCCTATCATCTTCCAGCTCGTCACTGATTTTGCAATCAAGGCCATTCATGCATTGAACGTAGACAGACATTTTGACCACGTGCTCGATCAAGCTGGTGTGCTCTTCCATCATGGCAGAGAAGAAGAGGTTCGAAACCTCATACCTCTCAGACCTGGCCCGAGGCACAAAGATGGCCTTGAGATTGGTGATGATCTCAAAGGTGCTCTTGTTCTTAAAGCGCTTATGTATGCCAGCCTCCATGGCATAGAGCATGCCACTCTGGACACATTCGTTATCATCGGCCTTCTGCTGATAAATTTTTTATCAGCCTAAGAGGCATTGTCAGCGGGTTGGTCACATATCACAACATCAAGTATTTAGGAGATTTTTTGGGGAATGAGGAGAATCTTCAGATTGTGGTACCAGACGGTGAAGTTCGTCCCGTTAGTTTTGAGATTTTATTTCTCAAGGAAAGGTCCAAGGTTGAAGGTAGGGCGAGACATCTACAATAGTATTTGCAAAGTAATTAATATTAATGTATATAATATGAGTTCTTATTTAGTCAAACTAAAATACCAGAACTTCCACTCAAACAAGCATCCTCAACATTCGTTTGGTGACTACACGATCCCTTTACACTGCATCATCCCAGATCATCATGGCCTTTGATGCAACTGCCAAGTTAGATATCAACATATCGATCACATCATATGTGATTGATGCTTAATCTTTCGATCATCTGTGTTTCGAGGCCATGTCTGTACATGCTAGGCTCACCAACTTTAACCATAGTGTATTGTATTGCATACATGGCTTACACCCACCGTATGCAAACATAGAGATGTCTAGCACCCAGTCATCACGACATGCTTCATAATTGCAAACTTTCTTGGTGGTGCACATGTGTGGGAGAACACGAATATTGGAATTAGAGTATGAGGGATTATCTTATTATGCTACGTCGTAAGTATAATACTAGCACAACAATATTCACACAACAGTTAACATCTAATGCAAATAGTTATATATGTGTGATATGCGGTGTTTTTTCGCATCTTGATCTCCATCAAGAACACCGACATTTACACCAGGTTCACAGTGCCACCTTGTCTTCGGCTGTTCATCCCATAAATACTTACCTAAAACCACACATATCACTTGCCCTCCTGCAAAACGAAGTCAGATGCTTCTACTTTATCTTTGCAAGTTTTACGTGGTTGTTTGGGCTTTCGCACAAGAACCGTTTCTTACCTACGTATCCAACCAAAATATGGATTAAATAGTTGCCGCTGTCAATCCCTTTTCAGGGTCATCCTTTGTAAATGCCATATTAACTAATGTTGGAGAGACAAACACCCACCAAAAACTTATATGGTACTCCCTCCGTCCAGAAATAAGTGACATGGATTTGTCTAGATTTCAATGTATCTAGACACATTTTAGTATATAGATACATCTGAATTTAGACAAATCCAAGTCAGTTATTTATGGACGGAGGGAGTACAAGCCATATGTTAGTCATGGAACTGGTCTCGCGTAAGGTTAGTCTAGGACGCTTCATCCGACATTGTCACGATATTAGAAAGTACACTTAGGAGGGTAGCAATTAGAAAATCAATGTCCATGCAAACCACGTGTGTTCTACTCGTACTGGTACATCTACGAATAGATCACTCTTATACCACTGAAGGGGTTCCGTGATAGAAAACAAAAAAATTCTACTACGAGAACGCACCAACCCAAGACCTATCTATGGAGAAGTACAATAACGAGCGGGATATGGTGTTCATACCTTTGAGCACCGGATGCGGGATTACATTCCCACACAAACATTGTTGATGAAGCCGAGCGTAACAAACCTTAGGGTCTAGAAGACTTAAAGTGTCCAACATCACTAATGGCAGTGCCTCATCGAGTTTTACACGCATATGTTGTAAAGGACGTCTCCCCGGTCTAGCAAGCCAGTGGAAGAAGAAGGTTCAAACTGATTCTAGCAGCACGACTATGTGCGCTGGGTTGAGAGAACTCTGCCTCATAGAGCATGTTTCAAACTTGGGAACATGCTTAAGAGGAGAGAGAGAGGGATAGAGATAATGGAAAATTCCAATTGTAGGATGAGGATTTGGAGTGAATGATACCCCTATATATAGGAAAACCTTAGGCACTTCCACCCTCCAAGTCCTAGGGTGGGACTAAACGTTGGAGGAGAGGTGGGAGGGGTGGCTGCTGGCCTAGGTTGGGCCCCACCCACACGCCTGGCCCACCTAGGGTGGGAGCCCCCCACCGCGGTGCCCTGGCCCACCTTGGGTTGCCGCCTCCTTCCCTCCTAGGGAGGGACCATGTGTGGGGGGTTCATTTTTTGTTTCGTTTAAATAATTTATATTTATTATTAATTCATAATAAAATATTAAATACTATTTAATTCCTCCTTGTTCAAAACTCCTTTCGAAAAATGTCCGAACACTTCAATATATCTCTGAAACACTTCTGGTTCCCTCTCTTCTTATTTCTCTATCGGTATCGGATCAACCCGTAGCGTCTTTACCCTTAAGCGCAACACCCATCCGGTTCAGGAATATTCAGAGATGATCGAGACATCTCTCTGACCAATGACTAACAATGGTATCTAGAAACACATGATGGCCCAAGTATATTCCATGAATTTGGTTGCTCGCTTGAACCTTCTAAACACCAAGTCTTACTCCTTTTTCAGAACGATACCTAGTTTGTCCAAGACCTGATCTCATGTATCCATGTACAGTTCGATCTTGTTACCGACAAACACGTTTACTCGTTTTTGTGATATTACATCCTCGTGACCTAGTCACATGCTTGCAAGCTCATTGATGTAATCTCACCGAGTAGGCCCAGAGTATCTATCTGTCACTCAGATAGGGAAATCTCGAACTCGATACATACACCTCAACTATTCCTCTAGAATACCTAATGCACAACTCTATAGACACCCAGTTATGGTTGATGGCTCCCAAGTGCAGGAGATCAATTGTAGTACTTTTAAATTAGAAAAGGTTGTCGAACCCATGAGGAGTTGAAGGTATTGGTTAGCAAGAATGGTAAATAAAACAATAAAAGCTGTAGGTGTTTTTGGAGTTTTTGTTGTAAGGTTACAAGTAAGTAAAATACTAAAAGTAAATGCAATATGTTAAAGCTCTTATGAAGAGAAAGACCAATCCTCTATGCAGCAAGAGGACAAGCTCAAGTGTCTCTTATTTTATATGTGAAAAGTGTTCCCGAGAACGGCATGGATTTACTTGGCATGGAGATTTGTAAATCAACACGGTGAATATCTTGTCTAGTTTTAGTCTTTCTAGACGGAGCCTTAATTTGGCGCAACCAACTAAATGAACTAAAGCACTCCCTTATGATGGATCCTATAGCCAAGTTAATGTGCAAACATAGGAATTATTAAGACTAGAATGTCCCACCATAGCTATAACTCGAGGGTCTCTGATATATATCCCCCTAATGCAACTTTATGTATTGGACCATGGTTTACGTGTATTCCAGGGTCTTACCCACGCCATTACACCATGGTTCTGTCCTATCATCCCATAAAGGTGAAGTGATGTGTAGTCGACGTTCGCACACCACCATCATAGAACAACATAAAAGATAAAAACTAGACCAAATACTCAACATATGTCATATAGAAATCATTGCAAATTCATCATATGCCCTCAAGAACATATGGAACTACTCACAACATGGAAACATGATAGTATTCAGTAGCATATGTGGTACAACACAATCTGAAAATATAATCTCTCCACAAGATAATATCAAATTGTCCAATCTCACACATGTAAAATAGCACAACAATTATCTAGGGTTCAATAAGTTCTCAAACAATGAGGGGGTGAAGTGGATCTCGAAGATGGTGATGGAGATGGTGTTGGTCCTAGTGATGGAGATGATGGAGAGGCCTCCCCCTACAGTTAGGAGGAGTGGTTATGTCGATGGCGATGATTTCCCCCTCTCTGGTGCCCCGGAGCAGCAGGATTTTCCCCCTCCCGGAGAAGGAGAGAGCTTTCGCCTCCTCCACCGCCTCAATAAATCTCGGAAAAATTAGGGTGTATGTTTTCTGCCGAGACGGAGTTGTGGAAAAAAGGGGAGGTCGAAATGATGCCCGAGGGCCGAACAAGCCACCCACCCGTGGCTAGGTAGTGGGGCCACGTGTGGTGTGCTCTTCTAGCCCTCGTGGCTCCTCTCCTCTGGTTCTTTCGCCCACAGTCTTTCTCCCGATGAAAAACTTGCTGTGTATTTTTTTTCCCGATGCATTTGACATCCAGAAGGTCCTAAAACACCAAAAACAAGAAAAATGAGGTTTTTTGCCTCCTAGAAATTGAATACCAAAACAATGGACTTTGTAGGAAAGTCCTAGAAATCATGTAAATATTCAAGAATAATGATATAATAGTGCAAATAACATTCTAATATGAGGATATAATGTTACTAAAATGATGATGTAAAATGCAAGTATCAACTCCCCCAAGCTTAAACCTTTACTCGTCCTCGAGTAAATAAGCGAATAGATCATCACATGCATCAACGAGATTATGGTTGGTAAATAAATACGAGCATTGTATCATCATCATGTTCACTTATTATGGAATATTAATGAACTAAAACTCATACATATGAGGGAAACATCAATAGAGGCTCTAGTAATCACCCCTTACTTTTGAACCAAAATAACCATTATGTGTTGGACAATTGAATCATACTGTTTTTCATATTTGCTCCAGGGGCAAGCATTATGGTATTTGATATTTTGCTGAGTTCAAAGACAAGATCAACTCTCATAGAACAACAAGTTAATAGGAAGAGAAATAAAAATATAGACATGAGATTGTTTACACCCTTGCTTCTTAGTAACTATTGCAAACCTTATTCATGGATCTTTCAATCATGTCCTTATGCTCAATTCAACATTTGTCTCACACTTTCCATGGCTAGCCGAATTCATGGTTGCCTTCCTTTCATTCACTTTCCATGAGCATAAGTATTGAAATATCCATGACCCTCAATTTTCTCAAAGCTACTAAGTTAAAACAAGAATGCCTCATGTTCTTTTCATATCCCTTCCCAACTTTTTATTCCACAAGACTAAATCTCTACTTCAAACTACAATATTTCATGTCATATTGACTAATTCTTTTACTTGTTTTAATGGGAGAGATTATTGCAATTGTCCAACACACTCAAGTTAATTAAATTCAAGGCAGGATGTGACTGAAACCTCTAAACATGTCGCGCTCATTTGCATGAGTGTTACCCATAAATCTCCAAACAAGAGAGCCATGGATGACACCGTACTTTAATATTCATTGATAAACCACAAGATAGTAGATACATGATAATGCTCTATGAGCTTGCAAACCTAAGAGAAATCGATAACTAGACGATAAAAGTAAAGCACACCATGACTAGATAGATATGATAAACTAGTAAAAATAAAAGACTAGGTGGAACTCCCCCAAGCTTGAAAGGTTGCCTCTGGCTCTTCTCCTGGAGCAGGTGGGTTCTCCTCATATTCTTCCACCTTCTCATCCATCTTCCACGAGCAGGGCCTCCCGGTGTAGAAGGACATAGGTGGATCATTATACCTTAGGGAAGCAACCTATGCAATCTTCTTGAAGCACTCTTCATACTCAAAGTTCTGGTTCTCCATGTCCCACATCAGGGTTTGGAACTTGTCCAGTTGTGAGATGACATATATGTACCTCTCCTCCAAGTCCTTGAGCCTCTCCTCGTATGCTTCAACCTTCTTCTTCAGCTCCAGGTTCATGAAGTGGTGGACGTCAAGGCTACGTTCAACAATAGTGCTATACCTAAAGGTCTTCTCTTCCAGAACATCGAGCCTCTCCTCCAACATGCCGGTGGTCTTGGGAGCCTTCACCTCCTCCACGAGCATCACCCCTACTTGAAGGATAGGGTTTTTATCGGTGTCATCACGGAGTTGAGGTAGTGGTTCGCAACACCTCCCTTGGCAGAGTCCTCCCCCTCTAGATTGGATCCAGAGCTTGACATGACTAAACCCTTATAGGCAAAAACAGGAGAAACAAAGATCGCTTGGAAAGTCTCGACGTGATATTCGATCGGCGGAAGGGGGTATATATTGACGGGTTTTAGGTCAAAACGAAGAGTTAGAGTCGAAAACGAGACGAAATTGGAGTCTGAGTAGAGAACAAGTAGTGCACACATGACCAAGGGGTGGGGAAATGTGTGCCCTGCTCTTTGCTTCCTTGGGACTCTGTTCCTTCCAAGTTTTTGTCTCCCCTGGTTATTTCCATAAAAAATACCTGCCGTAAAATTTGAAGGAATTCCGAGAAAGTTACGAGCACGAAAGATACCTTTTATTGATTCGGGGTTTCTGAAACAGCACGGTTCTTTGCAATTACGGCTTCTGGTGTTTGTAAGTTCAACACTTCCACCTTTTTTACAAAGCTTTTACCTGCAAGATAATGTTTAAGGCATTGTCCATTAACTACATGAGGTTTACCTTTGATATCTCCATGTAGTCGGATAGCTCCTAACTGGTACACCTCCTATATGACTAATGATCCCTGCCATTTTGAAGCCAATTTCCCTGTAGAAAACATGAAACGAGAGTTGTACAATAAAACTTGGTCACCTACATTGAATTCCTTCAGCTTAAGTTTCTTATCGTGCCAAATTTTAACTTTCTCTTTAAACATTTTTGCACTCTCATAAGCTTCATTTCTCCATTCATCTAGCAAGTTCAAGTCAACAATTCTTTTCTCTCCTACAGTTTTAAATTCAAAGTTTAGTTGTTTAATAACCCATATAGCTTTATGCTCTAACTCTACAGGAAGATGACAAGATTTTCCATAAACCGGTTTATAAGGAGACATTCCCATGGGATTTTTTAATGCAGTTCTATAAGCCCACAAAGCTTCATTAATTTTAAGTGGCCAATTAGATCTAGACTTATTCACTGTCTTCTTAAAAATGAGTTTGATTTCCCTATTACTGATTTCAACTTGTCCACTTGTTTGAGGATGATAAGGAGATGCAACTCTATGATTAACACCATATTTTGCTAATATTTTCCTAAGAACACCATGTAAGAAATGAGAACCACCATCAGTAATTAAAATCTAGGTACACCAAACCTGGGGAATATGATGTCCTTGAGAATCTTCATTGCGGTGGCATGATCTGCACTTTTGGTTGGAATTTCTTCCACCCACTTAGTCACATAGTCCACTGCAATGAAAATATGTGTATGTTTCGTCTTTGATTCTGGAAAAGGTCCCATGAAGTCGAATCCCCACATGTCAAATGGTTCAAGAGGTCATGAGTAATTCATAGGCATTTCATTTATCCTACCAATATTTCCTACTCTTTGACATTTATCACAAGATTTAACATATTCAGCAAAACTTTAAATAGAGTAGGCCAATGGAAACTAGATTGTAATACCTTTGCAGCTATGCGATCTCCTACATGATGCCTCCATAGGGACTATCATGGCAATCTCTTATAATAGCCTGTTGTTCAAACTCAGGCACACATCGTCTAATAATACCATCAACACTCTTTTTATAAAGGAAAGGATCATCCCAAAAATAATGTCTAAGATCATAAAAGAATTTATTTCTTTGTTGATAAGTGAAATGTGGTGGCAAAACTTTCCTAACAATAAAATTTGCATAGTCAGCAAACCAAGGTGATGCAACTCTAGCACTAGAAACATTAATATTCACAAGTTGTTCATTAGCAAAACTATCATTAATAGGAATGGCATCATTAAGGATGTTTTCCATTCTAGATAAATGATCAGCTACCGGATTATCTTCACCTTTCCTATGGACAATATGTAGATCAAATTCTTGTAATAAAAGAACCCATCTTATTAATCTAGGCTTGCCATCTTTCCTATTCATGAGATATTTAATAGCAGAATGATCAGAATGCACTATGACTTTAGAATCCACAATGTAAGGTCTAAACTTATCACATGCAAATATCACTGCTAAAAATTCTTTTTCAGTTGTAGCATAATTTCTTTGAGCACCATCAAGTGTTTTACTAGCATAGTAAATGACATTCAGTTTTTTATCAACATGTTGACCCAAAACAGCCCCAACTGCATAATCACTAGCATCACACATAATTTCAAATGGGAAATTCCAATCAGGAGGTTGAATAATAGGAGAACTTATTAAAGCATTCTTTAAAACATTAAATGAATCTAGACAATCATCAGTAAAAGAAAATGGAACATCCTTTTGCAAAAGATTGGTTAGAGGCTTTGATATTTTAGAGAAGTCTTTAATAAACCTATGATAAAACCCTGCATGACCAAGAAAACTTCTTATACCTGTGATGTCCTTCGGGTATGGTAGCTTCTCAATAGCTTCTATCTTTGCTCGATTGACTTCTATTCCTCTTCCAGAAACACGGTGTCCAAGAACAACACCTTCCGTACCCATAAAGTGACACTTCTCCCAGTAAATAACTAAGTGTTGGTCCTCACACCACTACAAAACTTTGTTAAGGTTAAACACAAAATTATCGAAAGAAGTACCATACCCAAAAAAGTCATCCATAAAGACTTCCATTATATTTTCAATATAATCAGCAAATATAGCGTTCATGCATCTTTGAAAAGTAGCAGGGGCATTGCATAAATAGAATAGCATTCTTCTATAAGCAAAAGTACCAGATGGACAAGTAAAAGTGGTCTTTTCTTGATCATCCTTATGAACGGGAATTTGTGAGAAACCTAAATAACCATCTAGATAACAAAAGTGAGAATGTTTAGACAATGTTTCTAGCATTTGATCAATAAATGGCAATAGGTATGATCTTTACGAGTGGATTTGTTTAATTTCCTATAATCAATAAACATTCTATAGCCAACCACAGTATGCTAATCGACAAGTTCATCTTCATCATTCGGAACAACAGTCATTCCACCTTTTTTTAGGCACACAATGAATAGGACTAACCCACTTACTATCATCTATAGGATAAATGATACCAGATTCAATAAGTTTAATTACCTCTTTCCTTACCACTTCTTTCATTTTTGAATGAAGACAACGTTGATAATCAACAATAGGATTGGCATCTTCTTCCAAATTAATTTTATGCATACATAGAGTTGGGCTTATACCTTTTAGATCATCAAGATAATATCCAATAGCTACTCGGTGAGCTTTTAATACATCAAGGAATTTATCTTCTTCTTCAGCTAAAAGGTTAGCGCTAATAATAACAGGATATATCTTATTTTCATCTAAGTATGCATATTTCAGCTCTTGAGGCAAAGGTTTTAACTAGGATCCTCTTTAGGCGGTGGCAACTTCCCTAAATTATGAGGTGGAATATGTAATTGCAATTGTGGTGGTTGTTGTGTCAATATTTGTTTTAAAACTTCCTTTTCTTCTTCATTAAATGGTTCATCTTGATTAAGCATATATATCTCCACCATGTTTGATGAGGCTACACCTACATAAGCAAGAGTTTCCATGATATCTTTCGCAAAAGGTTCTTTCTTTGAGTGTTTGTCAGAAAATCAGAAAAATTGAACTCTAGTTTTTCTCCAGCACATTTAATAAACACTTTCTCTTTAGGTAAACTAATTTCAGCACTAAGAGTATGTAAGAAAGGTCTACCAAAAATAACAGGACAAAATGAATCTTGAGGACAACCGAGCACTACAAAATCAGCAGGATATTTTATTTTACCTACTAGCACTTCAACATCTCTAACAATTAACAATTCCAAAAGGACAAACATATTATTTATTAACAAGTTGGATGGTCATACATGTCCCTTCCATGGTTATGGGATCAATATCGGGTTTGATTTCAATTTACAGAGAATATGGTATAACACTTATGCTTTCTCCAATATCACACAGACCATGATGACAAGAAGTCCCAATAGAACATGATATAATAGGCTTGCCAACTTTGGAAGAATTCCCCTTTATTACCTTGGTAGCATCTTCACATAAATAAACGTCGCAAGGGTCTTCTTCATTTAATTGTTTGATAACCGAGATTTGATGGTCCACATTCACCTGTTCATATGGCTTAGAGCATCTTTTCTTACTCTTGTTAGTAATAGCAACAAGTAGATTCTCCGTAACTTTATCAGTATATGGAGGATATTCAACATATTCTTCAATTCTCACTGATGATACTTGATCCACCTATTTAATGATTTTAGGGACAACAATAGAATGTTTAACAGGTTCAACATAAACATCAAATCCCTCTTTGGGAACACCAATATGATCAGCAAAAGATTTAACTATTTCAATTAAAACATAAGGATCAAGACCAAATTTTATCACCAAGATTCTCAAACAAAGTAGTAGTAGAGAAATTCTCTACACATGAATATTCATATTTCGCGAGGTACATTACCTTTGTTGAGATCCCAGTTACCAGTATTCTTAGAAATAGTTTCCAATAAGTTCCATGCTTCTTCTAAAGTGTTGTTGGTAAAACTCCCTCCAGAAGAATTATCCAGAAATTCCTGTTGTTGTCTTGGCATCCTTACATGGAAATTTATCAATATAACTTTTCTAGTAAGATCACGGCAAGGATTCCTGCGGAGAAGTTCCTTTAACCTCCCCAAGCTTGAGTAATACTCTCTCCCTTGTGAGGCCAAAAGTTAAATATATATCATCGGTTATGGTAAGCTTCTTTAGGAGTAAAGAATTTAAGAGAGAAAGCCTTCCTCAGAGTTTCCCAAACAGAGCTGCATTCTTCATCCAAAGACCTGATCCATAAGCGAGCATTACCAGATAAAGATAACTATAATAACTTACTTTTTACCTCATCATCTAAAATATCAGGAAGCCTAAATAGAGAGAATATGTCTTCAATCATCTCCACATGTTCATGTGCAGACTTACTTACATCTCATGTAAAAGCCTTCTTCATAATTCTTTTAACATGACCAATGGGAATTTTATATCCCACTTTAGGCTCAGGAGGTTTATTAATGATATCAACTTTGTTTCGAATGCTATTATCATATTCATGTAAAGCAAGTTTCAACGAGGAATGATCCAGTAAAGACATAGTAACAATAGAATAGAATAGTGAAATAAAAATCAGCTTCCAAGTTTCCTTACCAAACCTCTTCCAATAGCGTGACGCTCCCCGACAACGACGCCGGAAAAGTGTCTTGATGGCTCCCAAGTGCAGGAGATCAATTGTAGTACTTTACAATTATAAAAGTTTGTTGAACCCATGAGGAATTGGAGGTATTGGTTAGCAAGAATGGTAAATAAAACAATAAAAGATGTAGGTGTTTTGGAGTTTTTGTTGTAAGATTGCAAGTAAAATACTGAAAGTAAAACACAATAAGTAAAAGCTCTTATGAAGAGAAATCCCAATCCTCTATGCAGCAAGAGGACAAGCTCAAGTGTGTGTGATCTTATATGCGACAAGCATTCCCGAGGGTGGCATGGATTTACTTGGCATAGAGATTTCTAAATTAACACGGTGAATATCTTCTCTAGTTTTAGTCTTTCTAGACGGAGCCTTAATTTGGTGCAACCAACTAAATGAACTAAAGCACTCCCTTATGATGGATCCTATGGCCAAGTTAATGTGCAAACATAGGAATTATTAAGACTAGAATGTTCTACCATAGCTATAAACTCGAGGGCCTCCGATATATATCCCCCTAATGCAACTTTATGTATTGGACCATAGTTTATGTGTCTTCCACGGTCCTACCCACACCATTACACTATGGTTCTGTCCTATCATCCCATGAAGGTGAAGTGATGTGTAGTCGACGCTCACACACCACCATCATAGAACAACATAAAATATAAAAACTAGACCAAATACTCAACATATGTCATATAGAAATCATTGCAAATTCATCCTATGGCCTCAGGAACATATGGAACTACTCACAACCTGGAAACATGATAGTATTCAGTATCATATGTGGTACAACACAATCTGAAAATATAATCTCTCCACAAGATAATATCAATTGTCCAATCTCACACATGTAAAATAGCACAAACAATTATCTAGGGTTCGATAACTTCTCAAACAACTAGGAGGATGAAGTGGATCTCGAAGATTTTGATGGAGATGGTGCTAGTCCTGGTGATGGAGATGATGGAGAGGCCTCCCCCTACACCTAGGAGGAGTGGTGATGTCGATGGCGATGATTTCCCCCTCTCTGGTGCCCCGGAGCAGCAGTATTTGCCTCCTCTAGGAGTAGAAGAGAGCTTTCGCCTCTGCCGCCGCCTCGATAAATCTCGGAAAAATTAGGGTGTAAATTTTCTGCCGAGAAGGAGTTGTGGAAAAAAGGGGAGGTCAAAAAGATGCCCGAGGGCCGAACAAGCCACCCACCCATGGCCAGGTAGTGGGGCCGTGTCTGGTGTGCTCTTCTGGCCCTCGTGGCTCCTCTCGTCTGGTTCTTTCACCCATAGTCTTTCTCCCGATGAAAAACTTGTTGTGTATTTTCCCCAATGCATTTGACGTCCAGAAGGTCCTGAAACACCAAAAAAACAAAAGGGAGGTTTTCTGCCTCCCAGAAATTAAATACCAAAACAAAGGACTTTGTAGGAAAGTCCCAAAAATCATCTAAATCTGTAAGAATAATGATATAACAGTGCAAATAACATTCTAATATGAGGATAGAATGTTACTAAAATAATGATATAAAATGCAAGTATCAACGGTCATGACGGTTGATGCGTTAAAACTGTTGTGGGAGATAGTGATTAAACATGATCTCACGATCGAAGGATTAAGTCACTATGCTTCGCTAGATATCGCAACGTTGAACATTGTGACTGGATCATATTGCAATTCTATGGTCGGGTGTGTCCATCACTTTATTAAGTGACCTCGTTGTCAGTTGACCTTTTAGTCAAATCATGATCAGGAAACCTCGATCATTATCTACCCAACGGACTAGTACTAGAAGATACTAGGGAACTGTTTGTTTATATACCACATCTGTATTAATGTTTCCACTTAATACAGTTATAGCATGATACAAAACTATTATGAACATTAGTGATATATAAATAAAGTAACTTTATTTATTGGCCTCTAGGGCATATATCCTTCATTTTCGTCATGTTATTCATTTATATAATAATTCAGCACATACACTTGCTCATAGAGCTGGTCAGTTTCTTAGATCTTTCTTTCGTGGTAATGTCCCAGAGTTCATCGGTGACAAACTTGGTTTTTGTTTCGCTAAAGTGGGAAACTCTTTTCCCCCTTTGCTCACTTGCAGCCGAGACCATCTTAGGCTCTGACCATACGCCCCTAATCTTTGACTCAGGAGAGGGCTCCATTGTCAAATCATCGTGATTCTTCTTTGAATCTAGACGGTTCGAGATTCTGAGATTCAATGATCTGGTGGTAAATTCCTGGGGCAGGTTTGCAGATAGAGACCCGTCCTCTAACTCCACCGACTGGTGGCAGAGGAGCGCAAGGGCCCTCAAGAAGCTTCTCCACGGGTGGAAGGCAAACTTAGGCAAAGATACTAAGGACAGTAAGCGTCTCCTACTCAATCAAATCGAGGAGCTAGACCGTGCCACATATGTGAATGAAGCCGATACCGAAACATGGGCGTTTTGGTACCATTTAGAGGAGCGACTTATGAACATCTACAGAAGGAAGGAGTATTGGCGTCAACGGGGAAAGGTGCGTCGGGCCTAGCAGGAGACGCAAATACCAAATACTTCCATGCGGTAGCCAATGGGAGGCGCCACAAGTGTATCATTCGTAGCTCTCGACCCATCAGGGGGTGATTAGAGATCAAAAGCTCATTAAGGCGCATGTGTACAATTTTGATAGGAACCCGATGGGCGTGGAGGCCCAATGTTACACGGGGCTGGCGATTGACACCTGGCAGTCAACGAGCAAGGTCTCCAATTTAGAGGAAGTTGTCCTGGCCATTGCCTTTACCGCTGAGGTGCTCGAGATAGTTGTCAAAGATATTAAAGTTAACTCTGCCCCAGGACCGGATGGGTTCCCGGTGGCTTTCTTCACCTCCTTCGGGGCCATCCTCAAGACAGGGGTCTTAACGATGCTCAATGACTTTGTGCTGGTAGAATCGATGTGGCCAGACTGAACTATGGCATCCTCTCCTTCATCCCCAAGATTAGTGGGGCAAATCAGATTTCTCAATTTAGACCGATTGTCTTGATTAATGTCATCTTCAAAATCATTGCAGAGGCTTATGCGCTCTGCCTTGACCCAGTGGCAAACATGATCATCAATCCAACCCAGTCAGCATTCATCAAGGGTCATTTCATTCTTGACAGGGTGTTGACACTGCAGGAAATTGTGCACGAAGTGAAGAGCAGGAAGCTGGGTGGTATCCTACTTAAGTTAGATTTTGAGAAGGCATATGACAGGATAAACTCGGAATTTTTAGCCAAGGTGCTGCATAGGAAATGGTTCGAGTCACGATACATTCATAGGATGATGCAGCTGGTCTAGTGGGCCATACGACCATTGATATCAATGGCGAGGTTGGTCCCTCATTTGTGAACAAAAGAAGGGTGCGACAAGGCGATCCGCCTTCCCTGATGTTGTATAATTTCATCGGGGAGTCACTGTCTGACATTCTATCTAGTGCGGCCCGAGCAGGCCACATTTATGGCGTGGTTCCTCATCTCACCCCGGGAGAGATCTCACACCTTCAATATGTATACGACACAATCATCCTGATCCAAAACAACAAGCTGGCCATTGTGAATCTCAAATTCCTTTTGCTATGCTTTGAGGATATGTCAGGCCTTAAAATCAATTTTCACAAAAGCGAGACGATCATGGTTGGAGAAGAGGAACAAGAAAAATGTAGGGTCGCTAACTTGTTGAATTGTCGTAGAGGAGAGTTCTTGTTTATTTATCTTGGGCTGCCCATCTCTGCCCGGTGCCTCACAATCAGTCAATGGAATTTCTTGGTTGCCAAGCTAGGTTTCAAGGTAGAACCTTGGATTGGGTGCTTCATGTCCTCAGGGGGATGCCGGATACTCTCCAACTCCTGCTTAGCCTGCCTACCGTCCCTTTCCACGGGAGTCTTCCTTCTGCAAGATGGGGTCCATGCCAAATTCGACTCCCATGGATCTAGATTCTACTGGGAAGGATCGGGACCTAAAAGGAAGTTCCATATGGTTAACTAGCCTGTGGTGGTCTGGGCCTGATCAACACCAAGCGCATGAACATCGTGTCGCTTCTTAAGTGGGTTTGGAAACTGTACCAGGGTGGTAATTCTCCATGTGAGAGAATTATCCACTCTAAGTATAAAAATTCTAATGGTATCTTTGCGGGATCGGGACAGGTAGTCCCAATTTTGGAAAGCTCTTAACAAGATTAAATGCTAATTTCAAGCTAGGAGCAAAACATGAGGTAGTTGATGGGAGTAGGACGTTATTCTAGTTTGATTGGTGGTCGGGCAGCATACCCCTCAAAGATAGGTTTCCGGAGTTGTTTGCGATTGTGGCTAATCCGATGATTAGAGTGGCTCAGTTGGTACATGGAGAAGCATGTTTGCTTCTCTTTCATCGAGTTCTCTCTCAAGAGGGTCTAGCCTAGTGGAACCAACTCTGCTCGGAAATTGGGAAACCACGGCTAGGGTTTGGCTTAAATAAGATCAGTTGGGAGCTTGAGCCGTTCGGGATCTACTATGTTCAGACAATCTACGCCAAGTTGTTGGAGGGAGCGGTGGTGGTGCACTTTAGAGATATTTGGAGGGCCGGATTACCTCTTAAGATCCGCATCTTCTCTTGGCAGTTGGCGCTGGATAAACTGCCTAGCAGCGTATAACTTGCAAAGCGGTTGCGACGTATCGCCGGTAGATGCAAACTATGTAATGCAACCGAAGATGTAACACATGTTTTTTAGTTTCCCACTAGCAAGATTTGCTTGGAGTGTGCTTCGCGAGATGCTGGGTTGCTCCTGGGCTGCGGCGAACTTTGCTCAATTCTATTCTATCCTCGAGGGTTTTGTGGGACAACCTAGGAGATTACTTTGGCACATATTCGTGACGCACTGTGGCGCATCAAAAATAAATTCACCATTGAAAATAAGTTCCCTAAGCACCTTGCAGATGTCATTTACAAATCTCTCATTTCTATGCAGCAATAGAGAATCTCGGCCAAGCCAAAAGACAAGGCCATTCTCGAAGCCCTGAAGGACGAGCTAAAACATATGCACGCAAGAAACGTACCGGCCAGAGGAGCTCCCCCGCCTGATGTTCCGCTCATCGCTACAACTTAACTCCCTTTTAGCTTTGTTCCCCAGTAGTTAGGCGAAGTTGTATGCCTCAGCACATGTTTAAACCTTCTTATTTAGCGAAGCTGTATGCCTCAGCACATGTTGGAACCTTCTCATTTAGCGAAGCTGTATGCCTCAGCTGTTTTATGACTATCAGCGTGCTCGTTGGCTTTATTAAGTTATACTAGCTGAATGACCGTGCGTTGCAACGGTAATTCTTAAAAAACCGATGGAATGATTGTCTTAGTTTTGGAACACATGCATTGAAAGTATTTGATTCTTATTTATTCTCTTTGTTTTTACATTCTAATAATTTTATATTAGATGTCACAAATTTGTTATGTCTTATACATATGAATCTAGACAACCTACATTTAACTTGAAACGAAGTGAGTACATATTTTTCCAGTCTAATGCAGCAACACCAATTGTGTTTGTGTCAGTGTTGGAATCAAAATCTAAACCGTCTCAAATTCACGAAAATCATAAATTCACCAAATGCAGATTATTACTTATCCCAAATCCACCACCCCATTCCTTTATATGCCAATATGTCTTGATATTACTTGGGGGTTTCGAGGTCTTCCTCCATGGAGGATTGGTTGCCACGAGGGGTTAAATCTGAATTTGGTTCGTGTTTCAAAATAAATCTGAATTTGGTTCATTGCTACTCCGAGAAATACCGATCTAAACCGAAGTTTAGACTAAAAAATTCAATTGTTCCATAGGTCTATGTTGCATTCTTTTTTTCTTCGGCTGGACTGCATCGGCACGAAACAGGAAGGGCCTCTAAGTCTCGAACTCTCACTTTCCATGTGAAGGAAATCCTGATCCTCACTTCTAAAAGGCTGTAATAGAATCTACACAAATCTACGAGATAAGAACATGGTCCTTGTGATTCAAAACCGGCATGAATTAAGACTAAACGTGAACAAAAAAATGACAAGGAGTACATACACACACGGCCACCGAAAGCTACGGCGAGCACATTGGCAACCACAAGCGCGGAGCAAGGGATGAAGCCTCGTTTGCCACCGCTCGACGCTGCTGGTGGTCTTGCACCATGCCAAGCGCCCTTCTGTTTCCTGTGACAACCCAAGCCCCGAGACTGTCAGGAACTCTGCGTTGTTCTGCTACCCCTCATACCCAATGAATCGAGACCGTAGGCCATCTATCATTGCCAGATCGATGGTGACCGGGATGGCCGGCTGTAGCGACACGGTAATCCTACATCTACAGAAACATCCCTACGGAATAATCTTACGCGCTGACGTGGTGGCTGGGGTTTGGGTCTAACTTTTTTCTTTCCTTGAACTGCGGGAGTACGTGTTGATCTGGTGTGTCGTGAGGTGGTTATCTGTAAGGATCTTTTGTAGGAAAGCGTCCGTAGACGTGTTGATCTGGTGTGTCATGAGTACATGTTGACCATGCAAAATCCTTCAATCGATGAGCATATGCAGATGGAAGCCATGGAGGCCTAGTAAGCACGTGCCTGCCAACGTCAAGTCGGATCAGCGTAGAAGGCATATCCGATAGCTGCAGGCACTTGGACTATTCGAGCTACGGTTGGTGCTCCTCGTCCTTCGCCATAACGGTGAGGCCGCGAGCTCCATCTCTGTACATTGTCAGTTTGAGACCCACGGGTGGAAGACCAGATAAATAATACAAACTTCAACCACCATCGGGCCGACGCGCACGAAGGCGACACAACCACGAGGCCGATGACCGCGAGAGCCGATTGTTAAACAGTATAATCTAGCTTGTATAATATCTCCTATACCTAACGCGTATTTGTCCTAGTCTGTACCACGTCCGGGTTGTGGACGCTGTATACTTGTTGGACCCGGACTGAACCTTGTATATCCTGTTTGCATATATATACACCACGCGGCCCAAGTTAAAGGGTACGCTTCTCTTATTTCGTGATATGGTATCAGAGCCCGTTTGTTTCAATCGCATCTGAGAGAAACCGCCAAACGCATCTGAGAGAAATTGCCACCGCTGCCTGCTGCCATGTCGCTTGGTGGATCCTTCTCGTCGACCTCAACTGGCGGCAATCCTCTCAACGTCACCCTCTTTGATAAATTGATAGGGGACAATTTTCTGCTGTGGCAAATTCAGATATTGCCTGATGTCCGTGGCGCACAACTCGAGGGCTATCTCGACGGATCGTTGCATGTTCTGGACAAGGAGTTGAAGATCAAGGACAAGGACGGGTGGAGGTCAAAATCCCTAACCCAGATTATGCGAGGTGGATCTCGCAGGATCAACAAGCTATCTTCTGCGGAACATGTCTCAGTCCAAGGCGTGCATGGTTCATCTACGCACCAAGCTGAATCAAACTCGCAAGGAGAACAAGACCGGTGCAGTGTATTTTGGTCAGATCAAGAGCCTGGCTGATGAGATGACGACTGCCGGCAAACCTCTTGATACAGAGGATATTATCTTGTATGTACTCGCTGGATTAGATAGCTGCAATCACGGTTTTTCTTAAAGCCCAACAGTCTATTAGCTTGGGAGATCTCTATGCCCAATTTCTCTCCTATGAGGCTCACTTAGAGTCCCAAAACCCTGCTGGTGATTCTTCCGTTAATGCTGCAAGCCGTGGCAGTTATGATCATCGTGGTGGCTATCAGTCGCGTGGCTATGATCAGCATGACCAGCAAAACAAGGGTAATGGTAATCGCAACAATTTCCAAGGCAACCGTCAGCAACAATATGGGGGTCACGATCAGCAAGGACCAAGGCCCATATGCCAGGTGTGTGGCAAGGAGGGGCACACGGCGCTGAATTGTTGGAAGAGGTTTCAAAAGAGTTATCATGGTCCGGAAAAAATGGTGAGAGCGGCTGTTGGATCATATGGAGTACATACAAATTGGTACAGTGACTCGAGCGCAACAGATCATGTCACAAGCGAGCTGGACAAGCTGCATGTGAGGGAACGAACAAATCCACACGGCGAGTGGTGCAGGTATGGATATACGTCATATTGGTCACTCATTAATTCATACCCCTAATCATGATTTGCATCTCAAAAACATCTTACATCTTCCCACAGCCAATAAAAGTCTTATTTCTACTAGTCGTCTTACCAAAGATAACCATGTCTTTATTGAATATTGGCCTAATTCCTTTTTTATTAAGGACCAGGACACGAGGGAGGTCCTTCTTCAAGGTAGATGTGTGGATGGCCTTTATCCCTTGCCGTCATCGTCTCCTTCATTTTCTGGGCGGCAAGCACATGGTGTCGTCAAGTCTTCTTCCTCGCATTGGCATATGCGTCTAGGACATCCGTCTTCAACGGTGGTTCGGCAAGTTCTCCGAGACAATAGTATTCCTTTGTGAGTCAAATAAAGAGTCTGTTTGTGATGCTTGTCAAAAGGGCAAGAGTCATCAACTTCCCTATCCTAGGCCATCAAGTGTGTCTACTTTTCCTCTTGAACTTGTGTTTTCTGATGTTTGGGATCCCGCCCCGTCCTCTTTTGGGAGATATAAATATTGTGTCAGTTTTATTGATGATTACCGCAAGTTCACTTGGATCTATCTTTTGAAAAATAAATCTGAGGTGTTTCAGAAGTTTCATGACTTTCAGCATCATGTTGAGCGACTCTTTGATAAGAAAATAATTGCTATGCAAACCGATTTGGGGGGTGGGGGGGGGGGGGGGGTGAGTATCAAAAGCTCAATTCTTTTCTCCAAAGAATAGACATATCCCATCTTGTTTCATGTCCACATGCACATCAGCAAAATGGTCCTGTTGAACACAAACATAAACACATTGTTGAGGTTGGTCTATTTCTTCTTGCGTACGTGTCTATGCCTCTTAAATTCTGGGATGAAGCCTTCCTCACCGCAGTATATTTAATTAATCGGCTTCCTAGTAAGGTCATTCACTCTCAAACTCCCATTGAGAGCCTTTTTGGCAATAAAGGTGACTACTCTTTTTTACGGATATTTGGTTGTGCGTGTTGGCCAAACCTTCATCCGTATAATAATCGCAAGTTACAATTTTGTTCTAAACAATGTGCCTTTTTAGGCTACAACAGTCTCCATAAGGGATACAAATGTCTTGATATATCCACTGGTCGCGTATATATTTCGCGTGATATTGTGTTTGATGAAACATTATTTCCGTTTGCTTCTCTTCATGTCAATGCCGGAGCCCTCTACGAGCTGAAATTAATTTTTTTCCTCTTTCTTTGCAATCCTTTCCTTTGCATGATGATGGGGGTAATGAATTACGAGCTAATATTGACGTTAATCCTTCTGATAATAGCTTGCCTGAGTCTTTTGTACAGGAAACAAGTCACGATTTCATGCATGCAGAAAATTCCAATACAGGAGCAGGTTCGGACGTTGATCCGCATGCAGGTTCTCCAGCCGTGTCTGTTTCGTGTGGCAATCAAGTGGGCTCGGCGACGGGATCGCTTTCCTCGTCCGATTCGAACGTGCGGCCGCTGGGTGCTGGTGCTGGCATGGCACCGCAGGATTCGCCCGCCCCTTCTACCGCGGACCCCAGGACAGCGACGTCTGGTCAGGTTGACACGGTTTCTGCTGCCGCGTCTGACACCGGTGGATCTTCTGCAGCTGCTACGTCTTCATCTGCCTCCCACACAGGATCAAGTGTGGCAGATTTGTTCAGTTCTGCTGATTCCTCCGGATCGTCTGCGGCTCCTGTTCCTATAGCTGCACCAGCGGTTGATCTTTTGCAAGCTCGTACAAGACTTCAGCATGGTATTGTTCGGCCAAGAATTGTTACCGATGGTCGTGTGCCTTACGATCGCATACGTTTGAACCTGGAGGTGTACAAGAAGCCCTTAGTGATCCTAAGTGGAAATCTGCCATGGATAAGGAGTATTCTGCCTTGATGAAAAATGGCACGTGGCATTTGGTTCCGGCTAGTCATGGTAAAAATGTCATTCACTGCAAGTGGGTGTATAAAGTTAAAAAGAAAGCTGATGGTACAGTTGATAGATATAAAGCTCGTTTGGTTTTTAAGGGGTTTAAGCAACGTTATGGAATTGACTACGAGGATACTTTTAGTCTTATTGTCAAGACAGCAACTATTCGTTTGGTGTTGGCACTTGCTGTTTCACGAGGATGGCGGCTTCGTCAACTTGATGTGAAGAACGTTATTTTGCATGGTGTTCTGGAAGAAGGGGTCTATATGAGGCAACCTCCTGTTTATGAGGAACGCTCTCACATGGGACATATTTGTAAGCTTGATAAAGCTCTATATGGGTTAAAGCAGGCACCTCGTGCATTGTACTCTCGTCTCAGTTCCAAGCTTCATTCACTTGGTTTTTATGCATCTTCTCTGATCTTCTACAACAAAGGAGGGAGTTTCCATCTTCATGCTCATTTATGTAGATGGTATTGTTGTTGCGAGTTCTTCAGAGAAGGCTGTTGATGCTCTCCTTCATGACCTTGGGCTGGACTTCGCCTTGAAGGATCTAGTAGCTTTGCACTATTTTCTTGGGATTGAGGTAAAGAAGGTACATGATGGTATTATTCTCCCACAAGAAAAATATGCTCATGATTTGCTTAGCCGTGTGAATATGACAAAATGCAAGCATGTGGATACTCCTTTGTTAGTTTCTGATAAATTGTCTCTAACTAATGGACAGGAGCTGAGTAGTGAGGACTCTACTCGGTAGTATAGGAGTATTGTTGGAGCGTTGCAGTATATTACTTTGATTAGATCAGATATTGCTTTTTCGGTGAATAAGGTTTGTCAATTTCTACATGCACCTACCACGGTACATTGGACAGCTGCCAAGGGGATCTTGAGATACTTACTGGGTACAATCTCAATTGGGCTACGTTTGAGTAGTTCTTCTTCTACTCTTGTCAGTGCATTTTCTGACGCTGATTGGGCGGGCTGTCCAGATGATAGAAGATCAACCGGTGGTTTTGCAGTGTTTCCGGGATCCAATTTTATCTCGTGGAGTGCAAGGAAATAGGCTACAGTTTCCAGGTCTAGTACAGAGGCCGAGTATAAAGCACTTGCTAATGCCACGACGGAAATAATTTGGGTGCAAACTTTGCTTGGTGAATTGGGTGTACCGCAGTCTCGAGCGGCATGTTTGTGGTGTGACAATATTGGTGCCACATACCTCTCTACTAATCCAGTGTTTCATGCTAGGACAAAGCATATTGAAGTGGATTATCACTTTGTTCTTGAGAGGGTGGCTAACAAGCTTTTGGATATACGATTTGTTCCTTCAGGAGATCAGTTAGCGGATGGCTTCACAAAGTCACTTGCTATACGGAAGCTAGAAATATTTTGGCGCAATCTTAACTTGGATAAGTTATGATCGAGGGGGAGTGTTAAACAGTATAATCTAGCTTGTATAATATTTCCTGTACCTAATGCGTATTTGTCCTCGTCTATACCACGTCCGGGTTATGGACGTTGTGTACCTGTTGGACACGGACTGGACCTTGTATATCCTGTTTGCATATATATATATATGTTGAATTTAAGAGAAATTTATCCAAGATAAATGCTAAAATAAAACCTAAATAGAATAACAGGAATTAAACTAATCATATGATTTAGCAGATACGAACTAAGGCAGATATCAAAGAGAAATGCAATGCATACAACTTGAGATAATATCAAAGCAAGATCTGTAGCAACCCCAAAAGAAGAACATACTATCTAACGGAGATAAACAAGATTAAGTAAGATGATGTACATCATAGCAGAGGGACCGCTGGAGTAACCGCTGGGGTTAGCGTTAGCACCGTCGTCAGCTATGTCGTCGAGGAAGAGGTTGCTGATGTCGGGGAAGAAGTTCTCGTTGGGGAAGGCGTCGTTGTCGTAGTCGCGAGACGTGATGGAGAAGAATGGAGCAGCAGCTCGATGCTTTGGAACTGGAGGCGAAGCTTGTGACAGGAGAGGAGCGACCTCTCACTCTTATAGGCACAGACGAACGGGCAGCGCCGGGAGAGAAAACGGTCTCCATTAAGTTCGAATTAAACCTCAGAGGAAACGTCCGAATTAATTCTCAGAGGAAACGTTCGTATTAAATCTCCACTTACGCAAACTGTTCAGATAATTAATCCATTCATGCGCGGCAAAAAGAAAGGGAAGCTCTCGGCTCAAGGCATTCCCGCATTCCCGCGGCGCGCATCGTGGCGAGGCGGGCGGCGGAGGAGGAGCGCTCGTGTACATCTCTCTCCTTCTCATCCTTTTACCAAGTGGTGGAAGAACCTCCTTATAAGGTGGTGAAATCTTTCTTCAACTAGCAATGTTGGACTAAACATTGTCCCACCTCTTGCCATGCATGAATGGGCCACATGGGTCTCTAGGATTTTTCAGGAATTATTAAAATGAAATATGGGCTGGGCCAATAGGCAAGAATTCCAACAATATACACCACGCGACCCAAGTTAAAGGTACGCTTCTCTTATTTCGTGATACCGATGGCAGCCGTCGTGAGGATCGGCCGCAATGCCGATTGAGAAGAGACATAGGGGCTGGATTCACGCGTCAATTCATCGCCATAGTTAGAGCTGCACCATACCAAGATCGCACATCGGCAGATGGCCTCGTCGTGCGCCTCTGGTCGTTCCGGTGGAGCTGCAGGTCCCGATCCGCCCATGAGGTGAGGTTCTCGTAAGGAGAGGAATCAACGCTTTTATGGAAGCGATCGAGGTTTTCATGGAAGCGATGGGGCGGCAGGGACGTATTTCTGATGGACTCGGTTGAGTTTTCCTTGCTGGACTCGGTTGAGGACATCCACAGAACAACAAGGGATCGAGGGCGGACGATTGCATCTACCTACTCGTACTACGGTCGTTAGATGCGTGGACTCCCGGGGCGACGGACGAAAATCCGATGTGCGATGAAAACCACCTCAACACAAATAATAGTATAGATAGTAGAGCAATGAAGGCAATGCAAATCCAAGATTCTACATATGCGATTGGTGGCGTTGATGGCTATTTACATGTTATACACTTATATTAAATTATTTTGAGATATATATCAATGTCGTATGAATATAAAACAACCATCTAACTAATAATCTCTAATATTAATTCTAGTGAATAATTTCCAAGGCTGAAATTGTTGCAAGACGTCTGTCGGAGATAAAGCTTATCTACATCATAAGCACACATCACGAGGGTCCTACAGGTTGATTTTTATTGACCAAATATTTTCGTCATCACTGTTATACGCAGTTTGTTCATTGCCATGATAACCTAAATCTTGCTAATTATACAGCTTTTTAATCTCACGATCAATACAATTATAAGTCATTTACTTATTGACAATCTACAAGGTAGAACTTTGGCCGTAATTCTTACAGAACATTTACCATATCAGTATAAGAGATATTATTTAATGGCTTACGCCCGATGAAAACGCTGAGCATTGAGCAACGGCTCACGTACGTGAAACAGTTAATAAAATACCCACTGAACCGGACAGGTGTTACCTCCACCGGTCCACAGGTGAACAGATCCTGAAAAACCCAGTGAACCGGACGGACGTTACCACCGCTTCTCCACCTTTCTCTTTCCCACCCATCGCCGCTCCCGTGAAGACTCAAAGACAAGGAAGCCCTCAGCCCTAGAAAGAAAAGTGACGCTTGATCCCGTCCCTCCGGCCGTCAAAGGCCGCGGGTGAGGGCGGCGCGCCTTGACGGTCTCCCTACGCGCGGAGGCAGGAGGTCACCTGGGCGGCGCGGGAGGGGTGGTTTCCGGCGGCTCGAGTTGGAGGCGTTGCCGGCGCACGAAGGAGGGCGCGGAGATCAGGAGGAGCTTGACAGGGGGTCAGCGGAGTGCGGCGTGGAGCGGTGGCACGACGGCGAGGCCTGGAAGCGGCGGCGCGGGCTGAAGGTTGTTGAGGCGCCGGCTTGGGGGCTCGGCCAGGAAGGAGTTCTGGCGAGCAGCGGCCGCCTGCCCCTGCGCTGAGAGCGGACGAAGGTGCTCTCCCGGCGGTTGCGGGCGTGGGTGACGGTGGAGACGGGCGGGCCCGATCTGGACCTACATGGGCCCGACCTGGGCCTTTGGAGATGTGATCCTCGCGTCGCGTGGAGGTTGCCCGAAGTGGGTGACGACCGTTACAGGGGGTCCTGGTCCGTGCCTGGGGTGGTTGGAGGCTACTCCCCATCCGGGATGGAGGCGGAAGATGGACCATGCCTCTCGGCCATGCGGGTGTTGGAGGACCACGACTCTTCGTCTACAACGGCATGGCACTGCGGTGGTGGTGATGTGAGACTTCATGGACGGTGGCTCTGGGGCCGCTCTATTTTGGCGCGGTGGCGGCACGTCCGTGAGTGCGGTCGGAGGGCGGTGGCGCTTGGCGGACGACGCGTGGACGGAGAGCTCGTCGTGGCGGTGGCCAGCTCTTCCATGTTCCCCTCTTCTAAATGGCGCAGCGTTGCAGGACGGCGCCGGCGGAGTGGTAACCTTCGTAGCCCCATGAACCTGTATTGGATTTGGGTTCGTCTCCTTCTCACCGGCCCTGATGTCTTGTGCATTGTAGGACGATTTTTCATTGGTCGGGAATAAGGCACCTGACTTCGACGTTGAGGTCATGTTCGACCAGGAGTTCATAAATGTAAGCACTCCCTCGCATCTTTCTGTAGCTGTAGTGCATTGACCCTATATGTCCCCGAATTCCAAGACTAACTATTTCCCCTGGAGTTGCTATATCATATATCTTTGCAGGTGAAGCTATCAGATTACATCAGGAAGAAGTATGTGATTCTCTTCTTCTATCCTTTTGATTTCACCTTCGTCTGCCAAACATGTGAGTTTGAAGTCCCTATTAGATGAACACAAGCATCCATATGTGAGAAGGCCCTAATAAATGCGTGTGCCCGGTCTTTTCAGAGATGACTGCTTTGAGCAATAGACACGAGAAATTTGAGTAGATAAACACTCGGGTCCTTGGTCCTTGGTGTTTCAATCGAAAGCGTGGTATGCTATAATGTCCTGAATTCCTGGCATTTCACGGCTGTGGTAGCATTGTCATTCCATTTGATTTGTTGAAATGGTATTGTACCTGTAGATGTAGCATCGAGATAATGTTACTCCCTCTGAAGTCTGATCCAAATTAGTTGACTCAGATTTGTCGATTCAAATGTATCTAGACTTATTTTAGTGCTAGATACATCCAAATCTAGACAAAACCAAGTCAACTAATTTCGATCGGAGGGAGTATTAATTTTATCTATATATCTAGTGTGACAGAGCTGGTTAAAATATACCCAAACAAATTAAATATACCCATTTCTTTTGTCCGTGCATGAAACAAATTCAGTGTTTACGATGGTCTTAATAAACATGCACTATTTTGTGGGATGATTTAGAGGTGGGGTTCATCTGCTTCGCTGAAAGGTTATCTTTAGTAACTTTTGTCTATTCAATTTTTTTGTCTACTCAAAGTCATTCTCTGTATTTGATAAGCTGAACTAGCGCCTAGGGTTGGGGTAAATCTTCTTATGGTCAGTTCAGTTAAGTGAAGATTTTGCTGCATAAGAGCTAAGAGCTAATGTTGTCGTTAGTAGAAGACTATTAATTTCATGGCAGCAATAACATTGCATATTCTATGTTGTTATATTTGACACATTCAGTTGGATATTTTGTCAAGGATGGTGCCCAAAAATCTTGCCTCGGTTGTTAGTTCATTCTCTCTAATAATCTTGATCTCACGTTGACGTGGACATACCCTACAGGTACTCGAGTTTGGCATATACGGTTCGAATACGGTAGAAGCCCACGGCGTTGCCAAGGCCTAATACAGGATTCAGATGACTCACGGAAACTCCGATTGCTTGCAGCACAAGACGAAGCTTAAGATAGAAAGTTTAAAGGGACGAATCCTAATCTGTAACCGACTCGACCTGCTACCTGAGACCTAGCCTATCTATATAAAGGCTAGGAGGGGGCGGTAAGTCGGACAATCACAACCCTAGTTTCCACAACTTCGCCAGATTGCATCTGCGTACCCCCTGTAACTTTCGACTCTTTCGATAATTCCAAGAGCAGAGAAGCAGGAGTAGGGACCTCTACGAGGCCTGAACCTGGGTAAACCTTGTGTCCCTGTGTGCTTGTTTGCTAGCCGATTGATGCCTCCAGCGCTCCCTCCTTATCCAAAACTCAAGTCCATAACAATGGGCATTGATGAGTTTAACCATCGTCAATTGACGCCGTCTGTGGGAACTGGGAATGCTGATGTCGCGGCTTTTTTGGCCCCGTCAACCGCGATCTACAACTCTGCAACTGCGGAGATTCGCCAGCTCTTTGGTGCCTTCGACTTCACCGTCCACATGTCGACCATTTGCTCGGCTTTCGAGTCCGTGGGCGATGGGATCGGCCCAGCGATCGGGAGCTTACGCTTCCAGGTCGGCCAGCTGGGCACACTTCGCCTCCCTGACCAGCCGACGACTCTCGTGATTGCTCCAGCATTATGGTTTCCACCACCAATCGGCGCCCTTAGCAAGCTCAATGCCCCGACAACAGTTGGGAACACGGACAACGACATCAATCGTAGACCCGATCTAGGTGACATGGCCACAGAGGACGGAGCTTACAGCTTCGGATCTGAAAGTTGTGGGAGCAACAGCTTCCCCAATCACTTCATGTGCTCCGTCATCAACGCTGGCGACACCGGCGTTAATCGTGAAAACGCCGGTACCGGCACTAGTCCGACCAACGGCGGCATCCCAGTCGCAAAAGGCGGCATCCCAGTCGCAAACGGTGGTCCCACCAACGACGCACCCACCAACAATGGGACGGGAGGAGAACCGCACCTCATGACGAATGAGAATACCGGCGAGCGTGTGCAGATCCACCTCAATGACAATGAGTGGGCCCGCTGTGGAGAGGCTCTATGGGGCAACCCCCTCCCCCTGAACTCATCGCAACAGATGCTGATGGGTTACCATTGGCTGCTCAAAGAGGAGTACAGGTACCAGCAACAAGTAATCGCGCAACTCGAGGCGCGCAGAAAGGCGGCAGACGAGTCGAGCCTTCGGCGGGCTCAACTCTCTTCCATGGGAGGATCCTCCTCCAAGGGCAATGACTACGTGGCCAACAAAATACGATCTCGACTGGCCCACCTCACCGATAAGGAGCGCGAAGAAGCCACAAAAGTCCTTGACTTCGGCTCTATGACGGTGGATACGCGGGGCAACATGCTCCCAAAGACACCGCAAGCAGCGGTGACAGCCGCCACCATGTACCTCCTTAACAACTAGCCACCGGCTAGAGATCCGTGAGCTGCCATGCACCGATCTACGATCGTAGGCCTGGGGCTAGTCGAAGCCGCCCTCGTCAAAGAGCCAACACCGGAGCTGAAGAAAAGCAAGGCTACGGCCAAACGCTATTCCTCGCCCATGTCCAGCGATGATAGCCACGACTTGTCTCGACGTCGCCGCTCACGGCGACATGATCACGACTACAACGCGAGTGCTGACATCACGCAGTGCAACGTCGACAAGATGCGCGCAAGGCGCACCCGTTCGACTGACTCAGAGGACAACGACATAGAGCTCTGCGGCGCTATATGCTTCAGCAGAGCCATCAGGCAGAAGCGAATGCCTAAGGGGTTCAAGCTTCCATTGGAGAACCCAAAATTTGACGGTCTATAGGACCCGAAGATCTGGCTGGAGGATCACATCTCTTCCGTCAGGCTACACGGCGGAAGCTCGAGTACGGCGATGCAATGCCTACAGCTGCAGCTGCAAGGCGCCGTACTCGCATGGCTCAACAATCTCCTGCGCGGATCAATTCGCAACTGGGAAGAGCTGGTCTACAGCTTCGTACGCAACTTCAAGGGCACTTACAAAAGACCCGCATCAATCGAAGAGCTAAGAGGCTGCCATCAGAGATCTGTCGAGTCACTATGCTCGTACATCCAAAGATGGTCCATAATCAAGAACTCCGCAGAAGACATCTCCGAGGATCACGCAATCGACGCATTCAACGGCGGAGTGCGCCGTAGAGAGCTCAGGGAGGAGCTGGGCCGCTCGAAGCCTAAAGCGATCGACCACCTGATGGAGATCGCAGACAGATGGGCCGATGGAGAGGACTCGATGAAAAACCGTGCCTACTCCGATGATGAAGACGACCTCGGGCGTAGACGTGATCGCCGAGGGAAACATCAAATGCATGGATACGAGGACCGCGATGAGGTCGACATGGTCGCAGCCGGCTACGCCGACAAACATGACGACAACCGTAATAGTGGATATCGCAGCGGTGGATACCGCGACAGCGGGAAAACCACGCAGGTGTGGCAACGCCGCATTCGTGATGAGGCACCCGCAACATCCATCCGGGACAAGCTGTCCGGACCATGCAACGTACACTTCTACATCGATAAGCACAACGGCAAGAAAAAGTCCAGGCACCTCCTAAAGGACTGCCGCGAGTTCCTCAAGCCCCACGAAGGCCTAGCCCAGATGAATCGCGACGCGATCAACCAAGGCTATGGAGCTGCCCCGGGCGTTGTGGCACATGGAGCTCCTCCACCACCGCCAGTTCCGCCACCACCTGCGACTGCACCAGTCCAGAACCATGAAGGCGAGCCGTATCCCCGACCATTGGGAAACATGGGGATGATCCAAAAGGGTCGCCCCTCAAATCGAACACATAAAGCAATCACTCGCCAAGTAAATTTGGCGATGAACTCTCCGCCCTCCACCACTGAGTACCTCAGTGGCAGCGAGTTTTGTATCACCTTCGATAAAAGCGACCACCCGCGTCAAGTACCTCGCCCAGGCCATTTTCCCCTGGTACTCGAGGCACAGATTGGCGGATTCGAGATGAGTCGCGTCTTCATGTACGGTGGAAGCGGCATCAACCTCATGTTCGCGAGTACCTTGCGAGCAATGAGGATCCCCCTAACATGTCTGGAAGTGTCAGACACGATGTTCCACGGCATCATTCCAGGGAAGGGCGTGTACCCCCTGGGCAAGATCAACCTCGATGTCATCTTCGGCACGCCACAAAACTTTCAACGAGAGCGCATCAACTTCGAAGTTGTCGACTGCCCTTGCAGTACCATTGCATCCTCCCACGCGTCGCGTTCGCGAGGTTCATGGCAGTGCCACACTACGCCTACCTGCAGATGAAAATGCCAGGCCCGAACGGCATCATCACAATCAATGGAAGCTTCGAGAGATCCGATAGTTGCGATCGGGAATTCAACAGAATCTCCTAGTCCTTCGACATGCAAGAGGAACTCGCAAGATTGAAGGAGTTGACAGACAACAGTCTGCCTCCCCTAAGCAAGCCAAGTTCACCCGACCTATCCTTCGACTCGTCGATGCACACCAAGAAAGTCCAGGTCCACCCAACGAACCCGACCAAGATGGCCCTCATCGCCAACAATTTGAGTCCCGTATAGTAACTTGCGCTCGTCAAATTCCTCCATGAGTGCTGGGAAATCTTCACCTGGTGTCCAGCAGACATGCCAGGAGTTCCTAGGAAATTCGCCGAGCACTCACTCAACGTAAATCCAGACACAAGGACGGTCATGCAAATAATACGGCGACTGTCTGAACCAAGAGAAAAAAAGCCGTCGGTATGGAGATCAACAGACTCCTCGACGCAAACTTCATACGTGAGATCAAGGAAAGCACCTGGCTTGCAAATCCGGTGCTTGTGCCTAAAAAAGACACGGACATCCTGCGGATGTCTGTGGACTTCACCTCCTTGAAAAAGCACTGCCCAAAGGATCACTTCCCGTTGCCACGGATCGATCAAATAATCGACTCCACTGCGGGATGTGAGCTCCTCTGCTTCCTCGATGCCCACTCAGGCTACAATCAGATTCGAATGAAGGAGGAAGACCAAGAGAAGACGACGTTCATGACACCCTTTGGTGTGTTCTGCTACAACACGATGCCCTTCGAGCTAAAAAACGCAGGAGGCACCTATCAATAGTGTATGCAGGCCTGCCTCAAGAGTCAACTTGGTCGTAATATCCAAGTCTACGTCGACGACATCATCGGCAAAACCAAAGAGGAAGCCACGTTACTCGACGATCTCCACGAGACCTTCGATAATATCGACCGCTACCGGATCAAGCTCAATCCAGACAAATGCGCCTTCGGCGTACCATCTGGGAAACTGCTCGAGTATCTCATCTCTGCGAGAGGGATCGAAGCAAACCCGAAGAAAATAAAGGCCATACTGGCCATGGAGAAGCCGAAGAACGTAAAAGGCGTCCAGCAGCTGGCTAGGCGAATCGTGGCGCTCAGTTGATTCATCAGTCGAATGGGTGAAAAGGCACTGCCCTTCTACTAACTTCTCTACAAGGCTGACAAGTTCAAGTGGACAGACGAAGCACAAGAAGCATTCGAAGACCTCAAGCATCTACTGTCCACCTCGCCAGTACTGGTAACGCCTCACGAAAAGGAGCCGCTATTGCTATACATCTCCTCCATCAACCAGGTGGTCAGCACTGTGCTCGTGGTGGAACAAGCCGAAGAAAATAAAGTCCACGGGGTACAGTGACCAGTCTACTACCTCAGTGAGGTACTCACACCAACAAAACAGCGGTACCCGCACTACCAGAAGCTGGCCTATGACGTCTTCATGACGGCCAGGTGACTGCGCCACTACTTCCAAGAGCACCCAATCGTGGTGGTGAATGACGCCCTGCTCGGACACATACTCAATAATCCTGACGCCACTGGATGAGTCGCGCTCTGGGGCATAGAACTGTCTCAACGAGACATCACGTATGAGAAGCGCGATGCGATCAAATCGCAAATTCTCCCAGACTTCCTCGTGCACTGGATGGAGAACCATCTCCCCGACAAGGCAGACATGTCCTACCTATGGACAATGCACTTCGATGGATCCAAGCGCAAGAAAGGAGCTGGCGCGGGTGTCATACTGACATCGCTCCAAGGCGATAATATGAGATACGTTCTGCAAATGGAGTTCACCGCCTCCAACAACGAAGCTGAGTATGAAGCCTTGATCCATGGGATGCGGATGGCGAAAGCTTGTGGCGCCAAGCGACTTATCATCTATGGTGACTCCAAACTGGTGGTCAACCAAACAATGAACGAGTGCGATGGTCTGAGCGACAACATAGTCGCTTACCGCGACCTCTACGACACACTCGAGGGAGATTTCGACGGCTGAAAGCTGCGACATGTCGGCTGTGAAAGCAATGAGGAGGCGGACATACTCGCCAACATTGGCTCCACCTGCGCCAAAGTGCCACCTAGCGTATTTCTGGAGCGCATCTGCGAGGGCTCCATCAAGCAAAAGGCCACATAGCCTAAAACTAGTGCGGCAAAGGACTCGGGGGCTATGCCATCGAGCGAGCCTATGGTAATCGACAACATGGAGTCTGACATAGGACTCGAAGGCCCCATGGAGGTCATGATGATCGAGCCATCTTGGACACAGCCATACATCACATACCTGCTCAGCAAGAGGCTGCCAGATGACCCGACTGATGCGCGTCACATAGCGCGGCGATCCAAGGCATTCGCCCTCATCAACGGTGAACTGTATAAGTGTAGCATCACATGAGTCCTTCAACGATGCGTCTCCAACAGGCACGAAAGGGCCATCCTCCTCGACATACACGAAAGCACTTGTTGGCACCACACCGGTAGTCGCGCCCTCGTCGCCAAAGCTCTGCGAGCCGGATTCTACTGGCCAACGGCCATGCATGATGCCAAGGACATCGTCCAGCGATGCAACGCTTGCCAGCGATTCACGGACAAGCCGCACGCACCTGGCGTGGAGCTTAGGCTAATACCAGTGGCTTGGCCCTTTGCACAATGGGGACTCGACATGGTTGGCAAGCTCCCGAGGTCCTCGCAAGGAGGTTACGTTTACCTCCTCGTCGCAGTCGACAAATTCATCAAGTGGATCAAGGCCATGCCGATGACGAATCAATCAGGAGCCAGCGCTGTTAAGTGTTTCGAGTCCATCGTCTACCGTTTTAGGGTGCCACATAGCATCATAACGGACAATGGGACAAACTTCACCTCCAAGGAGTTCCAGGAATTCTGCGAAAACCTGGGAATAAACATCAGCTACGCCTCGGTGGCTCACCCTCAGACCAACAATCAAGTCGAAAAAGCCAACGGCCTCGTCTACGGCGGAATCAAGAAAAGGCTCCTCCGGCCACTCGAACAAGCCCCCGGTTGCTGGCCAAACGAGATGCAATCAGTACTTTGGAGCCTGCGCACAACTCCAAACAGCACCACAGGATACACTCCGTTCTTCATGGTGCACGGCGCCGAAGCGGTTCTACCCGCAGAAGTGTGCTACAAAGCCCCGCGAGTTGTTGCATACATTGAGCAGGAGCCAACTCTCGCACTCAAAGACTCCGTCAACCTCCTCGACGATGCACGCGAGATTGCAGCGGAGAGATGAACAATCTACCAGCAGAATCTCCGCAACTACCACAGTAGAAGGCTGCGCCCCAGATCCTTCGTCGAAGGAGACCTGGTCCTGCGACTGAAGCAGCAAGGGCACCTCAAACTCGAGTCCCCTTGGGAAGGACCTTATGTGATTACCGAAGTAATCCCAGGTGGTGCCTATCACCTTAAATACCTAGAAAGCGGAGTCGCATACTCCAATTCCTGGAACGTCGCATAGCTGCGTCGTTTCTACCCTTAAACATTTTTTACTTTACAAATAAGGCTATTCAGCCAGGCTACTTAGCCACACATTGTAATGCGCCACCCTTTACACCTTCGTTCTACGAACAAATCGCAGTATCCTGAGTAGCTAACACACTACCGATCGAACCCTTGATAAATACCAACCCAGCTGCAACGCACCTGACAGGTTGGCAAGGTGCTGAGATAAATACACCTAGGCTAACGAAAGGGAACTAAAGAGTACCACACACTCGAAAATCATACAAGCTAGCAAACTCTTCACATATTAATGGGTATCAAATACACCCGCCACAATCATATGAATTTTACAACACTTATGCATCTATGTGCAGGATACAAATTACGCTACTACTGCAAAAGAAGAACATTTGTTTTCTCTTCATAGAAGTCGACGATATCCTTCGTAGGCCGGTCAACCGCCTGATAGTGCGGCACCATATTTCAAGTCATCCCTTATGGTGGCGGTGGCGGTCCAGCGGTAACAACGCGACATCCACGTCCGGTCGATGTAGTCGAACCAGCGACAGTGCAGCCTTCGCACCTGCGACTAACTGTTGGCGCACACACTCGTGGACCACGCTTATATCCTGAAATTTCACCAGAAGAGCCAAGAGGCTTGTGGGCACAACGTCCAGCGAAAACATCGTCTGATAAATACATTTTAGGCACGATTGCGCTGTCTTCAAGCATTGAAGCACCCGCGACGCGCAATCCTGCAAAGTCACCAACGCGACTGCACGGTCGTGATCCACCTAGAAGTACCCACTAGCTTGTAGTTGCTCCTGGGTTAGGTCATTTATTCGAATGGCCACCCGGTCCTTCTCATCCTGCGGATGACGAGCGCTAACAACTACAAAAAGCAAGACCAAAAGCATAAGCCAAGACATCACCACGAATGGCTAAAGAAAGGATAAGAAGATAGAGAGCTAACATTTAAAGTGCTCGTTCAACTGAGCAATTTCGTCTAGGAGATACTTCTCGCGGGCGGTGGCCTTCTCAGTCTTCGACTTCCACACATCCACGTTACCACGGATAATGGGAAACTCGCTAGTACATACTGCCCAAAAGTTGAATCTGCTAAGGCAATAACCTGGATAAACTTCATCAAAGCTATTCTGACAAAATTCACCTGCTAGTTCAGATTGTAAGTGATTGTTCCGGTGCCGGTGAACGCTGCAGTTCGGCCAGACGTTCGGTTCTAGCAGTAGTTTATTCGATATGCATGCTAGAGCTGGGTTCAACATCATGCAGTTCCTCGCTCCGGCCACAACTGACAGTGAATATTCAGGAGTCACTGCAGAAATCTACCTTGCAAGCCTCATGCTCCTGGTGGCCTACTTAGGCATCGAGGAATCGAAGGCTTACAGATCAAAGCAGAAGTACACGACATCTAGGCATCTAGCAAGTGGAGAAAAGTGCTAGAGTCCATCAGCTCAAACCCACATGTCCAGAATGAACAGAGCCTCTGCCATCCAAATCTCGGGGCCTTCAGATGATTTGCAAGTGTTATAGCTGAACAACTTCTTTTCTAGGATGAAGCCCGCAGGTCGAATGTGTTGAGGTGTCGCCTCCCTTTGCTCACCTCTTGTTGCCTCCCCCTTTCCTGCCTACCGCCTCAACCTGCCTCCTCCTTTCCTGCCTGCCGCCTCAACCTGCCTTCCTTCCCTAATTTTCAGCCCGATCGTGCACGCCAGTCATCCAACTGGCTGCCTCCCCCCGTGTGAGGGAATCCGGCATGTTTAATCACAACCTAAACCATGGGATGGATGAAGAAATGTTGCTTGAGTCTGTATATACTCTTGGATCCGATTCCGGATAAATTCATAAAAACAAGGCTCGACCATGACGTCTCTTCCTTGAACTCTGTACCTCTGGTTGGTTGCTGACTTGCTAAGATCCTTGATCGGAGACATGTATATTACCCGCTGCTGGTTGCGCATGGACGTCGATATCACGTATAGAGTGTGGCATCCCGCTAAAATTACTACTAAAAAATCGCTGTGTTTTTGTGCATTGCATTATCATGACCGCATGCTCATGTCATCATGCCACCTTGCATTTGAGCATCGACATCATCATGCATGGTCTATTTGAAAACTATGTTCGAAAAATCTGGTTTTGTTTTCTAAACGCCCCGTCTTTATTTAAATACAAAACCCGGTTCTCCGGAATATTTTGTTTCGTCTACAATCAGATTTTAAAAGCCTCGTTTCAAACAAATAAAAATATTTATTTATTTTTAAGGAGGCAGCCGTCAAGCCCGAAAGCCCGGCCGGCCACCTCCAAACCCTAGTCTAAAATACCCAGACAAACCCTACCCTAATCTACCTCACCCCTAACCTAATCTACCCTAGCTAACCACCCAGCCAGCCGCCTGCAGCAGCACACACGCACACACGCGTTAGCACACCACCACTCGCGTGCACCCCACCTGCCGCTCAGCCAGCCGGCCCCACACCCTGCACGCCTCCCCACTCCACCTGGTCGCTAGCCACCACCCCTCCACCTCACCCCGACCACTCCCAGGCCGCCACCTCACCTCCCTGGCCCCACCTGGCCACCTCCCCACCGCCCTCTCCCGACCAGGCGCCTCAGGATCCCGCCCCGTCCCCGGACCCACCGTCCTCACGCACTGCTCCACTCACCAACCCCCAGGTCCACCTCCCCCACCAGCCAACGCCCCGCTCGCCACCTGCCTCCCTCGGGCCCACGCGGGAGAGACCCGCCTCTCTCCCTGGCTCTCTTCTTCGCCACCTACCGCCCACCTTCTCCACCTCGTGCAGAGCCGCCGCCGGCCTCTTCCTCCCTCGCGCCCCGCCTCCGGCCACCTCTCCCCTCCGCTGGGCCGGCCTTGGCCGCCCCTAGCGCCGCCTCCCTCCGCCTCCCTGGCCCGCGCGAGCACCTGCCGCTCTCCTCGCCAACGACCTCGCCGCGGTTTCTTCCTCTCCTACTCCGGCATCGGCCGGCCTCGACCTCAGCGCCGTGCGCCCTCGCTCCCTCCTCGCTGACCGCCTACCGCCGAGTTCGCCCTGCCTCCGCCAGGAGCTCCGCGTCGGCTCCCGTCCGCCGTCGCCGCCGCTGCACCTCGACCCCGACACGCACGTGGCCGCCCTCCTCCTCGTCGCGCGAGCCCGGCCCTGCGGCGCCTCTCTCTACCGCTTCGCAGGCCCCTCTCCACCTCCAAGATCGCCAGTTTCCGCCTTCCCAAGATCGTCTCCCAGGTCGCGCCGCCGACCCTCCTTCCGCCAAGCTTCCTCGACCCCACAACCCCAAGCCTCCGTCTGTGCGCCCCGCCTTCGGCCTACGTGGTGCTTGTTGCTCTGCAAGTCCCCGATGGAATAGGGAGCTCGGGTGCATAGTAGAACAAAAGCTGGTTTGTGGACCTTTTTCCCAAACGTGTCACCACTAAGTCCAGGATCTGCGAGCCGTGTTGGTACACCCTAGTGCTGCTACGAGGATTTTTCACCAAGATCTTCAAAGACAACCGAAGCCCATTCAAGTTTGACACGGACCATGCAAGACCGTCGACATGACCCGAAGACCGCGGATGCGACAAGATCGTCTCTCGGACGCCAAGTCCTTCGGCCCCGGAAAACCGACGACCCGACCAAGATCCGAAGACTGAAACCTGGCGCGCCAAGTTCTTCGACCCCGAGGACCGATCCATTGGACGTGACAAGACCTCCTTCTCGGAACCACCAAGTACTTCCTCTCGGACGCCAAGACCCGAACCCGAAGACCACCAAGATCGCCACCGGAACGCCAAGCTCTCTTTTCGTTGTCCGAGAACGATCATGTTTCTCGATCCCCGTCAAAACCTGGACCCTGAGACCCAGACCCGAACCCTCGGAAACCAAGATCTTCCGAACCCAGATGTGTGCCACTAAGCCCTATTTTTATAATATGACATTATCAACTGTCGCATAATAAATTGTTCATGCTTGCATACTTGTCATCTGGTGGGTTGGGTTAAGTAGTCGATTCAGCTAAATTAAATATGGAGTCTCTATGCGGGATATCTTTGTCTTATTCCAGACTCCATTTAAATTTGTGTAGCGAACCGATACCATGCTTTGCCTTGTTAATACAATATTTAAATTGCGGGGTACCTAAACAACTTGAACCGTCTAATTAATTGTCGGGACCCTGGTTCCGCTTAATACTGCCTAATTGCACCGCATCTGCATCATATCATAATCATGCCGGATCTTCTGCCGTAGTATTAAATATTGCATCTGGTGTTTCTTCTAGTGTTTGCTTCTTCGCGTATTAGGCCGATGAGTTGATGCGAGTGTCGACAAGTTCTCCGGATATGAACTTGGGCAGTGTTTCCCAGGCGAGCATCTCTCCCCCTTCTACCTATTTTGTATTTGTAGTCTTTATTTCCTCCTGTTGATCTATTGCTATCCGTGTCGTGATGCTTTAGTTTCCGTGCACCAGTTATATCCGGTGCAACCTCTATATTGCCTTGGACACCTCCTATTACCTGTTGTTTGGTAGATAGATAGTCTTGCGAGTCGTAGTCGCTTGCTCATGTGCGATCCCGTGTCGTGAAGTACCACATAGTTGTTGGAATGTTGTCATACGCTTTACGGTGGAGAGGATCATGACTTTAAATACAACTATGAAACTGTTGGGATAACTAATGAAAGAGACACCAGTGGGCAATATATGCTATTTGGTTTTTCATGTCTACTTGTGTCCCGTAGGCCCGAGTACTTGATACTTGTTCCTTGATTATTCGCACTATCCACATCCGGGAGACCCTATGGATCCCCCTTAGCCAGAGCTTGATTCATTCATATTTCTTGGGGCCACAAAGTAGTTTGGGGCTTTATTACTATCCTGTACTTATGCCATGCTTTACTGCTTTATTTACGATTGTGCGTGGAGCACCTGTACTGTTTTGGAACGTGGAATGTTTTCGCGGTATCGACAAGCCCAGTCACACTTTCGGGTTCCCAGTCGTTTACAGCCATGGATACAAACCCTGGGTCTGTCTCGGAGCCGGCCAACTTCGTTGCGGGTAGCTTAGTAGGGTGGCCCCCTGAAATGATTTATGAATCCTGTGATTGCTTTGTCGTGAAAGCCTTGTTGGGTTTTGAGTTGGTTTTTCCGAGGTTGATCGTGTGTGTGTTGCTATTTGTGCACCCCTGCAGGGTAAATCTTTCTGAAAGCCATGCCCGCGGTTATGGACGACTTGGAGCACAGTATCTCGATCATAGACAAGCGGAACTAAAGTAGTGCTATAAATTTGACTTAATATGTGACTAGTAATCAGCTTCACTACAATGGAATGGATAATAAAGTGCCAACAACTGGTGGAACTGGTGTGTATAGTGTCATGTTATACCTGCCTAGTAAGTATCGCAACTCCAACGGAATGAAATAAAAAAGGGCCAACAACTGCTGGGTTTGGGATGACACATCCTAATTATATCTGACTAGTAAGTACCGCAACTACCACTGAATGATTAACTAAAACTGCCCACTACTTATGCTGTCAGGATGACTCATGCTATTTATATCTGACTAGTAAGTGCTTCAACTATAATGGAATGAATAAAACTGCCAACCGTGTGAGTTCCTCGGTCTAACTTCCTCGTTTGGTCTCGAGGGGGAAATGCCAGGATGGGTATGATAGGTGTTAGTATAAGGTTGGTTCCGGATAGATCTTTCTTATCCCTCTCTAATAGCCGATAGTTTTACTGAGTCTCTATAGGTTGTTTAGTGCATGCTGCGCTGCCGCTACAGTCCACCATACCTATGTAGGCGAGACCGCCGAATTCTAGCCTCGCCATGTACTGGCCTCAGTACTGACGCTCCTCTTTTTCCTTTGCCCTTTGTCGGCACCCCTTTTGTTTTAGCAGGTTTGAGATCGACGTCGTTAGCAGGGTTACCCTTCCGGCTTGGCCTGGGCAGGGTTATGGATGCCATTGGTTATTCTTCAGGGCTCTTAGCTCAATTTGCTTCTTATCCGTACTCGGATGTTGTATCGATTTCAATGTGATTTGGATATTTGTGCTGTATATCTGTATTCTTGACCCAGTGAGTCGTTGTTGTATATATATCTGTTCTGTGGGTTCTATCGTGGACTATTGTGTAATGATATTACTTCGTTTTCCACCCGCACGAAAGTGCCTGGTGGGCGTCCTTGAATCGTTTCTATGCGGGTTTGGCGGGAAGCGCTAAAACTTGCATAGGGCCGATTCGAGGGTGTTACATAGAGATACAAAGAATCCGGGTTTGAGGTCGTCTACGGGCGGTCGTTGGCGATGCCGCCGAGCGTAAGTCAGTGTGTTTCTATAGAGACGACATATTTGCGTCGGTGTACCCCCTAGACAATACTTTTAGCCCGTTAGTGGGTTTCGGGTGCATGCGGGGTGGACACCGGGTGGAGGTCGACGCCCTGCGTACAACAATCGCATACGAGACCTGGTCCACGGAAGAAGCTCCCACATCGAAAGACTCTGCTCCTTTACCTCGCGAATAAAAAAACTAGAGTCGATTCTCCTATACAGACTGAAAACTAGGGAAAAAGCTAGAGCAGACCATGGAGTGCGCCCCCGCCACCATCTTTGCAGAACCACTAGCGACCGGCCCTATGACCCTGTTCCGTCATCGATGACTCCATTCTGACATGCCGACTGAGCGAAAGAGTAGTGGAACACAGGCTCACCCTTCCTCACTGAACCGATGGATGGCAGAGGCGGCATCCGGTGAAGTTTGTTGGGCAGGTGGAGCGGTGGACCGTGGAACCATTGCAGACCTGTAGACCTACCACAAGTTCTTCGACTACTCAATGAAGCCTAACCTACATGTCGTCCTCACGGGACTCACTTCCTTCTGGTAATCCCGGAAGGATTGGACGCTCGCCGGCCGGCCAGCCGCTTGCAGGCCAACCACGATTTCTTTGTACAAAACTCTCTTACCTCTCCTTCTATTACCCATTACTGCTCATCGTCTTCGATGAATCGTTAATTGGTTACACAAGCTAGATCAATTTAGAATCAATAGAATCGTTGACTTGTTGATTTTGCATGTTGTCGATTGTTCCTCCATAGTCTTCATGGAAAAGAAGCCGCTAGAGATGTCCAGGAAGGAATTCATAGATTGATGAGTTAGGAACTATTGCACTCGTTCAATTAATCCTCTACCTGCACTCCCTCTTCTAGATTAGTGGCCAATTTCTCTCCATATGCTAGGATTTACAGTTTGCTCCGATGGGAGAATCAAGGTGAAGGGAATACAATTCGTCCGTGTTTTCTTTTAAGCCAGAAAAGAGTGGTGTGGGAGCAAAATTGCATGGGCCATGCGATGCTTAATTAACGGCACGGCCACGCGGATGGGCGCATGAGTGTGGCTAATTTCTCTCCATATGTACACGATCAGCGCCATATAATATACATACGCGAGCCAGTACAACTTGACCTCCACCCGGTCTTCACCCCGCATGCACCCGAAACCCTCTAACGGGCTGAAATTATTGTCTAGGGGGGACATCGAAGCAAGGCTCTAGAGATGGTCCTTTCCTTTTATGTCCCCACGCGTTGGTTCCCAGGCTAATTAAGAATCTGTTTTCTTTTATCTCGCGATGCCTTTGTTTTTTTAACGGAAAAGGGTGCAAAACACACCCTATATAATCATTGACTCATAAGCATTGTACATCAAGGATTACAAAACCCAGGTGTTTGATCGCCTCAACTACGGCAAGCACCGGGCAGGGGATGTTGCTGTGAGTCGAGTTCCTACAAGAATAGGTAGGCGCTGCATTCAAGTGTCGCTTAGCCTGCTGTGCATAGTTATGAGACACACCATTGGCGTTCCTAGGGATGTGGAAGACTGATGCCTCCAAGGGGTGGATGGTGTTCTGAAATTGGACTGCTTGCCTTCTAATTTACCATAACATGTAATGATCTTTTTCTCCTGGAGCAACTGCCGCTCTAGCAAAGCTGAGGCAGTCTGTGAAGAAAACAGGCTTATTAAGCTTGAGAGCAGCTGCAAAGTGAGCAGCCAAAAGCATAGCATAACCCTCGGCTTGGAGCGCCGAGTCCACTCCACCGATCGACGCCATGATGAAAACATCAGTGCGCCCAGGTTGCGACGGATCTTCAAAGTAGACTCCCAAGCCAGTCGTGGCCACATTCAACGTGCTCCTTGCCTTCCAGGCTGCATCCGAATAGAGCTTTGGACCCGTGAAATGGAAATTAGACGAAACAGATAGCCCGGGATTAGTTGGTACAACGTCCTTTCTTGCGCTTGGCACCAGAGATCTCGTTTTGAAGTTGTTGATGAGAGCGAAGGCTTGAATCGCAACTTGCTGCGGCGAGGCTTCTTTCCTGTTGAACCTGCTGTCATTTCTAGCTTTCCAAAGACACCAGAGGAAAGTGAGCAGAAAATTCAAATTAAGACTAGGGTGCCCTTGAGCCAGCAGATCCCGGATAATGTGAGAGATATCCTTCTGGTTTGTCACTAAAACCTCAGAATTGATGAACATGGGGGGCAGAAACCAGGCCGCCTTAGCAAAAGAACAGAGAAAGAACAAGTGCAGGTCAGTTTCAGGCAGATCACATCTAGTGCATACCTTATCAATGTGTTTAGAGAACTGGGATGCCCTATCTCTAGTGGCGAGGGCGTGACTCAGCAGTCTCCAAGTGAAGGTTTTAATCCTAGGGATCATCTCATTGCATTTCCAGACCTGCTTCATGATGTTCTTAGTTGATTCCTGGACCTGATCAGGTCTTGGACTACCTGTATCAAACAACATTTGAAGGCGGGATCTGTATGTAGATTTAGTGCTACATTTCCCATTTGGCGTCGGTCTCCAGCAAAGGATATCATCCTCATCAGTTGGCACAATCCTTGTGCTCTTGATTGCTTGGGCTGTGGGCTGCAAGAAAAGAGAGTCCACCAAAGAGCAGTTCCATTCTTTCCTCCCCGGAATCCAAAGTTGGTTAACTCTAGCAGGGTAATTGAAATTTGGATTTTACACTATCAAGTTATCATAGATGTTCTCCCAACCATTAAACCAAGGCGAGCTCCAGATAGAGGAAGAACCATTACACAGTTGAAGCGAGGAGTTTTGTTGCAGGAGAGGGAGTACCTTTAGAATTGATGACCAAAAAGCTGATTTGGGTATGCTCGAGTTCGGCCTCCAAATTGAGGACTACGGAAAGTACTTGGCCTTTAAGACGTCATGGAGGAAGGAGTTGGGTTTCTCCGCGATTCTCCAAGCTGCAGATAAAATAAGGCCCATGTTTGTGGCTTGCAGATTTCGGACTCCAAGTCCACATTCAGACTTTGGCGTACATATGTTCTTCCAAGCCACCAAACAGAGGGGTCTGGCAGCAGCATCAGGCGAGGTTCCAGTCCACCAAAAAGTTCTGATAATAGCCTGAATTTTAGCAAGAAACTTTTCGGAAAAAATAATGTTAGACATATAGTACACCGGGATGGAGGCGAAGACAAATTTGATCAGCAGCAGTCTGGCAGCAGATTTAATGGGAGGCACAGGGAAAATCTGCTGAATGGCTTGAACGGTACCATCATCAATGTGCTTGCTAAAGAGGATTCCAGATTTGTCCCGATTAGGAGCCTGACCCGATTGAGCACAGAATTCAAGAAGGATTTGCTTGATTACCTGACCTTCTTGGGCTGATGCAGCCCCACATGCCAGCAGGTCGTCGGCGAAGAGAAGCGAATGAATGGGGGTGGGGGGCATCTAGATCCCAGCGAGATTCCTAAAAGTTTGGAGGTACACAAGGCATCTAATAGAGATAATGACAGTTCGTTAACAGCAATGATAAACAAGTATGGAGATAAGGGGCAGCCTTGTCTGATGCCTCTATAACTGCGGAAGTTAGCGTAAGCCTGGCCATTAATAATGACTGAAAAAGAAGTCGATGAGATGCAGGCGTGTACTAACTTGATAAAGTGACTATGGAGCCCTTTGCGAGCCAGGTCCTTGTGGATAAAATTCCATTCCAATATGTCAAAAGCTTTAGCCAAGTCAATTTTGATCATGAAGGCCTTGTTCTTCCAAGAAGAGAGATGGAAGGAATGGGTGATTTCTTGGGCGATGATTATGTGGTCGCTGATCCTCCTTCCTTCAATAAAAGCCTATTGCGAAGGCTGGATGTAGTCCGGTAGGTGAGGCTTCAACCTGTTAGCAATACATTTGGCAATAATCTTGTATATGATATTGCACAGGCTAATGGGTCTGTACTCAGTGGGCACTAGAGGAACCAGCTTTTTAGGAATGAGCGCTATATGAGTGTCACTGATATGTCTAGGCATCTCAGTAGAGGAAGAAAACTTCTGGACCAAGGCGATAACATCATCACCAATCCAAGACCAAGTAGCTAAGTAGAACTCAACGTTAAAACCATCAGGACCTGGAAAAGCATTTCTTTTCATATCATTTAGAACAACCCAGATTTCTTCTTTATTACGCATGGAGTAAGTATCCTCATTAGGCAAGGGAGTGTTGTTGTGAAGAAAAACATTATCATTACTGCCTAAAGAGGAGGAGAAAATCGATCTTAAATAAGAGACAAAGGTGTTCGCAATGCGATCAGGCATGAAGTGGGTGGCATTATGCTCATCTTTAATGGACAGGGTCATGTTTTTCCTTCTTCTTTTTGCAATAGTACGATGGAAAAAGGAAGTGTTTCTATCACCATCTTTAACCCATAGTTCCTTAGCACATTGCATTTGAGCATCACTAAGCTTAGTAATGGTGCGTTCATACCTAGTAATCAGCTCACCTTCCTTTGCTCGGTCCTACTGCTGAACAGGTTGGGTCTGGATCTTCTCGATCTGCTTTTCCAGCTCGATGACCTCCTCCTGCAGGTTTTTTTCTTTCTGCACCATATTTTTAGCTTGGAGGCAAAGTAGATTAGTTCTGGTGTGGTAGTTATTACTTTTCGTATTCACCCAACAGCTTTTAGCATTATCATGGAAATCATCCTCCCTAAGCCACCAATTTTCAAACTTGAAGGTGGATTTAGGTTTGCTCACTTTGCCTTCAGTAGAGAAAAGAATGGGTGCATGATCACTAAAGCAGTAAAGCAGCGGCATATTATAGACATTAGAAATAGGATAAGTAGCACACCATTCATGGTTGACCAAGCACCTGTCTAATCTTTGGAAAAGGGGTTTGGAGGAAAAGCGACGATTAGTCCAAGTATAGGCAGGGCCAGAAAACCCAATGTCAAAAAGACCACATTTCTTAACCAGGGATCGAAACACAAGCATACGCCTACAATTAGTGAGAAAGTTGATTTGGAGTCCTAGTCCTCGGCAAGCTTGTATTGGACTCTCCTCGGCAGGCTGCGTACGGACGTGCGGAGGCACACTGACGGAGGGAGAAGGCGCACTACGACGGATGACGGACCAGGAGATGAAAACCTCCTTAACACAAATTATATACTCTCTCCGTCCTAAAAAGATGTCTCGAGTTTATCTAAATTTGGATGGAGGTAGTAGAGATAAAAGGTCAGTGACCTAAAAATTCTCAAAAAAAACTTAGGTAAAATACTGAGATTGTTGTTAACTAAAAAACCGATCGATTAGTTCGGTCTAACCGAACGTGCAGCCCCGTCTCCCGTGTCGCTCCATGTGGTAGGCTGTAACACCCCAGTTTTAGTTAATCTTATATTTAAGGCTTTGATTGTACATTCATGAGCATCATCCCTTAAATTGTATACAAAGAAATAAAGTAAAACCCTAAAACCCTAGTTTTCCTCCTCTCTCTAAAACCTATTAAAAATGGTTTTGAATATTTTGAAAAGCACCAAAATAATTAAAGGGCCCTACAATAGTTTCCATAGTTTCACAAGCCTCTGGTAATTTTGAATATCTCAAAACAGAAATGAAATTCAAATACAAAAGAGATAAAGAAAAACAGAATTTGGAAAATGTTTTCAGGAAAAAAGTAAGCAGCAGAGCCAGCAGCCCAGGCCGGCCCAGCTATCCCCGCGCCTACCTGCCACCCACCCGCGCAGCAGTCAGCAGCCACCCACGGCCCAACCTTGGCCCAGGCCCAGCTTACCGCTTTGTCCAGGTAATCACCGTCGTCCACCTCGCGACGCGCCCGAAGCTGCCGCGTGTCGGCAGCACCACCGCTCGCCGGCATCAAGATCCCCGCCGCTGCTCTGGAAGTAGATAAGAAGGTCACCCCGAGCACGCTTCTCGCATCCTCATCCACTCCCGGGCTCCCTCTCGATCTCCCTCTTCCATTTTTCCCTTCGGCCAAAACCCTAGCTGCTCGGGCTCCGTTGAGCCTCGCCGTTCCTGACCGTCTCGAGCTCCGCGGAGTAGCCTAGGAGAAGCGCCGTGTCGCCGTCGTCGTTCTCTTCAACCTACGCAAGCAGGGGAGCCGCCTCCTTGCCGGAATCAAGCTCGACGTGCTCGTCTCCTCGAAGTCTGGTCGCTGTCAATTCTCTCATCTCCGGCCTCCTCGATCCTCGCTGTCGCTAGCGTCGCGCTCCTGGTGAGCCTCTGGTCCTCTCGGACCCCTCCACTCGCTCCCTCTCGCTCTGGTTAGGTTCTGCACCATGTGCCGCCGCTCGCCGCCGTCGGGCACCGTCGCAGCCACGCCTCCCGTGGCCAAAACCTAGCGGCGCCGCCTATTTCTGGCTCGCCTTGCTCCGCTGGTTCGAGCGCACCTAGTCCCGCAGTCCCGCTGTCCCCCTAGCGCCGCCAGTCGTTGCTGCCCGACGCGTTCCCTGGCGAACCCACGTGGAGCCGATGTGGTGCCCTGTGTGTCGCCGATGTGGCGCTTGCGTCAGCGCTGCGCCAGCTTGGCCACGGTGGCACCTGACGTGGCCCATGGCCCACCTGTCAGTCTCTGTGGGTAGCCTCTGCCCTGGTAGAAAACAGCCCCAACCCTATGCTGATGTCAACCCTGTGTCACGCTGACGCAATAAATGTTTAATAAATAGTTTAATAATTTTAGAAAAAGGATAAATCTTATAAATTCAATAACTAATTATTTATAACTCAGAAAAATGTGTGTAATATATCATAATATTCAGAAAAAGAAGATCTATCTATTTAAGCTAAAATCATGCATTGTTAAGAAACTTAAATGACAATTTTAATTAGAGAACTAAATTAACCCCTCACAAGTGTTCCGGGGTTTCCCCTATTTTAGGGTTTGGACCCCTCAAAACCCCGTTTAATTTGCCAAGCATGTTTTAGGGTTACATTTCAACTCTAAATAACTCGTCATATCATCATCCTTGTTTGAGCATTGAATCGATGCCATGTGTTGATTGTTTCCCTTTCTTTCCGGTGTTTGCTTCTTTCCGGTAGAATACGATATCGAAATCGAGATCGAAGACCGAGATCAACAACATCGGAGACCGACAAACAATACTTGATAAACTACAATCAAGTCAAGTACCAGATACCCGAAGATCTGCTTTCTGGTTATCAACAAACAACGCAAGCATAGCCCCACCATTATACAATCCTATGATTTCGAAAGTGTTTCAATTCTTGTCATGATGCATACGATTCTACTATGGTCTTTTACCGATAGATAGAGTATCCTATCTGTTGCATTACTCCCTTTGAGATTATATTACCTGATCCACTGCTCCTAGCATAACTAGGCTTGGCGTGTGTGCATTGCTAGAGCTTATATTCGTGTCTTGCTTAGCCATGCTTAGCTATCAGTGCTGGTTCATCCAGATGATGTATCAGATGTAGAGAATCTAGTATGACAGGAGAACGAGGTATACTGATGAGGTAAGATCAGTGGTAAAGGTTAAACATGCTAAGGCTTGTATGGGAGGCCACGGTGGGATGTGGTTTTTGTAGTCCCATGCTCGCCACTACTAGGACCCGAGTTCTAGCCTCTTGAACCAAGACGAGCATACAACCACACGGGGCCTGGAAGACCTCACGAGTAACTAACTTGCCCAGTAGATTCCATGAGTCACATAGTTCGGGCGTTCCATTCGACATATGCATAGAAAATGTTTTGAACGATTTGGCGGGTGAAGGTGCATCATAATAGGTAGGTAAGCGTGGCCGGGGTTGCTTCGGGTAGATGGCGCCCCTGGTAAACCAACCTCGACTCACATCTCTAGGGACCGGCTTCGGGATTTGACCCATTACGGCGGAACCCTCCTTAGGGTGTGACTCATGGTCTCGGCGAAAGCAAGGTAAAGGTCGTGTCCAACCACCCTCTGCCAGCCTTCCAAGGAAGAGGGCGCAACTATAGTGGCATTAAGAGTCGGTTGGTATGTGTGGGTGAAGTTGTACACCCCTCCAGGGTATTAATCTTTTCGAAAAGCCGTGTCCACGGTTATGGACGACTTGGGAACGGATGTGAAGATCATAGAGAACTTTAACCTAATCATAAAACTTGGTAGATCAACGTGTGCTTAAGGATGTTTCCTCATGGGTACGAGGGGGTGATCCTAGTCGTGAGATGACGACTACTTTGGTGGATATCAAGATGATGATCAATTCTTCGAAGATGGCTCTCTTATCCCCTTTTAAAATATTCTGATTACACGAGCTTCTTCTCTCTGTTTTCGTAAACAAAGATGGATTTATGCAAAATAACCCCACCAGCCATAAGTCTTGCAGAGTACACCCTGTACTCACCCTTGCTTTGTTGATACTTTTGTAGCAGAGTAAGTGTTCTCCTGAAGACGAGTTATGTACGACATCGACACCGACGAGTAGCTTGGGGTTCCCGGCCGGCAGCCTGGAATCTATGGGCTGGGACGTCATCATTATGCTTCAGGCCTCTTAGGCCATTTGTTAAGTTTGCTATACTTAATAGCATAATTTGCCTTTCGTTGTTTGATGTTTGTGGTTAGTGACCTCTGCTTATAATATTTTGGTTCTTCGCTCAGCTATGAGCTTGCTGTAATAATTTTTGTGTCGCAGGGTTACTGTTGTGTTACCGATTTCTCACTGGATATTCTCGAGCTCTAGGTTAAGCTTATGTCAAGCTAAGGTCTTGATTTGTTTAACCCTGATCCCGGGGGTGTCACATATGCACTTCAGAAGACAAAATCCTAAGAGAAACTCCAACAGATGCGCTAAAACACGCTGGCGCTGGAAAAACCACTGATATACAGCGCGTACCACCGATTCTAGAGCTCCAGCAGACGCTGAAAAAGTAGAGCATGCTGTAAAAAAGTTTAGCGCACGCAACAAAAAATGCTATTCTGTGCACTATATTTTCCGCCCTGGCTTGCGCGCGCTGGAAAGTCAGAGGAAAGCGCGCGAGAATAACTGTCGTCCGAAATCTTGTTCCGCTGTAGGAATCTCGTTTCTGCATGCTCCAATTTAACGTGTCTGAACTACCGTCCGAAATCTTGTTCCGCTGTAGGAATCTCGTTTCCACGCGCTCTAGTTTAACGCGTCTGCTGGAGGGGTCCGTGTTGTAAATTTAACATGCACGTTTAGCGCCTCTCCCGGAGGAGATTCGCCCGTAGCACGCTATACCCGTATCGCGCGCGCTGTATACACATTTTATAGCGCGCCAAAATATACTCCGGCTGTTGGAGTTGCTCTAACGTCTGGACTTCTCCCCCCACGCGCCCATGCCCGAGATCTCTGTGACCGATGAGCCCTCTAAGAAAGTCGCATCTATGATGTACTGCACGATTTTTGAAAGGTTGTTGGAATGTGAAATGGCACTGGAAATCTGACCTGGTCTGTTTCTTGTTGGTCCGCCATAGGAGGCTCGTTGGATTCAAGAACAAGCTCCCTTGTTGCCACCGGCAGCCCACAACATAAACCAAACCGGACGGGCAGAGGCGGGCCGCATGCACCATTGCCTCCTCCGCTGCTGTGCGATGCCTCTCCTGCAGCAGCGGCCGCCGTGGTCGCCGACGATGCTTGGGGTTTCGAGAAGCTGCAAGCACCACCGCTTCATTAGCTGTCGCGTGATGCCTCTCCAGCTGCCGCTAGGTGTTTCCGGCGAGCGCCTCTTTGCCTCCCTTCCGTCCCCACTGCCTCTCCAGTCCCGAAGGTGCGCACTTCCCCTACCTTCCATCCGCTGTGCCGTGCAAGTTGTGATTCCGGCGAGTCTACTAGGGATAGTGGGAGATCTAGGCGCAGGTAGAGCTTGTGCTGCCAGATACATATGGCAAATTCTACCTGTGGTCGAGCCCTTTGTAGTGTCTGGTCTATGATGGGATCGGCGGTTTGGAATTTGGTTCGCTGACAAGGGAAATTTGGGGGATGTGAGCAGAGCATCAAGAGGGTGAGACCATGGAGCAGGAGAAGGGGATTTCGAGAGCGTTTTCATTCAGCATACTGATATGTTTGATCACGCCGGATTAAATATTGGCACCGCGTAAGGCAGGTGGCTCTCTCTCACACACAACCTTACAGCTGGGCTAGCTTGCACATGTTGTCGGTATCCTGGATGTAGAACGATAGAGAGGGAGAGAGATTGGCGGAATATGATGGTTGTATTATTGAGCCGCATGAGCGAGTATATATAGGGGTACATGGATCATATTGAGTGCAAGATAGGACACGAGATCTATCTCTATCCTAGATTACCTAACCGTACACGTATACTCTAACATCCCCCATGGTCGTAGGGGTAGCGTCATGAACAACTAGAACGTTGCGTACGGTCATACTGGAGATAAACCGAAGTAGCATCCAGTATGTTGACATCCCCCTGCAGTCCGAGCAGGAACGTCGTGGACAGTGTCGCAGCGTGGTAGCTTGGACTATAGAGGAAGCTGATGATGCTCAAGCGAGGTGGTAGCCCTTGTGCCGATGTCGAGGGAGCCGAGAGCATGAGGCGGTGCCATGGTCGAGGTAGCCGTGCCATGGGTCGCCATGGTCGATGTCATGGTCGGGGATACCGGTGTCGAGGTAGCCACACGTGAAGCCACATGCGCATAACGCGCAAGGAGGATGACGAAGACGCATCGAGGCAGTCGTTGAGGGTGTCGATGCCGAAGTCGATGCAGTCCGAGCCGTCGAGGACGAGGTGCAGCCATAGTTTTGCCAGAACTAGGCGCACGTCGGGGACGAACGCACACTCTGGCTTTGCCAGAACCGAGTATGCAAAGAAGATCTCGTTGGTGATGCGGTCGAGGTAGTCGTAGAGGGTTCGATGCCGAAGAAGATGTTGTCGAAGCCAATGAAGACGAGGTGCCGATCCGAGATTTCCAGACTCGGGAACGCGTCGGGGACGACTCCCGGTTTTGCCAGTACCAGGCGTGCGGGGGCAGGGACCATCATGAACTTGCCGCCATGTCAGAAAGACTAGTAGAGGAAGACTCTTGAGCGGTTGTGACGTGCAGAGTAGCGAAGGGAGAGATGCCGGTGCTGTCCGCGGTTATCGGAGTAGAGTAGCAAGTGGTATAGTCGGGGATGAGGCGATGACGCTGGCAGCGAAGTTGAAGTGGATGAAGACGTAGAAGGCGGCGATACCAGCGATGACCTAGGTTAGTCATGCTGGATGCCTAAAGTGGCGATGGGGTAGTCGGCAGGACCTATGACGGTGAGAGGGCGCCCTCCAGGTTACCTTGTGAAGCGCCGCGGCGGTGCTTGAAGTAGGCGAGGAAGACCCGACGATATGACGAAGACCATGTCCAGACGGCGGCGATCAGTGCCGTAGGAGATGGCGCGGCTAAAGACGAGGCCGTCGATGCACGAGGACAGTGAAGTAGACTGCGTGCAGCCACGCTATGACCCGAGGGGGCGGCATAGCTACAGGGCGCAAGTCGGTGCAGCGGCTGAGAGACCACCAGTGACATACATGCCAAGGAAGGCGCGTTGGAAGCCGGTAGCGTAGACCAAAGGCGGCGGCGCTGCGGCCCGACGGGGCGACACAACGGCGGCTCGTAGCTCAATCGATGGTAGGCGCGTGCTCGGGGACGTGCATGGCATAGACAAATGTGGGATCGGTTGATCAGACCGACGGTGCATCGTATGCGCCATGGCATGGACGACGCGTAGATCAGAGTTGATGGTGGCGTTGTCGATGAAGTCTCGGATGATGACGATGAAGATGATCCGAGGGGTGCGACCGCGGCAGCCTTCCAATGGAAGGCGTAGCAGCCATCCGTGGTGCGCGGCAACCTGCCCTGTGGCCGCGGCAGCCTGCCGAGGCAGGTGCAACAGCGGAGGAGGTAGGCACACGGGCGCGGTGTAGATCCTCGATGCCGATGGTCGGAGTAGAGGCGCGGCGATGACGACGGCGGTGGGCGACTCAATCCTATCTAAGATCGGTAAACCAAAAAAGAAATCCGATCAAGAGATCGAAAAAAGACTTACAGGGCAGCCGATCACGGATCGGCGGACGAACCCTGCGTACGGGTTGCGTGGCCCCCGGCAGAGATCATGGAGACTGACCTCCCCGGAGGGAGAATATCATTTTGCGGCCCGAAAGTTGGGGTGTCCAGACAACGCGGTACCCAAGTTGCTTACAATCAGCTGCGTTGCCCAAAGTTGGCGTGCCAAATACTCATAGGGTCTTTTTTGGCACGAATTTAACTTTATGTTTCAATATAAAATATCAGGCTAACGGCCGTCAAGTTGGGCCCCCCCTATCAGTTCTCGCCGTTACGTCGCTCCCGTCGCTTAGGCGGGGTGGCTGTCACGTAGGCTTGCAACGCTGACACAGTGGATAGGACAACACCACCGGCCCAGTGTATTGACGTGACAAAACAGGACACATGTATCGGTGCTATAATTATTTTTTCTTTACTCAGAAGCTGGAACAGCCACCGCCACGCGTCTCTCCTTGGACTTCCATCCCCATTGTTAACCACTACCTTAAAAGCGCATTAACCGGTCCACCATTCCCCTACCTCGCAGAAACCACTCTTCTTCTTCCTGTCATCTGTCTTCTTCCTATCTTCTCCTTACCGCCATGGAAGGTCGTCGCACTCTAGAGACAAGCTTCACTACCCATGACAATAAGAAGATAGACATTGTCTACACCAACGAGGAGGAGACAGTGGTGCGAGTCCTGAGGATGTACGAGGGTTGGCTTGAGAAAGATGAGGACAAGTTTGTGGGATTGGACCTCGAGTACACCCCAGAGCACCCATATGAAGGGAGTGAAGTCGCCGTCGTTCAATTGGCCATGAGGAAACACGTCCTCGTCTACCACCTCTCCCGGTTTGTAGATCTGCTCTCTGTAGCTAACCGCTTTTAGGGTTTTCTCCTCTTGTTCTTTATCCATTTGCTCATCTTGCAACTACTGGATTTTATTTAGGACCAAATAAATTATGACAAGACAATGTTGAGAGTCTTGATCTTGCATTTACTAAACTTTTTAAAATTATATTCAGATGATGATCTTGCATTGACAAAATATTTGTAGTTACAAATTTTGGTGATGACAAACAACATACTTTAAGGACTGACAGGAATTGTCCGGCGCTGCGCCAGTTCCTTGTAGAAAAGGGAATTGTTTTCTACAGTATCGACAATACAACTCATTTTTCGAAATTTTATCAAGAGGGAATTACAATTCCTGCGCACAACTAGATCGATATTCAGAGTCTTGTAAAGATCCTAGGGGGCTCGAGGAAGGATGGAATGGCATCACTGGCAACTAGAATCCTCGATGAGTCGTACAACTGAATGAATGCAGTTTTCCCTATGAATAGGCACGATTTCTGGGACGAGTGGCCGTTGTTTGATATAAACCTGAAGTATGCAGCCATAGATGCTTACGTGACCTACCAGCTGTACAAGAAGATCCATTTTTTCTACGTTACCCCGTGTTTTGCCCTATTTGCAAGAGGGAAGACGAGCTTAGTGGAGCCCTTTGTAGAAAATGCAGAATAGCTGAGTTTGAAGCTGCATATGCAAAGGAAATGGCTGCATCTGAAGCAGTTGACAGAGAGGCTGCAGAAGCAGCTGAAAGGGAGCTTGCAGCTGAAGCAGAAGCAGCTGACAGAGAGGCTGCAACTGAAGCAGCAAACAGAGAGGCAGCATCTTCTAGCGGCAACAATCAGGTCTGTGATGCACCGCTAATTGTGCCGTAGGACGCTGAAGATAGGAAAGGCAAGTCAGATCCCAGGTGGGACGAAGCATTTCGTGAGCTATGGAGTGCCAATAATGTAAGATCCACCTGGAATGATCGCAGTTGGTCGCCTAGGAATGATGGCAAGTGCCTCAAGTGGGCTGATGAGAAGTGAATTAAATTTTACTTCTCAGTGTTATGTTTCTATTTTGTGGAACTCATTTATCTTATCAAGATGTCTAGCGCCTCAAGTGAGAGTAGTAAAATAAATTTAACCCTCTTTGTGTTATATTTATGTATGTGTCTTGTAGCTTGTCAAGATGGTAGCTCGTTAACTCGCAGTTTGAAAGAGTACCTTTTTCCTCTCTCGCTAAACAGATATGTTTCATTTTGCCCAAATTGGTAGCAAATCTAGAGAAGATTCTCTCTTTGATAATTCGTTCCCTTTTGGACCTCTTTTTGCCTCCGATCAGGTAGCAAATCTAGAGCAACAAATCACACCAGGCAGAATGCATTGATTCAGAAAACAAAAAAAATGTAGATATAGCTGTGCGCAGCTAAATAGGATATAGCGATAGAAAGTAGGTTGCTTAACGAGGTTTGATGCATTCAACCAGAAATAGGATGCAAGCAAAATATAGAAAATCAAAAGAAGTTGCTTAGCAGCAGCAGCAGACACATTCAACCCCTCCTTCCTTGCACCCACGCCTCCACCTCCTCCCTCTGGCGCTTCCTCCACTTCTTGCTGCCCAGTCCCTTGATCTTGGGGGCCTTGGGCCTGATTGGAGGTATGCGACCCTCTTTGATGGCCACCTGCTAGAGGTTTCGGAGGTGAATGCCGAGAGCCTGGTGTTCAGCGATGTAGGTGTTGACGTTCACGGTCTCGCTGCCTTTGTGGATGCCAGAGCCCGGGGCCTCTGCATGCTTCAGTAAGGAGTTGAAGTCGGTGCCGGCGAGAGTCACCCAGCAAAAGGCGATCCCTTTACAGAAGGGGCAGCTATAGTTGCCGCCCCTAAAGAAGGCGCCGTACTGGCCGGCCTGCAGCCTCCTTAGCACCTGACGAGTCTTGGTGTGCCTGGACTTGTCATCACTTCAGACGTCGCTGCCGGAAACCTATTGGAAGAAAAGGAAAATGGGGGGAGTAGATGATGTAAGAAGATCGAGCAATCGAAATGCGAACAAGCGAATCCTAATAAACCAAGGTCTAGCATCCAACGATGGGAACGGTAGAAGAACCAGGGAAGGGGAGCAAACCCTAGTTACCTCCGACCACGGGTCGTCGATGCCGGTGTCGTAGGGGTTCAGCGGAGCGATGTACTTATCTAGATCATAGGTGCCCATGAAGTGCTGGATCTTCTTGTGACCGGCGGGAGCCTCCTCGCCAGCGGGGGGCTCCTCTTCGACGGCTACGTCGGTAGCGGGGACGGGGGCCTGGACGGGAATGGCGGCTGCCATCGATGCCTCGACTGGGGCATGGACAGGGATGGAAGATGCTTTCAACGCGTCGAGGGGGACCGACAAGGAGACAGGGGCCTCGTCGGCGGCTACGTCGATAGCGGGGACGGGGGCCTGGACGGGAATAGTGGCTGCCATCGATGGCTCGACTGGGGCCTGGACAGGGACGGCGGCTACTTTCAACGCGTCGATAGGGACCGACAAGGAGAAGGGGGCCTCCTCGCTAGCGGCCTTGGAGGCGACGATGACCACCGTAACCTCCTCCGCCATCACCGGTGCGGACGGGGTATTCTCGGGAGTTTGCAGATGCTGGTGGGACAGTGGAGAGGGTTGCGTGGGGAGAGTGAGCGAGAGTGAGAGTGAGTGTGCGGAGAGGGGCTCTATAGTTAAGGTTGATGGAAGCAAGGCACGTTTCGTTGCACCACCATGCAACGCGCCGCGTAGTATACTGCACCGTGCACCGTGACACGCGCAAGGTACATCACGTTTTTTTCCCGGACCGTGCATGTAAGTTCTGTATTGAGCCGCATGCAAAGGGCGCATACACAATTTCTATGTACGAAGTTTGACACGGCCCTAAAATTGGCGATAATTAAAAGTGGAAATGTAGAGGGGAAGGTAGGTGGCTGTACGGCGAGATTTGTGGGGTTGTGCTAGGTAGGGTAGAGGGATGTGTTGATGACTACGAGTAACTCGATGGAGGCGGAGATGTTAGGTCTCGTCAATCTCAGCTCTTCGGCATTCGGCTAGCGCGCGCAAGTTTCTTATGGTGCGGCCCAGTTGGAAGTGAGATTGAGAGCCGCTGCGTAAAAAATGGGATATGTCTTACTAAAATCAAGTGGCAATAAATTGCAGCTGTCCATCGACGACCGTGCACTCGATGACGCATGTGTTGTGGCGTAGTAGTAGCAGCAGTAGGCTTTTCATACTTGATTAAACATGACATGACCGCTCGACGACTTTTTCCATGGACGGCTTTCGTGTTCCTTCTTGTAGAAGTCTCGCGGAGGGAGACGTCCGTGCTGTCTCTCGCTGTACTGTGAAGGGCACGACATGTGCAACGATCATTGTTGGATCGCACAGAATCAACGGTTGGTGCGCACGATCCACGTGACAACTGTGACAACCAATTAGGGAGTAGCAGGCAGAGTGAGCACATGTTTGGGCTTCTACGAAAGATAGAGAGAGGGGGGCAAAACTGAGTAGTATCAAAAAACAAAGGGCAAAACTGAGTAGTATAAAAATGGAGAGTGAGTTTCTTGTACAATTAAATACATCATGGAATACATCAAATTATGCCAAGATAGATCCACTAGAGTTCATTGGATGTGTGTTGTTCTCATAAACCACATGGACCCACTAGAGTTCATTGCATGTGCGTTATTGTCATAAACCACATGGATCCACCGGTGTCATTGCATATGTATTCTTTTCATAAACCACATGTAGATCCACCAATGTCATTGCATGTGTGTTCTTTTCATGAACCACATATGGATCCACCAGTGTCATTGCATGTGTGTTCTTTTCATGAACCAGATATGGATCCACCAGAGTCATTGCATGTGTGTTCTTTCAATAAACCACACATAGATCCACCGGTGTCATTGCATGTGTGTTCTTTTCATGAACCACAGCTACAGTCATTACATGTGTGTTCTTTTTCACAAACCACATAAGGATCCACCAGTGTCATTGGATGTGTGTTCTTTTCATGAACCACACCCAATGTCATTGCATGTATGTTCCTCTCACAAACCACACATGGATCCACCAGTATCATTGCATGTCTGTTCTTTTCATGAACCACACATGGATCCACCCAGTGTGATTGCATTTGTCTGTTCCTCTCACAAACCACATATGGATCCACCAGTGTCATTGCATGTCTGTTATTTTCATGAACCACACCTAGTGTCATTGCATGTTTGTTCCTTTCATAAACCACACATGGATCCACCCAGTGTGATTCCATGTCTTTTCCTCTCACAACAACATATGGATCCACCAGTGTCATTGCATGTCTGTTCTTTTCATGAACCACACCTAGTGTCATGGCATGTCCATTCTTTCCACAAACCACATATGGATCCACCAGTGTCATTGCATGTGTGTTCTTGTCACAAACCACATAAGGATCCACCTGTGTCATTGGATGTGTGTTCTTTTCATGAACCACGACTAGAGTCATTACATGTATGTTCTTCTCACAAATCACATAAGGATACATCAGTGTCATTGCATGTGTGTTCTTTTCATGAACCATAGCTAGAGTCATTGCATGTCTGTTCTTCTCACAAACCACATAAGGATACACCAGTGTCATTGCATGTGTGTTCTTTTCATGAACCACACATGGATCCACCTCTCTCATTGCATGTCTGGTCCTCTCACAAACCACATATGGATCCACCTGTGTCATTGCATGTCTGCTCTTTTCATGAACCACACCCAGTGTCATTGCATGTCTGTTCCTTTCATAAACCACATATGGATCCACCAGTGTCATTGCATGTGTGTTCTTTTCATGAACCACAGCTAGAGTCATTGCATGTCTGTTCTTCTCACAAACCACATAAGGATACACCAGTGTCATTGCATGTGTGTTCTTGTCATGAACCACACCCAGTGTCATTGCATGTCTATTCTTCTCACAAACCACATATGGATACACCAATGTCATTGAATGTCTGTTCTTCACATGAACCACATCTAGAGTCATTGTATGTTTGTTTTTCTCACAAACCACATAAGGATCAACCAGTGTCATTGGATGTGTGTTCTTTTCATGAACCACACCCCGTGTCATTGCATGTGTGTTCTTCTCACAAACCACACATGGATCCACCAGTATCATTGCATGTCTGTTCTCTTCATGAACCACACATGGATCCAGCTAGGGTCATTGCATGTCTATTCTTTTCACAAACCACATATGGATCCACCAGTGTTATTGCATGTGTGTTCTTTTCATGAACCACACCAGTGTCATTGTAGTGTGTTCCTCTCACAAACCACACATGTATCCACTATTGTCATTGCAGGTGTGTTCTTTTCATGAACCATAGCTAGAGTCATTGCATGTCTGTACTTCTCATAAACCACATATGGATACACCAGTGTCATTGCATGTGTGTCCTTCACAGCTAGAGTCTTTGCATGTCTGTTCTTCTCACAAACCACATAAGGATACACCAGTGTCATTGGATGTGTGTTATTTTCATGAACCACAGATAGTGTCATTGCATGTCTGTTCTTTCCACAAACCATATATGGATCCACCAGTGTCACTGGATGTGTGTTCTTTTCATGAACCACACCCAGTGTCATTGCAAGTCTGTTGTTTCCACAAACAACATATGGATCCACCAGTGTCATTGGATGTGTGTTATTTTCATGAACCACACCCAGTGTCATTGCATGTGTGTTCTTCTCACAAACCACACATGGATCCACCAGTGTCATTGCATGTCAGTTCTTTTCATGAACCACACATGGATCCACCTAGTGTGATTGCATGTCTGTTCCTCTCACAAACCACACATGGATCCACCAGTATCATTGCATGTCTATTCTTTTCATGAACCACACATGGATCCACCCAGTGCGATTGCATGTCTGTTCCTCTCACAAACCCCACATGGATCCACCAATGTCATTGGATGTGTGTTCTTTTCATGAACCACAGCTAGAGTCATTGCATGTGTGTTCTTTTCATGAACCACATAAGGATACACCAGTGTCATTGCATTTGTGTTCTTTTCATGAACCACACATAGTGTCATTGCATGTCTGTTCTTCTCACAAACCACATAAGGATACACCAGTGTCATTGCATGTCTGTTCTTCTCATGAACCACATCTAGAGTCATTGCATGTCTGTTCTTCTCACAAACCACATAAGGATCCACCAGTGGCATTGGATGTGTGTTCTTTTCATGAACCACACCCAGTGTCATTGCATGTGTGTTCTTCTCACAAACCACACATGGATCCACCAGTATCATTGCATGTCTGTTGTTTTCGTGAACCACATATGGATCCACCCAGTGTGATTGCATGTCTGTTCTTTTCACAAACCACATATGGATCCACCAGTGTCATTGCATGTCTGTTTCTCTCAGAGACCACACATGGATCCACCAGTGTCATTGCATGTGTGTCCTTTTCATGAACCACAACTAGAGTCATTGCATGTCTATTCTTCTCACAAACCACATAAGGATACACCAGTGTCATTGCATGTGTGTTCTTCACAGCTAGAGTCATTGCATGTCTGTTCTTCTCACAAACCACATAATGATACACCAGTGTCATTGGATGTGTGTTCTTTTCATGAACCACAGATAGTGTCATTGCATGTATGTTCTTTCCACAAACTACATATGGATCCACCAGTGTCACTAGATGTGTGTTCTTTTCATGAACCACACCTAGTGTCATTACATGTCTGTTCTTTCCACAAACCATGTATGGATCCACCATCATTGGATGTGTGTTCTTTTCATGAACCACACCCAGTGTCATTTCATGTGCGTTCTTCTCAAAAAGCACTCACAGATTCACCAGTGTCATTGCATGTCTGTTTTTTTCATGAACCACACATGGATCTACCCAGTGTGATTGCATGTCTGTTCCTCTCACAAACCACACATGGATCCACCAATATCATTGCATGTCTGTTCTTTTCATGAACCACACATGGATCCACCAAGTGTGATTGCATGTCTGTTCCTCTCACAAACCACACATGGATCCACCAGTGTCATTACATGTCTGTTCTTTTAATGAAGCACACCCAGTGTCATTGCATGTCTGTTCCTTTCATAAACCACACATGGATCCACCAGTGTCATTGCATGTGTGTTCTTTTCATGAACCACAGCTAGAGTCATTGCATGTGTGTTCTTTTCATGAACCACAGCTAGAGTCATTGCATCTGTGTTCTTTTCATGAATCACATAAGGATACACCAGTGTCATTGCATGTGTGTTCTATTCATGAACCACAAGCAGTGTCATTCCATGTTTGTTCTTCTCACAAACCACATAAGGATACACGAGTGTCATTGCATGTCTGTTCTTCTCATGAACCACGTCTAGAGTCATTGCATGTCTGTTATTCACACAAACCACATAAGGATCCACCAGTGTCATTGGATGTGTGTTCTTTTCATGAACCACACCCAGTGTCATTGCATTTGTGTTCTTCTCACAAACCACACATGGATCCACCAGTATCAATGCATGTCTGTTCTTTTCATGAACCACACATGGATCCACCCAGCGTGATTGCATGTCTGTTCTTTTCATGAACCACACCTAGTGTCATTGCATGTCTGTTCCTTTCATAAACCATACATGGATCCACCAGTGTCATTGCATGTGTGTTCTTTTCATGAACCACAGCTAGAGTCATTGCATGTGTGGTCTTCTCACAAACCACATAAGGATACACCAGTGTCATTGCATGTGTGTTCTTTTCATGAACCACAGCCAGTATCATTGCATGTCAGTTCTTCTCACAAACCACATAAGGATACACAAGTGTTATTGCATGTCTGTTCTTCTCATGAACCACATCTAGAGTCATTGCATGTCTGTTCTTTTTATGAACCATAGCTAGAGTCATTGCATGTCCGTTCTTCTCAAAAATCACATAAGGATACAACAGTGTCATTGGATGTGTGTTCTTTTCATGAACCACAGCCAGATTCATTGCATGTCTGTTCTTCTCACAAACCACATCAGGATACACCAGTGTCATTGCATGTGTGTTCTTTTCATGAACCACATAAGGATACACTAGTGTCATTGCATGTCTGTTCTTCTCATGAACAACATCGAGAGTCATTGCATGTCTGTTATTCTCACAAACCACATAAGGATCCACCAGTGTCATTGGATGTGTGTTATTTTCATGAACCACACCCAGTGTCATTGCATATGTGTTCTTCTCACAAACCACACATGGATCCACCAGTATCATTGCATGTCTGTTCTTCTCATGAACCACATAAGGATCCACCAGTGTCATTGTATGTCTGTTCTTTTCATGAACCACACCCAGTGTAATTGCATGTATGTTCCTTTCATAAACCACACATGGATCCACCAGTGTCATTGCATGTGTGTTCTTTTCATGAACCACACCTAGAGTCATTGCATGTGTATTCTTTTCATGAACCACATAAGGATACACCATTGTCATTGCATGTGTGTTCTTTTCATGAACCACACCCAGTGTCATTGCATGTCTATTCTTCTCACAAAACACATAAGGATACACCAGTGTCATTGCATGTGTGTTCTTCCCAGCTAGAGTCATTGCATGTCTTTTCTTCTCACAAACCACATAAGGATACACCAGTGTCATTGGATGTGTGTTCTTTTCATAAACCACAAATAGTGTCATTGCATATGTGTTCTTTCCACAAACCACATATGGATCCACTAGTGTCATTGGATGTGTGTTATTTTCATGAACCACACCCAGTTTCAATGCAAGTATGTTCTCCTCACAAACCACACATGCACTACCAGTGTCATTGCATGTCTGTTCTTTTCATGAACGACACATGGATCCACCCAGTGTGATTGCATGTCTGTTCCTCTCACAAACCACACATGGATCCACCAGTATCATTGCATGTCTGTTCTTTTCATGAACCACACATGGATCCACCCAGTGTGATTGCATGTGTGTTTTCATGAACCACACCCAGTGTCATTGCATATGTGTTCTTATTACAAACGACACATGGATCCACCAGTATCATTGCATGTCTGTCCTTTTCATGAACCACATAAGGATCCACCAGTGTCATTGCATGTCTGTTCTTTTCATGAACCATACCTAGTGCCATTGCATGTATGTTCCTTTCATAAACCACACATGGATCCACCAGTGTCATTGCATGTGTGTTCTTTTCATGAACCACAGGTAGAGTCCTTGCATGTGTGTTCTTTTCATAAACCACATAAGGATACACCAGTGTCATCGCATGTGTGTTGTTTTCATGAACCACACCCAGTGTCATCGCATGTGTGTTCTTCTCACAAAGCACATAAGGATCCACCAGTGTCATTGGATGTGTGTTCTTTTCAAGAACCAAGAGTCATTCCATGTGTGTTCTTCTCACAAATCACATAAGGATACAGCAGTGGCATTGCATGTGTGTTCTTTTTACGAACCACAGCTAGAGTCATTGCATGTCTGTTCTTCTCACGAACCACATAAGGATACACCAGTGTCATTGCATGTGTGTTCTTTTCATGAACCACACATGGATCCACCAGTGTCATTGCATGTGTTCTTTTCATGAACCACAGCTAGAGTCATTGCATGTCTATTCTTCTCACAAACCACATAAGGATACACCAGTGTCATTGCATGTATGTTCTTCATAGCTAGAGTGATTGCATGTCTGTTCTTCTCACAAACCACATAAGGATACACCAGTGTCATTGGATGTGTGTTCTTAACATGAACCACAGATAGTGTCATTGCATGTCTGTTCTTTCCACAAATCACATATGGATCCACCAGTGTCACTGGATGTGTGTTCTTTTCATGAACCACACCCAGTGTCATTGCATGTCTGTTCTTTCCACAAACCAGATATGGATCCACCAGTGTCATTGGATGTGTGTTCTTTTCATGAACCACACCCAGTGTCATTGCATGTGTGTTCTTCTCACAAACCACACATGGATCCACAAGTGTCATTGCATGTATGTTCTTTTCATAAACCACATATGGATCCACCCAGTGTGATTGCATGTATGATCCTCTCTCAAACCACACATGGATCCACCAGTATCATTGCATGTATGTTCTTTTCATGAACCACACATGGATCCACCCAGTGTGATTGCATGTCTGTTCCTTTCACAAACCACACATGGATCCACCAGTGTCATTGCATGTCTGTTCTTTTCATGAACCACACCCAGTGTCATTGCATGTTTGTTCCTTTCATAAACCACACATGGATCCACCAGTGTCATTGCATGTGTGTTCTTTTCATGAACCACAGCTAGAGTCATTGCATGTGTGTTCTTTTCATGAACCACATAAGGATACACCAGTGTCATTGCATGTGTGTTCTTTTCATGAACCACACGCAATGTCATTGCATGTCTGTTCTTCTCATGAACCACATCTAGAGTAATTGCATGTTTGTTCTTCTCACAAACTACATAAGGATCCACCAGTGTCATTGGCTGTGTGTTCTTTTCATGAACCACACCCAGTGTCATTACATGTGTGTTCTTCTCACAAACCACACATGGATCCACCACTATCATTGCATGTCGGTTCTTTTCATGAACCACATAAGGATCCACCAGTGTCATTGTGATAGCCCAAAATATATCGAGCTCGTTGGGGAACCCCAAGAGGAAGGTGTGATGAGCACATCAGCAAGTTTTCCCTCAATTATGAAACCAACGTTTAATCGAACCAGTAGGAGCAAGGAAACACCCCAAAGGTGTAGCTAGCTGAACTTTGGCTGGGCGCACTACCGGTGCTAGCAGCGACGTGGAGACCTGCACAACACAACCACAGAATTTTGCCCCCAACTTGCAATGAGGTTGTCAATCTCATCGGTTTTGCTGAAAACAAAGGATTAAACGTATCGAGTGGAAGAAAGTAATAGTTTGCAGAAAGTAAACACAAAACAGTAAACAATTGTAGATTGATGATAAAACAAAGGACCGGGGTCCATAGTTCACTAGAGGTGGCTCTCCTTAAGATAGATGACATGTTGGGTGAACAAATTACAGCAGGGCAATTGACAAACATCGAGAAAGCATACAAGCATATACTACTCATCTTGACTCCTTTGAGATTCGATTGGGCATTACAACATTATACATAGACCGCCATCCAACTGCATCTATGACTAATAATCCACCTTCAGGTTATCATCCGAAACCCCTCTAGTATTAAGTTGTAAGCAACAAATAATTGCATTACGAATTGCGTGTAAAGTAAACAATACGATTGTTCTATGAACAAAGGATTGTTTTTTCTCCCTAGTAGCAACAATACATCTAGTACCTTAGAGATTTCTGTCACTTCCCCAGACGCATGAACCCACTATCGAGCATAAATACTAACTCTTGGAGTTGCTAGCATCTACTTGGCCAAGATAGCTACTAACAACGAAAAACATGCAAGATCACAAATAACAAAGACATGATAGAATCAATAATCAATCTGAAATAGCATCTCAATATCCATCGGATCGCCGCAAACACAACATGCAGAATTACAAATAGGTGATCTTGATCATGAATGGAGCTCACAAGATCTAAACATGATAGCACAAAGGAGGAGAACCAGCCAGCTAGCTACTACATGGACCCGTAGCCTATAGATGAACTACTCACGCATCACACCGGAGGCTTGCATGATGATGAAGAAGGCCTCCGGGGTGAATTCCCCTCTCCGGCAGGGTGCCGAGAAGAGCTTCAGATCCCTCCCGATCTAGGGATGGAGATGACAGCGGCTACATACTCTTTCGTGGAATTTTGATCGGGTACTTAGGGTTTCTGTATTGGGGGCATCTTATAGGCGGAAGGAGAGGCCGAGGGGGTGCCTGGGCTGGCCACACCACCCCCTGGCGCGGGCCAGGCCTGTCCGCGCGGACAACTGGTGTGGCCGCCTTCTGGCCCTTCTCTATCTCGTATTCTGGCTCCGGGTGTCCCTCAGTGAAAAACTAACGTTGGCTTTTGTCCCGTCCAATTCTGAGAATATTCATTTTCTGACTTTCCTGGAACCAAAAATAGCAGAAAACAGGCAGCTGGCACTGTGGCTCTTGTTAATAGGTTAGTCCCAGAAATCATATGAAAAATACTCCAAAGTGTGGACAAAACATAAGAAAGTGGATAAAACCAAGCATGGAACATCAAAAATTATGGATACGTTAGCAACGTATCAACATCCCCAAGCTTAGCTCCTGCTCGTCCTCGAGTAGGTAAGTGATAAAAAGAAAGGATAATTTTTGAGGTGACATGCACCATCATCAACTTGATCAAAGTATTTGTAAAACATTCAAAGCTGGGATCATAGTACTTCAATCAAAACATGAAAGACAAAGTTCTAGCAATAAGACAAAGAAACTATGTTGCAACATGAAAAGGCACGAACAGAATATTAATGAATAACAATGCTTTACAAGACGTTTGTTTGTTTCACATAAAGAAAACATAGCATAGTGGCATTCAGCTTGTCCCTCATAGAGTAGCAAACATAAATGCATAGGACACCTTCAAAGTTCATAAGATTTACTAGATACAAATAGTTTAAAACAAGCAATATCAACGCTGTGCATCAATCAATAAGTCTTGGGACATTGCACATAGAACTAAGAATGGCCACTATGCTCTCAAAGTAGGTGCATAAAGATAGAAGGTGGAGACTCAACATAAAAGTAGAAGAAATGCCTTCATAGAAGGAAGTAGGGATTCAAGTCTCATAAAGAGCTTCCAAAAATTATGGTACTTAATAGCTTTCAGCTCTCATTGGCCCTATCATAAGCATCTTGAAGTGATTAAGGTTAAAGTGAACAAACTATGGAGTATATGCTTAACAAAGTATAAGTTGCAAATCTCATGTCCCTTGAATACTAGGGCCGCTCCTCATGCTACTCAAGTTTAGTCACCGGTAAGTTCTTGTCATCATAAGTACATGTGTATCATAGAGAATCGCCAATGGGGAACCCCTTGCCCGATGATACAGAAGAATCCCCATATCAAAATGACAAGGCAAGCAGACAACGAGCATCTCAACAATCTTCTTATTTACCATGGGAATATGGTGCTTTTTTCTCTCTTTCCTATTTTCTCGTATCTCTTTTTTTTTCTTTTTTCTCTTTTTTCTTAATATTGACTCTTTTTTTATAAGAATAATGCTTCATAGACAGCTCATTATGGTTACGCTCCAGGTTTCCACCATAACAACATGGATTAGACTAACGGCCCAGGCGTTTCTCTAACACATATACATAACTCCATGGACTTACAAGCTCCCCTTTCATTTCACACTGACGACATCCATAGACAAAAGAGCATGATATCAACTAGGTACAAAGTACAAGTGCAATGTTGAAAGCGTTCCCTATGACAACATGGTTCTGCTAATCCCCAACAAATAAGTGCAAGCATATACAACATAGACGACACAATGGCTCAAGTTTATTAAGGGCAAGAAAAGTAAATTGTGCCATCAAGTTCGTGAGAGCTTTAATCACTTTTCTCATAACAAGTTTAATTCGGAAGGTAGATAAAACATGAATATACTTGGAATAGCATGAGCTAATAGGTAGGTATGGTGGACTCTTTGGAATAACTTGGTTTTAGGAGTTGGATGCATGAGTGTAACTCATACTTGGTTGTGGAGGCTAGCAAAAGTCTGGGAGCGACCAACTAAGAGAGCAATAATGGCCATAATCATGCAGAGCGACAAAACATCATTGATCAAAGCATAAAGTGGTACTACAAGTTGAAAACTAAAGGATCATAAAGGCTATGGTGACTTGGGATAGTCATAACATGGTGTGAGCATGTGCCAAGTCAACCCAAATAAAGCATCAAAGGAGAATACCACAATATTATGCTTTAATATGCTAAAACAACGCATGATCCTTCCAAGGCACGTTAAGCAATCTCAATTGTTTATAACAAGTCATGCTACAACAAAGAATACTAAGCATAAAGCCAAAACAATATCGAGCATGGCATGACAAAGCATAGACCACAGTCAAAAACAAGCTCTCTTTACCACTTAAGCATGAACTTTCCTACTCTTTTCCAATCCAAACCAAACTATTTGAAAATCAATGTATGAAAGAGGGGGTCCAATCAATTTATTCAGCAAACTAAGAAAAACAAGCAAACGAAAAACCAAAACGAAAATGAAAAAGAAGACGCTCCAAGAACAACACAACTGTGCATGAAACAATAAAAATGAAGTGTTTGGAAGAAACCTAGGATTTTTATTGATGAAGAAGGGGATGCCTTGGGCATCCCCAAGCTTTGACGCTTGTACTTCTTGGATATTCCTTGGGGTGACACGTGTGGCATCCCCAAGCTTGAGCTTTAGTCCATCCTTCATCTCATTACTCATTCCTTCCATACACCTGAATTTTTTCTTCATACAAAACTTCACATAATCTTTATTAGCAACATTAGTGCACTCAAGATAATAAGTCTTTAGGTTCAGTTCTAACACCAATAAAACTTCCATTAAAACACAAGCTACTATAGCCCTTCCCTCAAAAAGCTCAATTCCCCAAAAGAACTAAAAAAGGAACAAACAAGAAGCAAATGCAAATAATGGCAGAAATCTGTCAAAACAGACCAGCAGGTAAAGATGAATTTTTTCGAAGACCTTCTGTTGCTCAAATCGAAAAGTGTAGAACTAAGAAAGTTAGATAACAACCTGGGGCAGAAGCACAAAAATTCACGCCTCAAAAGGACGTATAAAGATTTTACATGTATTTTTACAGTGAAGCACAAAAATCTATTTCGGGACAGCAACTTTCCCAATCATTACTTCTCTCATTAGAGGTTACTCTTGGCACAAAAAGCAAATAAAAAGGATAAGGAGCGGTTATTACTGAATCAATAACTTCCAAGACTCATCTAAAACTTTTGGGTAATCTCCCAATAAGTACTTTTCTTTAACGCCTTTAAGTTAGGCATGATAGTTTGAGAAGATGCTCACATAAGAAATATGAATTAAAGTAAAAGAGAGCATCAAGAAGAAAATTCAAAACACATTTAAGTATAACCCACTTCCTATGCATAGGAATCTTGTATGCAAATAAATTCACAAAGAACAAAGTGACAGGCATAGGAAGATAAAACAAGAGTAACTTCAAAACTTTCAGCACATAGAGAGCTGTTTCAATACCATGAAAACTTCTACAACCATATTTTCCTCTCTCATAATAATTTTCAGTAGCATCATGAATAAACTCAACAATATAACTATCACATAAAGCATGTTTTTCATGATCTACAAACACATAATTTTTATCAAGCTCAAAAATAGTGGGATTAAAACCTTCAAACCCACTTTTAACAATTTTATAACAAGATGACTGATCAATCTCATTTTCAATAGTAGTACAATTAATATTATCAACCAATATAGGACCATCATCTAGAGTTTTATTATAAACATTTTCAAAAGAATCCACAGGAACATGACATTCGTCCTCCTTTGGTAAGCATGGGGGACAATCAAATAATGTAAGGGGTAAAGAGTTACTCTCATTAGAAGGTAGGGATGGGTAGATCCATTCTTCCTCCTCTTGATCATCACTCTCCTCCTCTTTTTCATCCAATGAGCTTCCAGTCTCAGCAATTTCTTCTTCCATAGGCTCCTGCAAGGCATTCGTCTCTTCCATTGGTGGAGAGCATCTATTAAGATATTCAAGAATATAGCCATTTTCTACCTTGTAATTATCAAAGCAAAATTTAAGTATATCATAAACCTCATATTTATAAGGTGAATCATCAGTATTTTCAAGCAAACTAGCAAGTTCAAATGCACCCTTCTAAGCAATAAATTCTTCAATTTGTTCCACATCATAAAAGTCATAATTCCCTTTAACATAAGAAGATATGGTAACATTTGAAGGAAATATGCCCTGAGAGGCAATAATAAAGTTGTTATTATGTATTCCTTGTATATGATAGATGTTTATTTTACATGCTATAATTGTATTGATAGGAAACATCAATACATGTGTGTTTAATAAACAAAAAGGGTTCCTAGTCATGCCTCTCTTATATACTAGCTTGTTGATTAACAAGATGATCAAGGTTTCCTAATCATGGACATTGGATGTTGTTAATAACAAGGTCACACCATTGGTGGAATGATGTGATGAACATTCATCCGAAGTATAGCATTACGATCAAGTCATTGTGTTTATATTGCTATAACATCATACGAAGTAATCTTTATCCTTAGACCATGAGATCATGTTAATTGCTAACACCGGAAGAGTATCTTGATAACATCAAACATCACACCGTAACAGGATGACTATAAAGATGGGTTCAGTGCTACGAAGGTGTTATGTTGAGGCTCATGGATCAAGAGTGGAATTTGTCAATCCATATGACAGATAGATATACTCTGGGCCCTCTCGGTGATATCACATTAGGATAGCTTGCAAGCAAGTGATGTGATCACTAGAATGTTATATCACGGGAACGAGAAAAGAGTGCATGTCGGTAACGAGATCAAACTAGGTATGGAGATACCGATGATCGAATCTCGGACATGTAATATATCGAGAGACAAAGGGATTTAGTTACAAGCGTTAAAGGTTCTCACGATCACAGGAGTCATCGTTGAATGTGTAGGAGTCAGTACGGATCTCCAGGTCCCGCTGCTGATTATTGATCGGAGAAGGGTCTCGATCATGTCTGCATTATTTGCGAACCGTAGGGTGGCACACTTAAGAGTTACCGGACACCATTTTGGAGCACATATGTTTCAGACGAAAGAATTGCAAAGCGCAGGAATTGTTTCAATAGAAACCGGAAATTGTTTCGGGTGAAATTGCAGAATGTGGTTCTGCATGTGATATTGAAATATTGCAAGGGGCTATATGTGAATGTTTGTTAATTAAAGTAATTAACAAAATTCTGAATAAATTTAATAAAAGAGTTTTATTAAATGAGAGAGCATTAAATTTGGAGAAACTTAATGCATTTAAAGTGGAGACTTTAAAAGGGAATGTGAAGAGGCATTTTAATGTGGAGGGGTTACCACCACATGAATGGGGAAGGTGAGGGGTCACCCCCCATGCGACGGCCATGGAGAGAGGGGCACCCCCTCCTCCTATAAAAGGCCACCCATACTCTCCTTCATCCTCACACCTCCTTGTGAAGGATCTCTCTCCCCCTCTAGAATTATCCCCCCATGGTCTCGGATTAGCGAGATACATGTTCCCGGTGGCATTTCGTCTGGAAGGAGTTGCTGCTTCCGCTGGATCGCTGGAGCAAGGAGGTGGAGGTTGTCCGGTGGCTTGAACGTGTGTGCGAGTGCGGATGCGCTGCTGAGTTGCGGCGCTCGGACTTCCTCACGATCTTGAGATCGGCAAGTGTACGACTACATCAACCACGAGTTCCTACTCGTTAACAAAGCTCGTTGTCTTCGAGGGTAAGTTCTCTATGGATGTATGTCCACCCGTTTTCTTTGTACCTAGTAGATAGATCTTGGCGCGTAGTTCACACCGTAGGAAATTTTTTGTTTTCTATGCTGCGGACCCAACAATGGTATCAGAGCCTGATCTATGCGTAGGTGCTTTGCACGGGTAATACACATATGTTTATATGTGGGCGATGATGATCATGTTATTGCATCTTCTATGTACTTTGGATATTGATGGCATAGTGGGATGAAGCGGCCCGGACCAACCTTACATGTCATCGTACATGAGACCGGTTCCACGACTGACATGCAACTTGTTTTGCATAAGTGGCTGGCGGGTGTCTATCTCTCCTACTATAGTCAATATCTGATTTACAATGAGTTGCTAATAACTTGGTTATCCTCGTTGTGGTTCATGTTCGTAGGTTAGACAGGTTCTATCTCTGAAATCCCTAAGCCACGTAAAACTTGCAATTGATAAATTAGAGGCGTCTAGTTTAGATCGTTGCTGGGCTAGTGTTTTGATATGGTATTGTTGTAAGTAGATGTATAATAGATACTCTTACAACTCACTTAACGTGTAAGTTCGATAGACCTTGGCCTTACACACAAAGGAATGATAGAGATCATACCACGATGCAAATGATAGAGATCAAATGCATGGACCATATCACCTCACTTCACACATTAGATGTTAGCATCTTATATTGCTAGTTTGGCGCGTTTGGTAGCATTATAAGATGATCCCTGATTTAGATATCAAGATAAAATGTGTTCTTCCTTAAGTATGCACCGTTTTGTGGATCGTGTTTTGAGGCATCACGTGATGATCGGGTGTTTTCAACTCTACGCTTTCATACAACGGGTGTAAGACAGTTTTACACACGCAAATACTAAGGTTCTTACTTGACGAGCCTAGCATGTACAGACATGGCCTTGGAACACAGACCGAAAGGTTAAGCATGAGTCATATAGTTGATATGATTCCCATATAGATGCTCGCCTTTGAAGCTACACCGACTCACGTGATGATCGGACTTGGTGTAGTGGATTTGGTTCATGTAATCACCAAAAGGACACGAGGGATATCGTTTTTGAGTGGGAGTTCATTAGTAATTTGGTTTAGTTGAACTCAATCTATCATAAACTTAGTCTAAATATACTTTACAAATTCTGTTGTAGATGGCACCACCTGCTTTTAATTTCAATGTGTTCATGGAGAAAGAGAAACTTTCTGCGAATGGTAGCAACTTCACCAACTGGGCTATGAATTTGAGGATTCTCCTCACTACTGCACAAAAGCAATATGTGCTAGATGCGCCGCTAGGCCCCCCACCAGCTCCTGATGCCCCTGACGAGGAAAGGAACGTCTATATAACTCGTCAGGAGGACCACAACTTAGTTCATTGCGGCATACTGTATGGGCTAGAGCCAGAACTTCGAAAGCGTTTCGAAAATGGCAATGCCTTTGATACCATGGGAGAATTGAAAATGATTTTCGATACCCATGCTGCCGTACAGAGTTATAATGCTACAGAAAAGTTCTTTAGCTGCATGATGGAGGAAAACAGCTCCGTTAGTGAGCACGTACTCAAAATGTCTGGGTACGCCGATAAGCTTGTGTCCTTGGGAATAACGATTCCCATTGACTTAGGCATACAACGTGTTCTCCAATCTCTGCCACCTAGCTACAAGAGCTTCGTGATGAACTATAATATGCAGGGCATGAAGAAGTCTCTTCTCGAGCTTCTGTCAATGCTTAAGACTGCAGAAGTGGAGATTAGGAAAGAACATCAAGTGTTGATGATCAATAGGACCACCGGTTTCAAGAAGGACAAGAAAGGCAAGCACAAGGGAAAGAAGGGTGACAAGTCTGTTGCCACGCCTGAAAAGAAACCCTGAGCTGGCCCTAAGTCTGACACCGAGTGCTATTATTGCAAGGGACTGGCCATTGGAAGCGCAACTGCCCCAAGTATTTGTCGGACAAGAAGGCCGGCAAGACAAACAAAGGTATATGTGATATACATGTTATTGATGTGTACTTGACTAGTACTCGCAGGAGCACCTGGGTATTTGATACAGGATCGGTTGCTAATATATGTAACTCGATTTAGGGGCTATGGAACAAGCGACAGCTAGCAAGGGATGAGGTCACGATGCGGGTCGGCAATGGATCAAGAGTTGATGTGATCACCGTCGGAACGCTGCCTCTCCATATGCCGTCGGGATTAGTGATAAATCTAAATAATTGTTATTTGGTGCCTGCACTGAGCATGAACATTGTATCCGGATCGTGTTTGATGCGAAGTGGTTATTCCTTTAAATCTGAAAACAATGGTTGTTCGATTTATATGAATGATATCTTTTATGGTCATGCACCTATGTTGAATGGTTTATTTCTGTTGGATCTCGATACTAGTATTACGCATATTCATAATGTTGATGCTAAAAGGATTAAACTTGATAATGATATATCTGCATATATATAGCACTACCGTCTAGGTCATATTGGCATTAAACGCATGAAGAAACTCCATTCTGATGGACTTTTGGAATCACTTGATTTTGAATCATTTGATACATGTGAGTCATGCCTTATGGCAAGATGACTAGAACGCAATTTTCCGGTTCAATGGAACGGGCGACAGATTTATTGGAAATCATACATACTGATGTGTGTGGACCAATGAGTGTGTCGGCGCGAGGTGGATATCGTTATTTTGTTACTTTCACGGATGATTTGAGTAGATACGGGTATATCTATTTGATGAAACATAAGTCTGAAACCTTTGAAAAGTTTGAGGAATTTCAGAATGAAGTGGAAAATCATCGTAACAGAAAGATCAAATTTCTGCGGTCTGACCGTGGAGGAGAGTATCTTAGTTATGAGTTTAGCACACATATGAAAGACTGTGGAATAGTTTCACAACTCACGCCTGCCAGAACACCACAACATAATGGTGTGTCAGAACATCGTAATCGTACTTTATTGGATATGGTTCGATCTATGATGTCTCTGACTGACTTGCCACTGTCATTTTGGGGTTATGCACAGGAAACCGCTACATTCACTTTAAATAGGGCACCATCTAAATCCGTTGAAAAGACACCGTATGAATTATGGTTTGGAAACAAACCTAAGCTGTCATTTCTTAAAGTTTGGGGATGCGATGCTTATGTGAAGAAACTTCAACCGGATAAACTCGAACCCAAAGCGGAAAAATGCGTCTTCATAGGATACCCTAAGGAAACGATTGGGTATACCTTCTATCATAGATCCAAGGGCAAGGTCTTTGTTGCCAAGAATGTATCCTTTCTTGAGAAGGAGTTTCTCGTGAAAGGTGTGAGTAGTCGGAAGGTAGAACTCGAAGAGGTTATTGAACCTTCTCTTCATGAAATGGCGAGTAGCGCAGCTCCAGAAGTTGTTTCGGAGTTGACTTCACCTAATGAAGAGAGAGCTAATGATATTGATCATGAAACTCCGAAAGAGGACACTACCGAACCTCGCAGGTCAAGCAGGACACGTGCAGCTCCTGAACTGTACGGCAATCCTGTTATGAATTTCATGATTGATGAAATGGATGACCCTGCGACATATGAAGTAGCGATGATGAGCCCAGATTCCAACAAATGGCTAGAAGCCATGAAATCCGAGATGGAATCCATGTACGAGAACCAAGTTTGGAACTTGGTGGACTTACCTCACGACCAAAAGGCCGTTGAGAATAAATGGATTTTCAAAATAAAAACTGATGTTGATGGTAATGTGACCATCTATAAGGCTCGACTTGTCGCAAAGGGGTTTCGACAAATTCAAGGAGTTGACTACGATGAGACATTCTCTCCTGTAGCGATGCTTAAGTCGGTTAGGATTATGTTAGCAATTGCTGCATATTTCGATTATGAAATATGGCAGATGGATGTCAAAACTGCGTTCCTCAATGGTAATATTGAAGAAGAGTTGTATATGATACAACCTAAGGGTTTTGTCGATCCTAAGGATGCTAATAAGGTGTGCAAACTTCAGCGATCCATCTATGGACTGAAGCAAGCATCACGAAGTTGGAATCTCTGCTTTGATGAGGTGATCAAAGAGTTTGGATTTGTCCAAACTTATGGAGAGGCTTGTATTTACAAGAAAGTGAGTGGGAGCAATGTGGCATTTCTGATATTATATGTGGATGAAATATTATTGATTGGAAATGATTTAGATCTTTTAAACAGTGTTAAAAGTTATCTAAACAGCAAATTTTCGATGAAGGACCTTGGTGAAGCTTCATATATATTAGGCATTAAAATCTATAGAGATAGATCAAGACGCCTAATTGGGCTATCGCAGAGTACATACCTTGATAAGATATTAAAGAAGTTTAATATGGACGGAAGTAAGAAGGGGTTCTTACCTATGTTGCAAGGCAAGACATTGAGTAAGACTCAAAGTCCGGCTACGGCGGAAGAAAGAGAGATAATGGATAAGATCCCCTATGCCTCAACCAGAGGCTCTATAATGTATGCCATGCTATGTACAATACCGGATGTGGCACATGCTATTAGTTTGATTAGTAGGTACCAATCTGATCCAGGTTCGGAACACTGGATAGCGGTCAAGAATATCCTTAAGTACTTGAGAAGAACTAAGGATATGTTTCTTGTATACGAAGGTGAAGAAGAGCTAGTCGCTAAGTGTTATGTTGATGCTAACTTTGACACTGATCCGGATGACTCTAAGTCTCAATCCGGATACGTATTTCTCTTGAACGGAGCAGCAGTTAGTTCGAGGAGCTCCAAACAACCTGTGGTGGCTAGATCAACAACGGAGGCGGAATATGTTGCTGCTTCAGAAGCGGCACAGGAAGCAGTTTGGATGAAAGAGTTCATTACGGAACTGGGTGTGGTTCCCAGTGCGTTGGACCCGATGGTGATCTATTGTGACAACAATGGAGCCATAGCCAACGCCAAGGAACCAAGGTCTCACAAGAATTCCAAGCATATTAAGCGCCGGTTTTACTCCATCCGCGAGCATGTCAAGGATGGAGATATAAAGATTTGTAAAGTGCACACGGACCTGAATGTAGCAGATCCATTGACTAAAGTACTCCCTAGGGCAAAACATGATCAACACCAGAACTCCATGGGTGTTAGACTTATCACTATGTGAACTAGATTATTGTCTCTAGTGCAAGTGGGAGACTGAAGGAAATATGCCCTGAGAGGCAATAATAAAGTTGTTATTATGTATTCCTTGTATATGATAGATGTTTATTTTACATGCTATAATTGTATTGATAGGAAACATCAATACATGTGTGTTTAATAAACAAAAAGGGTTCCTAGTCATGCCTCTCTTATATACTAGCTTGTTGATTAACAAGATGATCAAGGTTTCCTGATCATGGACATTGGATGTTGTTAATAACAAGGTCACACCATTGGTGGAATGATGTGATGAACATTCATCCGAAGTATAGCATTACGATCAAGTCATTGTGTTTATATTTCTATAACATCATACGAAGTAATCTTTATCCTTAGACCATGAGATCATGTTAATTGCTAACACCGGAAGAGTATCTTGATAACATCAAACGTCACACCGTAACAGGATGACTATAAAGATGGGTTCAGTGCTACGAAGGTGTTATGTTGAGGCTCATGGATCAAGAGTGGAATTTGTCAATCCAGATGATGGATAGATATACTCTGGGCCCTCTCGGTGATATCACATTAGGATAGCTTGCAAGCAAGTGATGTGATCACTAGAATGTTATATCACGGGAACAAGAAAAGAGTGCATGTCGGTAACGAGATCAAACTAGGTATGGAGATACCGATGATCGAATCTCGGACATGTAATATATCGAGAGACAAAGGGATTTAGTTACAAGCGTTAGAGGTTCTCACGATCACAGGAGTCATCGTTGAATGTGTAGGAGTCAATATGGATCTCCAGGTCCCGCTGCTGATTATTGATCGGAGAAGGGTCTCGATCATGTCTGCATTATTCGCGAACCGTAGGGTGGCACACTTAAGAGTTACCGAACACCATTTTGGAGGACATATGTTTCAGACGAAAGAATTGCAAAGCACAGGAATTGTTTCAATAGAAACCGGAAATTGTTTCGGGTGAAATTGCAGAAAGTGGTTCTGCATGTAATATTGAAATATTGCAAGGGGCTATATGTGAATGTTTGTTAATTAAAGTAATTAACAAAATTCTGAATAAATTTAATAAAAGAGTTTTATTAAATGAGAGAGCATTAAATTTGGAGAAACTTAATGCATTTAAAGTGGAGACTTTAAAAGGGAATGTGAAGAGGCATTTTAATGTGGAGGGGTTACCACCACATGAATGGGGGAGGTGAGGGGTCACCCTCCCATGCGCCGGCCATGGAGAGAGGGGGCACCCCCTCCTCCTATAGAAGGCCACCCATTCTCTCCTTCATCCTCACACCTCCTTGTGAAGGATCTCTCTCCCCCTCTAGAATTATTCCCCCATGGTCTCGGATTAGCGAGATACATGTTCCCGGTGGCATTTCGTCTGGAAGGAGTTGCTGCTTCCGCTGGATCGCTGGAGCGAGGAGGTGGAGGTTGTCCGGTGGCTTGAACGTGTGTGCGAGTGCGGATGCGCTGCTGAGTTGCGGCGCTCGGACTTCCTCACGATCTTGAGATCGGCAAGTGTACGACTACATCAACCACGAGTTCCTACTCGTTAACAAAGCTCGTTGTCTTCGAGGGTAAGTTCTCTATGGATGTATGTCCACCCATTTGCTTTGTACCTAGTAGATAGATCTTGGCGTGTAGTTCACACCGTAGGAATTTTTTTGTTTTCTATGCTGCGGACCCAACAACATTATCATTATACTCACATTGAAAAGGGAGGTGTTTATACCTCCTACAGCAACAAGATTTATCAAAGCAAGAAGTAATATTATAAGTAGAGCACACGTTTATAGCAATGGTATACAATTTATCAATTTGTTCCCATAAGTGTTTCCCTTTTTGTGACAAGCGGTGTTCCTTATAATAATATTTTTGTTCTTCCTTGAACCCACCTTGCCAATAAGATTCAGTTTTAAAGAAACCAACCATTGATAGAAAGCATGATAAAGCAAGACAATAACAGACCAATGAAAATAACAACTATAGTAGCAACTAATTTTTTTGTGTTTTTGATAAAGAAACAAGCAAACAAAGCAAAAGTAAACTAAGAAAAACCAAAATAACAAAGTAAAGAGATTGGTTATGAGGGACTCCCCTTGTGAAGATGTCCTTGACTCCCCGGCAACAACGCTAGAAAAATAGCTTGATGGCCCAAAATATATCGAGCTCGTTGGGGAACCCCAAGGGGAAGGTATGATGAGCACAACAGCAAGTTTTCCCTCAATTATGAAACCAAGGTCTAATCGAAGTAGTAGGAGCAAGGAAACACCCCGAAGGTGTAGCTAGCTGAACTTTGCAGGGCGCACTACCAGTGCCAGCAACAACGTGGAGACCTGCACAACACAACCATAGAACTTTGCCCCCAACTTGCGATGAGGTTGTCAATCTCACCGGTTTTGCTGAAAACAAAGGATTAAACGTATCGAGTGGAAGAAAGTAATAGTTTGCAGAAAGTAAACACCAAACAGTAAACAGTTGTAGATTGATGATAAAAGAAAGGATCGGGGTTCATAGTTCACTAGAGGTGGCTCTCCTTAAGATAGATGACATGTTAGGTGAACAAATTACAGCGGGGCAATTGACAAACATCGAGAAAGCATACAAGCATATACTACTCATCTTGACTCCTTTGAGATTCGATTGGGCATTACAACATTATACATAGACCGCCATCCAACTGCATCTATGACTAATAATCCACCTTCAGGTTATCATCCGAACCCCCTCTAGTATTAAGTTGCAAGCAACGGATAATTGCATTACGAATTGCGTGTAAAGTAAACAATACAATTGTTCTATGAACAAAGGATTGTTGTTTTCTCCCTTGTAGAAATAGCACATCTAGTACCTTAGAGATTTCTGTCACTTCCCCAAATTACTAGAGGCATGAACCCACTATTGAGCATAAATACTAACTCTTGGAGTTGCTAGCATATACTTGGCCAAGATAGCTACTAACAACGGAAAGCATGCAAGATCACAAATAACAAAGACATGATAGAATCAATAATCAATCTGAAATAGCATCTCAATATCCATCGAATCCCCACAAACACAACATGCAGAATTACAAATAGGTGATCTTGATCATGAACGGAGCTCACAAGATCTAAACATGCTAGCACAAAGGAGGAGAACCAGCCATCTAGCTACTACATGGACCCGTTGTCTAGAGATGAACTACTCACGCATCACATCGGATGCTTGCATGATGATGAAGAAGGCCTCCAGGGTGAATTCCCCTCTTCGGCAGGGTGCCGGGAAGAGCTTCAGATCCCTCCTGATCTAGGGATGGAGATGACGGTGGCTACAGACTCTTTCGTGAAATTTTGATCAGGTACTTAGGGTTTCTGTATCGGGGGCATCTTATAGGCAGAAAGAGAGGCTGAGGGGGTGCCTGGGCTGGCCACACCACCCCCTGGCGCGGGTCAGGCCTTGCCGCGCGGCCAGGTGGTGTGGCCGCCCTCTGGCCCTTCTCCGTCTCGTATTCTGGCTCTGGTTGTCCCTCGGTGAAAAACTGACTTTGGCTTTTGTCCTGTCCAATTCCGAGAATATTCATTTTTAGACTTTCCTGAAACCAAAAACAGCAGAAAACAGGCAGCTGGCACTGTGGCTCTTGTTAATAGGTTAGTCCAAGAAATCATATGAAAATTACTCCAAAGTGTGGACAAAACATAAGAAAGTGGATAAAATGAAGCATGGAACATCAAAAATTATGGATACGTTAGCAACGTATCAACATCCCCAAGCTTAACTCCTGCTCGTCCTCGAGTAGGTAAGTGATAAAAAGAAAGAATAATTTTTGAGGTGACATGCACCATCATAAACTTGATCAAAGTATTTGTAAAACATTCAAATCTAGGATCATAGTACTTCAATCAAAACATGAAAGACAAAGTTCTGGAAATAAGACAAAGAAACTATGTTGCAACATGAAAAGGCACAAACAAAAGACTAATGAACCACATCTAAAGTCATCGCATGTCTGTTCTTCTCACAAACCACATAAGGATACACCAGTGTCATTGCATGTGTGTTCTTTTCATGAACCACAGCTAGAGTCATTGCATGTTTATTCTTCTCACAAACCACATATGGATCCACCAGTGTCATTGCATGGGTGTTCTTTTCATGAACCACAGCTAGAGTCATTGCATGTGTGTTCTTCTCACAAACCACATAAGGATACACCAGTGTTATTGCATGTGTGTTCTTCTCATGAACCACAACTAGAGTCATTGTATGTCTGTTCTTCTCACAAACCACCTATGGATCCACCAGTGTCATTGGATGTGTGTTCTTTTCATGAACCAAACCAAGTGTCATTGGATGTGTGTTCTTCTCACAAACCACACATGGATCCACCAGTGTCATTGCATGTGTGTTCTTTTCATGAACCACACATGGATCCACCTAGTGTCATTGCATGTCTTTTCCTTTCACAAACCACACATGGATCGACCAGTGTCATTGCAAGTGTATTCTTTTCATGAACCACAACTAGAGTAATTGCATGTCTGTTCTTCTCACAAATCACATAAGGATACAACAGTGTCATTGGATGTGTGTTCTTTTCATGAACCACAGCTAGAGTCATTGCATGTCTGTTCTTCTCACAAACCACATAAGGATACACTAGTGTCATTGCATGTGTGTTCTTTTCATGAACCACACCAAGTGTCATTGCATGTCTGTTCTTCTCATAAACCACATAAGGATACACCAGTATCATTGCATGTCTGTTCTTATCATGAACCACATCTAGAGTCATTGCATGTCTGTTCTTCTCACAAACCACATAAGGATCCTCTAGTGTCATTGGATGTGTGTTCTTTTCATGAACCACACCCAGTGTCATTGCATGTGTGTTCTTCTCACAAACCACACATGGATCCACCAGTATCATTGCATGTCTGTTATTTTCATGAACCACACATGAATCCAGCTAGTGTCATTGCATGTCTGTTCCTTTCATAAACCACACATGGATCCACTAGTGTCATTGCATGTGTATTCTTTTCATGTACCACAGCTAGAGTCATTGCATGTCTGTTCTTTTCACAAATCACATAAGGATACAACAGTGTCATTGGATGTGTGTTCTTTTCATGAACCACAGCCAGAGTCATTGCATGTATGTTCCTTTCATAAACCACATAAGGATCCACCAATGTCATTGCTTGTCTGTTCTTTTCATGAACCACGCCCAGTGTCATTGCATGTCTGTTCCTTTCATAAACCACACATGGATCCACCAGTGTCATTACATGTGTGTTCTTTTCATGAACCACATCTAGAGTCATTGCATGTATGTTCTTCTCACAAACCACATAAGGAGACACCAGTGTCATTGCATGGGTGTTCCTTTCATGAACCACACCAAGTGTTGTTGCATGTCTGTTCTTCTCACAAACCACATGAGGATACACCAGTGTCATTGCACGTAGGTTCTTCTCATGAACCACATCTAGAGTCATTGCATGTCTGTTCTTCTCACAAGCCACATAAGGATCCACCCGTGTCATTGGATGTGTGTTCTTTTCATGAACTACACCCAGTGTCATTGCATGTGTGTTCTTCTCACAAACCACACATGGATCCACCAGTATCATTGCATGTCTGTTCTTTTCATGAACCACACATGGATCCACCAAGTGTGATTCCATGTCTGTTCTTTTCACAAACCATTTAAGGATACACCAGTGTAATTGCATGTCTGTTCTTTTCATGAACTACATCCAGTGTCATTGCATGTCTGTTCCTTTCACAAACCACACATGGATCCACCAGTTTTATTGCATGTGTGTTCTTTTCATGAAACACAACTAGAGTCATTGCATGTCTATTCTTCTCACAAACCATATAAGGATACATCAGTGTCATTGCATGTGTGTTATTTTCATGAACCATATCTAGAGTCATTGCATGTGTGTTCTTTTCACAAACCACATATCACCAGTGTCATTGCATGTGTGTTCTTCTCATAAACCACATATGGATCCTAACCGTAGGAGAGCCCTAACCTTAGCCCCCCAATGGGTGGCCGTTAGACTGAGTCTTCTAGAAGGCACGCCCTAACACAGTTGTTTTGCTTGACGATTGTTACATACCGTTCGATTGGGGCGCTTGGACGATTGGGATGGTCTTTGTGAGAGCGATCCGTGAGTAGGCTGTTCTGCGGCATGATTGGCCACGCTTGCTCTGGACAAACTGGCAACATCGGGTGCTCCCCTGTTGCAAGTGTCATGACTCACGAGTTTAGTGGGCCATATTCTAGTGTCACATCCCCATTACTTCTCTTCCTCCTTGTACTTCTCTTCCTTCCCATCAAAGCCACTTTCCCCACTTCACTCCCATCCTGCCGTAGCCGCAAGCCGACGGCACATCCAGCTATCTCTCCGGTTCAAGGGGAGACTTTGAGTAAACGCGTCGTGACGATACGTACGGTGATTTCGATGTGAGTCGTCTCATCTCTATCTCTATCATCTGTGGCCAGTTATCTATTTTGAGCTAGATCTACTTTATTTACTCATGCGTGTATGATGTGTTAGGCCAACCAGACATTGTATGACTCCGACTATCACGGTTTAGCGGATGAAGACAGTCATCTTCTATGTAAACATGGATATGTGCCCACTAAATTTGTAGCGTTCGAAGGACGAAACACAGGCAGGAGGTTTCTATGGTGTCAAGGACATCGTGCAATGATGCAAGGCAGAAGTTGCGGTGTTGTCAAATGGTTAGATCCAGAGTGGCCCAAATTGATGCAGAAAACGCTGAACAAACTATGGGATATGACTGTTGAGTTGAAAGAATCCATAGTCAGCTCACTTCTTGATAGTGTTGAGATGAAGCTATGGGACCCATTTGACACGACCAAGCTTAACCGAGATCTCAGGAGGATGCAAGACAAGGTTAGCAAAGTCGAGAAGGAGAGGGACGTTGCGTTGGTCCTGAAGGCTAAAGCAGAGCAAGAACTGACTCAAGCAAGGAATGATCTTCACCAGGCCAAAGTCCTGCAGTTCACAACTATGAGTATTGACAAGCGCATGAGGAAAAATACAGAGAAAAAATTGAAGCTGTGCAAGGAAGATGCTAGAAGCAAGGAGCAGACGAATCGATCCTTTCTCTCGCAGGAAGATGCGCATCAGGCTAAGATTAGGAAGATCAAGGATATGTGTGATAACTAGTTCTATTTAGCTTGAGTTCCGTGCCTTTTTAAGATGTAATAGTAGTACTTATTGACCTAGCGGTCTGAACTAGTGGTCCCGGAGTCCTGGGAGGAAAAAAATTGGTCCCCCGTTAGTCTGTCTTAACCCTGCATTACTTCCTTTTGTCTGATCATGGTGGTATTCTGACATTGGTGGTTTGTTTAAACGTAATCTACGTGGATTATGTCGCATGCAAATGGCACAGCCACAATTTATAAAGTGAAAGCACGTACACCCGGTTACTGAAGATCCGGGAGCTTCGCCAGATGCAGGGGATGCAGGAGCAGGGAGGCGGTAAGATAGACGGGCTCAAGATTAGGCCAGAAAGTGGTACCGACTTCCTCCTCATATGGGCATTATCGGTTGCCATTGCTATTTATGTTGCCATGTCATTGTGTGCAGCAGCTGAAATAAGTTGCTGCTTCGTGGAGTATAGCAACTTAAATAATTTATTTCTGTGCCACTTACATTCCGTCCTATTTGGAGACATTTTGCCCCTCAGCAATCGTGGAACCGGTGCTGCGTGTTTTCAGATAGTATGGCACAA